>CM053142.1:121839295-123184295 GCA_028571685.1 Heterohyrax brucei | reverse complement strand
TATTTCTCTTCTCTTCTTCCCAAAAACATCTCAGAGTAGCCAACACATCAATTCTATCTTTACAAGTATTCATAAATTCAAGTAATAATTAGAAGCTTCTCAGAAGTGGCACAAAGTTGCCTACAGGATATGAATCTTGACTATTTTCCAGTCCTGTTTCCAATCTCTCCGTAGAATTCTAAATAAATTCAGGAAATAGCCCAGTTTTTCTTTAACACTGTCAGCACAACTTTTGTTTTCTGAACTTTTGTTTATGTTATATTTCTTTCTTGACTACACTGTCCCCTTCACCCTACTCCTTGACTTTGTTCAAGAATACTTCAAAATCTTTTCATCCTTTGTTTGTATGTGAATTGTTATTGCTCTTAGCACATCATATTTATTTTTTCCAGCTCTAAACTTCAAGTACCTTGACTGCATCACATATCTTATTAAACTTCAAGGACATTTGCAGCACAAGAACTAAAAACCAAACCCACTCTCACTAAGTGACTTCTGACTCTTAGAAACAATATAGAATAGAGTAAAACTGCTCCATAGAGTTTCCATTGAGTGCCTGGCAATTTGAACTGCCAGCTTTGGGTTAGCAGATACAGTACTCAATCACTAGGCCAACAGGGTGGTAATGAATTAATGAAAAGTGAACAAATTGATGAAAGAAAAGACGCTGATTATTTGTCCCTTTGAGAGATAAAAGCAGCAAGATATTTCTAAAAACTACTGAGAAGAAGAAATCATAATAATGATGACCATGGTAGAAATGGCATTACCTCTTCGGGTAAAGAAGAATTCAAGTATTGTTTTCCTCAGACCAGGAAAAAAGAAATAAATTCAAAATCCTTAACGATACATAAATAGTAGAACAATCAAGTAAAATTTATATGTTAAAGTATTTATTCAACTAATCATATGTTGTGAAAACTTAAAGAAGAGTTGATATTTTCTAAAATTTATTTTTAATAGGCAAATTAGCAAACATGGTAGTATAAGAACAGATTTATGAATACTCTCTGAGAAAATGGCTTAAGTGAAGCTTGGGAAATCAAAGGTTATTCTTTTTACTTTTGGCTTTAACAAAGAGAGATTTATTTTCTTGCAGTCTAGTAAGCTAGAAGTCCAAATTCAGGGCATCAGCTCCAGGAGACAGCTTTCTCTCTGTCAACTCCAGAGGAAGTTCCTTTTTGTCAATCTTCCCCTGGATTGGGATTTTCTCTGTGTAAGAATCCAAGGTCCGAAAAAATATGCTCTGCTCCTGATACTGCTGTCTTGGTAGTGTGAGGTGCACCAACCCCATTTGCTTTTCTTTCCCTTTATGTTTTATAAGATAAAATAAGGTGCAGGCTACATTCAATGGCAAGTTCTTTCACACTGAATCAGGGATGTGACATTAGTGAGGATATTACAGTCTTACCCTAAACCTCCTTTTTCTTTCTTTTTTTTTTTTTTAAATTGTGATTTAAATTAAAGTTTACAACTCAAGGTGGTTTCTCATACAAAAAAACTTATACACAAATTTTATTTTTGACAACCCAATACAAGCTCAGTCTGCACTGTACTGGTGATGGTATCAACTATACACCATATAGTCTTCAGTGAATTTCTTCCAGAAAATTGATGTCTGGGCCCACATTTAAGGGACAGACTAGGTGCTGAATTTTAGCTCATATTCCTGAGGAAGTAATGCAGCATCACAAATGAATGGAAAAACTGTAGCCAAACACACCAATGGCCTCAGATTTGGATGCAGGAATGCTGGAACATAGGTCAAATGAGAATCTATAACTGTTGACCTGGACAGTAGGTGCACATGGCAATTAGAATAAACCAAATATGGTTCAGTCTCTAAATATTCTATATTTTGTAGGTAAACCGTGTCCTCTCCACTGCATTTCTTCTTGACTTCTTTGTTCATGATCATCTCTGACTCTTCTTCATATTCATTGATATGCTGCTTAAATTTCTTCACCTTTATGAGTGTGGAGTATGCTAAAAATAAATTCGTACAATTTTTCCCATGGATAAAACATGTAAACGTGTGAATATATTTCTTAAAGAACTGTATATGCCAATGTAAAGTAAGTGCCACCCCCCCCAAAATAATTAAATATCTGTTAGGAAACAGAAAGCTGCCTTGCCAAGCCTAGTGCTGTCGAGTCAGATGACTCATGCCTTAGCGACTCATGCCTTAGCGAATCTTTTAAAATTTCTACAATGGATGGAAGACCTATCAATAACTTCATTTTTCTGAATATTTTAAGAAAATGTATTATATATACAAGAATTTGTTAAATGTATGTGTAGAACATTCCAAAAAATATACAAACACTTGTGTTCTCACCACCCAGATTAAAATTCTGGTAAAACACAAGCCTTCTTCCTGTGTGATCATCTACAACTTTATACTTTTTCTTTCTTTTACTGAATTTCATGATAATGTTCTTAATTTTATAACTAATGACCTAAGAGTGTGTACCTAAACAGTTTACTACTATTTTTTCTATTTTCAGATACATTCTATAGAGGTCATATTGTATCTATTACACTGCGTACTTTTGTGACACATTTTTCTTGCTCATGTTTCTGAGATTATAGGCCTGCACAAACACATTGCTGTCCATTTTTATTGCTCTGGCATTTGATGACAAAAATATTCAATTTAATGTTCTGATTTGTATTCTTTGAGTTTCCACATCTTCTAATTACAGAGAGTGCTGCTGGGAACAGTTCTCCTAAGTTGTAATCCACCACCTGAGGGCATTTGAAGAAGAGTACCTCACAGAGGAGAGTTCTCCCCAGTCGTGTTCTCCCAGCATGCTGCTGCATTGTCTAATGTTATCACATCAGTGGTGCAAGCTGTTGCCGACTCTTTCTGGGCAGTGAATACCCCTCAGCAAAATTAAAGTGAGATGGTCAGAACAGTAAATGATTTTTCTGTAACTTATCTTTACATTACTTCCTCTGGTTTCTACATGCTTCAGGCAGCAGCCAGAGCAACAACTTTTCACCTGCTTCCATTTCTTACTTATTCATGGTAAATTCAATCTTACTCTATTTTTTTGTCTTTTAATTTTTCCTCAAATTTTTAGAGAATTTCCTGAAAACTTTTTTTTCCCTGTAGTTAAAAAAACTTGGGCGGAGATGGAGGGTGTTGATAAACATCAACCTTGATAATTAATTTCTAATTTCTCTGAATATTCTTAGGGACTTTATAGTCTACAATTACAATATCTAAGATTATTGAACTTTTCTCCAATTTTTATACTTTGCCAACATTTTAAAAACTGTATTTCAACAATTTACCTTTAGTTGTTAGGATGGAAACTCTTGTGGCATAGTGATTACATGTTACCCATGCTAACCAAAAGGTCTGCTGTTTGAATCTGCCAGGTGCTCCTTGGAAACCCTATGAGAGCAATTCTACTTTGTCCGATGAGTTGGACTTGACTTGACAGCAATGAAAGTTTCTTTCTTTTTTGTGTTTTGTTTGTTTGCTTGCTCATTTTTTGTTTGGGTTGTTAGGATACCGACTATAATGCTGCACGTGATGTTAATGGGAGTCCGTGATTTGTCCCTAATCCAAAAAACAATTTTGCTCTTACAGATTGTCATACCATTAAATTTTTATATGTCTATTTTATAATTTTCCTTTTGGCTTTATATTTATTTTATTTAAAGAGTTTAATTGTGAGTAGAAGTCATGATTTTTCATGTTGAATTTGATAATTACAGAAATTATAACATTTGCTGTTTTAAAGTGACTTTTATTTCTGAGGTAAATCTAACTTATGACAAGGTTTCATACTTCTAAAGATTTCTAGGTTTGATTTACTCCTGTATTCATGAGTAAGTTTGCCCTATAATTATCCTTTTTTGTTTTATTGTTGTTACATTTTTATTTCGAGAATGTAGAGGCTTCTTAAAATGAACTGGGAGGATGCTCCCTCTTTTACTATATAAAATTGGAGGGTTTTCTGTTATCCTGTTTTCTTACTTGTTGGAAATTACTCTCTTCTAAGCCTGATTTTATTTTATGACAGAATTTTTAACTTACTTAATTACAGAAATAATAAGCATAATCACATTTTTTATTTTGTCAGTACAGTTTTGGTGAATACATTTGTGTTCTAAGAATTTGTCCATTTTGTTGACATTTTCTAGTACTTCCACTAATTATTTTTGTTTTATGTTAATAAATTCTCTATCTCTGTAAAAAAAAAAAACAAAAACCCTCCCTTTTTGGATTCATAGTCTTGTTAACTGTGTCTTTCTAAATTTTACTGAATATAATTTTTAATTTTTGAAAAAAACACATTTGAGGCTATGTTGACCTTATTCCTTTGATGCTTGTAGACTTATATTCTATTTACTTTCTCCTGTCTTCTTTGGACTTCTTTTGTTGTTATGTTTTTAGATTTCCAAATGAGTAAGTTAGTAAATTTCATTCCTTCTCATTTTCTACATATTTGACACTATACATTTTCTGAAAGTGTTTATTTATGTGCATGTTACAAAGTCTGATGTTGTCAAAGTATTACTTTCAAAAAGTTGAAAGCATGACACTTATATAAATATTGAATGAGCACTTGTCAGTTATTAACCTCTTCAGTGAAGGAGAAAGATGATAATTTCACTTTCTAGACAGGTGAATAGGATGTAAAAAGATACTTGAAAATACAGTATCACAACTTGAAGTTTCTAGTCTGACAAGTAGAGAATTTGGAAGTCATCACTCCCACTGTCACAAGAGAAAAATCGAACAAACCGAAAGTCAGAAACTCTTCTTGGATCCATCAGATAACTGAGGTCTCCGTGAAAACTGAAATTCCCAAACTAGAAAGACAAATGGTTGGATGTAGAGAATCACAGCTTGAGGGAACAGGATCCCAGGAGAAGGCTGCACCTGGAGCCAGTACTGGTGGGAAGACTGTGAGCCATCATTGATGAATTGCTGCAGGCTCAGTGTAGACGGAAGGCGTTGGTGATTCAGTGGTAGGCGCCTGCTGTTCCACACTGGACACCTGAGCTCCGTACTCTGCCGGTGCAGCTGCTGCGTAGTCCCTTTCTGCTCGTCAAGAACCCATTGCTGTAATGCTGAACAGGTTTCCTCAGA
The DNA here is from genome assembly GCA_028571685.1 of Heterohyrax brucei. Classification (NCBI taxonomy): domain Eukaryota; kingdom Metazoa; phylum Chordata; class Mammalia; order Hyracoidea; family Procaviidae; genus Heterohyrax; species Heterohyrax brucei. The sequence goes on along the minus strand of CM053142.1, from coordinate 123,179,185 downwards.
GCTTCCAGATTAAACTGGGGCAGAAAAAAATGCCTGAAGTCACAGCACAGTCAGATCTCATTTTTGTACACAGGGTCTGGAGCTGACTTTTCAACTAATAATAATAAAATAAGTTCAAGTTTTCTTTTTCTCATATAAATACATCAGAGTTGATAGATCCAGAGGCCATAGGGGCGACTCTGCCATCACCAAGAAAGTGCCACTCATCTCTGTTTCCCAACCATCCAAGAAAAAATAGGAAAGAATTTCCAAAAGTCTTTAAGATGATAAAGCAGAGGCTGTTCACATCTCTTCAAAGTATATACCATTTGTGCTGAGCAGAGTCACAGGACCATAAGTAGTTGCAAGAGTCTACAAATGTATTTTGTATCTAGGTGGTCCTGTACCCTATGACTTTCTATTACTGAAAAAGAAGGGAAAACTGCATATGTCAGGCAGTTAGCCATCTTAACCTGAGCAAGGAAACACATAGGAGTATATCAGATCATTGTCAAGTCAGGTAAATATAAGTAATTCTAATGGTTTAAATAAAAGAGAAATTAAAAAGGGAATTTATATTAAAAAAATGGAAAATACAGAAAACATGAAGAAGAGAAAAAAAGGGGTACCCAGGGATCAGGAATCCCCCGTTATCCCTGGATCAAAGCAAATTCTGAATAATAAAGAATAGGATTTCCAGAACACTTAATTGTGCTTATGCAGAACACGTCTATAAACCAGGTGGCAGTAGTTCAAGCAGAATAAGGGGATATTCTGTGATTTCAAATCAGAAAAAATATGCATAAGTATTGTTTCCTTCCACCATATTTATGCAATCTGTATGCTTAGGAAATATCCAAGAAACTAGATTAAATGGAGAAGAAAGGGGAATCAGGATTTGAAGAAGGCTTCTTAACAACTTGAGATCTACGGGCAACACCAACTTCCCTGCTGAAAGTGACAAGGACTTGAAGAACTTCCTGATCAAAGACTATAGTTTTCAGCATGGATTATATCGTACATAAAGAAAACAAAAATCCTCACAATTGGATTGATAAGCAGAATCATGATAAAATGAGAAAAGATTGAAGTTGCTGAGGATTTCATTTTTTGTTTCTTTGTTTGTTTTGTTTTTGGTATCCACAATCGGGACCAATGGAAGCAGCAGTCAAGAAATCAAGATGTGTTTCCCATCAGACAAATCTGGGAAAGACTTCTTTACAGTGCTAAAGATAGAAGATATCATCTTAAGGACTAAGGTGTACCTAACCCAAACAGTGGTGTTTTCAAGTACCTCATATGCAAACAAAAGCTGGACAATGAATAACAAAGACTAAAGAAGAGTTGATGCCTTAAATTACAGTCTAGGCAAAGGTTCTTGACTCTGCCACAGATTGCCAGAAGAATGAACAAATCTGTCTTGGAAGAAGTCCCACCAGAATATTCCTTAGACACAAGGAAGGCAAGACTTTGTTTCACATACTTTGGCGTGTTATTAGGAGGCATCAGTCACTGGAGAAGGACACCATGCTGTTAAAGCAGAGGATCAGAATAAAAGAGGAAGAACTTCAGTGAGATGGGTTGACACAGTAACTGCAACAACGGGTTCAAGCAGGACAACAATTGTGAGGATGTCATATTACCAGGCAATATTTCATTCTGTTGTATATAGTTTCACTATAAACCAACCAGATGGCACCTAACAACAACAAGGAAAAAGTGGAAAGCAGCACCAAGAACTCAGACAACCACCAGGCATAGGAGTGTACGATGTCTGACAACTAAGTCTGCATACTTGTTTTAATGCTGCATTCCTCATTGTTGAGTACCACCACAGTCACCTGTGAAGTTTTCCCTTCTAGAAGCTATGCTCTGATGCCAGCATCTAGTCCACCTTGAAAGCAATTTTGGAGCTCTTTCTAGAATGGGTGGCAAGTTAGCGAATTTAATTGTACAGTTGTCTGTGGAAGAGTTTTTAGCCAGCAAGTAAAAACTGTCCTGTAACATCTGACCTTTCACCTGATCTGGTCCTCAGTGACTTTTTTTCTTTACTTGAAGAGAAAGGAAACATTGAAAGGAAGATATTTTGATGACATTCACGATACCAAAGGTAATATGATTATAGCCCTGATGGCCATTCCAGAAAAAGAGTTCCAGAATAACTCTGAAGGGCAGACTAGGAGCAGGCATCAGTGCACAGCTTCCCAAGGGAAGTGCTTTGAAGGTGACAACCACAGCCACTATTCTGCAATGAGATTTGTAACACGTTTTCTAGGATGAGTCTGCTAACTTAGTTGCAGGACCTTGTAGTATGCCTTTTCAGATACAATGGTCAGGAAAACCATCTGTGATGATGTGACATTTGAGTAGACACTTGAATGAAATTATGGCTCGAGTCACATGAGTAGCTAAGGAAGAAAAAGAGTAAGTGAAAGATAATTAGGTGGAAACGGGTAGCACAAATGACATTATGGCTGGGGCATGATGAATGAGGGTTGGTGACCACAGAAGCACTGAAGATCAGAGTCAGAGAGACTTATGGTTCATGGTAAGGACTTTGGATTTCATTTAAACAAAAAGGGAAGCCACTGGAGGAAAGGAAGTGTACATTTTTAACTAATGTAAAGAAACAACCTATAGCAGGGTCCTAGTTGATCAGATATCCAAATGTGTTGTAAAGATTCAATAAATAATAACCACATCCATAGTGCAGAATATCAATGCCAGATGGCTAGAATGAAAATATCTGAAATAAAAACAAGAACATCTGAGAACTTAATATGTGACAGATAAAAAATATTACAAAACAGTAGGTCGAAATAGTTCAGAAGAAATTATCTCAGTAAAAATACAGCATAAATTTAGATCCCGATTTTGTACACAATCCCCCCAATACAGATGGACTAGTTAAATGAAAAGTATAAAACTGAAAAATAATTACAAAGTATATTAGAATGCCAAGTGTATTCGAATATATACAATAAATATCACTGTAGTTTTAACAAGTAGAGAGACAAGTAAGTAAAATGATTAAAATATTTGCCTATTTTTATAAAGTAAAATTGCTGTATACAAGTAATCATTAGAAATATCAGAAAGCTAAGAAAAAACTAGGAAAACTAACAGGGCAGAAAAATGATTAATATCTTTAATATATTAAGAACTACAAGTTAATAAGAACAACTTATAAAGTACTAATAAGAAAAACAGCTTAAGGACATAATACATAATATCTAAAAGTATAAAAATAAATTAATAATACAGATATAATAAAAATTAACTGTCACATAAGCAAATACAAAATTAAACGAAAATAATGGAACCAAACTGGATCTAACACCAGCGTTTAAGATTTTTTTGTATGGATTATATTTTTAACACATACTCTAAGTTTTAAATGAATGTCAATTTTCAGAAAAGCATTTTGGCAATAAATATTAAGGGCCACTGACACAGTAATTCTACTTTTAGCAGTATATCCTAAGGAAATAAATAAGGATGTAGACAAAGACATATGTGCACTGATATACATGTTGGAATTATTTATAAAGCAGGAAATTGTAAGCTACTTGAAATAACCAACAACATGGAGATGGTTAAATAAATCATTACAGTTTCGAACAAGGGAATATTATAAAGGCATTAAAAATTATGCCTAGAGGAACATTTAATGGTGTGGGAAATGCACAAAATGAAATCTTAATTGAATTTCCTTCTTATAAAACAGATTCTGGAGGTGTCTGAATGAAAAATGTGATTAATGCTAATACATTTAACTTCCCTTCACCCCAAATTTCCATTAAAATGGACAAAGAAAAGAAATAGGATAATAATTTTTGCTTGTATTGGAAAAGAAAGAAGACTGCAAGAAACTGAACATTATTTAGCAAAATATGAACGATCAGCATGTAGAACTTAAAAGTTTCTTTCCTTCTTCTTTGCTGTATTTATGTCTGATTTCCCACTGGGGTAGCAGGTTGGGGTGAAGGTGGCATCCTTTAGTGGGATGGAATGCAAGTATGTTTCTAGAGTTTAAAAACAGAAAACAAACAAAAAACTTTTCATATGGGTGATTTCTCTGACTTTAAGGAAGCAGAAAACAATTTTTTTCATTGTTCATATCACTAAACCATCAGCGTTTCAACATAAAGGCTAGCGTGTGATAATTCTCTTCCTGCATTTCTGCTGTGAGTTACTCTGAAAGAAGACAGTAAATAGGGTGAGAGCCTGACGAGGATGCGGAAGTATGAGCAGGTGATGGCCGTGTTGAAGAGCCCCTGGGTCGCCATGAGTCAGATCCAACTTGACCGCACTTGGCCGGCTGGCTTGGCTTATGCATGTCTGGATTGACTTTCACAGGAAAGTCAGTCAGTGTGCTATGTGCATTCATATCACCTACAGTCATCCAGTGTACTTGACTTCCAGTTGGAATGTTAAAGTTGTAAATTTTTTCAGGTGGAATGAATCTAAACTCAACGTAGAAACCAGGTGAACTAGGCTATTCAGTGGAAAACTTTGTTTAGATAAGTTGTGGTTTATAGACTAGAACCAATAAGACCAAAAATAGCCTATGTTTTCTCAGTTACTACACCACCTCTTTCCTTCCCCAAGCCCAGTGCCATATTTGAGATATTAATTGTAGGCAGCGGGGACAACCCAGCCTAGAGCACACTAGCAAGCAAGCATTAGAAAGCAGAAACAGTTTGCTTTAATGCCCAACCCCATTTGATAGGCCTTGTCTCCAGAAGGGGAGACAATGGATTTTTTCACTGTTTTTCATGGTGCAGGAACAGGCTTTGGAACTGACTTCCCATTCCTGCTGCTCGTGTTTGTCAGAGTAGAACTGTATTATAAGTTCTTCATGACTGAATTTTCGGAAGGAGATCACCAGACCACTTTTCAAAACTACCTCTTTGTGGATCGAATCTCCAACCTTTCAATTAGCAACCAAATGTATTAACCATCAGCACCATCCAGGGACTCAAGAGCAAGCTACCATTCACTTATTGAATAAATCAGTATTTATTACTACTGCTAGGTGTCAGTATACCAGGTGCATTAACCTACTGTCTATAGGTTAGTGTGAGACATAGTAGAGTGGCTAATAATAGCAGCATGATGTAAGTTTGAAGCCATTCACAGAACCTAGAGGTTATATTGGCATTTGAATTTCATTATTAATGCAGTAGTAAAGTGTTGCCCTAATGGGATTTTTTCAGTGGGGCATGTTGAAATTTGCATTATCATAGGTCCCTCAGGCTACTGCTAGAGAAGGAATTGAGTGTGGCAAAAATAAAATCAATGTACAGCTGAAGGGAAATTAAGGTAATCCAGGTGAGCCATGATGAACAACTTGATTTAGAAAAGTGGCAGTCAAAATGGAGAGGAAAGAAGCTTTGGTATACGATGTGTTTTTAAAGGACTTGGTGGTAGGGTAAATATGTGACGAAGTAATAAAGCAGATGTCCCAGGTTTCTCATGCATGTGTCTGGGTAGAGTGAGGGGAGTTCAAGGAAAAATGAAAGAGTAAGTAGACGAATCTTACGTGGGTACAGGTCAGTACTTATGGTGGTCCTGTTAAAGGGACATATTTATGAGATATCTTAGTGCAGACATCCACAACTCACCTGCCAGTTTATTGAACTGTGATAGCCTGTGTGTTACATTGATGCTGGAAGCTATGCCCCCACTGTTTCCGATACCAGGCCAGGGACATGCAGGTTTCAGCAGGGTTCTCAAACTAAAATCAACTAGGAAGATGGATCTAGCAATCTACTTCTAAATAAACTGGCTGAGAAAATTTTGTGAATAGCAGTGGCATGTAGTCTGATACAGTGCCAGAAGATGAGCCCTTCAGACAGGAAGACATTCAGAATAGACCCGAGGAAGACCTGCTTGCTAAAATCAGAGTCAGCTTTAATTATATGAATGGAGTAGAGCTTTTGGGACCTCAACTTGCTGATGTGGCACAGATCAAAATCTGAAGGAACAGGTGCAGACATACATTAATAATCATAACGTGGACTGTATGAAGTATGAATCAAGGAAAATTAGAAGTCATCAGAAACGAAATAGAACAAATAATGATTGATGTCCTAGGCATTAGCAAGCTGAAGTGATTTAGTATTGGCCGTGCTGAACCCGACAATCGTGTTGTCTACTATGCTGGTAATGATAAACTGAAAAGGATTGACATCATGTTAACTGTAAAAAAGAAAATGTCAAGATCTGTTCTTATACAACACTGTCAGTGATAGGTTAATATCTGTATGCCTACAAGGAAGATCAGTTAATACAACTGTTATTCAAATTTACACACTAACCACTGATGTCAAAGATGAAATTAAGGATTTTTACCAGCTTCTGAAGTCTGAAATTGGTCAAACATATAATTAAAATGCATTGATAGTTATTGATGACTGGAATGTGAAAGCAAACAACAAAGAAAGACTCATAGTTGGAAAATATGGTCTTTCCTTTATTCTGTTTTTTTCTCAGTTATGTTGTTGATAGGTCACATGATAAAATTTTGAAAGACAGATGAACTATTCACTGGAAATACCTTTAAAAAAAGGAATGCAAATGACAACTGTGCATGTGGAACTGTACCTGTGGACCTTATCGATGGAATACACAAAATCAAGTCTACTTCTATGGAAAGAGATAATGAAAAGCTTGATGTCATTAGTCAGAAAAAGGTCAGGGGCTGACTGGAATCGACCATCAATTATTCATTTGAAAACTCAAGATGAAGCTGAAGAAAATTAGATGCTGCCTAAGGGATTGGGCACCCATATCCTGGGTGCAAAAACTATCCACCTATGCCTCATATGGAACTGGGACACACTTTCCTCACAGACTCTCCTGGAGGCCTGTCAACTCCTTGTCTTCTCAGAATGTGCAGCCAGTTACCTATGCCTACAGCAATCATTTCAAAACAAAGTAAAATAAAAAGCTAGAACATATTAAGCAAACATAGAATAAATACATACAACAACTTAGTGATAGCTCAGAAACAACAGTTAGTATCAGATCACATGAGGAGGGAGACCACAATGGCTTCAGAAATTTCCAAAAACAAAGAATTAAGAAATTTTCCAGTTGAAGAGAACTTCCTGGAACAATCAGAGGTAGAACAACAGATTAATATACAGAACTTCTCAAGAGATCAGGAAGGAAATCAGACAGAATGTAGAACATAATGACAAATTGAATAGACTGCAAGAAACTACAGAGAGATAGCAGTATGGAATTCAGAAGATTAATAATAAGATGTTAGAATCAGCTAACTCAATAAAAGTCAAAGGAGCAGAAGTGAAGCAATGGAAGTCAGAATCAGTGACATTAAAGATAAAGCACTTGACAACATATTTGAGGAAAAATCATATAAAAGAACTTTAAAAAATAAAGAAACACTATGAATTATGTGGGATTCTATTAAAGGGAATAATCTACAAGTGATTGGAGTACCAGAATTGGGGGAGGATAAAAACAATTAGAACAAATTTACTCACAAGAGCTTACGTATGACCACGAGTATATACCACTTGAATTTAGAGACCATATTAATAATAGGTTTTATATGTTGAACATTAATAAACAAAGACAAGACAAGGTCATCATACATGAAGAAAGCAAAAAAGGTCATTGAAAAGGCAGGAAAGAAAGAAAAAAACAAAAAGATGCCGAAAAAGACTGAAAATCACTCTTGTATATAGGGCACCTGGAGTGAATGGAGTAACTGATGAAGGAAAGAGCTGAACAGAAGTTTTCATAGGATGGCTCGAAAAGACAAAGTAAAGAATTATAATGAAATTGTACAAATACATAAGTTAGAATGCCAAATGTAAGGAACACACTCAGCATTTCTACAGCTGAAAGAATTGAAGAAAAAATTTAGCCCTCAAGTTGCAATTTTGAATGATTTTATGGGCTACATATTGAATAACACAGATAGTATCACAAGAAATATGGAAAGAATACTCAGAGTCACTCTACCAAAAAGGATTTTTTTGACATTCTACCATTTCAGAATATAACATATGATCAAGAATCAACGGTATTGAAGGAAAAGCTAAAGGTATACTGAAAGCATTGACAAAAAACAAAGCTCTAGGAACTGGAGGAATACCAGTTGAGACATTTCAGCAAATGGATGCAACTCTCACTGATCTACGCCAAGAAATTTGAAAGACAGCTGCCTGGCCAATTGACTGAACTGATCCAGTGAATGTACGTATCATTAAACAGCATCATTAATATCACATATGAGTAAATTTTTCTACAGTTAATTTAAAAGCAGTTGCAGCAATACCTTGACAGAGAACTGCCAGAAGTTTAGACCAGATTCAGAAGAGGATGTGGGACAAGGAATACCATTACTGATTTTAGATCATTCTTGGCTGAAAGCAGAGAATACCAGAAATGTGTTTCCATCTGTTTTATTAGCTATGCGAAGGCATAGTTACTAAGACTGTTGTGGACAATATTGTGAACGATGGGAATTCCAGACACTTAACTTTGCTCATGCACAACCTGCAATCAACTAAGAGGTAAGCATTCAAACAGAACAAAAGACTACCGTGTAGTTTTAAACCAGGAAAAGTGTGAGTCTGGGTTGTGTCCATTTACCATACATACTCGGTCTATATGTTAAGCACACAGTCTAAGAAGCTGGATTATGTAAAGAATGATACAGTATCAAGATTGGTGGAAGACTCATTAATAACGAGATATGCAGATGACATAACTTTGCTTGCCGAAAGGGAAGAGTATTTGAAGGACTTATTGCTGAAGATGAAAGACTATAGCCTTCAGTATGGATCATTATATATATATATATATATATATGTATATACATATATACACACACATGTATATAGGTCCCTCACAATTGGACCAATAAACAGTATCATGATGAATGAAGAAACTACTGAAGCTGTTAATCATTTCATTTCCCTTGGATTCGCAGCCAGTTGTCAGGAAGGTGGGAGTAAAGAAGTCAAACAAGTTACATTGAGCAAATTTGTTGTAAAAGGCCACTTTAATGTACTAAAAATAAAGACACTGCTTTGAGATATAAGGTGTGTCTGACCTAATCCATGGTATTTTTAATGGATTCACAAGAAAGTTGGGCAAAGATTTAGGAGGCTTGAAGAGTTAGAATTACAATATTAGCAAAGCGTGTTGAATAGAGTATGGCCTTGAATTATGGTGTTGGCAAATCATGCTGAATATCATGTGGGCTGCAGAAGAACAAATAAATCTGTCTTGAGAGAAGTATAGCCAGAACTCTCCTTACAAGAAAGAATAGCAAGACTTCACCTCCAGTACTTTGGACATGTTGTCACGATGGGCGAGTCCCTGAAGCACGTCATGCTTGATAAAGTAGAGGGTCGATGGGGAAGAGGAAGACCCTTAATGAGACGGATCGACGTAGGGGCTGTAACAACGGGCTCAGACATCGTCCCGGGGGTGAAGGAGAATCGGGCAGTGTTTCATTTTGTCGTACACAGCGCCAGCATTTGCTGAAACTGGCTCAACGGCACCAAACAGCAAAAAGTCACATATCAAGAAATTATTTACAAAGAAAGAGGAAAGCTCGAAAAGATATTATAGATAAAAATATGATAGCTGTGGCTGCTAACCAAAAGGTCGGCAGTTTAAACCCACAGATGCTCCTTGAAAATCCTATAGGGCAGTTCTAAGCTGGAGTCAACTTGATGGCAGTGGATTTATTTTTATTGCATAAAGTAATTATTGTCATGGTATTTCAGTTTATGGTGATTCTATGTGTGTCAGAGTACCAGAAACTCCACAGAGTTTTAAATTGCTGATTGTTCTGACAAAGATGACCAGGCCTCTCTTTCAAGGCTTTTCTGGTGGATTCACAACTTCAGTTAGCAGCTGTCTCCATGAACAGTGTTTACTAAGCAGGGATACCATTGTCATAAAAGTAATACTTAAAGTTATTAGTATAGATGATAACACTTAAGAATATAAAGAACAAGGGTGTTCATGTGTACCTGTCCTAGTTATCTAGTGGTATTATAGAAATACCACAAGTAGATGGCTTTAACAAAGAAAAATTTATTATGTTACAGTCCAGAAGGCGAGAAGTCCAAATTCAGGGTGTGAGCTCCAGGTGAAGGCTTTCTCTCTCCGTCAGCTTGGGGATAAGATCACTGTCATCAATCTTACCCAGTTCAATAACTTCTCAGCCCAGGGACGCAAGATTCAAAGGATCAGCTATTCTCCTGGCTGTAGTTTCCTGATATTGTGAAGTTTCATGTCTCTCTGCTTGATTCTCTTTTATATCTCAAAAGACATTTACTTAAAATACAACCTGATCTTGTAGACTGAGTCTTGCCTCATTAACATAACTGCCAATAATACCACTTGATTAACATCATAGATGTAGGATTTGCAAAACATAGGAAAATTGTATCAGACAATAAAAGAGAGGAGAATCATACAATACCAGGAATGATTGTTGATGACCATTTTTTCAGGGAAAACAATTCAATCCATAACCGTACCCCACCTTCCTTCCTAGGAAATACGGAGCAATCAGAGATCTCCAGTTTAGCCAAATGCTAGCAACATTCTAATTCTGTATAATAACATCAATAGAGGAAGAGAATAGAAGATAATTCAATGTCTTCCCTTGTTGTTAAAACAAATACTGTCGTTGAGTCAATTCTGCAACTCTATAGGACAGAGAACTGCCCTATAGAGTCTCCAAGTAGTGCCTGGTAGATTCAAACTGCTGACTTTTTGGTTAGCAGCTGTAATTAGCACTTAACTGCCATGCCAACAGGTTTTCCTGTCGTTAGAGACCTTCAGGTTCGTTTTGAATCATAACTCCTTTATCTACCAGGAAACACTGCTTATTCCTGTACCATGTTTAAAATTACTGCCGTCCTTGAGCTCACTGTTGTAGCTGCAGTGTCAGTCCACCTCTTTGATGAGTCTTCCTTCCCCCTCACTCCTCATTATAGCCTGGCTCCTTGGATTATTTCTTCAACGTACAGATTGAAATACTGAGAAAAGATATAAGCCTGTCACACAACTTTCATGATTTGAAATGACACAGTATCACTTTGTTCTGCTTAAACAGCTGCCTCTTGGTCTATGTACAGTTTTCACATGGGTTTAGTCTTCTTTCAGGCTTAATTTATTATTTGTTTATTTATTAATCTATTTGATTGCTTCAGGACCGATAGAAATCTGTTAAGGTCTACTATCTGAAGTTTCTACCAATTTTCCTGATACTTTAAACATTTCTTTACTTATTTAAAATTTGGGGAGAGTTGTGTTACGTGATCCCTAAGTAACCACAGCTGCCTTTGTCCTTCCTCCCACGTGATGAGTTCTCATGCCAATGTCCTGAATTCTTGCTTCCATTTTGTATTTTCTTAGGAACTCCCCTCCTCTTTTCTTTAGCTTCTTCTCTCTATTCAGCCTTTAAACACATTCTTTTTTGTTCTCAGAAACAAGGAAGTTGAAAGAAAATTTACTTCACTGACCCCACATCAAATTCCTGATGCTAAAGGAGCTCTCTTCACCTTTATAGCCAGAGTTCTCCATTTAGCACCCCTTCTGGGTCTTTTGCTCCTGCCACTTTACTAAACTATGCTTGCAGGGTTACTTGTGGTGTCACTGTCACTAAGTTCAGTGGACACTTATCTTATTTGACATCCCTGAGCCAGTTCATAACTCTCTTCCCTCATGCACTTCTTTGGTTTCAATTTCATTAATATGCTAATGACTGCTAGCTCTGTTTCTTCTGCTCAATCTCTTTTGAGATTCAGACCCACACATTTAGGGACAATGTACAATTTTTTCCATTTGTTGAGTTTGTTAATTAAAATTTGAAAGGGTCATCATTAGAGCCCTGTATAAACACTGCCGTCTTGCTTAGAAGTCAACAGGATTAGTAAGGAAATTCAAAACTTACAACATTAAATAGTCTTAGATCTTGATATTGGCTTCTTTTGAAATTTTTATATTATAGCTGCTGCATAAAATTGCATATTAGTGTTTATTAATGATGATGAGGATGACTTCAGTAAGACAGGCTTAAAATAATATATGCTTGTGATATTGCTCTAGGTTATTACAACAATTAATACTCATTTTCATTATCTTATCTTGATAAGAACATTGATGTAAAATTAAATTTTTTTGGACTAATGGTTTGAAAGTAGTTAATTATTGTTGTGCTTTGTAGTTGAGCATACATTATTTGAAAATGATGACATTCCGTGTTAGTGAATTTGGTAGTTGTTCTATGCAGAGTGACCGCTAGTTTCCCTTTACAGTAGTTTGTCTTTGGTGTATCATGCAGAAAGCACACTTATTTACTTTAATTTTACTCATGAAATTTTCAATGAGAGTATATCTCCATTCAAAAGCAAACTGAAAACAAACAAAACTCTCAGGAATTCCAGCTATCACCATTTTTAAAAGGATCTGATTATTCTCATAAAGTAAGAACCTTGGATATGAAGCGCAGGTGTATATCCCAATATATGACGGGACTCCATTCAGACAACGCCATCATTTAAGTCGGCTCTGACTTAAGTTGAATTTTTTTTTTTTTTTTTTTTAGTTTTCATTGTTGCTGCCTTTTATTATCGGTATTTTTATCAGTTCAATCTGTATTTTTCTTTGGAAGATTGGAAACATTATATATAAACTTACAGATGTATCTTCATACACATGCACATAAAAAATACACAAACCATAAAAATTACTCTTGTAATGAAAAGGAGTTAGACAATCAGTGTTGGCATTTGGTCAGTTGTAGCAGTAATTTCACTATTTTGGAAGGTTCTGCATCATTTGGATTATCTCTGGAAACGAGGATAGCATTTCTAGTGAGAAAATAGTGAGAGTTGTTAGTATGGTTCTTTTTTTCCTCCCATACGTTTTGCAGCTTTATCTCACTGCTTCCTGAATCTACCTATCAACATTAGCACATTGCTCATGTTGTCAAGCAACTGATGTCCCTGTTTTCATTTAGAAAAAATTTCAACTAATCTTTGTACTGTAAAAATGTGACAATTTCTCTCCCTCTTCTTCCTCATTGTTTTTTCCTCTTCAGCTTCTTTCTTCTTCAAAATCCATCAAATTCTGATCTATCAGTTCCCCTTCTTCAAGACTTATGAGCTGTTCAAAAATCATTGATATCAAGTTCCAAATTCATTGTTCTTACCATGATGACTTTTCCACCAATCTCTCCCATCGTATTATCCTGGCCAAATACCTGGAACATGTTCACATAACTCAGCAATTTTTTCTTCCTATGTGTGCAGGAAGATTCAGTGTTCTGGATATATTGCAGATCATTATAACAAAATAGTCATCTGTGTCACAATAATGAAATCAGAATCATAATGATTCTCAGGCTCATACACAGTTCAGTTATTACTTGTTGTTAGAGTTGGACACTGCTCAACCTTCTGCCAGCTAGGATTCCTGACACTGATGCTGGCTTCATTGCCGACCAGGCCATAGCCTGCTCTATGGTAATATTTTGAACAGCAAATCAAAAAATTGAACCATTGTGACTGAATATCTGAGAACAACATCAGCAGATTATGTACTGTAACATTGTATCCACTACATAATACTAATGATAAGGTGTGTAAGAATAAATAACAGACATAAGTACAGTTCACTGTAACTCAAATACCTTATAAGTTAGGACTTACCTATATTTGCTCTCATTTGTTTATCTAAAGGATTACAATACACAGTACCAAACATAGTGCCTTGTCACACTGAGCTGTGAAATATGTCACAATGAGCTGTGAAATAAGCTAATATACTCTACAGTAAATAAGGAAAACTCTAACATACTTTCAGTATAGCAGTATTCTTTGAAATCCTGGCTTTTAATCAATTTATTACATTTTTGTTTTCAAGTTACTTAAATCCTTGCACCTAAGTTTCCTTAGGTGTCAAAAAGGAGTCAGATTTAACAACCTTCAATGATTGCTTTCATGATTAAATAAAATTATGACTAAAAATATGTACAGATGAATTCTTCTTTTTTTTAATGAGTGTGTAAGTCCAAAATTATACTCTGAAAATTAACAATCTAAAATGTGGTCAGTACTTTTAAGGTGACTAATCTCACAAATATTCTCAATATTTCATAGAAAGTACAAGATTCTGATCCCAAAGGGGGGGAGGGATGAGCCAAGCCATATGATGGCCTCAACTTTCTGCCTGGGAAATCTTTTCAGAAGGATATAGGAGTTACATTCAAGTTTTGGAAGATAGCTAAAGGAGGGGAATAGTAGAAACAAAGAACTACACAGAGTATAGTATAGAAAAGTATCCTTGATTCATTTACTAACAGCCTTCTTCTGTTGCCTCTTTAAATCCACTCCTCCAGTCTCTCTCCACCATTGATGGAGCATGGCTTGAGGATTAGTGCCTAGTCATTTCTCCCTAAGGCAGAATTCTTCCACTGAGATTCCGTACCTCAAAGACTATATTGATCTGTCTGAAAATTCCTCAGAACTATTCTGTAGTCTTACATTCTTTCTATTTTGCATTCACTTCTCTTTCCCCTGTGGTAGCTGTCACGTTGGTGTTGCTAGGTGCTGTTGAGTTGGTTCGGACTCATAGCAACGCTGCGTACAAGGGCACAAAGCACTGCTGGGTCCTGCCCTGTGGTCCCAGTCATTTGCTACGCTTGAGGCCGTTGTTGCAGCCACTATGTCAATCTGTCTTGTTGAGGGTCTTTCCCTTTTCTGCTGACTCTCTATCAACATGATGTCCTTCTCCAGGGACTGATTACTCCTCTTAGCAGGGCACATAAAGGCTTGCTATCCTCACTTCTAAAGAACATTTGAGATGTACAACTTCTAAGACAGATTTGTTTGTTTTTCTGGCAGTCCATGGTATTATCAATATTCTTCACCAACACTATAATTCAAAGCCATCAGTTGTTCTTCAGTTTTCCTCATTCATTGTCCAGATTTTGGCATATCAGACACCTGAAAATACCATGACTTAGGTCAGGTACTGCTTCGTACTCAAAGTGACACCTTTGGTGGACATGTGACAGCTACTTGTACCATATTCTGAAGGGAAGTTGTTGTTCCCTGCTGACACTTGATCCCATATATTTTTTAAAAAATTAGTATCCATTTCTCACAATAAACCACTTGAATCGTTAACTCATATTTGTAATTGCTTTTCAGAGAACTAAAACTGATGCAGCCTATTGAAGCATGAGACAAAGATTAAGAGAACATTTTAAAGGTATCCATACCAAAAATCAAAGCCAAGCCCATTGCCATAGAGTCAATTCTGACACATAGCAATGATACAGACAAAGTAGAACCACCCCATAGAGTTCCCAAGAAGTGCCTAGGGAGATCTGAACTGCCAACATTTTGGTAAGCAGGTGTAGCACTTAACCACTGAACAACCAAGTTTTTCCGTATCCCTCCTTAGGTGGAGCTTATATTCTATTGTACCCATAGGGAAGAAAAGAAACAAGGACACATAACAGACAAATACACAAAGATGAGAATGACAGAGGACTTTTAGTAGTGAACTATCCAAGTTAGAGGATAGTAGAACAACTCTAAAATAATGTCAAAATTAAACAAAAACATCTATCTAGAGTTCTATGTCCTGAAAAAATTATTTTTCAAAAACTGTAGTGGTCATGGTTGTGCAGCGTAACTACTTAGTGCTATTGAGCTGTACTTGTAAAAGAAGTTGAAATGGCAAACTTTTATTATACAGATTTTTATCACATTAAATAAAAAAAAGACTTGTTTTCCCTACACGATATCTGAGAGAATTTCTATCTCATGTCTTGCATTATCAAAAATGTTAAATGAAGCCCACACTGCAGAAGAAAAATGCTAACAGATGAAAAATTTGATCTACAAAGAAATAAAAAGAGCTGGAAGTGGTAAATATGTGGGTAAATTTAAAATAAATTTTTCTCCCTTTTAAATCTCTCTAAGAGCTTATTGACATTATAGAGCTAACATTGTAACAATGTGAACGTTAAATAGATGACACTGATAGCACAAATAATGACATGCAAATAGAAACGTATTGCAAGGTTCTTGTCCTATACACAAAGGGGTGTGATAATATTTAAATATTGACAGTGATAATTTAAAGTTGTGTACTGTTAAATTAGAAGAACCACTGAAAAGTGGAGGTAAAATGACATTGTGCCACTGACCCCCACATCCGAAGTCTGACAATAATTAAGTCCATGAGCTTAATTGTTTTAAGTCTACATACCGCGTCACTAAGTCTCTCTACAGTCACCTTCAAAGTACTTCCCTCAGGAAGCTATTCACTTACGCCAGTGCCTAGTCCACTCTTCAAAGTGACTTTGGAACTCTTTCTGGAGTGGCCATTGTGCACAGTGGCATAGTGGCAAAGTTGATGAACTTAAATAGTTGTCTGTCAGGAAGTTTTTAGTCAGTAAACAATTGTATTGGAACACCCTCCTTACTCATCTGATCTGGTCCCCCATGACTTTTTTCTTTACTTAAAAATGAAGGAAATACTGAAAGGAAGACATTCAAGACATCAAGGATAATACAACGAACGCTCTACTGGCCATTCCAGAAAAAGAGCTCTAAAATTGCTTTGAAGGGTGGACCAGGCACAGCTGTCAGTGTATAGCTTCGCAAGAGGAGTATTTCAAAGGTGACCCTGGTGATATTCAGCAATGAGGTACATAGCATTTTTTGCTGGGACGAATTTGCAAAGTGGCAGTCCTGCTAATGTAGTTAAGAAGAGGATCGCATTGATATTAAGTGATTGTACTGTAGATAGTAAGTCTGTCATATTAAAATATTATCTAATGTTATTGCACTATTTTTCTGGAAAGATATTCACAATAATGGCCATCATATTAGATAGCTACCGTGGAGTCAAATGTGACTAATTGCAGCCTTATGTGCAGCGGAACGAAATGTTGTCTGTTTCTGGTTATCCTCCTCATCACTGACATGTCAAGACAGTCTTTTGGTTATTGTGCCAGACGATCTCCCCAAGCATCTCTCTCATCCTCACTGTCCCTATACCAAACTTGATGTCTTCCTCTGCTGAATGGTCCTTCTGGTGATACGTTCAAGACAAGCGAGCCAAATAACGTTCTGTTGGATACTCGTCGGTAAACACCGAAACTACTTGCGTCTGTTGTCTTGTTCTCATTGTTTTCTTTACCTACGAATCGTTCTTTTGGTTTGTTAAGTGAAATTGAACTAGATAAAGAGGACGGGAGAAAAGAGAAAATTTCCTAAGCTTAATGAAATGGATATGAGTATTTAAAAAAAACAGTGCCCGATCCGATTCGACAGCACTTGGCTGGCATCAGAGAATCAAGAAATAATTCAACATAATTCAACAAATAATTCAACAGGGCGGAGGTGTGTGTTTCGGTGGAGGTGGAGAGGAGCACGGTAAGAAGAGGAAGAAACGAAGCCGAAGAGATTTGCGGTGAGCAGCCACTTCATTAAGGGCCACGCAAAGCGTCTTAAGATGTTTGTATCTAATCTCAGGAAAAACGAGAGGCGTGCGAGTGTTGTAATCGGGAAAGGACGTAAATATAGCTACATTTTAGGAAGATTGTTCTGTTGTGGAATATAAGACTCAAATCTATTTAAAGAGGCAGATGACTGCTTCAGGAATCTAGCTGCTGATCCCCCCAAATGGGGCACATCTAAGCTAGAGATAAACAAGACTCAGATTCCTTTGTTATTTTAACAATGATTTATTAATCAGTTATTATGTGTCAAACCTCCTGATAGATGCTAACGATGTAACAATAAATAAGCATCCTTTCTAGTACTGTGGTTCACAAAACTTCTGTAAAAGAATTGCCTTGAATGCCTATTTCAGTGTTGATCCTAGAACCAAGGAATTAAAGTAGCCTGATACAAGTTTCAAAAAATTAAACTTAAATGAACTTTCTTGGTGATACCTATTACTTTAAAGTGAAAGAATCATTGAGTTGTGAAAGACAGTCTGACTACAGAGATATTGTGTCATATGTTAAAATGAGGATGACATTACCTGTGTCAATGTAACTTACAGCAGAGGTACCTATTACATTTTAAATTTTAGTTAAGGCTTACATGGTTTTCAGATAAAGTGAAATCTAAAATGATAAAACAAAGATAAATGAAACCCAACTAGATGAAGAGGGTGGGAGAAGAGAAAATTTTCTAAGCAAAATGAAATGGATATGTAACTGAAGAAATGCAAATCCATTTCAATTTTGATATGAGGATATAAAAAAAGACTATCAGAGAATCGAAAAATAATTCAGTATGGTCAGAGGAAGAGGTGTGTGTCTGGGTGGAGGTGAGAGGAGCAGGGTAAGAAGAGGAAGAAATGAAGCGGGAGAAACTTGCAGTGAGCAGCCAGGTCATAAAGGGACATGCAAAGCATCTTAAGAAGTTTGCATCTAACTTCAGGAAAAATGAGATGCATGGGACTGTTGTAATTGGGAAAGGACATGAATATGTCTACATTTAAGGAAGATCATGCTATTGTGGAAGATAAGACTTAAAACTACTTAAAGAGGTAGGGGACTGCTTCAGGAATCTAGACCAGTGATCCCCCCAAATGGGGCACATCTAAGCTAGAAGATAAACAAGACCCATATCACCAGTGTGGAAAAGCAATATTAGGAAAATATATCCTTATTTTTACTTATCCTTTTAGACTTCCTTCCTTAAGTTTTCAAATATTTATTTAAAAAAATAGTACAAAGTGACCTGCATATATTTTAAAAATAAAATAATAGCAAACTTTTGAAGTGGTTGCTTAATATTAAAACTGAAACAGACATGTGATCAAAAAGGTATTCACTGCTCTAGATAAAGAGATATAGATGAATCTGAAAGACAGTTGCAAAGTATGAGTAATTTGTTCTAAGTATAACTTAAGGAGGAAGGAGTAGACATCTGATTTATATAGTAAGTGAATTGTGAGATGTATTACTTTTTCTTGATAAAGAGAATGCACCATCTGCCAATTTGTTTTTCATGTGTACAATTTAGCAATATCAATTACAGTAATCATATTGTACAACCACCAGCAATATCCATTACAAATTTCCCTTACTATAAACAGAAACTCAATGGTTTTTACATGACTCCTCCTTTTGCTTTCCCTCCCTCCCCCTCCTGCTAACCACTAACGAACTTTAGTCGACATATGTTTGCATGTGCTATTTCATATGAATGACATACAGTATTTGTCCTTTTGTGATTAACCTACTTTACGTTATGTTTCAGCACGTATCAGGAACTCATTCTACTGTATGTTTTCGAAGAGATGCAGCCCAAATGCTATATGGTGAGACTATGTGTTACATTCTTTGGATGTGTTATCAGGAGGGATCAGTTAGTAGAGACAGATAGCATTTTTGGTGTAACAGAGGGCCAGAAAATAAGAGGAAGACCTTCAATGGGACGGATTGACCCAGTGGCTGCAGCAGTGGGCTCAAGCATAACCAGGATTGTGAGGACGGCCCAGGACCAGGAAGTGTTTCATTCTGTTGTATATGGGCCACTACGAGTTGAAACTGACTTGATGGCAGCTAATAACAACAACAGCAGAAGCGCTGTTCTATAATGTGGGGAAACACAAATTAAAGTTACAACAACAACGAAAAGATTCCAAATATGAGCTTCTATAGGGAAATGTAGGCAGACAAAGGTAAGAGTTACTGGAATGAGATAGTGAAGTTCAGTGAGCATTGTTTTGTGACATTTTAATGTATCTAGAGGAAGAGGTTCAAATGTCTTCATGAGAAACTCAAGGCCGTTTGGGAATTTGTTCCAGCTTAATTAGCAAGGCAAACCTGTTAGGCTTTGAATGATGATGAACTGGAATCTAGTTGAATTAGAATAACAACAGCTTACCATCTCCGCTAACTCACCATTTCTTTCAAATATAATAAAACTAAATTTTCATGTACAGTGACACATGTCAATTTTTTGGAAATGCAAACGTGAAAATTGAGACAAACTTATTCTTTTATTAATTATAAACACATAAAATGAACAATAAAATTACACTCAGGACACAAGTTTTTTTTAACATATGTGTGTATATATATGTGTGTCTATAAACATAGATGTATATACATACATACATTCTTTACCTATTTTTATACTCTTCAATTAATAGAGATCGACTCGACGGCACTTGGCTGGCTTATGTACCAAATGTATTTGAGAATTATTTACTCCAACACATTGTGGAGCTGTGGATCATCTTTCCAATTTTCTTTACCTGCCCACATCATGATTTCTTTCAGGCTCTGGGCAGTACTAATTTGCATGCTGAATTAAACCACTTTATCACTTTGACTTTCTGTCTATAGGAGCATAACTGGAGAGGACTGAAAAAAGTGGACAGTGCAGCCAGGAGCTGGAGGCATATCTTGCTGCTTACATTGAGTTATGATAGTCTCTAGTGAATCGTGAAATTATAGAATGTTAGAGCTAGCAACAACCTTAGAGATCATCTAGGCCAACTTTAATCCTTTGCAAGAAAATATCCTGCATGTCACAAGAATGAGTAACTTGTTCAGGCTCACATATAATCTCTAGCATCTGACTTTTTCTTACTCTTGTTTCATTTTTGTGTTTGCTAGAGACCAATCTTCATTATTCTTTTTCTGCTGTGTCTATATTTCGAGCACCACAATAAATATACAGCAATCATTCATTTATTTGGCAATGTATGTTGATAACCTATCACCTGCAACACTTTGTGGGGCAATTCTGGTATGTGTTATAATGTATTGTCTTTGGCTAGCCTACACCAGTTGAAGAAGGAAGACACATACAGCAACACCCATTCAGAAGCAGATGTGGATAGCACTGTAAGGCAATTGCTTCATGGGCTGAAAGAGTTTAGAGAACACTGCACTTATGATATTTAAGTGTGCCTGAAAGAATGGATAAGATGACAATAAACAGACCATGAGGAAAATAAACACGTAGAGATCCTAAAGAAATGGCATATTTTCAGATAGTTGCAAAATAATCCATTTTCTGTGTCATAGAGGTTAAGACTTTGACTTTCAGGCTGGGAAGGATGATATGTGAACAATCCTGTATATTTGAACATGAAATGCATCTCTTAATTTGTAACAGTGAGCCTTGAAGTATGAATACTGGTTGAAAGACCATCGAAAAGTATGTTTGACTCTTGATGGTGGCAAGAAAGGCCAAATAAGATAGTTTTTTAAATAAAGCAAAATAGTAAAGAGATAGATGACAAGATCTGAGCTCTTATTCTATGCAAGTAGAGAGACAGAAAGAGTGTACAGTATTGTTTCAGGATTTCGACTTAAAGAGTTACAGAGTGGAAGTAGAGCTGACAGAGGAGTGGTCGTGAATGTTCAAAAAGGAAGATGATAAAATTAGTTCTAAATTGGTTGAATTTGAAAAGTATAAGAGAAATACATGTCTTTGTGTCTAGGAGGCAGACAAATACATCAGGCTAGAGCTTGAGAGTTTGGAATTATGTATGTATATTTGGGAGCTATCTGCAGAGAGCTATTGCTAGAGTATGGGAAGAGTGAAAGAAAACTATGGTGGATACCATCAGTGGATGCATCTGACTTTGCAGGTGGAAGGAAGGAGAGAAAGCAACAAAGACAGACTAAGACAAACAGCATCCTGAAGGAGAGTTGGCTTAACAGTGACAAGTGAAGATAAGAATTAATCACTAAGGACATTGGTAAATTGGATGTCACTGTTGACCTTAAGCTGAACACTTGTAAAATCACATATGTTTTCATTCTGTTTGCTTCAGAGATGTTTATTGTCATATTTACCAGTCAGAGTTGGGGGAAAATGTTGAAGTTTGGGTAATCTGGTACCTGTAACACCAACTTCAAAATATCACTTTAAGTTATACCTCCCTTAAACTATTTATACAATAACAAATATGATTGAGCATAAATTCTGTACTAGATACTGTTCTAAATGCTAGGGATGCACCACTGTTTTGTTTTGGAGCTACAAGTGATCACAAACAAAAATACATAATTTCATATGTGGTAATGTTATTAAGAAAAGTGAAACAAATTTAAGGAATGGAGAGTTATGGTCAGGGTATTGTGCAATGGGTTGCTTTTATATGGCCTTTCTAGTCATTGTCTTCCAATTCCCTTCGAAAGATAAAGAAACAAGGAGCCTGTGGCCCACCGAAGGGACTCAACAACTTGCTAATAATGCAAATAAGGTGTATGACACATCTGTGAAGGTAAGGCCATGTAAATAAGATATATAGAAAGATAATGAGGAGATTCATCAGTTTTGCCATCCTATTGGGCTTAAAATAAGCCATCCCAGAGGCAAAAAGAGAGGATTTTGCTTCACCAAGAAGGAAGAGCTGGGAGCAGAATTTATCCTGAAAACCTGGAATGCCCATCCGGAAAAGTTCCTAGCCCCGGGAGACAGAGACACGTTAACACCAGAGACGGTGGAGGGTGGGAAGCAGCAGCGGCAGGTGAAGCGGAGGACTGACAGCGGTAGAAGCCGGAGACTAGCTGCAGACCCAGTGGTGGGGTGCCCGGCACACAGAGTCAGAGAGGCGGTCTCCTGGCACGGTGGGGTGTATACGGGCACTTGTCAACAGAGCTAGGCTTGCCAACCCCTGAAGTAAGAGAGCTGAGGGCTTTTAACCAAGGGCTGAGGTTTACTCACAGAATGGGGTGCCTCCCGACGCTTGTTGGCACAACTAAAAATCTTTGTAACACTTGCTCAAGTAGCCCAGAGGCCAGGCCAAGAGATCTGAGGGCCTGTGGGATGAGATGCAGAGAGAGGCCTGTCTGCAGGCACTGCTAAGAAGCTGTCTTGATTGAAGAACTGTATCCTGGGTCATTCCTGATCCTGAATCCTAAAAGTAGCAGTAACATGTTAGTTTCCTAATAAACCCTTTAAGCGTGGTCTGTAAGTTCTGGCAACCATTGCAACAAATTACTGAACCCACCAGCAAAGCAGAGAGTGTTGTGGGAGGCACTGCATCTGCCAGAACTGCTGAAAACATTGGAAGGTGGAAGGATGTTTACCTATTCCGTTAGAGGACTCAGCCTTGGGCTGATGCTGGTGGTGACTCTATCTCCCTGTTGTGAAGGCAGAGGAGGTTAGATGCCCTGTCATGTCATTTGTACACAAGGTATTTTCATTTCAGTAAAAGACTGAATGTCACTATTTTTATCTGACTTTCAATTGATCTCAGGCAATTTAAAATTCTTAAAAATTAACACTTTAACCAATAATGATGGACATTGAAATATTTTGATTTGAGAAGCCATTTCATACCAGAATGTTATTTATAATCAAACTGTGGAGGTAATTGCTTACGTTTAATGTTTATTTAATTTGAGAATTTGGTCACAATTTGAGTAACATAAGTAAAATTTGAATATTTTAACATCATACATTGAATCAGACATCATAAATTCATTCACGGTCTTTCTCTATAGACAATATACTCAAGGATTTCTAGGAAGTGATTTATTTTGGTAACACTCAGTGATGTATTCAGTGCCTCCAATATATGATTATTTAATTTTCTTTCCTTTTTTTTTGACAAACTACTCAATGAGGCTCTTCGCTTAAGAATAAAAGAAGGAAAGAAAAAGCAATAAAAAAATGTAGGAGTAGTTTTTCCTTTCTGAATATAAGTATGTACCTAAATGGCATAATGTGCTCCATTTGGCATAGGAAATGGATGATTAATCATGTCTTCAATATTGTTATTGACAATGCAATCACAGTGCTGTCATTTTTATTATCAACACAATCATTCTTACATGCCAATATACATATATATATATATTTTCTGTAAGTGATGTGTTTTTGTTCAAAGATATGCATTCTTTCATCTGGTTGCCTTGGAAATGCAGGCGTTTGATGGACAGATAAGTTTATTAGACTTTAGGAGATGTGCCTGTCATTAATAGTTCCATCTGTATGAAACTGACCTATTTAAGATGGAACTTATATTTTGGTTTTACTAGAAATACAACTTAATAATGTAAACTAAATTGCATACAACAGTCTTTTGGTAATCATTCTATCAACATTCTGTCTACCCTTAATGCTACTTAAAATCTCTATTTGTTATTTTGCAATATTCTGTATTAGGATCAGATGAATTGAAACTTGAGCCCAACTCTTCCGTTAATGAATGGTCTATTACTTAGACATAGATAAAATTTTTTCTGGGGATGATTTTTTTCAGTGATCACCTAAAATAATTTCAAACTGTCCTTGGTCTTTGTTACATGGGTAGGAATGAGCATTATGCCAAAGGATTATTACAGTATAAGCCTCATAAAAATTATTTAAACCAAAGGTGCTAGTATATTAACAGTGTGATGCAGAGTATTAGTATATGGTCTTGCATTTCTATCATGATTGTGCTTGAAAAGTCTTATTTTTCCATCACACAATCTTTGAAAATATTAACAAAAAATTATTTGGGGTCTTTATAAGGTTAGAAAAGCAATGTTTTCTTTGATACGACTTGTTCATTTTGTGGACACTGAACTCTATAGTGTTTTTCTTATAATAGTGAGGTATATGGTAACGTAGAAGTAGGTAAGTTAAATCAAAGATAAAACTGAAACCAAACCAAACCAAATCAAACCCATTGCTTTCAAGTCCATTTGACTCACAGAGTAGAACTGCGCCTTATCGTTTTCCAGGAGCTCCTGGTGTATTCTAACTGCTGACCTTTTGATGAGCAGCCTTAGCTCTTGGCCACTATACTGCCAGGATTTCCAAAGAGAAAATAGCATGAGATGAATATTAATTAGTTTTCTCTGATGAATAATTTGAAACTTGTAGAATATTAAAAATTGTACATATTACGGAAAAGAAATGAAGATATGTAAAACCTCTAAGATAAGCATGAGCTTCAAGTACATTTTCTTATGTTTTCCATGCTTAGTTTCTCTGAAATTGTGTAATAACCCAACAGTGGAGAATTGTAAGAATCAGTGGAGCACATTTTGTTTTCTGCTTTGAACTGAGGCATAATACCCCCCACACAAAAAATTCCAGTGCTGTTGAGTTGATTCCCATTCATAGTGACCCTAAAGGACAGAGTAGAACTTCTCCACAGAGTTTCCCAGGAGTGTCCATCAGATTCAAACTGCTGACCTTTTGGATAGCAGACGGAGCAGTTAACCACTACACCACCAGGGATAATAGCAATAATAAAACAATGTGTGAAGAATTTATGTGGCATAGATTTTAACTAATAAACTTTAACCTTTGCTTCACCTTTTATTTGCCATTCTACTTTTTCCTCTTGCTCTTGATTCTCACTTACATTTCATCTTACAATAACCTATCTATCTGGTAAGCCTCTTAAAACATACATTCTTGTACATATATAAATACAGACTGTAGACAAGAAATTCTTAGTTGATTGAGACGCCACACCCCCCAAATACTATGCAAGCCAGAAACAGTTAAAGGAGTCATTCCCAACCCTGTTAGCTGATAGCCACAATGTATATCCAAGGCGGGTGTTCTCTTGGGTAATATACTTTCATTACTAATGCAATGACTGTACTTCTTGAATGTAATGTCCATGATCTGGGGATTGCAGTTACACGGGTGCTGGCAGAAAGAATGCAGTTACCCTTTCGCCCTCACATTGTTAAACTCAATCAAAGGAAATTGAAGTTGAGGGAGGATAACAAGATTATCGTAGAGTCATCGCTTCTTACAGTCTGTCTTTTACAAATTTGACCTTTGCCACACTTCATTAATCCAGAATTGATAGATCATGTTCATAGAACAAAATAATCTTGAGTATCTGACTGCTACACTGTTGTTTAAACAAATAGCTGACTGCAGGCATTCACTTTTTAAAGTGTTTTCTTCCTCTTATCATTAAAATCAGGCTAACTTAGTATGTCTCCTCTTCTAGCTGATTTATACAAACTGATATAAAATACCTTCTCTGGACCCTCTTTGACAAATTCTGTGTAAATCCCTTACACATATTCTCATAATCCTGGTTCTCGAATGCTGGCTCCCAATTTTCACCCACTTCATTTGGCCATTTTCCATTATGGAAACTTGCCTGAATGCCTACGCTTTGGGAGCCTTGAGATGAACTGTGCTTGGTTCATTTGATTTTCAGCATTACCTACTGACTTAGTTTAATTCTGTAAGCCGTAGAAGTTCAGTATTGCTCAAACTAATCCCTAGTTCTCTCTGATACTACCGTTCCAGCCCTACCCTACCCTCCACACAGTGGAGATAAGAGGGCAAGTAAGCAGGGAAACCTGACTCCTAGGTTGTACTCTAAAGCAAGAGTGTGGGGGAAAAAAAATCAACTTCTGAAGTATTCTATGTACTCCAATAGTGATTAGATGGAGTGCTGCTTTCCAGAAATGAACTTTCTCTTCTAGTTAGCAGATAAGTCCCAGTGTTGTAATATCAGGATGAGTATTTAAGATTTTTAAAGGAGGAGCCACTTTCAGAAACTGACGGAGTATCAGGGTCTAAATAATTTTAAAAAATAAATAAATAAAAACAAAACAAATAAGCAAACAAAAATGATGCATTGGACTTGGATTCTTAAAAAAATTAAGAAGATAACGAATAAATATATTCTTCCTTTCTCTTTATCTTAGAGTCTGAAAACTACTGAGATATTCCTTTTAGTATGAATAAATGTGCCTAAATATACATGCATACAAATCCTTTTGAGGTAAACATTTTTATGTAAAGAAAAACAACAATGTCTGCCTTAAAACTCACAGTGACAGGATTAGGTAGAAGATTGAATTCCAGTAACAAACCAAGTTAGAGTAGGAAAATATGCGTTGGTGAAATAATCTAAAAATATAGCTGAGAGGAAAAATGGCTGATCAGGAAAACAGAAAAGTTACAAATGAATAATTCAGAGACAACAGAATAAGTGGTTATTGTTCTTGTGTGCAGTCAAATAGATTCAGACTGACCCAAACAAACAAAATAACAAACAAATAAAAATGAAATCCTTGAGTAAAGATCTGAAGTCTGAGTCATGTTTCAGGCAACGTTTATAAAAACAGATTCGTATTAAAAGGAATATCTTGATAGAGTTTTCAAACTCTAAAGATACAGAGAAAGGAACTGTATAATAATCTAAGAAATTAAAAGTAATAATATTGTTTCAGTCATCTAATGCTGTTGTAATAGAAATGCCACAAGCAGATGGCTTTGACAGAAATTTATTTCCTGACAATATTTTTTAAAAAGGAACACAAACGCCTGTTGTTATAAAGCTGATTCTGACTCATATTGATCTTATACATAGTAGGATAAGAGTACAAATTTAGGGTGTTAGCTCCAGAGGAAGGATTTCTCTGTTGGCTCTTGAAGAAGGTCTTTGTCTTTCTTCCCCTGAAAAGGGAGTTTCTCCAGGACGGGGACCCCAAATCCAAATATACTCCGCTCCTGGTGCTTCATTCTTGCTTCTTTTTTTCTTTTTATCTCATTAGAGATTACCTCAAGACACCATACAATCTTGCAGACTGAATCCTATCTCAGTAGCACAACTGCTGCCCATGATCCTTCATTAAAATCATAGAAGCTTGTTTGACAAGGTATAGGAAAATCATACCATACTGGAATCACGGCCCAGCCAAACTGACACACACGTTTTCTGAGGGACATGGTTTAATTCATGACAAATACATTCACAAGAATAAAATTAGGTTTGCCTTTAACTTTTCTTACACATTGAGTACTGTAATATTTATTGTTGTTTGCAGTCATCAATTGCTACTCATATTGACCATCTGGGATACAGAAGAATGACATCAAAGGGCTTCCAAGACTGTAATGTTTAGGGGAACAGATCCCTGAGTCCTTCCTACAGAGCCACTGCTGGTGGGTTTGATCCAATGACCTTTCAGAAGATAGCCAAGTGATTAACCGTGTTAAGGGCTCCTTGGTAGAATATTACAAAATAGAACTTACAGAGCAATGAAGGAAAATGTGTGACATAGCATTCTTATGCAGATTATTAATCTTTTGTACATGAAGAAAACAAAAAAGGTATGCATCAATATAGAATATATAATCACCAAATACACTTCATGAAAAATCTACTCAAAATTTTTGTCTAAAAGTAAATTTTGAATCAAAATAATATCAGAAGAAGGAAGTTTTGCCTGGAAACTGCTAATGTTGAGAACAGAAAGAAGTAAACTTAAACACTGTGCAGGTTTTTCCTGCTAATGTGAAAGTAGAGCATTCCTATGAAACCTGTTGTAAGCTGAAATGGCACAAAGGGAAGAAACAAATACCATTAATTTATAAGGAAATGATTTTTGAGCATTCTCAGACCCAAACAATAACCTATGAAATCACTCCAAACAGCACATAGAAACTAAAATAACACTAGTATATATTTCCAACACAGGCTCATATTTATAGTTGTAGAGGATAAGATTTCAACATAACTTTTGGGGGGACACAAATCAATCCATAGAACAGATTAAGAGATAAAAACATGTAAATATAGAAATCCCATATGCATAATTAATTAGTAAAAAGCTTGTGAAATGTTTTTAAAAATAAATTATTAATAAAAAGTTTTTGTATGGAAGAATTCATAGAGCAGGGCACAGTTTTGAGTTTCCAATAACTTGGTATTAATAGACGAGAGATCCTTTAAGAAAGCACCTTCTCTGTAAGACAAAATAATATATTCTTTCTCCATAAAGAATAATAACATAAGGCAATATATATATTTTAGAAAAAAACCCTTTGCTAAACAGTATTGTGATCTTAGTAACTATTTTAGCAGAAGCATATATCTGTCTATTTCAATTACATTTCAATATTCAGATTCCTAGTTTTTTAAATTAGGAAGTCGTAAGAACATTTATTTCTCACTGAAAGTTGTCTGTCGATCTGCAGGCACTGAAAGAACACTAGAAGATACTTCGGGCAGTGACACAGTAAGGGGAACCCTGGTGGCATAGCAGTTAAGAGCTATGGCCACTAACCAAAAAGTTGGCAGCTGGAATACACCAGGCACCCCCTGGGTATCCTAGGCAGTGGTCTTCCCCCTTGTTCTGCAGGGCTGCTCTGAGTCAGAACTGAATGAAGGGCAATGAATGGCACCTGCAGCAAGAAAATTCCACTGCCATTTAACAATTTTTTCACTTGGGCGAGTCTTTTTACTTATGCTGGCCAAGTGCCAAGTGCCGTCGAGTCGGAGCTAGAGTCAGTTTATTTGCCTGTAGAACTACGGTAACAGTATTTACTTAGTTGCTCTAGAAATTTAAGTAAAATATTGAAAGAAAGACAGAAAGGTAGAGATGGAGGAAAAGCAGGCAGGCAGGAGGAACTGTCTTTCGGTAGGCATTTGGTGCACGTTATTATCTTTTTCAATGATTTTCTCAAGAAAAACAATTATTGAACAACTAAAAGCCTTCAATCTGTCAAACATGGTTCTAGGTACTGTGACTGTGTCTACGGATGTACATGTACTCTGTATCAATTACAGTCCAGTCATTAAAATCATAATTACCTTAGGTTTTTCAATAGAGAAAATTTGCTTTAGGAAGCTGTGGCAACAGAGCTGGAAGTCTGAAAAAGCAAAACAGGAAAGCTGAGATAACCGAGAATTGATAGCAGTGAGAAGCAACTACAAACCCCGGAACTGGGGGGAGGCAAGAGAAAGGAGCCAAGGCCCTGCAGAGCTGTCACTCAGACTTGCAAACAGGGAGCGCCACCAGTTTGCTCGGGTGCCGCGAAGGAGCAGCCTCCCTGAATTCGGGCTCAGATTTGTGAGCAGGTGAAGGGACTCGGCACCTGCGGATACGTCTGAGAAGTTCAATGAGCTTAATTCTGGTAGTGCCCGAAGACGCTGGAAGCTGGAACGACTGCCAGGGGAAGGGTCGTGGCTAGGATCATTGGCCACCAAAAAAGAGCAATATTTTTCTCTCTGCCTACCTTCTAAACTGTTTCATGAGTTCCCTGAGAACTATCAAAGTGGGAACAAAAAAGGTAAGTGTAATTTGTATAGAAACATCTATAGCATTGTAAAGGTGTAAAAGCAGAGATTTGGAGTTCAAAGAGCTTAATATTTTGCACAAATCCTACCATTTTGATTACAATTTACAAATGTAATTACTGTCACTGAGCTGTCATTCAGGATGCTATGTTAACCTAAATTATGAGAGAAGGCAACTGGTTATTTAACTTGCATAGCTTACCCACAGGCCAAAATCTTCTTATCCCTATTACACAATACATAACCATTTAAAAATATTTGTATGTAGACAAATTCTACATTTGGCTGAACAGTTTGCACTATATTTCAAATTGCAATTAATTGTATTTCCTCAATCAAAGTGGTGATTTCATAATGAGTTCAAAGGCTGGAAAATTAGTTTGAGTTTGGGCTAAATTTTGGTTTTATCTAAAGTTCTGGTAATAACCTTATTTTTCAAATAACCTTAATTTCAATAACCTAATTCAATAACCTAATAACCTAATTTCAATAACCTAATTTCAATAACCTTAATTTCAAACCACTTACTTTAAATATCAAAACCATTGTCCACAAAGTGCTGCGGCTTTATATGGCCATATGGTTGATAATAGGCTGAAATCAGAGATGGCTGTATTCTTGTTACACTAAAGAAACCCTGGTGCTATAGTGGTTAAGAGCTATGGCTGCTAACCCAAAGTCTGCAGTTTGGATCTACCAGCCACACCTTGGAAACCACGTGGGGCGGTTCGACTCTATCTTACACGGTTATTGTGAGTCAGAATCAACTCCACAGCAATAAGTTTGGCATTTTTTTTTTTTTTTAACAAAATGTGATCTCTATTTTGTGTCTTGATTTTGTATATGTTGATTAAACTTCCAAATGTCAGTATTCTGACAGGTGCCTTTCTAGCATTTAAAGCATATTACATTGATTCTATGGTAAAAATGTAAAAACAAACTTCAATTTATCAGTTATTCCTTAATAGAAATAAAAATACACAGGCTGACACATTTTGATGTCAATAAAATTATACATTAATTTCAGTATGTAGTCAAATTTAACTAGGTTATACCTTCCCAAGGTATTGAATCAGATGACGTATTATTCGAGAAACAGCCAGGAATAAGAGTATGTACTTTTGGGGTGACATATTTCTAACAGCTTAGTCTTTCTCACAATTTATTCCTTGAATCGTGTATGCAAAATAGAAATTGCACAGTGAATGGATGAGAGAAAAGAGACTTGATGGACAATAAACTTTGTGCAACTAAATTTCTTTTAACACCCACAGCACTTTCCTAAAGCCTGAGGCTCATCTGTGTTCCAATGTAGAGAAAGTGTACTCTCTGCTTCTGTCACGTGTTCTGATTACCAGCGAGGACTGCTGGGTGATCACCACTGTGGGCAGCTCAGATCAAGAGAGAGAAAAGCTCAACGGTGAGGATGATTCCAAAGAATTTGGTTGTTCTAGTCTGTGTTTTCCTGAGAGTCAGTGAATTTAAGTTTCTTTCTACAGCAACGCAATAATTCAAGTCCCTTTTCAAAATGCCTTGAAATCAGGCATATGTTCACTTGTTGAAAAAGAGAGGGTAGTTCTAGATGAAAATTAATTTGAATTTCATTTCAAAAGTTTCACCCTGGCTATGCAACCGAGTATACCAAATCAGCCTACTAGAAAAGCAGTTGAGTGCAGTTTATAAGGCTACAACGGAACAACGGATGCGATTGCTGAGTGGTCAGACTGATAAGGTGAGAAAGGTTGTTGATCATCTGAGTTTTTGGCTCTTGTAGGAAGTTTCTCAGATAGAATAACATTTATTACTCTGAGCAGTAAATCACCCCTCAATCTAGAAAAGAGTCAAATCAGTTAAGCGCCAAGATACTACATTATGAAGGCTTACAGACAGGTTATTGAGATTCCAGTAACATAGTGATTTAGTGCTCGGGCCCTTAACTGAAAGATTGCCAGTTCAAATCCACTAAGTGCATCTTGGAAATTCTATGGGGCAATGGTACCCATCCCATATGGTTGCTATGAGTCAGAATCAACTCCAAGGCAACAGGATTTTTAAGGCCAGGCTATTTCCTACATAGCAAGCTGGAAAACTCTTCTGAGACCAGATTAACTAAAAAATGCCAGGCCATGACTATCTTCTTTGAAAGGCACAAAGTGATATAGCTTACCACATGTATCCCAGAGCAACTGTCCAATGTTGTGTATATTGTCAACTATGACATTTATGTTGATATACAGTGTCTTTAAGAGTAGTTTAATAAGATACTGTGATGGTTAAGATTGTGTGTTAACTCGACTGGCCCATGATACTTGCGCTTAGGTAGTTGTATAATGTGAAACTCTTTTCCTCTGGACTCCATAATAACCTGACCATTTACCTTCACTGTATTTCTCTTATTTTATTGGTCTTAAAATGTCTTTGCTTCCCAGCATTCTAGCTTCAACTTTCTTCTCTTTATATACAAGTTATTAGTGGGAAAAAAAGCTTGCATTTTCTCATGGCTTCAAGTCCTACCAGTATACTGATGATTTCCATTTTTTTTCTTTTCAGCTCAGGCACATTCCATGTAACCAGAGTTTCACTAGACTTGGTTTTATCATCAGTATCTGGTTATAATTAATATATATTATGTGAATAGTATCTGTATTACCTAAATGAGAACTCATTTTCACTGCAAACTTATTCATTCTAGCAATATATTCCATTTGAAGGGGTGTCACAATAAAACAAATAAGAAAATGTGTAATCACCTCTGTATCATTTTGTGCATCCAGTTTTCTTTAACTTTTATCAGTTTTACCTTTTCAACATTTCTTTTTTTGTAATTTATTTTTATTGTAGAGAATACATGCAATAGAACATACACCAACTCAACAATTTCTACATATACAATTCAGTGCCGTTGATTATAGTCCTCAATTCATGCAACAATTATCAGCCCCCTTTTCTGAGTAGTTCCTTCACCATTGATATAAACTCACTGCCTCTGATGTTCCTACTTAATTTTTCATGATGATAATATCAGTTTGATTCCTTATAGATAGGCCTCAGAAGAGCACAATCCTGAAGGCAGACACTCTTTACTAGCTAAATTATTGTTTGGTTTTAAGAAGACTTCAGGGGATATTTGTGGTTTAAAGTATAGGGTTTAAAGATTATTTCAGGGCACTCATTTCAGGGATTCATCCAGCCTTTGTGTCTCAAGAAAGTCTGGATTCCGTGGGGATTCTTCTGTAGAATCTTTGATCAAAATAATCAATAATGGTAGCTGGGAACCATCCAGTTCTTCTGGTCATGGCAAAGGGTCAGGCAGTGTTCAAGGAAGCAGTTAGCCACAGAGTCCATCTCATCTTCCTAGTCCTGATTTTTCTTTTTCCTCCATTGTTCAGTCTTGAAGGAATATTCAATATACATCAAATGACAAAAGACTGAATGAATTTGTTTTGAAAAATGTGTAACTAGAACATTCCTTAGCAGCAAAGTTGGTGAGATTTTATCTCATGTACTTTGGATGTGTTATTGGAAGGGATCAGTCCCTAGAGAAGTACATGATGCTTGACAAAGTAGAACGTCAGTGAAAAAGAAAAAGGCCCTCAGTGAAATGGATTGAGGTAGCGGCTTCAACAATCAGCTCAAGCATAACAATGATTGAAAGGATACTGTAGTACTGGGAAATGTGCCTTGGAAATGAGAATAATGAGACTTTGGACGTGTTCTCAGTAGACATCAGTTCCTGGAGAACAACATCATGCTTGATCAAGTAGGTGGTCAGCCGAACATAGCATGACATCAGTGAGATGGATTGACATAGTAAGCTGAAACATACCAACAAACGTGAGGATAGTGTAAGACTGGGCAGTGTTTCATTCTGTTTTATGAAGGGTTACTATGAGTTGGAGCCAAGTGGAATGCACCTAACAATCAAAAAATTTATTTCTATTTTATGTATATGGACATAGCACAATACAAGAAATATCTAAGCACGTTAAGTGTTTTGTTTGACACAAAATGACTGAGAGATTAGTTGGTGGCTATCTCAAGTATTTGAAGTGCTGACATGAAGCAAAATGGTTAAAATTGTTTAATATGTTAATAATGATTTTGGGAAAAAAACAGTACTGGAGTACTGGAATAAACCAAGCTTACTTTATTTAAATGGAGAAAATAAATTTATGAAAACTAAGACTATAGAACAGTGGAATGTGTAACGTGATGATGATGGAACTATGAAAACAGAGTTTTGAAAGTCATGCAAAATAAAGCTATAGGATGTATTTCTTTTATCACTTGTAAATTGCATTAAATGTCCCTTAAGTATTCTTATAACTCTGTTATTTTATGGTTTAATACTCAAAAAATTTAAAGCATAAGACACTTGTAATATGTACTAAATTTGTATAATGACACAGAAATTGACATTCCTTTCCAAAGAATCATAAGAGTGTGTATTTTTAAGAAATTGACTGGATATGAATATATGGAAGGAAATATAGTATTCTGGTAAACATAATAGCAAAGTTTTAAAAAATTATATTAGTCTGCTTATGTCACAGTAGAGAGGACACAGGTTTTGATTTAAAAATGTGTGTTATAATTTTGGATCCCAGAGGTCCTTAAATTTAAGGTATGGGACAATCAGAATGGTAACCAAGAAGGGATGGGCACAGACGAGTTAAATGTCAGATGGGATGAGTTTGATGCTGTGGAATCAGTATTAATTGGCTTACATACAGAACAAATATCCCACTGTGAGTGGGAGTCTCTTCAATTAAAAAAAAAAAAAAGTTGCTAAATTCAAAGAAAAGACAGAACAGAGAAGAATCACTTTGATAAGTGTGGTAGATGTGTAGAAAAGATAATGAAATTTTTACTATTTTATTCACCTTTGTGAGGCTACAATAAAAATTAACATTTGAAGGCTTACATAAATTTGTAGATAGGAGAAGCACTATCTTGCATTTGAATGTCATTACCATTATCTTCAATCTTCATTCTTTAGCCTCAGGAAAAAATGAAAATATGACTATATATTATATATATATATTTATGCAATTATGTATCTAACTATATATAAAGTTATGTATGCATATGTATATAATACTTTGGTTTGACAGACTCTGTATCACAAACATCAACTCTAAAGTCAAAAATGCTAGTCTTCCATAAAGTAATAACATTGAATTTGAAATTTTTCCTTTTAAATGCAGAAATATCCTGAATTATTATTGAGTCACGCTGTAAGCTTACTGAATGCAGAGATGTAGAACCTAGCATAGACCTTTGTCCAAATGTTCAATAGTATAATATGCATTTTAGGGATCTGTTTCAATTCATGGATTGATATAGTAATATTTTTATTGACTTAAAATTTATTCTCTTTGAAGAGAACTCTTATTAATTTGATCTTTTGTTTGGCCTACTTGTTGGAATATAAATAATGCCTAGATTTTGATTCTGGCATCCTCATTTAATGATGAAAAATATACTTCCATGCAAAAACTGTTTTCTAAGTTTGCTCTTACCAAATTGACTACCAGTAATTCTAGCGAAGATAGTATCATAGTTTCCCTTTCAGTGTACTTTTGTGCTGAAGATGTATAGTTTTTAATTTATAAAATTTCACTCTCATATTCTAGTTTTGTTCCAAGTATTTCTTGGGGAATCTTGTTTCTTGCCTCACACTTGATTTTATGTTTTTCCATTTTATAAATTTTTTTGATTGCTTATTGCTCACTGTCTAAAGAAACTTTCTTGGTATGCTAATGACTCACAGTCTGTATTTCTAGCTTTTATTACATGCTATTTTATTTATAATAATATATGTATTACTACCAATCTTACAGGCTTGCACCAATGAAATGTATCCTTTCCGCTTTTGCTGTTTTGTCATTTCCTTTCTACTTAAAACTCTCTCATCAATCTTTCAGGCTTGCACCAACACAATGTATTCTTACTCTCCCCTTTTTCTTGTTTTGTCATTTCTTTTTATGCTTAAAATTCATCTCTGGTCAAACACACACACATGTAATACACATATACGTATATATTTATAGACATTAATATATTTTATCCTAAGTACTGTTGGAAACCCAGGTGGCATAGCAGTTAAGTGCTACAACTGCTAATCAACAGATTGGCCATTGAAATCCTCCAGGTGCTCCTTGGAAGCTCTATGGGGTTGTTCTATTCCATCCTATAAGGTTTCTATGAGTCAAAATTGACTCAACAGCAATAGGTTTTGGTATAAGGGCTATTTGCAGATTGGTGGAGCATGTCTTAATCATAGCATTATGTCTTCCCTATAAAACTTTTTACTAGAATTTGAATGTGACTAATAAAATAAATTGATGAAAATCCTGAAAATATTTCTGTGGCCTTTTTAAAAACTGTCTAATCTCTATTTTGGAATACCATGAATTATCTTGAAATGTTTTTTATAATTTTTATAATTTATACTCTTTAAAGAATGTGATTCAGTACTTATACAGGGCAGATTCTTTAACTAAAAACTAGTATGGCCCCTAGACCTGCTGCTGACCCTTAACAGAAAGACTACTGAGGTCAACTCTTTGGACGAAAATGGACTGGACTTGGGGACACAAGGTGACCATATGGTGTGCATATTTTATGGTTCTATGCATTTTTAAGATGCTGTCTTACTCACCTTTTTCCAGGTGGGAGAGAGTGAAGTGGAGAGGAAGGGACAGAAGCTTGTTAAGAGGATATTACAAGGATAAAATGAGTAAAATGAGAGCGATGAGTATGCTGTCACTGGGCAGTCAGAACAGAAGGAGCTGCAGTCAGGTGGGCATGCAAAACTGATATGGATTGTATACTTGCACTTAATCACAATAAAAAATAAATTAATTTGTAAAAAATACTAATGTTAAAATATAAGTGAAAAAAGTCAAAGTTTTTTTTTTTAAATACTGTTTTACATAGCAAGTTAGTCTAAATGAAAATCAATCTACTGGCTGTGATATATCACAGAAAAATGTGTAGCTACTCTCTCTGGCGGTAGTTCATTGATTCACTTTTCTGCCACTGTATGATTTTTTTCAATCAGCAAAACTTACTGTTCTAGGGGGTTCTTTGCCACGGGAGGCTTTGCTAGTATCACTTATCTGCTTGGCTTTTAAAAAACCAAATACGTTGCCACTGAGTCGATTCAGGCTCACGGTGACCCTTTAGGACAGAGTAGATGTCTCCTATAGAGTTTCTAAGACACACCTGATATATTTCAGCTATCAAGATATTAGTTAGCTGACATAGCTCCTAACCACTACACTCATGGTTTCTGAGGCTTGCTTTAGCAAGGGGCATTGACAGATTACCTTGTGGTATGTCTTCAGATTTTGTTGTCTACGTCTAAAATCTTCTGGCTTTATTCTACATGGAATTTTTATTTTTAGGTTTATTTTTTTAAAGATATTTTTAAAAGACAGAGCCTCTGCCTTACAGCCCTCATTTTTATTTGATTAGGTAGTGGGTGGCTAGAGGCTGTCTGTGTATTAAATAGTGGTACAGCTGCTATAGGGTTACTGTGAGTCAGAATCAACTCAACAGCACTGAGTTTGGTTTTGGGATTTTGTCCTATGAATTGGAGCCCTGGTAGTATAGTGGTTAAATGCTATGGGTGCTAACCAAAAAGTTTAGCAGTTCAAATCCTCCACCTGCTCCTTAAAAACTTAGTCATCTTGTACTACTCTAACAAATACCTAAAATGTGGGAGTAGTTTTGAAACAGTGAATGGATAGAAGACTCTGAAGGAACTGAAAACTGTGAATACCAGTGAAGGCACAGATGGTGAGAAAGGAGCAGCGGAGGATCAATGGCATCAGCAGTGGACAGGCAGCAGCAGAAGTAGACCAGCACAAAACAGGGCTGGAGCCGACCCACTGAGTGAGAGAGCTGAGAGCATGTGCACAGAGGTTTCCTGCAGAGTGGGGTGCCTCCAGGCACTTGAATCGGTGGAGCTACAGAGCTTTGGGACACTTGCCTTTGCAGGGCAGATTCCAGCCTGAGGCCTAGGCCACGAGATTGCAGAAAACAGAAGCTAAATAGACAGGGACCATAAGAAGCTGAGCTACCTCAGTCTCAAAAGAGGAAAAGGAAAGGGAAGCAAGAAAAGACTTGGGAACCTCTTACCATCAAGAAAGCAGCACCTGGGAGTAGAGGGAGTAGAGGTCACCCGTTCAGACCTGAGGTTCCTGTTCCAAGATGCTCCCTGACCAAAGACTGATGTAACACAAGGAGCTTCCTCCAGAGCTGACAAAGAGGGGAAGTCTTCCCCAAAGTGGACATACTAAATTTGGATTTGTAGCCTACTGCACTCTCCAAAAATAAATTTTCTTGTTAAAACCGTCCATTCATGATATTTCTTTCTGTTAGAGAAGCACTAGCTGACTGAGACAGAAACCTGGGGGAAGTTCTCTGTCACATAAGGTTGCTATGAACTGGAGTTCACTCAGTGGAAATGGTTTTGTTTTTAATCCTATGAGTTTCCCAAGCCAAACAGGGAGAATCTGTTGAAAAATAACTCTGGAACCTTCCTAACTGCCCAAAATAGTACATATGGAAGAAGAGTTCTGTGTCTCCTAGCAGTACCATAGGATTCCTGGGAGGAACCCAAAACAGTGTCTCCGGAGCCATGTTTTTGCATTAATTTATTGCCTTGGCTGGATAAAAGATGAAAGAATATTGGCAATTGACTTATCCTTGCTGTGCTAAAATGGGAATAATAAGAATATATACTGCTTGGGGATGTCATGGAAGAGAAATTAATTTATTCATATAAGATCCTTGGGAATGTATTTTGTATGAGGGATTTATAGATACTAGCTATGATTATTTAAAAAGTGACTGTAGTGTAGATATTTAACCTAGTTGTTGTATTTGAGCAAAATAAATTAGAACATACACCTAGGACCAGTGAATGACATGCACAGGACAGCTGGGTGTTGTATAAATGTCACAGGCTTCTAAGTACTATCAGAATGAAGATGGCCCGCAAGAAGAAAGCACATGGCTGCTTGGAATTCCAAAGACTGACTGTGCGTACACGAAATGGATAGATGACAGATGGGTGCGTGGATGACTTCATTTTACTTCGCTTCATTTCTCCATTATTAAAAAAAAAAAGAAAAAAGAAAATTAGAGATAGTTTTGGAAAGTCCATAATATCTAAGCCATTGATATTCCTGAGGAGTTGGGCAAAGATGGTCAATGAAGAGCAATAGCAACACTTACAATAAATGTGTACCCTTAGTGATAACTAACTTGTTCCTGATTTGCGTATCTGTCATGTGCATCGATTTGGCTGGGTTGTGAACTCCTGTGTTATGTTATTTTCCTGTACGTTGTAAATCCTGGCTCTGTGATAGCCAACTTTGAAACAAACACAAATGAGGCGAGATGGGTGGCAGCAGCGTTAGTGACTCAGTCCACAAGCTCAGATTGTGTCTTGAGATACAAAAAAGGGAAACAAGCAGAGAGACAAAGGGACATCATACCACCAAAAAAGCAGTACCAGGAGCAGAGTGCATCCTTTGGACCTGGGGTTCTTGCATCTGAGAAGTTCCTTAACCAGGGGAAGACTGAGGACAAGGGCCTTTGTTCAGAACCAACAAAGAGAGAAAGCTTTACCCTGGGGCCAGTGCCCTGAATTTGGGCTTTTAGCCTACTTCACTGTGTGGAAATAAATTTCTCTTTGTTAAAACCATCCATGCTTGTGGTATTTCTGTTACAGCAGCACAGGGTAACTAAGGCAGCACATAAGACAATAGTAAATCCAAAAATAATTTGCATTTGCTTATTAAAATTCAGATGATTTTTTTTCCTCAGTTCATGGTGAAGGAAATATTATGAGAATATTCTACATAACATTAAGTAGTGCACTTAAAAATATTCAAGTTCTTTGATGACCTAACAGATTATCTCTTTCACTTTCCTATGAAAGTAACAATTGTGGTATTTGTGTCATATGTACTTACTATGTCTTTCTGCTTTGTTTTCTGGTACATACCGTGAGACTAAGAAGCAAGATGTAGAAGAAAAGAAATAAAAATTAACCTTCAGTTAGAAAGAACTTTGAAATCAGTGCGTAACTTAAGAAGTTATTTTAAATTGTACAATTCTCCAAAGGTAGTCATTATAGCCTATCAATTTATATAACAAGTCAAAATGCAAAGAAAAATAATGTATTTTGCATTATAAAAATAGAAAGTGCTTTGACTTTAAAAAGTAGGTTCTGATTTCATTCTGAATGTAACATATAGAACAAAAGTGCATGCATTCAGTTAATATATCCCATTTTAGACAAGAATAATTGCATTTTAATTATAGCATTTAAAGCAAGATCACATTTTAGAGGCTCAGGTTCCCCAAATAAAGGTTTTGGCAAATGTCTCAGTATAGCGATGGGTAAATGGAGGTTACTCCCAGGCAGAAGGAAGGTCCCAGATGGCCAACTTAGAAACAAATACAAAATAATGCAGGAATACATGTTTAACCATCTTTCGTGGTTCAGATTTTATACAGCTATAAATTTGAGATAAAGTCTTGTAAACACACGGAATTCAAGAAACACCTCATGGTAATGAGATGTTTTAGCTATAACCATCAAAATGGCACTATCTAATGTCTGTGACTAAGCATTCATATTTGCCAGAAGGAGAAGCTTTGGAAAGGCACTAGCAATTTTCCAAAGTATCTGAATTTCAGGTCCTGGAGAGAATAAAGAAAACCGATTAAAGTCTAATGGGGGAACACAGTATGTCCACTAAAAAGAGATATGGATGGACTCTATGACTGAAAGAAAACACACCAACTCCAAGTGTTTCCTTGCGGGGGGTGGGGGTTTCAGAAGGGCATTACACTTGAAGCAGACTCTTAAGAGAAAGTATTCAGGCCTTTGTGCATTGACCTCAATTCTAGCTACACTGCAAGGAGTAGGTTTTTTGAAAAAATAGCAGCAATGGTAATAGTATTAGTTCTTTGGAAGCAATAACTTATATAGAGCTTCTCATTTGCCAGGCAACTTTCTAAATAGTTTATAGATAATGTTCACAGCATATGGCAATTATTGCTGTTTTAATTTTACATGTGAGGAAAACCTAGCACAGAGAGTTAACTTCCTCAAGGCCATACAGCTAGTGCCTAGCAGAGCCGAAACGCAAGTCTAGGCTGCCTGAATCCCCTGAACTCTAACAATGACTGTGTTTTGCTGCCTTCTGGCAGGAACCGTTTTAAAGAAATGACGTTTAGATTTGTACTAGAAGAGTGTCCATCAGAATTCAACACAGAACAGAAAAATTAAAAAAAAAATCTTGAGAGCAATTTATGCCAGTCTATAAGCAAAACTGATTCAACGGCACTTAGCTTTATAAGCAAAACCATAGAGTCACTAAAATGGAAACAGTGAAGCTGTGACTAGCATGATTTCTGTCCTTTGTTCCTAATGCAGCTTTTATTGTTGGTTTATAGCACTATATTGACTGAAATGCAAAAAAAAAAAAAAAAAAATACTTTGGAAGAAAAAAAGAGATAAAAGGAAAACATACTTGTGTATAGTTAAATTATATCCTTTTAAATTACAAATTCAATTGTGTTTCTGTTTCCACACCACACGCACACACACAAACACACACACACAAAACTTATATTACTTCTTATGAAAATTGTACCATGTTTGAGATGGTGTGACATAAAATATAGGATACACTTGACATATATATTCAGTTTTGGAGTTCCATGAAGTACCTCAAAGAGCTAGTTATTATCTAGAACAGAGTTTCCCAACAGCCATGGTAATTCATAAGTGAGTATATACATGTATAATTTCTTATATCCTTTTCTTTCTAATAAAGCAAGGAAAAAACAACAACATTACTTTCAAGTTGATTTCCTCTCACAGCAACTCTGAAGAACAGAGGGATCACAACCGGGTCCTGAGCAGCACGGGAGAAAGCTGCGGGACAAAATGTGAATTCCCATTTAAAAAAAGACTTGCTGATCTGACAGGGATTAGAGGAACCTCTGAAACTATCGCCCCTTGGTACTCTTCTAACCTAGAACTAAAACCATTCCTGAGGCCCACTTTCCGG
The DNA here is from genome assembly GCA_028571685.1 of Heterohyrax brucei. NCBI lineage: Eukaryota > Metazoa > Chordata > Mammalia > Hyracoidea > Procaviidae > Heterohyrax > Heterohyrax brucei. The sequence continues at coordinate 123,137,030 of CM053142.1, read as the reverse complement.
ACAAAGACTAGGCAAATACACAAAACCAAATGGGAAACTCCTGACCAGAGGTAGGAAGAGAAGGCAGAAAGGGACAGGAATTGGGCCAATCAACACAGTGAAACAAGTTGCAAAGGGGAAGCACGCTGTCACATTGTGGGAACTGCAATCAGTGTCACCAAAATAGCACGCATGCAATTTTTCAATGAGAAATTAACTTCAGCTATAAAGTTTAGCCTAAAGCACAATTAAAAATAAAAAAGAACCAAGTACAACTTCTCCATAGGGTTTCCTAAGTTGGAATCTTTACAGAAGCCAACTGCCACTTTTTCTGCCGTAGAACAACATGTGGGTTTGAACTGCCAACATTTGGATTACTAGCTGACACTAGACCACTGGCCACTGGGACTCCTTTGTGTCCCTTTTTTAAAATTTTATTTTTATGAAAATCTCTATGCTACATACCCACTGCTTTCAGGTTGATTCCTTCTCATAGTGACCCGCTGGGGCAGAGTAGAACTGCCCCATAGCGTTTCCAAGGAGTGCCTGGCGTATTTGAACTACCTAGCTTTTAGTTAGCAGATGTAGCACTTAACCGCTGTACCACTAGGGTTTCCTGTAGGCGACAGACAGTCTTGTTCAGTTAATATTACATTCTGGCAGTCATTGTACCTATTCATAGAGCTCCTCTGCACTCTTGTTTTGTCTTTTTTAGTTGTGCTTTAAGTGAAAGTTTACAATTCAAGGCAGTTTCTCATACAAAAACTTAAGCACACATTGGTGTGTGACCCTAGCTGCTCTCTCTAAGATGGAGCAGTCCATACCTCTTCTCCATGCTGTATTTCCTGTGACCATTAAACCTGCTTCTGACCAGTCTGCCTACTTATCTCACCTCCACCCAGGAACTGCCCATTTAGTCTCAGGTTTCCATTTACACCAAGAAGCACTCACTTCACCAGTAACATTTTATGTGTTATAGTCCAACCCAATCTTTGAAGAGTTGGCTTCAGAAATGATTTTAATTTGGTGCCAACAGAGAGTCCAGGGACCACGTCTTCCAGCATCTCTCCGGTCTCAGATCATCAAGTCTGATTTTTTTACATGAAGTTGCATTCTGCACCTCACTTTTCTCTCACTCCATCAGGGACTCTGTTATGTTCTCTGGCAGGGCAGTCACTGAGCAATCTATATAGTTCCTCCAGTCTCAGGCTAATGGAGTCTCTGGTTCATGTGGCCCTTTCTGGTGCCCTTGGGCACCAATTTTCCTGATGTGTTTGGTATTCTTTATTGTCCTTTGCTCAAGGTGGATTGGGGCCCTTGGTACCTGTCAAAGCCCTATATGCCATTCATCAAAGTGGGACACAGAACATTTTCATAAAAACCTTTGTTATGCCACTTGACTTAGATGTTCCCCAAAACCATGGTCTCCAGACTATCATCCCAGCTGTTCTGTCCTTTGATGTGTTTGATGGTATTCAAGAAGCTCCTTACCTTTTAGTATAGTAGAGTTGTGCTGACTTCCCCTGTATGTGTATTGTCTTTCCCTCATCTAGAATTGATAATCCTGTCTACTATCTAATTAGCAAGTATACCTTCTTCTCTGCCCTCCTAACCATTAAAGAATGCTTTCTTCTGTGTTTAAACCTTTTCTTTAGTTCTTACAATAGTGGTCTCATGCAGTATTTGTCCTTTGGAAATTGAATAATTGCACTCAACATAATACTTTCTAGATTCGTTCATGAGATGTTTTCTGAATTCATTGCTCTCTATCACTGTGTGGTCTTTCATTGTGTGAATGTACCACAATTTATCCATTCATCTGTTGATGGACTCCTAGGTTGTTTCTGTCTTTCTACTGTTGTGAACAGTGTTACAAGAAACATGAGTGTGCCAGCTCTTGTTTCACCAGGATATGGTCCAAGGAGTGGGATTGCTGAATTGTGTGATACTTCTATTTCTAGCATTTTAAGGAGACATCAAATCCATTTCCGAAGTCGTTGCACTATTTTACATTCCCCCCCGCCCCCCCGCAGCGTGGAAGTGTCCTAGTCTCTCTATAGACTCTGCAACATTTATGATTTTGTGTTTTTTGGATTAATGCACGACTGACTGAGGGGAGATGATATTTCATTGTAGTTTTAATTTGTATTTCTCTAATATTCGCTAATGATCATGAGCATTTCCTCATGCATCTGTTAGTCATCTGAATGTCTTCTTTGGTGAAGTGACTGTCGATATCCTTTGCCCTTACATACCTGGGTTATTTGTCTTCTTGTTATAGACAGATTACAGTATCTTGTAGAGCTTAGAGATCAGATGATGATTGGATATGTCGTAGCCATTTTTTTTTTTCTAGTCTGCAAGTTGTCTTTTTACTCTTTTGGTAAAGTTTTTGGATGAACATAAGTGTTTGCTCTTTTCATATTTGCTGAGAGTTTTTAACATGAATGGGTGTTGGGCTTTGCCAAACACCTTTTCTGCATAAAATCATGTGGTTGTTGTCTTTTGTTTTCTACATGTGATTGATTGCATTGTTTTTCTGATGTTGAACCATACCTGCACACCCGGAAGAATATCTCTTGAAGCTAAAAAGCCACTACTGTTGAGTCGATGCCTACTCATAGCAACCCTGTGAGTACCCCCTGCATATGGTGAATTATTTTTTTGACATGTCTTTGAATTCTGTTTCCTAGAATTTTGTGGAAGATTTTTTCATCTACGTTCACAAGGGATATTAGTTTATAATTTTCTGTTTTTGTGGTGTCTTTACCTGATGTCCTTTGGAAACTCTAGGGGGCGCTGCTACCCTGACCTATATGGTTGCGATGAGTGGGACACAACTCGATGGCAGTGAGTTTGGTTTCTTTTTGTTGTTGTTGTTTTTACCTGATTTTGGTACCAGGGTTATTCTGGCTTCATAAAATGAGTTTGGGAGTATTCTGTCCTTTTCTGTGCTTTGAAATACCTTTGCTGATAGAGGTGTCAACTCTTCTCTGAAAGTTTGATAGAATTATCCAGTGAAGCCGTCAGGACCAGGGCATTTTTCTTGTGAGGTTTTAAATTATCTTTTCAATCTCTTCTTTTGCTATCAATTTATCTAGTTGTTCTACCTGTTTGTGTTAGTTTAGGTAGGCAGTGTGTTTCTCGAAATGTGCCGATTTCCTCTAGGTTTCCAAATATGTTAGATTACAATTTTTTTTAGTGTTCTGTTATGATTTTTCTTTTTTTAAAATTTCCCTTGTGTCTGTTGCAAGATCATCTGTCTCATTTCTTATTCAGGTTATTTGCTTCCTCTCCTGTTTAACTTTTTCAGTTTGGCCAATGGTTTATCAATTTTGTTGATTTTTTGAAAGAACCAGCTTTTGGTCTTGTAAACTCTCATTTTATTTTTCCTATTCACTACTTCATTTAATTCTGCTCTATCGTTTATTATCTGCTTTCTTTTGGGGCCTGAGGTCTTTTTTTTGAAATTCTCTTTCTATTGGTTTAAATTATAGGATCAATGTTTTCATTTTGGGACCTTTCTTCTTTTTGGATCTGCACATTTATTTCTGTAGATTGACCCATGAGCACTACTTTTGCTGCATCCAAAGGTTCTGGTAGGTATTTTCATTCTCATTCGATTATGTGAATTTCTTTATTTTGTCCTCAATTTATTCTATAACTCAGTAGATTTTGAGCAAGGTGTTGTTAAGTTTCCATGTGTTCAATTATTTTTCCTAGCTTTTTCTGTTACTAATTTCTACTTTTATGATTTATAGTCAGAAAAGATGTTTTTTAATATTTCGGTACTTTGGATTCTGTAAAGGCTTGTTTTACAGCCCATGTGTGGTCTGTTATGGAGACTTCTCCCTTGGAAAATAAAGTATGTTTAGTTGCTGTTGGGTAGAGAGTTCTTATAAGTCTATGATGTCAAGTTGCTTGATTGTGCATTTAAATTTCATATGCCTTTATTGAGCTTCTTTGTGGATATTCTGTCCTTCATTGAAAATGATGTGTTGAAGTCTCCTACTATTACTGTTGGGCTGTCTATGTCACTTTTCAATGCTATGAGAGTTTGTGTATTTAGGAGCTCTGTCACTGGGTGCATAAATATTTAATATGCTATCTCCTCATGGAAGCCCTGGTGGCACAGTGGTTAAGTGCTGCAGAGACTAATCAAAGGTTAGCAGTTCAAATCCACCAGGCACTTCTTGGGAACTCTATGGGGCAGTTCTACTCTGTCCTGTAGGGTTGCTATGAGTCAGCATTAACTCGAAGGCACTGGGTTTTGTTTTTGTTTTTTAATATCCTCACGGTACACTGACATTTTAGTCACTATACAGTGGTCATCCATTGTAGTCAGTTTTACTGTAAAGTCTATTTTGTCAGAAATTCATGTAGCCACTCCTTCTCTTTTATGAATGTTTACTTGATATATTTTTTCCCATCCCTTTGAGTTTCACTTCCTTTGTGTTTAGAGTCTGAAGTGTTTCTCTTATAGGCAGCATACAGATGGACTTTGTTTTTGAATCCTTTCTGCCACTCCCTGTTCCTTTATTGGTGCATTTATTCCATTTACTTTAACAGTGATTATTGTTGTGTCTGTGTTTAGCACTGTCATTTTGATGTCTTTTTTTGTGCATTGTGGACAGTTTCTTTATTCCACTCAATTTTCTGTGCTGAGTCCTTTTTCTTTATACATTTGCTTTTCATCAGTTTCATCACTGTTGGTGGCACAGTCTTTAAGAGCTATGGCTGCTAGCCAAACAGTTGGCAGTTCAGATCCGCTAGGTACTCTTGAAAACTCTATGGAGGCAGTTCTACTCTTTCCTGTAGCGTTGCTGTGAGTTGGAACTGACTCATCACATTTTTTTTTTTTAATGTATTTCTTATTTTTACATTTGACATGTAGGATTGTTATTTTCCTTTTTTGGTTACCTTAGTATTTATCTCTATTTTTCTAAGTTTGAACAAATCTTTTGTTTCTTTCTATCACCTAGATTTCTCCATAGGAAAGATCTATGACTAGTTTTGTTTTAGTCTCTCTTTTTCGTTACACTGTTGTTATCTTTTATATAATGATGTCTCTATTTCTCTATTTTCAGTTTTTTAGCACTGATTTATTATTGTGCTTTCCCTATTTGATTGATAACTGGTCAGTCTCTCCTGTGTTCTAGTCTTGAGTTATTAGCTGACGTTGTTGATTTTCTAACCAGAGGACTCCCTTTAGTATTTTTTGTAATTTTGATTTGTTTTTTGCACATTTCTTAAACTTCTGTTTATCTGGAGATGTCCTAATTATACCACTATAGTTCAGAGAGTTTTGTGGGATATATAATTCTTGGCTGGCAATTTTCTTTCAGGGTTTTTCTAACCAGAAGTCATCCCACTGACTTCTTACCTGTACGCTTTCTCACTTTCCTTTTGGTTACTTTTCATTTATCCCTAGTGCCTCTTAAATTGTTCTCTAAGATAAATTATATTACATCATGACTTTCTTTTGGGACATATCCCAAAATGTTTGATAAATTTCTTTTATATATATTGACTCGTGTTTCATGATATTGGAGATATTGTCTGTCGTAAAGTCTCCCACAATTCTCTTTGTATTTTCTTTTTTTTATTTATTTTTATTTATTTTTATTTAATATGACTGAATGAAAATGTACATTCCCGTATAAATTTACATGCCCCCCTATATGCAGCTTCCACTGTGCTCTCCCTGTCCGGTGACAGCACATTATTCCTCTCTGCTCCATACATGTCTCATCCTCCCAACAGTCTCTTTGTATTTTCTGTTATCCCATGCTATTCTGGTACTCTGATCACTCATAGATATTCACCTTGATAGAGTCGTATGCAGTTTTTAAGTTTTCTTCAGTTTCTTAAAATTCTCTTATCTGATTTTTCCTCATATAAGTTAATATCAAGTACCTTAACTTCAGTCTCTCTAATTCTGACTTTATTGTCTCAGTTCTGACCCTGTGACTCTCTACTGAGTTGTCTAATTCTGAAATTTAATTGTTAATCTTTTGTATTTCTATTTCGTGATCTCTCTGTGGATTCTAGAAACCTGTTAAGTTTGTCCTTTTCTTGTTGTATTGCTGTCCTAAATTCCTCCACTGCTTTGTCTGTGTGTTCCTGGGCTTCATCTGCATTTTCCTTGGTCTCCTTTCTGATCTACTGAAGAGCTCTAGATACTAATTTTTTGAATTCTATGTCTGGTAATCACAAGACTTTCTCTTCCTTTGAGAGATCTCTTAGTTCTTTTTTTTTGGTCACTTTCTTGAGCCATAATGGTCTGCTTTTGTGTGTGACTATTGTCTCCAAGGCATCAACAAGTTATTTTATATACACATAAGCATACTATAAATATATATATGTATAAGATGTTTTCTTACTATGTTCTAGCTTCTTGTTTTGTTTTGATGTGCCCAAATAGGCTTGGCATATCAAATTGATTACTGGCATCTTTGAAGGTATTGCATCCTCTCACCAGCTGGTTGGAGCTGCTACTAGGTATGTGAGCCTGAGAGCCTGTTTACTTTTCTTGTGTGGATTCAAATCCACAAGGGACTCCTTGGAAACCCTGTGTGGCAGTGCTATCTGTCATATAGGGCCACTGTGTGTCAGAATTCTCTTGAAGGTACACAGCAGCAACAACAACATACATACACTATATGAGACATGAAAGTTTTGTAATTGTAACTCTACTTGTTTTTGCTTGATTGTGAGTTATTTAATTACTCATTTGTTAATATATTCATTCATGTCCCATCTTGATGAAAGGTTTTTAACTAACAGACAGTATTATGCTGCCATTAAAAGTTGTTACATGAATTCATTATATGCAAGACACAATTATTCATCAAAAACTAGGTGAAGTTTCAGGCAACAGATATCTCAATGGTATGTTCAGAACTAATCTTAATTGTAAGATAACATACTAATTTATATTATTGGATTCCTATCACTAGTAAGTTATTTTGCATACTGAGTGCTATGTCATTGTCGTTACTGTTGTTAGGTGCTGTCAAGTCCCTTCCAACTCACAGTGAACAAGTGGACAATAGAACAAAACCCTACCCGGAGCGGTACCATCATCACTGTTACTTTATACTTGAGCTTGCCGTTGCAGCCACTGTGTCAGGTCATCCCACAGAGGTTCTTCTCTTTTTTGCATACCACGTACTTCACCAGACACGATTTCCTTCTACAGGGGCTGGTCCCTCTTGACAAGATATCCAAACTATTTGAGATGGAATCTCACTAATCTTACTTCTAAGGAACATTCTGGCTGTACTTTTTCAAGACAGACTTTTTTGTTTTTCTAAAATTCAATGCTATATTCAATATTCTTTGCAATATAGTTAATCAAAGGTGTCCATTCTTCTTCAGTCTTCTTTATTCATTGTGCAGCTTTTGCATGTATATGAAGTGATTGAAAAACACCATGTCTTTGATCAGGTGTATCTTAGCCCTTAAAATGACATCTTTCTTTTCTTTTCTCTTCCTTCCTTTCTTCCTTTCTTCCTTCCTTCCTTTCTGTCTCTTTTTCTCTCTTTCTTTTTGCACTTTAAAGATGACTTTTATAGCAGATTTTCCTAATGGAATGAACTGTTTGATTTTTTTGACTACTCCTTACAAAAGTGTCAACTGTGGATCCAACTAAAATGAAATATTTGATAACTTCAGTGTTTTCTCAATTTATCACAATATTGCTCATTGGTCCAGTGAGACAATATTTGCTTTCTTTCTGCTGAGTTGTAATGTAGACTGAAAACTGCAGTCTTTGGTCTTTGTTGGTAAGTGCTTCAAGTCCTCTTCACTTCTAGCAGGCGAGGGTGTGTTATCTGCATATTGATGATTGTTAATGAATCTTCCTTCAACTCTGATTCCACCTTCTTCTTCATATAAACCAACTTTTTGGATTGTCTACTTAACACGCTGATTGAATAAATACGATGAAAGGATAAAATCTCGATGTAAATGTTTCTTGATTGTAAACCATGCAATATCCACTAGCTGTTTTCTAATGACTGCCTTCTTCTCTATGTATAGATTCTGTCAAACACAATTGAATCTTCTAGATTACAATTCTTGGCAATTGTTATCCATAATTTGTTATGATCCATACAGTGGAAAGCCCTTGCATAGTCAATTAAAAACAGATAAACATCTTCTTATAGTCTCTACTTTCAGCCAAGGTCTGTATGACATCAGCAATAATATCCATTGTTCAATACACCTATTTCCCAACCCAATCTGAATTTCTGGAAGATCCATGACAACATACTGTTGTAACCACTTTTGAATGATTTTCAGCAAAATTTTAATTGTATGTGATATTTATGATATCTTTCAATTTGAAAGTTCTGTTGGGTTCCCTTTCTTTGGAATAGGCTCAGATATTCTAGTCGGTTGGCCAGGCCGCTGTCTTCTAAGTGTCTTGGCATACACTAGTAAGCACTTCCAGTACAACATCCATTTATAGAAACATCTCAATTGTTAATCTTTCAATTCCTGGAAACTCATTTTTTGCCAATGCCATCAGTATAGCTTGGACTTCTTCAATACTATTGGTTCTTGGCTGTATGCTACCTTCTGAAATAGTTGAACATTGATCATTTCTTTTTGGTACAGTGTCTCTGTGTATTCCTTCTGTCTTCTTTTGAAACTTCCTGCATCATTCAGTGTTTTCCCCAAGAAGTCTTCCGTATTGCAACTTGGTGTTTGACTTCCCTCTTCAGTTCTTTTTGCTGGATAAATACTAAATGTGTTTGTTCTTTCCTTTTGGCTTTCCAGCTCCAGATTTTTGTCAATTTCATTATACTATGTCTTGCCAAGCCACTTTTTGAAATTCTTTTCAGCTCTTTTACTTCATCATTTCTTCGTTAATTTTAGCTACTAGTCTTCAAGAACAAGTTTCAGAATCTCTTCCAACATCCATTTTGGCCTTCTTTCTTTTCTCTCTTTTTAATGAACTCTTGCTTTCCTCACAGATGATATCCTCTGTGTCATTCTACAACTCACTGCTGTAAGTATTGGTAAGACCACAATCTAGTCTCCTAAGCTTACACTGTTTTAAGTGATGTTTTCTAGATTTCACTGTCAGTGATTAGGTGCTCACTACCATGCTATTCTCCATTTAGCAGAATTAACAATAAAAAAGTTTTTCTTCTGCATAATGCTATATGATTTTGAAATATAAAATAAAAAGAGGTTCTTTTAGCAACTACAAATTCTCAGAGAAAATACAGAAAAAAGTAAGTTTTTACTGCACATGTATTCAACTATGTCATAAAGCACATAAAGGGCACAGTTATGGATATTTCCTAGGTATAACCAGTCACCTCATAGGATTGGTTTTCATAGTTTGAAGGATTTTTGCCATAGTCTCATGGAACATCTCAGTTAATTTGCATGATTGGTTCATATCCTAGATGGTGAGTAGCATCTGGAGTCTTAACAGCTTGTAAACAGCCATCTAAGACACAACTACTGATCTTTACTTGAAGAAAACAGAGAGAAGAAAATGCAAGACTCAGAGAAGAAGCCAGTCTTCAGGACTAATTGTCTGCATGATCCATGGCCAAATCTGCCCTCAAACCAGAAGAGGTAGACAGTGCCCACCTTCTCCTACTGATGGGTCACAATAGATGGATCTTGACTGAATGAAAGAGAGTTGGAATATAGATTCAAATCCTTAAAAAATCCAAACTTACTAGACCGACTAAGTCTGGAAGAATCCCCAAGACTGTTGCCCTGGGATATTCTTTTAAAACTCAAAGCAAAACTATCCCCTTGAAGTTACCTTTGAGCTAAATAACAAGTTGGGTCTTAAGATAAAGAGTATCACTTGGGAGTACTGGTCTTCTTTTAAAAATCATCTGTATGAGGTCAAATAGTTTGTAATTAAAACATAGATTAGAAGATAGAGGATAGGGTTACTGGCAATGGAACAACCACAATGCAAATGATGATGTTGACACAATAGGAAGAATATAGCCAATAACACTGAAACATCTGTATAGAAATTGTTGAATGGGGATCTATTTTGCTGTGTAAACTTTCACTGAAAATACAATAAAAGATTATTAAAAAACAAAAAAAAGTTTCATGTACACTAGATATTCCTTAGTCTTCTATTATGCCCCTAAACAATAAATCCAGAGGTGAAAATATTTTCTAAATCATATTATCTTGAGAATCCATATGCCTCAAGTCTTTTTGACTCTCACAGTTGCCTGATGTATTTACAGAAATTTATGTCAGAGGACATAGTTCAACCAATTTTGAATCTGTGAGCCTTATATCCATCTCAATTTCCTGAACTCTGAAAAAAAGGAGAAACATATTTATTCTGTAGCCTGGTTTCGTACTGAGTCCAGAGTCTATTTGATTATTGTATAGCATTTATTAGTTTAATTTGGGTGCAGTGCCCAGAGTTTACTCTGTCCCTTACCTACCCTGCCCCTCTTGTTTCTACTGTACTATGACATGTTGATGTGATGCATTTTAGCTCTTTTACGGTTCTTTTGCGGTTAACTTTCCATGTCAGCTTTTCTAGGTTATGATTCTCAGTGGGCTAGCATATGCTGTGCCATGTTTCATTACTTTTTTATCTTATGATCTGTGTGAGTAGTCGATCAGTTGAAAAGGGATTTAGTTTCCTTCGGGATGGGACCTGACTCCAGTGTAAGTGGATATTTTGACACAGGTCACTGCCTCTTGAACATGCTTTCTTCTTATTGCCTCTGGTTCTGGGAATACAAGCCTGCAGAAATCTTTAATTTGCCACCTGACTTGCAGGTTGTAGATCCACCAGCCCCTGCAATACTGTGGGCCAGCAGGGCTCTCCATCCTGCTGCAGGAATGGAGGATTTGAGACTTGCCGGCCCCCGTACTTGTGTGAGGCTCTTCCTGTGCATTTGCCTATCTATTTCACTGGTTTCAATGCTCTAGAGAACCCAGAATAAGACAAGTTCCTCATGGTGCTACCAGGAAATATCTGAAAGATCAAATATTTCCCAGTGTGAACGAACTAACTGGTATCACTTCCAGTTGTAAAATTCTATAATATTCTGACACCAGGTATAGTACAGATGTTTTTAAACAAGGGTGTGGAAGATACTTTTATTCCACATTATTTGTTTTATAAATTCCTTTCTATTTTTATTCATATAATAAATATCATATTGTAGGAATATCACTCATTGCAAGTCACCTTCTGAATCTGGCTTGAATTTCTGGCAATTCCTTTTCAAGTTACTGATGCAGTCACTTTGAATTCAGCAAAATTGTACTTGTGTGCGATATTAATGATACTGTTCAGTAATTTCCATATTCTGTTAGATCACTTTTCTTTGGAATGGGCATAAACATGGGTGCCTTCCGGTCAGTTGGCCAGGTAGCTGATTTCCGAATTTCTTGACCTAGACCAGTGAGCCTTCCCAGCTTTGCATCCATTTACTGAAACATCTGCATTAGCATTCAGCCAGTTCCTGAGGCTTCGTTTTTGCCAATGCCTTGTGTGCCTCTTGAACCTCTTCCTTCAGTACCATCAGTTCCTGATCATATACTACCTCCTCAAGTGGTTGAATGTCAACCAATTATTTTTGGTATAGTGACTCTGTGTATTCCTTCCATCTTCCTTTGATGTTTCCTTATCTGCTGTCATAAAGTTTGAGAGCAAGAGTTGTGTCCTATTTACAGCTGGATCTTCAGACTCTGAAAAAAAATGGATGCATTTGAAATACTATGTTAGTGAAGAATATTGAATATACCGTGGATTGCCAGAAGAATGAACAGATCTATCTTGGAAAAAAGCACATCCAGAACACTCCTCTGAAGTATGGATACTGACACCATGCCTCAGATTCTTTGGACGTGTTATCCAGAGGGACCAGTCCCTGGAGAAGGACATCATGCTTGATACAGTAGAAAGGTCAGTGACAAAGAGGGAGACCCTCAATGAGTTGGGTTGACACAGTGGCTACAACAATGGGCTCGAACACAGCACTGATCATGAGGGCGGTGTGGGACCAGCTAGCAGTGCCATCAAGTCGTGTCTGACTCAGAGCGACCCTATTAGTATGAAAATCTGTCAGCTGGCATTTTCGGAATGATGAAACTTCAGATTTAATTGAAATGTCACTTCACGGGAAATTTCCAGCAGACATTTTCTATAAAATTTTTGTTGTGGTAGATAAGAAGAAGATTTCATGTGTTAGTAAAATGGACAGTGGGCAAAATTTGCTCCGTATTTGTATAAGTGTGCTTGAATATGTATCTGCACATGTGCATATTTATGTGTGTGTGGAGTTTTAATGTTTTTTGGATATAACTCTCTCTGGTAAGTAAAGTGGACAGCATTTCAAAAGTTTGAGAGCTTAGTGTCACTTCAAGTTTTTGGAACGAATTTTGCTACACTGAATTAGCTAGATCTTTGTCCTTCTTGAACAAATTCATCACCAGAGTTGAAAAATGAAAATCCTAGTTTATGATTTGCCTCTGGTCAGAAATTAAAAAAGAAAGGAGGAGGGAAGAGGGAGGGGAAGTAAACTGGTAGTTAAATAAAGAAGAGATGTCTTGGAGTCAAAAAGCACAAGAGTGATATGTTTTTAATTGACAAGGTGGCAGAGCCACTCTTATCAAAGGTGACCAAGAATAGAATACTGTGTGTCTGGTACTCACTTGGATAGGCCCCCCGAAAGGTAAAAGTTTAATCAGTGTGGAGTACTATAATTTAAGGAGAAACATTGTTTAGATCAAAAAGGTAAGACATAGAAATAAACTACTCACAAACATAGACAAAGTTTCCTAGGATCTGTAAATTTTTATTTGGTAAGTAATATATTTGGGTAGAAAAAATTACATGTTGTTTGTTTATATACTTATCATTTTAAAATAGTATGTAATAGGCCAGGTTGAATAAAAAAACAAAATTTTATTCCAAAATAATTATAATTTTAAATTAATACATGTATGCCAGATGGAATTAAAAAAATGCATTTTCAAAATAACTTTCTTTCCTTTCTGTCTTCCTCACTTCTTTCCTACTAATTAAACAACAAAACAAAAATGATTAGATGAGGGCTGAGATGGACTTGCACTCCAGGAAGTGGGGGTAAAGTAGGGAAGTAGAAAGATTACAAGTGGCAAAGGCTCAGCATGGGTATCACAGTCTAAGCAGGGAGCAGTGGTCTGAACAGGGGGGAACTAAGGAAGTTACATACTAGGAGGACCAAGTCATCATATTAAGGTAAAGGGATATAGGCTTCTCACTGTCAAAGAGAGGAATACCAATAGGAATAAGACAGCGACAGGATGAACCTCCTGGTGGTAGATTAGAATTGGAGGGATTGGTGCGAACCCTTGGTTTCTCATATATCAGTAAGTAAAATAAATACATATATAAAGCATATGTGTATGAATGAATATATGCATACATTTGTAACACAGCTATGTCCAATACTGGTAAGCACTTAGCATTGTATTTGGTTTCTAAACATAATTCCCTATGAACAGGAACTAGAACTCTTTGAAGAAAAGACAGATACAAGAATAATTAGAAGTGCGTCAACAAGACACAGAAGCAAGCTTGAGTAGTCACTTACTGAACAAAAATCTGTAAAATTTCTGCACAGAAACACATAACCTACTGAATAAAGTGTTAACCCATGGTTTCATAGTGATGTCAATGAACGAACAGATATAATGAATGAACAAAGACAGCAGAAAGAAATCTTGTGGTAGAAAACAACAGATTATTGTCAAAGAAATGATGGAAGTATAAAATTACTATGTGGCCACTATCATAAACAAAACAACCCAAGCCCAATTCCTTAGAGCTGATTCCAAATCATAGCAACCCTGCAGGAATGAGGAGAATTGTCTCATCTTTTTCTGTAAAACATCTGGTGATTTGGGACCAATAACTCTTCTTCTGTTAACAGCTAAGTGTTTTAACCATTGAGCAACCAGGCCAACCAGGTTGTTGTTTGGTGTTGTTGAGTCGATTCCAACTCGTAACAACCCTACGTACAGTGGAAAGAAATGATGCCAGGTCTTAAATCATCCTTATGATTGTTGCTATGCTTGAACCTGTTCTTGCAACCACTGTATCGGTCCATCTCACTAAGAGTCTTCTTTTTCACTGACCTTCTTCACCATCCATGATGTCCTTTTCCAAGGACTGATCCTTCCTGACAAAATATCCAGAGTATATGAGATGGAGTCTCGCCATACTTGCTTCTAAGGAAAATTCTGGTTGTGCTTATTCCAAGTAGATTTGTTTTTCTTTAGGCAGTCCATAATATGTGCAATATTTGTTACCAGCACCACAATTCTTTTTTTGTCTTTTGTATTTATGGTCCATCTTTCATGTGCATATGAGCAATTAAAAACAGCATGGCTTGGGTCAAGTGAACCTTAAGTCTTCAAAATTATGTCTTTGCTTTTTAACACTTTAAAGAGATCTTTTGCAGTGTACTTGCCCAGTGCAATGCATCATTTGATTTCTTGACTTCAGCTTCTATGGTGTTGATTATGAATCCAAGTAGAATGAAATCCTTGACAATTTCAACATGTACATTAGTTATCATGATGTTATTATTAGTACAGTTGTGAGGTTTTTTTTTCCTTTTTCTGTGTTGCAGTGTAATACATACTGAAGGCCATAATCTTTGAGCTTCCTTCATCAGTAAGTGCTTCATGTCTTCTTCAATTTCAACAAGCAAACTTGTATAGTCTGCATCACAAAGGTCATTAAGGAAGAAGTTCAAGCTTCAATAAAAGCGTTGGCAAAACACAAGTCTCCAGGAATTAACAGAATACAAATTGACCTATTTCAGTAAACAGATGCAGAGTTGGAAATGTTCACTGGTCTATACTAGGAAATTTGAAAGACAGCTACTTGGTCACCCAACTGGAGGAGATTCATATTTGTGTCCATTCCAAGAAAGGTGATCCAACAAAATGCAGAAATTATTGAATGAGAGCATCAATATCACACATAAGTAAAATATTGCTGAAGATCATTCCAAAGCCTTAGCAACAGTACATTGACAGAGACTCTCCAGAAATATCTGACAAATTGAGCAGAGGACATGGAAGAAGAAGCATCATCACAGATGTCAGAAAGATCCTGGCCGAAAGCAGAAACTACCAGAAAAATGTTTGCCTATGTGTTATTGACTGTGATAAGGCATTGGGCTGTTTGGATCATAAAAAATTATGGCTAACTTTGTGAAGAGTGGGAGTTCCAGAACACTTAAATTGCGTTCATGCAGAACCTATACGTAGACTAATGGGCAGTTGTTTGAACAGAACAAGAGGATACTACATAGGTTAAAATCAGGAAAGGCATGTGTCAGGATTGTAACCTTTATTTTTTTTAAGTTTTACTATTATTATTTTTTTATTTAACATGACTGAGTGAAAATGTACATTCCCGTATAAATTTACATGCCCACCTATATGCAGCTTCCACTGCTCTCCCTGCCTGGTGACAGCACAATATTCCTCTCTGCTCCATACATGTCTCATCTTCCCAACAGTCTCCTTTCCCACCTTTAAGCATGCTTATTCAGTCTATATACTGAGCAAATAACTTGAGAAGTTGGACTGTGTGAAGAAGAATGTGTCATTAGGTTTGCAGGAAGATGTGTAAACAACCTGCATTATGCAGATGACACAACTTCGCTTGATGAATGTGAGTATTTGAAGCACTAATTAATAAAGATCGAAGGCTACAGCCTTCAGTATGAGTTACACAACAACATAAAAAAAATAAAAATCCTCGTATTTGGACAAATAAGCAATATCATTATAAACTGAGATAATATTGAAGTTGTTAAGGATTTCATTTTATTTGGATTCATAGTCAACTCCCATGGAAGCAGAAGTCAAGAAATCAAATAAAGTATTGTAGTGGATAATCTGCTGCAAGAAACCTCTGTAAAGTATTGAGGACTAAAGTTTGCCTGACCCAAACAAGATATTTTCAATCACTCATACTCATGGAAAAGCTGGACGTCGAATAAGGAAGGCAGAAAAACAATTGATACCTTTAAATGACAATGTTGGTGAAAAATGTTATACCGTGGACTACCAGAAGAACAAAAAGATCTGTTCTGGAAGAACTATAGCCAAAGTGCTTTTTGAAAGTGATGTCAGCACTTTGTGTCATGTACTTTGGACATCTTATCAAGAGAAACCAGTCCCTGAAGAAAGACATCATGTTTGGTAAGGTACAGGGTCAGCAAAAAAGAGGAAGATTCTCAACATGATGAACTGAGGCAGTGGTTGCCACAGCTGGCTCAAGCATAGCAACAATTGTGGGCATGGCACAAGACTGTGCAATGTTCTGTTCTATTGTACCTAACAGTGCTCTGAGTTGGAAAACTCGGAGTGCCTGACAAGAGAAACTGTCAGAACTCACTGTGTGACAGAGTTGCAAATCTGTCTATAATCTTGTAAAGAAGATATTTATCAACAGTATGAAAGAAAGGAATAATGTTAATTGGGTGATATGTAGTTAATGCTTTGTCTTATGCACTTCATCTTATTTGTACAAGAACCCGCGAGAAGGAATTAATGTATCTATTTAACAAACACAAATAATGGATCCTTACTACCTGTTACGCAGTACAGTGGCCCATAGAGATACAGCTCTTGGTATGACAGACATAGATACCCTTTCTCACAAAGCTCACATTTCTTTGGAGGGGAGAAGCAAAAAATAAAATTAAATTAAAATTACATATTGCATATGATGATGATAAAACCAAGAAAAACCAAGAAGACAAGGGAGAGATAGAGCATCGTATAGGATATACTTTTAGCAAGGTGATTAGGAATGTTATTATATTGTTATTACTGAATAGAGGGGCCAAGATTTACAACAGGTAAGTTAATTTGCCCAAGGTCATATGGACCTGGGACTCAAATTCCTGTGATATCTCTTTAGTGTCAATAGAAATTACAACCGTCCAATTTATTCTTGCTTTTCTACTAGTTTTATTTTTAAGCACATTGTTTTATTTTCCCTCAGATATCTTTTCAACAGTTAGAGTGATAAAAAGAGTACTAAATTTTCTTTCCTTTGAGCAATGGAAAATCTGAAGGTCCAGTATAGCACTAGAGTAAAGGCTCTGGCTCTTTTTCTGAATAGTGTCACTCACTTGTGATGTTTGGGTGACTTTCGGCAGTCTGACAGTTTGTGTGCCTGCCTTATCTGAGCACAGCACAGCACACTGTAAAGCATTTTCAGCTTTCTACCTCCCTCTGAGTCAAAACATGTCTGGCAGCATGCCAACAAATCGGGCAGTCGGCCAGCAAGTCAGATGGCAAATCCCTCTGAGAATCTGCCTGGTGGAGCATGAATAAAGGAAGTTCACTATTACACCTATTTACCTGGCAAACTGCATCACCTTTATGGCCACTTTTTCGAGCCTCCTCATTTCTATTTATTTATTTATATATATAGGACAGTGATTTCAAGTGGCTCAGGATCTTTCTGGCAACTAGTACTTAACCCTGTACTATTAGCATGTTTACTCTGCGCAAGACAGGCTGCTGGGTCACCACGTAAGTCCCTCAGAGACTTCCCAGCTGATCATTACCTCAGCTTTCTTTATTTATTTACTTTTAAATAACACTGAAGAATTTGTACTTCTCTTTAAGCCATGAATCTATCCAGGAAGAGTAAGATCTGTTGGGCTAGAACCACTCCTGTAACTAGTTCAAATACCACACAGTGCCTCATTATCTTGAGTTTAGTTAATCCTATAAAGTGTTTGGGGAAACCATTTAAAAAATAGTTATGTGGTGTACCATGTAAGAGGAAAGTATAGCTTATGTTTATTTCCTGAGGCACAGCTAAAGACCACCTCTGATGCTTCCCATCGAGTTGGGGGCAGTCTATATGGGTTTATAATGGATGAGAATAGCCACATTATCCCAGCCCAACTTAGTTCTTTTCCTGGGAAAGCTTGTGGTTTTCTTTTATTAATTTGCTAAAAAACTGTTTTCTGGTCACAACTGCTGAATTGTCTCCAGAGAAGTTTCTGCCATCTGTATTCTATGTTTTCTTGTATCTTTCTAATATACTACAACTAATATATTTCAAGTCAAGTTTTATAATATGACAGATTACATAGCAATGTAAATGCGTCATTCTAGATGAGAGGCCATTAAAAAATATCTCAGCATTTAGTAGTCCCACGGTGGTGTGTCAAAACTCTCAGATTTCTAAACTTCCATAGCAATTATCATTCAATGAGTATTTTAATGTTCTACTTTATGCTTTGAATACCACTGAGGTTGAAGGATGAAGTGACAGGCAATGAATGTGTGTCCTGAGTTCATTCACATACTTGATGTCTTTATTCGCATGCTTCTGCTCAACTTCCTCAGACTTTTGAAACGGTTGCCCAGTACTCATAGAGCAGTGGAAGCTGCTCCAAGTCTGCGGGGATGACACTTAGCAGCATTAATAGTTTTAGGCTCTCATTTATAGAGCATTAGAATGGTAAAGCTAGACATTTCCTAGAGTGATTATTTAGTAATTGTTTACCTCATTTTACATATAGAAACACTGAGGGAAAGGAAGTGAAATTAATTTTATGTAGAGAAAACAAAACGATATTGATTGCATGGTAGGCAGAATTTTAAGCTTGTCTTTTAGTTTCCTGCCTCCTGGTGTGTTTGCTATGCATAAAAATCTCTTCTTGACTGTGGGCAGGATCTGTGAGTATAATGAAGACCGCTCCCAAGACTAGGAATAGTGCTCCCATGACAAAATGTGTGGCATGTGTAAAGAGATTTTTGCAGATATAATTGTTTCTTTGAAAAATTGACTTTAAGTTAATCAAACAGGAGGTTGTCCTTGGTAGGCTGATCAAGTCAAGAGAGTCTTTGAAATCAAGAGCTATCTGGAAGTAACAACTAGAATAAGTAAGAAAGATTAGAAACAGAAAAGGTCCTCCTGCAGACTAGGACGAATGAGACAACCATGTTGTCAACTACATATAAAACCCGTTGCCTTTGAGTCTCATAGCAACCCTGTGGAAGAAAATGAAATTACCCCATAGAGTTTCCAAAGAGCACCGGGCAGATCTGAAGTGCCAGCCTCTTGGTTGGCATTTGACTACTACGTCATCAGGGTTTCCATAAGCTATGCATGGAATGGGCCACATGGAAAGGACCTGATGGTGGCCTCCGGTATCTAAAAGCAGTCTCATACCAATGGTCAGCAGGAAAATGCGAAATTCAGTCCCACAATCACAGGGAACTGCATTCAGTCATCAGCCACTAAGTTGGGAAAAGCACAACGGGCCTCCAAGGAAGGTGTAGTCGTGGTCCACGCTTTGATTTCAGCCTTGTGCACCCAGAGCACAGAAGCCAGCTAATCCCTACCTTGACTCTTGACCGACAGAAACTGTGAAATAAGAAATCTGTGTTAGTTAAGGCTCTAAATTATTATATGTACGTAACTTAAAAAAAAAATACAAAGTATAATTCAGGTTTTCTAAAAAGCAATGGATTTTCCCTAATTAAAGACTCATGAAACAAATTTAGATGTTTTTACCCCTGAGACTACTAAACGTAGTCTAATTTCTGGTCATTTATTTCACATATCTATATTACAATAGAAAAGATAATAGTTTTATGTGTTCGTATGAATTATGTATTCACTCAATACTTAAAAACAAAAATAATACCTGAACATTCACTGATTTGAAAATAAATGCGCTTTCCTAGTGCTGGATATATGATACCCGACTATATTCAGAAAATTACTTAGAGTTCTTAAAAACTCAGAATATAAAGTACTAGCTTGAGGCAAGAAAAAAAATTTCAAGTAAGCATGGTTAAAAAATTAACCCCTGATTTTTTTACTTTTCTTTCAATGTAATTCAAGAAAACATATTATGTTTCAAGTGCATCTATTTTAAACAATATATGTGCATTTGCAGATTCCATTGTTTTGTTCATTTGTGTAATTTCTTACTTTTGAAGGAGTGTTTGCTCCACTAATACTTGACGTAATTATTGTATGGTTAGAGTTAGAGCTGCCAACTGCCATTTGCTTACTTTTTGTACATTATTTTTTTCTTTTAATTTTTCTCTGTTTTATCCCTTTCTATCTTCTTTTTTATTTAAACATATTTTTGGAATTTATAAGCTTGTTTTTTAGCTATACGTTTTGCCAGTTTTTTTTTTTTTTGAGTGCATTGTTGTTACCAGGTGCTTTTGAGTCTGTTCGTACTCACAGTGGCGCTCTGAGCAACAACCAAAGCCTGCCTGCTCCAGCTCCATGCCCACCGTTGTTTTTACACTGCGGCCTGTTGTCACAGCCACTGTGTCAGTCCATCTCCTTGACAGCCTTCCTACTTTCTGCTGACACTGTATTTTACCAAGCATCATGCCCTTTCACATGGACCAATCCCTCATGATAACATGTCCAAAGTATGTAAGACGCAGACTTGCCATCCTTGCTTCCAAGGAGCACTCTGGTTGGACTTCTTCCAGAACAGGTCTATTTGTTCTTTTGGCGGTCCATGGCACGTTCAACATTCTTCTCCACCACCACAATTCAAAGACATCAGTTGTTGGGTCTTCCTTATTCGTTGTCTAGCTTTCATCTGTATATGATCTGAATGAAAAATACCGTGGTTTGGGTTAGGTGCACTTTAGTCTTCAACACTTTAACGTGCACCTTCTCCCAATGCATTGTGTCATTTGATTTCTTAACTGCTGCTGCCCTGGGCGTTGGTTGTGGAACCAAATAAAACAAAATCCTTGACAAGCTTAGTCCTTTCCCCATTTAATCATGTTGTTGCCTATTGGTCCAGTTGTGAGGATTTTCAGTGGTTGTTTTAAAGAATCTTTTTGAAGGCTGTCTTACTGGGTTCTTTTGATGACTCCGTTTATTAATTTTTCTAAGGCACATGTAATTATTTTCTTCAAAATGTACTTTGAAGTATGCTAGAGGAAACAGTGTTCTGGAATAGCTTACATACTTATTTTCAAAAATCATATCTTTATCAAACAAATATGAGTGCTTATGAGCAAGTTCATTATCCCTACAATCTCCTTTTCCTCAATGGTAAAATAAGTTAAAGATACCTCCTTTCTGGAAATTTTGGGAAAAATATATGACATATATGAAAGCACCAATGTTGGACCCACATAGTTTATTAAAAATGTTTTCTTTCCTCCTTTCATTATTTTATTTGGAAGTATTTGTTTGAGTAATCTAAATATATAATATGGAAAAATTACATAAAGCATTCTGTAAAATTTACTTCGCCAACCACAGTGACCACCCCTTTCACAGAAGTCCTTCAATGTTAAGGTTAACCCAAACCCACCACATCAGAGTAGAACTGCCCCCGGGAGATTCCAAGGAGTGTCTGTCAGATCTGAACTTCTGACTCTCTGGTTAGCAACTGTAGCACTTAACCCATACACCATGAGGTTTTCCATGTTGTGGTTAGGGCCATGTTAGGAAAATGGCCCTGTCTTGTGAGTTTTATTCCTGGTTTTCTAAAACTGATCAGTCTTTTTCTGTCAATAATACTATCACCAGATAATATGTATTCAGCACCAGTAAGTTTAAGTATTCTTAGCATATTATCTAATTTACTCACAAGAACTGTATAGAGTTCTCTAAGTGTGTATTCTTCTCACAATATCATTGGAGACAAGGCTGTTTATTTAGGAAATGATTCCAGGGAGCAGATGTTGGGGAAAAACCATTAAACTCTGTGTGTTAATAAACAGTCACTGCTCTGGTTAGCTGTAGCTCAGTTTCATGGAGGCCCCTCAGAGATAATGAAGAAAACTCTATTGGAAATAACTCAGAATCACTGAGCCAGAGTAGTATGGCTTAATTTAAAAATATAGAATACACCATTAAAT
Organism: Heterohyrax brucei; assembly: GCA_028571685.1. Taxonomy (NCBI): domain Eukaryota; kingdom Metazoa; phylum Chordata; class Mammalia; order Hyracoidea; family Procaviidae; genus Heterohyrax; species Heterohyrax brucei. The sequence goes on along the minus strand of CM053142.1, from coordinate 123,115,139 downwards.
TTGAACTTCAGGTAAACAAATATTGTATGGGATATATTTACACCTTAAAGTTATGTGTTGTTTATCAGAAATTCAAATTTAATGGGATAGCCTATATTTTTATCTGTCAACTCAAAATCAGAGGAAAGGAATATTGGAGCATTCAGCACATGGTTTAGCAATCTCATGCTGGTAGTTCTGTGTAAGCAGCTGGGTAAGCTCCCATGATGGCAGAGGAAACCCTCAGCCAAATACAAGCACAGAGTGTAGAAAGCCCTCACTGGTGTCTGAAATATTTACAACTGCTGGTAAACTCAGATGGACTCAGGAAACTATAGAGTAGAACATCAGCTGCTATTGTTGCAGAAGACAGTGTTATTTTTCTTATTTTAAAAACAAGGACTGTAGACATCCGTGGGTCTGATAAATTTTCCTGCGTCATACAGAGAGAAAGTAGAAAAGACAAAAGACAAACCAGGTCTATTGAGTGTTGGAGATGCTGTACTCAGACACTGAACAGTCTTCAGTCAGATGAAAAATGATTTGAAATAACGTGCCTTCTGCATCGTTCTGTGACCTATGATTATTGAATGCTTAGAATATAATCCTGTAATACATTCTAGCTGTAATGCCGAACACCATGACTATGAACATTGTTAAAACAATAGCTGAAGTAATGTCTAGAAAGTTTAATCTCATTTGTTCAATAAGATTATAAGAGTAAAAAATTTCATGATATCTAATACTGAGTCACTCAATAAAAAAGCAAACTTTTGAATTAAACAATTTATGTGTATTTGGATCCTTTCTACATATTTTAAGAAGATCACAGTTTTATAAGTGTTTGGAAAAATGAGTTAAACAATATTATCTAGGCTATGAATTCACTGAAATAAGTGAAAATGTATCTTCATTAAAACAAAAACTTGCTTACAATAAAATAGATTTGAAAATAGCATTTCACAGGTTTTTAGACAAATTGGTATATTCTAAATAATATGTGTATACTGGGCATATATATACATGTATATTTATATACACACACACACACATATATATACGTACATATACACACACATTTTTAGTAGCCTGGCTTATTTACATTTCTTAGTTACCTATGATCTTATTCCTATTTATTTTCCTACTAATCTCTGTTTCCAGGGTCTCTTTTTCCTCTAGTGTGATGATTTTTTTTTAAAGCTCCAATTTGTCACAGTTGCTAATTCACATGATATAAATATTCTCATTATGGTCAGCTGCAAGCTACTAAAATAAACGTGACATCTTGAAATGAACAGTTGAATGTGATTTGCACATCAGCTCTTGAAGGCTGAAACAATCAGGTTCCAGTGGCACAAAACTACCTGTATCTATATATTTAACTGTGAGAAAGAACTTGCAATTTTATACTTTCTGGGTGTTCTACCAGCATTTTCTAGTCATTGTAGTTTTATTACCAGCCATAATAATTTTTTTTTTTTCCTGTACTTTGTAGCAGTAAAGTTGTTTAGCCAATATTTACTCTCCTTATGTGTCAGGCAGCATTTTAAATCATTTGTATATTAATTTGTCGATTCTCATAAGGACTTAAGATCTACACATATATTACTATTCCCATTTTACTAGTGAGAACATGAAGCACAGGAAGGTTAAGTGGTTTGCCTAAGATTAAGTGAAGGAGCCGGAATTTAAGCCTCAGTCAAACTGCTAAAAAGAACCTGCCAAGTATATTTTAACTCTGCAACTAGTGTTTGAAGTGGTACATTAATGTATTTTAAATTTGAGAAAATGAAAGCTCAGGGAAGTTAAAAGATGTGGCTGAAGGCTACATTGCTATTAAGTCACAGTGCCTGAATTGAGCTCTGTTTGACTCTAAAGCCATGAAATGCCAAAAGAATGAATAAGTCTGTATTGGAAGAAGTATGACCGGAGTGCTTCTGTAGAAGCAAAAATAGCAAGACTACATCTCACGCACTTTGGACTTACCAGGTTGGATCAGTTGCTGGAGAAGAACATCGTACTTGATAAAGGGTCACCAAAAAGAGGAAGACCCTCAGCAGGGCAGACTGACACAGTGGCAACAGTAATGTTCTCAAGCATAACAAGTGAGGGTGACAAAGGACTGGGCAGTATTTTCTTCTGTTCTACACAGGGTTGCTATAAGTTGGAACTGACTTAACTGCACTTAACAACAAAAAATGTCAAGTAATGGGCTTAAATAACGCAGACAATAACCTGCATTATAGAAAGAGTCACCTAATCATCACATATTTATTGAGTGCCAGTTATGTGCTTCAGGCTCCATGTCATTGAATGAAAAGGCAAAGATTTCCCATCTCATAGATCTTGTGTTCTATCAGGAGATACATGAAATAAACAATGAACCCCTCAATGTTTTAGAATGTGAAATAAATGTTATAGTGAAAGAAAAGTGAAGTTAATTAAGGCATAGTGTGAGTATGCAGATATGAAATACGAAGAGAAATTTAATATTGAATCAGAAGAATCAGATAAATCTCACTAAGAAAAGGAGTTTGGAACAAAAAGTAAAGAAGGCGAGGAAATGAGCCGAGTGCCTATCTTTAGGTGGGAAAACGGGACAGCATGTGAGCCAGAGCTAACAGCCTGTGCAAGGCCTCTAAGGTAGAAGCATACCTCGCATGCTAGCATTGTGAGGCAAGCCTGCTAGAGCAGAGTTTGCAGAGCGTGAGTTGGCATGAAGCAGAGCATGTATACCAGGACTGCCAATTAAGTTCGCTGACCTCATCTTAGAAAAAGTGCTACATACCTCATTGCTGAATATCACTACAGTCACCTACAAAGTACTCCACTTCTGAAGCTTTGCACTGACGCCAGCACCTGGTCCACCCTTCTAAGCAATTTTGGGACTCTTTTTCTGGAATGACTATCAGAGCTGTTGCTGTACTACATTTGACATCCTGAATGTCATCACAATGTCTTCCTTTTAATTATTTAACTTTAGTAAAGAGAAAGTCATTGGATGTGAGATGAAGAGAGTAGGGAGGGTGTTTCAATACAGTTATTTGTTTACTGGCTAAAAAGTCCCTCATAGACAACTATACATTGTCACCTTGCCACTGAGTGTAACAGCCATTCCAGAAAGACCTTGAAAATTGAGGAGTGAACTAAACACAGGCATCAGTGCATGGTTTCCCAAGGAGGGTATTTCAAAGTTGACTGTGATGACATTCACTGATGAGGTGTGTAGCACTTAGAACAAGCAGGCAGACTCACTTGTCAGACCTCGTATAAATTACTGTTTCAAGGAATTTTTCTTAAGAGATGGAAAATTTGTGTCAAGAGTTTTTTTTTTTTTTTAATATTAACATTACCATGATATATATAAGGTGATGAAGAAGATCTAGCAGATGATAATAGCTCTTTTATAAGTGAGCTGAAGAACTACAGGAACAATGTCCTTGAGAAAGGGAGAGAGGGAATTAATCTAATGCCCAGGTGGAAGGATTTTTTCAAAAAGAATGGGACTCATTGATCTGTGGTTCCTGGTGGAAAAACAGAGCATATGACCTACTGGGAGGTAGGTGATCTGCAGTTGAAGCCTATGGCAATTCTATTCTGATGGCTTTGAAATTGTTACTGGAGTATAAAGACAGGTTCTCCCTTGAAAGTCAAATGGAAGTTGGAGGAAACACAAGATATGATGTAGTCTCTCAGTAAAGCAAAAGACGGGATTACCTACCAATACGTCTTCACCTAGCAACACAATGTGCCATTAATTTAAAGTGAGAATAATCAGTTTAGGTTCACAAACCCAAAACCATTGCTCCACAGATAGTTGGGTCTGACTCATAGACACCCTAGAGGTCAGAACAGAACTGTCCCATAGAGTTTTCAAGGCAAAGACTGCCAATTAAGTTCGTAAAACTCATCCTAGAAAACATGCTAATATATACCTCATTGCTGAATCTCACTACCATCACCTTTGAAGTACCTCCTTTGGGAAGCTGCAGATTGAGTCCAGTGCTTAGTCCACCCTTCAAAGCAATTTTGGAACTCTTTTTCTGGAATGACCATCAGAGATGTTGTCATATTACCCTTTATGTCTTGAATGTCATCAAAATGTCTTCCTTTCAATATTTCCTTTATCTTACAGTAAAGAAAAAAGTCTTTGGGGGTCATAATCAGGTGAGTAGGGAAGGGATTCCGTTATATTTGTTTACTGTCCCAAAATTCCCTCACAGACAACTACACAATTAAGTTCACAATTAAGATTGTGAACTTTCCACCTGCATAATGGGCATTCCAGAAAGAGTTCCAAAATTGATTTGAAGGATGGACCAGGCGGTGGTATCATATCAGTGCACAGCTTTCCAAGGGGAGTTTTTCAAAGGTGACTGTAGTTTATGTAGCACTTAGAAAAATTATGTTCACAGAATTAACTGTCAGACCTCATACATTTTTTTAGCCAGTCAGTTGTATAGGAACAGGCATAAAAGAAGCAGATGGATGGCTTTATTCACGAATATAGAATTTCTCAAGTAAGGAAAATTATATAAGACAGGGGCTATGTAGTGAAGAAACTAACTACAATGGTTAATAATGAAATATATCCTTGGATGGTACTAGTGTTTGTAATTGGTTGCTAATTGAAAAGGTTGGTAGTTTGAACCTATCCAAGGGCTTCATGGTAGAAAGTCCTAGAAATCTATTTCTATATAAAGACTACATCAAATAAAATACTATGGAACAGTTCTACTCTGTAGCACATGTTAAGAGTAGGAATCAATGAAAACAAGTTTAGTTTTTTTGTTTTTGTTTTTGTTTTCTTTTCTTTTTGGTTGATTAGCTTGATTAGAAGAAAAGGGATGGTATCAAGAAGATAAAGTACCACAAGGTCAATGGATGTCCTAATGTGACTGAAAGAAGGTTAGGACAGGGTAGGTGCTACATAGAATAATCTATGAAGTACCTTGTCAGTGGATTAAATAAAATTGAGATTCTGGAAGGGCTGGGGCTGGGGGCATGACGCAGTCTGATCATGCTTTTTGGATGTGTAGCAAAGGTAAAATGGCAAACAAGCTCATTTGAGAACAGTTTATTGAGAAGTCAGAATGGTGAAAGAATCTTCATGTGTGTACTGAAACTGTCAAATACGAAGTGAGGCATAGTGTTGGAGGAAGTAACAATGAGACAGGAAAAATGTGGAGTGTTCTCTTCAGAACTGAAGATTTTGAGGGAGGAGTAATGGAGAACGGTATGGACTATGAAGCAAGAACTAAGACATATCGTTGTTGTTAAGTGCTAGCTAGTCAGCCCCAACTCATAGCAACCCCACACATAACAGAATGAAGTTCTGTCCAGTCTTGCACCATGCCCGCAATTGTTTTTATGCTTAAACCCATTGTAGCTACTGTGTCAATGCATCTCCTTGAGGGTCTTCCTCTTTTTCACTGACCCACCACTCTGCCAAGCATGACATCCTTCTCTAGGGATTAATCCCTCCTGACAGCATGTCCAAAGTGTGTAAGACATAATTTCATGATCTTTGATTCCAAGGAGAAATCTAGTTGTGCTTCCTCTGGAACAGATCTATTTGTTCTTTTTGGAAGTTCATGGTACCTTCAATATTCCTATCCAATGTTGCAATTCAAAGGCATCAATTCTTCTGTCTTCCTGATTCATTGTTCAGCTTTCATATGCATATGATGCAACTGAGAATACCGTGGCTTGGATCAGGTGCTCTTTAGTCTTCAAGAAATCATCTTTATTTCTCAATACTTTAAAGGGATCCTTTTCAGCAGATTTTCCCAATGCAATGCATTTTTTTTGGTTTCTTGATTGCTGCTTCCAAGGGTGCTGATTGTGGAACCAAGTGAAATGAAATCCTTGACAACCTCAATCCTTTTTCCATTATTGTGATGTTGCTTACTGGTCCAGTTGTGAGAATTTTTGTTTTCCTGATGTTAAGACGAAATCCTTACTGAGGATCGTGGTCTTTGATTTTCATCAGTGTTTTAAATCTTCTTCACTTCCAGCAAAAAAAGTTATGTCATCTGTGTAAGGCAGGTTGCCAGAGTCTTCCTCAAATCCTGATGCCTCATTCTTCTTATAGTCCAGCTTCTTGGATTATTTGCTCAGAATACAGGTTGAACAGGTACAGTGAAAGGATACAGCCCTGATGCGCAACTTTCCTGGCTTTAAAACATGCAGTGTCCCATTGTTCTGTTCACATGATTGCCTCTTGATCCATGTACAGATTCCTTAGGAGCACAATTAAGTTTTCTGGAATTCTCATTCTCTGTAACATTAACTTGTAATTTGTTATGATCCACTTAGCCATATTCCTTTGCACAGTCAATAAAACACAGGTAAACGTCTTTCTGGTATTCTATTCTTTCACCCAAGGTCCATCTGACATCAGCAATGGTATCCCCAGTTCTATATCTTCTGACTAAAACTTGAATTTCTGACAGTTCCCTGTCAATGTACAGCTGTAGTCACTGATCTTTAGCAAAGATTTACTTGTATGTGACATTAATGATATTGTTCAGTAATTTACACATTTGGTTGGGTCATCTTTCTAGGGAACAGGCATAAATATGGATCTCTTTCTGTTGGTTGGCCAGTCCAGTGTCCTCCAAAAGACATACATCTACCTTATGTCCAGACCCAACAGTACACAGGGTATAGGAGCAAAAAAAAAAAAAAAAAAAAATGTTGCCACTTGAGAGGGCTTCAGACAAAGACATGTCATCTTGGAAAACCAGGCTTAACAGTAAGAGAACGAAAATGAAGTTGAGGTTGAGAATATAAGAGATTTGGGAGGGTTAATGGAGTTGGGCAAGAGTGGGAAAGGGGAATTGATTTAGGGTATATTCAGAGTTTTTGAGGACTGATGTGTAGAATATTAGGAGATGAATCAATGTTTGCTTCTAGTTTTTGAATTGCTTTTATGAACTAAGATAAAGGGAAACATGACATTCAGCCAGTGGATTCAACCATGAAGAGTTAATTTGTGTTGGGGCTTCCTTATTAACACTAATGATGGAGTATAAAGTTAGGGGACAATGAGGCTGTTTGGTTACACATACATATTTCCTCTCGAAAGAGATGATATTGGTAGAAGGCCTGGAGCAGTGTAGTTTAGATACAGTGAGTTCAGTCAGTGAGTTTATATTGTGAGAATAGCCATCTTTTACTCAGGATTGGCTCAGTCTTGATGCAGTCTGGTGAAGCATCTGGAAAGTATCTGAGGAAACCTAAGTGAACTGGATACAACAGTATATTGTATACAAGTTTTTCCATTTGTTAGGTATATAACTTGGAAAGTTACTTATTGTCTTTGAAAAAACATGCAGTTTAGAAAAGAAAGAAAGAAAGAAAAGGAAGCATAATGAATGATACTTACATCTGCAAAATTGTTGTAAAAAATTACATGGTAGGATACCCGGAATGTATTAGTTTTAAACTAAAGTTAGGGTTTCTCTTTTATTCAGGCCAACTATAGACTGTGTCCGGTTGAAGATTTAAGTAATAAGTCTGTACATCTTCAAGTGCTTAATTGAAGCCCCAGAGTTCAAGATATCACAGATGTTTGAGAAGTTTAGTTCCCCAGTGTCCACTTTTTTCACATCATTTCTAAGAAATAAATCCTCTAGCGAAAATTATCTAGAAGATGTAATGCAAGATATTAAACAGTGAGCTTGTGAAATAAGATATAAGACATAGCTCTCTAGGGACAAATTACCCAACAAGCCTTTTAAAATTGTGCACTACAGATAAGTATTCTGGCTCTCCTATATTTGTTCTAAACTTCTTCCACTTCAACTCACACTTGTGGTCTGTTTCACAGTTAGCCCCTGGCCTTGGCTGATGGCGTTGAGGTTTTCCATCATCTCTTCTATACATGTAGTCAGTTTGATTGCTGTACATTCCATCTAGGGAAGTCCGTGTACATAGATGACATTTAAGTTAATGAAAAAGTTTATTGGCAATGAAGAAGTCATTAGTTTTGCAAAATTCTTTGACACTGTCTTCAGCATGGTTTGTATCACCAAGGCGACGTTTTCCAGCTACTGACCTTTCTTCATTTCCAGCATTCCCATTCCAATCTCTAGTAATCATCAATGCATCCAGATTGGGCATTCAGTTAATTGAAGACTGCAGGCATTGGTAAAAATCTTCGATCCCTTCATCTTTGGCCTTAATGGTTGCAGCGTAAATTTGAATAATAGACATGTTATCTGTCTTCCTTTTAGATGTATGGCTGTTGTCCCATCATTGACAGCACTGTACTTCAGGATAGATCTTGAAATATTCTTTTTGACAATTAATGCAAGGCCATTCCTCTTCAAGTTGCCATTCTTGGAATAGTAGACCATGTGATTGTCCAACTGAAGATGAGCAATACCAGTCTACTTCAGCAAACTAATGCCTAGGATATCAATGTTTGTGTGGTCCATCTTAGCTTTTGACAATTTTCAATTTTCCTAAATTCATACTTCATATGTTCCAGATTTGTACTATTAATGGATATTTTCAATTTGAGTTGTACCATGTCAGAAAATGAAGGTCCTGAAAACTTGACTCAATCCATGTCATTAAGGTTGGCTTTACTGTGAGGAGGCAGCTCTTCTCCAGTAATCTTTTGAGTGCCTTCCAACTTCAAGGGCTCATCTTCTGGCACAGTTTCTAGAACTGACGCAACATGCAAGCCACAACGGTACAACAAAATGACAGAAGTGCGGGGGGAACCAAAGTATAACCTTGAGTACATCCATCTGAATTTAGAGACCATCACAAGAATAGATTTGACACATTGAACACAAATGACCAAAGCCCAGATGAGTTGTTTAATTATATCAAAGATATCATACATAAAGACAGCAAAAGGTAATTTAAAAGACAGAAAGATAAAATACCAAAATAGATGTCAGAATAGACTATGAAACTTGCATTTAATATCAAATAGCTAAAGCAAGCAAATGAAATAACAGTTAAATGACTTCAAAGAGCGGCTTGAGAAGACAAAGTATTATAATATGTACAAAGACCTGAAGATCGGGAAAAAAAAAAGGAAGAACATGCTCAGCACTGTTCAGGCTGAAAGAACTGAAAGCAAAAATCAAGCCTTGAGTTGCAATAATGAAGGATAAAATACTGAACGATTGAGGCAGCATCAAAAGACAGAACCCCATGCCATGAGTCAAAGTCAATTCCCATTCATAGCAACCCTATAGGACAGAGTAAAGTTGACTTATAAGGTTTTAGAGAAGAGCCTGGTGGATTCAAACTGCTGACCTTTTGGTTAACAGCTGTAAAAGATGAAAGGAATACACAGAGTCACTGTACCAAAAAGATTTGATCGACATTCAGTCACTTCAGAAGATAGCATATGATCAAGAACCAGCAATACCGAAGGAAGAGGTCAATCTGCACTGAAGGTGTTGGTGAAAACAAGCTCCAGGGATTGGTGGAATAGCAATAGAGAAGCAGTGAGGAAGTATTCTCTTGCCTATGGCAAGAAATTTGAAAGACAGCTATGTGGCCAACTGACTGGAAGAGATGCATGTTTACACCTGCTCCAAAGAAAAGTGATCCAACCAAACAACATTATTAGCATAAATGCAAGTAAAATTTTACTGAAGATCATTCATAACAGTTGCAGCAGTGCATCAACAGGGAACTGCCAGAAATTCAAGTCAAATTCAGAAGAGGCTGTGTAACCAGAGAACTGTTTGCTGTTGTCAGATGGATCCCAGCAGAAAGTAGAGGACACCAGCAAGATGTTTACCTGCACTTTATTGACTATGCAAATTCATTAAAACATGTGCATCATAACAAAGTATAGATAATACTGTGAAGAACAGGAATTCCAGAACACTTAACTGTGTTCTTTAGGATTCTGTACACAGATCCAGAAGCAGTCATTCAGAGGAAGGGGGTAGATACTACAAAGTTTAAAGTCAGGAAATGTATGCAGCAGGTTGTATCCTTTCACCAGCAAGTCCAGCAAGAAGCTGGACTATATGAAGAAGAATGGGGAGAAAAGATTGAAGTTGTTTTTCTTTATTGCGATGCGTGGTCAACCCCATGAAAGCTGGAGCCAAGAAATCGAATGATCCATTGCATTGGGCATATCTGCTGCAAAAGTTCTTTTTGATGTATTAAAAAGCAAAGATATAATTTTAAGAAGTAAGGTGTGCTTGACTCTAACCACTGTTTTCACATGCATGTGGAAGCTGAACAATGAATAAGACAGACCAAAAAACAGCCTTTTAGTTATGGTCCTGGCCAAGAATGTTGTACATGCCATGGACTGCCGAAAGAGTGAACAAATCTGTCTTGGAAGAAGTACTGCCGGAATCCTCCTTAGAAGGAAGGATGGCAAGACTTCATCTCACATACTTTGGACCTGTTGTCAGGAGGGACAAGTCCCTGAAGTAGGACAACATTCTTGATAAAGTAGAGGGTAAGTGAAAGAGAGGAAAACCCTCTGTGAGATGGATTGGTACAGTGGCTGCAACAGTGGACTCAAGAATTGTGACTATCACGAAGATGACATGGGGCATGGCAGAATTTTGTTCTATTGTTAACCGGGTTGCTGTAAGTTCGAAGCCACTAGAAAGCACCTAACAACAGATTAGTAAGTAAACAGAAGTAAGTCCATACATACTTTTCTTATTGTAAGCCCATGTGTACCTCACTTACTGGTTAATCTGCTTCTGGTTGTAAAGATAATAATTTAGATTTTGGCCTGATTAATTTTAATTCCTTCACATCATAAGTGAGTTAATAATGTATCAATAAATATTTATTGGGTAAATATTAGTATTCAGCTGAATTATGCTATTAAAACATAAAATATATGGACACTACATAAGTACTTTGTGCCCTTGAAGAGTTAATAATTTGTTTTTCTGATGAAATTGAAAAATAGCTTCAGGTGTTTCATGAATCCATTCCTAAGACATGACCAAAAGGTCTTGGCTATCAGAATATAAAATGGTATAAAGCCATGCCTTATGATAGTTCACATATGAGGGCTTGGTAAATAAAGTCTATCACCTCTTCTGTTCCAGAATGATAATTATATTATCATAATATGGTTTAGGACCACATTAGCTGATTTGGGAGAAATATATCACCAGGTACATGAAACAAAGTCTCAGCATCCTCACTTCCAAGGACCACTCTGGCTGTATTTCTTCCAAGACAGACTTGTTTGTTCTTGTAAGCATTTCAAGTTCATTCAATATTCTTTGCCAACATCATAACTCAAAGGCATCAGGAGGGACCAATGCTCGGAGAAGGACATCATGCTTCATAAAGTAGTAGGTCAATGAAAAAGAGAAAGGCCCTTGGCAGGATGGACTGACACACTGTCTGCAACAATGAGCTCAAACGTAACAAGGATTTGAGGATGGTGCAGGACCAGGTAGAGTTCCGTTCTCTTGTACATAGGGTCACCAGTACTCGGGACCTTCTCAATGGTAACTAATGACAACAGTGACAACATATCACCACTTTTAGTTATTGTACTCACCATTACCTAAAATTTCCATGATGTTTGAGTGTGTGTGTGTGTGTGTGTGTGTGAACATGTACGTGTGCACTTATGTTTCTTTTATCTTCACACACTCGCTGTTGCTAAGCAACATTTCCCTGTTTTCTTATTGTTCGACTGGTTTTTGATATCCTGAACTGTTCTGTTCTTACAGTGAAAGCAAAATCAATCACTAAATATATTTCAACATATGCCTTTAGATGAATCATGTAAATGAATTAATATTAACAATAAAGAGCAATAGAATTCTTGTTACCCAAAGGATGAAGCAGCTCTTCATGTATGTTTGCATTCAGTGAAACTGTTCATACATGATCTTGAAAGCAAATGTATTCTAATGTGTTTTTCCTGGGCCTTTATGAACTTAGACTGCTCTTCAACTACTTAAACAAGCTGTAACACAATTTCTGTTATACTTTAGGTTAAAAAGTAATCTTCCTGAGACACATGCTGGGTAACTGATTTTTGTCTTACAAGTGTATGTAACTTCTGCATATTCTGATGTGTTTGCTAAAATGAGAGGCACACAAAGCAAACATAGAATTAGGGTTAAGCAGTTTGGCAAAAACTTCATACATTTCTCTTACTATATCCTTGATTATATACCAAACTTGACACACTGAATTATGTCCATTTCTCAGATAAAATAATAACAGTGATTTATTACAGGTTAAAAATAAAACTTTAAAGAGTTTTCTAGAGTAAAATACGTTTGTACTTCTTCATGCTCATTGAAAAATGGTTTTCAATGTGAAATTACATCTAGAGATGAAAGAAAAGATAATTAATTTACAACAAAACCGTGAAAATGGTTTTATTTTGAATTTTAGTTTGAACTTGAAAAAGGATTGAACCCTTTGGTACTATACGTAAATCCTCCATATATAAAATGTATATTTAAATATGCAAATTGAGTGTTCCAGACTTTAAATTTGTGATAATCTTTCTTTGTCACACGCATATTTGTATGTATGTATACATTTTAGTGATTTAATAAGACTGCACTCATTGAATTTATTTACTGCATGTTTTAATCTACTCTGTCTGTGCTTTAATATATCTGTAGAGTATGCTTTGCATGTACAACCCCAGAAACTATATCTATATGTAAAAACCTGCCTCAGAAATGATCTAGAATTTTCAGGCATGTTAGTAAAAAGTGTTTACTCATTAATTCATTACATTATATGTAAACAAACAAGAAAACCAAACTCATTTTTGTTCCAGTCCACTCTGACTCATAGCAACCCTATAGGACAGAGTAGAACTGCCCCATAAGTTTCTAAGGATAAGCTGGTGAATTTGAACTGGTGATCTGTTGGTCAGTAGCTGAGCTCTTCTATGTAAATTGCCTATTAAATTCCAGAGAGACAAATGTGGACTAAAGCCCTGTGTATCATCTTGTCATTCCTCTTTGACCCTCATTTCTCCTAAATCTGTGTCCCCAGGCCTTCTATTCTGATTTCTTGCTTTTGTACACCTAAAGTATCTGTCTCATCCTGTTCAATCCATTCCTGTTGGAGGCATAATACACTTAGTTTTCTTTAGCTCCCTCCAAACCTCAAATCTTCTTATAATCATCCAATAAGCATACATGATGCCATCACTTTTTGTATACCCTACATAATCATATGCTGAGTTTCTGGCTGTCTGATTTAAAAATCTCAGTCTGCGCACCAATTTCTACTGTCATCAAAGTTTTATCTAGTTGTATCTGCATCCACACTGTCTGTCACACACACCTCTAATTCCATGACAGACTTGGTATCCGGCTTCCATCTATACCTGGCCTCATAACCTCTGATGTCTAGTAATCGTTATATATAGCCACGTTTTCTAACTTAAGTAAACAAACGAACTGCTATTCCTCCTGTCTCAGGTACTTCTCTGTCATGAACGTCCCAGGCTGAAACAGAAATTTTTCTTCACTTCTCCCTAGCATAACTGAGATCAGAAGATAAGCTTTAAGATAAAATAAGTGAAAAGTTTGTTATTATTTTATTTTTAGTTTCTTTAGTTTTGTTTTTATTTTTCTTCAGTTTCAATTTGAACATTTAGTCACCTGAAGTCATTGTTACTGTTCTTGTTTTTACATTTGTTTCATCAGGTCAGTGGCCTTGTAGGAGGGAGGCTAGGTCACACATGTTTACCTTCTGTTTCAAACCAGAGGCTTCCAAGTTCTATTTTGTAGATCTGGGATGTAGAGAGGTTTGTATATACTTCCATCTCTTTTGGATTCTTGTCTCCTACGAGAAAAAAATTCAAGCAAAAGCATGTACCTCAACAAGAGCAAGCAACAATTTGCAAACTCACTAAGATCCGAATCAATTCTTATAAAACAAACACTTCTCCAAAGAAAACATGATCCATGGGGCTGCATTCCTCTCTATCAATGCTCTTTTAATCTGGCTTTATGAATCCCAATCCACTAATGGTCTGAATAAATGTAAGAAAGTTATTTCAGTTGTTGATGTGGTAACTGAGATGGTGGTGGTTTACTCAGAGCTACCAAGTAAGGCAAGGTGGGCACGAGGGAATTTAAACATCCAGCAGTTCTCTGGACAGCCTCCCCCAGTGGAGAAAATGCCAGTACTGCCCTATTAGAGTATACTACAAGGCACAATGCTCTTCATAATTTTGCTAGAACTACCTTTGTTTGCTTTCTTCTTTATCTTTTTAGTGATGAAGTCCCTTTAGAATTTTGTGGAAGCATCAATCTTTTAAAGAACTTACAGTAGAGTTTCAGTCAAGTCATATGTTGCACAGTTAATTTCCCCATCCTCTTTGACCTACTAAGAAGTACAGATGCAGAAGTTATTCAGTCCACAGAGTCAGAGCCACAAAGAACATCATCTATGAAAAAACTCTTTTAAGTCAAAAAATAAGTTTGACTCTAAACAGATATCCTGTAAACCAGCAGGAAACTTAACCTCAGTCGTTTTTAAACTTCTTTCCCCAACCAAAAAAGTTGAACTCACTGTTGTAGAGTTGACTCCAACTCATGGTGACCCCAAAGTAGTATAAATTATCCAAGTTCAAACCCATTACCCAGGTTTGAGTAGAGCCAAGAGTCATAGATTTCTCAACCAAACTTGTTATTCCAACTCAGTGATTATCTCAGGCCCCACAGTTCATCGAAAGGCCTTTGGCTGTGATGCTCATGTGTTATACTTCAGGAAACAGAGAACTATATAGACACTGAATTCACACATATGGATATGGTGACTTTTCTTTGTACACTGCATTTGATTTTCATTCTTACAGTGTTATCCCATCGTAATTCCTCAAAGATTGTCTTTTAAAAAAGATTCACTTCTCACATTTTCACAATTATATACAACATGTAAAATTGTGAGGTTAGACTCTCAGAAACAATGACTTAACACGGTTAAATCTCTCAGTCTCCTATTTTATGCTGAGGTCACAACTCATTTAAGGATCATTTGTCTTCTATAAACACTGCTTTATTGTTCAAAATAAAGTACTGTAATTGAGACAGTACCCTTTGGTATGGTCAATATTGACTAAAAGGTAAACTCCATTTTTTCCCCCTAAAATCTAATTTACTGGAAGGATTAGGCTTACATTTGGTTATTAAAGTACTTTATCAGGTGTTTACCTGAAGAAATAGTTTTCTTTGTCAACAGTGGAGGGTAAATTGATGTCATAGTTTTGAAAAGATGCAGCATTGGTCTTCAATGTATCTCTGAGATTTTTAAAGATAATTTCAGCTTTCTGACTTGTCAGATATTTTTTCATATTTTTGCTTCTATATAGATTTTTAATTTATACTCTCATAAGATGTGTACTGTAATGTATTCTAAGACTATCGTCTGTTACTGTTCTTGTAAGAAATGTTTATTGGCCTCATAAACACTATGTATGTGTATAGTTTATGTACATTCAATTCTCACAAGCACATCGTGGGATATCTGTTATTATTTTCCCTATTTTATAGATGATAAAACTGAAGCACAGAGGAAAGCAAGCAATAGAATATTAACTAGAAGTAACCAGAAGCTAGATTCACAGCTAAGATTTTGAAAAAAAGTGTTTTTGAAACTTTGCTTTTCTATTCCCTTACAGTGACTGCATTTTTCTCTAGTTAATTCTTTTCAGAAGGAGACCACCAGGTCTTTCTTCCTAGTCTGTCTTAGTCTGGAAGCTCAGCTGAAACTTGTCCACCACAGGTGACCCTGGGGGTGTTTGCATACCGATGACGTAACTTCCAGACTCACAGTAACGCACGAGCACACGGTATGACAAACTGACAGATGCACAATACTGAACAATTTCATCACCGTCACACACGAGTAAACTTCACTGAATGTCAGTGAAAAGTGGTTGCAGCAGCACTCTGAAAAGGAGCTGCCAGAAATTCAAGCCAGAGGTGGAAGTAGACACGGACCCAGGGCTGTCGTTGCTGACATCACACAGATCCTGGATGAGAGCAGAGGATGTCAGAAAGATGCTTGCCTGCATTTTATTCATTGTACAAAGACATTCAACTGTGTGGATCATAACAAATTATAGCTAGCATTGCAAAGAACGGGAACTCCTGAACACCCAGCTGTGCTAATAAGGAATGTATATGTTATCAAGAGGCAGTCATTCCAACAGAACCAGATGATGCTGTCTGGTACAAAGTCAGGAAAGGTTTGTGTTAGGGTTCTGTTCTTTCACCATTCTTAATCTGTATGCTAAGAAAACAACCTAAGAAGCTGAAGTATAGGAAGACGAACATGGCATCAGGATTGGAGGAAGATTTATTAACAACCTACCTTAGGCAAATGAAACAACCTTGCCTGCCAAAAGTGAAGAGGAGTTGAAGAACTTACCGGTGCAGATCAAAGACTACAGCCTTCACTATGGATTACAGCTCAATAGTGCTGCTAGAACAGAAATATGACAAGTGGATGGCTTTAACAAAGAAAAGTTTATCTTCTCACAGTCTAGTAGTCGAGAAGCCCAAATGCAGGGTGCTACCTCCAGGGAAAGGCTCTCTCTCTCTCTGTTGACTCTGGAGGAATGTCTTTGTCATCTGTCTTCCCAGGTGGTGGAACTTCTTAGTGCCGGAGGAATTATTCTCCTGGATCTTGTGTTTGGTGTTATGAATTCTTCATCTCTCCCTGTTGCTTCTCTCTTTTATATCTCAAAAGAGATTGATTTAAAATTCCACCTAATGTTTTAGACTGAGTCTTGCCTCATTAACACAGTTGCTGCTAATCCCACTTCATTAACATCATAGGGACTGGATTTACAGCCCATGGGAAAATCACATGTGATCACCGAATGGTTGACAATCACACAATGCTAGGAATCTTGGTCTAGCCAATTGATATGTACTTTGAGGGGACACAATTTAATCCATGATAATAATGGCAACAAAAATTCTCACAACTGGACCAATAAGCAACATCATGATAAATAGAGAAATGACTGAAGTTGCAAAAGACTTCAGGAAAGTGTTAGAAAGCAAGGATGTCACTCTTATCTGTCTGTTGATTCAGTCTTCTTTTTCCTTTACAATTCTTAGCAGTAGTCTGTGTGATAGAACTCCTATGTTAAATACTTTGTAGTGCCATGCCCAGCAAAGACTACAAACTGAATGCGTCACATAATGATGCTTTAATTAAAGACAAGCGTTCTTAGGTTAGCAAATGGTGTTTAACCTTTATAAAAGGTCCTTAAAAAGAAATTAAATCAAATTCAGTTTTTTTGTTTTATAAATGGTTCCAATCCTGCTTTGGACACCGATCTGTTATTTTGCTAAAACATGCTCTCAGTCTCTTTTTAGTTGAAATAATAAAACAGTAATTATAGAATGTGGTTATAAAGGGTTTATAGTAATGAACAAATTAAACAACCATATAATTTTTAAGACAATAATGAGTGGATGAATAATGAATCCTGTATCTGAAGTGCTACATTTTCAAAGCAATTTTGAAACAATACAATTGCTATAAGTTTGAATGACCTTAGGGCACAGTATCCTCTAAAAATAGAATGCTAAAAGCATAAGCAAGGTAAATCTATTTAGAAGGGCATTAAGCAATGATCTATTAGAAAATAACTTTTTAAAATTCTCATGTACCACTATATGCATTGTCTACCTAGCACATAGTATAAATATTCATTAAAGGGAAGTAATTCTATTTTTATAATAACTAGCAAAGTATGTTACTAGATTAAAGACTTTATTATGTTTTATGGAAAATGTTGTTCAGAAAAAAATATCCAGGGAAGAACAATACAGCCTATTACTATAAGTGTTTCCAGCCTTTGTCTTCTTTTGGAAAATGCAACTGTAGTAGAATGTTAACAGATCGCCTCTCAAACATGGTGTCTACTACCAATAACAGAATTATCTGGTAAGCACCTAAGTTGGATTTCTGAGCTTTTTGTTATTCTGTTGAGACCTGAGCTTATTAAAAAGACAAATCTGCTGCTGTTGAATTAATTCTGACCTACAACGACGCCCATAGCACAGAACAGAATTGTTCCCAGGATTTCAAGGAGCAGCTGGTAGAATTGAACTGCTGAGATTTTGGTTAGCAGTTAAGCTCTTAATCACTGCACCACCACTAAGCTTAGACCTCCTTTAATTTCTTCTTCCTTCTCTTAGCATAAAGTCAAAAATCCCTGACATGGCCTATGAGGTCCTTAGGATGTTGAACCTAGTTTCTTTTCAGTGTCGTCTCTTTTTGCTACTCCTCTTAAACCATCCTAGCCTTACTGGTCTTTATTTCTGAAATGTGCTTTGTCGTTTCCACTTCAGGGCCTCTGTGTTCTTTCTTCTCTCTGAAACATAATTGGTCCCTTCACTCTTTGACAGTTAACTTCCTTTTGTTTTCTTCATGTCTCAGCTTAGCTGTCATTTACCCCAAGAGGCTATCCCTGAATATTTTGTCACCCTTTAACATCACAGTCTAATTTATTCTTGTTACTTACGTACTCTTACAGCTTCTCTCATTTTATATCAATAGCTCTTACCAAAATAATTTCATGTGATTATGTATGCCTATTTTATGTACCACATTATCATAACTTTACTAATGAACACCTGTGTGGTTGAATCTTGGGTCCTCAGTGCCTGAATAGTGCTTCACATGGCTTTGTTCATTCAACATTTGCTGATTTGCCCTCTATTTTAGGCTTGGTCAGGTACACATGTTATTTTTTTCAATAAATATGGGTTGAATTATGTTTATCTAAGCTAGTGCATAAATCAAAACTATACCACCCCAGGAGTGATTGAGAGCCCAAAGAAAAGTGAAAACACACTCCTTGTCATTCAGAGCTTACATTTCAATTGTAGATGTAAACATTCACCAAAAACATTAGGACTCACCCTACACTACACCAAGTGAGAGATATAGCACAAACTGGAATTCTCATGGTGAAATTCAAAAAAGCATTTTTTTTCCAACTCGGTTTATTCTAGCAAGCTTAAGACATGACAATCAACCTACAGAAGAGAGTAATTTATGTTGATTTTTTTAATATAAATCACAACAGTCATATTCATATCTTGACGATATTGCTGAACTTTTCATCGGCTTGCATAGGTTTCTCTGCACCTTTTATACACAGAGTATTTATTAGTCTTGGCACAAGAACAATGTCATAGCAATAAATAGTAGGCCCACTTAGTTGGGTCAGTTGTATCATACTGAAGGATCCACAGGCATAGATGTGATTCCCTAAGCATGTCAGATGTAGCTTCTTTAATTCATCATCACAGAATGAAAACCCAAATGGATCACTGTCTTTAAGAACTCATGCAAATCTGGGACACATGCCGCCAGCAAGATATTTGTTTGTTTGTTTGTTTGTTTACTATGCAACACTTATACAGCACAGTGAAACAAAAACAGCATGTCATTTAACAAGTGATCATTATCAATTCACTCTAAATGTTGTTAGGTGCCATTGAACATGTTCAGACTCATAGAGACTCTGTACACAGTTGAACAAAACGTTACCCAGTCCTGCATCCTCCTCACAATCCTTGACCTGTCTGAGATCGTTGTTACAGCCAGTGTGTTAATCCATCTTGTTGAGGGTCTTCTTTTTTGCTGACCCTCTACTTTACCAAGGCTGATGACCTTCTCTAATGATGGATCCCCCCTGATAATGTGTCCACAGTATGAGAGACAAAGGCTCACCATCCATGCTTCCACTGAACACTGCCTGTACTGCTTTGAAGTCAGACTTGTTCATTCACTCTAAGCTTAAGAGTTATATCTGGAGATAGAAACTATATGATGCAGATAGTTGGGTGAAGGGAATAATGCTCTAAGGATAAAATACTGTTCTGAATTGGTAGATGTGATCTAGAAGATATTAAACGTACCACTGATTAAACAGGTATTTCTATTACTAATTAGGGACCATTTCATTCTCAATTCAATTAACTTACAGGTTTTAAGAAAAATCCATGAGGAATTTTACATAATAGCTGCAGTTATTGACTGTTTTGATCAGTATACTAGTTTCAGTGTATGCGTATGTGTGTGTGGTGTTTAAATTAATTAAAATGCGATTTTGAAAACAGAAATTTTAATATAAAATTCTATGTACAACAGAATGCCAGATAATTATGAAATATTTTTTGACTTGTATCAGTTTTGTTTTGCTTTTTATTTTCCCACTCAGGCTATCTAATTTTGAACTTTTCTCTTTCTAACCTAGGTTGTTAGTTCATAAACTCTGTAGTTTAAAGTACGTATATTTCTACCATCAATGAAATTTCTATTGGACAGCACTGCCCTAGAGATTGACTCTATAGGATAAATGCATACTTTCAATCCTCAGTTTTGTCATATCAACACCATTGAATTACACAAAGTATCCCAGGACTGTGACAAGATTCTAGGTGGTATAAACCACATTCATATGTTTTTCCACACACATTTGAGCACAAAAAATGCCCATAATGTAGATAAGGAAATAAAAATATTATTACCATCCCAAATCCTTGAGTCTTTTCCCCCTAATAATAGATTTCAAACAGCAAATTAAAAGTCATTCTCTGGAGAAGCAGTGTCTGTCTTTCCTTGTGGATTTCTTATGTTTCCTACTTAGTCCTTTGTTTTTGTCCTAAAATCATTTAAAAACCAAACCCTTTTGTCCTATTTTTAATATTAAGGTCCAGCAAGGAAAAGCTGAAATTTGGATGACTAAGCGATCACCCTTTGTTACTTACTTCACTTGCTCAGTGCATACACTAAACTGGAATAACATTGGGCTCACAACCTGCTGTCATTGCATTTTGTGAATTTTTACAATTTTGTTTGTTTATTATATCAAATCCATAGGGGGTACTATTCTGGAATTTAAAATATCAAAATTTAATGTGTACTAACTTCATGAATGTACTTGTAATAATTCTAAATTATAGCACATTACCCAAAGCAGAGGCAACACTCAATAAATGTATAAATGAACAAAGGACTGGAATATATAACTTTTTGATTATACAATTAATAAGCTGTATATTTTTTAACATATTCCTAGATAGTCTAAAAATGTGTGTACATATTTTTTCCAGAAGTCTGACAGAATTTTGAAAAAGAAAAAAAATTGAGAGAGAGAACAAATTAGAAATGGATGAGATGAGGACATGGTGCATAACCTTGTTTTATGTGTCAACTTCACTCTTGGGAAATATCCTAGGAATAATTGAAGAGAAGCAGAGCCTGCCATGGCAAATTTATTCAGTATAGCAACTTTAAAAGCAGTAATATACAAGTAATATAAGTATGCAGAAATATTTACTAATTCACTGTATATCAAATGAAAAATAATAATCATGTCAAAAATGACTTATGAAATACAAAATATATTTATAAGGGATGATCAGACAATGTAATGCCCAATATGATTGTGTAATATAAAATTCAGCATATGCATGGAGTTTCTAACTTGATCAGAGATGGTTAGGATGATACTCAGAGTTATCTACACCTTAGTTAGCAGATACCAAGGATACTTGATTGTGTATTAGTTCCTAAAATTACATTCCCCTCAGAAGGGGCCATGATCACTGGCCAGGTCATTAGACTTCAACAGTGGTTTGCTTTCAACAGCCTCTCATGCCCACCCACCTCATCTGAATTACCTCAGGCCTGACTGACCTTATTGTGGGCTATGCAGAAACCCTGGAATTCTGGAAACACACTCAAATCCATCTTCTTCACTGTCATTCCTTAAAATTCATTAGAGTTTACGTAAAAGAACTGATAGACATGTAATTTACAAAACCTTGGTATTAAATATCAGTTATAAAACATTTTCTCGGGAAATGTTCACAGTAACACTATTTCCTGTTTTTTGTTTGTTTCCAGTTCATTGCGATTGATCTCTAATCTTTACATATGAAAGTCAATTTGGTTGAAAATAAAATGCTTGGCTTCCATTTTTGTAAGGTGTTTTCTGGTATGAAACGTTATTAAGGAGTTTGGTGTGATATTGTTTTCTTCTCCTATAACATTTTGGCTATTTTGCCAAAAGACCTCCAAAAGTTTGTATTTAAAGTGCAGTAACTTAAGAAAAAATATACCTTAGTGTCCAAATTTCTGGTTTGAGTTTACCAAGACTGCAGCACATACTGCCAATACATAAAATAATTTTTTCTGTTATTCCAGGAAAGTGATTTTTGTTAATAAAATTTGATACATTTTGTTCTATTGTCTTTATTTCTTAGAAGCCCCAATTGCATGTATTATGCATTTTCTTTGATTTTTCCTTTCTGTTTCTTGAAAATTATTTACTTTCTAGTACATGTATACACAATTTTTCTTCCTCTTTTATGCATTTGTTTAAGATATAACCAAGGATATTATTTCCTCTTTTGTTGCATCAAGATTTGTTTTTATTTCTGAAATATTTTCATCTTTGTTACTAGATATTTTTTGAGCTCTATAAGCCTTCTTTCACACTGCCCCCAACCCTTAGGTCATCTAATATTTGAACTTTTCCATTTCTAACTTAAGCTGTTATTTCACAGCCTCTGTAATTCTGTCCTTTAATGTGGCTTGTTTCCTAGTATTAGATAAAATGTCCTCCCTTTTGTTGTTGTGTTTTCTAAAGTGTCTCCATCCTTTAGATAATATCTTCTTAGACCTTACAATAACTCATATTATCAATTCTTTCAGGTTATTTTTATACTAATGATGTATGCCTCTACATTTGCTTGCCAACCCAGCCATTCCTCCTGAGGTGTTTTTGTATGTATACTATACTCATTAAAAAATAAAATAAAATAAAAATAACAGCAACATGTAAAAATAAATTGGTGTACCAGTGATTATGAAAATACCTTGCAGGGGAAAGATACAGCTGGCAAACAAATGTAGAAGGTGTGCATTACTTGTGTAAAAATATGGTAAGTGAGCCAGTTTCAGGGGTGAGAGTTGAGGGTGAGCACGTGTGTCTGGATGGCACCCTTAACCATTTATACTGCAAAGCATTTAATCCATGTGACTGCTCAGCCGCCTTTGGCACTGTGACACCTTTAGACACCAAAATCTTGTCTTCAGGATTTGTTTTGGTGAGTACTTTTCAACTTCTCAGAGTTGTGGTAGGCAGTGGTCAAAAGCTAGAAATGCTAACCAAAAGTTCTACCCTCTGAACCCATCAGCACTTTCTTGGAAACCCTATGAAGCAGTTCTGCTCTGTCCTATAGGGTTACTAGGTATTGACATCTCACCAACTTGATGGCAACAGGTTTGCTTGATTTTACAACTTCTCAGGGGCCATTTGTCACAGCCCTGTAACCTTTCCTGCACTCATCCCATCCAGTGCTTCGGTTTGTTTCAGTTTCGTCAGTTGGTTTCTGTCCCACTTACTGAACGGTGCATTCAGAAGGAGATTGTCTTCATTAGACATATTTTTGGGAGTTTCTACAATCCAGTGCTCTTTGTGTCACCGAAACTGATTTCTTCTGTCTTCTAATTCTAATTGACTACTAAATATAGTCACATCTTCTTTGTTTCCAAATAAACACTACCTGCCATTCACAGGAATCATAGTTTGTTAAAGTAAATTCTTCAAATATATCTTCCAATGCACTAATTTTAACTTCAATTACTTGTAAACAAATATATGTATGTGTGTATGAATGTTTGGTAAGACATTAACTCAATCTTCTCTTTTTTTTTTTTTTAAATAGTCCATTCTCAATTATTTTGTAATCCTTTATCTTATAACAAAACTGAAGATCCTAAAACTCTACAGCTGAAATTTTTGTTATCTTTGATGGCAAACTTGAATTTTTCTATTTTCCTCTCCAAAAGAATTTGCATACTTTCAGGGACACTGAATTTTGATAACAGTTTCTCATGTTCAGCAGGCATGACTCTACCTTTTATTTTCAGCTAATTTTTATGTGAGATAGTTCTTAATGATTTCCCTTGCATCCTTTGAGTTCAGAAATAAATTAAAATCATGGTTCATTATTGACCCATTGTTCTTCAGTGGGACATTTCTTAACTCTATCTAGTGTGTCAGACCATCTCATAATTGGTCCATTGCTATCCTGTTCAACACATGTGATTTATTGTTTTTTGAGTGAATAAGTGATAGAACTCATATGATAAATTATGCAGTTTGTCTTTCTTACATAGATACACACAGGTAATTGAAATTGTCTATTGGCTTTTTTACTCAACATTGTATCAGATAGAATAGATTCTACTGAACTCGGTTTATCTGATTTTTTTTTTTAATATAAAGAGTGAATGGCCATAACATTTGTTGAAAGCTTTAAATATTAGTAATTTCTTGTTCTAGATTGGAAGCCATTCTATTTTTTTTTTTAATTCAACTTTACTTAACTCTGTTTAATCCATTATTTGTGCATTAATTTTTAAATTTCAAAAGACAGCTTTATTTTCTCAACTTCCATGCTTGGGGGACGTTTACTTTTACTTTATGCTATTATATCGGTGTCTTAATCATTTAGCTCTACTATACAGAAATATCACAAGTGGATGGCTTTAACAAAGAGACGTTTATTTCTTTGAGGTAAAGTAGGATAAAAGTCAAATTCAGGATATCAACTCCAGGGGACGGCTTTGTCTCTCTGTTGGCTCTGAAGAAAGGTCCTTGTCTTCAATCTTTCCCTGGTTAAGCAGCTTCTTAGGCACAGGAACCCTCAGTCCAAAGGATGCACTCTATTCCTGACTGTTTTCTTGGTAGTATAATGTTCCCAACTCTATGCTTGCTTCCCTTTCCTTTGTATATCTTGAGAGATAAAAAGTGGTGCAGGTGATACACAGCCCTGCAAAACTCCCTTTACACTGGATCAGGGATGTGACCTCCATAAACATATTATGATCCAACTGTAATCCTCTTTAACATAAAATTACAATTATAAAACCCAGGACAGCCATACAATATAGGAAATGATGTCCTAGCAAGTTGACACATATTTTGGGAGGATATAATTTATTCCATGACAACCAGTTGAAATTAACATGAATGTATACGTAAGTATACACATTACATGCAAGTGTATACAGTCACACTTATATACATATCTGTAAAGGTACTGTATTGATTTTTCCAGATAGCTTATTCCTCCAGAGTTAAAATAAATAAAATTCTCTAGCTAAACACATTTATATCACATTATAGTTTTTCTTGAGAGCATTAAAAAATATTACCAAATGAAGAAGGACCCTTTTTCAAATAACTCAAACTACAGAAGAATTTAATGTGTGAGTTTAAGTGGATTTTTGCCTTGCTACAGTACAAAATATCTTATGTCTTCTTCTTCTTCTTATGCCTTTTTAAAAAATAGTGTTTTATTTGGGACTTAACTTTATTCAGCATTAAGTGATGTCTAACGTGTGACATATGTACCTGACTCACCGAAATTTTTTTAAATAGGTACATTTCATAACATGCTAATTTATGGACTAATATGAAAAATATCACTTAAAATAACACTTTTATTTGTTATGCCAGAAAATAAAATCTCTTTATTGCTGCTCCCATACTTTATTAGTCCAACTAGTGAACTGAAATAATTGCTTCTATCTCTTGAGTCCAATAAAGCAATTTAGCTCTTTAATGTGTCTTGTTAAATTTGAAGATCAGTGCCTTTTTGGGATTTTTTTTTTTTTTTAGTGTGTGTTAGTGGTACACTACCTACTGAATCATGAGCAGTGAAACCAGAGGTTAATTTCTCTCCCACTAAATGAAGCAGATAATCAGCCATGGTTCCCATGCTGCAAAGAAGTCCTGACAAGCCGAGGGATAGCCCGGTGCATCATTCCATCCTATTCACGCCATCTGCCCACAAATTAAGATTAAGTAAGGATATTCATTTGTTACATTTCAAAAGCTGCACTGATAAACCCACATGGATGTTTTAAGTGGCAATGCATTACTGAAACACTTTACTAATGTTCCAAGAGTCAAGGGTTATAGTTTTGCAAACTTCTTTTCCAGCAACCAACATGTGGAGACTATTTTTGACCAGATGTATAGCTAATGACCATCAAAGCAGATGCTTTCCAAAGCAAGACACCAAGGGATTAAAAAAAAAAAAAAAACTAAGATGATACATCATCTTGATAGCATAAAATTATATTCCTTTTATTGCAAAGTGAATTACACAGATGACTTGGGATTGCTGAGAGCTTTCCAAAGACACTGTATGTATAAAATGATCTTATTTCTCTTAAATAAATAGATGTTACAATCTAAAACCTGAAAACTACACAGTGAAGAAGTTGTCTCCTCTCATGTGGGGAGAACATGTCAGACTCAGCAGGTGGGTTACAGGAAAGCAAATGATAATCTATATGGCCACATGGAAAGATTTGTTTGTTTTTTGCCTTACATTAAAAAATAGATGTGTATTTGAAATACTGAGTTGAGTTTAGAAAACTTTTCAGTTTATGGTATAGTCCATCTATTTTTTTAATACAATGCAATCCCAATACAAATTCCAGTGTCATTTTTTAATGAGATGGAGAAAACAAGACACCCACTTTGTTTGGAAACAGAAGAAACACCAGATAAGCAAAGCACAACTGAAGAGGAGGAACGCAGTGGGAGACCTCACACTACCTGGCCTCAGAACCTACTACACTGCCGCAGTAGTTAAAACAGCCTGGAACTGGTACAAAAAGAGACATAGAGACCAATGGAACAGAATAGAGACCGCCAATATGTCACCATCCTCTTAGGGACAACTGATATTCAACAAAAGCCCAAAGGTTGTAAACCAGGATGAAAACAATCTGTTTAACAAATGGTGTTGGTAGAATTGGATATCCAACTGCAAAAAACCTGAAAAAACACCCGTATCTCACATCTTACACATAAACTAGCTCAAAATGGATCAAAGGCCATCAAACCCACAATGATAAAGATCATGCATGAAAACACAAGGTCAGCAGTGGAATTTCTAATACATGGCTTAGACAGACTATAAAATCTGACCAACAAGGCACAAACAACAGAAGTGAAAATAGATAAATGTGAACTACTAAAAATCAAACACCTATGCTCACCTCAAGATTTTATCAAGAGAGTTAAAAGACTACCTACACAATGGGAAAAAGATACTTGGCAACTGATAGAAGTCTGATTTCAATAATCTATAAGGTACTGCAAAATATCGACAACAAAAAGGTAAATAACACCTCACCAAAGAAGACATCCAGACAGCCAAAGGATACATGAGGAAATACTCATGATCATAAGCTATTAGAGAAATCCAAATCAAAACTACAATGAGATATCATCCCACCCCAATAAGGTTGACAATAATCCAAAAAGCACAAAACAATGAATGCTGGAGAGGCTGTGGAGAGATTAGAACTCTCCTACACTGCTGGTGGGAGTGCAAAATGTTACAGCCTCCGTGGAAAGCAATCTGGTGCTTCCTTAAAGAGCTAGAAATAGAAATACCACATGATCCATCAATCCCACTGCTCAGAATATATCCTACAGAAATAAAGGCAATCACATGAACAGATACATGTACACAAATGTTTATTGCAGCACTATCTGCAATAGCAAAAAGATGGAATCAACCCAGGTTTCCATCAACAGATGAATGGACAAACTACAGCACATATATACAATGGAACACTATGCAACAACAAAGAATGATGATTTTAAGAAGCATTTCATAACCTGTTTTCAACTAGAAGACATTATGCTGAGTGAAATCAGTCAGCTGCAAAAGGACTAGTGTTGTATGAGAACTTTGCTATAAGGACTTAAAAATGGACTTAAGTACAGAAGAAAAGACTCCTTGATGGCTACAAAGGTGGAGAGGGAAGGAGAGTGATGTTCATAGATTAGATAGTGAGTAGGAATTTGGTTAGGTGAAGAGTGACAGCACTCAGTAGAGAGCAGATCAGCATAACTGGACTATACCATAAACTGAAAAGTTTTCTAAACTCAACTCAGTATTTCAAAGGATAGAGCAGGGACTGGGTTTGGGCAC
Organism: Heterohyrax brucei; assembly: GCA_028571685.1. NCBI lineage: Eukaryota > Metazoa > Chordata > Mammalia > Hyracoidea > Procaviidae > Heterohyrax > Heterohyrax brucei. The sequence continues at coordinate 123,087,138 of CM053142.1, read as the reverse complement.
CATATTTTCAGGGGACATGAAGGTCATTGGCATAGCAAGTCTTTAGATAACAGAGTCTTCTGCACCCCACATTGGTGAGTGGCATCTGGTGTCTTAAATGCTAGCAAGCTGCCATCTGAGGTAGATCAAATGGTCCCAACGCATCTGCAACAGATGGCAACCAAGAACATCAAAGATATGAGGAAAAATGAGCCCAGGAAGCAGAAGGACCCCTATGAATAGGAGCCTGCATCAGGATGAAGCAAAGAGAACCAGAGGCCACCACCAACGGAAGCCATGAGGGGGGACACAATATAGAGTCCCTGAGGCAAGATGAGAAAAAGAGGTTTGTAGCTCAAGAACTCTTGTAAAAGACCAGAACTGATGGTCTGACAGCCTGGAGGGTCCCCTGGGAACATGGCCCTAGACATGTTATTGGCCCTGACCTGAAACCAGTACTGAAGTCAACTCTTCAGACAAGAATAGACTGGAATCAGGGACACAGTATAAATAGATAGTGTGTGTATCTTATGGTTTTATATGTTTACAGGAGGCTGTTCTACTGGTTTCTTTCTAGATGGAAGAGAAGAGGGTGGTGAGGAGGGGACAGGTGCTCATTAACAGGATACTAGAAATATAGAGTGAAAAGAAGGAATGTGCTGTCACAGGGTGAGGACAGCAGACGGAGCTGCAGATGGGGGCATGCAGAATTGATTTGGATTATATACTTTCACTTAATCATAATAAAAATAAATCAATGTACATTTCAGCACATGAGTATACCTAAGACAAATTGTACATGACATTACAAAATTTGTTTAGTTCAAGTCCTTATGAAAGATTAACTTTATTAAATGTATTTTATTTGTGTGAAAAGCTTTGAAAATATTTGTATAATCAGTGATGTGTGGAAATATGTATTATTTCTTCTGAATATGTTTTATTCCTTTACCTCTTTTTAATTTTTTATTTTTTTCTACTTTTCAGGAAATATATAGTGAATACAACTTACAGTCTAGACCTTTTGAATTTTATTCTGAAATAAAGAAGACTGTGTCATGGATTGAAATGTATCTCCCCAAGCCCCAAAATGTGTTACAATTTGTCCAGGCCATGATTGCTGGTATTGTGTGATATTCCCATGTGGTGTAAACCCTACCTCTGTAAAGTTAATAAGGGAGTATGGGCAGCCCTTGTGTTGGTGGGGCAGGACTTAGTGTGTAAGACTGTATTGTGGCTTGAGGCAATCTCTTGGGATATAAAGGAAAGGAGAACAAACAGAGATTTGGGGACCCCATACCATCAAGAAAGAAGAAATGCCAGGAGCCAAGTACATGCTTTGGAATGGACCCAGGGTTCCTGCACCTCAGAAACTCTCAGTGTGGGGGAAGACTGACAAGGAACTTCCACCAAAACCAGCCAAAAAAGCCTTCCCCTGAAGCCAGCTCCTTGTTTGAACTTGTAGCCTACTGGCCAGAGAAGAAATAAAATCTCTCCTTTTAAAGTCATCCACTAGTGTTATTTCTGTTAAAATAGCACTAGATGACTAAGACATGACACATTTAATAAGGCTGTTTCATATAAAGCATCGCTTCTAAAAAAACAAACAAAAACCCTAGTAACATAGTGGTTAAGTGCTACGGCTGCTAACCAGAAGGTTGGCAGTTCAAAACCAGCAGGTGCTCCGTGGAAACTCTATGGGGCAGTTCTAGTCTGTCCTCTAGGGTTTCTATGATTTAAACCTGACTCAAAGGCACTGGGTTAATTTGTTTTTTTAATGAAAACCTGACATGTTAAAATTATCATGTCTCCCTATATTATTTTGGATGCTTTTGTAAACTATAATTTTAACAAGTACCTTATAAACTTAATTTTTTCTTGCTTTCTTAAGATGATTTATTGATGATGGATGGCATTATGAAATTACCTCCATTTTACCGATCAATCAGCTGAGGTTCAAAATATTTTACTAACTGGTCCATGATAACACATCTTTTTGACTTTGAATCTGGTATTTTTGTGCTCATTTTTCTTATAAATCAAATAATGGGTATTCTGGAATACATGAGCCTTAAATAAGGCTACACAGAATGGGTCAGTTTATGGATGCCATATGTTAATACAATGCTAGTTAAATTTGTTGTGTCTAGTCTGTGACCCATCTCTATTTTAAAGTTGTGCTTGTTTTACGGGCAAAATATATTCTTATGTTATTTTTTTTATATTTTGGGATCAAAGAGATTTATTTAAATTTAATTATTCTATCAATCATCACTCTCACTACTGGATAGTGGAAGGAAGTGTTAGCCTTGAGTTAGCATTATCATCTACGATATAACTGGATTTGTAGGAAGATTTAATTCTATATTAATAATGTAAAAATATCAGGTGAAATCAAGAAAAAATTATTTAGGACCCTTATATTCCATCATTATTTTTTCTCCTGGATTGTACAGGAGTATAGGGTTTGGGCAACCATTGATACCAGAATTTGCTGGTCTTTGGTCAAAGGCTCATTTAGCCAGATTTGGAAGGAGAAATAAAGTAATAAGATGAAGAAAAATAAAGTTATTCTTTACAACTTATTGAAGATGGGCAGAGTTCAGATTTGAGACAGACAAGAGTTTAAATCCAGTATGTTATTCATACAGTAGGCCAGATGTTTTGACTATTGAATGTTAGAGTCTGTCTCTTGTTGCCACTAACAGTATTGGTCTAAAAAAACTAACATAAAATCACATTTCAGTAAGTCTATTTTCCAGAATTTGAGAGGGATGGGAATAAGGAGGTTTGTAGGTGAGCAAAGGAAACAATTTTCTAAAGTCAAAATGATTATCTGGAATTCTATAGCAATATCCTAGAAGCACTGGTATCATTCATACATCCTTTTGTAGACCTTCATTTACACACGCTGATAGGAATGTCTACTAAAATTTTGGTTCTGTGCTTGATTTGCCAACATTTTAAAGTTATAACCTGTGTTGTATAGAATATCACTCACAGTACAGGAGTCAATGAAAGAGAACATTAATGACACTAATATTCTATCAGGGAAATTCATAGGACTTGTTACTTGAAGGATTAAGTAACTCAAGACAATTTATACCTTTTCCTTCCTCATGTGTTCTTGTTTTTAACTATCTGCAGAATTTTAAGTCAAGCAAGAAAGATTTATTTCTGTAATTTTCTTTGAGTTGTTTACATATCTTTCCTATAAGAAGAGCCTACACTGAAGTTGGTTTTATGAACAAAGTCATATTCTTGTCATGTTATGTTTTATTGTTAATATATAAAACTGTAACGAAGATACATTGTCCTTTGTATTTGCTAGATTCTAAGATTTACTAGCTTTTATTGTATTTTGGTGGGTCTATGTTTTGTCTGATTGCTTTTTGATATAATATTGTCAAGAGGCTATTCAAATGGAGAGGGTGTCCTCTAATCTGAGAGCAAGAGGCAGGAGAAATTAACAATATGTTTTCATCAACTCTTTTCTCTATATCAATATTTTATTGTAAAGTCCACCTAAAACGTTCTTGTTCCTTGCTGTTCAGACAATTTCAATTAATAGTGACCCCATGTATCTCAGAATAGAACTTCTCTTAAAATTTTCAAGACTCTGGCTTTTCTGAAGTGGATCACTACGCTTTATTTCCAAGGCATATCTGGGTTGATTAGAACCACCAACTTTTAAGTTACTAATCCAGCGCTTCACCATTTGTCCCACTGTGGGGATTCCTAGGATAGCAATGCTAAAGTAATAATTACAAATAAGACCAAACCAAAATACCTTCTGTTGTAAATAGTGTTCCCAAGATGTTTATCAGAAAAGTATATATGTGTTTTTTGTTTTTGTTTTTTTAAATAATATAAGTATAAAGAAAAACGAAAAACCCAAAGTCATTGTCATGGAGTTGATTCCGACTCATAGAAGTCCACCAAGGAGTAGTTGGTTGATTTGAAATGCCAAACTTGTTCAGCAGCCAAGCTCTTAGCCAATGTGCAATCAGAGCTATACAGGTTTGAAGGGTAATAAAAATAAATCCATCAAGATATTAGAATTATTGTATTTTTATGTAAATAATATACTTTTATGTTTGCCTCTCCCTTTGGAGTGTTTTTGTAAGCAGTACCTTGCCAATTTTTTTAATATGTTGCTGTAAATAAAATAACTCAGAGAGAACAGTCTACAAGCAAACTTAGATTTGCATTATTTGTGAAAAAATACAGTAGGTGTTGTGATTGCATACAGTTTTGCTTTCTACTGTGTCTTCTTTGGTGTTTTCAAATTTTCCACATGGTATATATATTATTATATTTATAAACAGGAAAAATATTGCTATCAGCATTTGTTTTAAACTGTTCCATTGTTTTGTGTCTATTTGTCCAAACAATATTTTATTGTTGCTTGGAAGTGTTAGTACTTCTGTAATTATGGAGAACATCATGTCACTTTATTACTTGTGGTGGGTATTGTTCCAGTGAACATGAAATTATTGTGATACATTCTTCTTTACCACTAGATTATAAACCTCCTGAGTCCAAAGATTCTGTTAATACGTACTTCTAATTTGTTTCCTGTAAGGTCCTAACACAATACCAAACATGTTACCTGTTCTTTAATTGGTGAATCAGTAGAGGTTAGTGCTTAAGGTCCATAGTAAGAGTTTGGAGCCAGATACTCCTGGATTAAATGCAATTATTAAGACAAAACAGAAACAGGCCTAAGTAATGAATTAAAGCATTAAAGTAAAAAAAAACTAAAATAAATCTACTTAAATTTAAAGGAAAGAAATTATACCAACAGCAAAAATTAACATGGAAGGAAACAAATGTACAGAGATAAACGACAAAATTTAAGCAGGGGTTGCTGTTTAGATTCTATTAATTATATAACTTTTTTTTTTTTTTGGTCTGTTTGTTTAGTTGGAAACCCTGTTGTCATAGTGGCTAAGTGGTACAACTGCTAACCAAAAGATCAGCAGTTGAAATCCACTATGTGCTGCTTGGAAACCCTGTGGGCCAGTTCTACCCCATCCTGTACAGTCATTATGAGTTGAAATCAGCTTGATAGCAATGGGTTTGGGTTTGATTTTGGAAGCAGTGATTACAAACAAATGAAAAAAAAAAAATGAAACACAAGCACACAGTACTAGCAATAGAGAACCTGAACAAGATTATAGCTCCGTTAATATCACTATGGTGGAGATTTATGTTGCTGTTGCCTAGAAATATTAAAATGGGCTTATACCAGTTGCAGAAACCCTGGTGGTGTAATGGTTAAGTACTACATATGCTAACAAAAAGATTGGCAGTTCAAATCTGCCAGATGCTCCTAGGAAACTCTATGGAACAGTTCTACTCTGTCTATAGGACCTTTATGAATCAGAATTGACTCGATGGCAATGGGTTTGGATTGGTTTATACCAGTTGCTGTTGACTTTATTCTAACCTATGGTATTGGAAGCACAGACGGATCACCTCTGAAATGTAAACAGAATAGGTAAATAGCAGTAAGGTGTTTTAAATCATAAAACATTGTTACTTAAAAACCACACACCAATATATTTGAAAACTTACATTAAGTGGAATTTTTATTTTTTGAAGTGCTTTAAGTGCGAGTTTACTGTTCAAGGCAGTTTCTCATACAAAAACTTATACACATAGTATTATGTGACCCTAGTTGCTCTTTGTAAAGTGACGGCTCACTCTTCCTCTCCACTCTGTATTTCTCATGCCCATTCAACCAGCTCCTGTCCCCTTCTGCCTTCTCATCTCACTTTCAGACAGGAGTTGCCCATTTAATCTTACAAATCTGCTTAAGCTAAGAAGCACGCTCTTTGCTAGTACCATTTTGTCTTATAGTCCAGTCTAATCTTTGTCTGAAGAGTTGGCTTTAAAAGTGGTCTTCACTCGAGGGTGACAGTGTGTCCAGGGGCCACATCTTCTAGGGTCTCTCTAATCTCAGCCAGCCCCTTAAATCTGGTCATTCTGCTAGAAATTGAGTTCTGCATCCCAGTTTTCTCCCACTCTATCAGGGGACTCTCATTGTGTTTTCTGTCACAGTGGTCATTGGTGGTAACCACACAGCACTTTGTTCTGGCCTCAGGCTGATGGAGTCTCTGCTTTATGTAGTCCTTTCTAACTCTTGGGCTCATAGTTCCCTTGTGTCTTTGGTGTTCCTATGTTTGCTTTGTTTCAGGTGGTTTGGGACCAATATGTACATCTTAGATGACTGTTTGCTACTTATAAGGCCCCAGGTGATAGTCCCTTATGTGGAATTTTTTTGAAATGTGTAATTTATTTAAATTCACTCAAGAATGACACTATGTGATTAGCCCCCACAATGTTACAGATAAGTTGAGTAATTTTGTCTCATTTCTTCCTATATGCTACCCACACATAATCGAAGAAATCACTTCATTCCTCTCCAGGTCTAGTCAGTTTTTGCAGGAAACTTCCGTGAAATTTGTAAGGAACTAGTAATTTCTATCTTATATGACAATAACATCAAAGAACACCAACAAACTGAACGAGGAGTTACCTAAATATCAAAACTAAGTCACAAGGGTATAAGAAAAGCAAATTATAAAATGAACGCAAATGCTGACACCTTAAGTGAAACATAAGCACATTAGTTCAGCAGTGTATCAAAAAAAATTTTGTTTGAACAAATTAAGTCTAGTTTGAGAATTCTGTTCTGGTTATAAAACCAACAACCACAAAACCAGTTGCCATAGAGTTGATTCTGAATTTTTATGATCTCAGTTGTATCAGAACTGTGTTCCACAGGGGTTTCAAGGAAAGATTTTTCAGAAACAGATCACTGGGTTTTTGCAAAGACCCCTCAGTGTTGACTGCAACTTCAACCTTTTTTCTCAGCAGCCTGGCCTTTTAACTGTTTGCCCAACCCAGGGAGCCCTTTGGGACGGCTGTCGTTGTGTTCTGTCATCAGTGGAAAGTATATATGACAGAGTAGGGAGACCCCATAGGTTTTCATACACTGTAACCTCTGCAGATGCAAATCGCCATGGTCTTTTCTCCTGCAGAGCCACCGGTGGATTGGAACCAACCACGTTCTGCTAACAGCTGAGCACTTAACCACTGTGCCACCTGGACACACTGGTAAATCTGCTAAGCCAAACCAATCCTGTTGCTGTGGAGTTGATTCAGACTTAGAGTGACCCTGTGGACAGAGTAGAACTGCCTCCTAGGATTTCCAAGGAACAGCTGGAGGATTCAAACTACTGACCTTTGGGTTAGCAGCTGAGCTTTTAACCACTGTGTCAAATGTCTTCATGTTATTCATCACATTATATAAAAGGTGAAAAGAGCACAATCATCCTAATGTATGCAGATTTGCTTTCATAAAATTAATTATTCAGTTATGATAAAATCTAGGTAAGGAAGGAACACTCCTTGACCTGATAAAAGTTCTATCACATATTTAACAATGAAACTTTAGGAGTATTCCCAGTTGGTTGCAAAACAAGAAAGGCATATTCCCTACCGTTCTTTCTTTTTTATTGTAATACAAGATGTAATCAATGCAAAGGGGAAAGGGTGTATGTTTAAAAAGCAAGAAAGTCAATTTTATTATACCCAGACTGAATGGTTATCTAACACATCTCCAATATATTATTTTTTATAGATAAACATTGACGTACAAATACAGACACTATTTCCATATGACAGTAACAACTCATTAGAAAATTTAATGGTGAAACAGACACCTTCGTAACAGTAATAAAAGCTACATGATACTCAGAAATAGAATTAACCAATATTTTTCTTCTGTAAGGAGAAACTTTTAAAATGTTATTGACAAACAGAAATGAGTATATGCAAGAACACATAGCCTATTAAAGGATGAGAATATAATACATTAAAGATTCAAATTCTCACATGGTTAAAGCATATGTTCAAGAAAATCCAACAAGAATTCTAATGAACTGTTTCCTGAAAGTTGATTACCTGATTTTAAAATTCATGGAGTCAAAAGTACAAGAATAACAAATTTTGAAGGATAGAAAAAAGTGAACGAAATACGGTTAAAACATACAAAGATTCATCTTCTAGCAGAAATTTGAATACAGTACTAGAAAAATGGCACAGGAGCCCCTAGGTGGTAGAAATGGTTAAAGAAACAGAGTGCTAACTGAACAGTAGCAGTTCAAGTGCTCTCAGAGGCTCTTGGGAAGAAAGGTCTAGAAATCTATTGCCAAAAAAAAAAAAAAAAAATCAGCCTATGAAACCCGCCTCTACTTTGACATGTATAAAGTCACCATGTATCAGAAATGACTGAGCAGTCACTGCTTTTAAAATATCACAGAAAAAAATAGATTAAGGCAACAAAATTGAAAGCCCAGGAAAAGGCCCAAACATCTATAACATTGTTACATAATAGAAGCAACATTAATAAACCAGATACAAATCTAGTTAGTAGTTGATGTTGGTTCAGTTGGCTTTTCATATTAAAAACAGCATGGAATTAGAAGAACGGAGTAATACTGCTTCATGTCTTATCTCAAGAATATCGATCTTTGTCATGAAGGAATTTATACCAAGAATAGAAACAAACAAAAGCAGACTTGTAAGACACCAACAGTTTAGTCAAAATCTGAATTAATTTTTATTTACATTATAACCACTGATAGTAGAATTCTATGTTATCGAAATTATCTAAGGTGGCTTTATTTGTCAAAAATAAGATATTTTCCACTACTTGTTTCCAAAATAGGAATAAACAGATACATACAATTCATAATTAACATCTTCATATGGTTAAATACTTTCCCTTATTAGCTGGGTTACATAAATAAATGTCCTTATTAAAAATATTTTTATTTCTTTATGATTTCATTTTATTTCATATCACTGAGGTTTCACAGTCCTCCTGGATGATGCAATAGTATCACAGTCTTTACAATGAGTGAGCAGCAGAGATTTGGTTTCATTGTTAACATTTTAACTTCCTCTTGAACTCCTCTCTGTCTTCTAAACTATTGATGAGCATGAAATAAATGAGTACCTCCTGTGTACATTCCACTTGCATAAATCCTTGCCCATTTGGTGTGATTATCACTATTTGTAAGATGGATTTAACAAGCTATTTACCTGTTAAGGTTACAGAAAGACCATCAAATCTTCATTCAGTTGTAATGGAGCCTATGAGTTAATTTTAGTTATTTAATCAAGCTATAAAGGAGAAAGTGTTAAATTCTATAAGATAGTATGCTGGTAGTTGATTATCACGAGATTATCAAAGTGTGTTCTGAATGATTAGAAAAAATGTTTCTAAATATATCATATTTTTAGCTAATATTTTAGCTTATTTTGTTTCCTCATGTTGCATGTTCCTCATCTATGAGAACCGACAAGTGCAGCAACTCATCCTAGAAAAAGTGCTACACACCTCATTGTTGAATATCACTACAGTCACCTTCGAAGCAATTCCCTTGGGAAGCTGTGCATTGACCCCAGTGCCTAGTCCAAGGAAATTTTGGAACTCATTTTCTCGAATGTTTGTGGCAGCTCATTGTCATATGAATTCTGACAATTACATTCATGAACTCATTCTAGAAAAAGTGCTTTGGAGGGTGGACTAGGCACAGGTATCAGTGTACAGCTTCCCAAGGCAAATACTTTGAAGGTGACCATAGTGATATTCAATACTGAAGTATGCAGCACTTCTTCTAGGATGAGTTCTTGAAACTTAATTGTTGGACCTTGTATACATAACACATAGATATCATAATTCTGTTCTGTGGTTCTTTGATCTGGATACTGCCTCTTTAAGGCAAGAGAAATTTGTGGAAATAGAGAGGTAAAGCATCTTCAAAAGCTCAACAGAGGTTTCTTGTGGGAACAAATATTTCCAAAATGCTCCAGGCTCACCTCATGGGATGTATGTCAATTTTAGCTATCAGTCCCAACCTTTACACCACTAGGAAAAGAAAGAATGAAATAGAAGGAGGAGAGAGAAAGAAAAAGAAGGGAGGGAGGGAGACCACTGAAGAAGGAAGGGAGAACAGTGGCAAAAGAGTGGAATCAAGTACTTCTAGTAACTCAATTTTTCCTCTTACTGTTTCAAGTTTGTAATTTACTAGTGTTTCCCTTCGATCATCATTATCAATGAGTTTTTTCTCTTTTACAAATCAGTAAGCAGTGATTTTATCCATTAAAGAAATTGATAGTCGGAAATGATATGATGATCAACCATCATAGTTACTATGTATATATATTTTCATAATGGATTTAACCACAGACATCTGCCTTTGGTTTAAGAGGTTTTCTGTTTTTCGTATATTTTGTTTTTCTATTCCGCATTATTTTCGTTTGGCATTTGTGTAATGGTTAACAGATGTTTAGATAAGAAGGGTAGTGTCAGTGCATTGTAGAAAATAGGCTTAACTGCATGTCTTGTTAGAAGTGAGAAAAAAATAAGTGAATATAAGGTGGGGCTAAGCTGGTATAATAGGTGGATGATTCTTGTGATACCTCTAATGACAAAGAGACCCTCCAAAAAATGAATCAATTGCATATGAGATATTAAGAGGCCTGAACATCAAAGGGAAAGTTGAGAAATTAGACTTCATGTCAGGGAGGGGAGAGTAAGTCCAGAAGTACCTACTACTGGCTAGATCTGACCCATTGGCATTCTGTGTCCTACAAGTGAATCAGACAGTAAGATTGGTGAGTGGAGAGCAGCTGTCAGGCCCTGACTTTCTCAGTGTATGCAGATAGATGCCTAGCATACATCAATCACCACTGTCCACCTAAGACTGTAAGGTAGAGAGTGTACCACACACTTGATGACTGACAACCTAGGCACCTGAGTTGAATACTACATAAAAGTAAACAGATGCCTGGTCTCATCTGCCTAGTAAAATTTCTAACCATGTGATGACAGGACTTTAGAGCTTCAGAGGTACCGATAATCAAACTTGCTTACATAACTAGCCTGTTCTGGCTTCTTAAAACAAAACAAGAAAAGCTAGAACACAGTAAGCAAATATAAAATAAGTAAGTATAACAACTTACTGATGGCTCAGAGACAAGAGTCTAAATAAGATCATTTAAATAAGCAGAAAATAATGGCTCCAGAAAGCTACCAAAACAAACACTTAAGAACTTTTAAAGATGAAGAGAACTTCATGGAATTATCAAAGGTAGGAAACAAAAGATTAATATATAGAACTGTTAAAGACATCACAAAGAAGATGGAGCAAACTGTAGCAGAGCATAATGACAAAGTGAACTGGCTGCAAGAAAGCATAGAGTAACAATATTCAGAAATTCAGAAGATTATAAATAAGATTATAGAAATAAGCAGCTCTATAGAAAGTCAAATAAACAGAATTGAGAGAATGGAAGCCAGAATTAGTGAGAATGAAGATAAAACACTTGACACTAACAAACTTGAGGAAAAATCAGATGACAAAAATAAAGAATTACTTGGAATTCTCAAGAGGTTGGAGTACCAGAACAAGAGAGTATAGCAGAAAACACAGAAGGAATTGTTCAAAATTTGTTGACAGAAAACTTCCCTTACATCATGAAAGATGAGAAGGTATTTTTGCACGTTTCTCACTGAACTCCCCAAAAGGCCGATACCGAAAGAAAGTCATCATGATATATTATAATCAAACTTGACAAAACTAAAGATAGGCAGACAATTTTAAAGGCAGCAAGCAGTAAATTAATTTACAAAGGAGAGTAAAGAAGACTAAGTTCAGACTACTTAGAAGAAACCATGCAGACAAGAAGGCAATGGGATGATGGGTAGAAAGCCTTGAAGGTAAAACAAAGGTGCCAGCCAAAGTGTACATCTCCAGCAAAATTATCCCTCAGAAAATGATGGCAAAATTAGAATATTTTCAGATAAACAGAAGTTTAAAGGATTTGCAAAAACCAAATGCAAAATACAAGAAATACTGAAGGGGAGGGGTGGGGCTAAGATGGTAGACTGCTCACACTTTTCCTCTGATGCCTTTAACATCTAAGATGTTAAAAAACAATAGAACACAATAAATAGGATGTTCTAGGGGCTCTAAGATCAGGCAGAAAGCTGGGTGACAGGAAGGGGAACAACTACCTTGGTCATTAGTGAATTGGCAGCCACAGAGGGATCCATACTTGCTGTTGTGGGAACAGATCAGCAACATAGGAGGAGAGACCATCTTTATCAGATGGGAAGCTGAACTTGGGACAGATGTGCCTGAGAGTGCTGCTGGGGTCAGTAGCCATGCGGGGCAACAGCGTCTGAGCAGAGTGTGTCTTTCTCAACTGGCAGCTAGGCTGAGGATGGTCACATCTATAGGACATAATGGTGGCTGGCAACCAAGTGCAGCAGTGGTGAACAAGAGCAGCATGTCTTTCTTGGTGGGGAACCTGAGCTGTGTATCACTGTGCTAGCAAGTTCATGTGGCTCAAACCTTTCTTATGCACTGATTTCTCTCCCTGTCACCAGGCCTTCCATTCTTCTTTCTCTGAGCTACACCAGGAACTAAGTTCTGGTGCACTATCTAGGGCAGAAGTAGAATATTGTACTTGTGTGCCACTACCTTTGTCCTATACTCAGAGAGGGAAACAAAGGTAGAGGTAGAATGCTGCACCCCACCCCCAGCCAGCTGCAGATTGCAGCACCTGCAAAGCCACAGGAGACATCCACGGGAGCATCACAAGCTATGAGCTCACAAACCCTAGTGGCTCATACCTTTCCTACATGCTGATTTCTCTTCCAGTCAGCAGCCTTCCTACCTACTTTCTATGCTCTACACCAGATGCTAAATTCTGGTGAACTACCCAGGCCAGAAGTGGGACATTTTGCATGCATTATCCTAAGCTTTTGTCCAAGACTCAGAGAGGGGAACAAAAGGAGAGATAGAAGACAAGTTCCATAGGCTCCTCTGACCTGCTGAATGCTGCCCTTACATAGTCAAAGTGTCATAAGGTAAATGCTGAAAAACAAAAACTTACGGCTCAGACCTTTCCTATACACTGACTTCGTAATCTATTCCCAGCCTTTCCCCTCTCTGTTCTTTGCTCTACATTGGACTCTAAATTCTAGGACACTACATGAGCCTGAAGAGAGACATTTTACATGTGTGCCTTGAACTCTTCTCCAGGAAGCAAACGGAGCGTTGGAAGATGATTTCTGCCGACTTCCTTGAGATAGAAATTTCTGCTACCTTTCTCAGTGCAGTAGCCATTCCAATCATCCAGGGACAGGGCATCAAAATTATTAATGCTCCAAAAATCACTCTAGCTCAGATGACTGGACTACTTGTCTGGTCAAAACCAAATTTATGTGTATGTGTATATATATATATATATATATGTGTGTGTGTGTGTATTTATATATACATGCGTTGTTGTATGTATGTGTGTATGTATACGAGGTCTGATGATTAAGTCTGTGAACTTAATTGCTCTATGTGCTGCATACCCTGTTGTTGAATATCACTACAGTCACCTTCAAAGTACTGCATTTGGGAAGCTATGCACCAATGTCTAGTCCAACCTTCAAAGCCATTTTGGAATTCTTTCTGTAATGTCCATTGCATACAGTCACATGGTGGCAAGTTTGCAAACTTAATTGTACAATTGTCTGTGAGGGAGTTTTTAGCCAGTAAACAAATAACTGTATTGCAACACCCTCCCTACTCACCTGATCTGGCCCTCAATGACTTTTTTATTACCCAAAGATAAAGGAAATATTGAAAGGAAGACATTTTGATGCCTTCAGGACATCAAGGGTAATTCAATAACAGCTCTGATGGTTATTCCAGGAAAAGAGTTTCAAAATTACTTTGAAGGGTGAACTATGCGCTGGTGTCAGTGCTTAGCTTCCCAAGGGGAGTATTTTGAAAGTGACCATTCTGATATTCACCAGTGAGATATGTAGCACTTTTTCTAGGATGAATTTGAAAACTGAATTGTCAGTTCTTGTGTGTGTGTGTATGTGTGTGTCAAAGTTAGATCTCAATAACTTAACAAATAAATTACAACAGCTTTCTAATCATTAAAAAAAAAAAAAAAAGGCAGACCAACATGGCTTCAGAAAACTACCAAAACAAAGAACAAAAAAGTTTCCCAGATGAAGTCTTCCTGTAATTATTAGAGAAGAATACAAAAAAAGTTATGTACAGAGTCCTACAAGAAATCCAGATAGAGAAAAGACAAAGTTCAGCAGAACAAATTGAAAAATGAAACAAGCTAAAAGTATTGCTAGAGCAACAGCCATCTGAAATTCAGCAGATTAACAATAAAATCACAGAGTTAGACAATTTAATGGAAAGTCAAAAGGGCAGAATTGAGGAAACAGAATGCAGACTTAATGAGACCAACGATAAAGTAATTGACATCAAACTTTATGAGGAAAAATCAGATAAAGGAGTTTTAAAAAATGAAGAAACAGTAAGAGTTATTTGGGACTCTATAGAGAGGAATCATTTATAAGTGATTGGAATACCAGAACAGGTAGGGATACCAGAAAATACAGACAGAATTATTGAAGATTTGCTGACAAAACTTCCCTAACATCACGAAAGATGATCAAATATCTATCTAAGATGCTTATCAAACTGCACAAAAGGTAGATCTCAAAGAAAGACACCAAGACATATTATAATGAAACTTAACAAAGGGAAAGGTAAGAAGGTGCTCTGAAAAGCAGCTAAGCTCAAACCAAAAGTGACTTACAAAGGAGAGTCATTAAGACTGAACTCCAATTACTCTGCAGAAATTGTGTTGGAAGAAGGTGATAGGATGACATACACAAAGCCATGGGGTTGGGGGAACACTTCCAATCAAGGATTATATATTCTGAAAAATGTCTATAAAATAAGATGGTGAAATTAGGGCATTCTCATTAAACAGAAGCCTAAAGAATTTACAAAACCAAACCAAAATTACAGGAAATACTGAAGGAAGTTCTTCAATTAGAAAACCAGTAACATTACGTGTGTACTCAAGGATACAATTCAGCTCACAGCATCCAGAGTCCAACATGTATTGGGAAGCTCACTGGGTGAGTTTTAAAAATACAGAAACAGAGATCTCCGTATGTAAATTATGACAATATTATATTAAGAAGAGGGAGAAATTGATGTATCAGAAACCCTTCAAATGGACGGTAACACAGGCAATGCAAAGAAGTTAAAGACTGGCTTAAACTTAGACCATTAGGATGGAATAATGGGATAGGGCACAAAACAAAGTAACAACACTATACATCAAAACAAGAAATACAGTCTACAAGTTGCAAAATAATGGAAACCAATACTGAAAAGGACAAAAAAGAACAAAGACAACTCAGAACTGAATATTGAGTAGAACAAAGAAACTGTCAATAATACTAAAAAAAATGCACTAAAATGATGGCACCGAAGTCATGCCTATCAATAATTACACTGAACATAAGTGGCTTAAATGCTCCAGAAGAGAGACAAAGAGTGACAGGCTGGATAAAAACACAATCTGTCTATAGGCTGCTTGCAAGAAATTCACTGTAGAGTCAAAGATACAAACAAAATGAAACACAAAGGATGGAAAAGAATATACCCAGCTAACAACATGCAATAAAAGCAGGTGTGACAATATCAATCTAGGATAAAGTAGACTTTAAAGTAAAATCCCCACTGAGGACAAGAATGGATGATATTTCTTGCTTAAAGTGTCAATAGATAAGAGGATACAACAATATTAAATATTTATGCCCACAATAGAGCTTCCAAATACATCAAACAAATGCTGACAACATTGAAAAATGAGATAGATCACTCCACAATAATAGTAGCAGACTCAAAGGCACCACTTTTGGTAGTAGACAGAACATCCAGAAAGAAGCTTGATAAAGATATGGAAGATCTTATTGCAATAATCAACCAACTCAACCTCATAGACATGTACTGAAGTCTCCACCCAACAACAGACAAGCACACCTTCTTTATTTATGCACATGGCACATTCTCCAGAATATAGCCATGTATTAGGCCATAAAGAAAGTCTCAACAAAATCCAAAACACTGAAATATTACAAAGCATTTTCTCAAATCATGAAACCATAAAAGTTGAAATTAGTAGTAGAAAACGTGGGTAAAAACTCAGACTTATGAAAACTGAACAACAAACACATTGCTTAAAAATTTCTGGATTATAGAAGAAATCATGGATGCAATAAAGAAATCCAAGGAATGAAGCATAAAAACACATTTTACTGGAACCTTTGAGATACAGCAAAACAGTGCTCAGAGGCCAATTTATCTCAATAAATGCATACATCCAAAATGAAGAAAGGGTCCAAAACAAATAATTAACTCTATATCTTGAACATGTAGAAAGAGAAAAAAGGAATCAATCCATCAGTCACCAGAAGAAAACAAATGATAAAAACTAGAGCAAAACTAAATGAATTAGAGAATAGAAAAACAATTGAAAGAAAATTATCAAGACCAAAAGCTGAGTTTTTTTAAAGATCAACAAAACTGATAAACCATTAGCCAAAATGACAAAGAAAAAACAAGAAAGGAAGAAAATAACTTGAATAAAAAATGAGATAGGTGATATCAAAACAGACTTAACTAAAATTAAAAGTCATAACAGAATACTATGAAAACTGTACTCTAATAAATTTGAAAACCTAGAGAAAATGTAGACATTTCTAGAAACACTTCATCTACCAACACTAGCCAAACAGAGGCAGAGCAACTAAATAAATGCATCATCAAAGAAGACACTAAAAAGATAATTAATAAACTCCCAACTAAAAATGGCAGTGGCCCTGACAGCTTCACTGGAGAATTCTACCAAACTTTTAGAGAAGATTAATACCACTATTACTAAAGGTATCCCAAAGTATTGAAAAGGATGGAATACCCCCAAATTTGTCCTATGAAATTATCATAACCTTGATACCAACAACAGAAAAAGTGTCATACAGGAAAATTAAAGACCAATATGACTCATGAACAGAGGCAAAAATCCTCAACTAAACACTCTAGACCATAAAATTCAACAACATATGAAAAAATAATTCACCGTGACCAAGTGGGATTCATACCAGGGATACAGGGATGGTCCAGTATTGCCAAGTGCCAAATGCCATCGAGTTGGATCCGACTCAGTATTAGAAAAATAATTAATGTAATCAACTGTATAAAACAAAGCAAAAGACAAAAACTGTTTGATCTCATCAATTGATGCAGATAAAGCATTTGACAAAGTTCAACACACATTCATTTTAAAAATAGCAATAGAGGGGAAATTCTTCATCATAATAAACGGCATCTATGCAAAGCCAAGAGCCAACATTGTCCTAAACAGGGAGTCTGAATACATTCCCCTTGAGATCAGGAACCAGACAACGATGTCTATCATCACCATTTTCAGTCATAGTAGAACTGCCCTATAAAGTTTCCAAGGAGCATCTGACAGATCTAAACTCTTGACCTCTTGGTTACTAGACATAGCACTTAACCACCACCTCACATGGGTTCCATTAAAGAAATAAAGTGCATCCGATTTTGTAAGGAAGAAGTAAAAGTAAATTTATTTGCATATGGTATGGTCTTACACACAGAAAACCCTACAGAAGCCATTAAAAAAAAAAAAAAAAAAATTACCCGAACTAGTAGAAGAGTTCAGCAAAGGATCAGGATACAAGATAAACATGCATAAATCAGTTGGATTCCTTTACATCAACAAAAAGTTCATCAGAGAGGACATTATCAAATCAATATCATTTACAATAGCCCCCAACAAGGTAAAAAAAAAAAAAAAAAACAAGGAACAAATCTAACCAGAGATATAGAAGACCTATACAAAGAAAGGAAACCCTGGTGGTGTAGTGGAAAGTTTATGAGACAGTTCTACTCTGCCCTAGAGTGTCACTCTGAGTCTTAATTAACTCGATGGCATTGGGTTTGGTTTTGCTTTTATACAAAGAAAATTACAAGACTCTACTGCAGGAAATCAAAAGAGACCTACATAAGTGAAGAAATCTACTTGTTCATGGATGGGAAGAACTTAATATCATGAAAATGTCTGTTACCAAAGCGATCTATAGATACAATGCAATCTCAATACAAATGTCAATGTAATATTTTAATCAAATGGAGAAACAAATCACCAACTTGGTATGGAAAGGGTAGAAGCCGTGGATAAGTAATGGAGTACAGAAGAAGATCAAAGTGGAAGATCTCACACTACCTTGCTTTAGAACAGATTACACTGACAATAGTAGTTAAAAACAGCCTGGTACCAGTGAAAGAAGAAAAAAAATGATACATAGATCAATGGAAGAAAATTATAAATCCAGATATGATATCATTCACCTACGAACAGCTGATATTTGACAAAGCTCCATAGTCTGTAAACTTGGGAAAAAACAGTCCCTTTAACAAATGGTGCTAGCTTAACTGGATAGCCATCTGCAAAAAAAGTAAGCAGGACACACATCTCACACCATGCACAGAAACTAAATCAAAATGGATCAAAGACCTAGGTATAAAACCTAGAAGAATAAACATCATGCAAGAAAAAATATGGACAACACTAGGAGCCCTAATAAATGGCATAAACAGACTACAAAAACTTACTAACAATGACCAAAATCTAGAAAACAAATCTCTGAACTCCTAAAAATCAAATATATATGCTCTTCCAAAGACTTCAATAAAGAGTAAAAGAACTGCCTACAGACTGGAAAATAATTTTGGGCTACCAGGAATCTAATTAGCATCTAATCATTGTAATCTACAAAGGTACTGCACAACCTCAACAAAAAGACTATCTGATTATACAGTGAGCAAAGGATGTGAACAGACACTTCACCAAAGAAGACCTCTAGGATGCTAAAAGATACATGAGGAAATGCTGATGATCATTAGCCATCAGAGAAATCCAAATCAAAACTACAATAAGATACCATCTCACCCAAAGAAGCCTGGCACTAATGTTAAGAACAACAAAAACAGCACAAAATAATAAATGTTGGAGACACTGTAACTCTTTGACACTGGTAGGAATGTAAAATGTTACAACCACTTTGGAAATTGACTTTGCACTTGGTTATAAAGCTAGAAATAGAAATACCATATAATACAGCAATCCCATTGCTTGAAATATATCTTAGCAAGATAAGTGCTGCAGCAGGAATGGATGTATGCATATCAATATTTATTGCAGCACTGTCCACAATAGCAAAAACATGAAATCAGCCTAGGTGCCCATAAGCAGAAGAATGGATAAACAAAATATGGAGTATTCACACAATGGAATACTATGCAATGATAAAGAATAATGATGACCTTAGGAAACATCTCATAATGTGAAACCATCTGGAAGACATTACGATGAGTGAAATTAGTCAGTTGTAAAATATTATATGACACCACTATTATAGGACTTAAAGGTATAAACATAAAAGAAAACACTCTTTGATGGTTACAAGAATGAGGAGGGAGAGTAAGGGTGTTCATAGATTAGATAGCAAATAGGAACTGGGTTAGCTGAAACATGTAACAGCAATGTATTAGAAGGGAGGTTAGCACAACTGTATTAAGCCAAAAGCTAAAAAGCTTTTTAAAATACCAGCCAATATTTTGAAGGACAGAGGAGCAGGGCCAAGAATTAGTTACCACAGTTTCAGGGGATATCTATGCTAACTGGCATAAGGTTGTTTTTTTTTAAGAAAGTCTTCTATATCGCCATGAATCGGATCCGACTCGACGGCACTTGGCTTGGCTACATAAAATCTGCATTTGATATTAAGGCCTCCTCTATTTTGAAATCTTTTTTCTTACTTATGAAGAAAGAGAAAAAATTAAATTGTCTGAAGGAATATTTTAAAGCATATTATCTGAAACTATAGTCAATATTTTTCCTACCCAGTGAGTCTGATAGAAGACTTTAGTCTTACTTTTTATATCATACTGTCACAATATTTCTAAGACTGCACGGAATTCTTAAAGTTTGTGTGGCTTTAACAGACAATATATACCAACTGAGCTTGTAAATATATGATATTAAAAAGAGACAATTGTGAAATATTACTACAATTATGGAAGATTCTACATGGTTAAAGTGATGAAATAATATGTAAAAATCACTGTAATATCCACGGTTTACCCATGCTTTATCTTTGTTATAGTATATGAAAAACTGCTTTCCAATATTAAGCAGAAATAAGGTAAATGCCAAATACAGTATGGTTGGTAAAAAACTGTCATCAGTAGATGCAAGTGCAGATTTCTATATCATGCTTAAGAAGTATTACAAGCTTAATTCTGTAATAGACTGCTAAAACTCACAGGACAAATAAAATTTTAAACCCATCTGATATGAACTAGCTAATGTGAATAGCAATCTAGTCCACTAAGCTTAGAAGAAAAGAATTGTATTTATCACCTTCCCTTGTTTCCATTATTACAGTGGCTACTGCATTTTGCAATAATGTCTTCTACATAATATTAACCAAAAAAAAAAAAAAAAAGATTTCAGTATTTTGACACAGGCTTTTCACGTTACTTTCCTGAATAATGCAACATAGTATGTTTGTTCTGTGCATTTCAATTTAGCCTTTTACTTAATCATTATTATTGTGTAAACAAATTATATTATAGTGTAAACAAATAGGGCACAAGGGTGGTCTATAAAATATTCTTTAGCAGCAAATCAAGTCTTCAGGACATTTGTTTGTGACCAACTCTCTTGGTAATTAAAATTTATAATCAAAAGCATGGACTCATATCTCTTATTCAAGAAGTCACAAATGAAAAAGTTAACTTCAAAACCCACAGGGTTCATTCCTGAAGAAATGTTACCTTCATCCAGGACAAGAAGTAGAATGCTGAATTAAAAAAAGAAAGACAGAGTGATGATACATTTACAGATTTGTATGTACTTAGTAAACATACAAAACTATATATGAAGAAGAGAAACACAATAATCTGGTTAATGTTAGGGGGGGAAAGGGACAGAAACAAGCTCTTGATGGGGAGTTGGTATCAACTATACCTGTTACTTTAATTTTTGCAAAAAAAAGTCGTATTTAGGAAAAAAAATAGGGATGAGGGATTTCAAGATGAGAGATATTGATTATACAATATAAAGAGATGACAATGTGAAAATTGAAATCATAAGAGCATTTTATGGTTCATTCATGTATAGTGCACTCACATTGCAAAATAAACTAATTTACACTGATAAATAAGATCCAAGTGTCGCCATGAGTCGGATAAATAAGATAGAGGTATCTAATAAAATGAAGAAAATCAGTTACCCTGGGTTCAAAACTACCGAAAAGATTTATGAAAAAATTTTGAACTTAGTTTACCTCAGTTTTCTCGTCTGTAAAGTGGACTGACTGAAGTTTGTGTTGCCTCGTGGAATTGTTGTATGACTTACATACGGTGATAAAATTAATGGTAATTTTCAAAAAGAAACGTTTGTGTGACTAACTATATATAACATTGGAACCTTATGCTAGTTAGGGTGCCTAACTCATGTAACAGGTTGATTAACAGCATCATCTTTACAATCAGAGCTTTCTTTGTATATCTGTATCTACGCCATATCTGTGTATGTGTTTATATCTATACCTACATGTACTGTAGCATTTAAGATTTTGGCTGCTAACCATTTAGCAGTTCAAACCCACCAACCACTGCTTGGAAATCCCATGGGACAGTTCTATCTGTTCTACAGGGTCATCATTAGCTGGAGTGAACTCGTGGCAATGGGTTCCATTTTTTTTTGTTTTTTGCTGTTTTTTTGGTTTGCTTGTTTTGAATTCACATGATTTAAGTGAGCTTTCATGTGAGACAGATTTAATAATTGCAATTAGTCAGGCTTAAGCTGCCTGATTCATTTAAAAGTATTATACCATTTTCATTGTATTAAAATTTAGTTTTGATAACCTATAAAATTTAAATTAAATCTCTTTGTAATATGCAGCTTTACAATTAAATAAGTATATTTATGTATCCACTTTGTGAAACTGAAATAAACCAACTATCCTTTCCTTTGAGTCATGGCTATTAAATTATATGTACCTAATGTATAAAAGTTACATAGGCATATACTTACTAGATTTTGTAAAATATGATTGAAAAATGAATTCTGCAAGTATTTCTAACATAGCTAACATCAACATCACCACATTTTTTTTCACTAAACAAAAACTCAGACCAAAGTAATCTTGTAAAAGTCGCAACTCCAGTGACACAAGTTACAGAGTTACATAAAGTTTGGAAAGAAAATACCTTTATCAAGAAAGAAATGGGAAGACTAATGTCATTTCCAAAAAGTTTCACTGCACTTTTCAAATATTTTTAAACCACTGCCAGTTTTACTGCCCAGATTTTAAATGTCAATCAGAATTTATCAAATTCCTAAAGTATCTGTTTTCAATGTTGAATAGTGAATAATTGAAATGTGTAACAATAAAAACAACAGCAACAAGATATTTTGATTAAAGCAGGTTACAATGATTCCTTGCTCATCTCATTTAATGTACTAAGCTTATTGGAATTCCAACCCTTTGCAATGGATGAGTTAACTTACAAACTGCTCGTTTTTACATTATGTTTTTAGGTGCCCTGGACTTCGTCCTGATTCCTGAAAATCCTATCTACAACAGAAGAACCGCTGTCCTGTCCTGAGCCGTCCTTACCATCACTGCTGTGTTTGAGCCCATTGTCGCAGCCTCTATGTCGGTCGGTCCCACTGAGGGCCCGTCCTCTTTCTGGATTACCCTCTAACTTACCAGGCATGATGTGCTTCTCCACAAACTACATCCCTCCTGATATCATGGCCAAATTAGCACATAGGAAGACTGACTATCCTTACTTCTAAGGAGTACTCTGGCTGTACTTTTTCCAAGACAGATTTGTTGAATCTTCTGATAGTCCAGGATATATTCAATATGCTTAGCCAATGTCATAATTCAAAGGCATCTGTTGTTCTTCCGTTTCCTTACCCATTGTTCAGCCTTTGCATGCGTATGAGGCAATTGAAAATATCACGGTGTGAGTCAGCACATTTAGTCCTCAAAGGGATGTGTTTGCTTTTCAGCACTTTAAAGAGGCCTTTTTGCGGCAGATTTTTCCAACGCAATTACATGTGCTAAAGTCTTGCTTCCGTGACTGTTTATTACAGATCCAAGTACAATGATATCCTTGCCGACTTTGATTGTTTCTCTCTTTATTATGATATTGCTCATTCCTCATGTTGTGAGGATTTTTGTTTTCTTTATGTTGAGGTGTAAGCCATGCAGAAAGCTGTAGTCTTTGCTCTTCATCAGTGAATGCTTCAAATCCTCTTTACTTTCAGCAAGCAAGGTTGGGCCCTCTCCATATTACAGGCTGTTAATGAGTCTTCATGCCTGATGCTGAGTAGTTCCTCATATAATCCAGCTTCAGCAGATAGACTGAATAAGTATGGTGAAAGTATACAACCTCAAAGTACATCTTTCTTGATTTTAAACCATGCAGTAGCCTCTTTCTCTGTTTGAATGACTTCCTCTTGGTCTATGTACAAAGTTCAACATAACCACAAGTAAGTGCTCTGGAATTCCAGTTCTTCACAATGCACAATGTTATCCATAATTTGCTATGATTCACACAATCAAATGTCTTTTCATAGTCAACGAAACAGAAGCAAACATCATCTTTTTTGTGTTCTCTGCTTTCAGCCAAAATCCTTCTAATATCAGCAATGATTTCCTTCTCAGTCTTCCAAAAACGTTATATGGAGCAAAAAGAGTCAATTTGCCGTTGTTTGTTGCAGTCAATTTGGCCCAACTCACGTAGGCCTTGCATATAACAGAAGAAAACATTGCTTGGTCCTATGTCTTCTGTATGATCTCTGGAATAGAAATCAATTAGAGGAGTTTAATCTAATTTACACCGATTAACCTTCTCTGATTGACTTATGTACTAAAGATCGTAAAGATGGTGTGGGACCTGGCAATATTTTCTTATGTTGTATACAAGGTCTCTGTGAGTCTGAGCCGAATGGACTGCAACTAATGACAGCAAATTGACTCCTATTGTTCCATATAATGTTTTATTTTTGATTATTTATTCTTAGCCTCACTAACCATTTTTCATATTCCTCCTCCTTAAGTGTTATACAGATGTTCAGTAATATTTCTTTTCTGGTTTCTAGTGACAGCAGGTAATCTTTGACCTTCCTTTTTTCTAGACCGGTGCTCACATGTTCTGGATTCCCCATTTGTACCTGTACTGGGCTTTTTATATCTCAGAAATGGTTAGGGTTAGGACCCACCTCACTCTGCCGTGCTCTAACAAAACAAAACTCTGCTGTCCAGTAGGATCACATCCATTGTTTCAGGGCTTAGGATTGCAATACATATTTTGGAGGTACACAATTCAGTCCATGACAACTAGTATATAGTTTTTAAAATCTGTTGTTTCCTGTATTAAGCCATTGCTTTGTTCAAATCAGGAAGATACTTGATTTTTTTTACCCTAGAAATTAGCCTAGAGCTTAGCACATGAAACCTTCATAAATGTACATTAAAATTACTGACAAGGTATACATGCAAAAAAAAGTCATCAACATGTGCTGAGAATTCACCTGAGTTTGAACACCATGATACGGTAACAGAACACCTTCTGAGCAGAGAACAAATGGAAATGAGAGGTACTTCAGTTTAACATTATAATTCTCAAAGTGAAATGAAACTTGGCTACATATTGGATAATCACTATAATCCTTAAGCTATCTAACTAAGAAATTATCACTGCATAATAATTTCGAAGAAAAATAAGACCTAAAGACAACTAAAAATGTGATCTAAAGTGATTTGGGTTTTGTTTTTGCATTTCTACGTCTTTTTCTTCCCCTCAGCTTGTCTTGCATCTTTGTACTTCTTCTTCCACGTTCAAATTAGTTAAAATGTGACATAGGTAATCATTTCTTCAATTTGATTGAATACCACTTTAATATACTGTCCCCCATTTTTCTAATGTCTTTATACTTGGAGAAAAATGGTCAAGAAACTCCTGTAAATGTAGACTCATTTAATCAAATTTTGTAATTGCCTTTCAGGGAGAGATTAAAAGTATGAAAAATTTCATCTTAAAAGTTAAATATGTAGAAAGTGGAGAGCAATTTAAAATGAGTCTAATGAATGTTTTTATATATCTGTCATGGATTGAATCATATTCCCCCAAAAACCGTGTGTAGCAATTGACTAGGCCACAATTCCTGGTATTATATGACATTCCTATATGCTATAATCCTGCCTGTATGATGTTAATGAAGGATGGGCAGCAGTTGTGTTGGTGGGGCAGGACTCAGAGTATAAGACTGTATTGTGCCTTTAGGCAGTTTCTTGAGATGGAGAAGAAAGAAGCTGGCAGAGAGAGCTGGGGACCTCTTACCACCAAGAAGCAGTGCTGGGAGCAGAGAAGGCCATTTGGAAAGGATCTGTGCCCCAGAAGCTTCCAGCCCAGAAGACGACTGACAAGGATCTTCCTCCAGAGCCAAAAGAGAAAGACTTCCCTGAAGCTGATGCCCTTGATTTGTACTTTTAACTTACATCTTTGTGAGAAAACAAAATTTCTCTTTGTTAAAGCCGTCTGCTTGTGGCATTTTTCTTACAGAGGCAGTAGATGATCCGTGTTAATTTTATACGTCACCTTGGCGAGGCTGTGGTGCGAGCAGTTTGGCCAAACCGTAGTCTGTTCGTGACTATGAAGTAGTTACAAACGATTAAATAAGGTTCCCATCTGTAATGTGAGTGGGCCTAAATCCACCAGTTGAAGGCCCTAAGAGCAAAAAAGGCTTTCCCTAGAATGTATTCCAGCTCTAGATTGTAAAGAGACATTTTATCAGAACTCTCTCACTCTTCACTCTCCGGAGGCCCTGCTTTATGGATTTAGGTTACAAACCTTCATAATCTCAAATCTGTCACTTGGCCTGTGGATTTTGGATTTGCTATTCTCCTGTAATGGTGTGGTCAATCCCTTGAAGTAAATCACTGTCTCTCTCCATGTGTATGTATGTATGTATCTCACTGGTTTTGTTTCTCTAGAGAACACTGACTAAGACATCATTCTTTTATTTAAACATCTGTTTACTGAATGCCTGACTTGTATGTACCAAGCAATGTATCACTCTAGGCCTCCCTTGGACACTTTTTTTTGTTCGTTTTTTTCAATCCATAGATAGTAGAGTAGCTTAAATGTAACTTTGACTAAGATACTGGGCATTCTGTATTCAGTTCTGTTCCTCTCTTGTTTCTCCTAGGAGTGGACAGCAGTTCTTTCATTCTCTAAGACTTTAGGTTGTTAAAGGCCTAACTGTTCTAGAAAGCACCCTCTCTTACAGTGCTACCTCAAATTTCCTGTCTAAATCTTAATTTTAGGGCTCAATTTTCACACCTGTTTTGATCTTGTGCTAAACATCATCCTCAATTATAAATAGTATGAGTATTATATTTCCTCATTAAATAAGGTGTTGATTATTAGAATAAGAAGTATATATGTTGAGTTTCTAAGTGCCCATCACTTTGTATTTTTTTCTCTGTTGTTCACATTGGGTCTATTATTGGTTTACATTAATACACACTCACTTTTTTCCTATGGCACCTACATTTTGGTTATTAAGCTCATCCAGTTTTCTTTTTCCACTTATTGTTTTTTTCAATTAAAAAAAAATCCATTTGGTTCTTCTTTATTGCTTTTATGTCTTTAGTGAGATTTTCTGTATTTTTTTCCAGTAGTTTTTATGATTGTTTATAAAGCTTGTTAATGAGAGCTGCCTTCCAACCTGTGTTATATGTTTCCACCTTCTGCTGTGCTTCCCTCTTGTCATCTGTTGGTTGTCCTTGCCTGTCTCCTTTGAGATTCTTCTGCTTCTTGGTCAGATGCATAATGTTCAAGTTGTATACCAGAAATTTTAGGTACTGTGTTACGAAAATTTTGTTCTATTTAAATCTTTTCTTTTTAGCAGGCAATCAGTCTGTTTAGATGTAGAAAACATGTCCTGTCTCACATCTGGGTGATGTGGGTCAGATGCCAGTTTTATTTTCAAGGTCTTTGCTGTACTATTCTAGTCTTCCCTTCTTTTTGGGTACTTACTGGATAATCTGAAACTAGATAGTATTTTACACCATAATTCACTTCTCAAAACTTTTACTTAGTTCATTCAGGTTGGATCATGTATGGATCTACTGGAGTTCTGCCCAGGACTTAGCATACAAATTTAAGTATATTTCTCCATCTTGCTTCTCTTTGTCATCCTCTCCTACTTTCTTTCTTTCTTTTTTTAAATATTTTATGGTGCTTTAAGTGAAAGTTTACAATCTAGATCAATCTAGATCATATAAAACCTCACACACACACCGCTACACAACTCTAACTCCTGCACCCTGCCAACCGCCTGCCCTGCGACTGCACACTCCTCCTTTCCACCCTGTACTTCCCATATCTGTTCAACTGACTCCTGTCCCCTTCCACTCTCTCTCATCTTGGCTCTGAACAAGAGCTGCTGCAGACAGCCTCCTATACAAACTGAAGCCAGGAGGCACATATTTTGCCCGCATTTAAGATTGGCTAATAGTCCAGTCTAACCGTTGCCTGAAGAGTTGCCTTTGATACTGTTTTAAGCTCTTGAGCTAACAGACAGTCTGGGGGTTGTGTCCTTAAGGGACCCTCCAGTCTGAGGGACCATCAAGTGTGCTCTTTTAATAGAGTTGTAGTTCTGCACACTAATTTATCTCCTGCTACCTCAGAGATTTTACATTGTGTTACCTACTATTAATTGGTAGTGTCTGTGCATCATCTAGTTCTTCTGGTGTCATGCTAAGATAGTCTCTGGATCACATGTCACCTTCTGTTTCTGGGACTCATATTTTCCTCAAGTCTTTGATGTCTTTCATTCTCCTCTGCTATGGGTGGATTGGATTCACTCGTTCTTTGGGGTCTTTGTTTTTAGAGGAATCAGAGAAAGCATCAGAAAACTCTGCCGTCTTGCCCCACACCTCTGGTCTCTTCTTTAAGGTCACTATGAGTCATAATCAACTTGGTGGGAAAGGTTTGGTTCTCTCTCTCTCTCTCTCTCTCTCTCTCTGTGTGTGTGTGTGTGTTTGGTAAAGGGTATAGAGAAAACTGATCAATGAATGGATAAATTCATGAAGGATCTTGATAGTTGGAGTAGTATCTAGCATTGATACATAGCTTGATCATAATTAAGTCTCCTACTAGGGCAGATTTGGGTAATGGTGCATGTTGTGGATTGAATTGTAGCTCTCCAGTGTATGTGTCAACTTAGCTAGCCTGTGATTCCTAGTATTTTCATTTGATGTGATTTAGCTCTGTGTTTTAAACCCTACCACTGTGATGTTTATACTTATCATTCACTATTATTATGTAGAAAATGTAGCTTTACTTCTCTCTCTTATCTTTATCGGAATAACTCTTGTAAGTCATATTTTGTAAGATTTAGAGAAATTGAATGAATTTACCAGTGAAATATTCTTCCCTCCTATCTTAATTCTTGTGTTGTTCAACAGGCCACTTGAATCAATAGACTAATAGCAAGCATGTTGTAAGAGACCTGAAGAGTGCATATGCTTTGGAGCTTGTCATCTTTCTGCTCCTGGAAGACTTGCAACTGCTCCAGTGTGAATGAGCCTGGATTAGCCTAGGTGATAACCATTAGCAGCTAATAGCACTAAACTAACTTGCATGTGAGTGAGGCCACCCTAGACCGATTAGCTCCCAGCTGATCCGTCAGTTGACTGCAGCTGAGGCCACCAGAGACACCTCCCACATGAGCCTGACTCAAACTGCTGAATCACAGAAAAGTGAGCTAACATATAGTTGTGTTTTATAAGCTACTGTTTGGGAGGGAGTTTTGTATAGAACAAAAACTATGCTATACAACATAGTAATATAGCAAACTTTTGAAGTATTTTATATAAAATTAAAAGTTGCTGTCAAGTTGATTCTGAATCATAGCATTCCCATGTGTGATGGAGTAGAAGTGTACTCCATAGGATCTTTAGTGGTTAATATTTAGAAGTAATCACAAGGCCTTTCTTCTCAATGCACCTCTCACTGGACTTGAACCTCTAACCTGTTGGTTAGCAGCTGAGACTATTAATGGTTTGGGTCACCCAGGGACTTCAAAATCTTTAACATAATGCCTGTAAACTAGTAACTAACTACTCAATCCATATTAATTGTTCCTACTGAAACCTTTACAGCTATCTAAATAGAAATTCCTATGATGATTTTTTTAAAACCAGAAACTTTAAAAAGATGAAAAGATTTTTGCTGAGAACAATATGATTTCCATTTCTGAATGGTATTTGATTATTTTAGTTACCATATTATAGATACTATGAAGGCTGCTCTATAGACATGTATATGTTTGGCCAGTGAATATTTATATACATGATTACATAAATTACTTTTTTATCCATCTTCAGATAATCTTCACCAATGAAAAATTTTAACCTGTGTTGCCAACATATTTTTAATTCTGTAAGGATTCTCTTATATTCTGCTCAGCATTGTCTTATTAAAAATGAATACTCCTTTTTAAAACATTTTAATGTAGTCTCCACTAATAGCCAGCCAGCCAAGTGCCGTCGAGTCAGATCCGACTGCACTAATAGACTCCTCCTAATTTCCAGCATGCTTAATAACAGGTCAGTATTGTAAATCTCATTCCTTACTGAAGTCTAAAATGCTCATTGTCAGCAATGTAATCTGTATTGTATGACAGCACTTTGTCTTAATCGAACTGTCAGAGGGTGCCTTTCTTTAATTAGCACAAACTTAATTAGAGGCCAAAAGAAAAAAAAATTAAATCATATCACCGTCAGTAGTAAGTTTGTCAAGGTATACTGGGGTACAGTTAAGCTTTCAACTCTAGGGAAGGTCAATGAAATTTTTACAAAGTTGCAATTTATTAGAATGAATAAAAAATCAGGGGAATTTTTCTGTAACAAAGAGTGATATGAACATACATCTGGAAAAAAAGTACAAAAATTCTGAGACAAGAAATAAATCAGGTTCAGTCTATTAGTTATTTTAGATAGTGTATTTGCTATGTTGTTGTTAGGTGCCACTGAGTCGGTTCTGATTCATATTGACCCTATACACAACAGAACAAAACACCGTCTGGTCTTGTACCAGGACCACAATTATTTTTATGTGTAAGCCTATCATTGCAGACACTGTGTCAATCCATCTGTTGAGGGTCTTCCTCTTTTTTGCTGACCTTCTGCTCTGCCAGATGTAATGTCCTTCTCCAGGGACATCTTGACAACATGTCCAAAGTATGTAAGACGCAGTCTGGCCGTGTTTGCTTCCAAGGAGCATTCTGGTTGTACTTCTTCTGGAACAGATCTATTTGTTCTTTTGGCAGTCCATGCTGCATTCAACATTCTTCTCCAACACCACAGTTCAAAGGCATCAATTCTTCATCTGTCTTCCTTGTTGTCTAGGTTTCATATGCGTATGATGCAACTGAAAAATATAATGGCTTGGATGAGGCATACCTTAGTCTTCAAGGTGACATTTTTACCCTTCAATACTTTGAAAAGGTCCTTTGCAGCAGATTTACCCAATGCAATGTGTCTTTTGATTTCTCAACTGCAGCTTCTGTGGGCGTCATTTATGGAACCAAGTAGAATACAATCCTTGACAACCTTAAACCTTTCTCCATTTATCACAATGTTGCTTACTGATCCAGTTGTGAGGATTTTTGTTTGCTTGACGTTGAGGCGCAATCCACACTGAAGGCTGTGGCCTTTTATCTTCATCTGTAAGTGTTTCAAATCCTCGTCACTTCAAACAAGCAAGGTTGTGTCATTTGAATAATGCAGATTGTTAATAAGTCTTCTTCCAATCCTGATGCCTCATTCTTCTTCATATAATCCAATTTCTCAGATTCTATGTTTGGTGTGCAGATTGAAAAAGTACGGTGAATGAGTTGACACATACCTTTCCTTACTTTAAACCATGCAGTGTCCCCTTGTTCTGTTCACAAGACTGCCTCTTGATCCATATACAGATTCTCTAAGAGCATAGTTAAGTGTTCTGGAATTTCTGTTCTCCAAAACATTAGCCATAATTTATCATGATCTACACAGTCAAATGCCTTTGTACAGTCAGTGAAACACAGGTGAATATCTTTCTGGTATTCTCCTCTCTCAGCCAAGATCCGTTGGACATCAGCAATGATATCACTGGTTCCATTGCCCTTTTCTAAATCCAGCTTGAGTTTCTGTCAGTTCCTTGTCAATATACTGTTGCAGTCACTTTTGAATGATTTTGTAGCAAGATTTTACTTGTGTGGGCTATTAATTGTATTGTTTGGCAATTTTCACATTAGGTTGGATCACCCTTCTTTGGAATGGGCATAAACATGATCTCTTCCAGCCAGTTCGCCAGGTAGCTGTCCTCCAAGTTTCTTGGCATAGACACGTGAGCACTTGCATTTGTTTGATGCAGTATCTCAGTTGATATTCCATCAATTCCTGAAGCCTTGTTTTTGGCCAATGCCTTCAAAGCAGCTTTGCCTTCTTCCTTCAGTGCCATTGGTTCCTGATCACATGCTACCTCCTCAAATGGCTGAACATCAACCAGTTCTTTCTGGTATAATGACTCTGTGCATCCTTTCTGTATTCTTTTGATGATATTTTACTATAAATACATTCATTTTCCTAAGCATTTACATTTTAAAGGCATTATATGTAATGACAGCCCTCCCATAATTATGGTAAAATTGTTCTATAGAGAAATCTAATCAGATATCATTAGGATGTAATGCCTTTTTCATACCACCTGTCTGTCAATATGTTGCACTGTGATGGCTTGTAAACTGCTAAGCTGTGGAAGCTACACAACTGGTATTTCAAAAACAGGCAGAGTCACCATGGTGGACAGGATTACACAGGGCTTCCAGACTACGACAGACTAAGACAGGCTAAGAAGGACATGGAGATCAACTTATATTAAAAAAAAAGTCAGCAAAAATTATATGAATAGCAACCCAACGTTGTCTGATATAGTGCTAAAAGATGAGCTCCTTTTGTTAGAAGGCACTCCAAACACAACCAGGGAAGAGCTCCCTCTTCAACAGTCAATTTCAATGACACCAATGGATTTAAGCTTTATTTGCTGATGTGGCATGACACAAAATGAGAAGAAAAAGCTGCAGAGAACCATTAATAATCATATCATGTAACATATGGAGTGTGAATTTAGGAAACTTGGAAGTCACCAAAAATGAAAGGAAATATGTAAATATTGACATCTGGCATTAGTGAGCTGATATGGACTGGTATTGGCCCTTATGAATCAGATAATCATGTGGTCCACTATGCCAAGAAATACAAAAAAGAAATGGCATCACATTTTTCCAAAAAGAGCCTCTCAAGACTATCCTGGAGTGCAACACTGTCATAGATATAATAACTACACATAAAGGAAGACCAATTCATTATTCAGATTTACACACCAACCACTAATATCAAGCATGAGGAAAATGAAGATTTTTTTTACCAATTTCTGCAGTCTCAAATTGATCAAATACATATTATGCATTGATAATTTTACTGACAATTGGAGAGTGAAAGTTTGAAATAAAGAAAGATCTGTAGTCAGTGATAGAAACAATACAGAGATTAAAAGACAGAATTTTGCAATATCATAGATTTGTTCATTGAAAATACCTTTTTTTCGGCAACATAAATGGCCTGTCTTACCAGATAGAAAATACGTGAATCAAATGCACATATATGAAAGGAGACAATGGAAAGTTCAATATCATCCTTTAGAGTAAGGTCAGACCATCAATTGCTCATATGCAAGTTCAAGTTGAAGCTGAAGAAAATTAAAACAAGTATACAGCAATTAAGATACAACCTTGAGTTATCTAGTGCTGCTGTAACAGAAATACCACAAGTAGAGAACTTCAACAAACATATATTTATTTTCTCACTATTTAAGATGCTTACAAGTCCTAATCCGAAATTCTAGCACTTCGCTTTCCATCTACATCAGTTCTAGAGGAAAATCCTTATCATCAATCTTCCCCTGGTCTAGCAGCTTTTCAGCCCAGGTATCCTGGGTCCAAAAGATACTCTCTACTCCTGGCTTCCGTCATGCTGACTTGAGGAACTTCTCTCTGCTCACTTCTGTCTTTCACAAAGAGATTTTCAAAAGAGACTTACTGAAGATGTAATCTAAGAGGTTGGCTTGGGAATTTGACAGAAACCAAAGATGTGGAGCCCAGTTATACTATCTGAAGTTTATTCACTGAAGCAGCTTGGGGCTGACAGACATGCACAATGAGCTTAGAAGCTTCTAGGACACGATAAATCAGCTCATTTAATTTGTCCTGTTTAGAATTTATAGACTCATCATTGCATGTTTTTTTGAAAAGCAAAAGAAGAAAAGAAATTGCTCAGTATTTCTAAAGCTGAATGCAAAATTTTATGTTACAGTGGTCAAACCTTGTTACTAAAACTTACCTTCACAAACTTCCAAAAAGTATTAAATAAAGTGAGCTTGGGTTGATTATGCTTTGACAGCCAGAACCAAGAGACATTATTTCTTAGCTTCTTGAACCATTGCAGTATAGTTGAGCTCATGCTGTCCATTGTGAATTATTAGAAGTCACTCTGTGTGCTCAGTTTCAAAGAAAAATGTTCATTTCACCCAACCTCAGTACCAATTGCTTTGTTTGGTTTTTATAGCATCTAACAGATTCTGTCATGTGGAAATTTATATTGCTGCAAAAATGGCAGAAAAGTACCAAGAGAAGGGTAGATGAGGCAGTTGAAAGCAACTCTGAATGATGCAAAGCTCAATCAAAGAAGGGAACGGGAGGCCCCACTCATTTACCACCTTAGTCTGAGCTATTTAAAGCTTGCTTCCATAGAGCTCTGAGAGAGTAGCAACATTTCATATGCCAGAAAAAGAGAATAACAGGATTAATTCCTTTGGACATCACTTATAGGTTCTGGCTAATATTTATAGTAAAATAGTTAAAAGACTTGTATACATTCTTTGGCTTGGGATACATTCTTTGAAGGAAGAGTGATTGGTCTGTAACAGAAGGATCGGCCATATTTCAGGAAAGATGAATGTTTACTATACAGCTTTACTATTTTGTATTGACATTAGACATACTTTTCAAGTAGGTAAAATTCATTGTTTTCATTCACTTAATAAAAGCCCTGATGGTATAAATGGTTACATGCTCAGCTGCTAACTAGAAATCTGCTTCCATAAAGATTATAGCCAAAAAAATCCTACAGAACAATTCTACTCTGTTGCATAGGATCATTATGAGTCAAAAACAATTCAATGGCACCCCCAAAACAATAAGTATGGAGAAGTTATTTTGTGCTACATGCTGCACAAAATCCAGAAGCTCCTGTAGTGAAGAGGGCGTGAATCTAATCCTCACGGTGCTTTTAGTTCAATAAGAAGATGAAAGGAAGCAACGCTTTACATGCCAGATTTGACCAACTGTCAGCACTTTGTAGAGTGACAGCAATATGCCACTCCTTGTCTGAATGTTTTAATAGAAAAGGGATGAGAAGGAAGGATTAGGAGAAAGAGAAGTGTCATGGATTGAATCATGTTCCCCCCAAAAATGTGTGTAGAAATTTGGCTGGGCCGTGATTCCCAGTATTGTGCATATTATGAATCCTGCCTCTGTGACGGTAATGAGGGAGGACGGGAGGCAGCTGTGTGCTGGGCAAGGACTTACTGTGTAAGATTGTTTTGTGCCTTGAGGAAATCTCTTGAAATATAAAGGAAAGAAGCTAGCAGAGAGATTTGGGGGCCTCAAACATCAAAAAGCAGTGCCGGTGGCTGAGTGCACCCTTTGGAAAGGATCAGGACCCCTGTACCTCAGAAGCTTCCAGTCCAGGGGAAGATTGACAAGAAGGTCTTTCTTTGAGAATCAGCAGAGAAAGCCTTCCCCTGGAGCTAACACCCTGAATTTGGACTTTTAGACTACTTTGGCAAAATAAAGTTTCTCTTTTTAAAGATATCCACTTGTGGTATTTCTAATAAAGCAGCATCAGATGACTAAAAGCAAAAGGAACAACAATATATTATTTGTAAATTTAGGTAAGAATATGACTGATAACTTGCTAATCCTCAGCCTCTCTATGTATAAAGTGAAGAAAAATCATTTTTGGCCCTGCTTACCTCACCTGGTTATAAATAATTTTAAACTGGGTAAAATTGGTGAAATACCTAAATTCAAAATTTATATACCCAGTTTAGATAATATTATACTTTGCCTACAGGGAAAATATTAAATGACTCAGAGAGCATCAAAAGAAGTAGGAAGGAATATACAGAGTCATTATAGCAGAAACAACTGGTCAATGTTCAGCCATTTCAAGAGGTAGCATATGACTGGCAACCAGTGGTCATGAAGGAAAAAAATCAAAGCTGCATAAAAGCCATTGGCAAAAAACAAGTTTCTGAGAATTGATGGAACATCAATTGAGATATTTCAACAAATAGATGCAGTGCTGGCAGTGCTCACTGGTCTATGTCAAGACAATTGGAAGACAGCTACCTGACCAACTGGCTGGAAGAGATCCGTATTTATGCCCATTCCAAAGAAGGGTGATCTGGTCAAATGGGGAAATTGCCAAACAATATAATTAATATCACACACAAGTAAAATTTTGCTAAAGATCATTCAAAAATGACTGCAACAGTATATTGACAAAGAACTGACAGAAACTCAAACTGTGTTCAGAAAAGGACGTGGAAGCAGTGATATCATTGCTGATGTCCAGTGGATCTTGGCTGGAAGCAGAGAATACCGGAAAGATGTTCACTTGTGTGTCGCTGACTACACAAAGGCATTTGACTGTGTGGATCATGATAAACTATGGCTAACGTTTCAGAGAGCAGGAACTCCAGAACACTTAATTGTGCTCTTAAGGAATCTGTATACGGATCAAGAGACAGTTGTGTGAACAGAACAAGGGGACACTGCATGGTTTAAAGGAAGAAAAGGTATGTGTCAGTGTTATATTCATTCACCGTATCTTTTCAATCTGTACATCAAGCATATAATCTGAGAAACTGTATTAGATGAAGAAGGACGTGGCATCAGGATTGGAAGATGACTCATTAATAACCTGTGTTACACAAGCTACACCACCTCACCTGCTGGAAGTGAAGACGATTTAAAACACTGATGTGGATAAAAGACCACAGCTTTCAGTATGAATCACACCTTAATATTGAGAAAACAAAAATCCTCTCCACTTCACCAGTAAGCAACACTGTGATAAATGGAGAAAGGATTGAGGTTATCAAAGATTTCTTTTAACTTGGGTCTACCATCAATGCCCACGCAGGCAGCAGTCAAGAAATCAAAAGATGTCTTGCATTGGGAAAATCTTCTGCAAAAGATCTCTTTAAAGTGTCAAAAGGTAAAGATGTCACCTTGAAGAGTAAAATGTGCCTGACCCCAGCTATGGTCTTTTCAAACATATCATATCCGTGTGAAAACTGGGCAATGAACAAGGAAGACAGTAGAATTCGTGTCTTTGAATCATGGAGTTGGAGAAGAATATTGAATCTGGCACGGACTGCCAAAAGAACAAACAGATCTTTTCTGGAAGGAGTATAACCAGAGTGCTACTTGGAAGCAAAGATGGCCAGTCTGATTCTCATACACTTTGGACATGTCAGGAGGGATTAGTCCCTGATTGGTAGAATGGAGGGTCAACAAAAAAGAGGAAGACCCTTGATGAGACGGATTGACACAGTGGCTGCAGAGATGGGCTTAGACATAAAAATTATTGTGGACATAGTCCAAGACTGGGCAGTGTTCCATTCTGTTATGCATAGGGTCTTTATGAGTCAGAACAGACTCAACAGCACCTAACAGCAACAACAACATGATACTTTGCAAGTGAACAGAGACATTTATTAATTCTTTACAGCAATTAAAGGCACTAGTAGAAGTGTCAACATACATGCTGACTGTATAGGATGCATTAATGCCTATGTTTGATAGAGAATTTATTATCGCTTTTTATGAACAGAGAGATAGTTTGTTCTTTCTCTGGTTTAGAGTTTCACGAATGGTCAGCTTCCATATTTCATAACATCTAGGTGGGGAGGAGGGGAGCGATGATGGCTCAGTGGTTAAGCACTTAGCTCCTGACCAGAAGGTCAGCAGTGCAAAGCCCCCAGCAGCTCCACAGATGAAAGATCAGTCCGTCTGTTTCTGTAAAGATCTAGAGATGTGGAAGGCCTGAACTACAGTTCTATCCTGTTTTACAGAGTTAGTATGAGTCAGAACCAACTCTATGGCAATGGGTTTCTTAGGGATAAAATGGTACATGAAAACAAAATGAGGAATAGTTAGTTTTTTAATTTTTTTATACTCAAATTCTTTTTTTTCAAATTGTAAAAGGAAAACAATCTTTTATGCAAAGTCGTGGTTTAAATACATAAAAGCATTTAGATGCTAGAAAAATCTACTCAACATATTCATGATTCTATCAATTCTTACATTAAATGAATATTTATTGCAAACTCACTGTGTCAGTAAGTGAGCAAAATTGAGAATAAATTTAAGAACTTTCTTGCTTGGTAGATATTTGCAAGCTAACTCAGTGTTGATGTCCACCACGCAAGAATAAACTGTGACAAAAGAGTCCTGTTGCACAATGGTCAAGTACTCAGTTGCCAACCCAAATGTGAGCAACTGAACTCCACCAGCCAGTCCACCTGTGAAAATACCTGGAGACTGGATCCTGTAAAAAGGGCAGCCTGTCTTACCTGGTGGAGTGGTTCTTCTCTGTCCTACATGGTCACGGTGAGTTGAAATCTACTTGATCTACACAGCAAAACCAACATTGTATCATGGTTAAGATCAAAGCCTTGGATGCAGACAGAAGTTTGAATTTTTCGAGACAGGCAATGTATTAGGGCATTAACTCAGGAAGGCTATTCCATCTCTATAAAACTCACATTGTTTAAATGTAAAAATAAAGAGCTGTCAAAATTAAATGGGGTAATCAATGTAAAGTGCTTAACACAGACTTTGACATACATTAAGTATTTGATAAATATTAGTTATTATTTTTATATTATGTCAAGTACTTATTTAGTCTTTTTTTAATAAAAAGGACCACTGTAAAATAAAAAATAATATATGAAAATGATGCAAGATTCAGTGTGAAGTGAAATAATGTGGTTGCTTGGTTTTTCACAACAGAA
The DNA here is from genome assembly GCA_028571685.1 of Heterohyrax brucei. Taxonomy (NCBI): domain Eukaryota; kingdom Metazoa; phylum Chordata; class Mammalia; order Hyracoidea; family Procaviidae; genus Heterohyrax; species Heterohyrax brucei. Next base: position 123,048,889 of record CM053142.1, on the reverse strand, counting down.
TGAAGTCTTGCCTGGTGCTGTGCTCTCCTCACTATGATTGCTCTGCTTGAGCCCACTGTTGCAGCCACTGGGTCGGTCCATCTCATTGAAGGTCCTCCTCTTTTTCACTGGCCCTCTACTTTACCAGGCATGATATCTTTCTCCAGAGACTCATCTCACCTGATAGCATGTCCAAAGCATGTGAGACACCGTCTTAACATCCTTGCCTCTAAGGAGCATTCTGCCTGTACATTTTCTAAGACAATGTGAAATTTAGACATATTTTATATAGTTGAAATTGTATTTTTTCATTCCTCTGTGAAATCTTGAAAGACAAATTTCAATTACATAACATCACTTTCTTTTGTTTCCTCTTCTATTAATAAAATAACATCTATTCCACAGGGTTATAAAAAAGTCAGTGTCATGAGGTTTATAAAGCATTTCATATAATGAAGGGAACAAAAGGAATCTTTTTAAGAAAACGTCTTCTGCTTGAAAAAAAAACTTAAATATTTTGAGGTAGGTAATGAGATGCCAAGGACAGGCAACTAAGCCATACCTTCCTCCCCCAACTGTCTGCAAAAGAAAATGAAAAGAAATATTTCTATTTTCTTCTGAGAAGGGGAATAATAATGATGATAATAATAAAGGTAAGCTGGGGATGTAAAGAACTGATGAATGGGAGAAAGAAACAAATTGAAAGTATGGTAAAATATTTACATCATTAGATAATGATGATATATTTTTTACATTGCTACTATTGAGGATTCTGTTTCCCCCACTTCTATCATGTTATTGATGAACCAAAACCAAATAAATTGCCACTGAGTCGATTTTGACTATTGTTTATCCGTGTGTGTCACAAAGCATTACGATCCACAGAGGTGTCAATGTAAGATTTTTTGGAAGTAGATTTCCAGATTTCTTCCGTGACACCTCTGGATGGTATCAAACTGTCAGCCTTAAGGCTAGCAGCAGAACACGTTAACCATTAATTATTAGAACTCTCAAAATTCCATATTCCTATGTTGTGATGCCATAGAGATGCAGAAAAAATAATAGAAGAAATCTAAAATGTTTGAAATGAATAACTTGATTAGTATGTTTAAGTCATCTAGTTTACCTAAATGACCTTGAAAAGTGTCAGTGAATCAAGCAACAATTATTTTGTATTTAAGTTTTCAAATCAGTAAGTCCTAGATCTTCTCTGTGTTCTCCTCATTGGCTGAATTTAGTAGTACCTCCAAAAAGTTGGAAATGTAGACATATTTATGTATCTACTTTTTTAAATCTGAAATATTTTTGCACATACCAAAACCTTTTTTATCACATTTTATCTATTCCAACAAATTTTGACTTCCACCCCATTTGAATGAATGTAAACCACTGATGCAAGCACATTCAGAGTACCCTAAAACTCTCCAAAATTCAATCTAAAAGCCTTTGATTTAACTATGCGATATATTCTTCTTCTTAGCACTTTTAATTCCTCAGTGCCTATGCTCCTTTCTTGTTTGCTCACATTGTTTTATCTGGAACTCAGCCCTCGTTGTCTAACTTCAAAACTAGAATAATCCCTAAGACCACCTCTGCTGCCTAGAAGGACTCACAGAACTTACTGAAGTTGTTATGTTCGCAGTTACAGTTTATTATAGTTTAATGATTCAGATACAAATCAGCCAAGGGAATAACTGCGTAAGACAGTGTCCAGAGAAGTACCAAATACAAAGCTTCTGTTGTCTTTACTCCTTAGATTCATGGGCAGTGAAGCTACTTTTCTAGTGTTATGTATGACAATGTGAAGAGTATTGCTGACCATGGATGGTCACCTGATCCTTAGTATTTTCATTAGGGTTCCACCATGTAAGCATGACTCATTGCTCAATTGCCTGATCTCAGCCTTTATTCTTCAATTCCTCTGGAGGTCATCTGAGATCTTGTGACCCAAAGTCTTACCCTAGATCACGTTGTTGGTATTTATGATGTGGCCAATCCTAACCCTAGAACTATGGAATGTGATCACCCACCATTCTAAACCATATTGTTAGAGTACTTGGAAACTCATAGTCTCCAGGCAGATAAAGATAATCTTATGAGGTATGATATTCCATGGGCTTAAAAATTACCCTTCAGAATATAAAGACAAAGACAGGACTTCTTTTTGCAGAAAACTTTCTTTACTACATAGTATTTTATTACAGACTCAATCAAAGTTAACAATACTTCAAAAAAATTTGCAAAGAATTATTCTGAAATAAATGAACCCAGAAATTACAGAGACTTAGATTCTCGGTATGTATTAGTTTACTTTTGGAATTAGGCATTTGAGAGAATTTAGCAAACAAAAAAGTAAGCACATGTACCAACACTTATCAGATAAGTGGAATTGATTGTGATTCTTGCTGAACCTTTGTGTATTAGAGCAGAATTGTGCTCCATAGGGATTTGAATGGCTAACTTTTCATTCATAACACATCTTTTTGTGGACTAGAATCATCAAACTTTTGGCTAGCTAAAAACATGTTAAATATTTCCATCACCCAGGAACTGTAGAATACACACAGATTAAATAAAAAATTTTCAGTTATTTGCTTTATGTTCTCTTCATTTTCCTAGTCATTCTCTGATGAACAAATGAGATTTGAGATATAAGTTTAATTCAGAATTTAGCAGGCTAATCCTTTTTCAATAAGGAGAATTAAATAATACACAGGGATCGTTGCAAAGCAATCATATTACTATGGGAACTGAAACATAAATATTTGACCAACCTGTTTTTCTTTAAGAAAGGAAATTCTAAAGTGAACAGTACCAAGAATTTCCAACTGTTCAAAGTGAAATGTCAAGACTTATTCTGTGAGAGATCAAAAGCTGGTTTTAAGAACTGAAGAAGAGAGAACTTTTGCATCACAGAGATAAATCAGTAATGCATAAATTTCAAAGATTATATAAAAAGACAGTGTCAATCTACAGAAAACTTTGTGGGTAATAATTTAAAATCCACAAACCAGAACATTTTAACTATATCAAGGTCAAATTCAAATTTAGGAAGACAACAAATCCTGAATTTTTATTACATCAAACTGAGAAGTTTAAAAATCACTCTTTGGAGTAGATTAATGGATATTTATTTTGCTTTATTAATTTAGCTTTTTTTGTTTTTTATTTTAGGATAGTTTATTGATGCTCATGTTGTTGTAAGAAATAATACAGGAAGATCCTTGTGTTCTTTGCCTAGTTATCCTCAATGAGAATATCTTGCACAGCAGTAGTTTAATACAGCAAACAGGACATTGATGCTTAAACACTCCAATAATCTTCACATTTCTCCAGTTTCACTTGTAATCTTTTATGTGTCTATGTGCATGTTTCGTTCTCTGCAATTTTGTTGCAAATGTGGATTCATGAATACACCACTACAGTCAAAACACAGAACAATTTCACTGCATTTTCCACGCTGCCCTTTTGTAACTACGTATCTTTCCCTCCCAGTGTCCTTAATCTCTGGTAAGCACTAATCTATTCTTCATTTCTACGCCATTGTCATTTGAAGAATGTTATATAAATGGGAATTATACAACAAATAATCTTTTGATATTAACTTTTTTCTCTCAGCATAATTCTCTGGCAACTCATTCAAGTAGTTGCAGTTATAATTATTATTATTACTTAACTATTTTTATTGCTGAGTGGCATTCCATCCTAGAGATGGAATACAGTGAATTTAACTAGTCAGTGGTTTAAGGAGTTTGACTTTTTTCTTTCCTTGTTATGGGCTATTACCCTTGGTGATGTAATGGGGAAGTGCTACAGCTGCTAACCAAGAGGTTGACAGTTCAGATCCAGCAGGTGCTCCTTGGAAACTCTATAGGGCAGTTCTCCTCTGACCTGTAAGGTCACTGTGAGTCAGAACTGACTTAATGGCACCTAATAACAGCAATACGAGCTACTACAGTTAAAACGATTATTAACACTCAGGCGCAAGGTTTTGAGTAAACGTAATTTTTCATTTCTCTGGGGTAAATGAAGAAGAGTGCAATTAGTTGATTTTATGGTAGGTTCATATTTAGTTTTGTAGTAAACTGCAAAAGTATTTGCCAGAGTGGCTCTACAACTTTGCAGCCCCACCAGTAATGTATGGAAGACACAATTTCTCTGCATCTTTACCAATATTGGGGGGTTGTCAATGTTTTTTAAAAAAATTGTATCCATACTGACACAGCAGTAGTGATTTCTCTTTGTGGCTTTAATTTGCATTTTCATCATGACTAATGAAAGTGAACATCTTTTCATGTGCTTCTTTGCCATCTATGTATCTTCTTCAGTGAGGTATCTATTTGTGTCTTTCACCCACTTTCTAACTAGACTGTTTCCTTACCACTGAGTTTTGAGATTTCTTTTTATGTTCCAGTATCTAGTCCTTTCTGGATAATGGTGTGCAAATATTTTTTTCTGACTTCAATGTGTATTTTTATCCTTTTAACAGTGTCTCTTATAGAGGAGAGATTTTTTACTTTCTTGAGATTTAGTTTACCATTAATTTCCTGTTATTGATCATGTTTTTGATATTATGTCTAAGAAGTTTCTGTTGGTCCTGGATCTTGACATTTTTCCCTCATACTTTTTCTCAGTGTTCCGTATTTTTATAGCCAACAGTTGTACAAATGGTTTGCTCTTGGATAATAACCATGGGTCTGTCCGTTTCTCATGTTAAAGTGGCTTGGATGTTGCTGTGTGCTGAGTATTTTAACACTGGCATTTCAAATATCAGCTGGGTCACCCTTGGTGGACAGGTTTTAGCAGAAATTCAAGACTGAGACACATTAGCAGGGACCTAGTGGTCTACTTTTGAAAAAAACTGACCAGTGAAAATGTTATGAATATGGAAAATTGTCTGAGACAGTGCAAGAACATGAGCCCCTCAGTTGTGAAGACACTCAAAATACAATTAGGGTAGAGCTGCCTCTTTGACCTAGAGTCAGTCTTAGTGATGTGGGTGAAGTAAAGCTTATGGGACACTTATTTGCTGATGTGACATGACTCTAGATGAGAAGAAACAACGTCAAACATCCATTAATAACCAAAACATAGAAGTTACCAAGTATGGATCTAGGAAAACTGGAAGTAATCAAAAAAGGAAATGGAATTCATAAAAATTGATATCCTAGGCATTAGTGGACACTCCGGTGGTATAATGGTGAAGCACTACGGCTGCTAAGCAGAAGGTTGGCAGTTCAAATCTGCCGGGCACTCCTGGGAAACTCTTTACGCAATTCCACTCTGTCTATAGGGTCACTATGAGTCAGAATCGACTTGACAGCAGTAGCGATTTTTTAGGCATTAGTGAGCTGAAATGGTTTAATATTGATCATGTTGAATCAAACAAATGGTCTACCACGCTAGGAATGAGAAATTGAAGAGGAAGCTGTTTCATTCCTAATCAATATTTTAAAATCTTTCCAGAAGTAAAAGGCTATCAGTAATAGGTTAATATCCAAATGCCTATAAGTACTTTCAGTACAGATTATACATGAACATCAAGAAAAGAAGAATCATCACAAGTGGACCAATAAACATCATCATGATAGAGAAAAGACTGAGATTGCAAGCATTGAACTTTATCTTCATCCACAATCAACACCGATGAAAGCTTCAGTCCAGTAGTCAAAAGATGCATTTCACTAGAAAAATCTGCTGCAAATGAAATCTTCAAAGTGGTGAAAACAAAGATGCCACCTTGAGGACTAAGGTGTACCTAATGCAAGCCTTGGTGTTTTCAGACACGTCACATGCATGTGAAAGCTGGGCAGTGAATAAGGAAGATAGAAGAAGATGTGACACCTTTGAATTATGATATTGGTGAAGAATATTGAATATGCTGTGTACCGCCAAAAGAACAAACAGATTTGTCTTAGAAGAAGCACAGCGAGAGTGTTCCTTAGAAGTGAGGTTGATGAGACTATATCTTACATACTTTGGACATGTTTTCAAGAGGGATCATTCCCTGCATCATGCCTGATAAATAGAGGGTCAGTGAAAAAGAGGAAGATCCTAAAAAAACAAAAACAAAAAGTAGTCCCAGTGGCTGCAACAGTGGGCTCAAACATAACAATTGTGGACACGGTGCAGGACCAGATAGTGTTTCATTCTCTTGTGCATGGGGTTGCTATGAGCTGGAAGCAACTCAATGGCACCTAACAACAACAATGAACAAAATATTGAATGATACAGGAAGCATCAAAAGAAGAAGCACTGGTTGTCATTCAGCCATTTCAGGAGGTAACATACGATCAAGAACACACTGTATTGAAGGAAGAAGTCCAAACGGTGCTGAATACACTGATGAAAAATAGGAATCAATGGAATAAAAATTGAGACACTTTAAGAAATGGGTGCTGTGCTAAAGGTACTCACTCATCCATCACAAATTTGGAAAACAACTTCCTGGGCAACTAACTGGAACAGATCCATAACTGTGGCCATTCCAAAGAAAAGTGATTCAACAGAATGTAGGTATTATCAACCAATGCCATCAATCTCACATGCAAGTAAAATTTTGCCAAAGATCGTTCAATAATGGCTGTTTAGTAACTAGATGGGAATCTGCCAGAAATTCAGGCTGGATTCAGAAGACGATGTGGAACAAAGGATATCACTGCCTTAGTCAAATGGATCTTGGCTGAAAGCAGAGAATACCAGAAAGAGGTTTACTTGTGTTTCACTGCCTCTGCAAAGACAGTCAACCATGTGGATCGTAACAAATTATGTGAACATTGCAAAGAATAGAAATTCGGAACACTTAACCTTGCTCATGAAGACCTGTACATAGAACAAGAGGCAGCTGTCCAGAAGAAAACAACAAGAGATCATGTGGTTTAACCTCGGGTAAGCTGTGTACTTTTTCCAATGCTGATTCAACCTGAATACAAAGCAAATACTCTGAGAAGATAGTGTATAAAAAGGAACCAGGTTTCAAAACTGGAAGACTTATTAACAACTTGCATTGTACAGATGACATAACATCACGTTGCTTGCTGAAAGTGAAGAGGACTTGAAGCACTTACTGATGAATAGCAAAGACTACAATCTTAAGTGTCAATTGCAATACAACATAAGAAAACAGAAATTCTCAGATTTGACCAAAAAGCAACATTATGAAGAACTGAGAAAAGACTGAATTTGTCAAGAATTTCATTTTCTCAGATACACAACTAACATCTGTGATATCAGCAATCAAGAAATTAAAGCACTTAATTCAATGGGCAAATCGACTGCAAAAGATTCATTATTATTTTGAAAAGCAAAGATATCACTTTGAGAACTTCATTTTGCTTAAACCAAGCCAACGCATTTTCAGTCACCTCATATACACATTAAACCTGGACAGCAAATAAGGAGGCTGAAAAAAGAATTAATGTCTTTATTTACGGTGTTGACAAAGAATACTGAATATACCACTGACTGCCGGAAAAATGAATGTCCATTTTGGAAGATATACAGTGGTAGTGTTCCTTGGAACCAAAGCTGGCTGAACTTTGTTTCACACAATTTGGCCATGTTAGCAGGACAAGCCAGTTCCTGGAGAAGGACATCATACTTGGACAGGTAAAGAGTCAACAGCAAAGAAGTCCCTGTAGAAATTAATGGACCCAATGGCTTCAGCAATGGGCTCAAACACAGCAAGGACTGGAGGACGGCACAGGATGGGGCAGTGTTTTGTTCTACTTTACACAGAGTTCCTATGAGTTGGAACTGACTGCAGGGCATCTCATAGAAACAATACTAACCAAAAGTTCAGCATTTTGAACCCTTCCAGTGACACCAAGGAAGAAAGGCCCACTGGACTTCTTCCATAAAGATTGTATCTGAGAAAAGCCTGCTGAGCTCTTCTCTTGAATATGTGAGGTCTCCATGAGTCAGAACAACAACCCAACAACAGTGGATTTTGTTTGTTTTCTTTTTCATTTCTTTTCTTTATTCTTTTTTTCTGTAGATAGTTTTACAAGCCGTATTTAAAGTTTGGTATGTTTAGAGTTAATTTTTATGTAAAGCTGGAGAAAAACCAAACCCCCTGTCATAGAGTCAGATCCAGTTCATATGCCAAAGCCAAGTGCTGTCGAGTCAGATCCGACTCATGGCGACCCATTCATATGAGTATGCAATATAAGAAGCACTAAGTATGAGGTGTGCCCATTAAGTCTGTGAACTTAATTGTTCTAAGTGCTACATACCTCATTGCTCAATATCACTACAGTCACCTTCAAAGTACCCCCCTTGGGAAACTGTGCACTGATGCCGTTGTCTAGTCCACACTTCAAAGCAAATTTTGGAACTCTTTATGGAATGGCCATTGTGCACAGTGGCAAGGTGGCAAGCTGGAGAACTTAACTGTATAGTCATCTGTGAGGGAGAACTTCATCGTATAGTTATTTGTCTTGGAATTTTCTCATATTTGTAAGTTAATGTATTTCTCATAATATCACTGTACAAAAGGGAAGACTACTAACACTTGTATTTTGCAGATGGAAAAATTGAGATACATATTTTGATGCACTTGCCCAAACTTATACGATGGTATAGTTACAGCATTAAGTAAACTTATCCTTAATGTACAGTCCATAGTTTACATTATTTGGAGTACTATATCCATATTTTGGAAATAAAATTATGCTGAGAGATCCTAGAATTACAGTCCATTACAAGTGTTTATTTCTTGAATAAATTTTTAGTATTATTTGTGGTTATCTGTTTTACAAAACTTCCAGTAGAATGTTGTAGCATCAGATGTTACTTTTCATTCAAAAAGAAGTTTTTTTGAGATTACCTTTTATTTTGGAAAACAATATAAGAAAATAAAGTCAGCCAATCTAATTTTTTCAGGATATACAAGGTTTGACAATTAAATTTGGAAACTTCCCATTGTATGCTTATGTTGGCAGCACTGTACAAATAACAACAGTACACTGTGCAACAAACAACGGCAAGGCTTCGTAAGGGTATATCATGGTCTCACAGCTGTGTTTTTGTCAAAGTGTGGCAATGTCTTGCTGAATTGCATGTTTTTGCGTCCCTTGTGAGAATGTCAGAGTTTGAATTAGAGCAACGAACAAACATTAAATTTCTTGTTAAACTTTGCAAGAGTGGATGTGAAATTCAGGGACATATTAGTCAAAGTTTATGGGGATAAAGCCATGAAGACACAGCAGTGTACAAATGGAATAAACTTATTTCTGAGGGGAGAGAAAGTATCACTGATGAAGAGAGAGCAGAGTGGTCAGTGACGAGCAGAACTGATGAAAACATCGCAAAATTCATTCACTTGTGCTTCAGAATTGTTGACTGACTGTGAAACCCATAGCAGACCATGTAAATACGCATACAAAAACAGTCAGGAAAAGCTTAGCTGATAATCTTGGCATGAGAAAGGGGTGTGGAGAAGTGATCCTGAAGGTACTGACCAATGAACAAAAGCAAAGGAGAGTCAACGTTTGCCAAGATCTTCTGGAGAGGCAAGGCGGTGTTCTGGGCTGTGTTATCACTGGTGACGAAACACGCACGTACCAGCGCAACTCTGAAACCAAGTACCCAGGTGTGCAATGGAAGGCAGCCAACAGCCGTGACCAAAAGAGTTCTGTCAGCCTAAATCAAGAGTCGAAATAATGTTGTTAGCCTTTTTTGATATCAGAGAGATAGTTTGTCATGAATTAGTACCAACTTCATAAATTATTAACCAAGTTTGCTACTTGAAAGTGCTGAAAAGGCTGCATGAAAAAGTTAGACAAAAAAGACCTAAACTTTTCACCAACAGCTCATGGCTCTTGCATCACGACAATGCACCAGCTCACACAGCACTGTCTGTGAAGGAGTTTTTCACCGGTAAACAAATAACTGTATTGGAACACCCTCTCTACTCACCTGATCTGGCCCCCAGTGACATTTTTCTTTACTCCAGAACAGGAGATACTAAAAAGAAGACATTTTGATGACACTCAGGACATCGTGCTTAATATAACAGCTGTGATGGCCATTCCAGAAAAAGAGCTTCCATATTGCTTTGCAGGGTGAACTAGGCACTGGCGTTAGTGCATAGCTCCCAGGGGGAGTGCGCCAAAGTTGACCATAATAATATTCAGCAGTGAGATATAATAGCCCTTTTTGGAGGATGAGTTCTCGAATGAAGTTGTCAGGCCTCCTTGATGTTAACTGAATCAGTAGAACTTATGGTAACTCTAAATGCCTTGTACCTAATGTGATTCAAGGATATAGATCACAAAAAAATTAAGATTATATCCCAAAAATTAATTCAGTGAAAAAATCTTTTAAAATGTTGCCTTTTTTAAAGTGTTGCAATAATAAGAAAGTAATTATAATAGTCTATAAAAACTCCCATGTAAATACATATTTAAAACAATGATTTTGACAGTAGTTTTAAAGTTTGCTATACAGATATTCCCTGGTTATGAACATTCCACTCACACAGACAGCTCTTACTTGCCCTTTAGTAATACATAAATTTGCCCTCACTCTGCTATCATTGAACCAACCCTACTGCAATCAAATTCTTCATTCACTTGTTGCATGTGCAGCTTTTAAACCATTGGAATGTTTTGAGCCTTTTCACTAAAATAAGGCTAAATAAGAATCAAATGCACTTTTTCTGAAAAGAATCTCATTCATAACCTGGAGACTGTATGTACTATTTAAAGATTCTTAAATCTATCTGAAATGAAATAAGGACTATAGAGACAATCCAGATACAAATAAAGAATAGCTCTTTGGGGGGGGGGGGGGAAGTTCCAAAATTTTAATAACACAGTTGAAAACATGATAAACTGATCATAGGAGTTATCAGTAGAAGATTTCACACATCAGAAGCTTTGGAAATAGGCTTTAATATCCTTTAAGGAGACCAACAGAATCACAGTGATTTCCATAAAGAAAGCATTATTCAAAGATAAGGTTAAGAGGATGGTGCTGAACTCCTATTATCTGCATAAGGAAAAGCTGAGTGCAGATGATCCTACTGGGAATCTCAATTTATGGTATCATTTCAGAATACCCTAAAGGGAAAACTAAACTCAAGATAGGTTACATGTACAGGTCTTTAGTGGACATTTATAATGTAAAAGGATCGAAAAAATAAAAATAAAAATACAAGAAAATAATGAAGTTCATGATACAAAATAATTATATACTTTTCATTGAAGCCAGTCAAGCCAAGCGCTGTCGAGTCGAATGCTTTTTGAAATATTGTAATACCTATGAACACTCATAATGTCAGAACTACATTTACTTGTGATTTCTGATAGTAATATAATTATTATGTTTAAAGTAAATAAAACATCTTAAAGATAGCATTTGCTTTGTAAGTTGTCTGCTCATATTTGTAGTTATAATTATACTTCATCAAATATTAATCATAAAGTAAGCAAATTATAAAGTAGATATATAAAATAATTAAATTGTAGAGATGCTGTTTTTCTGTAGTTACAGAGGTTTACTTGCTTCACTCCAGGAATGAGGGTGTTGTCTTGAATTTCATTCAAAAACATTTTTTTATTGAGAATTATTATGAGTTAGATGCTGTTGAGTGCCTGATTATTATGTGGGCAAAAGAGACTGATTTCCCTAAGATTTATGGTACAAAATAAGGAGATAGGCATTATTTTTTAATAAATCACACACATAATTGTAAAAGTATATGTAATATATTCTCATTAATACCTAATCATAAGGGTGGAAACTTTCTTCTGCATGAGACTTACCCTGCTCCTTTTCTCATGGAGCTAAGTTTAAAGCAGGACAAGGGTGACAGGCTGGTATTCCTACTCCTTTGCCTCAGCAGATACACATTATAGAGGGAGGGGAAAAAAGGAAGGAAGGGAGGCAGGGAGGCAGGAAAAAAACTGAAAGAGAATAAGCAAGTATTTAAGTTTAACATAAAAGTAAAATCTAACTTCAGATTTATACCCTTACTGAAAATTACTCAAGTGTTACCTGAACACATAATCCCAAGGACATGCTTTGTTTTTCTGGACTGAGTTTCTAACTGTACATTATGTTTCAATCTGCCTGTATGCTACAAAGAAAACAAAACAAAACAACTCATTGCCCTCGAGTCAGTTCTAGTTCACAGAAACCCTGTAGGACATAGGAGAACTGTCGTATTGGGTTTCAAAGGAGTAGTTGGTGTATTTGAACTGCCAACTTTTTGTGTAGGAGGAAAGCTCTTAATTGCTGCACTCACTCCTTATTCTGTAACAAATTCTGTTTAGGATCAAGTTTTTATCTTAGTTAAGTCAATACCACAAGCTGCTGAAATATCAGGCTACTTTAGCAGGTCTCTCATCAAGCCCCTTCCAGGAAAACAACCAAAGAAAGCAAAATCAGTATTAACATACACTGGGAAGAAAATAAAACTGTTTTTGCTAACATGGATCAGTAACAATAGTGATGACCACTGGAAAAAATTAGAGCTTCTGTATTCAGGAGTGTCTCAATATCCAGATATATGCAAATACTCACTGCTTTCAGAAAATGTGTTTCTGGATTACAGGGCTGCTAACCCAAAATTGATAGTTCAGATCCATAAGTCATCCTTGGAAACTCTATGGGGCCATTCTACTCTGTTCTATAGGGTCACTAAGAGTAGGAATTAACTTGAAGAAAACATGCTTACATTTTCTGGTTTTTGACACCTTTAGACAACGTCAGAATATAGTTTATGTATTGAAGGAGAAATACATATACCATCCTCTGGGAAAACTGTTAATATAGAGCTGATTTTTCAATTTAATTTTAGGCAGATTTTGTATTAGTTCTCTATATCTCAAACCTGAATTTTTAATGAGGTCAGAGGTAACTCCATCAGTTCTGCTTGGTCCTTATACATTTAAGTTTCTCTAACTTCATACCCTTTGAACCAATTTGTATTATTACTTCCTGAAAGTTGACCTGATGTGGAGACACGTTTCATCTATCTTTCTAGGAAACTAGAGTATCAGCACCAGAGGACATTAAAAATAAGGTCAGATGGAAACTCTTCTCTCTGCTGGTTTAGTTGTAATTGTTCTAATGGTTGAGAGATGTACTATAACAGTCTTTAATTCTCTAAATTGGCACTAAGAATAAGAGCCCATGTGTCCTTCCACAACCTCCTTTCCAACTGACTCTAGTCATTAATACCACCTAGAAGCCAATGAAACCTAACCAAAACAACACCAGCAAATAACAATTACAATATGCCATACAATTTGGCTTAAATAGCCTTTATTGTTTTACATAGAACATAACAAGTAACTCACAAATTTCAATTTATCCACATTTATACAGCATCAAATATCCTGTTGGATATAAAATATAGATTTTTGAGAGCCATGTCAAAAGTTAAAGCAGCAGAGAAAGATTTTTTAACAATGACTTCACTTATCAAACAGTAGAAACTGAAAAATGTCTCTGGCACCCAGAATCATTTAATGTTTCTATGGCAGTGATAAAAGCCACTTCAGGTGTTGCTGCAGCAACAGCTTTGAAAGCAATAGAGTTCTGATGTGGAGAAGATCCATCAAAAATAAATCAAACCTTGTTTCACTGGTGCCAAAAGGAGTGTGTATAATGGAAAGTTATTAAGACCCAAGCCATGTGCAGGATTTGGCCCCAGCACAAGGCCCTTTTGCCTGAGTATTTCCCAATGAATCACTGTCCCTCTCCTTTCTTCCTCCTGGTATTGTCAGGGGTCCTCATATGGCTATAGATTAGAGAAGGTGAGTGCTTTAAGGCTTTGGGAAACTTTCCTAGCATACCATTTTACCACCATGTTAAACATACTCTCTCTCTCCGTGCTCACACACACACACACACACACACACACACACAGAGGAAGAGCAAGAGAGAGAGAGAGAGAGGTTACTGCAAACTGTTTCATAGAACTTACAGTATGTCACTCCCAAAGTCATACAATTTACCTATCTTTAGGAAGTCAGTAAAGTTTATTTAATAGCTAAACTAAATTCTAGATGCTTTGATAGACGTGATCTCATCTAATATTCACAAAGTTCTAGGTATAACCCTGCAGGAAATGTTTTCTTAATCTCATTTTGCAGACCAGCTACCAAGGCTCATAGAACTCAAATGTTTCACACACACACACACACACACACACAAAACAATTTACAAGTGATAGGGCTGGATTAATATTTAGAATCTTTGATTTCATATTCTTTGTCATTTCCATTCTACTTTCTACCTTAAAAGTAAATTTTTAAAAACATATATATGTTTATATAGAGAGATAATATATACATATATGTTTATATATAATGCTTGCATATGTATATACGCTTTTAAAGGCTTACTTTGGAGTTTTGTCATTGAGTGGAGTCAAGTCTGTTCAAATTTCTAGAAACTGTATGTACTTTGGAAGAAAAGTAAAAATACGTGTGTGTGTGTATGTGTACTGAGATGTATCTATGTGTATATATATATCCATTTTAAAAATAGAAATAATTCCTATTTAAAAGTACTTTACTTGAAAAGTAAATGCTAAATTATTTATAATACATGCTTTTAGACACGTGCAAACATAAGATTAGGTATACTGGATATTATAGATTAAAAACATTAAAACAAAGCATGTGTGAATATACTTCATGAAGTATATGTGAAGAAATAAATAAAAAATTAAAATGGACCTCCTCTAAACAAGACTGAGGATGTCACTTGGTCATGATAAGTTTAGTTCCCACAATGTAACTATGCAGTAGACTGCTAATAGCACAGGTTCACTTAGGATCTATGTGCCTAAATCCACGGTTGGTTGTGTGATACTTCAACTGTCCAGTCTTTTGCCGTCTTTGAATCACATATAGCCTGTGTTTCTCCACTGTGCCGTGCTATGCTACCATTTGCACTTAAATTAGTTGTTTGCACATCTACATCTTTTCCTTTTGTATTGAAACCAAAATCAAACCCATTGTCTTGTGTTGTTTCCAACTCACAGTGACCCTACAGGGCAGAGTTGAACTGCCCCATAAGATTTTACTGAAGCCAGCTGTCACGTCTTTCTTCCCCGTGTAATGGCTGGTGGGTTCGAACTGCCAACCTTTTGGTTAGCAGCTGTACAACTTAACCACTTTGCAACCAGTGGCCCTTTCATATTAACCACAGCCAAGAAACCCATTGCCATTGAGTCATTGCCAACTCACAGTGACACCATAGGATAGAGTAGATCTGCCCCCATAGAGTTTCTAAGGATTCACATTGCTGACATTCTGCTTAGCAGCTGTAGCTCTTAACCAGAACACAACCAGGATTTCCTCTTCCATATTTGCCCTTGATAACTGAAGTAGGCCTACCTGGATCTAGCAAATCCTTGTGACTTAGTGGTTAAGTGCTACAACTGCCAGCTAAAAGGCTGACAGTTTGAATGCACTAGGTTCTCTTTGGAAACTCCATGTGGAAGTTCTACTCTGTTCTATAGGATAACTAAGAGTCAGAACTAACATGATGGCTCCAATATTATCCTAAACGCAGATAATCTTGCAGTATTTACTGACAGTATAGTTATCCAGATAATTATATAGAATATATTCATTAGATTTTTGTAATTATAACTAAAAGAACAACATAAAATTAGAAAAAAAGTCTCACCGAAGACTCTTAGTCCCCAGAAAATAAATCAAGGAATAACATACACCCACAGATTACAGTTTGAGAAAATAGTTATTACAAGTGAATGAGACATTTAACACAAGTGAGTTTTTAATCAATGATTTTTAACATTTCTAAAGAAATAACTACTTTATTCTACAATTGAATGGGGATTCGTAATGTAGGATAATTTACTTGATGATCTAGGACTATGACTGTAAGCATTCTGTCCAGATAACTAATACTCAGCTCTTTACCATCTGCCATGAATTCTTCCACCATCACCTTCCTCCAGTCTTCCCTTTTAGACTATGTTCTAGCTAGTGATTCCCAATGTTGGCTTCATATTAGAGTCACTGAAAGAACTTTAAAGTAAATGTGTAAATAAAAACAACCATACTCAAACTCCATTCCCCAAAATCCTGATTTGATTGGTTGAGGTAGGATCTGGATGTAGGCTTCTTTTAAATGGTGCCTTAGTTATTTAAATGCACAGTCAGAATTGAGAACACCTACTCTAGCTAATCAGAAAAATGTTTTAAAAATAGGTCATAGCATTTTTGTACATACTGTTACTGATTTATTTATTTTGATTGGTATATCCCCACTCCTAGAGGATGGTTCACGTAACGTAAGATGTTCAAGTCAAATATCAGTTTCCTGTGAATGCTTCCTAGACTAATATGGGCTACCTGGATTACTCTTTCCTTTCTTCTCTCATGGCGATTGAAACTAATCAAATAGTATAATACATATTGTAGTATAGCAATCTCTTGTGTACATATCTTTAATCTTGTAAATCCATGGCTATAAATTTTTGCACTCTTTGGGTCCATCAATCTTAACAGCATGCACTAGGATGCATCATACATTTTTTTTTTTTTTTCAAATAAATGAGTTAGGAAAGGAGGTAGGAAATACCAGAAGAAACTAATTAATCAATCCATCTTTCAAAAATATATTGTGCTCTTTTTATCTAGTGTTGTTCTTAGGCTTATTTTGGAAGTATAGGCTTACCCTGACCTGCTCTAAATAGGCTGAAGCTGCCATATCATTGCTTCTGTGTACTCACTGCTCTGTCTCTATTTTCTAAACATAGGTTGTTTTTTTTATTTTTAAAGTAACATTTGTTTTTTTAATAGTATTTTATTTTTTATTGTTGTTGAGAATATACAGAGTAGAATGTACATCAATCCACCAGTTTCTATGTGTACAATTCAGAATCAATAATTACTGTATTTTTATGTTAATAGCATGCTGTTTTTTGTTTTGTTTTGTTTTTTTTACAACAACCTGTAAAAAACAAACAATGATGCTTATGAAAATACCTCACAGGAGGGCAAACAGCAGCTGGCAAACAAATGTAGAAGGCATATATTATTTCTGCAAATAATCTGGAACACTCTTTGAGCAATACAATTCTCACCCTTGGTTTTCAAATTATTCTTCCCCCGTGAACATAAACTTTCTGTCCTCTAAGTTTCCTATGTAATCTTTCCAGTTGCTGTTGTCAATTTCTTTTTTTTTTAATACTATGTACAATAGCAGAAAATCGGTTAAACCTGCATATAATTCTGCTTCAGTAGACTGAATTTTTTTTTATTTTATTTTACTTTTTTTGGTATAAAAAGTATAGGTCTTTGGTGGTAAGTAGTTTTGCACAGTATAACTTACATTTCGTCTTGCACTCTTGGTAAATGAGATAGTTAAAGGTTCAGACCATGGTTAAGAAGTCACTCAGTGCAAGTTTCTTGTGACACTGCCCACAGAACTAAAGAAAGAAAGGGCTTTCATATAGAGCTAAATGTCTAATGCTTATCCACTCTTACAAAGAAGGCACATGCAATAATAAATCCACTCAATTTTACTTCATGTAAGAGCCCTTTTGACTATTATTTTTAAATAACAACAGTCTCCTAATGCTCTTACTCCATAACCTCATTCCCTGTTTAATTGTTCTCTATAGTTCTCATCACCACCTGGATACATCCATTATTTTATACTTTTTTTATTATTATTGAATTTTTTTACCACACCAGAATACCAGAATATATTCATGAGGCCAAGGACTTTTTTTTTTTGGTCTCTTTTGTAATTTGCTATGCTCCCAATGCCTATAATGGTACCTGATACAGACTAAGTATACAGGAAATTATTGTTTTAAAACAAACAAAAAAAATTTTCTTATAAGTCAACTATTATTTAGGAATTGTATTCTATTTATGAATAAGCATCATAAGAGGAAAGTTGATTCGTTAAGGTCAGCTATGTGAAGATAATCCTTAAATTATCTGCATTGTCTTGATTATACTATCTATACCAGCTGATGTTCGTGGATGACTATCTTAGTTGTTCAATACAATTATTTATAGGATCTTGACTGTAACTGTTATTACACCAATTCTTTCTTCCTTTATTTTTGACATTTATTATTATTATTATTTTGAATTCTTAATACACCCAACTTCTTCATTTTCCTGGAAACAGCCAGAGGCAAGATTGAGCCAAAGAGTTATAAAACTAAAGTTGGACCTCATACACAAAACAGGCCATGTAAATTTTTACATTTTGAAAGCTCAGAGTACAATATTGAGACCAGATTATTATGCATCCCTTCATGCTCCTGACCTGAAAAGCTATTGTAAGCACATGACAATTCTACATTGAAATCTCCAGGACTCTGATTTTGATCAGTGTGATTATTAACACTGGTACAGCACGTGCAGTGAGATACAACATGCAAATGCAAGTTGAAGAAAATGATTAAAAGGAGTTTTTAAGATACACAAGATATTTTAAAAATAACTTACTTAAAATTAAATAGATAATTTTAAGTTCTCCATAAAGTAAAATAATCTCAGACCCACAACTTTTCCTATCACATGACCCAATCAATCTTAAGAAATCCCATTTACGACAGTTGATGCCATCCAAGAGAGAAGCTTCAAGCTGAGCATTTGAAATTTACTATTAACATACTGCAAATATATCCAGCAAATCTTCCAAATAATCCATAGAAATTTCTATTTTAAAATCCAATAATGTAATGTTTAATTTTTTTGAAACTGCTAAAACAATATTAAGAAAAGTAGACTACAAAAAATTCATTTAACATTATTTCTGAACTGTGGCAAAAATAAACCCACATTAAAAGAATAAAAGAAACTTCTTGTCAGGAGGAGGTATTTTAGTATGTTTCTTTATTTATTTCAGAATTCAAACAGACTATCAATGTGTATAAGATTTTTCCAAAGAATCACTAAAATATTTGCAGTCTGACTTTGTCAATACAAAACCAGTGAGACTCATTGCTATCGATTCCATTCTGACACATAGTGACCTATAGGGACACTGTGTCAACAATCTACTGTTGTATAATAAATTGCCTCAAAAGCAATCAATTAAAAAAAAATTCCACATCTCACAGATACTATGTTTCAGATCCTGATGGTCAAGTAAATGGGAACATCTTTGCTGGGTGCTTCTGGCTCAGAGACACTCGTGAACTGAAGCTGTTGGCCGGGGCTGAGGTCTTAGGGCGCCATAACAATGCTCAAACGGAACAAGCAGGTTTGCTTCCCATCCAACCCAAGTGGCTCCTGGAAGTTTTGTTGGCCAGAGTCTTTCTGTCCTTGGCATGCAAACATCTTGTTGAGTACCCTGAATGCTCTCATGACAGGGTAGCTGGCTTTCTTCAGAAACAGGGAAAATTTGTACTAACATATAAAACAGTGTCTTTTATAATACAGTCCTATAAGTTGCATACCACAACTTATTGGTCACATGCAGCAACCTGGTACAACGTGTGATGGTGGGGTGGAAAAACAAACAAAAACTAGTTGCTGTCCAGTAGGTTCTGACTCATAACAACACTCTAGGACACAGCAGAGCTGTCCCATAGTTTCTCAGTTATAAATCTTTATGGAAGCAAGCTGCTACATCTTCTGCCCACACAGGTGCTGGTAAATTCAAACAACCTACCTTTCAGTTAGAGTAGAGCACTTAACCACTGCACCACTGGGGTTTCTTCAATGGAAATAGACAAGGGTATAAATACTGGGAGTGGGGACACCTAGGGCCATCTTAGAGGTTGACTGCCACAGACATTATTTACATTTTAAGCAAGACAGTTCTTATTGAGTAGGACTGTCTTGTATACATGAGAATGATAATTATTTCTATCTACCCTTTCCCACGCACTTTGCCAATAAAACTAAATCCTAGTCATGTTGAAAACAAGAAATACCCTCTAAAATTTCCAGCATCCTTTCATTCAGGTATCGGAAATAGGGGCATCTCACATTTACAGAGGCTGCTTGTAAAAAAGGAGTCTCTCTGAGCCTATTAACAATGCAAGATAAGTTTGTGAATTAGTTGGTCAATCTTTGTTTTAGAGGCAAGCCAGCCAGTTTGAGCTCCCCATGTCAAGGTGCATCAGAGTGTGCGCAAAGGTGATTCATTGTGACAGCACAAATGTCTAATTATGTGCACAGCTCACTGAATTTGTAACAAGATGCCCTATACATGAGGGGCTTAAAGATAAACTGCTAGATAGCAATGTTTGTGTCCATTTTGCCATTTTTCTTCATCAGACAGTATTCGTATGGAGACCCTCAGTTCAACCTAATGTAACAAAGTTATGATCTTTAAATCAACATGTCCATAGCCTGTTCAAATTCTATTTACAAATGTCTTTACCACTGCAGAGTCTACAGACTTCGAATTATTCTTCATTTTCAAAACAAACAAAAAGATCAGAGATTAAATTTGTTTTACTCTGTAAGGATGATAAAACAAGGTCAACTATTTCAGATTTATTGCACAAGTAACATGATCTTATTCCTTGTTGCTTTCAGAAGGCCAAAGACTTCAATCAATTGATAGTTATTGTTTATTCATTCATTAATTTATTCACTTATTCAGAATTGAATGAATGTATTGATCAGACTAACTAAATGATATAGAAACATGTACTAAATACCAAGAACGATACAGAGAAAAATTTGATCTGGATCCTACCCTCAAAGAATGTCCATGCATTTTCAATAATGACATAGGAGTCAATTATCATTTTATGTCTTGAAAGTTTATGTGAAGTAAATTCAAATTAAAAGCATTCCCATATATGGCACTACCTTGAAAAGTCCAAAAAACATTTGGACTTTCAATAATTTCAAAAAAACTTCAAGCTTTCAAAATTCAGATACATGAAAAGAAGGAACCAATGATTTATTAAAACTTGATGTATAAACCACACGAAATGTTGTTTTGGTTTTAGTGGATATTCTTTGTGGCATTAGGTTGATATAAACAAATAGAGCTTTACAGGCAATTTTAAGAGACACCAACGCGTTGATGTGCTAGTACCGTTCGAAAGAGTGAATTGTGAAATATTTAGGAACTTTGTCAGTTGATTAGAATCATGACTGTAGCTTGAAATCAACCTTGTTAGGAATATTTACACCCTGGAAATCATTAAATATTACAGACTAGGAACTTTTCTTTCTTTTTTTTTAATTCTTTTGGGGAGCTGGTTGTTAAACATTCATCAGCACATCATTGTAGCAAACATCTGCTCTTACATTAGTGATCAAATAAAATAAAACCACTTTAGTATCACACTCAGTATGTCACTTTCTTAAGTTTCATGGTAATCGTGGCCAGTCAAAAAGTTAATAGTTTTCAGTCCAGTAGAGCAAAGCTTTCCAGTGTCATCTGGGTTCTATACCTGGTGGTATGTCACATTCTGGAAAATCACTCTGATTTCTCATCAAAGAGAATTCTCAATAAAATAGTCTCTTTCATCCTCATTGAGTCTGACAATCAGTCTGTCTCATTCAGATATATGATGATGGATAATACAAAAGAACAGAAAAAATTAGTGGATGAAAATTGTGTAGACCAAACTATACCTTTTGTTTTTTAGGTAGAGAGTAAGGATTATTATTGCTGCTGCAACATTGGGCTCCAAATATTGAAGAATTAGGTACTACTTTCATAATAGTTTTTGTAGTGTTTTATTGAAACAAGTTACTAGAGCCTCAACAGAATATATATGTCTTACATCAGGTATCGTAAGATGTAAGTCTATGAATGTACATATATTCAAAACTATCTCATACATTTATTTCTCTGAGCAACAAATCTCACCTATGTCTTTATATACTTTGAAAATCAAGTGAAAAAGGAAATGTTTACCAAAAACTATGTTATTATGATTTTAAGACATTGATTATTAATGCACAAGGATCAAAAAATTTCATTTCATTGTTCCCAGAGTGAAAATAGCTCTAGCCAGCTACATAAAATACACACATATATAAGATATATATGTTATACTGCACACATACTGCCAAAATGTTTCATCTGGGCATGCGGGTGAATTACTGTTTCTGGGGAAGATATAACTTTCTAATTTACTTACTTCCATGATTCTCAGAATTGGGTACACTGAAGTCTTT
Source organism: Heterohyrax brucei (assembly GCA_028571685.1). Taxonomy (NCBI): domain Eukaryota; kingdom Metazoa; phylum Chordata; class Mammalia; order Hyracoidea; family Procaviidae; genus Heterohyrax; species Heterohyrax brucei. Next base: position 123,026,798 of record CM053142.1, on the reverse strand, counting down.
TGCATCTCATGTTTAAATTTTACAATGTATTGGAAAAAAATTATGTGATATAGGAATATTCAACCCAACAAGCTAAACTTAGACTTGAGAGAAACTGCTGACTGCGGACAAGGCAGACAATTAGCAAACCAATTTATTGGATATTTACCCTATTTCTTGTGAAAAAGCATTTAAAATTTTATTGTACATGAAATAGAGCATATATTAAACATTGATTTCTATCCATAACCTAATTACTAATCTTAAAACTTCCACTCCAACAGATGATAGGTTCCTTCAGTGTATCATTGTCACAGCAGTTCTACCTTATTTTTAAAGTATGATCTAAATAATACAGTGAAACAACTGCTGCCATTTATACTGTTGGCATTTATATAAAATATTGTTATCTTACAAACATCATTGTAGTCCCTTGGGACTACTCAACATTCTACATTGGAAATTTTCTCCATATTATTCCTTCTGCTCCTGCAACACACATTCTGCTTTCCATCTCTCTGTATAAGGGAGCCACCCAACGGATCTGTGGGAGCCCTGTAAAGATCATAGCCTAGGAAACCCTAGCAATTTTACTCTGTCACACAGAGTTAGTGTGGTTCAAAATGCGCTTGATAACACGTAATAGCAACAACAAAAAGGGATTATGTAATACTTCATGTTCTTATATTCAGCCCTTAACAGTCTCTGACACATCATATTGTGCTTGTTTTCATGAAATATCTAAAACAGGTGTCTTAGCCATCTAGTGCTGCTGTAACAGAAATACCACAAGTGGTTGCCATAGAAAGCAAAATTTTGTTCTATCACAGTCCAGTAGGCTACCAGTCCAAATTCAGGGCATCAGCTCGGGGGAATTTGTTTCCTCTGGAGGAACGTCTTTGTTGTCAATCTTCCTCTGGACTGGGAGCTTCTGAGGTACAGGAACCCTGAGTCCTTTACAAAGGATACTGTCTGCATGTGGCAGCGCTTCATGGTGGTATGAATTCCCAGCTCTGTCTGCTTGTTTCCCTTTCCCTTATATTCCAAGAAGGTGCCTCAAGGCACAATACAATCTTACAGATTACCCAGCCCCACCAACACAACTGCTGCCCATTGTCTCTTATTAATATCATAGACGCAGGATTCACAACACACAGCAACATAACTCAATACCATGAATCAAGGTCTAGCCAAATTGCTATACACATTTTTGGGGTGACACCATTCAATCCATGACAACAGGCAATGTGATTTTAGATTTTATATCTCAATTTTTGGACCAATATTCAGTATTTACAGCCTATAATTATTCACCTTCCTCAGTGGCAATTTCATAAGAATAATCAGCATCATTTTCTGGACATGTTTATAGGACTTCACTTGGGCAAGATAAGACAGAGGCAGTGATGCCCTCATAGCTGCCTAAAAACTTTATTAATTTTTTTTGACTCTATACACTAAGGTTTTCACTGGCCAGATTTTTAAAAGTAGACAGCCAGTTCTTTCTTCCTGATGTACAATACAGTCAGTGATAGGATAACACCCATAAACTTACAAATAAGCCCTGATAATGTAACTATTATTCATATTTATATATCTAACACTAAAGTGAATGATGACACAATTGAAGATTTATGCATATGAAATTGATTAAACATGCAATCAAGATGCAACGATGATCAGTGGTGATGAGAATGCAAACACTGGGAACAAAGAAGAAGAAGAATCAGTACTTGGAAATTGTGGCCTTGGTGACAGAAAAAGTGCTAGGGATTGCATGACAGAATTTTGCAAGACTGACAAATTCATCATTTCTCAGCAACATAAACATTAACTATGCATGTGGACCTTGCAAGAAGGACAACACCAGAATCAATATGACTACATCTGTGGAAAAAGATGATGGAAAATTTCAATAACGTTCATCCGAGTAAGTCCAGAGCCTAGGAAACAGACCATCCATTACTTCTATGCAAGTTTAAGTCAAAGCAAGTCCACAACAGTCAAAGTATGTTTGACTCTTTAGTTTATCTCAATACCAGTTATATCGACTACTTCAACAAGAGATTTAACTCACTGAACAATAATGACTGAAGACAAGAAAACTTGTGAGATGACATAAAGGATGCCATACATGAAGAAAGCAAATGGTTGTTAAAAAGTAGGAAACAAAAGAGAAGAAGAAAATATATGTCAGAAGATACCCTGAAACTTGCTCTTGAACATAGAGTAACTAAAAGAAAGGAAGAGATAAACACGTAAAAGAGGTGAACAGAAGATTTCAAAGGGCAGCTCAAGAACACAAAGTATAATGAAGTATGCAAATACCTAGAGTTAGGAAGCCAAAAGGGAAGAACACACTTGGCACTTCTCAAGCTGAAAAAACTGAGTAAGAAAATTCAAGCCTCTAGTGACAATATGAAGGATTCTATGGACAAAATACTGAATGATACAGAAAGTCTCAGAAGATAAAAGGTATACACAGAGTCACTTTACCAAAAAAGAACTGGTTGATGTTCAGCCACTCTGGGAGACAGCACGTGATCAGAACCAGTGGTGATGGAGGAAGAATTCCAAGCTGTACTGAAGGCACTGGCAAAAAACCAGATTCCAGCAATTGACAGAATGCTAATCGAGATGCTTCAGCAAATGAATGCAGTGTTGGAAGTGCTCACCTATCTATGCCAGGAAATCTGGAAGACAGCTACCTGGCCAACCAATTGGAAGAAATCTATCTTCATGTGCATTCCAGAGGAATATGATTCAGTCTCTGTTTAGATCCACAGGCAATCATACGAACAAAACAAGGGAACATCGCATGGTTTAAAGTCAGTAAATGTGTGCAGCAGGGTTTTATCCTTTTACAATACTTTTTCAGTCTGTATGTGGAGCAAATAATCTGAGAAGCTCAAATATATGAAGATGAATGTAGCATCAGGATTGGAAGAAGACTCATTAATAATCCGTAGAATGCAGATGACACAATCTTGCTTGCTGAAAGTGAAGAGACCTTGAAGCTCTTACTGAAGAAGATCAAAGACTACAGCCTCCAGTATGGATTATTCGTCAACATGAAGAAAACTAAAACTGTTGCAGCTAGGCCCATAAGCAACACTATGATAAGTGGAGAAAATATCAAAGTGGCCAAAAATTTAATTTACTTGTATCTACAATCGACACCCATGGAAGTGGCAGTCAAGAAGTCAAATAATGTATTATGTTGCATAAATATGCTGAAAAATACTTCTTTCAAGAGTTGAAAAGCAAAGATGCTAATCTGAGGACTAAGGTGCACTTGACCCTTAATTGTGCCTGAATTGCTTCATATACATGGGAAATATAAATAAGAAGACTGAGCAAAAATTAATGTATTTTGATTATGGTATTGGAGAAGAATAATATATCATGTACTGCCAGAAGAAAGAAAAAAATTGTCTTGGAAGACAACAGAATGCTCCTCAGAAGCAAAGATGGTGAGATTTTATCTCACTTGATTTAAACTCTTTATCAGAACAGATTGGTCCCTGGAGAAAGATATCATGCTTTGTGGAGTGGGGGTTGAGGGGAAGGATTGCCATAGAGTTGATCCTGACTCACAGTGACCATCCAGGACAGAGGTCAATGAGAAAGACGAAGATCCTCAACAAGATGGATTGACACAGTGCCTGCAAAAATGTGCTGAAGCACAGCAATTGTTGTTAGGATGATGCAAGATTGGGCAGGGTTTTGTTCTGTTGTACAGAGGGTTGCTCTGAGGCAGACCTGATTCTCTGATGTTTAACAACAACAGCGTATGATACTGGAACACTTATTTCCTCACAGAAACTTAAGCTGTTTGCCTTTGGAAAGCAAAAATAAGTAGAAAAGTGGGCTGGTGGGGGGTAGATAGAAGAATTACAGAAGAGGAAAAGAAAAGAGAAAGAGAAAATGAAAAACATACTAAAGATGGAGTAAACTCACTGGCCTAATGCCTACTTCTAAATTATTGTTACTTATCCTAAATAAATATGCCAATTATTTTCATTTGGAAATATCTAAGAAGTTTGTACAAAAAAAGATAACTGTATAAATGCCCACACATATATGTGCTAAATCCAATAAGGAGGATGTCTTCCATATTTCCATTCAAAGGTACATTAATCACACCAGTTGCCTGTTCTATCTTTAAATGTGGAAGCCAGAAAAACAAAAGAGTTAAGATATGGCTTTATTAGATATAATGAGATATTTAACATGAAAATGAATTTCAAAACTCTTCTAGTGATTTCTTGTCTTATTAGCTCTTATTGTGAGGTAATAAATACACTCACAAAAAAAAATCTATGAAAATAATTTTTACCGAACAATGAATAGAATTACAGGGGACATCAGAGTTAACATAATGCTTTTAGTTTGCAATTTATGTCATTATATTGCATTCCAATCTTATTACTATTTACTTACCTTCACTAAAACAAAGATCATCTATGAATAGCCTCTGTAGCCCTTCTTTGATCAGCACAACACACATTTTTTTTTTAGTCTCCAGACGAAATAATGTTTCACTTGCATTTTGTGTTATGACCTTAGACCTAGATTTTAATGCCTTAAATGGTACATTTAGATAGCATACATGCCAGGGTTGAGAATGACTTTCACCAGCTCTGGCCCATTGGTAAACAGCATAATCCTTGCAATCGTACAGCCTGAGATTCCCCAGTGTGACACTTAACTAGCTGGTAACCATCATGAACAAATTATTTGACCCTTATCTTTATGTTTTGAAAATAGGGAATTGTAATATTAGTTATCTTTTATGGTTGTAAAGGTGAAGTGTTTAGACTGATGCCTCACAGTGCAGTAAGTCTGAAAAATACAGCTTTTATCTTTGTTGATATTATCTACTATAGTAGCATCTAATTATTTGTGAAGACATTAAAGCCAAATACAAATGGATAATTTCAGCAAGGTCACAGAATTTGTTAGTGTTACATTTAGTAATAGAATTTGAGCCATCTAATTACCTGGAGGAAACCCTGGTTGCATAGTGGTTAGGGAGTTAAATGCTACAGCTGCTAACCAAAAGGTCCAAATCCACTAGGCAGTCCTTGGAAACACAATGTGGCAGTTTTAGTCTGGTCTGTAGGGTCATTATGAGTTGGAATTGACTTGACATCAGTGAGTTTCGTTTTTGGTTTAATTACTAGAATTTAGAAAAAGAGAGAAGAGGAAGAAGAAAGATGTAAAAGGTGTATAATTTTGTTTGTTTTTTCCTTATAAGCATTACTGAACTTCATAACATGAAAATACTTTGGATACATACATAGTATCTTTGACCAAGATATGTGAAATGATACTAATACTTCAATAAATAAATAAATGAATAAATTCTTCATTTAAAACTAGATCTTGTACACTATAGAGATTGTTCTGGGTAGAGAACATTGAAACAGAAAATGTGTCAGAGATATAGATAGATTCTTTTATAACCAAGAAGGAGTTAAGAAATACTGACCTTTGACCTTGACCACCCGATCTTTGACAAGTGGGCATAAAGTCCATCAAAGAGGAAAAGGCAGTCTTTTTAACAAATGGTGCTGACAAAAATGGATGTCCATCTGCAAAAAAAATCAAACAGGATCCATACTTCACACCATACACAAAAACTAAATGGATCAAAGATCTAAATATAAAGTCAAAACCTATAAAATTAATAGAGAAAAAACTAGGATCAATGCTAGAATCTCTGTTCATGACAGCAACAGGATGCAAACCATAACCAACAACAGATTAAGTCCAGAAGATAAACTAGAAAATCAGTAGCTTCTAAAAAGTAAACACCTATGTTCTTCAAAAGATATCACCAAAAGAGTGAGAGCTTACCACCTTGGGGGTGGGGAATGTGACTATTACAAATAAGGCAAAGGTCTAATCTCTATAACCTATGAGAAAACACAGTACTTCTACATCAAAATGACAATGCAATTAAAAAGGAGCAAAGGAAGTGAACAGACAGCTCACCAAAGAAAATTTTCAAGCAGCTAAAAGATAGATCAAGAAATGCTCACTATCACTATCATTCAAAAAGTGTAAATCAAAATCCCAGTGAGAGACTATCTCACCTTGGTATTACTGGTACAAATTTAAAAAAAGCAAGAAAGTAACAAAATGTTGGAGAGGCTGTAGGAGATCAGAACTTTTATGTATTGCTGGTGGGAATACAAAATGATTTAGAATGACAGTACAGTGTTTCCTCAGAAAACTAGAAATAAAAATACCATATGATTCAGCAACCATACTCTTAGGAGTAGAGCCTAGAGAAATGACAGTTGTCACATGAACAGTCACATGCACACTCATGTTCACTGCAGCATTGTTCACAGTAACAAAAAAGGTAGAAACAACCTATATGCCCACGAAGAGATGAGCAGATAAACAAACCGTGGTACATACACACAATGGAGTGTTACACAGCAATCAAGAACAACTACCTATCTGTGAAGCATCTCATACAATGGAGGAAACTGGAAGGCATTTTTGCTGAGTGAATTATAAGCCAATCATAAAAGAACAATACTGTATGGGACCACTAATGTCAAAGTTCATAAAAAAGCTTATAAACAGAAGTAAGTAATCTTTGAGGATTGCAAGGAAGGGGAGAGATGGAAATGGTAAAGCTTCTATAGACAATAGTTTAAGGAGTAACTTTATTGAAGGGTAAAACAGTACACAATACTGAGGAAGCCAACACAATTTGTACAAGGCAGGATCATGGAACCTCTACAGAAATACCTAAGCTGAGGGATCGACTTGCTGGGCTGAGAGCTGAGGGGATCATGGTTTCAGGAAACATCTAGCTCAGCTGACATACAATGGTTCATAAGGAAAATGCTCTGTATTTACTTTTGTGAGTAACATCTGAAGTTGTAAAAGCTTCAGAGTAGCCATCTAGGAACTTCACTGGTCTCATCCATCCAGAAGTAAGGGTGAATGAAGAAAACAGAATACAAAAGGGAAAGATTAATCCACACGACTAATGGTCCACATCTGCAAAGTCCTCCACTAGACAGAGTCCAGAACTGCCAGGTGGTGCCTGGCTTCCTCCACTTACTCCTTCAACAGGGATCACAACAGAGGGTCCCAGACAGAGGTGGAGAAAAACATAGCACAAGATTCTAACTCAGAAAGAAAGACCAGATTTGCTGGCCCAACAGAGAATGGAGAAACCTTGAGAGCATCGCCCCAGACACTCTTTCAGATCACTAACAAAGTCACTCCTGAGGTCCACCCTTCAGCCGAAATTTGGACAGGCCCATAAAACAAAAATTAGACTAAAGGGGCACGCCAGCTCAGGGGTGAGGACTAGAAGGTGACAGGGGATAGGAGAACTAGCAACGGAGAACTCACGTTTGAGAAAGAAGAGGGTTTGCATGTTGTAGGGTTGTTAACCAAAGTCATAAAACAATATGCGTATGGTGTAATGAGAAACTAGTTTACTCTGTAAATCTTCACCTAAAGTACAATGTAAAAGAAAAAGAAATACTAATCTTTCTGTTGTTCAAAAATAATTACTCGAAATCTCTAAGAAAATGGTGTTTGGAAAATTTATTTTCGAATTAAAAATATGTTAAAGAATGTATTATTTAAATCTCTATCAGTAATGCCCATTTTTGAATAAAAGTGTTGAGAATGACTGAAATAACTTGAAAATAAATAATAGCCAAGGAAATTATTACTAGAAAGATAATTAGATCCTTGTTCCATTACATTCTAATCACATTTATCTCTTAAACAATCATTGAAGTACTTTAAAGCTCTGAATATGGAAGTTATTACAAATTCAGGTAGCAGTGCAGCAAAGGCTACCTTAGACAGATACTGGTACAAAACAAACGTGACTGTATACAGTATGTTATCCAAAACCAATTCATAAAAAATCTCTAAAACAATGAAAAATATGTATATATACCCATAAAAGTTATGGGTGGAGCTATTATTTTCTGAATTTTATATTCACTTTGTACTAAGTTTTCATAGTTTTAGTTAAATTTAAAGCAACAAACCCTACAATTTTCTGTCAAAAGATAGAAGCGATTTGGACAATGTAGACTATTCAGATTTTTTCCAGTGAGTTTGTTCATATAATTATGTATATTTTATGTTAACCTTAATTGGAATTGTCATTGTCCAGATAAACATTGTCTCTGTTGTTGTTCATAGGAGGCATCGAGTTGGTTCTGATTCATAGACAGCCAGTGCAAAAGACAACAAAGTCCTGCCTGCTCCTGCACCGTCTTCACAATCATTGCTGTGTTTGAGTTCATTGTTGCAGTCCCTGTGTCAGTTTATGTCTTCAGGGTCTTTCTTTTTTTTTGTTGACCTTACCAAGTGTGATGCCCCCCTCCAGGGACTGGTCTCTCCTAAGTCTTGATACTCTCCCTTCCGAGGAGGAGGATTCCAACAGTTTTCTTCAAAACAGTCGTGTTGGTTCTTCTGGCAGTCCCTGGTGTATTTAATATTCTTCACCAACACCTGAATTCAACAGAATTCGTTGTTCTTCAGTCTTCCTTATTCACAGTTCAGCTTTTGCATGCATATGAGGCAGCTGAAAATACCATGGTGTGGATCAGTAGAACCTTAGTCTTCCAAGCAACATCTTTGCTTTTCAACACTTTAATGAGGATTTTGCCACAGATATGCCCAATGCAATATGTTGTTTGGGAACTGATTTTGAATCCAAATAAAATGAAATCCTTGACAACTTCAGTATTTTCTCCTTTAATCATGGTAAGGTGTACTGGTCCAATCTTGAGGAATTTTGTTTTCCTTATGTTGTGGTATAATCTGGTCTTTGGTCTGTCAGCAAGTGCTCCAATTTCTCTTTAAGCAAGCAAGGTTGTTTCATCTGCTTATTCCAGGTGGTTAATGAGTCTTCCTCCAATCCTGAAGCTACATTCTTCTTCATACAGTCTGACTTCTCAGTGCATTTGCTCTGTACACACACTGAATAAGTATGGTCAAACGATACAACCCTGATGCAGACCTTTCCTGATTTTTAAACTGCGCAGTATTGCCTTGTTCTGTTCAAAAGACTCTGGTCTAAATATTAAGTGTTCTGAAATTCCCATTTTCTGCAGTGTTACCCATAATTTGTTATGATCCCCACAGTCAAATACCTAGTCAATAAAACATAGATAAACATCTTTCTGGTGTTCTCTGCTTTGAGCCAAGATCTATCTGACACCCACATCCTCTTCAGAAGCCAGCACGTGTTTCTAGCAGTTCTCTGTCAAAGTACTGCTACAACTGTTTCTGAATGATCTTCAGCAAAATTTTACTTGCATGTGATATCATTGATATTTGTTGGATCACTTTTTTTTTGGAATGGGCACAATTATGGATCTCTTCCTGCTGATTGGCCAGGTAACCGTGTTCCAAATTTCCTGGCTTACATGGTTGAGCCGCTCTAGCATTGCATTTGTTTACTGAAGCATCTCAGTTAGCCTTCTGCCAGTTCCTGGAATCCTGTTTTCGTCCAGTGTCTTCAGTGAAGCCTGGGCTTCTTTCTTCACTGCCATTGATTCTTGGTCATATGCTACTTTCTGAAATGGCTTAACTTTAACAAACACTTTTTTGGTACCATAACTGTGTTTTCTTTCATCTCTTTTTGGGGATTTTTTCATCATTCAGTATTTTGACCACAGGATCCTTCAAAATTGCAACTCAAAGGCTGAATTTTTTCTTCAGTTTCTTTAGCTTGAGAAATAGTGAGTATGTTCTTCCTTTTTGGCTTTCTTATCCTGAATCTTTGCACAATTCTTTTCAATACTTGTCTTTGCCTACTCAAGCTGCCGTTTGAAATCTTGTGTTCAGCTCTTTACTTCACCATTTCTTCTATTCACTTTAACTATTAAAATTCTAGACCAGATTCAGAATTTCTTCTGATGCTCATTTTGGTCCTTCCTTTATTTTTTGTCTTTTTTAAATGATCTTTTGCTTTCTTAATTGTACTGTCCTTGATGCCATCATAGAACTTACCTGGTAACCAGTCATTAGTGTTTAATGCATAAAACATATTCTTGAGATGGCCTCCAAACTTAGGTGGAATATACTCAAGGTAGTATTTTGGTTCTTGTGGGCTTGTTTTAATTTTCTGAAACTTTGAATTGAAGTTACATATCATCAATTATCTAAGAGGTAGGAAACAGCTGGACAATATCTGAAATAAGGCATAAGTTAAAACTTCATCACTTTTAACTTTCCGTACGGATGATTCAATGCCAGCAGCGTTTGTTTATTCTCTGCTGTGGATTCAACTCAATGGCACTTGCCTGGCTGGCACTGTGTATAGAGCTTCTTTCATAGTCACACACTCCTAAGAGTTTCCATTGTTGGAATAGTTATTTCCTTATTCATTCAACAAGCATTTGTTAATCTAATTTAGGCACTGGCATAAAGGATACACAGTTGAATAAGCTACACTTCTTACAAAGATCTGGTTTCATTTTAAAAGATGAACGTATAAAGAAATAGATTATAAAACATTAAGCCAGGTGCTATAAAAACAGGCAAGAATCAAGTATGTTTATAATTTAATTACTGGAATGGATGAGTTGGTATGGATGAAAACATGCTTTGCTAAGTAAACTTTCCATCTGGAGCTTGAAAATTAAATAGGTTTGTTTCCCAAGATCAGACAGAGGAAATATAATACCCAAATAATTATAGTAATCAAATAAATTACTTTTCATTCAGCAATGTTTGAAACATGCAGAAAGACTAAACAACTGGTCAGTAAAAGGAGACTGAGCATAGATAGGCTTGGCCAGATTAGGGAGAATCTTATATGTCTCACTAAGAGTTTCCACTTGCTTCTGTAAATATTATGAAAGCTCTTCCCCACCTTTTCTTAAAACTATGCCTTACATGAGTTACGCATATAAAATAGTCGTATTTCAAGTCCACTTAATTTACCTACTTATTGGCTTTGGCTATTTGGATAGATTAAAACACTGTAATTCAAGATCTTAAAACACAAAAAGAGATTAATTTATTGGGTGCAGAGAAGAACGAAAAGGATAGGAATTGCCAAATTCCTGTTTACCGATCACTGATCAAGGGTAGAACGCTCTAAGATTTGGATGTATCCCATTTACCATATGACTTGCCCTGTGTAATTGAGCATTTTTCTTCTTCAGTGGCTGTTCAGATTTATTTATGAGAGCTACATTTCAACATCTCTAGTCCTCCTAACTTAACAGCACCAGCCATAGATAGTGGTTTATGAGATTGCCTGTAACCTAATTTCAGCAAAGGCCATCAGGCTGGGGCAATGTTTAGTATTGTTAGATGTATTATTTTTCTCTTTCCAGATGACTTCAATTCGAAAGAATCCATAAGCGGAGACAGGTGTAGCCACTGCGATTTACCAGGGGAGAACAGTAAGAACAATGTTTCTGTAGTTAGGTATCGCTGAGTCAGTTCCAAGTTGGAGAGACCCTGTGGCACAACAGAACAAAACCCTGCCGGGTCCCGCACCATCCTCACAGTCGCTTCTGTGTTTGAGTCCCTTGTTTCAGTTACTGCGTCAATCCGTCTCTTTGATGGTCTTCCTCTTTTTTTTGGTCTCTTCTTTACCAAGCATGATGTTCTTCTGCAAGGACTGTTCCCATCTGATAATATGTCCAAAGTGAGAATAATGACCACGACCTATGTAAATGACAAGAGTGAGAGAGTAGAGACCTAGGATGGAGAAAATCTGTAATGTGATAACATGATTTAAGCCTTAAATTCAGTCATATTTATGTCAGATCTACTGAAATGAGCCAATAAATTCACTTTTATTTCTCACAAGTCAATTTAAGGCCAATTTTTATTATTTGAATCATTAGAAAATTTTGATTGCCTAAGAGTGAATGTTGCAAGTGGCTGTCATTCTCCTAAAAAGAGGTCATGACTATGCAATCTTAGTCCTGAAATTCTGTCACAACATCAAAAGAGAAGAACACAGCCAGCATTTCTCAAGCTGAAAGAACTGAAGAAAAGACTCAAGCCTCAAGTTTCAGTATTGGATCATTTATTGGTGATATATTAAACGATAAAGAAAGCACTAGGGCAGGGGGTGCTATGAAAAACAAGGACTACACAGTCACTGTACCAAAAAGGACAGATGTAACCATCTTGGGAGGTAGCATAGTGTCAGGAACTGATGGTACTGAAGGAACAAGTCCAAGCTGCACTGAAGGTATTGGCCAAAAAAAAAAAAAAAAAAAAAAAATTAGCTTCCAGGAATTGACAGAATGTTAATTAAGAATGTTTCAACAAATAGACACAATACTGCAAGTGCTCACTACAGTTTCCAGTGTCTCTACTTGCTGAGGAGCTATTGTTTTCAAGAAAATCCAGTCAATAACTGATAGCTCGAATCCAGGCCCCTGGGCACCAAGCTGTCTGTGTATTTCATCACTGACACCGGTGTCCTCAGTTTACAGATGTGAGTGAAACGGGGGATGGAGTCACTCTCGTCTTGAAGGCAAAGCTGCAACAGATAGTCAAGAGAGTCCTTGACCACTCCGTGAAGATAGTGAGAGTTTAGAAGACCTGAATCTTTTAGTTTACTTGCTGACAATTTATTTAAAAATTTCTGCAGTTAGAAACTTTTGTATGTGTTGTGTGGAATTCTTACACGGGAATCTATCTTGACTGAAAATCATTTTGTCTGAAACAGAGGATAGTTTTTGTTCTTTGTTATTTAGCTTCACAACTAACTTGCAAGCTATGATGATATGTAAAAAGTTTTATACTTTGTATCCATCAATCCTAAAACAGTGATGAATACTTGGTGAGTGTACACACACACGTGAAAGCTATTGGTTGAACGACTGATTATTGAATTTGACAAGATATGTTCACAATATTCCAAAATAAATGCTAGCACCTATGGACCAATTTAGAGAAAACTATCATTTTTTTTCTCTTTCTATTTATTTATTTATTTTGGAATCTATAAATGTTCTTTATCAGGACCTAAGTATTTCTTCAAAATTTTGAAAATTCACCCACATGGTGGTTTTCAGATTACTTTTAGTACTAATATTTTTGGGAAGAGTTGGGGAGCTGAAGAGATAGTATAATATCATTGATTGATGAAATAATTTTAGAGTGATTTTAACTAATGAGTGACTCATGAACCACAGATATTTATATTAGCCCCACAGAAACAGCTAACTCAATTTTAGTGCACTTTTGACAAATATGCAGTTTTCCTTGGTTTGTGCTGTCAATTACCTCTATAATACATTTCAAAAAATACTGAAAAAAGTTCTTAGAAATGTGTCTGAAACACAACTGTCACTAATTTCTACTCTTAGACATCTTTTTATTTTAAAGTTATATTTAATTCAATAATAGTATAAAGGCAGATGTAATTCATTCTAACATACCTTTGCCCGTTATCCGCATGCAATAAGCCTATGGCTAGCCTTGCTGAATTTGACCACAAAGGATAGATTTTTTTTTCATATTTGTATATTATATATGAAGGTAAAATCATTTTAAGCATTGAGATGTTTTTTTGTTCTGATGATACTCAATTTTTAATGAACTTTACTGAGATACATTTATATCTAATAAAAGCAAATGTTTCAAGTATTCAGCTTGATAAGTAAGTAGATATTTTCTAGAAATAAAACGTACTAATTTAAACATATACTCTAAAATACGTTCATATATTTAAATATTAACTACTTAACAATGAGGATACTGTCAGGTATTAGATATAATATTGGAAATTCACAGGTAAAATATGTATTTTTATACTATGATATTCCAACTAATTTTTAATTAGGAATAAATTTCATTAATTTCTGGATACCAGAATTATGAACTAATACAGGCTAACAGCATATTCCACTTAATGTCTAAGGAGATACAAAGTAAAATAAAACATTTTAATAAAGCCTTAAAAATAGAAAGGCAGAAAATATGGATTTTATAAGAAATACACATTTCTACTAAATGATGACAAGCCTAATAACACAAATTTTTACACTTTTCAGACACCACTCTATGCCAGTAAAATAAAAAATAATCATGACCTTCATGGATTTGGCCCATCAGTAAGCTGGAAAAGCTTTCCAAATGCATTTTAACACGTACCCTCAGTTATTTTTATTCTACACTAGATGAATACTGTCAATTTCACTGTGTTCCTACAAGCTAGTAGAGGTAACTCGCCATGCCATAGTATGTGAAATTTTATAAATTTCTGCTGGTCAGTATTCTGTCATCCACATCTTTGTTTTCATTATACTTGTATTGCTGAGAACTGAATATGTATTTATTCAAGCTATGTTGCTCATAAAACCTTTTTTTTTAGTTGTTGCTGGTGTCAGCAAAAGAAGCAAGAATACACATAGAAAAGCCATTTTTATTGTCTCTTGGCTACATACAAGTGCTTTCAAAGTGATTTTCATCACTACCAGTTGATAGCAGTTTTATTGTATAATTACATTAATATAATAAGAAATATCTGATGGTGATAATTTTTACACTTTGTAGATAGAAGACAATGATACATAGGTTTGTTTTTAGTATTTACCATCTATATGATTTCTATTTTTCAGCTCAAATTAATTTTTCATTAACAAATTTTATACACAAATGGTTTGAAGGGTGGATTAGGCACTGGCATCGGTGAATAGCTTCCAGAGGGGAGTAATTCAAAGGTGACTGTAGTGATTTTCAGCAATGAGTGATGCAGCACTTTTTCTAGGATGAGTTTATGACCTTAATTATCAGACTTCGTATGCACTGCTGGTGGGAATAAAAAATGGTACAACCACTATGGAAAGTGGTATCATTCGTCCTTAAAATGCTATAAATAGAAAAATACCATAGGAGTCAGCAGTGCCACTCCTTGAAATACATTCTAGAGAAATATGAACTATCTTATAAATAGATAGATAGATATATGCAGCCTTGTTAATTGCAACACTATTTACAATAGCAAAAAAAAAAATTAAAAAAAGACAGAAACAAGCTACATGCCGGTTAACAGATGATGGATACACAAATTATGGTACATACACACAATGGAATACTCCATAATGATAAGGAACAAGAATGAATTCCAGAAACATCTCACAATGTGGATGAAGCTGGAGGGCATTACGGTGAGTGAAATAAGTCAATCACAAAAGGAAAATATTGTTTGAGGCTACAGTTATAAAAATCCAGGAAAATGTTTATATGCGAAAAAATAAATGATAGTGAATATTACGAAGGAGTAGATGAGTAGTGAGGGGAAATCACTAACTAGATTTTAGGAAACTATTAGCTTCAATGAAACGATAACATACCATATAGGAGAAGTCAGCACAACTTGACCAAGGCAAAGTCACAGAAGCTTTCTAGATACATCTAAAGATCTTGAGGGACTGACTTTTGTGGCTGATGTCTAGGGACCATGGGCTTGAGGGGCATCTAAGTCAGCTGGTATAATTTACAAAGAAAACATTCTACATCTTGTCTGGTGAGTATTTCAGAGCTATAGTCATATTGTCCTTGATATTCTGAATGTCATCAAAATATCTTCCTTTCAATATTTCCTTTGTCTTTGGGTAAAGAAAAAAGTCACTGGGGACCAGATAGGTGAGTGGGGAGCATGCTTCAATACAGTTACTTGTTTACTGCCTAAAAACTCCCTCACAGACAGTGTTGTGTGAGGTGCTGCATTGTGACACGACAGCCATGAGTTGTCGGCAAAACGTTCAGGTTGTTTCCAACTAACTTTTTCACACAGTCATTTCAGCACTTCCAAAAGGTAAACTTTGTTAACTTTTTAGCCAGCTGGTACAAATTCATAATGAACAATCTTTCTAATGTCGAAAAAGGTTAGCGATATCATTTTGACTCTTGATTTGAACTGGTGCAATTTTTTTGGTCATAGAGAATTGGCTGACTTCAATTTTGCACTTTGATGCTTTGTTTCAGGGTTGTGTTAATACACCAGGTTTCATCACCAGCAATAACACATCTTGCTCCTTCAAAAGGTCTTGGTAAACTTCGGCTCTCCTTTGCTTTTGTTCACTGGTGAGCTCCATTGGGACCACTTTTGGATGCACTTTTCTCATGCCAAGATTTTCACTTACGCATCAGCATGAGACCAGGAGAACCAGGTGGTGCCTGGCCACTACCCAAGGCAGCTGTGATGAGACACACAATGTAGAATTCCTGATGTAGCATGAGAAAAAGAGGTGTGCGGTTCAAGAATTCTTCTAAAATACTAGAATTGATGGTTCGATGCCTGAAGGGTCTCCTGGGAACATGGCCCTATGATTTGTTGCTGGCCCTGAACTGAAACCAGTACTCACATCAACTCTTCAGACAAGAATAGACAGGGTTCGGGGACACAGTGTGGGTATATGGTGTGTATACTTTATGAGTTTATGCATATATAGAAGGCTGTCCTACTAGTTTCTTTCTAGATTGGAGAGAAGAGGATAGAGAGGAGGGGACAGCTACTCATTAAGAGGATACGAGATGTACAGAGTGTGCAAAAGAGGAATGTGCTGTCACATGTTGAGGAGAGCAGATGCAGTTACGTGGGCATGTGGAATGGATTTGGATTGTATACTTTCACTTATTAATAATAAAAAAAAGAAAAAGAAAATATTTTCAATTAAGATTTTCCTGTTTCTCTATGTATACTTGGTATCTATGCTTCTCACAGTCAGCTGATGATTTTCACATATAATTAGACACATTTTTGCAATGTTTTTGTCAGTTATGCCTATTACTGGTCACCATGACCTCTCTTCATCAGTGAAGCTTCCTCTCCCTTCAGAAAAATGTTTAATCTACTTGTACACTGCCAGTTTCTTCATGGCATTATCCCCATAAACCTGGACCAGCAAAGTCCATGATTTCACTTCCACTCTTTCCAAGTTTAACAATAAATCTAATGATTCTTTGTCGCTCTGATTCAAACTCTGACATTCTTGTGATAGCACACAAAAACAGTCAACAACAGTAATGAAAGCCATTCAGCAAGACACCACCACATGTCAACGCAAACACAGTTGTGAGACACTGATATACTAAGGTTACTGAGTTGTTTGTACAGTGCTACCAAGGTAAACACCCAGTCACTCTAGGATATTGTAAGAGTTTTAATACACCTGCAACTTGTCTGACATTTGTTATTGTTCGTTGGTTTGTTTTTTAGTTTGTGTCAATAACGTTGGGATGATATAGTATCTCATTATATTTTGATTTTCATTTCTCTCATGGCTAATAGAAACACTGGTGGTATAGTGGTTAAGAGCTTCAAGTGCTAACCAAAAGGCTGGCAGTTCAAATCTACCAGACACTCCTTGAAAACTCTGTGGGACACTTCTACTGAGTTTGAATTGACCCATGGCAACGGGTTTAATGCTAATGATCATGAGCATTTCCACTTGTATCTGATAGCTGCCTGAGAATAATTTGGTGAAGTTCTGTTCATGAACTTTACTCATTTTTTAATTGAGTTATTTATCTTTTTGTTGTTGAGGTGCTGAATATTCTATAAATGTTACAAATTAGATCCTGTTAGATACATTGAAGTCATTTTTTTTTTTCCTGAGCCTGAAGGTTCTCTGAAGTCTTTTCATGAACCTAAGTGTTTAATTTTTAGGAACTCTGAGTTTATCTTCTGATGTTTGTGCATTGTTAGTTACGGTTTGTATTGTATCTATGCTACGTATTCAAAAAAACAACAAAAAAAGCATTGCTGTTGAGTTGGGTCCAACTTATAGCGACTCTGTAGGTCAGAGTGGAACTGCCCCATAGAACTTCCAAAGATTCTGAAGCGGATTTGAACTGCCAGACTTTTGGTTAGGAAATACAGTGCTTAACCCACTAGGCCAGCAGGGTTTCCTTGCCATGTATTAAGGCCCCTAATACTGTCCCTGTTTTGATTCCATGATCTTTATTATTTCAGGTTTTATGTTTAGATCTTTGATCCACTTTGAGTTAGTTTTTGTAAATAGTGTGAGGTATGAGTCCTGTTTCGTTTGTTTTTTACAAATGTACATCAAGTTTTGCCCACACCGTGTGTTAAAAAGACTTTTCCACATTTAATAAACTTTAGCCTTTTGTCAATTATCACCTGATCCTAGGTGGATAGATTTACATTTGGGTTCTCGATTCTATGCCAGTCTTTCACTGAACAAACACTGTAGTTTGACTACTGTGGTTGTACAGTATGTTCTGAGACTGGTAGTGTATGGCCACCTGCTTTATTCTTTTTTTTCAATAATGCTTTGCTTTTCTGGGGCCTCTTTCCTTTCTGCATAGAGCTGGTGATTAGTTTTTTCATCTTATTAAAAAATGCTATTGTTGTTTGGATCAGGATTTCATTATAACTGTAGCTCTCTTTGGGTAGGATTGACATTTTTACAACACTGAGGTTTCCTATCCATGAGTATGGTATGTTTTTCCACATATGTTGGTTTTATTTGCATTCTTGCAACAGTGTTTTCTAGTTTACTTGTATAGGTCTTTTGCATATCTGATTAGATTTATCTGTAACTATTTTTTAGGGGCTATTCTAAATGCTGCTCTCTTCCTTTTCTAAGTTCTTCTGTCTCTGGTATGTAGCAATCCAGCTGACTTTTTGCATGTATCTTGTATCCTGCTACTATGCTGAAACTTTCTACTAGTTTCAGTGGTTTTCTTGAGGGATCGTTAGGGTTCTGTATGCACAGGACCCTATAATCTGCAAATAGGGATAGTTTTATTTTTCCTTCCTTATTTGGATGTCCTTTATTTTTCTTACTTTATTGCTGTAGTCTTCCAGAACAATGTTAAATAGGAGTGGTGAAATGGGTATCCTTTAATCATTTTTATTCCCTGGAGGAATGCTTTCAGCCTGTCTGCATTGAGACGGATGTTCGCCATTGGTTATACGTGTCCTTTATTATGTAGAGAAATTTTCTTTCTATTGCTTTTACTTAGAGTTTTTGTCAGGAATAAGTGTTAGGCTTTGTGAAATGCCTATGTTTGGGATAATCATGTGATTCTATTCATTCTTTATTTTTGCGTTCAGAATTACCTTGATTTTATTGTTTATTTTTTAATGTATTAAGTGAAAGTATACAATTCAGATCAATTTTGCATGCCCGCCTATCTGCAGAACTTTCTGCTCTCCTTGCCTGGGGACAGCACACTCCTCCTTTTCATTCTATGCTTCTAGTATCCTCTTAACAAGCACCTGTCTCCTCCTCCCTGCCCACTTCTCTCCTGTCCACAAAGAGACCAGTAGGACAGCACCCTATAAATGCATAGAACCATAAAGTACACACTCCATATGATCACACTGTGTATTCAAGTCCTGTCCAATTTTGTCTGAAAAGTTGACCTCAGTAGTGGTTTCTGGTCAAGGGCAGCATCAGGTCTAGGGGCCATGCTCCCAGAGAATCCTTCAGGCCACTGGACCGTCAATTCTGGTCTTTCAGTAGAGTTCTTGATTGCACTCCTCTTTTTGTCATGTTGACACCGAGACTCTACAAAGTGTGCCCCATCAGGGCTGCCTTTGTTGGTGGCCAGGTACCATCTGTTTCTTCTGATCACATATTGATACAGTCCCCCATTCACATGGGTCCTTCTGTCTCCTGGGCTCTTTTTAATTTGTGTCTAGGGTCACCATGAGTCGGATCTGACTCAACAGCACTTGGCTTGGCTGGCTTTGTTGTTCCCAATCATCATCTGTTCCACATGAGTTGGGACAACCTGATGTACTTCAGATGGCAGCTTGCTAGCTTTTAAGACCCCAGATGCCACTCACCAATAAGGGGTGCAGAAGACTCTATTAGCAATAGGTTAGTTATGCCATTTGTCCTTGATGTCCCCCAAAAGCATGGTCCCCAGGCTCCGCCCCTGCTACTCTATCCTTTCAATATTGGGTTGAGATTAGAAGAACTTTCAGTTTATGGTGAAGTCCAGTTAAGTTGATCTACATTCTACTGTGTGCTGTCAGTGCTTTCACCTAACCAAATTTCTATCAACTATCCGATCTTAACCCACCTTCTCCCTCCTTCCCTACCCTTGTAGCTATCGAAGAGTATTTTCTTCTACACAGTCTATTTTTTAAGTCCTTAACCATGAGTCAGATCTGACTTGATGACACTTGGCTTGGCTTATAGCAGGAATTGCATACAATATTTGTCCTTGTGCTGCTCACTGATTTCACTCAGCATAATGTCTTCCAAGTGAAACCAGGTTATGAGATGCTTCCTAAAATCGTTACTGTTCTTTATTATTGCATGGTGTTCCATTGCGTATATGCACCATAGTTTGTTTATCTGTTCATCTGTTGATGGGCACCTAGATTGATTCCATCTTTTTGCTATTGTGGACAGGGCTGCAATAAATATTCATGGCATGTATCTGTTGGCATGACAGCCTTTATTTCTGTAGGTTGTATTCTGAGCAGTAGGATTACTGTTCAGTGGAATTCCTATTTCTAGCTTTTTAAGGAAGCTCCAATTTTCTTCCAAAGCTGTTGTACCTTTTTGCAAATCCATCTGCGTTGTAGGAGAGTTCTGATCTCTCCACAGTCTCTCCAGCCTGTGTTGTGTTGTGTTTTGGGATTACGGCCAACTTTCTTGGGGTGAGATGGCATCTCATTGTAGTTTTGATTTGAATTTCTCTAATGGCTAATGATCATGAGCATGTTTTTCGGTTACATGGATATCCTCTTTCATGAATTGTCCATCTCCTTTGCCCACTGCTTAATTGGGTAATTTGATTTTTTCTTGTTGATATTTTGCAGTACCTTGCAAATTGTGGAGATCATATGTTGGTCCTACAGGTGGATGCCAAGTATTTTTTCCCATTCTCTACCCTGGCCCCTAGTGTTGCCATGAGTCAGGTCCGACTCAACGGCATTTGGCTGCTTGGCTTGGCATAGGTGGTCTTTCAAGTCTTTTGATAAGGTCTTTGAATGAGCAAAACAGTTTGATTCTTAGCAGTTTCCATCTATCTATTTTCTCTTCTGTTTGTGCTTTGTTTCTCACATTGTGCAATCTACCTAAGCCATAAATTAGAACTTCTGTTGTTGAGTCTATTTTTTTCTTGCATGATCGTTATCATTTTAGCTTTAATATTTAGGTTTTTATTCATTTTAAATTAGTTTTCATGTAAGGTGTGAGATATGGGTCTTGTTTCAGTTTTTTGCAGATGAATATCCAATTTTGCCAACATCATTTGTTAAAGAGACTGTTTTTACCCCAGTTTACAATCTTAGGACTTTTGTTGAATATCAATCCTTCGTAAGATGATAGTGGCATCTTCGGGATCTCCACTCTATTCCATTGGTCTATTTGCCTCTTTTTGTACCAGTACCAGGCTGTTTTGACTAATGTGGCAGTGTAACAGGTTCTAAGGTTGGGTAGCGTAAGGCCTTCTATTGTGTTTCTCTTCAATAGTGCTTTACTTATCTGGATTTTTTTTTTTCCCTTTCCAAACAAAGTTGTTGATTTGTTTCTCCATCTCATTAAAAAATGTGACTGGAATTTGTATTGGGATTGTATTGTATATGTAGATTGCTTTGAGTAAAATAGACATTTTCACAGTGTTAAGTCTTCCTATCCATGAGCAGGGTAGGTTTCTCCAGTTATGTCATTCTCTTTTGGTTTCTTACAGTAAGGTGTTATAATTCTCTTTGTTTATGTGTCTTATTTCTCTGGTTAGATTCATTCCTAGGTTTTTTATCTTCTTGGGGGCTTTAGTAAACAGTATTGATTTGGTGATTTCTTTCTTGATATTCTCTTGTTTGGTGTAAAGGAATTTTACTGATTTACTTATGTTTATCATATATCCTGATACTTTGCTGAACTCATATTAGTTCTAGCAGTTTACTTATGGATTCTTTAGGATTCTCTTCACATACAATCCTATCATCTGCAAACAGGGAAATTTTTACTTCTTATTTGCTGTGCAATTTCCCTTTATTTCTTGTTTTGTCTAACTGCTCTGGCTAGAATCTCTAGCACAATGCTTAATAGAAGTGGTGAGAGGGAGCATCCCTGTCTAGTTCCCATTCTCAAGGGGGAGTTCTCGTCATTCAGGATGATGTAGGTGGTTGGCTTTATGTAGATGGCCCTTATTTCACTGAAGACTTTACTGTCTATTTCTATTGTGCTGAGAGTTTTTAGCATGAATGGGTGTTGGAGTTTGTTTAATGCCTTTTCTGCATCAATTAACAAAATCAGGTGATTCTAATCTTTTGTGTTATTTATGTGGTTGATCACATTGTTTTTTTGAGATTGAACCAGGCTTGAATCCAGCTTAGTCATGGTGAACTATTTTTTTGATATGTTGCAGAATTCTATAGGCTAGAATTTTGCTGAAGATTTTTGCACCTAGGTTCATGAGTCCCATCGGTCTGAAGCATTCTTTTTTTTGTGTGTGTGGAATCTTTCCCCAGCTTTGGTACCAGGATTATGCTGGTTTCAAAGAGTGAATCTGGGAGTCTTCTATTCCCTTCCATGCTGTGAAATGGCCTTGGTAGTATTGGAATTATCTCCTTTCTAAAAGCTTGGTAAAATTCTCCAGTGAGGCTGTCTGGGCCGGGACTTTTTATTGTTGGTAATTTCTTCTTTTGTGAAGGGGTTATTAAGTTGTTCTACTTCTCCTTGTGATAATTTTTCTAGGTGATATGAGTCTAGAAATTTGTCCACTTCCTCTAGATTTTCACATCTGTTACAGTACAATCTTTCATAGTATTCTGTTATGATACATTTGATTTCAGTTGGGTTTGTTGTGACATCTCCCGTCTCATTTCTTCTTCAGGCTATTTCCTTTCTTGCTTTTCTTTTGTAAGATTAGCCAATGGTTTATTTATTTTGTTCATCATTTTAAAAAAACAGCTTTTAGTTTTGTTAATTTTTTCAGGTTTCCTTTTATTCTCTATTTCATTTAGTTGTGCTCTAATCCTTATTATCTGTTTTCTTCTGGTGCCTGAGGTGTTCCTTTGTTGCTCTTTCTACTTGTTCAAGTTGTATGGTTAATTCTTTGGCTTGGGCCCTTTCTTTATTCCATGTGTGTGCATTTTAGAGATAAACTGACCTCTGATCATTGCTTTTGTTGTATCCCAAAGGTTCTGTTAGGATATGTTTTCATTCTCATTGGATTCCATAAATTATTTTTATTCCATCCTTGATTTCTTTTATAACCCATGGGTTTTTGAGCAACATGTTGTTCAGTTTCCATGAGTTCAAGTTTCTACCTATGTTTTTGCTTCTATTGATTTCAACTTTTATGGCTTTCTGTTCTGAGAAGATGCTTGGGAATAATTAAGTGGTTTGGATTTTGCTGAGACATGTTTTATGTCCTGATACAGGGTCTATGCTGGAAAATGTTCCATATGTGTTGCAGAAGAAGGTGTACTTGTCTGTTGATGGATAAAATGTTTTATATATGTTGATAAGGTCTAGTTGGTTATTTGTCACAATCAGATCTTCTGTATCTTCACTGAGCTTTTTTCTGGATGATCTGTCCATTACTGAAAGTGGAATGTTGAAGTCTCCTACTATTATTGTGGAGTGATAGATCTTATTTTTCAATGTTGTCAGTGTTTGTTGGATGTATTTAGATGATCTGGTATTGAGTGCATAATTACTTAATATTGTTATGTCCTGCTATGTATTGAACCTTTCAGCAATAAATAGTGACCATCCTTGTCCATGATGGTTCAACTCACATTAAAGTCTATTTCATTTAGCTTTAATATTGCCACTCCTGCTCTTCTTTCTATGTTGTTAGCTTGGTATATATTTTTCCATCCTTTGATTTTCAGTTTGTTCATATATTTGAGTCTAAAGTGTCTTTCTTGTAAGCGATATATAAATGGATTGTGTCTTTTGATCCAGGCTGTCACTCCCTGTCTCTTTATTTGGAGCATTCAGTCCATTTACATTCAGTGTAATTATTGATAGGTATGTGTCTGTGCTGTCATTTTGATGCGTTTGCTTTTGTATTGTTGATGTTTTCTGTGTTGTTCTTAACATTCTGTTATGAATCATTCTTTCTGGGTTGACTTTTCATCTTTTCCAGTGTTCATTTTGTGTTTGTTGAGACTCCTGTATTATGTTTCTTGTTTTGATATGTCACATTATTATTTTGCTTTGCAGCTACTCCTATGATTCCCCTTAATATTCTAAGTTTAAACCAGATGTTAACTTCTACATATCTTTTAATTTCCTCTCTTCCAGAAAGGATTATACCTACTGTAATGTATTCCTCTTTTTAGTGTGATGATGTCTTAGTTTTCATGTTATGATCACTGGTTCCTTTCTTTAACATTGTAGTTTTTATTGAGCTTTGTGATTTCCCTAACTGAGTAGGATTTTGGGTGATTTGTCATGCATTGCATTCTTAACTAAATATTTGTTGTTTTTGTTTTTCTAAGCAAGAAGCTTCTTTCAGTATTTCTTGCAGTTTTAGTTTGGTTTTTATGAAATCTCTGCACTTCTGTTTATCTACCAATGTTTTAATTTCACCTTCACATTTGAGAGACATTCAAGGTTTTAAATGTGTTGTTAACATTCTAACAAAATCCCACTGCCTCTTTGCCAACCTGGTTTCTGCCAAGAAGTCAGACAAAAATTTACAAGGCTTCCCTTTGTACATGAGCCTTGCTTTAAGTCTCATTGACTTTAAGAGCCTCTCTTTGTGTTTCATTTTATTAAGCTTGATTATGATATGTTTTGGTATCTTTATTTTAGGGTGTAGTTTTTGTGGCATTCAATAAGCATCTTGTATATGTATGTTCTTTCATAATTTCAAGGAAGTTTTCTGTCAGCAAATCTACAGCAATATTGTCTGTATTTTCTGCTCTCCCTCCTGTTCAGGAACTTCAATTACTCATAAATTTTTCCGTTTAATAGAGTTCCACATATTTCTCAATGTTTCTTCATTTTCCTTAATTTCCTTTCTCTGTTTTCTCCTCACAAATGCTGGTGTCAGTTGTTCTGTCCTCAAGTTCACTAACTCTGGCTTCTAGCTCCTCAATTCAGCTCTTTAGGCAAAATTGTCTGATTCTGTAATATTATTATTAATCTACTGGGTTTCTGATTATTGATGTTCCATCTGTTCAAATAACTTAATTATTCATCTTTTTTCTGCTGCATTTTGTTTACTCTCTAGAAAGGTTCTATATTTAATTCTTTTGTACTCAACTTCTGATGATTTCAAAAGCCTTCTTCATCTGAGATATTTTTTGATTCTTTATTTTGGGAATTTTCCAGGGTCATGGTGGACTGCTTCTTTAAATGGTTAGATATTGATTGTTGTCTTCTCACCACTAAGAATACGGTTAGTTTCTCTTGTGAGAAACTGGAGCATAGCTCTATGAGGGGAGTAAGGGCACTGCTAGATTTGGTCACCAGCCTCCTCTATGTTCTCTAGTGTCTGGCCCAAGGTGGACTGTTTGGGGTGACAGGTCACATCCCCTGGCTGCTAAAGGTGGAAGTTACTTTTGGTGACTCTCTGTCATTATGCCAGTGGATCCGGAATGGAAAGAGAAAGATCCCACTCCACTTGGCTGCCATGGGCCACTGCACTCTGTAGATGTGTTTAGCTTAAAAACTGCTTACTTGCTGAGAGGAGCACTCTGCAGCAGTCACCAAAAGCAACTGGGCCCTCAGGGGTGGCAGACTCAACATCCTGGCTAACAAAGATGGCACTCTACTTATGGAGTCACTTGGGGGGCTGTCAGCTAATGCTATGATGTGGATTGGTGAAGGGTGATAAACATGCTGCCACTCCACTCAACAGTCAGTTCCCTAGGTGGTCTTATTTTAAAAAGATGCTTTGCTGGTGAGCAAGTAGCTGTCTATCAGTTGTTTTAATCAGTCAACCCTCAGGTGTGGCAGGACATGGCTTCCAGCTGACAATGAAAGAACGTCATAGGCTGTCCCCAGATGCTATGACATGGTTCAAAGAAAGGAGGGGTTAACACCCTGCTGCCCTCATCAGCCAGGTCCCATCTGTATCTTTAGGCACAATCATCTTAAACTCAGCTTTTCTGCTGGAGAAGCACTACCCAGACAGGGACAGCTGTTCAGCATGAGAATTAGCTCCAGCTGAGACCTCTGATGTGCCTGACTCTGCCTTTCAGCTGTCTAAGATGGCTTCCTGCCCAAACTGCCTGCCCTGAGTCAGCAGAACGTATGATGCAGCTCAGAGAAGAGAGGATGGAGGGCCACTGATCTCCTCATTCAGCAGGCAGGTTCTCAAGATGTGGCCATCCCAAGCACAGCATCTCTGCTTGCTATATGCCGTTTACTTCTGCACTGCAGTTCAGCGTATCAGGAGGCTCATGCCCAGTCCCCACCTCCCAGATAACAAAGAAAGCATCAGTACCTGCAGTCCTACCAAATGATGCATCAGCAGAATCAGGACCCAGTGTGCTGCTATCTTGTCTTCAAGTGAGGTATTTTCCCCCTTACTTGCACCCAGTCCAATCTGACAGCCCTACACTAGATCCTAGGGCTCCCAGGATGTCCACAGTGCTCTGTTCAATTACCATTCCAGGCCTTAGTTCTCAGAGAGAGTGGGGAAACATGGTTCTCATTTGTCATCTCGGCCACACCCCCAGTCTCGATTGATTTTCTAATGTTTAATCCTTCTTGCATACCTGGCATGAATTTTATTTGGCATGGCATATTATAATTACTATTATCTGATACTGAATTCTATTGGAAAACTCTGGTAGTGTAATGGTTAAGAGCTGAAACTGCTAACCAAGAGGCTGAGAGTTCAAATCCAGTATGCGGTCCCTGGAAATTCTATGGGGCAGTTTTTCTCTGTCCTATCGGGTCACTTTGGTTGGAATTGACTAAATGGCAACATATTTTAAAGGGAATTCCATTCACTAGAATTTTGATGGGAATTTTTACAGCTATATTTGTGAGAGAGATTTTTCTGTTTCTTGTGATATTTTTGTTGAACTTTGGTATTACTTGCATCATAAAATGTATTTGGGAGTATTCTTTGCTTTTCTATATTCTGAAATAGTTTGTATGGTACTTTGTAAATGGTTCTCTAAATGCTTGGTAGAATGCTCCAGTAAGGATGTCCTGGCCAGGGTTTGTTTGGGGGGGGACTTTTTGGGGTTTTGTTTTTTAAAATATTTTTTCATTCTCTTCACTTACTATAGGTCTGTTCAGATTTTCTGCCTCAGTTCGTTTTGGTATTAAGCAGATAGTATGTTTTTGGAAATTTGTTCATTTCCTCTAGTTTTCAAATTTGTTGGAGTCTAATTTTTTCTTACTATTCTATTATGACCGTTTTTATTTCAGTTGAATCTATTGTGATGTCATCCATCTCATTTCTCATTTGAGTTATGTGCTTCCTTTCCATATAAAATTATTGGTTAGTTTTTCCATCTTATTAGAGAATGTTGTTGGTAATTGGATGAGGTTTGCATTGTATTTGAAGATTGCTTTAGGTAAAATTGACATTTTAACAATGGTGAGTGTATCTATGAGCATGGTATATTTTTCCACCTATGTAGGCTCTTTTTTTTTTTTTTTCCCCGTTCCTTGCAGTAGTGTTATATACATTGTAGACTTTTTTTTTTTTTTGTGGCTGGTTAGATTTATTCCTAGGTATTTTATTTTTTAGGGGCTATTATAAATGATTTCCTTTTCATAGTTCCCTTTATTGTTATGTAAGAATCCAACTGATTTTTGCCTGTTGATCTTTTATCTTGCTTCTTTGTTGACTCTTTCTATTAGTTTCAGCAGTTTTCTTTTGGGGTCTTGTGGCTTCTCTGTGTACAGTATCATCATATCTGCAAAAACGGTTACTTTTACTTATTTCCTTACCAGTGTGGATTTTTTTTCCTTGCCTTATTGCTTTAAATAGGACTTCCAGAAAAATGTTAAATAGTAGTTACAATAAAAGACATTCTTTTCTTGTTGCTATTTTCAAAGAGACTGTTTCCAGCCTCTCCCTATTGAGAGTGATATTGACTGTTGGTTCTGTATAAAAACCCACCCATTGCCACCGAGTTGGATTCAGTTTTGTATAGATGCCCTTTAATCTGAATAATTTCCTCTCTTTCTATTATATTGAGAGATCGTTTTTTGTGGTTTGAAAATTAGGAATAAATGTTGGATTTTATGTACTGTATTACATTGATTTTTTAATGCTGACCCATCTTTGCACACTTAGTATGAACTCCACTTTTTTTATATGATTCTGAATTTTATTGAGATATTTTTCTTATACGTTTATGAGAGATATTAGTCTGTAATTTTCCTTTTTTGTGATTCTTTGCCCATTTTTAATATCAGAGTTATGCTGGTTCTATAGAATCAATTTGGAAGTATCCTTTCCTGTTATATTCTGAAATAGTTTGAGTAGTACTAGTGTGAGCTCTTTGAATGTTTAGTAGAATTCGAAAGTGAAACCAGATGGGCTAGGGCTTTTAGTTGTTGGAAGTCTATTTATTTATTTATTTAAAATTACCTTTTTAATCTCTTCTTTTATTATGAGTCTGTTCAGATTTTCCACCTAAATTTGTTGATTTAGATGTGTTTCTATAAATCTGTACATTTCTTCTAGTTTTCAAATTTGTTGGAATATAGTTTTTCATGGTAGTCTGTTACAATCCTTCCCCCCCCCCCCACATGAATATGTTTTAATGTCCCGTACATTTCTTATTTGGGTTATTAGCTTCCTCTCCTTTTTTTTTCTTTGTCAGTTTGACCATCAGTTTGTTTATTTTGTTGGCCCTTTCGAAGACCCAAACTTGGTTTTGTTGATTCCATTGTTTTTCTATTCTCTATTTCATTTATTTCTGCTCTTATTATTTTCTTTCTTCTAGTGGTTATGTTTCTTTTGCTGTTCTCTATTTGGTCAAGGGTCATGTAGCTAATGTTTTGATTTTGTTCTTTGTTTCTTTACTTTTTCTTTTTCTTTTTTTTTGGATGTGTGCATCTATTGCTACAGATTGACTTCTGAGCATTGCCTTTGCTGTGTCTCAAAGGTTTTGGGGTGATCTGTTTTTATTTTCTCCTATTCTAGTGATTTTTAAAAATTTCATCTTTGATTTCTTCTATTACCCAATGCTTTTTAATAAGTGTATTATTCAGTTTCCCTGCATTTGATTTTTTTTTTCGTTTCTCTTCTTGGTATTAATTTCTGCTTTTATTGTGCTGTAATCAAAGAAGAACCAAGCCAAGCCAAGCACCGTTGAGTCGGATCCGACTCATCATTGTTTGTATTCTGTTGCAGGTTGCTTTGTGGTCTAACATGTGATCTATTCTGGAAGACATTCCGTTACACTGGAAAAGAATGTATACTTTGCTACTGTTGTAGGAATGTTCTGTATATGTCTATAATTTCAATTTGAAGTGGTAGACCACTGGTAGCATGAACTGGGGCCACCAGGGTGGGATCTGTGAGTCCAGTAGTTGGTGCCAGTGCTGCTTGGGGTATGGTTGTTGGATTTCAGTGCAGATAGATGGTAGGGAAAGGAGAGTATGTGATGTGTAGAGCTAAGTGAATGACAGATAGAAAAGAAACAGAAGTAAAAACAAAAAAGAAAAAAAATAAAAGTGAAAAAAATGTAAATAAAATGGTGGTGTAGTAGAATTTGGAATTGGAAGTCATCTGAGATCCTGGGAGGCCATGTACCCCTGGTTCTCTAGACTGAGCAGTGTGACTTTACTCTTAGAGAAGGGGCAGAGATGGCTCACTATGAGATAGGTAGGAGATAGAAAAGGAAGGGAGAGAAAGAAGAAACAGAAAAGAAACTATAAAAACTAAAAAAGATTCAGGTCTGAGGAGCTGGCTAGCGGAAGTGGCATGAAATGAGGGAGGCCAAGTTCTGCTGGATTTGTCTATTGAAAAGGGCCAGGGGTGGCACTCAGAGCCAGGTGGGTGGGAAAAAGGAAAGGAGACATAGAGAAGGAAAAAAAAGGTACATATATACACATAAATGTATATGTATATATGGAGCTGAAGGATTTGGCTAATGGAGGGAAGCACATGCCAGTAGTTGTCTAGCCAAGTAGCACATCATGCCCCATCCAGAAGGAGGGGCGGCAGTGCGTGGGACTAGACAGACAGGTTAAAGGGAAGCAAATGAGGTCGAGAGAGAAGAAGAAACAACAAAATACGGTGTGGAGGGAAATAGCCAGAGGGGGTGACACAGACTCAGGGAGGCCATATGCAAGTGGGTTTCTAGCCAAGTGGTACAGCACAGTCCACCAAAAGTGATTGTTCATTGTTTGTTTCTTTGTTTTTAGAGAGAGATGATTAACTCTTAACTAGTCATAAATTAAAATCAAAGCCACTATAAGAACAAACTATTGACAATCTAAGTGAAAAGTAAGCCATTTAGCAGTGGTTAAGAGGTATAGGATTCTGTGGCTACTAACTAAATGGTGGGTAGTTTGAATTCACCAGTGTCACCTTAGAAATTCTGAAGGATCTCCTATGTCCTACAGGGTCACAGTAAGTTGGAATCAATGGCAATTTTTGTTCGTCTGTTTAATTAAAATTATCTATGGAAAAATAACTATGTAAAAAATATATTTGAAAACTTGGAGAGGTTGCCAAAGCAACAAGTAATAGAAAATATAGATGAATAGGTTGTTTCATTTTCTGTTTATAAAAATAAATGAAGCTCATTATTGTTGTTCTGAGTCAGATTGGTTCTGTCTCACAGTGACCTTATCTTTAACCGAACAAAGTACTTCCTGGTCCTTCATTATCTTCAGAATCATTGCTGTATGTGAGCTCATTGTTGTAGCGACCATATCAATCCATCTTATTGAGGGTCTTCTCTTTCATTGACCTATCTGTAGCTGAGCATGATAGCCTTCTCCAGAGACTGAGTCCTCCTGATGACATGTCCAAAACAAGTGAGACATACCTGACTATCTTTGCTTCAAAGAAACATTCTGGTTGTATTTCTAAGACTGATTTGTAGTCTACTTAGGTAATTCACAATGTATACAAAGTTATTCCTCAACACCACAATTTGAATGCATCATTTCTTCTGTCTTCTGTATTTATGGTCTAGCTTTCACTTGCATCTGAAGTAGCTGAAAATCCCCTGGTTTGTTCAGGGGCACCCTAATCCTCAAGATGACAGCTTTATTTTTTTATACCTTAACAAGGTCTTTTGCATCAGATTTTCCCAGTGCAATACATCATTTGATTTCTTGACTGCTGCTTCGAGTGATGTAGACTGATGATCCAAATAAAATGAAATAATTGCAACATCAGCATTAGTCTTGTATCTCCCAAAATTGTAAAACTAAAAATAAGAAAGCATTCCTCATCATCGACTTGGGACTGGGAGAACCGGATGGTGCCCGGCCACCATCAGTGATAGCCACGATGGTGCTCACAGTGAGGAGTCTCACTGGCAACACAAGAAAAAAAAGAGGTGCATCCTGAGATCTCCACTAAAAGACCTCAACTGATGGTCCAGAGGTTTCAGGGTTCCCCTGAGAGTATGGCCCCCGGCTCTGATGCTGCCCTTACCCATAAACTATAATGAAGGTCAACTCTTTGGACAGGAATGGATTGGACTTGGCAAAGCAGAGTGACCATATATTGGTTGCACTCTATGGTTGTATACATCTATAAGATATCATCCTGCTGACCTCTGGCTGGAGGAAGGAGAGTGGGTGGAGAGGAGGGGAAAGGAGGCTGTTGGGAGGATGAGACATGTATGGAGCAGAGAAGAAAAGTGTGCTGTCACCGGGCAGGGAGAGCAGTGGAAGCTGCATGTAGGTGGGCATGTAAATTTATACGGGAATGTACATTTTCACTCAGTCATGTTGAATAAAAAAATAAAAAATTTTAAAAAAAGCATTCTTCAGAAAGAATGGTGAAAATCTTTAAATCATAAACATTTAAATCATACTAATTGTAGAATTGACAAACTATTTGGTCAGTTCCTTTCCAAAACAGAAAAAAATTCTTTTACCAGTATATTTAAGAAAATATGGTTAAAAAATATATAAAATTAGGAAGCAGAGTTACTCATGAAAATAGAATAATTTTTTTAAATATAAAATATTTCATGGAGCTATGCATTATTAATGCAGAAAAACAACTTTAATAATTATAAATTTTCAGACATGGACCAAGGAGGCAAAAAACAAACATAAAAAAATGGAAAAGACTATTGTCAAAGTCAAAATCAAATTTAAGTGAAAGAAAAAGAAAATTATCCCTGCAAAGTATCTCCAGGACTAGACAGTTTCATTGGTCTTTTCATTTTCATCAAATGTTAATTTCTCTGCCATTGCTACATAGATCATTACAGGACAAAACTAAAATGAAAAACTCCCATATCACCTTATGAAAATCACCATCATGTTAAAACCTGATAAACTAAATAAACCAAACTCACTGCTGTCAAATTGACTCTGACTCATAGGACTCTGTAGGGCAGAGTTTCCAGGGAATATCCAATGGATTTGAACTGCTGACCTTTTTGGTTAGCAGACACAGCATTAACCACTAGGCGACCAGGGTTTCTTAAGTCCTGACTGAGCAAAAAAAGATAACATTTCTCAGGAATATGTTGTACTTTTTAAAATAACGTAATGGAAATCAAGTGCTGCACAAAATCACTACCACTAGTGGGAGTGTAAATAGATTTGGCAATATATGCCACAAACTTAAACATGTTCTTTCTCGATAATACAGTTTTTCCACTCACGGACTTTTAATCTAAGAAAATAGTTAAAGATGACTTCAGATTTTGAAGTATTTTTATCACCTGTTTGTGATAACGATAATAAATTAGAGCTAATCAAGATAACTCACACTGTAACTCCACACTAAAATGAGCACGTCTTGGTAAGAAATAATTAGCAATTGTTACAAATTTATATTAAAAAATTGTAAATTTTACAGTTAGAAAAATCATTACTTATTTTCATTTTCAGTTATAATACATTTACATGTGAAGTGACATGTTGATAGCTAGGAGAATATAGGAATTATCTCTTAATTAAAATACATTTACTGATTATTGATTTGAGAATGAAATGGTCTCATGCCTGTCTCCTAATCTCTGGCTGCTGCCTGCAGTCCTTGGCACATCACTCAGATATCAGTCTTCCAGGTATGATTTGCAGAGTACTAATATAAAGACATCATTTGCCTTTTTTCACTGTGTTCATGTTTGCAGTGATGCTGTAAATTCATGGCAGATAAAACTGCTGGTAAATTAGCAGAAATCAGATCAATTCCCCCAAACTACAGTAGTGTCATTGTATTGTTTATCACAATACACTTGCTGTAAAACATGGAAATCAAAATTTCCATTTCACTTAAGATTGTTCTTGAAGAAGCAATAAATACTAACTTTTATTAAATTTTAATGCTTGAGTATATGTCTTGAACATTTTGTGTGATGAAATGGGAAATATCCTTAAAGCTTTTCTGTTGTATACTAAAGTATGATAGTTGTCACTAGGAAGCAATATGTGATTTATGAGTCAGAATCGACTCAAAGGCAAAAGGTTTGGTTGCTTCAATTAGCTGAATTAGCTGTTTTTTGGTATGGAACATAATTTTTCCTTAAAATCTAACAGATAAATTTTGGTACTTAAAGATGGCTATTTGCCACACATTTTCTGAACAATCATCAAAATGAGCCTGTACCTTCAAGTTATTTTTTTCTTTATCTTGTCAACGATAAAAATTTGAGCCTTCAAGTGAAAATTAGGATTAGAATTTTGGGACTATTAATCACTATAGGCTTCACAACTACCTGATGCTTAAGGGCTTTACTGATGAGAAAGATGGCAATATTAAAAATATGGCTTTTGTGATTGTATGGTTAAATGTGCCAAACATTTTGATGATTTGCATAAATTGGCAAACCAGTGTCTTCTAAATAATCAGTGCTTATTGTTACAAAATCATGTATGAATAAGAGATCTATGCAAAATCAATGGATTTTATGGAATAAAATTCACTGTTTTAGGTTCCCCATTGGAACTAACCTTTAAGAAACTATCATTTGTTGAATTTTCCTATAACAATTATCAAATTTTCATTCTTCTGTGTAATACCCCCATTATCACATTTCTGATTACATATTCATCTGAGTATGGATTTTCCTTATTCAACTAAAACAATGTATTCTACAGAATGAAACATAGGTGAGAAGTCAACTTTTTTTAAATCAAGCCAGACATTATAAGGAAAATATGTAAAAGAGCACCACTGTTCTCAGTAAAATATTTTTTTAGGAAAATAGCTTTTTTTATTAAAAATTATGTACTCCAGCATGTAATAATTTTAGTACTTTTAATGTTTTTGTAAGTAAATATTTATAAATTTCTCAATTTAATTTTAATATGGTAAATATTAATAAACATGATCCACACAAACATAATCTCTTTAGGGTTTTCAATAAATTTTATAGAGTTTAAAGAGATCCTGAGACCAAAATGTTTGATAAATACTACCCTAGGCTTTTACTAATAAGGTTATTAGTAGGTTATAGTATTAATATTTGCCAGGATCAGAAGTTTCCCACAGTTTAGTTAGTATAATTGTCCTTGGGTAAAAACACCACATCTGCTCTTTGTACCTTTGCTATATAATGAAGCCCCATTCTGTCCTTCCGCCAAAACCAAAATTAAACCCACTGCTGTCCAGTTGATTCTCACTCATAGAGATCATACAAGACAGAGAACCGCTGCAGTTTCCCAGGAGCAGCTGGTAGATTCAAACTGCCAGCATTTTGGTTAGAAGCCTTAACACTAAACCCCTGCACAGCCGAAATTAAATGAGTGTTCAGTTTTAGTATTGAAAACTAACAAGTGTGATGGATTTCACATGGCTTCAAAGACCGGGTGACACCGAAATCAGGAGCTATTTTCCTCTGAAAAATGGATTCACCTCCATTTCTAGCCCTTCTCTATTTTCTCCTTTGCACGCCTCCCCTTCTCTCTTCTTCCTTCCCCTTCACTCCTCTCCCCTTCCGTTCCTTTGCCTGTCTTTTCTCTCATCTTTTTCTAACCTTCATTTTATACCCCCTTTCCATTTCTTTTTCTCTGAAATGCCAGTGAATTCAATTTAAAACGGCTTGAATGTATGATTAAGCACTTAGATCAGCATTGATGTTTAGAAAATCTTCTGCTTTATGTATTCCCATTAAGAGGTGGTAGAGGTAAATCAAATAGCAGTAACTGTATCATACAACAGCTGTTTGAATAGCAATAACTGCATCATACAACAGGTGTTTGAATAGCAATAACTGCATCATACAATAGGTGTTTGACACAAAAAAGCAAACAATCCTACTGAAGCACACAGCAGACCCCTTGATACAGTTTGCAACACCGTCAAGAGTCAGAGATACTTATCTAACAACGGTACTATCTGACAACGGAAACCCTGGTTTCTCAGTGCTACGGCTGCTAACCAGAGGTGGGCAGTCCAAATCTACCAGGCCCTCCTTGGAAACTCTATGGGGCAGCTTTACTCTAACCTCCAGGGTTGCTGTGAGTCAGACTCGACTCGACTCGACTCGACTCGACTCGATGGCAGGGTTTTTTTTTTTTTTTTCTAACTTACACTAGAAGATAATATGAAAACACAATATAGAAAATTGTCTAAAAAATACACGTAGGCAATGAAATTCAATGAAAGTTACGTGTGATGGTTAAGACTGTGTGTCACCTTGGCTGCGCCTTCCTTCTCAGTGTTTTGGCAGTTTGTAGCGCTGTGATCACCCCCACGGTACAATCTGCCGAGTGGCACCGGCAGGGGCAGGCTGTCGTGGGCCACCACCTCCTCGCCTTCATCTCCCTGCCTTCCACGGCTCATCTCCTTCCTGCGCTCTTGGCCACGGTGTTTGGCTTGCTGTGGATCCAGCGGCTGCCTCTTTTGTCTTCTGACGTCCATTCTTACAACTTCAGCTTACCCCATTGATCTCGGAACATCTCTTCACAGCCTGCAAGTAAGAGTTCTGCTCCCCAACTTGCTGGATGTTGGTTTGACAGCCTCTGCAGCTAGTGAATCAGGCAAAACCTTGCAGTCTCACCTCCCGTGCTGGGTGTCCTCTACCCTCTCAGCCTCTGCGTCAGCCCCGCTTGCCGACCTGGAGGGCCTCCGCCTCCGCAGGCTCGAGAACGCCTCGGGACGTGTCAGCGTCTGCAATCCCGTGAGCGGTTTCCCTGATAGAAACCTCTCTACGTATTTATATGCTTTAATGATTTTGATTCTCTAGAGAAACCAGCCTAAGACAATATCCTAGACTAACAATATTTGCATTTATATAAATGACATAACCTTATGACTGTTTACAGTGTATATATGTGTATATATATATAAATTTAAAAGGGCATTTAAAAAGTGAAGAAAATGCCCTAAAATGTGGCAATTTGTAGGGTGACTGTTCACAAATGTAACAAAGGTATGTTCCTTTAAAGTATGATAATGATTCTAAAAGAGTAAGGCAGGTAACAGTATATCCTTCACTGCACCGTAAAAGCTGAGACGATATTCTAAATGGGGAGAAAATGTAGGGAGTTAGCTTCTTGTTGTCTGGCGTGTGTCTGATATGTGCTTTAGCAATATGTAGTTTAAATCTTGAGTGTTTCAGGATTGTTTTTAGTATTAAGTTACTCTACTTTGCATTTGTTCTTTAGAGTCTCCTTTTAAAGTTCTTTCTACTCTGTCATTAGGGTTGATAGGAGTCAGAATTAGCTAATATAAACAAATAGCTGTATTATGTATATATTGACTACAGCAGTCTTTTCACTTCCTCTTGGATTCCTTTTCCTTTCATATTTTTACTTATTTTAACCTCATTTTTATGTAATTTTTTTCTTTTTAGTCTTCTCTTTCCCTTAAAGCATTTATTGTGTTGGTGGTGATTATGGTTGTATCTAATCATTTTCTTCTAGTTGTGTTTCACGTATAAAGTGATTTTTCATTTATTTTTGATGAACTCATGAGTGCTATCAGTTAGCTTATGAATTTTGAAAAATCTGAAATGTGCCATTCTTTCAGATGTTATGTAGTTTTCTTTTTATGAAGATTTTGCTTGTGTTTCAGGTGGAAGTTCGGGTAGAAAAGTTGTTTCGCGTTCAACAATTCACACACCAATTGTTCTGTGACAGTGGTTGCTATCCCCACACTGTGTAAGTCTTCTCCCCATTTCCCCCCTGCCTTCACTATTTCCATCCCTCAAGTTTGCTGCCTCTCTTTGCCTCACATCTTTGCTTTTGGGCAAAAGTTGCAATTTGGTCGCATGTAGTTGATTATTCTAAGGATCTCCTTCCTCAGGGGTGTTATTGTTTATTTTACAGACCAGTATGTTATTTGACTGAGAGGTGACGTGCAAGAGTGGCTTTAGGTTCAGGTTAAAAGGATAATTAGTTTTGAGGGTTCCTCTAGTCCAGAAAGTTGGATCATTTTTATGAATCTGAGTTTTGTTCTACATTTTTCTCTCGTTCTAACCAGGACCTTGTATTGCGTGCTGATCAGGGCAGCCTGTAGTGGTAACCGAGCATCATCTCGTGCTTCTGGTCTCCGGCTAGAGGAGACTGAGTGCTGCAGGCCGATAGTTCTGTGGACTCATTGTCTGATTGAGTCTTTGGCTGTCTTCACTCCCCTTTGCTGCAGATGGAGGGGACCGGTACTGCGGTCTTTGATGGCTTCTCACAAGCTTTTAAGACACAGACACTACTTAACAAAGTAAGATACGAACATTATCCTTACAAACTGTCATGCCAATTGATCTGGATGTCCCCGAGACAATGCTCTTCAGCCTTTATGTTCAGTAACTCATGTGATGTTTGGATATATCTAAGTAGTTTCCATAGTAACTTCATATGTGCTGTATTATATGCATGAATATATTGACAGCACATGAGAGCAAACCACTCCTGTCGAGCTGATTCCAGTTTACAGCAACCCAGGAGTACAGAATAGAACTACCACATAGGACTTTCAAGGTATGGCTGCTGGATTTGATCTTCCAAGCTTCTGGTTCACAGCTGAGCTATTAACTACTGTGCCACCAGGGCTCTGTATGTAGTACGTGCAAATGTGTGTATATAGATGCCCACAACTATATCTATAGATGCACACACCTGTGCTCCCATATGTCCTCCCACATCTATGTAGTATACGTATCTGCCTGGGTAACCACTCACAAATTTTTGGTGGTTATTATTGTTAAAGAATTGTAAATTTTATAGTATTTACTAGAGGTGTTCTGTGTTCCTGTGGACCTCTCAGTGTCTTCATTTACTTTAGTCACACTCAGGTGGCATCCACCTATTGTGTATTTAATTGTCCCTTCATAGAATTAATGTATGTCTGCCATGCAGAACAGGAGCTCGGCTGCTAACCAGAAGATCAATGGTTCAAACTCACAAGGACATCACCTTATGTCATGGATTGAATTGTGTCCCCCCAAAAGTAGGTGTGGCCACATGACCATGATGCCCCGTATACTATGATTATCCTCCATTTTGTGATTTTGCTGTGCTGTATGCTAAAGGATTCGGGTGGGACTGTAAATCCCTTCATAAGATCACCTCCCTGCTCCACTGCAAAGGGAGTTTCCCTGGAGCATGGCTCGCCCCACCCTTCATCCTTTCATCCTAGAAGAAATACAAGGACAGAGAAGCAGGCACAGAATTGGGAACCTCACACCATCAGGAAAGGGGCACCGGGAGAAGAGCGCATCCTTCAGACCTGAGGTTCCTGCACCAAGATGCTCCCTGGACAAAGACTGACGCAACACCGGACTTTCCTCCAGAGCTGACAAGGGGAAAGCCTTTCCCTGGAGCAGACACACTGAATATGGACTAGCAGCCTACTGGACTGTGTAAGAATAAACCTTCTTTTGCTAACGCCATCCACTCGGTGGTATTTCTGTTACAGCAGCCCCAGCTGACTAACACAGCTTAGTCAGAGGGTTAGCAATGGGGTCACTTGACACTGTGGCTGCAACAGTGAGCTCAGAAATAGCAAAGATTGTGAGAATAGTGCAGGACTGGGGAGTGTTTTGTTTTGTTTTACCTCCCTAGTATGCCCAGAGTTGCTACAAGTCAAAACTGACTTGATAGCACTTGAGCAATGGCTAAAGAGTGCACGCATCTCTCTATGTTTGTTAGTTGCCTGAGTGTCTTCTTCGGTGAAATACTTACTCATGTTCTTCACGTATTTTTTTAGCCAGATTTTTTTTTTTTTTTTTTTTTTTGCCACTTGATTGTTGAGGCTATGTGGTTTTCTTAATGTGCTATTTTTCTTTGAAGCTACAGAATATTACAGTTATAATCTGATTTTCAACATGTCTTTCATTCATTTTTTTTTTTTACTGGTATTATTCTGCTTCTTATTTTCTTTCTTTTAGCAACTTACATGAAATTTAGACTCAGTAGTATTCAATTCAATGTCAGTGTAGCCTTTCTAAACTTCTGGGGGATGTCATTCTGAGTAGGTTTTCCCCAAGTTATGGAGCATCCTCCTTTGTTGTTTTCATGCAGTGTTAAAAAAAATACTATCACTTAGTTCCTGAGGTTCTTGACTTGGTGACTCTCCTTTGTCTATTTTCTGTTTGTTTTTCTTCTTAATTTTGATTCTACTCACAACGTTTTCTGTTCAGTGTTGGATCTGGTTCTGGAAGGTGTCCCGGCAGCTTAGTCTAAGGAATTAGGGTTTAGGTTGATCCAGCTCTGTTATAGTCATGTGGAAGTTCTTTTACCAGCATGCTCTCCAAGGGGTTGAAGAAAAGCAGTTCTCACATCTGCTTGTGATGCTTTGAAGTATAAAATCTTCCTGGTCTCGGGTGTATCAGTGTTGCCTTACCTCTGTCTGCTTTTCCTGTACATATGCTGGAGCTATACCTGCTTTATGGGTACTTCTCTCCTTGCATTTTGTAGTTGATGTGATTCATCATCATCTAGTTTTGTTTTAAAAATCTCCATGGATTTTGTTTTTTCTATTTTGTTGATTTTCCTTACTCAGAGTTTCTCAAAATGATGCTTCCACTGACACTTTCCCCAAATGTGCTATGTATAATTCAGATTATTTAGTCACCTTGAGAAAGAAAATTTTAGCTCCTAGTCCTTATGTGGGACATTTTAGTTCATAGAGAAAATTATTTGTCTTCAAATTTCTGTTATCATATTCAATTTATTATAATTTCTGTTGTACCTATCAAGAAAAAAAAAAAAAAAACCTCTCGTTGTCCAATATATAAGCAGGCAGGGATGACTTTATTCCAAAGGATTGTTGGAGGACAAAAGAAATTCTAATGGAAGAGAAGGAAGGTATATTGTAATAGGACGAGGGATCCTGTTGCAGTGGGGAGAGAGACACCAGCGCCTTTACTATTGCAAGAAGTGATTATAAGGTTTTCAAAAGAAAGTGAAGGTGAAGGGAGCCACAGGATAAGTAAGTGATTTACCCTGTTTACAGTTAGGGCCATTTGACAAAATTTTCCTTTTAATAGGGATGTCTGGGTCCTGAGAGACTCAGAGGGAAGGAAAGGGGAGGAATTCTCTGAGTTATGTACCTGGAGGCTGTGAAGACTGAGGACAGAGAAATGTCAGGGAGATGCTTAAATAGAGAAAATCACTAAGGCTGTCTTGTTCAGGTCTTTGACAAATTATATGTAAGACAACAAAGAGATACGTTAAGCATATTATTCAGATTCTTGCATCTTTGAGACATTTTGTATGGCCAACCAAGTCAGACCATGATGCTTGAATTTAAATTTATTAGCATTTTATGAAATAATTTGTCTATTAGTAACAAAAACTTTAACATATTCATATCTATTTCTCTTGTAATGCCACTTCCAGGAATGTAAAAATGCGTTTAAGTATGCATGTCTAATATTTATTACAGCATAATTTTAGACAGTAAAAAAAATTAACTACCGTGCCCAACAAGGAGTCAGTTAAATATATAAAGCACAAAGGGTATATAGTTCAATTATATGTGACCAATAAACCATGTCATGAAAGAGTATTTAATAATATGGTTAAAAAAGATTTATGGCATAGTAACTGAAAATATTTTACCAAACAATATATGTAGTGCAATTTGGATTATATAAAGTAAAATACAAATTCTCGTGCATATGAGAAAAAGATAAGAGCAGTATGTGATCAAAATATCTACTATGTTTGGATGTGTTGGAGATAGTGAGATATGTTCATTGTCTTCCATATATTTTTCTATATATTCTAAATTTTCTTTAATGACCATGTATTACTTTCATAGAATCAAAACAAAAAGAAATGTTGTCATGACAAGCTAAATAAAAGATCATGTAACATGCTTTTTAAAGGCAAAATTAAACGAAAATTTCTCATTAAAATGTTAGTCCAAAGTTGTTTCTCAGATAGTATTCCTGTAAATAATGTAACCCAACACAACTTGGAGGTTGCATTAGGTAAGTGGAGACCATTCTCTAAAAGGTTTATAGGAATTTGAACTCAGTATGAAAAGGCTACTTCTAACTGCTTTTATTTCTTTCTGTCTGACTCTGATAATCCACATAGGGCAGCGATGGCTGGAGGACTCCATTCCCGTGTTGACAAAAC
This sequence comes from Heterohyrax brucei, assembly GCA_028571685.1. NCBI lineage: Eukaryota > Metazoa > Chordata > Mammalia > Hyracoidea > Procaviidae > Heterohyrax > Heterohyrax brucei. The sequence goes on along the minus strand of CM053142.1, from coordinate 122,985,228 downwards.
ACTACATGGCTGGCATTTGTTAACAACTCAACTCCCCAGCCTCCTATGTGAAATATATTGGTTATTCTTAAAATTGTACAGCAGCATAATGTGTCAGGCCTTGAAGCTTTCTATTTTTAAACCCATTAGAGTGTCCTTAGACACTCCTGCTTTTGGGGACAAGCAAGAGTAGCCTCCTTTGTTTAACAAATTTAGAAGTCAGCAGTTTCTTTTAACCTTCTTCACACAAGGACAGTCTTGTGCTAGTAACAGACAGGTGTCATAGAAGAGCCACACACTGTGTAATAGATTCTTGTACCTTTGTTGCATGTGAAAGATTATAAGAGGAGAAGAAATGAAAGCCTTGCAAATTGCCAGTGTGAGTGATTTAGGTAAAAAAAACCAAAACAAACAACAAGAATAACAAAAAAAAACCAGTGGATATTTTCTGGGTTATGTATTTACCATTCGTTAGTACTCGACGGCACTTGGCTGGCTGGCTAATACTGGATAATAGTAACAAATTTTTTTTTATTAATCATCCCCAAAAGAACTGAAGCTTAAACAAGCAGTAGCATTGTAAGGTGCCTATTCTTCTCGGTTTTCTTATATTCACTTTCTTTTCTCCTAAACGGACACGTTAGGAGGCATGGTCTGCACTTGCAGTAACTTTTTTGAAAGTGACAATGGCTAAACAAATGTTACTGAAACTATATAAATGGAGAAAGTTACTTGTACTATTTTATCTAATAATATCTGCTAGACATGTCTGTTAGCACACAACCCTAGGGAAAGGACAGGGACATTTGGAGATGTTACAGGAGAAGGAGCCAGGTTACGGGCTGGTGGTCTGTGGTAAAGGAGGTGTGGTTCCACAAAGACTGCGTGCAGGTGCTCTGATCTGTGTGCTGTTCGTCCCCTCCCCGACTGCCCGGCAATGTGTGTATCAAGTTTGGCTGGACCATGATTCTTGGGTACTGTATGATTTTCCCGTATGTTGTAAATCCTGCCTTTATGATGTTACCGAGGAAGAATGGGTGGCAGTTGTGTTGGTGAGGCAAGAATCTCTTAAGACTCAATATATAAGATTGCCTTGTGCCTTAAGGCAATCTCTCGGGCTATGTAAAGAGTTGCAGACCACCATGAAAGAAGCACCTGGAGCAGGATCTGTCCTCTAGGGTTGAGGACCTTGTGCGTCAGAAGCTCCTAGTCCAGGGGAAGATTGATGACAAGGACCTTTCTCCAGAGACAGCAAAGAGAGACTTCCCATGGAGCTGATGCCCTAAATTTGAGCTTTTGGCCTACTTTTCTGTGAGAAAATCAATGTCTCTTTGTTAAAGCCATCTACTTATGGTATTTCTGTTAGAGTAGCATCAGATGACTAAGACATGTCCCAATTTCCTCATTAGTGAATTGTGAGATTTCTGGGAATTTTTGCAACATCTTTAAGGCCTCAGACTCCCATCTATAGCAACATACCTCCCCACATCAAAAACATTATGGAGATGCAATGATAAATAAATACATGTATATCATGACAGGCAATAAGCAAACTGAAAATTGAAGCCAATGTTCTTGAGAAGGCTCTAGAAAAATATCTTTCTTGTATCTTTCAGATTCTGGTAGTCCCAAGCATTCCTAGTTTGTGACAGTTGAGTTTCCATCTCTGCCTTTGTCTTCACATACCCGTATTCCTTCTATATTGCTTCTTCTCCTCTTATGAGGACAGCAGTTACATTGGATTAATCTACCCAACTCCAGGAAACCCTGGTAGCATAATGGTTAAGTGCTGTAGCTCCTAACCAAAAGGAAACTTGATGGAGCAGTTCTGTTCTGTCCTATAGGGTCACTATGAGTTAGAATTGACTCATTGGCAAAGGGTTTGGCTTGCATTTTTGGACCCTTCTCCACTGTACCCTCATGTTAACTGGTTTCATTTGTAATGACATTGTTTCTAAATAAAATTGCATTCACAGATAGTGGAGGATAGGACTTGAGGATATCATTTTGGAGGATACAAATCAACCCAGAATGGCCATGACATGAAGTATTCTAATTATAATGACTATACCTATGAGAGAAATAAAGATCAGTGAAGTTAAATAATTTGTTTAAGGGCACAAAATAGGTAAATGGAAGTGGAAATAAAATCATATTTGTTTAGCTACATATTTACATGTGAAGCCATAATTCAATTTTGAGTGTTTTTCCTCTACTTATTTTCAAGCTCGTGAATCTTAAATTCAAAATGCCCTATGGAAATAAATCCTTCAATATCCAGTATGAAAAAAAATGGCTGCTTATACAATAAAAAAACATGAATTAATAAAATCTTTTACATTTTCAAGGTAATCAATTGGGTATTTTTAGGTGAAAAGTAATAACAAAAAGGAATAGATTTCCTTTTGAATTACAGTCATTCTACAAAGAAAATAAACTCATGACACTGAATATTAAACAATAAATCGTATGGCTATGTCAACAAACAATACAAAGTACAACATCAAGAAACTTTGCATCAAATAATTTACTTGTATTCTCATGTCATTTACTTGTTTTTTTGTTTTGTTTTTTTTTTGTACAAATATCTTTTCACATGATGTTTCAACACAATAAATATCTTGATTAAGGACTTCCTACCAAGATGGCTTAAGGGTCATCCTGGAAGTAAACCTTACCTTTAGAGACAGGAGCTGAGTTTTAAAGTAGAACTTGCTCGCAGAATTGCAAAACCAGTGTATAGCCTGAATGTGGCAGAGAGAATCAAGGACGAGGTTGTAATTGCATGTTTGGGTTTCTTCTTATTCTAATGCCATTCGCTGCATTTACCTGGGGTTTCTATCCAGTAACCTTCATTGTACGCTATGTCAGTCTGCTTTATACTTTCCAGTGTTCCCAGAGCCGTTCACCTCCTGCCGGCCATCACAGGTTTAAATCTGAATAAGCTGATGATAAATTTTCTTTTCTCGTCTTTCAAAATCAAATGGTATAAAAATCTTTAGGAAGACTCTGAGGAGTCAGTGTCACTGGTATGGTAATCTGATATGAAACATTAATTTAAATGAGTTGCCCCAAACATCATGAGGGAGGACATGATATCATGGTAATATTCACTTAGTGCCATTCCACGGTGTTATTTGTGGTGGTTCCTCGTTCAGGGTCCAGCTGTCAGCAATAAATAAGTTACTTCCCAGCTAGTAAATCACAGAACTCTCCTGAGCTTCTGAGAGAAACAAAGCAAAATGATGAATCTGTTGCCCAAAGAAGTTTATTCATATATATCCATTTAGTTTAAAGCACTGAGTCCTCTCGATGGAAGATTAGTTTTCTTCTATAAACCACTGGAAAAGTGTTTATCTGGAAAGAAACAGAGATAAAATTGTGTCGCTCTCTGATCTATATCCAATATTAAGATTTCCTAAGAAAATTAACAGTAGGGAAAGAAAAATTTTGATTTGTTTTAGAGCAGATAGTTCAGATGAGAGTGAATATTTAAAAACGAGGTCCCCAAACTATGGCTCTCACAAACATACAAATTGAGAGGTCATCAATTTTCTTGCTCTCTTAGTTCTTCCCACCTTTAAGAAACATTCACAGATTTTCAGAGAATGGAATAGCTCTCATTTGTTCATATTTGAAGTGAAAAATAGAGAAAGTACTGGTAGTCAAAGCCATATGTCTTAAGTGACTCAGATAATAGTTTTAGTAAGTGGCTTTTTCTTCAGAGATTCAAGCCCAGACTGGAAGCAACTGAAAGCCTTTCCTCACTGACAATGCCTGGACTCACAAGGGAGATACATTCTGTCACTGTGAACTTACCCCTAAGTGGGATCAAATTTTCCAGCCAGCACTCTGCTGCTTAAAATTCAGTTGCCTAGATATGCTATTTTATGATTGCAGAGCATAGATCATGTCAGTGAGGCAGTCCTAGATGTCCTAGATGTTACTATGTTATGTGTAGGATGGAGAAAATTACAGAGGCCTTTTTTTTAATTGTCTAAAGTTTATGTTATTGGTATGTATGATACTTAGAAATAATTAATGGTATCTCATATAAATCTATGAATTAAATTGTGTATTACATAGTCTAGTGACAAGTTTTGGAAACATTAGTGAGATAGGGGTTAAATGCTACATCTGCTAACCGAAATTCGTCAGGTGCTCCTTGGAAGCTCTATGGAACAGTTCTACTCTAACCTACAGGGTCGCTGTGAGTCAGAATCAACTTGACAGTGGTGTCTGTTTTTTTCTTCATTGACAGTTTTGAAGTCCTAGTTGCACAGTGGTTACATGATACAGCTACTAGCCAAGAGACTGGCAGTTCAAATCTACCAGCTGCTTCACAGGCGGATCTACTCTGTCATCTATGGTTGCTGTGGGTCACAATTGACTTGATGGTGTTGGGTTTTAGTTTGTTGGAGTGATGATTTTAAAGGTCCCTGGATTTGAGCTTGGCTAATACCAAAGGTTGGTGGTTTGAACCAGCCAGTAAAAAGAGACCTGGAGATATGCTTCCATAAAGATTAATCCCAAGGAAACCCTATGAAGCTCAGTTCTACAGCATGTGGGGTGACCATGAGGAGAATTGACTCCATGGCAATATTTTTTGGTTTGTTTGTTTTAGTGACAATTTGGGGCTAGGTAATTTCACTCCAGGCACTTTTCTTCCCATAGGAAGACCAAAATGAATGAATACCAGTGAATTTTTCATAAGAAATTTCTTAAAAAAAAAGAAAATCAGTGTTAACATTTATTTCTGGTCATGTTAAAACTGACAACTTGTTTACTAATATTCCAAAAGTTACAGAGAAAGGAAACAAAGAAACAGGTGTAATTTCTTTCATATTGGAAATAATTCTGACTTAAGAATAAACTCAACTCAGTTTTGGAGTCGTGCAAACATCTTACTCTGTACTTTTTAGTTTTTATTTTCTGTTGTCGCAATATACTTTGTTTATTGGACCAGTATTGATGTGATTGTGTTCTTATATATAAAAAAAAATTTATATCTTCAAAATTCTTGGTTATCCCTTTGTTTTCACCTCATACAGTGAATGACACAAATTATTATTTTAATTTAAAAAAAGGTTACCAGTCGTCTTTAACTCAAGGTCAGCTTACTTTATTCATGTTTGCTGTGCTTTATATTTCCATTTTAGCATCTACCTTAGATGGTATCTGAAGGGAGAATTTCAAAATTGAATTCCCAAGATCCAGTTAACCACTTATAATTTGTGCTATTTAGAGTCATTTTTTAGGTGTATAGGAAATAACATTCTGGGCCTGACAAAGAACTATTAACTTATATGAAGATTTCATCAGGCCCTTGGAAAGATCATAAAATTAGCTAAGATACAGTTTTGCCCTCAAGGGATTTGTCTTCACTGGGCTTTCCCATTTGGTATGCATTAGAATTACCAGTGAACCTTGTGAAAATTACCCCTATGAAATTACTAACCAGGATTCTGATTTGCCGTTTGTGGGAAGCTGCTTTAAGAACCATTGGTCTCGATTGTCTTAAGCTTTATTGCGTATAAGAATCACTTGGAGCTTTTGTTGAAGTGGAGTTTCTGTTAGTAGATCTGTGTTGGGGCTCGATATTTCTCATTTGTAACAGATTGCCAAAAGGTATCATCAGAGACCACACTTTGAATATAAAGGACTTAAGAATTATATCTGTCTTTTCAATGATCTCTTACATTCTTTATCAATGATGTGTTTGATTTCATTCCACAGCTCATGTGGTTTCTGGTCATTAATATTCAAGGAATTAAATCTGTGTGTTCTATGGCATTCCACAGCTTATCTGGTCTCCAGTCATTAGTGTTCAGGGCATCGAATCTATTCTTGAGATGGTCTCTAAACTCAAGTGCGATATACTCAAGGTCATACTTTGGCTCTGGTGGACTTATTCTAACTTTCTTCAGTTTCAATTTGAACTTGCCCATGACCAAGGTGGTTTGTGCCACAGTCAGCACCTGGTCTTGTTCCAGCTGCTGATAATGGAGCTTTTCTGTCTTCTCTTTCTACAGAAGTAGTTGATTTGATTCTGGTGAGGTCTATGTGTATAGTCACTGTTTACGCTTGTGAAAAAATGATATTTGCAACTTCTAGTTGTTGGTCTTGCAAAATTCTATCATGCAATCTCAGGCATCGTTTCTGTCGCCAAGATCATATTTTCCAATGGTATGTCCTTATTCGTTGTTTCCAACTTTTGCATTTCAATCACCAGTAAGTATCAGTGCATTCTGATTGCATGTTGGATCAAATTTGAACTGGAGAAGCTGGTAAAAATCTTCAATTTCTTCATATTTGGCCTTAGTGGTTGGTGTGCAAATTTGAATAATAGTCATATTAATTGGCCTTTCTTGTAGGCGTATAGATATTATCCTATCACTGACAGAATCTTGAAATGTTCTTTTTGATGATGAATGCAACATCATTCTCCTTCAAGTTGTCATTCTCGGTATAGTAGACTATATAATTGTTGATTCAAAATGGCCAATACTGCTCCATCTTAGTTCACTAATGCCTACAGTATTGATATTATACATTTCCTTATGACAATTTCCAGTTTTCCTAGATTCATACTTCATACCTTTCACATTCCATTTATTAACAGATGTTTGCAGCTGTTTCTTCTCATTTTGAGTCATGCCACATCAGCAAATGTAGATCTTGAAGACTTTACCCTATCCGCATCATCAAGGTCAGTTCTATTCTGAGGAGACAACTCTTCCCCAGTGCCTTTCAACCTGGGAGGCTTATTTTCTGGCACTGTATCTGACAATGTTCTGCTACCATTCATAAGATTTCGCTGGCTAATTCTGTTCAAAAGTAGGCTGCCAGGTCCTTCTTCCTAGTCCGTCTTAGTCTGGAAGCTCAGCTGAAATTTCTCCACCATGGGTGACTCTGTTAGTATCTGAATACCAGTGGCATGGCTTCCAGTATCACAGTGACATGCAAGCCACCATAGTACAAAAGAATTTACAGATACGTGGGGGACCTCCTTAAAGTGTTAAAAAGTAAAAATATCACCCTGAAGACTAAGGTGTGCTTTCTTGGGTCATTTAATATTTTTACCATAAAATTCTTCAGTGTTGCAGCTTGAGGCTTGAACTTTTTTCTTCAGTTATGTTCTCCCATCTTGAGAAACGTTGAGTGTTTTCTTCCCTTTTGGTTTTCTATCTCCAAGTCTTTGAATATATCATTATAATACTTTGCCTTCCTGAGCTTCCCTTTGAAATCTCTTCAGCTCGTTTATTTCATTTCTTGCTTTTGCTTTAGCTACATGATATTCAAGTGCAAGATTCTAGGTCTCTTCTGACATCCATTTTTGACTTTCTGTTTCTTGCCTTTTTTAATGACCTCTTGCTTTCTTCATATATGATCTTGATGTCATTCTACATTTAGTGTGGTCTTTTGTCACTAGTGTTCAGTGTCGTCTATTTTTGAGATGGTCTCTAAATTCAAGCAGGATACATTTAAGGTCATACGGGACTCTGGTGGACTTATACTAATTTTCTTCAGTTTCAACTTGAATTTTCGTGTGAACAATTGATAATCTGTTCCGCAGTTGACTTCTGACTTTGTTAAGAGTGGTATCACTGAGGTTTTCCATCCTGTCTTCCCACAAATATAATTGATTTGATTCCTGTGTATTCCATCTGGCAAGGATCACACATGTAGTCATCATTTATGTTGGTGAAAAGAGGTATTTGCAACAAGGAAGTTGTTGGTCTTGCAAAATTGTGTTATTTGATCTCTGGCATCATTTCTGTCATTGAGGATGTATTTTCCACTTATGATTCTGCTTCATTGTTTCAACTTTTGCATTCCAATTACCAGTAATTATGAATGCATAGTGATTATATGGTCAATCAGTTTCAGATTTCTGAAGTTGGTAAAAAAGCATCAGTTTCTTCATCTCTGGCTTGCCACTGGAGCAGACTTTGAATTTGGACATGTAGCCTACTGGACTATGTAAGAATAAACTTTTCTTTGCTAGAGTCATCTACTTAGTGGTATTTCTTTTAGAGCAGCACTAGTTGACTAGAACAGAATTTGCTACTGAGAGAGTAGTGTGCTATTCTAACAAATGCCTAAAATGTGGAAGCAGTTTTAAAACTGAGTGGATAGAAGACTCAGAGGGAACAGAGAAATGTTTATACCAAAGAAGGCCCAGATGGTGAGAAACCACAGAGGACCAGTGGCAGCAGACAGGCAGCAGCAGAACTAGGGCAGCATGAGACAGTGCTGGAGCCAACCCTCAGGGTGAGAGAACTGGGTGTCTGTACAGAAATTTCCTGGCAGAGTAGGGTGCCTCTAGGTACTTGAATCAGTGGAGCTACAGAGCTTGGGAATACTTGCCCCAGCAGGGCAGATACAGCTTGAGGCCCAGGCAGAAGAAGCTGAAGAGACAAAAAATATAAGCTGAGCTGCTTCTGTCTCAAAAGGCGTGGCTATAACCTCAGGGGTTTGAAAGGGTGGAGCCATGACTTCCTGTACGTGTAAGGGTGTAATTGCCACTCACTTGGGCTTAGGGTGCACCTGAAGCCTGGGGGGCAGAGTTGCTGTCCAAGTAGGCCAAGAAGGCAGTGTTGTAGCATAGGGCTGGGATCTATTTTCATAATTGGGAGAGTGTGAACAATACCCAGAGTCTGGAGGGCAAGGCTAATGTGTAAAATGTCTCAGAGAACTGAAGATTATTTTCAAAGCTTTGCTGACTTGCTTATTGCCTGCTAATGTCTTCTTTTCCTGAAATTTTTCACATTTCTAATGAAAATGTGCAGCTTGTACCTGCATATTCTGCTGTTGTACTTTGGAGGCAGATAACTTGTATACTTGATTTCACAGATGTAGAGAAAGTTTGTATTTTGGACTTGGAACTTATTTAAGACTTGATATCACATGGGATGAGCGTATTTTTGCTATAACCTCTGCTATGATGAGATGAATGTGTTATGTGTTTCAAAGATGTGCTTTTGGGGAGTCCAAAGGATGGAATGTCATGGATTTAATTGTGTCCCCTCAAAAATGTATGCAGCCATTTGGTTGGGCCACATTTCCCAATATTTTATGATTGTCCTCCATTCTGTGATTTTCCTATGATGTATGTTAAAGAGGATTAGGGTGGAGCAATAAATCTCTTCGTAAGTTCACCTCCGTGCTCCATTGTAAAGAAGCTTCCCTGGAGTGTGGCACCTCACAGCATCAAAAAAGCTGAACCAGGAGAAGAGTGTGTCCTTCAGACCTGTAGTTCCTGTGCCAAGATGCTCCCTGACCAAAGGCTGATTTAATACAAGGACTTTCCTCCAGAGCCAACAGAGGGAGAGACTTCCTCTGGAGTGGATACCCTGAATTCAAACTTGCAGGCCCACTAGACTGTCTAAGAATAAACTTTTCTTTGCTAAACCCATTCCCTTTGTGGTATGTCTGTTAGAGTAGCAGTACCTGACTAAAACAACTATCTGAACCTCTATGTTGTAGATTCCATTAATCATCTTATGAACTTTCTAGTTATATCAGAAAAAGGACAGAGTCTAAAAGCACAGCAGCATTGTTTTTGTTTTCATTTTCTGACCAATGTATAGGTCTTCATGTCATTAATCACATAATTTTCATATTCTCATTACCTTAGGTGCCACAAAGACTAATGAATTTTAATTTATGTGCCAAAGCACTTCTACTTAATTTTACATATAGCTGGTTAGTTATAAAGGCATTAATGTATAAAGGCTGTACATCTATTTTTTCCCTTTATTTTTCTGGATTTTCCAAAAGTATGTTCAGCATATGGTTACATATTTTTATTGTACCTCTGGATTTTAATTATAGCAGATATTTAGAAAAAATAGTCACAATATTAAGAAAAATTTCCAGATATTTCAAGTTTCATATTTGGTTTAGTTTTCATTGATTAGATTAAGCAAACCACAGAAGTTGTAGGATTTTTTTCTAATTATCCAGAACATTTCTCTGAATTTTTATTTCTATAAAGTATCACAATGTGTTATACATCTGGGAAGTTATAATGCAGTCTGAAATTTCAGACTAGCATAAATAATACTCAGAACACAATAATTAAAATGAACCCTTCATGAGAGAACTAGAATGAATAACAATTACATATCATCATTCTAGGCCTAAAGTTCCATTTTACTGTGCTCCAGGAATACTAAATAAGTATTATTTTAGTTAACTATTACTGAAAGAAGAATTGTATACATACACATACAAGATAATAAAAGGTTTATGCAACGTTAAAATATTGGTTACCTGTTGAATCATTTCATCTTACACAATGCTTTTCTTTTTTTTTTTTTCTAATTCTACTGGAGAAACTACTATCCCTTCAAGAATATTTATAACTTTTCTCCAAGGTCTGTACACAAGGATCACTGTTTCTCTAAAAGTTAAAAAAGAAATTCATGTTATTTATGAAAAGCATTCTTATTTGTCCAAATTTCATACATTTTTATTTCTATATTCATCTTTTATTTGCTCAAATGACTACAAAATTTGCTAAGCTCTTGATTTCAGCATTCTTCTTTACAGATGTTTTAGTTAGTGAGTGCTCCTCTAACAAATATCACAAAGTGGATGGCTTCAACAAAGGCAAGTTTATTCTTACACAGTCTGGTATGTTACAAGTCCAAATTCAGGATGTCTGCTTGAGAGGAAGGCTTTCCCCCTTGTCAGCTCTGGAAGAAAGTCCTTGTGTTGCATCAGCCTTTGTTCATGGAGCATCGTGGTGCAGGATCCTCAGGTCTGAAGGATGTGCTCTTGTCTCAGTGCTGCTTTCTTGGTGGTGTGAGGTTCCCAGCTCTCTCTGCTCCCTTCTCTCTCTCTCTCATAGCCCGCTTCCGTTCTGCCTCACCAGCACCGCTGCTGCCCATCCCCCGTCATCAATATCACAGAGTCAGGATTCACAACACGTGGGAGGAGCTGCACCATATTGAGACTCATAGCCAAGTGAAATCAATACATACATTTGGGGGGGACACAATGCAGTCCATGACAACAGACAATTTATCATTTATTGCAGAAAAAACAGCTGTTTATGTAAAGATTGCAAGATTTTGTAGTACTTTGTTAAATTCTTATCCCTAATTATTTTCTGAATATAACCCTTTGTTCTCATACAAAAACTCAGACAACTTTTATCTCACTCTTTACTGTGTTCTTGAATCATAATTTAAATGGGGGTAATCTTGGCTCTAAATGGTAGATACCCAAATAGTTCCTGGATTCTCAGAAACCTGTGGACAAATAGTGGTATCTGGATGGAATAAGTAGCTAGTGGACCAAATTTCAAGAGGGCCTCTTCAGCTGGTGGACATATTTGTGAGGCCTGTATTTGTTGTAAAGCCAGGAATTATATATATGATCTCCATTTTTATAATTGTAGGAGATGGATTTAGTGCCTCAGAGCCATGATTAGATTCAGAAATTGGAGGCAGAGGGCCAAAATAGAGTTTTTACAGTGAGATGAAGTTTGCTGAAGCAATCATAATCTGTCTACTTTCTCCTCATGATCTCATCTGATGCTATTTAGTTTTGACACAAAGTGATCCTGTGTAGGTGGGCAGAGGGAGCAGTAAAGCCTCTTTATTCTTTTTGGCCTAGCTAAATATTAAGAAGTAAAGCAAGTGGATAAAAGTGTTATTTCACTTCATGCCTTTAATAACTAAACATATTGTTTTTAATTTCCATGGACAGAGTTAGATTTGAACTATATACAATTGGGCCAAAGAATTCAGATAGATCTGTGTGACTGGCTGATGTTTTTGCCTCTGTCTTCTGCATTAAAGTAGTACTGAGATTAAAGTTATCGACAAGAGTAAAATCAGTACTTAAATATAGTTCAATATTATTGTAAGAAATACTGATGTTTGCATTAAAAAGCCTGAGCTTTAATATTAATAACAATATCATTCTTTACTCTGTAAAAAAAGTGGTCAGTTGAATTCGAAGTACCTGAAACACAAGTGCAATTCTTAGGAACAAAATAATGGTAACAAGTCTGATGATTGTCAAGTTTCCGTTCACAACTTTTTGACAGATTATCAAATTATTTGCTATTTGGAAGTTGATATCATGAGCCACTTTCTTCTGGCACTGACATCAAAACCACGTACTATTATTCCACACTGAATAAAATGAAAGTTATTAAAAAATGACTTCATAAACTACACAGACAAAAGAAGCCTTGGTTTCGTTGTGCTGTCATACAGAAATGTTGTTGTTGTTAAGGTGCCATCAAGTCAGTTCCAACTCATAGCTGCCCTGTGAACAGCAGAACAAAACACTACCCAGCCTTGCACCATGTGCACAATCACTTTTATACTTAAGCCTATTGTTGCAGCCACTATGTCAATCTGTGTTGTCATGGGTCTTCCTCTTTTTTGCTGACCCTTCACCCTACCAAGTATGATGTTCTTCCCCAGGGACTGATCCCTCCTGACAACATGTCCAAAGCACGTAAGATGCTGTCTTTCTATCTATGCTTTCAAGGAGCACTCTGGGTGGACTTCTTCTAGAACAGATCTGTTTGTTCTTTTGGCAGTCCATGGTACATTCAATATTCTTCACCAACATCACAGTTCAGAGACATCAATTCTTTTTCTGTCTTCTTCGTTCATTGTCCAGCTTTTACATGAATATGATGTGATTAAAAATACCATGGCTTGGGGCAGGTGCACTTTAATCTTCAGGATGACATCTTTACTTTTCAATAACAAAAGTACTAGCCATTTTATAGTCTGTGGGCATTCACAACGGGAAGATCCTTCTCTACTCTATTTTCATGTCAATTTCTTCTGGGGACTTTGAGAAGAAAACTGTTTCATTCCTCTCTTGTAGCTTCTAGTGGCAGTCAGCAATCCTTGGTATCTTTGCTGTTCTAGATGCTTCTTCATGAGGCATCTTCCCCTTGTGTGTGTGTCTCTATGTGTATATCATTTCCTTTAAAGGACACTACTTGGAAGATATTAGCACAGGACTCCCCTATTCTGTCTAACTCAACTGATAATATAGTCAAAGGAAGATCCAATTTCTGCAAACAAGATCGCGTTCACAGGTACAGGGGTTAGGGCTTCAACATATATTTTGGAGGCAAGGACATATTCAATCTATAGCACAGGCATTTCCTTCAAATTATACACTTGTTAATAGAGTCTAAATGAAATCTGAAGCTGCTGCTGTTGAGTTGATCCCAATTCATGACAACTCTAAGGTCAGAGGAGGACTGACCCATAGAGTTCCAAGGAATACCTGCTAGACTTGAACTTGTGACCTTTTGCTTGGCAGATGTACCACTCAACCACTACGCCACCAGGGTCTACTCTGACCTGTAGGGTCGCTATTTACTTCGGAATTGACTGAGAGAAAGTGGCAAGACCCCAAATAGATATTTTGAATGCTAATTTTCTAAGTACTAAGATAATTTTCCTCCAACTTTCAGTTTTCACAAACGGACAAAATTTAGTTAATGATTTTATGCAAAATTACTTAAACATACTATTTTGCAAGATAGTAAATAACTGATTTTGTTGACTAAGATTATGTTTGACTAAGACTGTGTGGTACATGCTGTCTAAAATCTGGATAAACAAAAGCATAACTTTTTTTTGTTAAAAAAAAAATCATACTGTCTGTCGTCTCATGTTGAGAGCACTTAAGCAACCTTAAGTGCTGAGGCCATTTTTCCTTAAAAATGTGACTACTTTCTGTGAGAAGATATTTTATCAAAATGTCTCAAAATTTGATTTCATACAGAAAATCTAATAAACCTTTTTGGGAGACATTTTTAAGGCTGTAGGACAAAAATGCGAATTTCAGTTGAGGGTTGTGGTAATGGTCAAGAATAAGGTTAAGGTTATAGTTAGAATTCAAGGTTAGAGCCCAGTAGGTTAATTTACTGAATAATTTTAGGCTAAGAGTATTCTTCATGCCTTGTTCACATCATCTTACATTATTCGGCCTCCATTTTCTTTCTTTGAAAAATGAGGATAAAATAAAATTATTTCTCTGACTTAGACTTTGTAACACCACACTCAATATAATGCACAACAGAAAATATAAGTGTGTAGGATTTAAAGTACAAACTTCTGCATGTATGCCCCAGTTTCAGTGCTTATTAATGTTCTGATGCTGAGTGGGGTATCTGACTTCTCTAAATGCGCTCATTCTTACCTTTTAAATGAAGACAATAAACTAACTTTAGAAACTAAAATATTGGTAAGTGTTTTGCATATTTTAAAGTAGTTAATTCTGATTCCATTAGTTTTACTATAATTTTGTCAGATGGTTAAGTTTTACCATTATGTTAAATGAAAATCATTTTGAATAGAGCATATTAGAAAAAGTTTAAAGCAAGAAAAAATCAAAAGCAAAACAAATCAGTAATAAATGATATGTAAGAAATCAGGGTAAATACACAAAATTTATGTGATTACTGAAGACTTAATGTCTGTCAGTTTTCCTATTTCTATCTTTAACTAGCTCTTCAAACCATGGCATTTTCAATCTCCCTGTATACATGCAGAAGCTGGACAATGAACTAAGAAGACAGAAGAAGAATTGATGCCTTTGAATTGTGGTGTTGGAGAAAAATGTTGAATATATCATGGACCACAAAAGAACAAACAGATCTGTTCTGGAAGAAGTCCAACTAGAATGCTCCTTGGAAGCAAAGATGGCAAGACTATGTCTTACACACTATGGACTGTTGTCAGGAAGGATCAGTCCCTGGAGAAGGATATCACATTTGGTAGAGTGAAGGGTCAGCAAAAAAAGAGGAAGATCCTCAACGAGATTGGCTGACAGGGGCTTAAGCATAAAAACGATGGTGAGCATGGCATAAGATCAGACAGTGTTTTGTTCCATTGTTCATAGGGTCACTGTGAGTCAAAAGTGACTCGACAACACCTAAAAACAACGACAGCTCTTCAAACAGTGGCTGCCTCCCAAATCAAAACCTACTGCTGCTGAGTCAATTTTGACTCATGGTGAATCTAGAGAACAGAGTAATTAATACTGTCTCATAGGGCTTCCAAGTCTGTAATCATTGCAAATGGCAGACTGCTGCGTCTTTCTGCCCTGAATGTCTGGTAGGTTCAAACCACAGGTCTTTTGGCGAGCAGCCTGTGCTTTAACCACAGCAGTAGGTCTCCTAAAGCAGCCTCACATAGTAGAAACGTATGGTTGATGAAGACCTTTTTTGTTTTTATGCATTTGAGCATGCTGGTAAACTAATATGTTACTTTTTCAAGATTATGTTGCTTTAGATATGTGTTGGCCATAACCAGATCTGGGCAAAAACATATCTTTAAAAACAGAACAAGTAATTAAGTAAAAAGGGGATATGGACCTTTTAATGATAAATAGTCCTAATTCTGATGGAGTCTAACACACCAGTTGCAACACAGCAAATTTTTATGCTAACTTGCACAGAAAGAAGTTTATTATTGAGGTCAATATAGTTATTGACCTGGGGGATTGTACTGAGGCTAGAACTCTTTTTCTTTTTCTTTTGAGGTATGTTGTTGCTGTGATCAGAAACCTGGCTTCTTAGTTTATTAGCTTTCAATTTTGGATGTTATACAATTTAGCTTCTATAACCATACAATACAAATAATAAGGTTCCTATGAGAATTAATGAAATAATGTATATACAGAACTCAGCACTTAATGAGCCCCACACTTAAAATATCAAATTTAGAGCAAAGAAATCAATGCATTAAATAGATCCCTGCTTCATATGGCTGTAAGAAATTGGAGAAGCATAAAAAGGTTATTTAATTCTTGAAGCTGTGTTGGCTAGGTAATGCGGTAGCTTGCCAACCTTCCTTCAGAAAGGTTTTACCCACCCCAAGAGATGAAGCTTAAACAAATTTAAACAAACTTTAAAAAGGACGATAATCATAGAGCAACAGTTGCCATTACTGCTTTCTGTGCTTTCTTCAATGGAATATTACTTTTCTCCAAGGAATGCATTCATTTTATTGATTAAACTATTGATATTTATTTATCCAGCTCCATATTGAGAGGTGCCTACCTTATACTTGTTCAAGTGATACTACTCAATATTGAAATTTGATTATTTTTAAAGCTAAATTTCTGATAGCTTTTGTCTCCTTATCAATTCTCAGACTGTTAAATAACAGGAGTGTGCTCACTGGGTCAAGAGACAAAAGGACTTGCTATTGCTGAAAACCATCATTCATCTATGAGCTTGTTATATTGTGATGGCTTGCATGTTGCCCAGATGCTGGAAACTATGCCACGAGTATTTAAAATACCACCAGGATCATTAGTGGTGGACAGATTTCAATGGAGCTTTCAGGCTAAGACAGATTAGAAAGAAGTACCTGCCAATTTACTTCTAAAATAACTGCCCAGTGAAAACGTTAGGTATAGCAGCAGAACATTGTCTGATATGCTGCCAGAAGATGAGCCCCTCAGGCTGAAAGTTACCCGAAATAATTAGGGAAGAGCTGTCCTCCAAATTTCTTGGCATAGATGAGTGAGCACTTCCAACACTGCACCCATTTTTTGAAACATCTCAATTGGTATTTCGTCTTGTTTTTTGGAGTCTTGTTTTTTTGCCAGTGCCTTCAAAGCAGCTTTGACTTCTCCCTTCAGTATTACCTGTTCCTGATCATAAGCTACCTTTTGAAGTGACTGAATATCAACCAGTTCTTTCTGGTATTAATGCCTCTGTGTAGTCCTTCTGTCTTCTTTTCTTGCTTTCTGAATCCTTTAATATTTTCTCTATAGAATCCATCACTATTGCAACTCAAGGCTTAATTTTTTTCTTCAGTTCTTTCAGCTTGAGAAATGCAGACTGTGGTCTTCTCTTTTGGTTTTCTATTTCCAGCTCTTTGCACATATTATTATAGTAGTTCCCGTTGTCTTCTCAAGCACCGTTTGAAATCTTTTGTTTAGTTCTACTCCAAAATTTCTTCCTTTTAAGTTAGCTACTCAATGTTCAAGAGCAAATTTCAGAGTCTCTTCTGATATTTAATTTGATCTTTTCTTTCTTTCTTGTCTTGTTTTCTTCAATTATGATATCTTTGCTGTCATTCCAGAAGTCATCTGGTCTTCGGTCGTTAGAGTTCAGTGTGTTAAATCTATTCTTGAGATGGTCCCTGGACTCAGTACTGAAGGTTGTACTTTGGCTCTCTTGGACTTGTTCATAATTTCTTCAGTTTCAATTTGAACTTGTATATGAGCAATTGATGTCTTTACTGCAGTTAGCACCTGGTCTTGTTTTGGTTGATGAAACTGAGCTTTTCCAATATCTCTCTCCACAGATGTAGTCAGTTTGATTCCTGTATATTTCATCTGGTGAGGTCCATGTGTACGGTTGCTATTTATGTTGGTGGGGGAAAAAATGTTATTTGCAAAGAAGAATTCATTGGTCTTGCAAATTATATCATGTGATCTCTGGCATCATTTGTATCACCAAGGCTGTATTTTCCAGGTGCCAATCTTCTTTGTTTCCAGTTTTTGCACTGCAATCAATGGCGGTTATCAATGCATCCTGACTGCATGTTCAACCAATTTCAGACTGCAGAAGTGAGTAAAAATCTTCAAATTCTTCATCTTCTGCCTTAGTGGTTCATATGTAAATTTGTATAATAGTCTTATTAACTGGCTTCCTTGTTGAGGTATAGTTATTATCCCATCACTCACAGCATTATACTTCAGGGCAGATCTTGAAATTTTGTTTTTGACAATAAATACAACAACATTCCTCTTCAACTTGTCATTCCTGGCGTAGCAGACCATATGATTGTCGAAATTCACAATGGCCAGCACTGGTCCGTTTCCGCTCACTAATGCCTAGGATATTGATGTTGATGCATTCCATTTTATTTTTGATGATTTCCAGTTTTTCTAGATTCATACTTCATACATTCCACGTTCTGGTGACTAATGGATGTTTGCAGCTGTTTTTTTCTCCTTTTGAGTCATGCTGCCTCGGTAGATGAAGGTCCTGGAAACTTTACCCCTTCCACATCATTTAGGTTGACTCTACTTTGAGGAGGCAACAATTCCTCAGTCGTCTTTTGAGAGCCTTCCATCCTGGGGGTATCATTTTCTGGCACTGTTCTGACAATGTTCTGCTGCTGTTCATAAGGTTTTCACTGGCTAATTCTTTTCAGAAGTAGACTGCTGGGTCCTTCTTCCTAGTGGGTCTTAGTCTGGATGCTTAGCTGAAACGTGTCCACCATGGGTGGCCCTGCTGGTATTTAAATTTATAGGTGGCATAGCTCCCAGGATCACAGCAACATGCAAGCCCCCACAGTATGACAAAGTGATAGAAAATTGAGGCAAAGATGTCATTAGAAGAGACCAATTTCTGGAGAAGGATTTTATGTTTTCTAGAAGGTCAACATAGAAGAGGACAACCTTTGCTGAGATGTGTAGATACGGGGGCTGCAACAGTGGGCTCAAAAAGTGCAACTGTTGTGAGGATGCCACAGAACCACACAGTATTTCCTTTTGCACACAGGGGAGCTACCAAGAGGAATTGGCTCCAGAGTGTCTAACAACAACTACTACATTTCTAAAAAGGAATGAAAACTTACAATTGTTAAAATCGGTAATTTTTTTTTTCTCCTTGATAGAAGCAAGTATTATAAGTAGCTTTCTGGCCCAATAAGCAAACTAAAAGTAGACATACAATTATTTGTAAGAAACACATTAGAAAGTTAAAAAAACAATTTGCTTACCATACATTAATATAAATTAGCAATACTTATCTGCTTGAGTTAGCAACACTCATCTAAGCAAGATTAAGGTGCCTAGTGTTTAGTGCCTTCCCAAAGAAGAATAATTAGATATGATTAAGAAAACTAACCAAAAACCAGAAACCAAAACCAAAACCAAGCAAACAATTTGTTGCTGTTGAGTTGATTCTGACTAATAGCAACCACGTAGGACAGAGTAGAACCACCTTCTAGCTTCCCAGTTAAACTGCCGACCTTTTGGATAGCAGCCGTAGCTCTCAACCACTACTCCACCAGAATTTCCAAGCTAAGCCAAGGGCAAGAAAATCACACTTTTAAAACTTTAAGAAAGTATAGGAACTGGATAAACTCAGGCCACTTGGTTTGGGTGCCCATGTTCTTAAAGAGCTTTCTCACTCAATAAACCCTTTTACATCATTTATTTCTAAAGAAAATGTCTTACCAAATGTGCCTTTCTGGGGAATGAATAACTTCATCACTAATGTATGCATGGCAAATGTTGCAAAATTTAATCAGTTTTGAAATTATAGTGACTATAATTCAATAGTAATGACTCAGTTTGAGCTGATTTCTATGAAAACCAGAACATTTGCCCTTCAACCTGGGCTCTGAGAAATGCATGGCTTGGTAAATCCACTCTGTTCCTTAGTGTTACTTTATTTTTCCAGGAGGTTCCTCCCCAAGCAACCGGTTTAATTATTCACTGCAGGAATTTACAGTCAGTTCCTTCAACTCTACCATGAAAAACCATTTATAGAACAAATCATTCTTTACAATTCCTTGAATCGCTCACTTCAAAATTCTCAGTTTGTAGTTTCCACCTTCAATCCTACTCTACTGATTATGATTGATTGTAGAGTCCTAATCAAGTAGCAAAATTGAAAAACACTTCTTAAACCATACTTCAATTCTCAATAAATTCAGGCCTTGCCTTTTCCCTTTTGATCACTGCCAAATTTCTGAGGAAGTGCTATTGTCCTTTGTTATGGTAAAGCAGTGAACTGACTTTTACCTTATTAGTCAGTTATGTTGGTAATATATGGAAAGTCAGCATTCTCCAACTATGTCTGAGTTAATCACACTCATCTAATCAAGGTTAAGGTAGTCTAGCATTTAATACCCCCCCCCCACAAAGAACAATTAGGTATGATTAACAAAGCTAAATAAAAACCAAAAACAAAAAAAAGATAAATCCCTGCTGCCATTAAGTCAGTTCTGACTCGCAGCAACACTATAGGACAGAACTACCCAGTACAATTTCTAAGGAGCACCTGGTAGATTTGCACTGCTGGCCTTTTGGCTTTTAGCTGTGTGACAATTTAAATAGCCCAGTACAAGTGTATCCTGAAGATATGGTTCCAGATCAATATAACAAAATGAGTAACATGAATTTTTTGGTTTCTAAATGCATATAAAAATTATGTTTATACTATACTGTAAACCCTGGTGGTATAGTGGTTAAATGATATGTTTGCTTATCATGAAGTTCAGTAGTTCAAATCTACCAGGTGTTCCTTGGAAACATTATGGGGCAGTACTACTCTGTCCTATAGGGTTGCTAGGAATTGGAATCAACTTGATGGCGGTGTTGTTGTTGTTTTTTTTCATTTGGGTAGCCTATCAAATGTGCAATAGTATTATATCTTAAAACAAAAACAAAAGTGAAAAACTAAATACACCTTCATTAAAATATGCTGTATTGCTAAAAAATGCTATTATCCAAGCCTACAGTGAATCAGTCTATGCAGGTGCAATCTCTTGTCTTGATGTTAGTGGCTGCTGACTGATCAGGTTGGTGAATGATGAAAGTTGGGGTAGCTGTGGCAATTTCTAGAACAACAAACTAGAACAACAATGAAGTTTACCATATCAGTTGACAATTCTTTTCACTAAACATTTCTCTGTACCGTGCAATGCTGTTTGGTAGCACATACTCAGAGTAGAACTGCTTTTGCAATGGAAGCCATGGTCTTAGAATGGATGTTATGTTAAAAATAAAAACCATTGCTATTAAGTCAATTCTAATTCACAGTGACCTTATAGGACAGAATAGAACTATCCCATAGAGTTTCTAAGGAGCACCTGATGGATTTGAACCACAAACCGTTCGATTAGCTGCCATAGCACTTAACCACTATGCCACCAGGGTTTCCAGATGTTGTCTTAGCAGTCATGAAAACATTAATCTCTTTGAACATGTCCATGAGAGCTCTTGGATGATCAGGTGCATTGCTAATGAGCACTAATATTTTGAAAGTAATTTTTTTTTTTCTGAGCAGTAGGTCTCAACAGTGGACTTGAAGTATTTAGTAAACCATATTATAAACAAATGTGCTGTCTGTCATAAGGCTTACTGTTCCATTTATAGACCACAAGCAGAATAAATTTAGCATAACTATTAATGGACCTAGGATCTTCATAATGGTAAATGAATATTGGTTTTAACAGCTACAGTAGACCCTAATAAGAGAGTCAGCAACTCCTTAAAACTCTGAAGTCAGGCATTAACTTCTCTCTAGCCATAAAAGTCCTAATGTCACCTTCCTCAGTTGTCTTCACTAGATCTTCTGGACAACCTGCTGCAGTTTCTGTGTCAGTACTCACTGCTTCACCTTGCATTTTTATGTTATGAAAATGGCTTCTTTCCTTAAACCTCATAATAAAATTTCTACTGTCTTTAGACTTTTCCTCTATAGTTTTCTTATCTCTCTTGGCCACCAAAGAATTGAAGAGAGTTAAGTCCCTGCTCTGGGTTAGGCTTTGGTTTAAAAGAATGTTGTGGCTTGTTTGATCTTCTATCCAGACTGCTAAAACTTTTTCCATATCAACAATAAGGCTGTTTAACTTTCTTATCTTTTGTGTGTTCATTGGAGTAGCACTTTCAATACCTCAATTTTCTTTAAGAACTTTTCCTTTGTGTTCACAACTGGGCTGTTTGGGATAAGAGGCCTAGTTTTTCACATGTCTTGACTTTTTACATGTCTTCTTCATAAGCTTAATCATTTTTAGCTTTTAACTTAAAGTGAGAGATATGTGACTCTTCCTTTGACTCGAACTTTTGGAGGCCATTGTAGGGTTATTAATTGGCCTAATTTCAATATTGTCATGTTTTAAGGAGTAAGGAGCCCCAATGAGAGGAGGCAGGCAGGAATGATGAGCTGATTAAGCAATCAGAATGACGCAACATTCATCAGTTAACTGTGCCCTCTCGGATGGAAGCAGACCCTGATGGCCCAAAACAATTGCAATAATAACACCAAGGATCATTAATCACAGATCACCATGACAGATGTAATAATAATGAAAAGTTTGAAATATTTTCAGAATTACCGAAGTGTGACACAGGTAGAAATAGGCAAAGTAAAGTAACTGACTGTATCTTGAGCATAACCTACACATTTTGTTTCTTAACTCTGTCTCTGAGCAGGAGTCTCTTGTCTCCTTCAGTTTCCCTCAAGATTGAAGACTCGTTTATGCTCTCATTAGGACTATGGAAAAGCAAGTGGTAATCCAAAAACCATAAAAGAAAAACAAAGTAATCTGTTTTGTGATGGCAATTTATATGATGGCCAGACCAACGCATCTGAGAGGAAACCACTCATGACCACCCACAGAAATTAAGTTCTATAAATTCCTAGGACTCATAATACCTTATTCCCTTTATCTATAAAGCCTCCAGCTAGCCTCCATTTCTGGGACGCAGATTTTGGTGGAATTTATCCCGTCTGTCTCCGTGCTTACCGGTACGTAACAAACATCTTGCTTCTCAGCTCACTCCTGTCTCAGAGATTAGCTGTTTGTGGCAGGCAGCATGAACTCCACTTAGGTTTGCGGTAGCAGACATGAAGTGAGCATATGTTGTTGGAAAAAGGAGCTGATAGTCTTGCTTGAGGCAAGGTTTGCCACAAACTTTCCCTCAGTTTCTAGAAAACACAGTATCTGCTAAGTGCAGTAAAACAAGGTATGCCTATAATACTTAAAAATGACAAAAAAAAAGGATGCCTGAGGCCTAACATGATATGGGAAAAAGTTAATCTTCTTCCCTAAAGGGGAGTGTAGACTTCACTGACTTTACAACAGATTTGATTATACAATCTTTTTTAACTTACCAACAGCAACCAAAAGGCGGGGTGGTAGGGAACCAGCTTTAAAACATATATTAGAGCTTAAAAATTGTCATTTTTGTTGGTTTTCTTTTGTTTAGTTCCAGATTTTATTACTAAACTCAAGTATATAGATTCACATAGATAAATCACACTTTTTGTTTAATATTGTAAGTGACAAGCACAGAATGGTGAAACAAAACAAGACAGCTCAGCTCCACATAGAAATTTAATTTAGTTCTCTGATTTAGTTGTTTTCATATCTGCTGAAGCCTATGCTGTCGTCTTTGTTTTCCAATATATTAAGCACTAATTATAGTATATATTAGTATCTATTAGGTGTTTAATCATCAACCTTTTACTAAAAAAAAAAGTCTCTTCATGAGTGTAGAATTTTAAATAACAGGTCAACAAGTTACAATGCAAATAATTCTTTACGCTTATAAAAGTTTCCTAGTGCATCTATCTCTTGTGTTGATTAGATGTCTATTTTTGAAAACAGACAGCTTATCAGAGGGGAAATTGAGCAAATTTACAAAGTGTATTCACTGAAATTTAGTAAGAGGTTTTGAGATTGGAAGCAGGAGACTTATTTTTATCACTGGCAATTAGTAGACTTTGTGAATCAAGGGCACCCAGTTAATGCCTTTGTTCTCAGGAAATTATAGCTCAGAAGGAATGCTGGCACTTTGGTTCACTAATCTGCATGGCTTTGTGTGTTCCAGTCTTTCATCCACAATCAAATAATCATTTCCTCTTGTTTTGTCTTCATTCACTTCCTTGCCTCCTCCTTGGATTTAACTATCAAATGTCCTTTGCTTTTGACCAGAGGCTCTTCAACCTAGACCCTGACGTCATTATTGTTTTGTAAAAGCAATGCCTGGGCATATACTGCGGTAAATGTTTTTCCCCTTAAGTTATAGGCTACTGTTGAGTGTATTGTACCTGTGTACTTATGTACTACTTATGAGACTTCATTCCAAGATATCATAAAGGGATTCAGGAAACAGTAACTGTAAAGAAAAAAAGTGAATTGTGAATAATAGTCTTTTGATATTTCATCAGCTCTGAAATCTTCATCTAGTTTTAATTATTTGTTTGTCCCAAAGCAAACTACAAAGGTGTCTATGTATTTATATTTACCATCTGCACTTATTTATTTATTTTTATCTGAAAGATGTCAATTTTATTAAGACTGCTGGTGACACCAAAGTCTTTGTTCTACAAAGACATACCTCTTACCATGTCACAGTCCCTCCCAAAACAACAATCTGCAGTGAAGAAAGGGCTGTGTTTTTCAAGTGATGTGTAGGAGGTATAAGCACAAATTGTGTTATACATGAACAGAATTTTTGCACATTCCTCCCTCGCAGTCCTTTAAACATGTACCCTTTTGTGTAAAAATATCTACTTGGAAGCTAACAAAGCAGAACAAGCGTTTTTGCATTTTTATGATGATGTCTTGCCTATGCAACTCAAATAAACCTTTCAGATTACTCAACCACCCCCCCAAAAATCTGCAGTATAAAAGTGGTCTGTGTTTGCTTTATTGTTTTTATTGTATTTTATTACCTACAAGATGAGAATTAGGTAAAAAAGTAAATAATAGTAATAATTACAAATATAAACTCTGCACATCATTCATAAGAAATATTTCCTTGAGCATTTTTTATATTTATATCTTGTTTTGTGCTATTTTTTTAAAGACATTAAAAAAGCATTCACAGTGTTTCAAATATTTTAGACCGTGAAGAAACTTTGGTTACTGTTTATAATAGTAAATTTGTGTGTGGACTGATAACTTTATTTTGCACTTTATCAGGGAAAGTCTGAGCTGGAATTAGGATGAGCGTTCCATAGAGTGGTACAAAGCCACAGTGTTGTATAGTCACAGACACACAGGAACAAGGAATCTGTATTGGGCAAATTTTGGACTGTCAGGTTGGCTTTTCTTTTTCTTAATTGGAACAAAGGGAACATTTTGAACTAGGCTAATCTAGGTGTAAAAGTAATATGTCAGCTTAGGTTTTTAGTTTCACAGGAGAATCAATTGATTAACGTGGGTGTCTGCCTCTGGCAAGGTCAGATATGTGTAAGAAATAGAAACCTAGTGAGGTTTCCATTTGCTGATGAGGGACTAATATTAAATGACTTCTATTTAGGCCTAGAATAATCCAGTTAGGAATCCTGGTAGGGCAGTTGTTAAGCACTTGGCTGCTAACTGAAAGATTGGTGGTTCGAAGCTACAAGCCCCTCCATGGGAAAAATATGGTAATGTGCTCCTATCAAAATCACAGGCTTGGAAACTCCACAGGGTATTTCTACTCTGTCATACAGGGTCCCTATGACTCAGAATTGATTGGATCAGTTCAACAATGATGACAGTAGTCAGGTTTACACTTTTTTTTGAAATTCTTTTAAGCTATTAAGATATTTAACCATGATTAAATTATTTTAATATTTTCATGCTATGAGAGCTTCAGGGAAAACATTTGAAAATTACCTTAAAATGCATATGATTTTGACAACCAGATTGACTAGGATTTGGAGGACAATGTGAGATAGCCCGTTGCCATTTTGGATGTGTTCAAGACAGCTGGTTTCAGCTTTGGCAAACAGTGGTCTAGATTATCCTAATCTACGTAATATTGCTGTTCTGAAAGAGTAATCCAGCTGATGTTAACATTACATAAACAATGTTCTTACTACCTAACAGCAGAGAGAAAACTATCCCTATAGCAATACAACAAATGATAGTCTTTATAAGCAGTTAATTTGTATATAGAATAATAAATATGAGCTATGTTAGAAATTAGCTTTGCTACTGTGAATCAATGTAGGCATGGGATCGTGTAGACATTAACATTTAAAATAAATGGCAAATCTCAGATGTTCAATGTGGTAGGCCAAAATATGCCCCTTCCAAAGATATCCCCACAGTCTTAGTTTCTTAGTATTGCTATAATAGAGACACAATAAGTAAGTGGCTTGCAACGAACAAAAATTTATTTTCTCAAAGTTTAGGAAGCTGAAGCATGAATTCAGATCAACGGGCACTCTGGGTGAAAAATCCTTGTTGTAGCTTCTCTATCATTTTTCACAGAGAATTTGGGAGATTTCCTCAGGCATCTATTTTTCCCCCATTAGTGTTTATTTGCTTCTGTGCTGATTGTATCTGTTTCTTTCACATCTCAGAGGTGATTGGCTTAAAATGCATTCTGCACTGGTGTGTCCTTGTTAACAAAACAAAGAAAGTCCTATTCCAAAATGGGATACAGTCACAGGTACAGGAGTTACAACACCTATTTGTGAGGGACACAGCTGCAGATGTTATTAAATTAAAGATCTGGAGAAAATATCATCATGAATTACCTTCATGGATCCCAAATCCAATGACGAATATCCTTGTAAATAGACCCTCAAAGGAGAAAGAGATGTGAAAACAGAGGCAGAGATTAGAATGGTTTAGTTATAAGTCTGGAAACCAACTAATGACAACAGCTGTTGGAAATTGGAAGAGGCAAGGAAGGAGTCTCTCCTGTTATTGTCAGATACTGTCGAGTTCGTTCCAATGCACAGCAACCTGATGCCCAACAGAACAAAACACTGCCTAGTCCTACTCCGTGCCCGTAATTGTCTTTATGTGTAAGCCCATTGTTGCAGCCACTGTGTCACTTTATCTTGTTTAAGGTCTTTTTGTTATTCACTGATCCTCTCCTTGACCAACACAATGTCATTTTACAGACACTGATCTTTCCTGGCAACATGTCCAAAGGATGGAAGATGTAGTCTCACCATTCTGGCTTCCAAGGACCACTCTGGTTGTACTTTGCCAGAACAGATCTGTGTGTTCTTTTGGCAGTTTATGGTACATTCAGTATTCTCCAATATTGCAATTCAAGGGCATCAGTTCTTCTTCTGTCTTTCTTGTTTATTGCTCAGCTTTCACATGCATATGATGCGATTGAAAATACTGTGGCTTGGGTCAGGTGCACCTTAGTCTTCGAGTTTGACATCTTTACTTTTTAACACTTTGAAGAGGTCTTTTGCAGCAGATCTTTCCAGTGCAATGCAGTTTTTGATTTCCTGACTATATCTTCCATGCGAGTTGATTGTGGAACCAAATAAAATGAAATCCTTGACAAACTCAGTCTTTTCTCCATTTAACCCAATGTTTCTTACTGGTCCATTTGTGAGGATCTTTATTTTCTTGATGTTGGGGTGTAATCCATACTGAAGGCTGTCATCTTTGATCTTCATCAGCAAGTATTTCAAATCCTTTTCACTTTCAGGAAGCAAGGTTGTGTCATCTGCATAATACAGGTTAATGAGTCTTCAGCTAATACTGGTACCTCATTCTTCTTCATATAGTTCAGCTTCTGAGATTATTTGTTTGGCATGCAGATTGAAAAGGTGTGGTTAAAGGACACAACCCTGATGTACAGCTTTCCTAACTTTAAACCATTCAGTGTCTCCTTGTTTTGTTTGAACAGTTGCTTCTTGATCCATGTACAGATTTCTCATGGGCAAATTTAAGTGTTCTGGAATTCCTGTTCTCCACAGTGTTATCCATAATTTGTTATGATTCACACAGTTGAGTGCTCTTGCACTCAATAAAACATAGGTAAACATCTTTCTGGTGTTCTCTCATCCAAGATCCATCAGAAATCTGTAATGATGTCCCTGATTCCAGGCCCTTCTGAATCTGGCCTGAATTTCTGGCAGTTCCCTGTCAAAATATTTCTGCAGCTGCTTTTGAATGACCTTTAGCAAAATTTGACTCATGTGAAATATAGAAACTGTGGGGGCATAGAGGATAAGTGTTGTGGCTGCTAACCAAAAGGTCAGCAGTTTAAATCCACCAGATGCTCCTTGGAAACTCTATGAGGTCATTCTGCTCACGGTAGTAGGTGTGGGTTTTTTCTTTTTCTTTTTTAGTGCTATTGTTGGAGAATGTCCACATTCTTTGAGAATAGGCAGCATAAATATAGATCTCTTCCAGCCAGTTGGCCAGGTAGCTATCTTCCAAATTTCTTCGTGTAGATAAATGAGTGCTTCTAGTGCAACATTGATTTGTTGAACTGTATGAATTGATATTCCATCAATTCTTGGATCCCTGTTTTTCACCAATACCTTCAATGCAGCTTTGACTTTTTCCTTCAGTATCTTCAGTTCCTGACACATGCTACCTCTTAAAATGGTTGAATGACAACCAATTCTTTTTAGTATAATGACTCTGTGTGTTCCTTCTATCTTCTGTTGATTCTTCCTGAGACATTTAATATTTTCATTGTAGAATCCTTCACTATTACCACACAAGGCTTGTATTTTTTCTTCAGTGTTTTCAACTTGAGAAATGCAGAGCATTGCTGCGTCTGGTACCCCAGCAGCCAGCACTGGATAGGGTCTGATGCCAAAGTGGACAGGTGAGAGGATAAGAAATGAAACACATCACTCATGAAACACACATGAAACACATCACTCACACAAGAAGCATATCACACACACACAAGATAAAGTTGGGGCCAGGGGGGAGCATGGCCTCTGATGGAGAACCATGGACCCTACCCTCTTTCACAAGCTTTATTTATAGGCATAACATGTAGGAAGTCAACAGGGTGGTACATAGCCAAAAATGGTCATGATCTTTGCTAGAGAGCGCGTGGAAGTGGTCTTCAAACAAGTGACATGAACATGCAAATAGTTTTAACCTGAGCCATTATCCGGCAAACAATTTCAAGGAAATAGTGCTAGCTTTGGGCTTCTTATATGACAGAAAGCTTGATCTGGGCTAATATCGTACAGTTTCAAGGAGATGATTCTTGTTATTCTGCTTGGCTATTACTGGTAAATGTGATGATGAGAAAACATAAAACATGATGTATACATTTATGGATCTTAAAATAGAAACACTATTATTAGCTGTTTTCTTTTTTTTTTTTTTTTTTTCCCATTAAGCTAGACTATTTTGGGATAGGAAATAAGACCTGAACAAGTTTTGGTGAGCAGAAAATGAACTCACTTATCTTAAAGAGTGGATCCTGGATACCAGTGTTAAGATGTGAGGAAGCATCTTCTGTGTCATGAAATACTTTTTCACACTGTGTTCTGACAGAATGTGAAACTTATATCATTAATATCACAAGGAAGTAAAATTTTACTGAACATGATTTAAACACAGTTGCAGCAGTGCATTGATGGGGAACTGATAGAAATTCATGTTGGATTCAGAAGAAGACATGGAAAGAAGAATATGATTGTTGATGTTAGATGGATTATGCCTAAAATTAGATAATACCAGAAAGATATTTGCATGTGTTTTATTGACTGTGCAAAGGTATTCAATTTTGTGAATCAAAATCAACTTGGGATAATGTTATGAAGAATAAGAATTCCAGAAAACTGGAAACAGGGTGGGGATGGGGAGAACAATATCACTGTTTGTCAAGAACAGTTTGTTTAACTTCATCACTTTCATGTCTATCGACATTTCTATGTAAAATTTGAATTTTGACACTAACTAGATAGATTTATATGGTCATTTATGTTTTATATTTCTATGTAATGGGAAAATAGTGATTAGCAGGTCAGTCTCAATCCTTGACCTCATAGAGGTCAAAGACTCATGGGGGAAGATACATAAATACTAGATTGCTATGAAAACAGATGCATGCTAATAAATGTGGACAGATATTGTTAACTGCAAACTCATAGTTCCTCCCATCTTTACTAAGAGAACTTAGATTTGTTTCGGGAAGTAAACAGACAGCTGAGGATTTTGCAGTATTCCTATTCGCCCTAATTTCACTCTGTGTCCTTACTTTCATTTTAGGATAGTGACTTGCCGAATTCTGTTAAATGAAATAAAAGTAGTTATTTGCTGTGAGGTTTATAAGAAACATTTTGTTTCTACTCCAAAGTTAATTTTTGTGCCCTACTCCTACACTCTACCCTTTTGCTTCTAATTTCAGTGTTATAACAGAATGTGATGCTGAGTTGGAATAGCCATCATGTTACATTCAGGATAAACCATGAATCAGAGATGTTGACTTAGATTCCTGATGTAGTCGAAATGCCAAGCCACGCCAAGCGCCGTCAAATTGGATCCGACTCACGGCGACCCTAGGGGCCAGAGTAGAACTGACCCCCAGAGTATCCAAGGAGCGCCTGGTAGTTGAAATGGTAGGTTGAAAATAGCAACCACTACCTACAGTTTCCTTTGTTACATGAGAAGAAAAAATGTAATTTTTAACTATCACATGTCATAAATTATTTCTAATTTACAAATGATGATGTGTGTTTTGAATATGAAGTATGAGTTGGAACTAACTAAGGAGAAGTTATGGTAGATTATAGAGCCCTAGAAAGAGAACAGGTAGTACAAAGCCCTGAGGAAGATATTCAAAGATTGAAAGTAAGCTTCCATGGTCAGAGTTTAAAGCAAAAGGGGGACAATGATGTGGCATTGGCCGAAAAGCTAGAGAGGACATTACAGGACAGGAAACAAATACAGCTTTTTTTCTGAAAGTCTATGGGAAGGCATTCAACATTTTAAAACAAGGAGGAAAATAGTCATTTTTGCTTTTGTAAAGCAAAACGTAGTAGATGAAGAGATATCAGTTAGAAAGATGTAATACAAATTTGATTGTATGTTTCAATCTAAGAAGCTGAGTTGAAAGTTATACAAATATGCAGAGATGCTTAAAGTCAATTCATTTCAGAGTTTGGTAATCAAGTGTCCAACGAGGGCAAAAAACAAACAAACAACCAAAAATAATCAGGGAATACAACGAAGATTTCCTGACAGAGCAGGAGAAAAGAATAGTGTAGAACTCAAATTTGCATAAAAAGACCAGACTTAATGATCTTACTGAGATCAGAGGCAACCCAGAAAGCATGATCCCCAGGGGCTCTGTTAACTGAGAACTAAAATCATTCCCAAAGCCAACTCTTTAGACAAAAATTAGACTGGACTACACAACATAAAATAATACTCATGAAGAGTGTGCTTCTTAGTTCAATAGATACTGAGACTAATGGGCAGCTCCTGTCTGGAGGCAGGAGGAGATGGTAGAAGGGGATAGAAGCTGGCTGAATGGACTCAGGAAACCTGGGGTGTAAATGGTAAATGGGCTGTCATATTATGGGGATTGCAACTTGGGTCACATAACAATATGTGTATAAATTTTCGTGTGAGAAATTGAGCTGTAAACTTTCACCTAAGGCACAATAAGTAGATAGGTAGAGAGAAAGAGAGAGATGGATGGATAGATTTTCATTAGTGTCATATGCAAGTAAAATTTTGTTGAAGATGGTTCAAAATTTGTAGCAGCAGTACATCAACAGGGAGCTGCTGGAAATTCAAACTAAATTCAGAGGAGGACAGAAAATGAAAGATATCATTGCTGACGTCAGATGAATCCTGGGTGAAAGCAGAGCACACCAGAAAGATGCTTACCTGTGTTTTATTGACTATGCAAAGGCATTTGACTGTGTGGGTCATAACAAATTCTAAATAACCTTGAGAAGAATGGTAATTCCAGGATACTTAACTGTGCTCATGAGGAACCTGTACATGCATCACAAAGCAGTCATTCAAACAGAACAAGGGATACTTTGAGATTTAAGGTCTGGGAATGTGTGTGTCATCGTTGTGTATTTTCACCATATTTATTCAATCTGTATGCTGAGCAAATAATCCAAGGTTTACCAGATGAAGAAGAGTGTGGCACCAGGGCTGGAGGAAGACTCACAGAAACCTGTATTACGCTGACAAGACAACTTTGCTTGCTGACTGTAAGGAGAATCTGAAGCACATACTGATGAAGATCAAAGACCATAGACTTCAGTGGGATTACACCTTAACATATAAAACAAAAATCTTCACAACTGGCCCAATAAACATAACAAACTGAGAAAATTTTGAAGTTGTCATAGATTTCATTTTACCTGGATCCATAATCAACACCCACAAACTATCAGTTAAGAAATCAAAGAATGAGTGTGTTGCATTCGGAAATCTGCTGCTAAAGAGCTCTTTAAAGTGTTGAAAAGAAGAAAGGTATCTTTAAGGACTAAGGTGTACTTCACTCAAGCTGTGGAATCTTGAATTGCCTAGTATACATATGAAAACTAGACAATGAATAAAGAAGACTGAAGAGTTGATGTCTTTGAATTATGGTGTTTAGAAAGAGTATTGAATATACAATGGACTGCCAGAAGAAGGAACAAATCTGTCTTAGAAGAAGTGCAGCCAGAATGCTCATTAGAATAGAGTATGATCAGATTTCTTGTCACATACTTTGGACATGTTTTGAGTAGGGACCGGTCCCTAGAGAAAGACATGCTTGGTAAAGTGGTGGGTCACGGGAAAAGAGGAAGATTCAATGAGAAGGGTTAACACAGTGGCTGCAGAATTGGGCTTAAGCGTGACGGTGATTGTGAGGACGGCTCAGTACTGGACAGTCTTTCCTTCGGTTGTACATAGAGTTGCCATGAGTCTGATCTGACTTGAGGGTACCTAACAACAACAACAACAATGACAATAACAGTGTTACACTATTCTTGACAACATAGCAGTGTAAATAGTGGTACTGTTTTAAAAAACACGGCCTATGTAATGTCATTGGTTCTTATATTTTATTGATACTGCCCCAAAGTATTTTAGTGTGAAAGTAAAGTATTGTCTTGCTGGGGCATGAGGACAGACTCTCCCCAGAGAATCTAAAGAGTAGGATTCTGTATGTGATATGCATATGCACATATATGTTTGTATACCCACACATATCTCTAGAATATTAATTTATTAATTTTTCCTTGAGAAATATTATTGTCATGGGAACTGGAATAATCAGGGCAGCCAGAAGAGTATATTGTCTCCTTGTCACCAGACATATAAACCAAACTCATTGCTACTCAGTCAGTTCCAACTAATAGTGACCCCTGGTGTTAGAGAGCAGAACTGCACTCCATGGGGTTTTCTCGGCTATAATCTTTACCCAAGTACATGACAGGGTTTTCTTCCTCAGAATGCTGGGTAGTTTTAAACAATCACCCTTTAGGTTAGTAGGGAGGAAGAAAAAAAAGTTGGTGTTGAGTCAGTTCTAACTTACATCAACCCTGTTGTGGTTGAGCACGAATTGCTTGTGCTGCTCAGGATCTACTAGACAAATACAATGAAAAGATTTTTTTGTGGTTATGAATCCCTTACAACCACATCAGAAGATAAATAGGTGTACATTATCCAAAGTTAAGGTTTTCTTTCCTTGGGGTAGTAATTGGATAGGTACAACTAACATCTGACTCTCACAGTTATTTAATTCTAAGTATAAAAGGCTACATAACCTCTTATCTGCTTCATGAACCCTGGTGGTGTAGTGGTTAAGTGCTATGACTGCTGGCAGTGTGAATCCACCAGGCGCCCCTTGGAAACTCTGGGAGCAGTTCTCCTCTGTCCTGTAGGGTGGATATGTCAGAATCAACTTGCCAGCAGTGGGTTTGGTTTTCGCTCTTGCTCGTATAGGTTACCATGTTCAGTCTGGCTTCAGGGAACTCTCCCTGGCTGAGATAACTAACCCCTTACCACTGAACTGATTCTAACTCATTACAAACCCGTGTATTACAGCGATGAATTACCTTATAGGGTGTTCTTGGCTGTAGTTTTTATGGAAGCAGATCGCTAGGTCTTTCTTCTTATACAGTGGCTGGTTGGATTGAACTATCAATCTTCAGGTGAGTAGTCCAGTGCCAGCTAACTGTTCATTGCACTCAGGGACCTGTAGGACGGATTTAGGCCTCTATAAATTGACTTAGTTGTTATCATACAGATGTAGAACCCTCTAATGTATTGAGAGAAAACTATACTATGGCAACTCTGCTTTGAAAAAAATAAAACAAATCTTATAATACTGAGTTTATAAAATTTCAGAAAGAAATTTATAGAGAAATTGTTGTAAGATCATATATTGCATACCATTTATAGGTTTTGGGGGAACCTCGTGGCAGAGTGATCAAAAGTTATGACTGCTAACCAAACGATTGGCAGTTTGAATCTACCAAGTACTCCTCAAAGACCCTACGGGGCAATTCTAGTCTGACTTACAGGGTCACTGTGAGAAGCAATGGAATCATTAGCAGTGGATTTTTATATTACTTTTAGGAATATAGATCTCTCTTCTCGTAAACAACAGTAAATTATCAGTTGTTTTTTTTTCTGAAGTTTCACACATGCCATCATTTTTGTCCATCCAAATGGCTTATCACATTTTAGAGCTCTTTTTTTCTGTCTTAATTCTCGTAAAGATTAAAATTTTTTGTTTAATTCAGGATTGCTTCCTGGCATTAAATGTCTATTTCCAGCATTTCATAAGCATATTCTAAAAAGCAACGACTTTCTTATATTCACCTTATCTAGCAGGAAACTGGATCACATGTGTTTTTCATACACATTAATTTTTCCTTTTATTCCTCTTTTCTGTTTCTTTACTTCCTCCCTTTCCTCCTCCTTTCCTTCCTGTGTTTTACATTATGCAACTATAATGCACAGACAGTAACCACCTCTCTGTGCACAGATTTTCTTATGTTGGGCCCAAACGTACTTGAGTTTAGATTGATTACTTTGAGTGTGGATAAATTACACTGCAGCTTACACTTAAGTATAACATATTACTTTTATGTTATTTTTTTAATATTAAATCAACTTAAAAATATTTTATTTGACCTCTCAGCATGTGTTCCAAGGGGCAAGTGGGCAATGGATAAGCATGCTGCCAGATTTCCAGAAACATTACAGAATCATCATTGTATGTTAATACCACAAGTGGATAAAATAATTAAAACTTTCACCTTTTCACAGATTGGCTAAAATCTGCTGAATCACAGTGATTCTACGTTTTGAATTCTTTTTTTTTTTTTTTTAAACTGGTTTTAAGGGAAAGGATACAATTTGAATCAGTTTCTCATATAAAAACTTATACACACTTTGTTATATGACCCTAGCTGCTCTCCTTGCACAGTGACAGTGCATTCCTCTGCTCTGCCCCATAGGTCCCATATCCGTTCACCCAGCTCCTGTGTTCCTCTGCCTTTTTATCTCACCTCTGCACAGTTAGGGTGCCTAGTTAGGCTCCTTTACCTACTGTTTTAGTCAGTTAGTGCTGTTCTAACAGAAATACCACAGAGCGGATGGCTTTAACAAAGGAAGGTTTATTGTTACACAGTCCTGTAGGCTCCAAGTCCAAATTCAGGGTGTCCACTCCAGGGGAAGGTTTTCCCCCTTGTCGGCTCTGGAGGAAAGTCCGCTATTGCATCAGTCTTCATCCAGGGAGCATCTTGGTGCAGAAACCTCAGGTCTAAAGGACTCGCTCTTCTCCTGGTGCAACTTTCTTGGTAGTGTGAGATGCCCAGTTCTCTGTCTGCTTTCCTTTCCTTTTATCCCTTCTAGGATGAAAGGATGAAGGGTGTTGCAAGCCATACTCCAGGGAAACTCCCTTTACAGTGGAGCAGGGAGCTGATCTTATAAAGGGATTTGTAGTCCCACCCTAATCCTTCAACATACAGCACAGCAAAATCTCAAAATGGAGGACAATCATGGAACACAAGGAATTGTGGTCCAAGCAACTGGCTACATGTATTTGTGGGGGGACACGTTTCGATCCATGACACCTACTTAAGCCAAGAAGCACAGTGTTCACCAATATCATTTTATGTCTTATGTGGCAATTCGATTTTTGTCTAAGGAGTTGACTTTGGGGATGGTTTCGGTTGTGGGCTAACAAAAAGTCTGGAGGCTGTGTCTTTCAGGGACCCTCTTGTCTGTTAGACCATCAATTCTTGTCTTTTTAATAGAGTTTGTGTTCTGTACCCCACATTTCTCCTCCTCCACAAGGTATTCTTTCTTGAGTTCTCTGTGACGGCAATCAATGACAGTAGACAGGTACCATCTAGTTCTTCCGGGTCATGCTATTGTAGTTCAGGTTCATGTGGCCCACTCTATCTGTTTGGCTCATGTTTTCCTAATGTCTTTGATGTTGTTCATTCTTCTTTGCTCCTGGTAGTTTGAGATCTACTGATGCTTTTTAAATGGCCACATGGCTAGGTTTTAAGACCCTAGATGCCATTCACCAAAATGGGGTGCAGAACATTTCTTAATGGGCTGTGTTATGCCAGTTGACCTAGATGGCTCCTGAAACCATGGCACCCAGATCCATGCCTCTCAGAGTGGTTGTATTCTAGAAACTTTTTTGCTTTTAGTTTAGTCTGGTTGTCCTGACTCCCACTCTGCTGTATGTTGTGCTGTATGTTGTGCCTACCCTCACCTAAAGTAACTCTCCTCAAATATCTAATTAGTGAATACCTCTCTCCTTCCCTCCCCACTCTCAAAACCATGGAAGATTGTTCTCTTTTGCATTTAAATCTTTTCATGATTCCTTGTAACAGTGGTCTAGTGTAATATTTGTCCTTTTAGAACTGACTAATTTCATTCACTGTAATACCTTCCAGATTCCTCCAACTTCTATTTCACTAGATTTGTGATTATTCTTTATCACTGTATGATATTCCATTGTGTGACTGCACCATAATTTGTTTACCCTTCATCCTTTGATGGGCATGTCGGTTGATTCCATCTTTTTGCTGTTGTGGACAGCAGTGTTAGGGACATTCCTGTGCATGTATCTATTCGTGTGAACACTCTTATCTCTCTAGAATGTGTTTGAAGAAATGGGATTGCTGGATCATATTGTACTTCTATGTCCAGCTTGTAAAGAAGGTCAGATCAATTTCCAAGGTAGTTATACCATTTTGCATTCCCACCAGCAGTGTGTTTAAGAATTATAATCTCTCCACAGCCTTTCTGACATTTATTATTCTGTGTTTTTTGGATTAATGTCAGGCCTGTTGAGGTAAGATGGTATCCCCTTGTAGTTTTGATTTGGATTTCTCTGATGGCTAATGATCATGAGCATTTCTTCATGTGTCTGCTAGCCACCTGAGGGACTTCTTTGCTGAAGCAGCTGCTCATATACTTTATTCATTTTTAATTGGGTTATTTATCTCTCTGTTGTTAAGATTCTGTAGTATCTTGTACCTTTTAGAGATTAGACGTTGATCAGATTTGTCGTGTCTAAAATTGTCCCAGTCTGTAGATTATCACTTTACTCTTTTGGTGAAGTCTTTGGATAAGAATAAATGTTTGAATTTATTTTGAAACATTTTTTCTTATTATGACTAAGTGAAAGTATACAGTACAAGTCAATTTAGCGTGTCTGCCTCTCTGAAACTTTATCTGCTCTCCTTACCCGGTGATAGCACACACTTGTCACTCTCGTGACACTCTTAACGAACAACTGTCCCCTCTCTCCACCCTCTCTCCTCTCTAGAAAGAAACCAGTAGGACAGCCTCCTATAAATGTATAACACCATAAAGTACTCACACCACGTGATTACTCTGTGTCCCCAGTTTCAGTCCAGTCTTTGTCTAAAGTCTTGACCTTACTATTGATTTCAGGTCTAGGGCAGCAACAAGTCTAGGAGCTATATTCCTAGGGGATCATCAATCCTGGTCTTTTAATAGACTTCTTGCTCTACACAGCTGTTTATCTCGTGCTACATAGGGACTCCACATTGTGTCCCGTATCAAGGTTGTCTTTGGTGGTGTCTGGACACCATCTGGTTCTTCTGGTCTCATGCTGATGTAGTTTCCCAATCATATGCATCATTCTGTCTCCCGGGCTCATTTTTTGTCATGTCTTTGATGTTCTTGGTCATCATCTGTTCCAGTTGAATTAGGACCAATTGATGTTCCTCAGATGGCAGCTTTCTGGCTTTTAAGACCCCCAACACCACTCACCAGTATGGGGTGCAGACGACTTTCTTAAAAAGACTAGCTATGCCAGTTGACCTAATGTCTTCTGAAAACGTGGTCACCAAACCCCTGTGCCTGCAGCTCTATCCTTTGAAATGTTGACTTAAATTTAGACTCAACGGCACTTGGCTTTGGCTGACTTTAGTTTGTGGTGTAGTCCGGTTATGCTGACCTGCCTTCTATTGAGTGCTGTCACACACTTCACCTAACCAAATTCCTATCGACTGTCTAATCTACAAATATCCCCCTCCCTCCCAACTCTTGTAGCCATCGAAGAGTCTTTTCTTCTGTGCATAAGTCCTTTTATAAGTGAGATTTGTTTCATACAATACTTGTCCTTTCGCAGCTGAGTCATTTCACTCTGTACAATGTGTTCTGGTTGATACCAGATTATTGGATGCTTCCTAAAATCATCATTGTTCTTTATCATTGCATCATGTTTACTCATGTATATGTACCATAGTTTGTTTATGCATTTATCTGTTGGTGGGCACAAAGGTTGATTTCATCTTTTTGCTATTGTGGACAGTGATGCCATATTTCTTCAGGATATATTCCAAGCAGCGGGATTGCTGGATCATATGGCATTTCTATTTCTATCTTTTTAAGAAAGTGCCAAATTGCTTTCCAAAGAGTTTGTACAGTTTTGCATTCCCACCAGCAGTGTAGGAGAGTTCTGATCTCTCCACAGCCTCATCAGCATTTGTTGTTTTGTGTTTTTTTGGATTATGGACAACCTTGTTGGGGTGAGATGGTATCTCATTGTGGTTTTGATTTGGATTTCTCTAACAGCTAATGACCTTGAGCATTTCCTCATGTATCTTTTGGCTGCCTGGGTGTCTTTGGTGAAGTGTCTGTCCATGTCCTTTTCCCATTGTTTAATGGGGTTATTTGTCTTTTTCTTGCTGATATTTTGCAGTACCTTATCGATTATGGAAATTAGATGTCATTCTGATATGTAGTTGCCAGATTTTTGTTTCCCGTTCTGTAGGCAGTCTTTTAACTCTGTTGACAAAGTCTTTGGATGAGCATAAGTGTTTGATTTTTGGTAGTTTCCATTTATCTCTTTTTTCTTCTGTTATTTGTGCATTATTGGTCAGATTGTGTAGTCTATCTAAGCCATGTATTAGAACTTCCATTGTTGTCCTTTTTTTTTTTTTTCATGATCTCTGTTGTTTTCAGTTTGTATTTAGGTCTTTGATCCATTTTAAGTTAGTTTTCGTGTAAGGTCTTGTTTCAGTTTTTGCAGGCAGATATCCAGTTTTACCAATACCATTTGTTAAAGAGACTGTTTTCACCCAAGTTTACAACCTTTGGACCTTTGTTGAGTATCAGCTGTTCATAGGAGGATGGTGATATTTCTGTATTTTCTATTGTGTTCCATGAGTCGGATACGACTCGACGGCACTTGGCTTGGCTGGCTCCATTGGTTTATATATCTCTCTTTGTAACAGTACCAGGCTGTTTTGACTATTGTAGCAGTGTAATATTTTCTAAGGTCTGGTAGTGTGAGACCTCTTTCTGTGGTCCTCTTCTTCAATAGTGTTTTACTTATCTGGGGCTTCTTCCTTTACCAAACAAAGTTGGTGTTTTGTGTCTCCATCTCATTAAAAAATGACATTGGAATTGCACTGTATATGTAGATTGTTTTGGGTAGAATGGTCATTTTCACAATACTAAGTCTTCCTATCCATGAGAAAGGTATGATTCTCTACTTATGTAAGCCTCTTTTGGTATCTCACAGTAGGGTCTTATAATTTTCTCTGTATAAGTCTCTTACATCTCGGGTTAGATTTATTCCTAGATGTTTTATCTTCTTGAGGGCTATAGTAAATGGTATTGATTTGATGATTTCTTTGTTAGTGTAAAGGAATTCTACTGATTTACTTATGTTTATCTTATATTCTGATACTTTGCTGAACTTTTCTATTAGTTCCAGTAGTTTATTTATGGATTCTTTAGGGTTTTCTATGTATAAAATCATATCCTCTGCAATTAGGGATATGCATGAGTCAGATCCGACTCGACGGCACTTGGCTTGGCTGGCTTACTTCTTTACCAATGTGGATACACTTTATTTCTCTGTCTTGTCTGATTGCTGTGTCCAAAACCTCTAGTACAATGTCGAATAGAAGTGGTGACAGTCAGTGTCCTTGTCTAGTTTCCATCCTCAGGGGGAATTCTTTCAGTCTCTCTCCATTCAGAGTGATGCTGGTAGTTGGTAGTTGGCTTTGCATAGATACCACTTACTGCACTGAAGAAATTGCCTTCCATTCCCATTTTGCTGAGTTTTTTTTTTTTTTTTTTTTTTT
Source organism: Heterohyrax brucei (assembly GCA_028571685.1). Taxonomy (NCBI): domain Eukaryota; kingdom Metazoa; phylum Chordata; class Mammalia; order Hyracoidea; family Procaviidae; genus Heterohyrax; species Heterohyrax brucei. Next base: position 122,945,210 of record CM053142.1, on the reverse strand, counting down.
AACATGAATAGGTGTTGGACTTTGTCAGATGCCTTTTATGCACTAATTGATGATATCGGGTGATTCTTACCTTTTGTGTTATTTATGTCCCATTAGTTGTTTTTCTGATGTTGAATCAGCCTTGCATCCCGGGTATGAATCTTACTTTATGATGATGAATTATTATTATTATTTAGCCAGCCAAGTGCTGTCGAGTTGGATCCAACTCATGGATATGTTAATATATTTAAGGTATTCTATTAGTAAAAATTTTGTTGAAGATTTTTGCCTGTAATTTCATGAGTGATATTGGTATGTAATTTTCTTTTTTGTGGGATCTTTACCTGAATTTGGTATCAGGGTTATGCTGACTTTGCAGGATGAATTTTGGAATGTTTCATTCTTTTCTATGTTGTGAAATAGCTTCAGCAGTACTGGAATTAACTACTATCTAAAAATTTGATGACGTTCTCCAGTGAAGCTGTCTGGATCAGGAGTTTTTATTGGTTGGTAATTTTTGATTACTTTTTCAATCTCTTAATTTTGATGGGTTTATTAAGTTGTTCTGCTTCTCTTTGTGGTAATTGTGATAGGTGATGTGAATCTAGACATTTGTCCACTTCATTTAGGTCTTCAAATCTATTAGAGTACCGTTTCTCATAGTATTCTGTTGTGAGACTTTTAATTTCAGTTGGGTCTGTTGTGACATCTCCTGTCCCATTTCATTTTCAAGTTATTTTTCTCATTTTTTTTTCATGAATTTAGCCAATGGTTTATCAATTTTGTTGATCTCTTCCAAAAAACAGCTTTTGGTTTTGTTAACTTTTTCAGTTTTTCTTCTATTCTCTAATTCGTGTAGTTCTGCTTTAGTCTTTTTGTGTCTTTTTCTGGTGCCTGAGGGCTTCCTTTGTTGCTCTCTTTCTACTTGCTGAAGCTGTAGGGTTAATTCTTTGGCTTGGGCCTTTTCTTCATTCTAGATATGTGCATTTATAGAGATGAGCTGACCTTTGAGCACTGCTTTTCATGTATCCCATAGGTTCTGGTAGGATGTGTTTTCATTTTCATTGAATTCCATGAAATTTCTTTCTTGCATTCTCAATTTTTTCTACAACACATGAAGTTTTGAGCAAGGTGTTGTTCAGTTCAAGTGAGTTCAAACTTCTGTTTTTTCTGCTATAGATTTCAACATTTTAGATTTTGTGGTCTGAGAAGATGCTATGCAATGATTCATTGTTTTGGAATTTATTGAGCCTTGCTTTATGAACTAATACATGATCTATTCTGGAAAATGTTCCATGTGCATTGGAAAAGAAGGTGTGCTTGTCTGTTGTTGGGTAAAAAGTTCCATATGTGTCTATGAGGTTGAGTTGGCTGATTGTTTCAATAAGATCTTCTGTATCTTTATTGAGCTTTTGGGGGAGTGATCTCTCCATTACTGAAAGTAGAGTGTTGAATTCTCCTACTATTATTGTGGAACCATCTGTTTCATTTATCAGTATTGTCAGCATTTTTTGATGTATTTAGATGCTCTGGTATTGGGTGCATAAATATTTAATACTGTTATATGCTGCTTATGTATTGAACCTTGCAGCAATAAATAGTGATCATCCTTGTCCATGATGGTGGATTTTATACTAAAGTCTATTTTATCTGAATTAGTATTGCCAATCCAGCTTTGCTTTGCTTTGATTTTCAGTTTGTTCATATCTTTGAGTCTAACGTGTTTCTTGTAAGCAGCATATGAACAGATTGTGGTTTTTTGATCCAACCTGTCACTCTCTATCTCTTTATTAGAGCATTTAGTCTACTTACTTTCAGTGTAATTAATGAGAAATATGTATATAGTTTTGCCATTTTGGTGCCTTTATTTTTGTGTCACTGGCATTTTCTTTGTTTCACTTAATATTCTGTTCTAGGTTATTCTTCTTTATGGCTTTGTGACTTCCCTGACTGAATAGAACTCTGGAAGTTGTGTCCTGCATTGTGTGCTTGAGTATATATCTGATGTTACTGATTGTCTAATTGATGAACTTCTTTCAGTGTTTCTTGTATTTTTATTTGGCTTTTGCAGAATCTCTAAGCTTCTGTTTATCTGAGAATGTCCTAATTTCACTGTCATATTTGAGAGATGATTTCTCCGGATATATAATTCTTGGTTGGACCCTTCAAGGCTTTGTACATGTCATCTTGTTGCCTTCTTGCCAACATGGTTTCAGATGAAATGTCAGAAGTCAGTCTAAAGGACTTCCCTTTGTACGTTAGTTTTGGTTTAAGCCTAGCAACTTTTAAGAGCCTCTCATTATATTTCATTTTATTAAGTTTGATTATAATGTGTCTTAGTGTTTTTCTTTTGTAGTCTACCTTTTGTGGAGTTCAGTGAGTGTCTTGAATGGCTATTTTCTCTTCTTTTGTGATGTCAGGGAAATTTTCCGTCAGCAACTCTTCAGCAGTTCTCTCTGTATTTACTGCTATCCCTCTCTGTTCTGGAAGTCCAGTGACTCATAAATTGTTCCTCTTCACAGAGTCCTACATGCTTGTTTATGATTCTTCATTTTCCTTGATTCTGTTATCCGATTTCTCCTCATAAATGCTGGTGTCAGTTGCTTTATCTGTAATGGCACTAATTCTGCATTCCATTTCCTCAATCCTCTTCTTTTTGCTTTCATTGAATTGTCTAACTGTAATTTTATTGATCTGCTGAATTTCAGATCACTGTTGTTCTAGCAGTTCATATAACTTGTATAATTTTTCACTGTGTTCTGCTGCACTTTGTCTAATCTCCGTCCAAAGATCTAGAAAGGCTCTATACATAGTTCTTTTGTATTCTACTTCTATTACTTTCAGGAAACCTTCTTCCTCTGGAAAGAGTTTTGATTCTTTATTTTGGCAAATTTCCAGAGCTGGGTGTTCTGCTTCTTTAAATGTTTAGATATTGATTGTTGTCTGCAAGCCATCAGAGAGCTATTCAGATTCTCTGGTGTCACACCAGCAGAAGCTGTGACATAGCTTGGAAAGCCAAAGCCAAGTGCTGTCGAGTCAGATCTTGCAGTAGGGAACTGTACAGTACTGTAGTTTTCTTAATATAGGTCTTTTATATCTCTGTTCAGATTTATTCCAAAACATTATAACTTTTGGAGCAGGGGTATTATAAATGATACTGATTGAGTGATTGCCTTTTTGGTGTTCCATTTGTTAGTGTAGCAGAATTCAACTGTTTCCTATGTTTATCTTGAATACTGATTCTTTTCTGAACTCTTCTATTAGTTCCAGTAGTTTTGTGTGTGTGTGTGTGTGTGTGTGTGTGTAGGTTTTGGGGTTTTCTATGTGTAAGATCATGTCATCTGGAAATAGTGATACTTTTACTTCTTCCTTACCAATTTCCATGCCCTTTATTGTTTTATCTTGCTTGGTTGTTCTGTCTAGAACCTCTAGAATAATATTGAATAAGAGTGGTGACAAAGAGCATGCTTGTCTGTTCCTTTTCTCAAAGGAAATTTTTTAAACTCTCTACATTTATGATAATGTTAGTTGGTTTGGTTTAAATGCCTTTTATTATGTTGAGGAATTCCTCTTCTATTCCTATTTTAGTGAGAGTTTTTAACATGAATGGATGTTGGACTTTGTCAAATGCCTTTTCTGTGTCAGTTGATAAAATTAAGTGGTTCTTGTGTTTTGTTTTATTTCTGTGATTGTTTTACTGTTTTTCTAATGTTGAACCATCCCTGCACCTCTGGTATGAATCCTACTTGGTCACGGGAAATTAGTTTTTTGATATGTTGTTGAAGTCTATTGTCCAGAGTTCTGTTGAAAATTTTTGCATCTGAGTTCCTGACAAATATTTGTCTGTAATTTTCCTTTTCTTGTGGTGCCTTTTGATGTTCATATCAGAGTTATGTTGCTTTCATAGAATGAGTTTAGCAGTATTCCATTCTTTTCTATGCTCTACCTTTAGTAATAATGTTATCAATACTTCTCTGAAAGTTTAGTTGAATTCTCCATTGAAGCTGTCATGAATAGGCCTTTTTTAAAAAAAAATATTTGTGAGCAACATGGCCATGGTTAGGATCAACATTGTGGCCTGGGTATGGGGCTTGCAAGCCTGTGAAAGAGTGAATGTAAACAGCCAAAATTGAGTGGAATACATGATGTCAGATCCTCAAAAACAATGGATCTGGCCCTCTGAATCTGACCCTTATGCCCTGCCCAGACCTATGTGCTTTCCTCCTTGAGAGGTAAGCTCACTTGAAGAAGTGACCTTTGTTATGCTGTTTGAATGAGAAGGCACAAGTTAGCTTTGTGAAGGACTTCCCAAGCCCTATTCAAATCAATGCTGCATGTATGCATGTCCTGCTCACTAAATAAAAATGAGCTTCACGGTGCCAGGCTACAGCTGGAGCATCAGAGTTGCCAACTTTCCTCCTCACCACATGTGTTTCTGTGTGGCATTCTTCATCAGCATCAGTCACTTATGGACAGTGCAGACCCGTGGACACAGCAATATTGTTGGGAGTTTTAAAATTACCTTTTCAGTCTCATTAGGAGTTTATCTTCGTGTTCTGCCTCTATATTAGTTTAGGTAGGTAGTTTGTTTCTAGAAATTTGTCCATTTCCTCTAGGTTTTCAAATCTGCTATAGTATAATTTTTCGTAGTATACCATTATGATATTTTAAAATTCAGTTGGGTCTTCTGGATTTCTTACCTGTCTTATGTCTTATTTGTGATGTTTGCTTTGTCTCTTGTTTTTCTTTTGTCAGTTTGGTCAATGGTTTATCGATTTTGTGGATCTTTTCAAAAGCCAGATTTTTGTCTTATTAACCCTTTCAATTGCTTTTCTAGTCTCTAATTTATTTAGTTCTGCTCTAACTTTTATTATTTGCTTTCTTCTGGAGCCTAAGGGCTTTTTTTTTTTTTTTTTTCTTTTTCTACCTGGTTGAGTTGTATAGATAGTATTTTGATTTGGGTCATTTCTTCTTTTTTTCTCTTTCTTTAGGATATAGCACTTCTCTTAGCAGTTCTTTTGCTGTGTCCCAAAGGTTCAAGTATGATGTGTTTTCATTGTCATTTGATTCTGTGAACTTATTTTCTCTGTCTGGGATTTCTTCTTTGATCTGGTAGTCTTTGTTCAGTTTTCATGTGTTTGATTTTTTCCTTTCCTTTTCTGTTATTGATTTCTACTTTAATGGCTTTATGGGCTGAAAAGGTTTAATTTTTTTCCTTGCTTTTTCTGTCATTGATTTCTACTTCAATGGCTTTATGGGCTGAAAAGATTCTTGCAGTATTTTGATTTGTTGGATTTTGTTGACTTGCTTTACACCTAATTATGTTCTGCATGTTCCAAAAATAAAATATTCTTGGCTGCTGTTAGATGGAGTGTTCTGTATGTGCCTCTGAGATCAAGATGATTGATTGTGACATTTAGATTTCCATGTCTTTATTGGGCTTCTTTCTGCAGGTTCTATCCTTCATCAAAATTGGTGTGTTGAAGTCTCCTATTACTATTATCGAGCTCTCTATTTCTGCTTTCAGGACTGTTAGTTTGTTTTATGTCTTTAGGATTTGTGTTAGTGAGTGCATAAATATTTAATATAATTATGTCCTCCTGGGATATTGACCCTTTAATCATTATATAGCATCATTCCTTGTGCATTGGAAACCTTGGTGGCATAGTGAGTTAAGTGCTACATCTGCTAACCAAAAGGTCAGCAGTTCAAATCTGCCAGGCACTTTTGTAAACTCTATGGGGCAGTTGTCCTCTGACTACTAGAGTCACTATGAGTTGGACCTGACTCGACAGTGGTGTTTTTTTTTATTTTTTTTATTTTTGGTTTTCCTTGTCTATTGTGGTAGATTTTAAAGTCAATTTTATTAGACATTAATATTACCACTCTTGCTCTTTTTTGATGGCTGTTTGCTTGCTATATTTTTTCCATCCTCTGAGTTTCAGTATGTTTACGTCTTTAGGTTGTGTTTCTTATAGGAAGCATACAGATGGATCTTTTTTTTATGCATTCTCCCACTGTCTCTTTTTTGGTACTTTTAATCTATTTACATTCCAAGTAATTTTTATTTGGTATAAGTTTAGTGCTATCTTTTTTGTCTTTTTTGTGTATGTTTTTGACAGTTGCAAAGGTATTTTACTTTATGTGTTTTCTTTTCGTCTTTTTCATGGTTGTTGGTTTTGTATTTGCTTAGACTTCATGTTTTTCTTTTTTTTATTTTGATATGTAGGATTATTAATTTCCTATGTGATTATCTTAACATCTACCTTTCTTTTTCTAAATTTTAAGTCTTTTATTTTTTGTATTGCTTTGACTTCTTTGTCATATAAATCATCTCTGACTACATTCCCCCCCTTTTAATAATGTTATTATCTCTTACATAATGACATCTCTGTTTTCATATTTTCACTGTATAAGCTTTGATTTATTTTTGTGATTTCCCTATCTGGGTTGATATCTGGTAACTCTTATGTTCTAGTCTTGGGCTGTTATCTGATGTTATAGTTTTTCTAACTAAAGGGCTTCATTAGTATTTCTTGTAGTTTTGGTTTGGTTTCACTAATTCCTTAAACTTCTGTTTATTTGGAAATGTCTTAATTTTGCTACCATATTTGAGAGACAATTTTGCTGGATATATAATTCTTGGCTGGCCTTTTTTTTTTTTTTTTCATTTCAAGGATTTGTATATGTCATTCATTGCCTTCTTGCCTGCATGGTTTCTGGTGAGTAATCTGAACTTAGTCTTCTTGACTCTTCTCTATAGATTATTTTTCCTTTATCCCTAACTGCCTTTAAAATTCTCTTCTTGTCTTTAGTGTCAGCAAGTTTGGTAATAATATGTCTTGATGTCTTTATTTGGGGATCTACCTTGTGTGGAGTTCAATGAGCAGCTTGGATAGTTACCTTCTCATCTTTTATGTTATCAGGAAAGTTTGCTATCAGCAAATCTTCAAAACTTCTCTGTATTTTCTGTTAGTGTCTCCACTCCGTCACTTCCCCACCTAAAGGTTCTGGTACTTCAATTAGTCATAGATTATTCCTGTTAATAGAGTTACACATAATTTCTAGTGTTTCTTTATTTTTCTAATTTTAAATTTCCTTTATCTGATATTTCCTCACATATATTGGTGCCATTTCTTTATCTTCAGTCTCACTAATTCTGTCTTCTGTTTCATTCATTCAGCTCCTTTGGCTTTCTGTTATCTAATTCTGAAATTTTATTATTTATATTTTGAATCTGGTTGCTTGTCTGTGCTTTCTTAATGCCTGTTCAATTTGTCATTATAACCTGTTGTATTTTGCCTGATGTCTTGAGGAGTTCAATATATTAATATTTTTCATTTTATTTCACATAACTCTAGGAAGTCATCTTCATCTGGAAAATTTCTTAATTCTTATAGTATTCAGTCCAAGTAATCAGTGACCAAATGTGTGGTGCAGGATTTTCCCTACAGTCCTAGATGCACAGTCATGATTGATGTTGACACAGGTATCTAGCTGCATGCACTGAGAAAGGCTGGGGCTAACAGCCATCCCTAAATGTATGTCAGGAAAGCAAGTCCCTGTTCCTTACATCAGACAGTTGCATAGGTTACCCAGCTGCAATGTGAGTGTCCAGTACTGTATGTAAATATGAAAGGTATTCAAAGCCAGTAGACCTTGAAGCCTGTGCCTAGGCAAAGGAAATGTTTCTTCCCTGAGTTTCAACCTTAGCAGAGAAGGCAGATTATTTTTTGCCCTGTATGTTAAATTGTTCCTTCTCCTGGGCTGGGAGCATAGCTCAGGGTATATAAAGAGTACTGCTTCTGCTCAAGAGGATATGTCAGTCTCTGTAGCCAGCTTGGGTCCAGTGTAGACTGGGAGAGAAAGGACAGGTAAAACAGAGAGAGTTTTATGGCAAATGAAAGTTTTGAATCTATGTCTGGTATGTTAGACTCAAGTTACTTAGCTTTTGCTAATCAAATACTTTGTGTTACTAATTTTGGAGACTTGAGTGGACTCTCAGTCTCTTCTCCTATAGAGGATGCTTTTTGACTTCCACGGCTCTTTTCACCACATGCTCCTTGCTACCAATTTGCCTGCAAGGTGCTGGTTCTGCCAAGTCAGGTCTGGCCAGTTCTGGTTACTTCTTGACCTTTTCTCTCTTTCCTGTTGGTCAATCTGACTTCTTAGCTTTCCCTTTGATATTCAGGGCTCCTAGAATGTTGTACATAATTTGTTTATTTATTGAAATTTTTTTGTTAGAAGGATTACAGGCAGTGTCTGACTACTGTATCATATTAACCCAACCCACTAGCCCCTTTCCTTTAAACAATGGAATAATTTTAAAATAAAATTAAATCTGGGAAGATTAAAAAAAAAAAAGAGAAAAAAAAAACAAAAAAGCCTCCATAAAACTACTGAAGCCAGACAATACAAATTTTGCCTTCACTCCCACCTATTCCTTGTTAAATACCAAAAAATACCTATGCAGTCTTGTCTAAGTGCCACTTTATTTCTTATAAAAGAACAATTTGATATTCTTATTACCTGGCAGCTGGGGAAAGATAAAAAGAAAATGGAATAATATGAAGTGACAGAACCAGGGTAATGGTCAATGGTCTGTTGTTTTACTGATAGAACAAAAACCCCAATTTCAATGCAGTTATTCAGTTTCAAGCACAGTAGAAAAAGTGCTGACTTGAAATGTTGATGAAGTTGAACAACTCCTATGACTATTTCAAGGGCATGAGGCTTTTAAAAATAAAAATGGATCTGGGTGGCTCTCTCAACAGATTACATGACACAGAGATGAGTTCTGATTCCTAAAGTATAGTATAAACTCTTTTATTAGCATCCTCTTCCACCCTAGACCTGTTGCTATCTAGTCAGTTTTAACTCATGTTAGCACTGTGTGTATCAGAATAGAACAGTGCTCCTTAGTGTTTTCAATGACTGATTTTTCAAAATTAGATCCTCAGGAATTTCTTCCCTTTAGCAGAATTTACAAAACAGTAACTACCTCATAAAAAATATTTGTCCCCACCAATAAAACAATACCTTATATTTACCCAGTGTTTATAATGTGTTGGATTATATTCTTAGTTCTTTGTATATAACACTAAATTTAAATTAACTTTAGTTCCCCTATGTGTAAAATGATAGAATATTATTTTTCTATTGCAGGGAATAGGGAAGTAAGATTTATTGGCTTATGTGTGTTACTGAAAATGATACAGCAAGTACAGGCATACCTGGGACATGCTGAAAATTTCATTGCAGAATACTACAAAAAGGTCCAAGTCGAAGTAAAGCAAGTCCTGAATTTTTTGTAAAAGTTATGTTTAAATTATGTTGTAGTCTAGGAGGAAACACTGGTGACGTAGTCGAATCCGACTCGACGGCACTTGGCTTTTGGCGTTAAGCAGAATGTCACTATTTAGAATCAACCAACTGTTCATTAGGAGCTCTGTGAGGCAGTTCTACTCTTTCCTCTAGGTTCACTGTGAGTTGGAATTGAGTCAGTGGTAATAGGTTTGTTTGTTTGTTTGTGAGTTATGAAGTGTGCAATAGCTTTATGTCTAAAAAAACAATGTACTTACTTAAAAAAATACTTTATTAGGAAAAACAGATGCCAACTCTCATGAGCTTTCAGTAGGTTGTAATCTTATTCCTGGTGAAGGATCTTGCTTCCATGTTAATGGCTACTAACTCATCAGGGTGATGATTGCTGAAGGTTTAAGGGGTTGTGGAAATTTCTTACCAAGTCCACAATGGAGGTTGTCACAATTGACTCTTCCTGTCATGAAAGATTGTTTCTTACAAAATTTGAGTCTGTCATCTCTGACACTTCTTTATCACCTAAGATTATGTAATATTCTAAATATTTTGTTGTCATTTCAACAGTGTTTATAACATTTTTGCCAAGAAGATATTTCATCTCAGAAAGCTACTTTTTCTGTTCATCCACAAGAAATGACTACTAATATTTTAAAATACTATGAGACTGCAGCAATTTAGTTACATCTTCAGAATCCACTTCTTTTTTTTAATTGTGATTATGTGATAGTTCACAGTCCAAGTCAATTTGACATATAAAACTCTGTACACACACCTTTATGTAACTCCAGCTGTTCTCCCATCTCTGTGGCAGCACACTCCTCCTTTCCACTCTGTACTTCCTGTATTCATTCCTACAACTCCTTTTTCCTCCTCTCTACCCACCCATCTCATTTCTTTGAAGGAACACCTCATGTTTTATAAGCCTGTCCAATTTTTGAGTGAAGGGCTGTGTTCAGTACTGGTTTCAGCTTTCAGCTAGCAGCAAATCCAGGGACCAAGTTCTTGGGGGACCCTCCAGGATGTTAGACCATCAAGTCCAGTCTAGAATTTCAGAGTCCACTTCTAATTCCAGTTCTATTGTTACTTCTACCACTCCATTCATGGAAGTCTTGAATCTTTCAATGTTATCCATGAAGGTTGGAATCGGCTTCTTTCAAACACCTGTTAATGTTGATATTTTTACCTCCTCCCATGAATCATGAAAGTTTTTAATGTTGTCTAGAATGGTGATTCATTTCCAAAAGATTTTCAACTTAATTTGAGCAGACCGAATAGAGGAATCATATCTATGGCAGCTGTAGCCTTATGAAATATATTTCTTAAGCAATAGAACTAAAAATAGATATTACTCATTGATCCATGGGCTACAGACTGAACATTGCATTACCCATTGCCTTCAAGCATATTCTCACTCATAGTGACTCTAAAGGACAGAGTAGAACTGCCCTATAGGGTTCGTAGAGTGACTGGTGGATTTGAACTGCTGATTTTTGGATTAGCTGCCTGAGCTTTTATCCACTACATCACCAGGGAAACTGTGTGTCCTAGTCAGTGTTGCTGTAACAGAAATACCACAAGTGAATGACTTTAACAAAGATAAATTTGTTTTCTCTCAATCTAGTAGGCTGAAAATCCAAATACAGGGTGTCAGCTCCTGGAAAAGCTCTGTCAGCTCTGGAAGAGGAGGTCCTCATGATACGTATCAGCCTTCACGTGGTCTGGGAGAATCTCAGCGCAGGATCCTGAGGTCCAAAGGATACATTTTGTTCCTGGCATTGACTTCTTGTGGTCTGACATCTTATTCTCTTTTTGCTTCCTTTTCCTTTTACCTCTTATATGACAAAAGGATAAAAGGTGGCATTTTAGTCAGCTAGTGCTGCTCTAACAGAAATACTGCAGAGTGGATGGCTTTCACAAAGGAAGATTTAGTCTTACATAGTCCAGTAGGCTACAAGTCCAAAGTCAGGATGTCCGCTCCAGGGGATGGCTTTCCCCGTGTTGGCTCTGGAAGAAAGCCCGGTATTGCATTAGTCTTTGTCTAGGGAGCATCTTGGTGCAGGAACCTCGGATCTGAAGAACATGCTCTTCTTCCAGAGCCACTTTCTTGATGGTGTGAGGTTCCCAGTTCTCTGCTTGCTTCTTTTTCCTTTTATCTCCTGTGGGATGAAAGGACTAACGGTAGTGCAAGCCATGCTCCAGAGAAACTCCCTTTGCAGTGGAGCAGGAAGATGATCTTATGAAGGGATTTACAGTCCTATCCTACTCTTTTAACATGCAGCACTGGTAAATCACAAAATTGAGGACAATCATAGAATACAAGGAATCCTGGTCCACGCAAATTACTACACATATTTTTTGGGGGACACAATTCAATCCATGACAAGTGGGAAACTCCTTGTACAGTGGATCAGGGAGGTGACTTTTGCAAGGATGTTACAGTTCCACCCTAACGCTCTTTAACATAATCCAGTCTTGCCCTATTAACCACAGGTAGAAATTAGGATTTACAATATAGGAAAACCACAAAATAGAGAACAACCACCTGGCACTGGGAATCATGGCTCAGCCAAGTTGGTACCTACATTTTTGGGGAGACACAATTCAATCCATGACACTGTTTTAACGGGCATGAAAATAGCAATAATGTCTTTGTATAACTCCATGAGAGCTCTTGGGTGATCAGCTGCATTGTCAATGAGCAGCAATATTTTGAACCTTTTTTTCCTGAGCAGTAGGCCTCAACACTGGGCTTCAAATATTCAGTAAACTATGTTATAAACAGATGTGCTGTCATTCAGTTTTACCAATTGTTTATAGACCACACACAGAATAAATTTAATGTAATTATTAAGGGACCCAGGATTTCTGGAACGGTAAATGAGCATTGGCTTTACCAGCTGCATTAGTCCCTAACCTGAAAATTAGTCTATCTTTTTGAAGCTCTGAAGTCAGACATTGACTTCTCTTTGGCTATGAAAGTCTTAGATGGCATCTTCTTCCAAGATAAGGGTGTTTCATTTACACTGAAAATCTGTTATTTAGTGTAGCCACCTTCATCAATTATCTTTGCTAGACCTTCTGGATAACTTGCTGTGGTTTCTGTATCAGCACTTGCTGTTTCACTTTACAGTTTTATGTTATGAAAATACATTCTTTTGTTAAACCTCATGAACCAACCTCTGCTAGCCTCAAACTTTTCTTCCAAGTCTTCCTCCCCTCTTTTAGCCATCACAGAACTGAAGAGAGTTAGGGTCTTGCTTTGAATTAGACTCTGACTTAAGGGAATGTTGTGACTCACTTGATTTTCTATCCAGACCACTAAAACTTTCTCCATATCAAAAATAAGGCTGTTTTACTCTCTTATAAATTGTGTGTTTACTGAAGTAGCACGTTTAATTTTCTTTAAGAACTTATCCTTTTCACTCACAGTATGGCTGACAGTTTAATACAAGAGTCGTAGCTTTTGGTCCATGTTGGTTTTTGGCATGCCTTCCCTACTAAGCATAATCATTTCTAGCTTTTGATTTAAAGTGAGACACTTGCAGCTCTTTCACTTGAACACTTAGATGCCTTTATATGGTTGTTAAATAGTCTAATTTCAATATTCTCATGTCTTAGGGAACAGGGAGACTGGAGGACAGACAGAGCCTGGGCAATGGCTGCTCAATGCAGCAGTCAGAACACACAGAGTACTTATCAATAAAGTTCATTTCCTTTATTATGTGTGTCTTATATGGCCCCTAGGGTCGCCATGAGTCAGATCCGACTCGACGGCACTTGGCTACATGAACACAGTTACAGGCACTCCTGAACAATTATAATAGTGACATTGAAGATCACTGATCACAGATCACCATAACAGATATAATAATAATGAAAAGATTAAAATATTATAAAAATTTCTAGAATGTGACACAGAAAGATGAAGTGAGCTCATGCTGTTGGAAAAATAGTGACAATATAGACTTGCTTAATGCAGGGTTGACACAAAGTTTCAATTTGTTAAAGAAAAAATTATAGACAAGCATAATAAAAATGAAGTATGTCTCTAGAGAGACCAATATTTAAAGCTAAGTTTGACCCAAAGAACCTATTTTTCTGTATTTTATTCCTCCACTGGGGGATAGTTATTATCTGTGTGTACCTCTGACATCTAGTGATTTCGTACTTAACATTTCATGTAGAGTTAAGAAAAAAAGAAAAAGAAAACCTTTTATTTAAAGTGCTATTGGGGATGTGAAACAAAGATATGCTCTTCAATTGTGTGTTCTCTAAAATGAGAGAAATTTTAGGATAAATGATGTCACAGATAAGTCAAAACTTTTCCTCTTAATACGTTTGGCTCCCAAGGAATTAACTATTCTTCTTTCTATGTAAAGTAGGATAGGGTACCATCGGATGATGTCCTGATTAATAAATTGGAATCTAGTAGTTACTCACTGTCCTCTTTAGGGATGTCTCAAAGCAACCTCTGTACCAAGGGGCTCATAGGTCTTCCAAGCTAAGAAAAAACAGCTTAAAATCACAGGAAAAATCACTGTGAGTTTATTCAGTGAGGAAAATTTTGGATTACTAATTTACTTAATTCTTGTCAAAGAAGCTCTTTCATCTGCTCTGAGTGTAAAGATGCTCTAAACAACTTTCTTATGCAATACAACTGGCATAAACTTTAAATAGCAATTAAATAATTACATGTATTTGCTTCCAATTTCAAATTAGTTTCTTGCTGTGATAATAAATATTACCTAATGTTTGCCATCAGCTTTTAATAAATGAGCTCAAACTTAGAGAAAACAACCTATGTAACCCAATTTGAATATCACCATGCGCATTACCAAAATTCCAAGTCACTGTTGTGAATGAAGTTCTTATCTCCTGGTCAAGTTTTCACATGTATTTAAGTCCTTAACCCTTTAATGTTATCATTTTGATGACTTCACTCCTCAGACAGATGGCTTAGCTTCCAGCTTTTATCATGCTTCTACTCCAGTAACTCTTTTTCTATTTGTCTCTCCTATTTACTTTTTTAATTAGATCCTGGCACTCACCCAGTCCAGACACAGTGCAATCAGAATAATAATATAAAAGCCTTACTTTCCTGCCACTTTTTTTAAATTTAAAATCATTTATTCTGATAGCCTTATTGCCTTGATATCAAATCTTGTAATCCATTGAAACTACCACATTTTAATCATCCGTAAGATCCTTTTGGTTGATTGTCATTTGTCCTTACTGAATTTCATGTGCTGTGATTATCATTCCTTTCTGTGGAATACTTATTTCCTTTCTTATTCTGTCTCCATTCTTGTCCTCTGACAATCAGACCCTGGAAGAATAGCAGCTACCCAATATTTCCACTGGAGCAGCTGATTATTCACGGAAAAAGAAATTACACAAATAAGCCCATTTTCTTTTTCAGTCACTGCTCAGATTTTCAATTTGTCTCACATAAAATTTTCTTACAGACATTGTCTGTGTACATTTTCTCTTCTTCTGCACTTTAAACTCAGGCTATTCCAAAAAGGCTCCTGTTTCCATAACTCTATTGCCCTGTCCGAGTCACAGAGACATCTATATGGCCAAATCTAATAGTCACATCTGTATTTTTAGCTTATTTGAGAACACACTTGCATCATACCTCTACTTTGTTTATAGGGACTGGTATAAAAGGAGCTATTAAATAAGAATGCAGCAGTTTGATAACCGGGGAAAAGAGGATGATTTTCTCAAAGCACTGCATTATAATTCACCAGCTTCTTTTATGCCCATTACTATTAGCCAGCCACATTGTCTTCTATTTCTCCAAAAACGTAACATCTTCCATTTTAAGACCGTAAGAACAGTGGTTTTATTTCTTCTGGCTGGCTGTATCCTTCTCCAGGTTCAGATTTCAGCTTAGGATATTTCTTTTTTAAAGAAGGCTCCTCTGGCCATCAAACTCGAAATATCTGTCTTTAGATAACAGCAGTTCAATTTTATCCTGTGCACGTCGTAGAACTTACTTGTCCGTTTGTTACGTATCGTCTGACTGCCTTAACCAGAAATGGTCTGTGAGAACAGGTGTTTATCTATCTTGCTCGTATTTTTTTTAAACGTCCAGTGAATATTAAATTAAGCCTAACATGTTTAACTTTACAAACTCATACAGTTCTTCATTTATTTCGACATGTGTTGTTTTCAAAGATCTTTTCAGTTCCTTTAGCATGCCACTATGTTAGGGATTTTTCATATGCTATCCCTTCTTGCCCAAAATATTCTTGTTCTCATCTTTCAGAATCCTCTTTAAATATCACCACTATAGAAAGAGTGGTCATCCCATGTGCTGTGCATTTACTCTTTCCCTACACATTCTTCCTTTCTTTATCCCCACCCAACTGTGTTTTATTCATGACTTGATTATAAGATATATGGTTTGTTTATTTTTCTCTTAACTTGTTTATTCATCTCACTATAAATGCCATCAGAG
The DNA here is from genome assembly GCA_028571685.1 of Heterohyrax brucei. Classification (NCBI taxonomy): domain Eukaryota; kingdom Metazoa; phylum Chordata; class Mammalia; order Hyracoidea; family Procaviidae; genus Heterohyrax; species Heterohyrax brucei. The sequence continues at coordinate 122,929,444 of CM053142.1, read as the reverse complement.
CAAAGATGTCTGTTGAGTACAACTTTTTTTTCTTCTCTCTTTATAGAATGTTACCTGACCTAGAGGAGTTGCTCTATAAATGATTGTAGAATAAATTAATGTTACATTTTTCAGTCCAACTACATCCTTGTCTGTTTCTTAAGGTACTCTTCAGTATAGGCTTCAACCCAAGTGCTCTGAACTGACCCAACGAGAATAGATCAGCCAGTTTGTATAAGACCTTTTGAATCCTTGAATGCATTTCTTGGTTCATTTGTGTCATACTGTTCTGCTGTTGTCAAAAAATTGATAGGTCATATTCTAGTTTCTAAGCCAGTCTTATAGACTGAGACAATAACACTTAATTTTTTTTAATTAAAGAAAAAGACTAGCTTAGATTTATTTTGTCTTCTGTATTTCAAAATTAGTTTGAACCTGAAATAGGGAAAATAATCATAGCTGCTTTTTATGCTTATTTCCGAAGTCACATTCCATAGACAATAACTCTATGAGATAATACACTATTATTGGGTCATTCATCCAATGAATAGTAAGGATCCCTTACTATATATACTCTGAGTATATATGGTGAAGCAAAATACAGTACATGAAAACAGGAGTGTTTACTCTATGGGTGGAGGGAGAGAAAGAAATGAGTAATTATACACCCTGGTGGTGCAGTGGTGCCGTGGTTAAAGCACTGGGCAGCCAACTAAAAGGCTGGAAGTTTGAACCATGAGAGAAGGATATGCTGCATGAGAGAAGAATATGGGAGTTCTCTTGCTACGGGACATTTCTTCTCTGTCCTAAAAGGTCACTGTGAGTCAGAATTGACTGGACTGCAATGAGTTTGTTATTGTGGAACATTCATTATATGATAAAAAGGAGACACAGGGTTACTTCAAAATGGAAAAGAAAGTTATTAAGGCTAACTACCCCATTTAAAGATGAAGAAACTGAGACTCAGAGAACTTAAATAGGGTGATGAATGCATTTAAAACTTTCTAAAATGTGACAACACAGATCATCTTACTGTACTGACTCTATAATTTAATTTTTTGTGTCATCTTGTAGCATGATATTTCCTTTCAGTGTATATTGAGTGCCTATTTCACGTACTATGCTTTAATTTCCACTTGCAAAACTCTGAAGTAGGCCTTTAGGAAGAGCATATGTTTGCTCTAAAAGGAGAAACACAGATATGACAGATTTGTCTGATGTCAAAATACATTTTTTCATTTGTTGTTAAAGCAAAATACTCAACCATTTACCAAAACTCAGTTACAAAACTAATTTCATTATATCCCTAAATTCAGTAACTTTTAATCTGGAGGTTTTATGCCAAAGTGTGTAAGCACTATGGAGTGAAATTATTTACACATATATACATATATGTATTTATACATTCTATATCAATATATACATAGTCTATATACACAAATACATATATATTCTATATTTACATGTTTACTTGTGCCCATGATTATTTTGTATATATGCATAAGCTGGCATTCTCACTTCCTTTGAGCTTTTCTTAGTTATCTGCATTATATATTTTATCGCATGTTTCCTTAGCACTGTTCAGAAAAACATACTTGGTAGGTGTTCTGGGATATTGGTGGGCAAAGTAATTTCTTTTATGTTTTTGTATCCATTTATCAGAGTATACTGAGGCTGCCTGTAGAATGGGCATCATTTGGATAAGAAATTTCGGCTACATGTTAATTTACTAAACTATCATTAAGAAATTTGCTTGAAATGATAGATAGAAAGGTCTTACGCATTTTATTCCCTTTTCACGTTGTTTATCACATGCACAGCTTGCATTGCCTCAGGTCCAGCCCTTGGATTTTTCAGGGTCTCGTCTCTTTAGGGTCAATGTGAAGAACACTTAATGCAGGAGATGGACAGAGTTTTGTTTCTCAAGAGCTGCTAACCTAAGGCATATTACAGTGCTCCCCAAGTAGGGTACTAAGGAGGTTGAGAACTTCCAAAGCTGTGCTCACATTTACCACTTTGCCTTGAAAAAAGAGTGGGTACATTTTTATTCTTTGTGTGAGAAAAATTCTCAAGGGAGGGGAAAAAGCTATGCTGGAATAGCAGTGAGAAAGCAGTTGCTCTACATGACGTTTTATTTCTGGATGGCTAGAAAGATCAATGTACTTACCTGCAGCTCATGAATTAATATCCTTGGCTATCAAGGAATGAGACATTGTGCACAGCAACTTGTTCTTCACTGCTAACTTCTTGTTGTAAGTAAAGTAATAATAAGGCAGTTCCAGAATAGGCATCACCCTTGAGGTATAGTATTACTGTATCTTAAAAATCACTATTAACTGCAATGCACAGACTTGATGTCAGTTTTCTGTACAAATGAGACAATTTCTATTAGGTGTGCAGAAATCAGAGGCTCTAGGTAATTCAGTCTTTAAAACACATATTTTTGTGTTTCTAGCCGTAGTGGTTAAGAGTTTAGGCTGTTCACCAAAAGGTCAGTGGTTCAAATCTGCCAGTTGCTCCTTAGAAATCCTATATGGCAATTTTGCTCTGTCCTAATAGGGTTACTGTGAGTTGGAGTTGACTCAAAAACAACAGGTTTGGTTTCGATTTCAGAGATCATTATACATCTGTGGTACAGTGGAGACTGGGCTGAGGTTCTTGAATATTAATTTCAACATTATTTTACTCTGGTAAACAATTAGCCTGTGTGTTGAACCATTTATGAAACATCAGTAGCAATATCTTTACCAGCCATGGAAGTATACTGTGAGGAGAAATTCATTCATGTATGTCTTTGTTTCTTTAAAAACTACTTATTTAATACTTATTCTGCACTAATAATTGTGTTGGACGTAATGCCTGCAGATAACCTATTAAGTAATGTAAAATATTTTGCTATGTAACCTATATAATATGGTAGCACAAGTAATAAACTGAGAAGGCAGATTTTTTTATTTTACTTTATAAATGTGGAAACAGATCTTTGGTCTATAGGATAGCACAGATGAGGGTACACAATTTGTAACTCAGTAACATGTTAGAAATTTAAAGTTTGTGGGACTTCATGTACAAGATAGTACTGCCGGTACATAAATTTGTCTTATATGCTGTCTAAGACCTGAGTGACATAATAGTATAAAAGGAAATAAAACCAAGGAGACGAAATGAATGAGGTGGGAATTTAAAGGAAGAAGGCTGCTTATAAAAAGCTACAGAGGAGGAGATTTCAGTAACTTTTTGAAGGAAAAAAAAATTGTATATATAAGACTTTTGAAGGACTCAAGTAGAATAATGCTGGCTTTTGGTACAGTACAGAGGCCTGAAATCTTTTTAGAATAATACATTTCAGTAGTATTCCAAATGACAAAACTCTTTCACATTATTGTATCCATAAATTCTAACTCTAGTTTTATGAGATGAGTAGAATTGTTGACAAGTTGAAGGAAGAAAAATTGGGGATCTGAGATTTAAGAATATCTAAATCAATAAAACAGAAGTTCGAAGATATATTTACTGTTTTATCTTTTTCTTCATTCTATAAATGTTTACTAAATGCTAACCGCATCACAGGTGTACACAGTGGGGATATCATGAATAAGTTAGACACATGTCTGTTCTCACTGAGGTTATCATTTTCTGATTTTTACTTCAATATTATAAAGCTGAAGTGAAGAAAAGATAGGAAAAATGATCAGGATAAATTGGTAAATGTAAACTGTTAATAAAATAAGTAAATTTATTTTATAAAACACCAGTTTATAATATTACATTGACACATATTCCCCTGAAGACAAATGCTTATTTATACTGTGACATAACCATGAATTATTTAACTCTATCCCAACTTATAAGGGCTCTGGTTACACAATGGTTAAGCACTTGACTGCTAGCCAAAGATTGCTGGTCTGAATCCACCCAGAAGGTGACTTCCAAGAGGTGGCTGACGGAGTGACACTGCAAACGTTTTGGTTAGCAGCCAAGCTCTTAACCACTGCAACTAGGGCTCTATCTATAGTAAAGTAAGATGGAAATACATTGACCAGCTTTGTAAACTATGACAAAATTAAAAAAACTTGTTTTATCTAAAAGACTTTCCTTGAACAATACATCTATTTTGTTTTGTACAAACAAAAGTATTCAAGTTAAATCACAAATTTTACACATGTAAGAATTTCACCTTTTATCAGTTTAAATTAATTAACTATACCAATTGTATCCATACTTGAAGTTGTAAATCTGTGGGACTTGTCAGTATTAAAGTTCAGTCAATGAAAAGTTTACAAAATGTTGTGATTAAAGTTTAAATGGCCTTGCCAGAGTTTTTTCTCATATTATTACATCAATTTACATTCTTACCGGCACTGTGTGAAAATAGATTTTCAGTCTTCTGGTGGCTACTTTTTTCGATTCTTCTCTTCTTCACTGCAGTCATATTAATATTTCTATCTCTGCACTCTCTTATGTTTTAGTCTTTGTCATTGTTTCCCAAAGGTTTTTTACGTTCTCTGTATTTCTTGTTCACTGTAGTGTTCCAAACTGTCAAGGACATTCTTAATCATGTCTAACCATTGTTAAATGTAGAAATGCTTGTCTAATCAATCTTCATTGTCTGTTTTCCATTCTTCCTGTTATTTATTGACCCCGAGTATATTTTCCAGACTGTGTTGAATAGAGTTTACAGTTTTGTTTTCTACAAAATACTCCAAGAACCATCTCTGTTAGCATCACCTGCTAACATCATCATCGTCATCGTCGTCAACAACAGATCACTGAATTCATGTTTTTAAAAAACTGGAAAATCTCACCTGGGCAGACAATAATATTTGCACAATTGATACTAATTCATAAATAATGTGACAAAACTGTGATGGCAGATCTAAATGGTTGTATTCACTTTGTTGCCTGCTATTGCTTACCACTGGCATAGTGATGGTACACTAAATTTCTCCTATACTTCCCTATAACTATCTTTTAAGAGATAGGAAATGTGTGGGTGGAATATGAAATATAAATGAAGGGAGATAAAACTGCATGCCAGATCTGAGGTTTCCTTCAAGGAAAAGAAAATTAGGAATGAATCTAGGAGGAAATTCTTACCCAAAGGTTTCAGAATTCTATGTGCTGCATTTTCAAGTCCCTTGCAAAATTCTAACCTGATGGGAAATTGGACTTTGGCGTTTTCTAAAGCAGAACCTTTCCTATTCTAGTTTTATATTTTGCTTTCTCTTTGGTACTAAATTTATTTTTGTACTAGGAATTAAAATGAGAACTTCTCTATATTTGTCAACTTTTTTAGTTGGTAAATATAGACAAGTTCTCATTTTAAAAGAGTAGCAATTTTAAGAAAGTACTTATACAGATACTCACAGAAAGTGTGTAGGAGAGCTTTTTTTATTTTTCCTGGCTGTTAGTTTTCACATAAACATAGAATAAAGATCATCACTGTCCACATTCTTCTGTATAGATTTAAAAAGATTGAATTAAGACAAAATCCATGGTTAAGGAGTGTTATTTACTCTTTACTGTCTGTTGGCTACCCAACAAGGTGTAACACGTAACTAGAGTGAATCAGGGGAATGTAATTTTTACAGCTTTCATTTGAAGAAATTCTGTAGTCAGGTTTTCTCAACCGGTGCACTGTTGACGTATAAGCTTCTTGTAGGATAAAAGGAAAGGGAAGCTAGCAGAGAACTGGGAACCTCACACTATCAAGAAAGCAGACCTGAGGTTCCTACACCAAGATGCTCCCTGAACAAAGACTGATACAACACGAGGACTTTCCTCCAGAGCTGACAAGGGGAAAGTCTTTCCCTAGAGTGGGCATCCTGGATTTGGGCTTGTAGCTTACTGGACTGAATAAACATTTCTTTTTGCAAGCCATCCACCTTATGGTATTTCTGTTACGGCAGCACTAGATGACTGAAACAGAGCAGATAACTCTCTGTTGATGGGGAGCACTAGTCATAACATGGCTGTCCTATGCACTGTAGAAAGTTGAAAACTTCACTGGCCACTAACCACTGATTCCAGAAGGCAATCCACACTTCCCCAAGTCGTGATAATCAATAATGTCCCAGACATCAGAAAACAGAAAAATTTCTCCAAGTTGAGAACCAGTACAATAAACTAAAATATTAACTATCTAATATTATTATGTACTATTATGCATTGTATCTGGAAAATTTTAGGTGAGATTTTTAAATTAAGGCCAGAGTAATTTCTAGCATTTTTTTAATATCAATAGCACTTCCAGATATGTAATTATTAAAATTCTATACTTCATACTGTCAGAAGTTGGGATAAATATACCTACAAAGATATCATAAATTGTATAGTATTGCAATAATTCTGTCAATGAACATCTAACAAGTACTAGTCTGTTTTATCTTATGTATTCCCATACAGTGTAGCTTACCTCTTGTCCGAATATGAACTAAAGTAGCAGATTGCTGGCAAAATCTGTGGTCATTCATTATTGCTTATAAATGTTTAATGAGTTCAGAATAAGTGTTATTTGTGCTTCCTGACTTGTCAATGAGGGTGCTACTTTCTAATGGCATTTCATTACTCTGCAGTTGCAAGTTTATTTAAACAGGAAATGTTCATTTTAATTTGGAGTATTTGATTCTTCATATAAATTCTATTTTATTATCTCAATTATTAATAAGATAGATAATGTTGCTTTTGGGTACATGGTAATAGGTTATGAAACAAGCCAATCCACAGCAAAAAGAAAAAAAATGTATACAGTTTAACAAAATAATATACAAAGGTTATGTTATGAGTCACTAGTAACTGATTTAATTCATAATGAATGAAAAATCATTATGGAAAGCAGTTGCAATTGAATATCAATTTTATGCTATTACTATTTTTTGTTATGTCAAGTTCTTTCTCTACAAATTGAATACAACTGCTTCTTTTCGTTCCTCTAATTCCAAGTCCTTTTGTTCATTCCAATCCGTTCTGATGTGACCAGACTGATTGCTGTCAAACACTGCTTTTGTTATATTATTGTCTTTAGTAGAAATTCATCAGTGACTCCCAGTTGCTGCTACATTGAAGCTCAAACTTGGTAACTTGGAAGAATTCCCAGTGCTTGTGTTAGAATGTCAGGGAATATTGGTAAGTTGTATTTCAACATAGCTTAGACACAGACCATCCCATACGACATTCTTGTATGGCTTTTGAAAACAAGTTCCAAAGCAGTAAGGAAAGGAAAACAAAATTACATAATCTCACTTATTTATACTTTTTAGAAAATTGATAACATATGTTTTCTTCATATAGTAGAATACATCAGTCCAATTTTCTGCAAAACATAGGAACACTAGTATTTCATGTGAAGCAATACGTGTCCAGCCTTAGCTTTTCAGACATAATTTTCGTCTTCTTTGCAAAGGTGTAATATCCTCAAGTCAAATATCTTTTATTCTTCAAAGATTTCTTACTAGTTCTTCATGCTTTGCTCTTGATCTCTCTGATATCCTGTTTTTACTCTTCTTCTCAACTTTTTGAATGTCACTGCTCATTCATGACCTGATTTAGATTTGCTGTCACCAGTTATAAGCAGCCTCTTTCCTGTATTGTTTGGCATGGCCCTTCTTTTAAATCAACATCCTTAAAACACTATTCAGAATCTTCTGTATCCTGTAACAAGCATAAGCTTCTTAGTACAAGGAATATGTTTATTCATATTTTCAAACTTCCCTTGCTGTTGTTAATTGTTGTCAAGTCAGTTCCAACTCATGGTGACCTCAGGTGTGTGGAATAGTACTGTGGTCCAGACCATTTTGAAGACTGTGACCTTTTGGAAGCAGGTTACCCGACTTTTTTTCCAAGGTGTCTCTGGGTAGATTGGAACCACTGAACATTTAGCTAGTAGTTGAGCACTTAACCATTTGTGCCACTCAAAAACTCCCTTCACCAACTGTGCTCATAATAATTGCCCACATATTTGTTGGCTAAAGAAATACTACTGAGCAGTTGGGTGATACTATTTTCTGAGCAAATAATCAGAATATATTTAATAGTATAGTCTATTTTTTAATATGATAAATTCTTCACATAAAAATTATCTGACAAAGAATTTATACATATTTTAACTCTACAATATTAAAAGAATCAACTTTTTTCTTTTTACCCAGTGTTGTGTACGGTCTTACCCTTCACCAAAGTTAGAGTTTACCTGGTGTCTATTTAACATTTTTCCCATCCCTACTCGTCCCTCTCTTGTAACTGGTAAAGACTGTTACTTTGTATGTTTAAACTTTTTATGAGTTTTTATAGTAGTACAATATTTGTTCTCTTTATTTATTTATTTATTGTTATTGCATGGAAATGCATAATCCAGTTTAAATTTCCATGCCCGCCTATGTGCAACTCCTACCGCTCTGCTTGCCTGGTGACAGCACACTTCTCCTTTCTGTTGTATACATGTCATATCCACTCCACAGTCTCCTGTCCCCTCTTCTCCACTCTCTCCTTCCCCTCTATAAGAGGCCAATAGGAAAACATCCTATAGAGGCATAGAACCATAAAGTGCGCACACAATATGATCACTCTGTGTCACCAAGTCCAATCTATTCCTGTCCAAGGAGTTGACCTCAGTAATGATTTATGGACAGAGGCAGCCTTCAAGTCTAGGGTCCATGCTCCTAAGGGAACCCTGAGGCCTCACACCATCAATTGTGGTCTTTTAGTGGAATTCTCAGGGTGCACCCTGTTTTATTCTCATGTTGCCACTGAGAATCAACCTTGTGAGCCCCAACACGGCTGTCACTGGTGGTGACCAGGCACCATCTGGTTCTTCTGGTCACATGTTGATGTAGTCCCCATTCACATGGGTCTTTCTGTCTTCTGGGTTCTCTTTCTCCCGTGTTGTTTTGGTCCTTGGTGATCATCTGTTCATGCTGAGCTGGGACCATTTGGTGTACCTCAGATGGCAGCTTGGCAGCCTTTAAGACCCCAGATGCTACTCACCAGTATGGAGTGTGGAAGACTCTCTTAGCAATATGCTAATTATGCCAATTGGCCTCAATGTCCCCTGAGAGCATGGTCCCCAGACCCTGGCCCCAGCTACTCTATCCTTGCAATATTGGGTTAAGGTTGGAAGAGTATTCAGATTATGTTGAAATCCAGTTAAATTGAACTTCTTTTTAATGTGTACTGTCATTGATTTCAGCCAACCAAATTTCTATCAACTGTCTAATCTATAACCAGCCCTCTCCCTCCCTCCCTCCCCTCCCTTGCAGTTGTCAAAGAGTCTTCTGTACATGAGTATGTTTTTAAATCCTTATAGTAGGGGTCTCATACAATATTTGTCCTTGTGCCACTGACTCATTTCAGTCAACATAATGTCTTTCAATTGAAACCAAGTCATGAGATGCTTTCTAAAATCATCATTGTTCTTTATCATTGCATAGTGTTCCATTGAGTATATATACCATAGTTTGTTTATCTGTTCTTCAGCTGTTGGGCATCTGGGTTGATTCCATGTTTTTGCTGTTGTGGACTCTGCTGCAATAAACATTCTTGTGCATGTATCTCTTCATGTGACTGCCCTTGAGTCTATACAATATATTCCAAGCAGTGGAATTACTGGGTCAAATGGTATATCTATTTCCAGCTTTTTAAGGAAGTGCTATATTGCTTTCCAAAGAGGTTGTATCGTTTTGCAATCACACCAGCAGTGTAGAAGAGTTCCAGTTTCTTCACAGCCTCTCCAGCATTTGCTGTTTTGTGTTTTTTGCATCATGACAAACCTGGTTGGGGTGAGATGATATCTCACTGTAGTTTGATTTGAATGTCTTTCATAGCTAATAATCGTGAGCAATTTCACATGTGTCTTTTGGTTGCCTACACATCCTCTTTAGAGATGTATCTGTCCATCTATTTCACCCATCACTTAATTGGATTATTCCTTTTCTTGTTGATATTTTGTTGTACTTTATAGATTATGGAGATCAGACACTAGTCTGACATGTAGTTACCAAATGCTTTTTCCCATTCTGTAAGTGGTCTTTTAATTCTTCTGATAAAGTCTTTGGATGAGCAAAAGTGTTTGATTCTCGATAGTTCCCATTTATCTGTTTTCTCTTCTGTTGATCATGCTTTGTCAGATTTGTGTATTAAAACTACCATTGTCCATCCTATGTTTTCATGGATAAGTTCTAGATTTGATGTTTAGTTCTTTTATCCAATTTGAGTTGGTTTTTTGTATAAGATATGAGATAGGGGTCTTATTTCAATTTTTCACAGATGGATATCAAATTTGGCCAGCACCTTTTGCTAAAGAGATTGTTTTTTACCCCAGTTTGAAATCTTAGGGCCTTTGTCAAGTATCAACTGTTCATAGGAGGATGGTGGCATCTCTGGGGTCTTGACTCTGTTCCATTGGTCTATATGTCTCTTTTTGTACCAGTACCAGGCTATTTTGACAACTATGGCAGTGTACTACATTCTAAAGTTAGGTAGTGAGAGGCCTCCCAGTGTGTTCTTCTTCTTCAGTAGTGCTTTACTTATCTGGTGTTTCTTCCCTTTCCAAACAAGGTTGGTAATTTTTTTCTCCATCTCATTAAAAGTTGTCACTGGAATTTGTACTGGGATTGCATTATACAAGTAGATTGCTTTTGGCAAATTAGATATTTTCACAATGTTAAGTCTTCCTAAACATCAGCAGGGTAGTTTGTCCATTTATGTAAGTCTCTCTTAGTGTTTTGTAGTAAGGTCTTGTAGTTCTCTTTGTAAAGGTCTGTTATTTCTCTAGTTAGATTTGCTCTAAGATAGTTTCTTCTTCAGGGCTATAGTAAATGATATTGATTTGGTGTTTTCCTCTTTAATAATATCATTGTTGGTAAGAAGGAATCCTACTGATTTACTTATGTTTATCTTGTATCCTTATACTTTGCTGAACTCTTTTATAAGTTTGAGTAGTTTACTTATCAATTCTTTAGGATTCTGTGAGTATACAATCAAGTCATCTGCAAACAGGGAGATTTTTACTTCTTTGACAATGCAGATGCCCTTTATTTCTCGGTCTTGTCTAATTGCTCTGGCTAAAACTTCTAGTACAATGTTGAATAGGAGAGGTGAGACTGGGCATTCTTGTCTATTTCTGTTCTCAAGGAGAATTGTTTCAGTCTCTTTCCATTCAGGATGATGTAGGCAGGCGGCTTTGTATAAATGGCCCTTATTGCTTTCAGGAGTTTGCCTTCTATTCCTATTTTGCTGAGAGTTTATAGCATGAATGGGTGTTGGACTTTATCAAATGCCTTGTCTGCATCAATTGACAAGATCAGGTGATTCTTGTCTTTTGTGTATTTATGTGGTTGATCACATTAATTGTTTTTTCTGATGTTGAACCAGCCTTGCATCTCTGGTATGAATCCAAATTGGTCATGGTGAATTATTTTTTTGACATATTGTTGAATTCTATTGGCAGGTATTTTGTTGAAGATTTTTGCATCTAGATTCACGAGTGATACTGGTCTGTGGTTCCCCTTGTTTATGGGATCTTTTCTTGGCTGTGGTATCCAGGTTATGCTGGCTTTGTAGAATGAATCTGGAAGTATTCCATCCCTTTCTGTGATGTGAAATAGTCTCAGTAATATTGGAGTTAACCCTTCTATAAAAGCTTTAGTAAGTTTAGCCAATGATTTGTCAATTTTCTTGATGTTTTTAAGAAAACAGCTTTTGGTCTCATCATTTTTTTCAATTGTTCTTCTATTCTGTAATTCATTTAGGTCTGCTCTAATCTTTATGATCTGTTTTCTTCTGGTGATTGAGGGATTCCTCTGTTGCTCTCTGTTTACTTGTTCATGCTGTAGGGCTAATTCTTTGATTTGGGTGATTTATTTCTTCTGGATGTGTGGATTTATACAGATTCACTGACCTCTGAATACTGCTTTGGCTGTATCCTATCAGTTCTGGTAATAAGTGTTTTCATTTTCATTTGAATCCATGAATTTCTTTATTTCATCTTTGATTTCTTCTGTAACTGATGTTTTTTTGAGCAAGATGTTGCTCAGTTTGCATGAACATTTCCATTTCTATCTGTGTTTTTTCTGCTATTGATTTTGACTTTTATGGCTTTATAGCCTGAGACAATGCTTTACACGCATTCAGTGGTATGGATTTTGTTGACATTTGCTTTATGTCCTAAAGCAGAGTCTATTCTGAAAAATGTTCCATGTGCACTGGAGTAGAAGGTGTAGGTATCTGCTTATGGATAGAAAGTTCTGTATATGTTGATGAGATCTAGTTGTTTATTTGTGGCAATAAAATCTTTGTGTCTCTATTCAGCTTTTTTCTAGATCTGTCCAATACTGAAAGTGGAGTGTGGAAGTCTCCCACTATTATTGTGGAGTGATCTATCTAGTTTTTGAGTGTAGTCAGTGTTTCTTTGATGTACGTAGATGCTCTAGTATTGAGTTCATAAATATTTCATATTGTTAAGTCCCACTTGTATATTGAAACTTTCAGCAATAAATAGTGTCCTTCCTTGTCCGTGATGGTGGATTTTACATTAAAATCTATTTTATCTGAGATTAGTATTGCCATACCTGTTCTTCTTTGTATATTGTTACTTGGTATATATTCTTCCATCTTTTAATTTTTAGTTTGTTCATGTCTTTAAGTCTAAGGTGAGTTTCTTGTAAGCCACATATAGATGGGTCATGTCTTTTGGTCCAAGATGTCACTTGTTGTCTCTTAACTGGAGTATTCAGTCCATTTATATTCAATGTAATTATTGATACGTATGTGTTTAGTGCTGTCATGTTGATGTATTTATTTTGGGGTTGATATTTTCTTTGTTGATCTTAATATTTTGTTCTGGGACATTCTTCTTTATGAGTTGATTCTTCACCCTTTTCAGTGTTGAGTTTTTGTTTGTTGAGACTCCTGAATTGCCTTTCTTGATCGATATGTTGCATCTTTATTGTGCTTTGTGGCTACCTCTGGGATCCCCCTTATTAATCTGTGTTTAAAGCCAATTTTAACTTCTACATATCTTATTAACTTTCTCTCCATCTGTGAGGACTATAACTGCTGTAGTACATCCCTCTTTTTAATAATATAATGATATCATAGTTTTCATGATGTGATCACTGGATCACTTCTTTTAATATTATAGCTTTGACTGAGTTTTGTGCCTTTCCTAACTGAGTAGGTTTCTGGATGATATGTCTTGTATTGCCCCCTGAAATATAGAGTTAATGGTTTTGTTCTTCTAAGCCAAGAGCTTCTTTCAATATTTCTTGTAGTTTTGATTTGATTTTTACAAAGTCTCTGAGTTTCTGTTTATCTGCGAATGTCTTAATTTCATTTTCATATTTGAGGGCAGTTTTGCAGGATTTATAGTTCTTGGTTGGAAGTTTTTCTCTTTCAAGGCTTTGAATGTGTCATCCTGCTGTCTCTGTGCCAGCATTGTTTCTACTGAGTAATGAGACAAAAGCCTACAGGGCTTCCTTCTCACTATTAGCTTTGCTTTGAGTCTCTCTGCCTTTAAGAGTTTCTGCTTGTGTTTTATTTCATTAAGCTTGAGTACATTATGTCTTGGTGTCATTCTTTTAGGGTCTACATTGTGTCACGCTTGATACACATCTTTGATATCTATGTTCTCTTCTTTCGTAATTTCTGGAAAGTTTTCTGTCAGCAACTGACCACCAATACCCCCTGTGTTTTCAGGTGTCCTTCCCTGTTCAGAAACTCCAATTAATAATAGATTGTTCCTCTTGATAGAGTTCCACATGTTTTTTAATGCTTCTTTATTTTTCTTGTTTGTGTTCTCTGATTTCTCCTCATAAATGCTGGAGCCAGTAGCTCTGTCTTCAAAATCAGAAAGTCTATTTCCCAGTTGTTCAATTCTATTTTCTTGGCTTTGAATTGAATTTTCTGTTTCCTTAATTGTATTATTGATCTGCCAGATTTCAGAATCCTGGTGTTCCATCAGCTTGAACAGCTTGCTTAGTTTTTCATTTTGCTCTGCTGCATTTTGTGTAATGTCTAGTAGGGCTCTCTGTATAATCCTTTTGTACTCAACCTCTGATAGTTTCAGAAAGGCTTCTTCATCTGGGAAGTTCTTTGGTTTTTTCTTTTGGAAGCTTTCTGGAGCCATGGGTGGATTTTTCTTTAAGTGTCTGGCAAAGATACCCCAGACATCTAGAGGCATCTAGAGGTTGTTGAATTTCTCTGGTGGTGCCTTAACAGGATCTCAGGTGCAGTCTAAGAAGGAAGGTGATCACCAGTCACTTCTGTGTACTCCAGTGACTGGGTCCAATGGAATCTCTGGGGTAACAGGCTTCACCTGCTGGTTGTCAAGGACACAGCTGTACTTATGGAGTCACTGGGGGATGTCAGCTAACCCTGTGAAGTGGGTCAGTAAATTCTGGAAGAGATGACATCACAATGAACCTCAGTTATTTCTCTAGGTGGTCATATTTTGAAAAGTGGAAGCTATCTGACAGCTTCAAAAATCAGTAAGGCTTTCAAGTGTGCATCCTCTCTTTCTAGCTGCCGATGGAAGCACCTCTGTATCTGTCCCCAGATGCTGTAATCTAGTTCAGGGTATGGACAGGCTACCGCCTTGCTTTTATGTGCTGCCAGGCACTACCCATAAGGCTACACTGTTCTAAACACAGCTTTTCTTCTGGGAATGCACTCCCCAGCTTGCACTACCTCCCAGGATGGGAATTAGGCCCTGCTGAGGCCTCCGTTTGGGTAACTCCATGTCCTGGTCTTACAAAATGGCATCCCTCACAAGCTCTCCTGTCCCCTGCGAAATAGCTGAGTCAATGGCAGAGGTTCAGATTGCGTAGAGGGGCTGAGGTGCTCAGAGCTCAGAGTCCAGAGCTGGGCTCTCAAGGTGTGGCTATTCCAACCACTGATCATGTCAGCAGTGCAGCTGAGCTTTGCCACCAATTAAGCCTATGCCTCCCAGCTGAGACAAAGATAGAAAAAAGTTAAAAATGCCATTTACCATCAGTCCACGAGACCCGACCATTCAACAAGGACAGGGGTCAGCAAAAGAGAAGAAGTGTCCCATTTAGTAGCATGTAGTCCAAATTAACAGTCCTGTGCTGTGTCCTAGTGCTCACTAGGTGTCCAGAAGGTTCTGTTTAGTTCTCAATCCAGGCCTGAGTTTTTACAGGGAATTAAGGAAATGTGTGTCTAGTCCACCATCTTGAATCCACCCCTAGTGCTGTCATTTTGATGTATTTATTTTTGTGTTGATGTTTTCTATGTTGCTGTTAATATTCTGTTCTGGGTCCTTCTTCTTTATGGGTTGACTTTTTATCTTTTTCAGTGTTGGTTTTGTGTTTATTGAGACTCCTGTATTACATTTCTTGTTTTGATATGTGCAGTATTATTGTGGTTTATGGCTACACATATGATCTGCACATCTTTTTAACTTCCTCTCCATCTGAAAGGGCTATAACTACTGTAGTATGTTCCCCTTTTTAATGTAATAGTGTCATAGTTTTCATGATGTGATCCCTGATTCCTTTGTTTTAATATTGTAGCTTTGGTTTGTTCCTTTGAGCCTTCGAGAGGATGTTCAGTTTCTCTGGTGTTACCTCAAAAGGTGCTGAGGTGTAGTCCTGAGAAGGGAATTGGTCACTAGCCACCTCTGTGTACTCTAGTTAGTGGCACTAGTGCACACTCTGGGGTGTCATGCTCTGCCTCCTGGCTGGCAAACACAGTGTCCTACTTAGGAAGTCACTGTGGGGCTGTCATATAACCCTGTGATGTGAGTAAGCAAAAGCTGGAAGAGATGCAGCCGGACTGCTCAGCAGTTATTTCTCTAGGTGTCTTATTTTAAAAAGCTAGGAGCTGTCCAACAGTTGCCAAAAATCAGTCAGGCTGTCAGGTGTACCAGGCCCTGCCTTCCAGCTAAAAGCAAAAGCACCTCTTTGGCTGTTCCCAGATGCTATGATGTAATTAAAGGTAGGGAGGGTATACGGTTTTGCTGCCATCCTCAGCCATGTCCTGTCTGTAAGATAACACTGTGCTAAATATAGTCTTTCTGCTGGAAAAGCACTTTTTGGAATGGCACTGCTTCTTAGCTTGGAAATTAGCCTCTGCTGAGACCTCTAGTTGGATGGCTCTGTTTCCCAGCTGACAAAGGTGGCAGCCTCACTGAGTTTCCCTTCCACCATGAAACAGAAGAGCCTATGGCAGAGCTCAAAAAAGAGAGGGTTGAGGGGCAGTGGTTCCCTCAGTCAGCAGCTGGACTCTTATAATGTGGCAATCCCATACACTGTCTCTCTGCTGCACTATATGTTGTTTACTTTAGCACTGCAATTCAGTGTATTTGCTGTCTCATGCACATAACCTGCCTCCCAGATAACAAAAATAAATAAATAGATAAATAAAAGTGTCAGTACCTGCTGTCCACCCAAGCAGGCAGGCAGCAGGAGTGGGATTCAGCATGTGCTGACTCATGCCAGAGAGTGGACGTTTCCCATTTAGTGGCGCATAGTCCAATCTGACAACTCTATGCCGTATCCTCGAGTTCCCTGTGTAATCAGATTGCTCCCTTCAGTTATCAATCCAGGCCTTATTTTTCAAAGGGAATTTAGGAGACATGTGTCTAGTCTACTATCTTGGGTCCACCCCTCCACCAAGAGCCTTGTTTTTCACCAAAGCCTTCAGGGCAGTTTTGACTTATTCCTTCAGCTTCATTGGCTCATGATCATACGCTAACTCTTGAAATGATTGAATGTCAACCAGTTGTTTTTGGTAGAATGATTCTGTATTTTCCTTCCATCTTCTTTCGAAGCCTTCTTTGTTGCTTAATATTTTCCCTGTAGAACCCTTTGCTATTGAAACTCAAGGCTTGAATTTTTCTTCAGTTCTTGGAGCTTGAGAAATGTGGAGCATGTTCTTGCCTTTTGGTTTTCTGTTTCCAGCTGTTTGCACGTGTCATTTTAGCACTTTACATTGTCTTATTGAGCTGACCTTTAAAATCTTCTGTTTAGTTCTTTTACTTTGTCATTCCTTCCTCTTGTTTTAGCTACTTGAATTTCAACAGCAAGTATCAGAGTCTCTTGTGATGTGCAATTTGGTCTTTTCTTTCTTTCCTGTCTTTTTAATGATCTCTTGCTTTCTTCATGTATGATGTCTTGATGTCATTCCACAACTCATCTGGTCTTCAATCATTTGTGTTCAATGTATATAATCTGTCTTCAGGATGGTCTCTAAACTCAGGTGGCATATACTAACACTTTGGCTCTTATGGACTTGTTCTAATTTTCTTTAGTTTCAATTTGAACTTGCATATGAGCAATTGATGGTCTGTGCCACAGTCAGCATCTGGTCTTATTCTGACTGCTGATACTGAAGTTTTCATCATCTTTTTCCTGTGTATTTGATTCCTGTGTTTTCAGTCTGTTGAAATCCAGGTGTATAGTCACCATTTATGTTGGTGAGAAAAGGTATTTCTGATGAAGAAATCATTTGTCTTGCAAAATTCTATCATTTGATCTCTGGCATCATTTCTTTGCTGTCATTAGGTAACATCAAGTCTATTCCAACTCATAGCAACTGTATGTGAAACAGAGTTAAACACTGCCTGGTGCTGCACTATCCTGACTACTCTTGCTATATATGAGACAATCTTTGCATCCACTGTGTCAATCCATTGCATTGAGAGTCTTCTTTTCACTCTCTACCAAACATGATGTTCTTCTCCAGGGAAAGATCCTTCCTGATATTACTTTCAAAGTTCATAAGACAAAGTCTCCCGTCCTCTAAGGAGCATTCTGGCTTTATTTTTCCAAAGACAGATTTGTCTTCAAAGAAAGATTGTTCTAGCAATTAATGGTGTATTCAATATACTTTGCCAACACCAACATCAATTCTTCTTTGGCCTTCCTTATTCATTATTCAGCTTTCACGTGCGTGTAAGACAATTGAAAACACCATGATGTGGTAAGGTGCACATTATCGTTTAAGGTGACATCTTTGCTTTTCAGCACTTTAAAGAGATCTTTTGTAGCAGATTTGCCAAATGTAATATGTCATTTGATTTCTTGACTGCTGCTTCCGTGGGCATTGACTGTGAATACAAATACAATGAAATCCTTGAAAACTTTAATATTTTCTCCATGTATCATGATATTGCTTATTGGTCCAGCTGTGAGGATTTCTGCTTTCTTTTTTTAACTAAAATTACAAGGAAAGCTGTGGTCTCTGATCTTCATCACCGAGTACTTCAAGTCCTCTTTATTTTCAGCAAGAAAGATTGTGTCATATGCATACCACAGGTTGTTAATTAGCCTTACTCCAATTCTAATGCTGCATTATTCAGATAGTCCAGCTTCTCAGAGTATTTGCTCAGAATACAGATTAAATAATTATTGTGAAAGGATACAACCTCTATACATACCTCTACTGCTTTAAAACAGGACATATTCTCTTGTACTCTTTGAACAAATTGCCTCTTGTTCTGTGCACAGGTTCTGTATGAGCACAAGTAAGTGTTCTGTAATTCCCAGTCTTAGCACTGTTGTCTATATTTTGTAATGATCCACACAGTCAAATGTCTTTGAATAGTCAATGAAACACAGGTAAACATTTTTCTAGTAGTCTCTGTTTTCAGCTAAAATCCATCTGATATAACTAATGATAATTCTGCCTTGTTCCACCTGCTCTTTAAAATCTGGCTTGAATTTCTAGCAATATACAGCTTCAACTATTTTTGAATTACGTTCAGCTTAATTTTTATTGCATATGATATTAATGATATTGTTTGATAATTTCTACTTTTTGTTGAATCATGATTCTCTGTAATGGCCACAAATACAAATCTCATCCAGTTGGATGACCAGGTAGCTCTCTTCCAAATTTCTTGATGTACACAAATGAATGCTTTTAACATTGCTTTGGTTTGTTGAAACACCTTAATTGGCTTTCTGTCAATTCTTTGAGCCTTGTTCTTTGCCAGTAACATCAATGCAATTTGGACTTCTTCCTTCAGCACCATCAGTTCTTGTTCAACTGATGTCTCCTGAAATGGTTTAACATCAACTAATTCTTTTTATTTGGCAATTCTGTGTATTCCTTCCATTTTCTTTTGTCACTTGCTGTGTCATCGTTCTTTTTTTTTTTTCCAGCAGAATCTGTTAATATTGCAACTCGATGTTGAATACTTTTTTTACTCAGTTCTTCCAGCTTGAGAAATACCAAGAATAGTCTTCCCTTTTTGTTTGCTGACTCCAGGTTTTTGCACTTTTCATTATAAAGCTTTACTTTGTCTTCTAGAGCCACCATTCAAAATACTTTGTTTAGTTTTTTTTTTTACTACAGCCTTTCTTCCATTTGCTTTAGGTAGCTACTCTAAGTGCAAGAACAAGTTTCAGAGTCCTTTTTGGCATCCATATGGGGCTCTTATTTTTCTATCTTTATAACAATATTTTATTTCTTCATTAATGATGTTCCTGAGGTCAGCCCACAACTTTTCCGATCTTTGGTACCTTTCAATACATCAAGTCTGTTCTCAGTATAATGTCTCCATTCAGGTTGGATATACTCAAGGTCATATTTTGGCTCTTTTAGACTTATTTTCATTTTCTTCAGCTTTGTCTTTAACTTGCATATGAGCAATTGACTGTTCAGCAGTCAGCCCCTGGTTTTGTTCTGACCAATAAGACTGAGCTTCTTCATTGTCTCCTTCCTTATATGTAGTCAATTGGATTCCTGTATATTCCGTTTGGCAAGGTCCATGTGCATAGGCACTGTTCGTGCTATTGAAAAATATATATTCCCAACAAAGAGATTGTTGATTCTCGAGAATTCTTTCATGCAAACCCCAGTGTCATTTCGATCACCAATAATGTATTTTCCAACTATTGCTCCTTCTGTGGCTCTGATGGCACAGTGTTTAATAACTTAGTTGGTTCTTTATTCTTTGTTTCCAACTTTCACATGACAATCATCAGTAATTATCAATACATCCTAAGTTCTTGTTTATCAATTTCACACTGAAGAGGTTGGTATATCTTCCATTACTTCATCTATGGTGTTAATGTTTGGTGTATATAAATAGCAATCATAGTAACTGGCCTTCCTTATAGGTAGATGAATATTGTGCAATCTTTGACTGTGTTATACTTCAGGATAGAACACATAAGCAAACAACATTGATTTTGAATGGATTCCAACTCAGAGTTGGAACTGTAGAACAGAATGAACTGCTCCATGGAGTTTTCAAGAAATAATTTACAACTCCAACAGACACAAATCTACAACCAGTGACTGACCCCTAATCAATAGTAAATGGCAAGTAAAACAAAGGTATAGTTCCCTAAAGAGTAATCCTTGAGTGAGCCTGTTACATACTGATCCACAGTGCCCTTGAAAGGACATACAACTATCTTTTCTTTTCTTATTTTTAATTGTTTTTTTGATATTTTTATTCAAGAAGTGGCTTGTGAATTCAAACTGCCCACCTTTTGGTTAACAGTCATAGTTCTTACTCACTGCACCACCAAGGCTCCTCTCTGGGATAGATCTTAAAATGTTCTTCTTGACAATGAATGCCATGCTGTTCCTCTTCAATTCATCATTCCCAGTGTAAGAGACTGTATGATTGTTCAGTTCAAACTGACCAATACCTGTCTATTTCAGCTCACCACTGCCCAGCACACCTGTCTTCAACCATTCTGTTTTGACAACTCTTGATTTCCCTTGATTCATACTTCCTGTTCCAGTTGTTAATGGGTGTTTACAGCTGTGTCTTCTTATTTTAAGTTGTACCACATCAGCAAATGAAGGTTTTGAAATCTCAGCTCCATCTGTTTCATTACAGTCAACTCTAATTTGAGTAGATAGCTCTTCACCAATCATACCTGAATGGCTTTCAATCTGAAGATCTTCTCTTTTGGTACTGTATCAGACAGTGTTTCGTTGTTAGCTATAAGACTTTCTCTGGTCAAGTTTTTGGGAGTTAGATCTCCAGGTCCGTCTTTCCAGACTTGGTTAGCCTCAAAGCTCTGCTGAAAATGGTCTGTAATGGGTGAACCTGCTAGTATTTGAAATTCCAGTGGCACTGCTTCTAGCTTCACAGCAACACACGAGCCACCACAGTGTAAGAAACTGATAGATGAATGGTGGTTGTTTAGTCTAGAACTCTTGATTATTTTTCATCTCAAATGAGGACAAAATATATATTTTAGGAGAAGGTGTTACTAGTTATGCTAATACAGGCTTATGTTACAGGAGTGAATCTTTATCATTTAAAAAAAATAGGGTGTGAATAAAAATATCAAAAAACAAGAGAATAAGGAGAAAAGATGATTGTATGTCCTTTCAAGGCCACTTTTGATCATTGTCTAACAGGCTCACTCAAAGATTATTCTTTAGGGAAATACACCCTTGTTTGACTTGCCACTTAATATCGATTAGGGGTCAGACACTGGCAGTTGTAGATTTGTGTTTGTTGGAGCTGCAGATTATTTCTGTCTGATAGGAAAAATAACTTCTGGTAGGAAAAATAACTTCAGTGGTTAGGGTTATGTTTCATTGAATGTTATTAGTTGTTTTTTAATCTTTCGTAGTGATGTCATGGCATTCTTTCTGTAGTGACTAAATAATACATTTTTATGGTAGTCTTTAGCATACTTTTTCCATCCTTAAAGCTTCAGTTTAGAAAATTTTACTTTTACAGATATTACCTTTGTCATATGTTTATAAAAATGTCTCAGAAACTCAGGTACCATTAACTATGCTGACCTGAAAATCAAGCTGATACTAGGCTGAATTTGGTTGTAAATGATATTTGTGGATAAAGCCCTGGGTTCCTGAGAGAAATGTGAGTCAATTAATATTGATTAGGGTAGGGAGAGGAGAGGACTGGGGAATAAGAAAAGCAGAAACTGGGGCTTAATATATGACTTTTACAAGGATACATGACTTTTACAGATTTTAAGAAAGTTAAAAGTGAACAGTAAAATCACTGAAATTTATGCGGCTTTAATTTGCTTATGAAATTTATATTTAATTTTAAAAAAATAATAAGAACTCAAGAGATATTAAGACCCTCTTGCACCTATCCTGTGAGAGGAAATTATTTGTCAGTATGAGAAAAAAATATTCATATTTAGAATATTTATCTATCACTATCACTTTTGAGGTATCTAATATTTGCATATTCAGTTTCAAAGACATATTTTTACCTCACATTTGTGAAGGATATGTTATTTTTCAATCAGTGAAGAAGACAAACCAATATTAACATTTTAATGCATAACCCCATTTAGGGCTATTAAGAGAGCAAATTGCTGGAAAAGGAAAAAAGAGAATGAAAAGACATCTAGCTGAAAAATTCTGCTTTGTGAAACAGGCTCTAGGTAATTAGAAACCTTACTATGTTCTAACAAAAGCTTTAAAAAATCACCTCTGGACTTTGTAATTCAAACCTTATACTTTATTTTCAGAAAGCACATTAATGAATAAGTGTATCACTTTACACCAATTTTGTTAGTGGTGTTAAATGACTTATATTAAACAACCTAATTCAGCTTCTGTATGTGACTTGAATGTAGGAAAATTGACATGAAAAATAATAAGGAGAATAGTATTCTTCCGTATACATAGACTTCAGTAATGTCTACAAGGTAAGGCCCCTGTTTAAAGTAGCAAAGTGCTATTTATTTTTGGCACATAACCACAGTTATGGTACACAGTAGTGAACACAGGAGTATTGGAATTAAACTTTTTATTTGCCTCTTTATGGCTCAAAACAGTGCTTAAATTCTCCAGGACTGCCGTTCTCCCTGTTCTTGGGTTTTTAGGCTCTCCTTTCTGGACAAGTAGATAGGAACAGTATATTGCCATGAGTTGAATCCGACTCGACGCCTTGGCTATCAAAATTCTCTAATCCATGGTTCATAAAAATGCTTAACAAACTCTTTTGCTAACTGGAAAGCTTCAGGTTTCCATCTATCCGCAGCTGCCTCAGAAGAACGTCTGGCAATCTACTTCTGAAAAACCAGTCATTGGAAACCCTGCAGAACACAGATCTATCAGATATACACGGGATCACCATGAGTTGGAATCTATTCAATGTCAAGTCATTTTCTTTACCAAAATTCCTGTATGATGTAGACACTGATACCATCTACCATGTTTATCAGTATCGTCCCTGTTCAAGGCAATGTTGTTCCATTCACAGGGGTCTCCTACTTTAAACAGGGTAGTCTCAGAGTTACACAATTTAGGCATGATTAGTGATTGCCCAGAGCAGAATTGCATGAAGTCAGTTGGAATTACAAGAAAATATTCCATGCTTTGGAAGACATCTCAAACTATTATGTATTTATCTTCCATTAAGAGTTTTATGGTGTGTATCTGTCAAGAATAACCCCTAGATTAAGAACCTAGATGCTCTTTTACTGTCAGTGTGCAGAGTATGTCAAAGCAGAAGTACAGTGAACTAGTGCTTTACTAAGTAGAATCATATTGGATTCAAACCAAATGCTGGTGAAATGCATGCCGTGGTGGCTACTCTGTGCTATAACAGGGTGTGGCACTATCTAGATCTAGATGAACTAAGACTCACCTCTCAGTATTTCTCATATTATATAAAAAGAAAATACAGATATTCATTGAATATTTAATTCCTCATTTCCATACCTTTTTTTTCCAGAAGACTGCTATTAATGTGGGTTACAGCATAGTTAAGAACATATATATAGTAAAATTATGCAAAGAACCCTTCTATTCATGACAAAATGGACATGGAGAGGTGTTAGAATGGGGCACTTGGGAAAATAAATTTTCTAGAGCCCAGCAACCAGTTTTGGAATCCAAAGTCCACTGCTTGATTATTAGCATGTGTTCCGGCACTTGGCTTTTGGCTCCTGGGAAAATCACTGAGTTCTGTCACTTATAAAGTAGCAATTATAATAGTACCTGTTTCCATTGGGATGTTGTGATTACTAAAGAATTCATGATGTATGTACTCAAAGAAGATGGACTATGTGAAGAACTTGTCATCAAGACAGAGGAAGACTCATTAACAGCTAGTAATATGTAGATGACAACCTTGTGTGCTGAAAGAGGATTTGAAGCACTCACTGGTAAATATTACAGACTACAGTCTTCAATATTGATTATACCTACAACATAAAAAAAAAAAATTCTCACAACTGAACCAATAAGCAACACTCTGATAAACAAAGAAAATATTAAAGCAATCAAGGACTTTGTTTTATTTGAATTCACAGTCAGCATGCATAGAAGCATCAGAAATTAAAAGATACATTGCATTGGGCAAGTCAGCTACAAAAGACCTCTTTACAGTGTTAGGAAAAAAAACAAAAACAAAAAAAGAAAGATGTCATTTTGGGGACTAAGGTGTGCCTGATTCAAGCCATAGTATTTTCAGTTGCCTCATCTGAATGTAAAAGCTAGACAGTAAATAAGGAAGACCGAATAAGTGATTCCTTTGAATTATGGTGTTAGCAAAAAACATTAAATACACCATGAACTGCCAGGAGAGTGAACAAATCAGTCTTGGAAGAAGTACAACCTTAATGCTCCTTAAAAGCAAGGATGGCCAAATTTTGTGTTACACATTTTGAATATGTGTTATGGATTGAATTGTGTCCCTCTCAAATGTATGTCAACCTGGCGAGGCCTGGATCCCCAGGATTATGTGGTTCACCAGTTTATAATCTGATTTGATTACCCTAAAAACTTACTGATGTTGAGTCAGTTCTAACTAATAGCAAGCTTATAGAATAGAGTAGCATTGCCCCTATAGAGTTTCCAAGGAGGGCCTGATAGATTTGAACCGCTGATCTTTTGGTTAGTTGATGTAGCACTTTACTACACTACAGGGGTTTCAGTGATTACGCTATGTGTTGTAAATTCTAACTCCCTGCCCTCGTGGTGTAATGGTTAAGAATTCCTCTGCTAACCAAGATGTTGGTAGTTGAAATCCACCAGCCACTTGTTGGAAACCATATAGGGCAGTTCTACTCTGTCACATAGGGTCATTATGAGTTCAAAAAACATTGAAGGCAATGTTTCTGTGTGTTTTTTTAAATGTGTAATATGGAGCTTTCTTTACATAGTGATTAAGAGCTATGGCTGTTAATCAAAAGGTCAGCAGGTAGAATCCACCAGTCACTCCTTGGAAACCCTATGGGGCAGTTGTACTCTGTCCCATAGGGCCAACATGAGTCACAATTGACTTGATGGGAACAGGTTTGCTTGATTATTTTTGGTTTATACATGATATAATGTTTTGTGAACTTCAAAGATCATTTGATCATTTAGGCACCTTGGCATGTTATAGCATAAATTATAGCTCTTGAAAAAGAATTTTGCTGTCAAATTATCTTCACAGACATCATAATCACTCTGTTCTATTCTCATCCCTTTGAAATTTGACATTGTTAGCATTCTAAAAGCTAGAGAAGTATGACAAAAATAAGTGTACTTTCTGCAAAGAAATTAGCCCCATCTATAACATATCAGGAGTCCTGATGATACAGTGGTTAAGAGCTTAGCTGCTAGCCAGAAGTGAGGAGATTCAAATCTACTAGCTACTCTTTGGAAACTCTATGGGGCAATTTGAGTCTGTTCTTCAGGGTCACTGTGAATCAGAATTGACTCAGCTGCAAGGGTTTTCACATATCTGATTTATGTATTACCTGTGTTTTTTTACCATTACCCTGTTGAATGTAAGCTCAGTGAAAGCCACTGTGCTCATGTGTTTCCCCACATAAGTGAACAGTCTTTTCTCTGTACATGTTTTGAAGGAATGAACACTGCACATAATACTTTTATTTATAATATTACTAAGCATAATATATTTTCTGATAAGAACTTGTAAAATCTTGGTAAAATCATCTTTCTCTGTTTCATATTTGTCCATGAGTTTTTCTAATATCCAAGATTCTGTGTTCAATGGTATCTATATCTTAATTTTTCTCTTTGCTGTTTTTTTGTTTTTTTTTTTAGTTTTTACAGTTTGTAAGTGTTGAGTACTGTTAGTGGGTAGGGATTAGCAGTGGCAGAAAAGGATGTTCTTGGTGGATGGGAAGCAGAGAACATGCCCATTGTGGCTGTAACAGTTTACACCAACCAGCAACAGTGCCAAGTAATGAAAAAAACTGACCAAGATATCACTTTTGCCGACACAGTTAAAAGCTGTGTGCACATTTTTCTTTTACAAAAATAAAACAAAAAATATTTTAAATATGCTTATCTAAATTTCCTTGTATGATGCAATTATAAGAATAGGCCACATTTTTATGTAAAATAGTTTTACAAAACTTAAGATGGCAACAGACAACGTGGCAATAATTCTTCAGATTGTAATGACTTTGCTATGACTCAATGACAAAACGGAATGGCTTGTCTGATGAGGCATCATCGATTCTTCAGCTTCTATAATGTTATACATGCCTGCAAGCTTGGTTCACCCCATCACCTTCCTCTTTATAACATAAAACCAACTGACAAGTTAAAGGAATGATGTGCCTATAAAATGTCCTGAAACTCTGCTTATCATTATTAATAGGAAATGATTCCTTTTAAAATAAAAGGGGATGTCAGGCTATTATTGGCTATCCTTAAGCCTTTTCAGTACTCTTTTAGAAAGATGGTTTTCCAGGGTGGATTATTAATTAAAGAGATCTGAGTTTTTCCCCTTTCATAAAACATATCAGAGAAAATTTCTATGAGCTATGCCCACTAAAATTATGAATTAGTGACACTTTTACACTGCTATCATTTATAAATCACAATTTTAGGTAATATGGCAATACCATAATTTTAAGCAAGGATTAAACATTAGTAATGAGGCCTATAAAGTTGCTAACATTAATGGAGACTGTTCTTTTGACCTAAGGCCTCAAGCTATTCTAAAGTCAAAATGTTAATAAGTTTTCTCTTGAGGTGTATGAATGAAAATATTTTATTATACAAAATGGAAGGTTGGGGATTGTTCCCTTGTTACATAGCTTCACTTTCAATCAATGTCTATTTTGGTATAAAATAATTATCCTCATTGGAACAAAGTGGTTGTGAATGGTGACAGGTGTACCATTCAGCCTTGATACATCATCTCTACATCGCTTGGCTCCTCACACTGATTATTTGCTCATCTCAGATGTTTTGACAGAGGTTTGAGTTTGTTTTTCATCCTGCTGAACAACTCAATTACTTATCAGGTAGGAAGACTCAGGCCCTCATCAAATGTAGAAGGGCTACATAGTTGGGTTTCCAATAGACTGTGACTAGATTCCAACTTAGGGCAAACCCATATATTTCTAGGTAGAACTGTGCTTCATACGCTTTTCTCAACTGTGACTTTTTGGAAGTAGATTGACAAGAGTTTTCTTTCGAGGAGTCTGGTTGGGTAAGAACCCATCAACTTTTGGGCTAGTCACCAGTCAGGATTATATAATTAGATAGGTGCAAAGAAAAATAGGGGCCTTGGTGGTACAGTTGTAGAATCTTTGCCTTCTGTAAGAGACTTCTAAGTTTGATTTCTGGCCAGCTCACTTCGTACACAGCCATTACCCATCTTTCAGCTGAGATTTGTGTGTTGTTATGATGCTGAACAGGTTTCAGGAGAGTTTACAGGTTAAAATAGACTAGGATGGAAAACTTGATGATCTACTTCCCCAGATTAGTGAATGAAAACTCCATGGATTACAACACTCCAATCCTTAATAACTCAGGGGGCTGGCACAGGACCTGGGAGTATTTATTCCATTGTGTATAGGACTGACATGAGTTGGGGGCTTACTTGACTGCAGCTGGCAACAACATCAAGGAAAATCAACATCACGATTAAATCAGTGGATTTCCTATTTTAAGAATCCTGGTTTAATCCAAATGTACAACATTCCTTTTTTTGTCCTCATTAGATGTCAATCATTAGGGTAGAAAGAGAAAATAAATACTGAAAAGTTCACTTAGGATTCTTTCCTTCGGAGAGCCTAATGACATGCAATTTTTTTTTTAACATGAGAAATTGTGATTTAACTATGATTAAGAGAATCAAGACAGGGAATTTACCACAATCTGTCTTTTCTTATTATGACCATTTATTCTTGTGTTCTCTTTCTTCATAATCTGTCATTATGTTGGATGGATGCCTCTGAATGACACACCAAGACCTATTATAAAACTGACAGCGCTGGAATAAATGGATCCTATTCCACAAAATGAAGCTATTAAAAGATGCTGTAAAGTAGCATCCCTCTAAAATATGAGTGCATAATATAGTACAGGCAAGTTTATAAAATGCTGTATATATAGTAAGTTTAAAGGTATACAAATTTCTACAGTTTGTAGACTGAAATGTGGTGAATGCTTCTTTTAAAGTGATACATTTCTTCTTTTCATTTGCCCATTATTAGGCCATTGCTCTTGAATTTTTCAGCTGGATATGTTAAACACTGAAATAAAAAAGAAGAAAGAACACTATGAATAGAAGGACTCAATTATTTACATGGCTTACTGAATGTTAATAGACGGTTAAATGTTTTATTTAAATCATTGTGAGAAGTAAATAATATTGAGGACCATGAATGGAGTCCTAATAAAGGAGTTAAAAAACATAAGAAGTCTCTTCTGTTGTAATTTAGCGCTTAATTCCAAGATTTACAATCAAGGTCAGGAATGGAGGGATTGAGCTTCAGCCAGGAATCCTACGCTTCACCGCTTTACAAATAAGGACAGCGTGCGCCTTCAAGCTGGACACGACTCAGTGGCAGTGGGTTTGGTTTTGGTTTGGTGCCTCCAAGTGTTTATAAATAAAGTTACCAGGTTTTCCTTAAATCCAGTGACAACTTGTTACTAGAACCTCTGGGTGAAAAACAGTCAGTTTCATAAGCAACATCTATTTTCAAAATCATTTTGAAAGAAAATTACAAGCTGGAGTTTTAAAATAACAGCAAACAAAAAACTAGGGCTGGTACCCAGTGAGCCTGAGGAGCTGAATGGGAAAGCAGTAGGAAGTTAGATTAGAGAGACAGCAGAGGCGCTTACTGTGTAAGGCCTTTGAAGCCACTTTAAGGACTGTGGTTTTCACCAAAGTAAAACACCAAAGAGAACTGGGAGCCTGTGTGAAGTTCTGAACAGAGTTGAATCTTGATCTGAGTTGCATTTAGCAGTTTTAGTGTGACTGTTCCGTCAGGCATGACTACGGATGGGAGGTTGAGCGAGGGCAGAGTCAGGGAGGAGGCTACCGCAGTGATTCAGAAACGGGTAACTGTAGCTTTTATCTCACACCGAAGTCAGCAGGTAGAGTCGGCAGAATAAAAGTAAAAGATTGAAGGCAACAGGAGTCGGACTCCCAGGAAAATTTGTAGAGCTTTAAATAGCTAGCACGTTGATGGCGGTGCGTTTTATGTAGCAAGGAAGAAGCGGGCAAGAGAGATGCCTGGACGTTTGGAGAAAGAGCAAAGCCTGTGTAACGGAGAGCTTTATAATAAGCCTTGCCCCTAGTTGGATTCTGAAGGACTTGGAAACTCACTGAAATATTTTACAAGAGCGAGGTAACTTAGCATCTTGCAAACAACGTACTTTTTTTTTCTCTCACAGTTTCCGAGGACTGCTTAGCTGTTTCTTCTGGTCATGATTTGACCAGGCTGTGTTTCTTGCCAGAGCTCAGGTGTACTTCCCAAGCTCATTCAGGTTGTTGGAAGAATTAATTCCTCACGTTGTGGGGCTAAGGGTGTCAGCATGTAGAGATATCCCTCTCCTTTTGACAGTTCACAGCATAGCTATCGGCTTCTTCTTGGTTGGGCAAGTGTATCTCTCTCTCTCTCTCTCTCTCTCTCTCTCTCTCTCTCTTTTTTAAAAAAGCATCCAGTTAGGCTAAGCCCGGTCATATTTTCTCATTTATTAAAGTGAACAGATGGTTGTTGTTGTTAGGAGCTGTCCAGTTGATTCAGACGCGCAGTGACGCCCCGCGTACCGGGAGGAAACCCCGCCCAGTCCCCCAGCGCTCTCCCGGTGGTTGCCAGGGCTAAGCCCGCGTGGCAGTCACCGCGGCAGTCCGTCCTGTGGCGGGGCTTCCTCCTGTGTTCTGATCTGACCGAGCCTGATGTCAACACATGCACCTGCAAAATCTACTGACCTTTGCATAGAACATAACCATGGGAAGGATATCCCTTTACCATGGTCATATTCGGTTAGAAATAAGTTCAAGTCTCATCTATACTTAAGGGACGGGCATTGTACAAAGCAGACACACCAGAGAGCCGAAATCTGGAGAGCCGTCTTAGAATCTTGTTAACATAGAGAGAGGGAGATTCCTACATCTGTATGTATAGTTTGTACACATGGTCTTTTTATTCATTCTGGCCTCCAGGTTTTTTTTTTTATTTAACTTAGATTGGCAGATAGTAGAGGGAAAATGAGAGAAGTAAAGAGGCAGTATGCCCGCTGGGAACAGTCTGGATTAGGATCTCAATTAGGATGAATTTGCCAAACGGAACTAATCTGCATACAAATAAATGGATTTAAAATAGGTTTAGGAGACTACAGATAAGACTATGGAAGGAGAAGAAAGACAGCAGAATAAAAAAAATAGCCCTTAGGCATCTGACACGGGCAAATGAGTGAATATATGGTGTTGTTAGATGACTCAGAAAGTGCTTAGGAAAAAAAGATAAAGTAATGAATGGAGGGAAGTGAAGAAAGTAATAAGTCAATGTACATACATACTAATTTAAGAATTCTGAGAGATGATAATGAGTTAATGTATATATACTAATTTAAGAATTTGAGGAATGATAATGAATTAATGTATATACATACTAATTTAAGAATCTTTTCAGTAGTAATGTCTGTAGCGTAAAAATCTAGATCCTAGTTATTCTACAAGGCAGTTAGTAAAATTGCCCAGAAAGAACATATAACATGGAAAGTGAAGATAAAGAGCGCACATGCGGCAGTGATATAAAGATACAGGAACAGGAGGAAAACCAGGGGGGCTTACTGTGACTGAAGAAAAGGGAGAAACATTTTTGGTTAGCGTAGAATAAACCAGCAGTGTGAAACGATGCTAAACCACTGTTCATTGGTGGATACAGGGAAGAGAGATGGGCAGACATGCGGTCGATCTGGACACACGTTATTTTTGTTGATGGGAAAAGTGGCACAGAATGTGGGTATAGCGATGACAGGTCAACCAGAGAAAAGGATGACACATAGAAGCACTCAAGAGTAAAGGATGCTCCTGTCAAAGAATTGGATGTATAATTCTTGGCAACAACACCACCAAAGATAAAAAAAGAGTGAATGGTCACATACGCATGTGCATAGGCATACATGTACAACTGTCCCAGCTGACCCTCCATATCTGGGGGTTCTGCATCTGAGGATTCAGCCAACCGTGGAGCAAACTACTCAAGGAAAAACAAAACAAAGAAAAACCAGAAAGTTCCAGAAAGCAGAACGTGAATTTGCTGTGCTCTGAGCACCACCCTGAATCCACGTGAATGCAGTGAAGTATAGGATCACCTGCTGTGGCCTCCCACCATGTCACAGACCCTCTGTCTCTCTCCAGCACTTGTTGTCTGAGCACTGTCTGCCACCTGTCTCATTCGCTGCTCATGTTATGTGCACATTTTGTTTCTGTGAAAAAACAACTCCTAAAAGTGATGAAATTGGGCAAAGAAATCCCTCAGTGTTAACGTGTGAGAGGTTGAGAAGAGCAAGAGGAAGGAATTTCAAGCTAGTAAGGATTAGCCAGACAGCTATGGAAAGGGCCACAGCATCAAGAACCGGAAGATCATGGGAGAATCCACATTGGCTGCTGCCCAGGGAGCATCAGCATCCCGAGAAAAAGCTCAAGAAACTCATGGAAGCAAAGACTAACTTCCAAAACAAGTCTTCATTGTGATGAAACAACTGTTTACATAGTATTTACATTGTGATAGGTGTTATAGTAACCTGGAGATGACTTGCAGTGTATGACAGGATGTGCGTAACTTAACTGTAAATACTAAAAACACAACAACAAAAACTCATTGCCACAGAGTTGTTTCCAATTCATAGGGTTTCCACGGAGCTGCTGGTGGATTTGAACTGTCTACCTGTTGGCTAGCAGCCGAGCTTTTAATTACTCTGCCACCAGGGCTCCAAATAAGATATACGTACATATTTTTCAGTAATATTTTGTTATTTTTCTTTTGTAAATTTTCTCTTTTAATATTATCTTCACATTAAAATTTGAATTATTACTGTAAACAGAATAACAATTACAACATGTTATGTGAAGATGAGCCTTTATATTTTACAATTTAATGTGTTTAGCTTCGATCACTTCTGCCTGCTTTTACGCTTTAAACATCATCACTTTTGCCCTTCCTTTTCCTCCTTACTATGAGCACGTAAACCTAATTACGGCATTTGTGCACAGAGAAACAGTTTCCTCCTGCTCTTCCATTGGTTAAAACCTTCCTTCCTGTGCTCATCATTCCTGCTCAGCCGTCATGGCCCATCCTTCTTCTTCCAACACACATTCATCTGCTGCCAGCTTATCTCTGAGCACACCTTACCCTCCTTATCTCACCTACAAACCTTGTCTTTGGGCTCTGCTCCCTCTCTCACCCCATTAGCCAGAGGTCTAATCATTAGGAAGAGTATAGAGCAGGTAAATCATGGGTACATGCATTATATGACAAAAATAACTGTAGGCATAGTAATCATAGTATGTATATATATATTTATATAAACTACATGCATATACACATATGTACATATGTATCACATATATACACATATGCATAGTAAACGGTGTAAATTTTCTGCATATTGATGTTTTTAATTAACATTTTTTTCTGTATTGACTTGCTCCAGTTTTAAAATTTGAATATCTTTTTAGATGTCCTTTATTTTTTACTTGGCTTGGCTTGGCTTATTTTTTACTGTCTCATCGTCAAAATAGAAAATAGAGTGCTTCTAACACAATAACTTCTTGCTACTCACTTGGCGACAGATTGATTAAGATGCATACTTTGAGGAATAAAAGTCCCATTTAGAATCTTAAGGCAAAAACAAGTGTGTACAGAAATGTTTATGTCATTTCTGTTAGAAAATCATAATCTCTGAAGTCAAAATGAGACCATGATTCATGTATTATCAATACAGAACATCTCCCTGGTAAGGAGGTTATCTATGTGTATCTCAAATGTGTGTAAAATCCTATACTGGAAAACGGTCTTGAGAGTCTATTTTCTGAAGCCACTCCTGGTACAAAAATGAATTACTAAAGGAGAGATTTGTTTTTCCTTTTCCCCAAAGTGTTGGTAAAAATTTAGAAAAATGTGCATAACTTTTGTATAATAAGGTGGTACCGTGATTTTAATCAAAACATCAGAAAAAAGGACAACATACCATTGTCACCTGCATATCAAATGGAATATAACTTGCAGAGATTGAGTCTCTATTGATATTCAAAAATTATTAAATCATTAATGAATAGGAAGTAATGCACATTTTTTTTTCCCCAAGGGTTTTCTATTTAAATTCCCTTGACATAGAGAAAAGATCAAAACAATAGCCCTTTTTCTCTTTTGGAATCCAGTCGGTTCACTGAAAGGGAAATTAGAAATTCTTAGAAGGGGCAAAGAATGAGATATAAATTGGATTGTTTCTCAAAATCCAAACATCACAATAATCTTACTGTAATATTAATTTACCCTTACAATGCTTTAAAAAAAATTAGTTCCCTAAAACATTTTTCTCCTTTAAATAAATCAGAAAAGGAAAGCTTTTCTTTTCAAGCTGTGAAATGCATAATAGGTACTAAAAAATAGTATTGGCCTAGAAAAATCTAAGTAGGCTTGAGAGCCCTGCTGAGTTTTAGTTACCTAACTTAGTTAGCCCACTAAAGGATGGAGAGGAAAAGCACAACTGCTTTAGTCAACAGGCAAATTTCTTCAAAAGAGAAAAGCTATTAGCTGTAATTATGAGAGAGAATTTCACCTCATCTTAACAGTTAATGTCTTGACAGCTATTTCTCTTCCACCTTTAGATAATGCTCCCTCTGTTTCTCTCTCTCTCACACATGCACATTTAGCTAACACATCTTCAGTCTAATTACTTGACAATCTGTCTACTATTTCATGTTGAAAAAAGATTTACATTGGGCTTGATTAATGATTATTTTGAGAAAACTTTATATACTAAGTACTGAGCTTGTCATAAAAAGCATAAAAAACTAAAATAGAAAAACCATCTAAATTATCATAATGCTTTTAAATGAAGTTAGTTTTATAATTATCATCTCCTTGCTGAAGAATACTTTTCTTAATGTTTACGTTCTTCTGCTTATCTATTGGCATTTCCAGAAGCCCATCTACTCCTTATCTGTCAGCATTTCCAGGAGCCCATCTACACAAATAAGTAGGACACAACTGAAATTGTAACATCTCATGTTTCTCAGGGACTGATGGACATGCCTCTCAACAACAACAGGGCTTTCAGTTCTGTATGCTTTACTAAGAAATTTTTCCTGTACCAACCTCTTTAGAGTTCTATGAGCCATAGAACTAAAGTAATGTTTGATTTCTCACTCTCTCCGTTGACTTTGTCATTCAGTCCATCACTGTCTTGTCACTTTGCCCTTTGGGATACTTCTGAAACCCACTCATTATTCACACTGCCACAGTCTTTCTAGAATTCATTTACCTTGTGCCAGGGCTACTGAGACAGACTTCAAGGTAGAAAACTGTCTTCAACCTCTCTCATACCAATTTATTCAGCCTTCGGTAGCTGGAATTATCTTCCTCAGAGCAACATGACCTTCCTTATGGTCAAGTAGCTGCCAGCTGTGTTTCACATCAAGTCTAACCTTTTGATCTGTACTTTCAACGTGCTTGACCTTTAAGTGCGCCATCACCTTACATACTTTATGGTTGTGGGTGCAGTCCGCTCTTTCAGGACAAACCTACACAACAAGGCCTAGACACCTATCCCATCTTAGGGTTTGAGCATTGTTCTTCCTTTGGAATGGACTCCTCGTTTTTCCAGATTTGCTTGTCTTTTCCTTCTTCAAATTGTGTTTCAGACTTCATTTCTTTATGTTGCTTTCCTGCAGATTTGCATAGTTGAATAAAGTACTTATAAAATTTTGTGTTTCTTTACAGCTAATTTTGTAATTCCTGTTATATAAAGCTAAGAGATATTTTAGTGAATAGAAGTGAAGTCAAGGTGGGGGTAGGCTTATGAATTAAAAGAGGTATGACTAATAAAGCCCAGATACCAGTTAGTATATAGAAATAGAGAATCATTGACAAATTAGTATTTTTTTGTTAGAAATACATTTGGAGGAATTCAAGCCCTGTTAGTGGATAAGAACTTGAATGCTAATTAAAAGGTGACAGTTTGAGCTCACCAGCTGGTCATTCCTATAGGGTTGCTCTGTCCTACAAGGTTGCTAAGAACTGACACTGACTTGAAGCAATGGGGTCTGCTTTATTTTTTTCTCTCTTTAAACATCAATGATCATAATAAGAGATTGTAATCATGTTTTTATTACTTTGTTTGAGCAACTGATGAGAACTAGCAAAGTATTAATTAAATTATGTTAAGTTTTGGCACTTAAAGCATACTTCTCTGCAAGGTAAGGTTTTCTGGTAATCTTAGGTTGCTGATGTATATCAAGGGACACTGGGATGGGGCATTAGAAAATTTAGGTTTCAGAAATCACTCTGATGGTAAATAACAATGTCACCGGTGGGAACTCTCTGCTTCTGCGGGCTTTATGTATCATATGCAAAACTGACCAGAAAATAATGATAACTTTTGCTTATTGAGTATTTTTATGCATGAAATTCTAAAGTAAGCAACTTGTATTAATTAACTTACTTAATACCTCAATGACCTAAGAGGTAGATTACATTATATTGATTTAACAAATGAGGATACTGAAACTGCTAAGTAGCTTACCCAATGCAATATGGGTAGGTAAATGAGAGGAATCAAAGCCAACCAAAACCAAACCAAATCTGTTGTCATTGAATTGATTTCTACTCACAGTGACCCTATAGAGCAGAGTGAAACTACCTCATAGGGTTTCCAAGGAGCAGCTGATAGATTCAGACTGTTGACTTTTTGATTAGCAGCCATAGCTCTTAACCACTGCATCACTGGTACTTCAACCAGATCTGTCAGATTCTAAACAGCTGCCAATATTGTCCCCTAAAATGACTTTAAAGTCCTGTTCATGTTTAAGCCTCATCTATGATCTAACATAGATCAAACAGATTAAATATTTAACCTGAATTTTCTAAGACAACTCCTTAATTTTAGCTTCAGTCCTAATATGTTACCTAACAAGTACTTTGCCTTATGTGTCTTAATTGTGATGGCATCTACTGAGCATCTTAGCTTTGGAATTAGCTCTAGACACATTTTTGTGTTTTAGATACAAACACATGAAATAGTTTCTTTCAAGAATATTGTTTGTCTAGAGTTTAATTCCTACCTAAATTCTGAGGCATGATAGGCAGGGTCAGATATGGAGTATTGCTCAGTACCGGACTTGGAGTCCACAGTAAATATGACAACATTTGTTTATTAAAGCTGTTCTTTTCCCTTGGAACTCCCCCAGCAAAACTTCTCTACTGTCATGTCCAGAGTCAGATTGCTCATTTTCTTTATGATCTGAGACTTGTGTAATTGTCAAAACAATCATACACCAGTAAAAAGCTGAACTGGCACAATTTCTGTGACACAGATACAATTTTTTAAAAAAAGAAGAAAAGAGTAGCTCCCGAGGCTACTTATGTACAATCACTTTATAGGATTTGGTTCCCTTGTTTGGGGATTTAGAGTCATGGTTTCATGGGGCATCCCAGTTAATTCCCCTAACAGTGTGCTTCTTCTCTTCTTCTTCTTCTTTTTTTTTTTTTTTTAAAAAAAAGTACTTTAGATGAAGAATTACAGAGCAAACTGGTTTCTCACTAAACAATACATATATTATTTTGTAATATTGGTTGCCAATCCCATACAATAATGTATTTTAGTGCTTCTGTGCTACCTCCTACTTCATTGCATAGTG
Source organism: Heterohyrax brucei (assembly GCA_028571685.1). Taxonomy (NCBI): domain Eukaryota; kingdom Metazoa; phylum Chordata; class Mammalia; order Hyracoidea; family Procaviidae; genus Heterohyrax; species Heterohyrax brucei. The sequence continues at coordinate 122,892,420 of CM053142.1, read as the reverse complement.
ACTGGGGTCTTAAAATCTTGCAGGGGGCCATCCAAAATACAGTAATAGATCTCTGTTGTCAGTCGAGGAAGATGGTTAGGCAAGAATAAAAGGAGAAAATGGACTGTGTGCCTAATTGTCTCCATGAACAACTGCCTCCTTTGCCATGAGATCAAAAGAACTGGATGGTGACTGGCTGCCATTACTGAACATTTTGATCAAAGATTGTATACAAGAAACCCGATCAAAAGAAGGTTAATGCAGAACAGAATTTCAAATTCTCATACAATTCAGCTTTTTGGAACCATGAAGGCTGGTCAAACTATTGCAGCTGCTGCCCTAAGATAATCTTTAAACCTTAAACCAGAATTATCTGTGAAGTCTTCTAAACCAAACCATAGTTTAGCTTAACTAATTAAAAAATTGTCTGCCTTCAGCTTTGTGCTCTTTTAAGATCAACCGTACAAAACCTACTGCTGTCAATTTGATTCCAACTCAGCAAAGCCATATGTCAGAGGAGAACTGCCCCACAGAATTTCCAAGGAGCACCTGGTGGATTTGAACTGTCTACCTTTTGGTTAGCAGTCATAGCACTTAATCGCTATACCAGGTGGGTTTCCAAGATCAGTCCATGTGGGATCATATTTACAACAGCAACTCAAAAGACTAGACAGGAAACTTAATGGCAATGGGTTTATAAATTTGTTAAAGGGGGAGGAACAACTCTATAAAGGAGGATGAGAATGGTTGCACAACTCAAATAATGTAATTGTGTCCCTAAATTGTACACACAGAAACTTTAATTGCTGTATGTTTGGGCTGTACATGTTATCAAAAACAACAAAAATTAATTTTTAAAAATCAAGAACAACAAAAAAGTAATATTGTGTATCATTTTTCAGGGATGGCTCATACAAATAAAATTAGGAAGTGCTCCCTCCAACCTATTTTTTTTTTTTTTTATAACTGACATGGGATAAAATCTTTTTAAACTGCTATAACCCAGGTTATATATTAAAGTCTTATACAGACTCCAGAGTCTTGCATAGCAACCTGGCACTCCTCCTTAGATTCTGATTTTAGGTTTCTAAAACATCCTAGAAATGGAATCAAAACCCTTTCATTTTCTCTGTAGTAGAAGATTATAATATAGTCGGAAGCAAAATATAAAAAAATGTTCTTCTTGAGCAACTGTATGTTATATCTAGCTGTGAGTAGCTGAGCAGGTGTTTTGAATACTAATGATGTTGATGAGACCAATAAAATAACTACCATTTATTAGACACTTTCTCTACATGGCTGACCTTCCATCAAGGTTTAGCAGTAAGGATTTCTGACATTGCACTAAGTGCTGGCTTTGGACAGATTGCAACTTTTAATCCTTATAAAACTTCTAATGAGGCCATTTAATAGACAAAGAAACATGTTTGCTGAAGGTTAAAAAGCTTAGAAAAGATCACATAGTTAGTAGGTGTTAGCTAGTTTATCAGGCTTCAAATTCTGAGTTCTTAAATGATACACTGGAAAGATAAAATATTGGACATTTTGGATATGATAACTTACAGAGAGAATGGAGAAATTACTTGAAATTTACCTTTACTTGAAATACAGAACACTTGTTAATAGCATCTGAATTGCACAGGAATAAATACTCAAATTTTGCAGGGAATGATCATGGGTTTGAGGAGAACCCCGGTTGTGCAATGGTTAGGAACTCAAAGTGCTCGCCCAGAGGTTGGCAATTTGAATCCAACAGCTGCTCCCTTGGAATCTACAAGCTCCTCCTTGGAAACAGCATGGGACAAACCTATTCTGCCCTGTAGAATAGTTAGGAGTTGGAAGGGACTGGACAGCAATGGGTTTTCAGTTTTCTTTTCTTTTTTTTTTTTCTTTTTTGATTTTGAGAAGGAAAAAATACAATAGAACTAAAGTAACAGATTAATCGATAGTTCTTAGTGATGAGATTGCCCTCTACACTGACATAGAGACACACATAAACCGAAAATGAAACCAGCTGTCACTGAGTTGAATCTAACTAGCTGAAACTGCATTTGTTGCAGAGTAGTACTACATTCAGTCAACTTTCCTAAGCTGTGGCATTTTAGAAGCAGATAGCCAGAGTTTTTTTCCAAGGTACCTCTGGGTGGGTTTGAACTGACAGACTTTTGGTTGGTCGTCAAGTGCTTTACCTGGTTACATCACCCGCAGACTCCTAGATGTTCGCACACAATCCGGGAAATACATAAAGGTCATAACTTCTTTAAGAATGTCTATTTTTTTAAAGGATTCTTTATAAACAATGAGCACTACTTCTATCACATCTGAGTGCTCAGTATACATTTGAAAGATAATGACTGATGCCTAGAAATGCACTCATTTTTATCATTATTATTATGCTAGTGTAAAAATGTACATTCCCATATAAATTTGCATGCCCGCCTATGTGCAGCTCCCGCTGCTCTCCTGCCCCATGACAGCACACTTTATGTCTCTGTTCTGTGTATGTCATATCCTCCTCACAATCTCCTATCCCCTCCTCTCTGTCCTCTTCCCGACCTCCAGTAAGAGGTCAGCAGGACAACATCCTATAGATGCATAGAACCATAAAGCACTTACACGATGTGGTCGCTGTGTCACCAAGCCCAATCTATTCCTGTCGAAGAGTTGACCTCCATCATGATTATGGACAGGAGCAGCATCAGGGCCAGGGACCATGTTCACAAGGGAACCCAAAGCCCCCCGGACTATCTATTGTGGTCTTTTAGTGGGGATCTCAGGGTGCACCCCATTTTATTCTTGTGTTGCCAGTGAGACTCAACTTTGTGAGCCCCATAATGGCTATCACCGGTGGTGGCCGGCCACTATCCGATTCTTCCAATCACATGTCCATGTAGTCCCCAACTCACAAGGGTCTCTTGGAAATACGATCCTATTAGTGTTTCACTGTATATTTGCTGTCCAATAGTTACTAATGAAATAAGCTGTGTTCTTAATGTTTTAGAAGCTTATATTTTACTAAACTACCAAATTAAGTAAACATCTCCTAGAAATAAACAAGGAGATAGAACTGAATCCCCTCAAAAAGTGTACAAAGACTTACTTTGTTATTTTTTATATCCTACTGTTTTAGTCAGCTAGGCTGCTCTAACAGAAATACCACAGAGTGGATGGCTTTAACAAAGAAAGATTTATTCTTACACAGTCCGGTAGGTTGCAAGTCCATGTTCAGGGTGTCCACTCCAGGGAAAGACTTTCCCCTTGTCGGCTCTGGAGGAAAGTCCGGTATTGCATCAGTCTTTGTCCAGGGAGCATCCTCACGCAAGAACCTCTGGTCTGAACGACACACTCTGCTCCTGGTGCTGCTTGCTTGGTGGTAGCGAGGTTCTCAAATTGTCCTTTGTTTCTTTTTCCTTTTATTCCTTGCAAGCTAAAAGCATTAAGGGTGGGGCAAGCCATACTCCAGGGAAACTTCCCCCACAGCAGGAATTCACAGCCCCACCCTAATCCTTTAACATACAGGTTAGCAAAACCACACAATGGAGGACAGTCCCAAGACACTGGGAACCATATCCCAGCCACGTGGTTGCACACATTTTTGGAGGGACACAATTCCAACCATGACACCTACATATTATGAGAAATTAATCGTTGCATTTAGTTACTTCTCTAGTCTGCTTATCATGAGCCAGTTATATGATTTGAGTTCTGTATAAGTAGGGCATAGCTTCTATATCATGTTTCATTCTCTTATGTCAAACTTTTCAAAAGAATAAGAGGACAGAATCAGTGATTCTGTATTCTTTCACTAGAAAGCTTACAGATGATGTAGAGCAAAATTATTTGCAATCTCTAAAATCAGTAATTTCTCTTTATTAGTACTCATTCATATTTGGACATACAAATTTTACATTTATCTAACAGTGATTACACTTGTCATGGGAATGCAACTTCACTTGGTTTTACATTCCTTAGTTGTACATGTTTCTGTTTCTCACTAGCTGAATAAAAGTTCTAAAGTTTTATAAAGGAAACAAATCTCTCTCACAACTGATAATTTAGTCATCCTTTGCATGATTTAAATAAGTCTATACATTAAAATAAAAATCTACCTTTGTCTCTCTCCATGTTTGAAATGTTTTAAAAAAGAAAAAGTCTCATATAGTGTAGTCAGTGAGGTGTGTCAGTTAAGTTCATGAACTCATCCTAGAAAAAGTGCTACGTCGTACCCCACTGATGAACATCACTTCACAGTCACCTTTAAAGTACTCCCTTTGTGCCGAGGCCCATCACCCCAAAGGCCTCTGTGAGCAAAGCTACAAACCTATGTGATGGCGGGCAGACTCATCTCACCCCTGACATATTTTTGGCTGTACTTTCCCTGATGATATTTTGCATCCTAATTAAATCTTCCTCAAAAATATTCTCTCATCTCCTGGCACAAAGATTAAGCAAGATGCCTTCTAAGAACTTCCCACTCCAGAAGTGTGGGCTGCACATAGTGACTTCCTTCCAAAGAGTGCAAAGGGAAAGGGAGGAAAAAAAGAGTATGTCTGCTGTGGAGAAACCTGACAAGCATTACTTCAACCAGGTGATCAAGGTCAACATCAATACTCATAAATCATGTTGATAGTGTGTACCCTTGATATGATATGATGAAAATGGCACTTCTCCTCTGTGATCCTCCGCTTTCAAACCCATAACCCCAGTCTAATCATGAGAAAAATATCAGACAGATTTCATTAGGGGGACATTGTGCAACATATCTGACCATTCATCTTCAAAACTGTCGAGGAGACCAAAAACAATGAAATTGGGAGACACTGTCACAGCTATGGGGGTCTTAAGGGACATGACAACAAAATGTAATACACTAGGTGAAATTGTGTAACAGCAAAAGGAAATCCGAAGGAACGATGAGCTTCAGTTAATAATGGTGTTATTGTTGCTTTATTAATTGTAACAAATGCACCATATTGATACAAAGTGTTAATAATAGAGTGAACTTGATATAGGGTGTAGGGAGTGTATGAAAACTCTATCATCTGTTTTATTAATATAAAAATGTTTAAAATATAGTTCATTAATATGAAATTGATTTCCTAGTGAATTGAGGATTTTTTAAATTCACCCTTTATTTGCATTTTAATGTTATAGCTTTATAATTTTGATAGTAAAATAAGAAAAAAACATAAGCCAATATAAAATGTATATAAGTGATAATCTCAATGCATCAGAGTTTGAGAAACTGACTAACGTATCATTCATCTAAGCCTAAGTTTCTGACTATGGCATCATATTGCATGCCCATAACATTCATCAGATTCCTAAAAGACATTGTTGACTTGTAAACTATTAGTTAACTCGCCATGAGTCGGCTCCAACTCGATGGCACTTGGCTTTTTGGCTAGTTAACCAGTATCCCTAAGACTTATTTCATATTATTCCCAACTATTTACCAGCCCACTAGGTCTTGAATAAAAGCAGAAAATCTGTTTAGGTAATTCATGTAATTTATGAGCCACTCCAGTCACTGTAGTGTGGTAATAATTATCTTTTTAAGACTGGAGCCAGATACTTCTGAGAAATCACTTAGTGGTAAGGAAATACAACTAACATGTATCTTTGCAATGGATGATGGTATGGAAGATGAGATATCTCTTCCCCCAAGGATGTGGAATTAGAAAAAAGCAAAGAAACAAAGCTAATAAACTGCTCTGGTGAACCTGTTAACTAAAATATTGGAATTAAGAGAATGAACAGCAAAATGTATTAAACAAAAGGAATTCAGAGAAGAGAGATCCTAGCCATCTAGAGAGAGGCTGTATCCAGTAACCAACGGCCATTGAATTAATTCAGACTCATGGTGACCTCCTGTGTGTCAGAGCAGAACTGGGCTCCACTGGGCTTCTCATGACTGATGTTTTGAAAGTGGATCTCTAGGCTTATCTTTCAAGGCACTCCTCTGTGAATTCTAACTTTCAGCCTTTTGGTTAGCCGCTAAGCATGTTAGCTATTTGCATCACCCAGGAACTCTAAGAGGAAGGCTGCAGCCTGCATTAAATGTTGACTGAGAAATATTCAGTGGGAGGGTAGGCAAAGATCTTTTGAGAAAGGCAGTATTATTTGTATAGTCATGGAAAATGCCTTCCGTTTTCATGAATCTTTAGCATGATTCTTGTGTTAGAGAAATTGAAGTGTTTAGCTGGAGACAATATGCAAAAGCAGGGAGGCAAAATACTGAACAAACGTAACAGAAATAGGTACTTAGAGTAAGAGAATTACAAATATACCCTGAAAATTATTCACTGGAGGCACTGGGGATGATGCTGATTCTCCCATTGCTGGGATATGATGTTAAGATACTTTTATTTGACTACAAAGGAGACAATAAGCCCAAGTGACAGAATATCAAAGTTATGTTGACAAATTTCCTCCTTCTTATAGAGTCCATATCTATTTCCCTTTTATTTCTACCCTTTGCTCTTAGTTATGTATTTAGAGAAAGATCAGTTCCATTACATTTTCTATGCTAAATATTGTGTGTCAGAAATTGTTTTGTGCTTATACGTGAATAAAGTTTCTATCTTCCAATAATATTAGCAGATTGAGGAAATGTTTTCAAACAAAACAAGATGTGAAATTTTAAAGAAAAAAAAATTTTTTAACATATACAAAAAACAAGTACACAAATTATAAAGTATACTCGTTATTTGTATAATGTTAAACAACAAAATCATAAAACATGACATTGTCCATATGTAAAACTCCTATATGCAGCTATAAAATCACAACAGTTTTATGAATTAGAAATAAAGCACCAAAATCAGTATATTCAAATTTATCATATTGACTGATGTGTAATTGACGTTTTGTTGGAATTCAATAACTGTTTGCCGCATGCACATAGAATGGATGGGAAGGGTTGTATTTTTTTTTGGAAATTGACATGTATGTAATTACATATTTCAAGTTAGTTCTATGACTGCTTCTGATTCTCTGCATTGAAATGAGTGTAAATTTTGCACTCATTTGACACTTAGCACTGTCTTTTAGCCTGCCCTTGACTTGATTGTATCATTTGTAGGTTAAATGTACTTTTCATTCTTTGCTCATTTTCCCATAATACTCAAAATAGCACTATTGGTGATAGGAAAAGCTGGAGCAGAAATTGCACAGAAGCACTCATTAGATAGTAGCCATACAGATTTTTTTTTTTTCAACATCATTAACAAAATGAGGGAAGGAAGGGAAAAGAAAGTTCTAATGAGAAGTATCAAATAGATGACAATCACCTTTATAAACTGTCTCTTTCTCAGCTTTAAAGGTAATCATATTCCTTATATAATTAGATATTTTTAAGCTCCTTTTGTTAACATTTAGTGGATGAAATGCCATCAAGTTACACTTTTCATTTTTATAGTATATTTTGATTTACAGTAATTAAGTCTGAAATATTTGAATGTGAAATACCACTGGTCTTCAGTTTAAAAAGCTGTAACTATAGAACATGAAAAAACACTTCTTTAATGACTTCAGCTTTGTTCAGATTTGCCTTTCTTTCTCTCTCTTTTTTCTTTACAAATGCAGTGTGCTAGGCCTGAATTACCCACAGAGATTCTATTTTGAAGACACTTCTTTGTAATTGAAGAATTGAGTAAAAGTAGAATTTTCTCAGCATTGTTTAATTGCAATCCATGAAAACCTCTAAAGGTGAAGTTATAGAATATCTTGTTTTGGAAGATGTAAGCCATATTCTACAAACTTAATTACCCAGTGGTATACCCAGGTGACAGAACATCAAGATACAGTATCAGAGTACTACTATATATTCCTTTAACATTCAACTCATTTTAATAATATAGGTAGAAGGCAAGTAGAGGAATTTTCAGATTATTTATGTTCTCCTATATTTTCACTTATGGAGTATATTAATGTTTTGCTTCATGTTATTAAATTGGGTGGCATTTATTGACATGTTGCTATTATTTTAAGAATTTTAAATTTTGTAATATATTGGAAATGTTTTAATGTTGAAAACTTGTTACAAGAACGAACATTAATGATTTTGGTTTTGTTTTCCTGATTACTGTCTTCTACTTTTCACAATTATACATGACATTCAGAAGTCCAGTTGAAAAGCTTAAAAAGGGCAAGGGAACACATTGGTTCTTCTTCCTCAGATTTTCTTCTCACTACTGACCTTTTCATGAAAGAGGAATATGTAATGCTTTCTCATAATGTATCCTTTTCAAATCTATGTTCAGCACTTGTTGTAGAACACAAGAAGTTCCTTAGGGAAGAAGGAAATACATGCTTACATTATGTATTCCTGTCATAGTCTTCCGTAAGTATTTTTTCTGCTGGAATCTCAGCTATTATTGCAAAGATGTGAAATCATGTGTATTTGTATTGTTGACGGATACAAATAATTTTAACTTGCTCTTAAGGAGTCTTTTGCAAGACAATGAATACCTCCTAGAATGTAGAGATGGAGACTAGCCTCTTGTTTTATGAGAATGTTCAGCATGAAAATTTGATAGTTTGTTAGCATTCAAATGCCATTCACTGTCTTTGAACCATGCCATGGCAATAAGGATATATTTCTTGAACCCTTTGCCATAAAGTCAATTTCATCTTGTAGGGACCCTATAGGACAGTGTAGAATTGCCTCATGGAGTTTTTAAGGAGCACCCGGTAGAATTTGAACTGCTGAGTTTTTGACCAGGAGCAGTAGCACTTAATGATGATACCACCAGGGTTTCCATTCAAATCTCATACGTATGGTACATGCTACCCATAAAGGTCTCTGCCTTGCTTTTAGTTATAATATAGGCCAAGTCTCATTCGTGTCTTTAATATATTGTTTTCAATATTCTAAAATCTGATACTTTACAAACTTTTGATGCATTATTAAAGATTGCCAAGAGTCAAAGTTTTATCCATATTTTTAAATGTTCTGGAATTTCTGTGCTTTTAATTCATTTTAAAAATAATAACACCATACACAGAATAGTGCACAAATCAAAGTATATCACTGCACTCTCTGGAGGAATCCAGTATCTTGGCTTGTCTCGCTATGCTGTATGCTAACTTGATCAAAAAGTGTATTCTCTCAGGAGGTACGTATTTAAGTTGGGTACTTCTCATTATTGTAAATGTTGTTTTCATTCATATTATCTATGATTTTTTTTTTTCTGTTTTCTTTCTATGTAGTACTTGATTTATGAGTAAAGCTCCATCTATGTACCCACTCCACTGTTGATGGATGTTCTGGTTAGATCGTTAAACTAGTATTGTCATCAAAACTCTTATATATATTTTTTTATTTTCCAATTTACATATGTAAGCAATTGTCTAGGATATTTATCGAGCAATAGGCTATTTAATTCATAGAGAATGCATAGATTCTGCTTACTAGGTATTTCCAAAATGTTTTCCAAAGCAGTTGAGACAATTTGCAATCTTACAAATAATGTAAGAGAATTTGTTTCTTCACAATTTTATCAACATGTATTACTGCTTACTGTAATTTTTTCCTGTTCTAGTAGATATTTTGATTATCTTATTATGAGTTTATTTTTCATTTTCCTGATGAACACACCAAGTCAGCACCTTTTTCTATACTTATTTGACTTTAGAATATTCTTTTTAGTGAAGAACCTGTTCAAGTCTTTCATCCATTGTCGAGTTGTTTGACATTTTCATATTGAGAGTTATTTATATATTCTTGACATTATTTCTTTGTTATACATATGTATTGCAAATATTTTCTGCTCTAAATCACCATCTCTTAAAAGTATCTTCTAATGAGTAGCAGCCCTTAATTTTAACAACATCATACGAATCAGCATATTCCACTACAGTTAGTACATTTTGGGTGATCTTTAAGAAATATTTGCCTACCAAAAAGAAATGAACATATTCTCATGTTGTCTTCTAGAAGTTTAACTGTCTTACCTTTTATATTTAGATTTATGAAGTGATTAGTTTTATTTATGTATGTAAGGACCAAGATTTTTTTTTATCAACTTTGGATACAATTAATTCAGCAACACATATTTGTAACTATCATAGTTTTTCCTACTGCACTGTAATGTTCTGTAGCCAAAAATCAACTCCTGTAACCACATATGTGTAGGGCTGTTTCTGTACTCTTTATTTTAAATCCAGTGTTCTATTATATTCATGCATTTATTCTTGACCATTGTTACAATGTCTTTATTACTGTAGCTTTATATTAAATCTTGACATCCAGAAATATGAAGATTTTTTTATTATTAAAAATTGATGTTAAATCTTGATATCCAGGACCAACTCAGTAAGTTCTCTGCATTCATTACCCTTAATAAGAGAAAAACACACAACCATCCTGTGAATTCCACTCTAAAGAAAATTCTTAGCATATGCTCAAGAAAGAAAGAAAGAAAAAAAGGCAAATCTATGTATAACACCTCATATATAACAGGAAATGGAGATCTAGAAAGTGGTAAATACTGGGTAGAGCTAAATAAAATTAATGAGTGGTTGGCTGAATAAAACAGTAATAATAACAAATTTAGTAAGATTTAAATACAGAATTGAAAAAGGATAGCACACAAGTCAGCATGGAATAAATGGAATATGCTAACATTATTCAACAAGACAGTGAAGACCCTAATTAACTGAGATTTTACTAAGTTAGGTGTTCATGTTTTAGTATGTAGGACAACTTCTAAAAGAAATAGAATAATTTCCAAATAAACAGCAGGAGAATGTAGTATGATAAAGAAGAAATACAGAACAAGAGAGAATTAGGGGGAAGAAAGAACAAATAAAACCAAGACCTGTTGCTGCCAAGTCAACTGTAAGTAATCTAGAGATGATTTAAAGTGTTTGGATAGACTTGTGCAAGCTATATGCAGATACTGAAAAAACACCAAAATTGCCATCAAGTCGATTTCGGACTCGCAACAACCCCATAGTACAAAGTAAAACTGCGCCACAGAGTTTCCAAGGAGCAGCCAATGGATTTGAACTCTTTGTTTAGCAGCCAAGATTTTAACCAGTATCCTACCACGTGTCATGAAGAACAAGTAAAAAGCCCCAGATAATCTACTGGTTTTACATCCAAATATATAAATGGGTAAAATAAATATAAAATTTTGTAATTCTCTATATAAAAGATTAAAATCATTGGTCTGGATTTTTTAAAATCCAAAAATATGAAAGTTATAAAAGAAACATCTGAAATATATGGAAACAAAAAAGTTCAAGTAAAAAGGATAGAAAATAATATGCTGGGTAAATTTTAAGTTGAAAAATGCACTCATGATTGTATTAAAATATATGAATCTTAAGGCAAAAAGAAGCAAAATATTGTAAAAATACATGAGTTAGTTATAATGATTTGAAGTTTAGTTAATATGGGCAATATAATAATTTTAATTAAGTACATACCTACTAAGCCAACTTCAAATATACACACATGTATATAACAGACTTTGACAGAATAATAAAGAAACACACTATAAACTTAAAAATGGCTTATGTTGTTCATTGAATAAGCAGTTAGGAAACTGGTACAGTTATGCCTGTTTCGGTTGCATGTTCTGGTTGCTAGCTAGAAGCACTGAATTTAAGGTTGACTCCGGTTCAGGGCAACTGTGAGAGACGGAGAAACCAGGTATTTTGGTGGTCATACAGGACTGGAGTAATATATTAGAAACTGAAGTAAAACTATGCAGAAAAGTTCTACTCTGTCCTGTAGTGGCACTATGAGTTGGAATTGACTTGATGGTGGTTGATTTGATTTTTTTTTTTTTTTAGTTGCTTTCCATCTCAAGTAGCATTGCTGAAAAAAATACAGACCATATAGTGTGGTGGTGAAGATTGTGTCAACTTGGCAGCTTCATGTTTGGCTGCTGTATCAAGTGGCAGGGGCAGGGCACATGGTGGCTTCCTGCCCCTCAGGTCTCATCTCTCAGCCTTCCATAACTTACTTCCTGTCTGCTCACTGTTGTCAGCAGCTCCTGTTCTTGTTTGTGTCTGGCTCCCATACCTGAGCTAGCACCTGTTGGGATTCATCAGCCCTTGCAGCCAGCAAGTGAGAATCCTGTGTCCTGACCTCCTGATCCTGGCTTTACCAGCCCCTGCAGCTCTGTGAGTCAGCAGAGAACTTGCAGTCTTGCCACTAGCTTGGAATCCATCAACCTACACAGCTGGTGATCTAGATCTCTGGCCTCTGACCTGCTAACCTTGGGTTCACCAGCTCCCATGGCCATGTGACGTTGGTGCTAGGACTTGGGACATTCAGCTTCTACAATTGTGAGAGTGTTTGCTTTATGGACACATCTTTCCTTGAGCACATATGTTTTACTGGTTTTGCTTCCCTAGAAAACCCAGCGTAAGACAATTTGGTATCAAGAGAGTTGGATGCTGCTCTAGCAAATACCTAAAATGTGGAAGCCATTTTCAAACTGTGAATGGATAGACGATTCAGAAGGAACAAAGGAGACCTGTTAACACCAAAGAAGGCACAGATTGGTGAGACAGTGCTGGAGCCAACTCATGGAGCAAGAGAGCCAAGTGCCTGTGCACAGAGGTTTCCTGGTGGGGTGGGGTGCCTCCAGGGACTGGAATTGGTAGAGCTAGCCCTGTTGATCCACACAGCAAGAGAGCTGACTGCCTGTGTGCAGGAAGCTTCTTAGGAGAGTGGATTGCCTCTAGACACTTGAATCAGTGGAGCTACAGAGCTTTGGAATACTTGCCCCAGCATGTCAGATACGGGCCTGAGGCCCAGGCCATCAGACCGTAGAAAGCAGAAGCTGAAGAAACAAAGAACATGAGAAGCTGAGCTTCCTCAGTCTCAAAAGGTATAACCATGACTTCAGAGGTTTGAAAGGGTGGACCTAGGGCTTTCTGTGTTTTTAAGGGTGAAATTGTCACTCAGTTGGGGTTAGGGTGCACCTAAACCCAATGGGGCAGAGTTGCTGTCCAAGTGGACCTAAGAGGCAGAGTCATAGCACAGGGCCGGAGGTTTCCACTCAGAATCCAGGGAATGTGGGCAATAACTAGAGTCTTGTGGGCAACGCTGTTGTATAAAATGTCTCAGAGAACTGAAGATTACTTTCAAAGCTTTGAGGACTAATATAATGTGTTCTGCCAACTTGCTTGCTGCCTGTTAGTGCCTTCTTTGCCTGTAATTTCTCCCATTTGTAATGTAAATGTCTAGCTTATGCCTGCCATTGTAACTTATTTATTTATCATTATTGTGATTAAGTGGAAGTATACAATACAAATCAATTTTGCATGCCAGCCTATCTACACCTCTTCTGCTGTCCTTGCCCCCTGACAGCACACTCATCCTTTTCATTTTATACTTGTGTCTTCTTAACAAACTCCTGCCCCCTCCTCTCCACCCTCTTCTCTCCCATGTAGAAAGAGACTAGTAGGAGGGCCTCCTATAAATGCACAGAACCATAAAGTTTACCAACCATATGGTCACATTGTGTCCCTGAGTCTAGTTCATTTCTGTCTGAAGAGTTGACCTCAGTAGTGTTTTCTAGACAGCTGCAGCAGCAGGTCTAGGGGCCAGGCTCCCAGGAGATCACCTGGGCTGTAAGACCATCAACTGTGGTCTTTTAGTAGAGTTCTTGAGCTGCACTCCTCTTTTTCTCATGTTGCCACAGGGACTCAACAATGTGTTTCCCAATCACAGCTGTCTTTGGTAGTGGATGAGCACCATCTGGTTCTTCTGGTCACGTGTTGATACAGTCTCCCATTTAGGGTTCCTTCAGTATCCTGGGCATTTTTTTCCTTGTTTCTTTGGTTTTCTCAGTGATCATCTTTTCTGGCTGAGTTGGGACCATTTGGTGTACCTCTGATTGCAGATTGCTAGCTTTTAAGACCCTAGATGCCACTCACAAATATGAGGTATAGAAAATCCTCTTAGCATTAGGCTAATTATGCCAATTGACCTCAATGCCCCCCAAAAGCGTGGTCCCCAGACCCTGCTCCTATATCCTTGCAATATTGGGTTGAGGTTAGAAGACCTTTCATTTTATGGTGACATCCAGATGAGTTGATGTACTTTCTACTGTGTGCTGTCACTGCTTTCACCTAACCAAATTTCTTTCAAATATCTCACCTATGATCAACTCTCATCCCACCCACACCCCCATCCTTGCAGCCATCAAAGAGTTTTTTCTTCTGTACATAAGTCTATTTTTAAGTCTGTATAGCAGGGATGTCATATAATATTTGCCCTTTTGCTGCTGACTGATTGCACTCAGCATATCTTCCATTTGAAGCCACATTATATGTCCCCAAATCATCATTTTTTATTGTTGCATAGTGTTCCATTGCATATATTTACCACAGTTTATCAGTTTATCTGTTGATGTACATCTAGGTTGATTCCATCATTTTGCTATTGTGGACTGTGCTGCAATAAACATTAGTGTGCATGTTGTCTGTTCATCTGACAGCCTTTGCTTCTGTGGGGTATAGTCTGAGCAATGGGATTACTGGATCAAATGATTTATTGATTTCCAGCTTTTTAAGGAAACATCAGATTGCTTTCCAAAGAGGTTGTACAATTTTTCAGTCCAACCAGCAGTATAGGGGAATTCCAAACTCTCCATAGCCTCTCCAGCATTTGTTTTGTGTTTTTTGGATTATGGCCAATCTTATTGGGGTGAGATGGTATATCATTGTAGTTTTGGTGTGGATTTCTCTGGTAGCTAATGATTGTGAGGATCTTCTCATGTGTATTTTGGCTGCTTAGATGTCATCTTTAGTGTCTGCCCATCTCTTTGCCCATCACTTAATTGTGTTATTTATCTTTTTCTTGTTGATATTTTGCAGTACTTTGTAGATTATGGAGATCAGATGTTGGTTTGACATGCAGCTGCCAAACGTTATTTCCTTTTCTGTAGGTGGTCTTTTAGTTCTTTCAATAAAGTCTTTGGGTGAGCAAAAGTGTTTTATTCTTAGTAGTTCACATTCTCTATTTTCTGTTGATCAGCCTTTATCAGATTTTGAACTCTATCTAAGCTGTGCATTAGAAATTCCATAGTTGACCCTATTTTTCTTGAGTGATCTTTATCTTTTTAGGTTTGACATTTGCATTTAGGTCTTTGATTCATTTTGAGTTAGTTTTTGTGTAAATCGTGAGATATAGATCTTGTTTCAGTTTTTTTGCAGATGGATATCCAATTTTGCTAGCACTGTTTGATAAAGAGACTGTTTTTACTTGAGTTTAGAGTCTTAGGGCATTTGTTTGGTCAATTTTTCTTTTTGTTTTGTTGGATTTTGTTTAGTCTCTAGGAGGCCTCTGTGTTTAATTCTTTTGTACTCAAATTCCAATAGTTTCAGAAAGACTTCTTCATCTGAGACGTTTTTTGATTCTTTTGCGGGGAGTATACCAGAGCCATGGTGGACTGCTTCTTTAAATGGTTAGCTATATTCTGTTACCTTTGTGCCATCTAGAAGCTGTTTGATTTCTCTGGTGTTACCTCAACAGGAGCTGAAGTGTAGTTCTTAGATGGTAGTTGGTCACCAGCTGTCTCTATGTACTCCAGTGACTGGTCCCAGGTGGACTCTCTGGGGTGGCAGTCTCTGCCTCTTGGCTGGCAAAGATGGTGCCCTATTTATGGGGTCACTAGGGGGCCATCAGCCAACCCTACAATGTAGGTCAGTGAAGGGTAGAGGAGAAGCTGCCAGGCTTCCCAACAGTCAGATCTCCAGGTATTATTTAAAAGGGTACTTCTAAGCTGGGAGCTGTCAAACTGCTGTTGAAAATAGGCCTTCAAGTGTGGCAGGTCCCACCTTCCAGCTGACAACAAAAGTACCTTATAGGCCACTCCCAGATGCTATGACATGGTGCTAAGTAGGGAGAGGTTAGAGCCTTCCAGCCATCCTCTGCCCAGCCCCATCCATAAATCTAGACACAAATTGTCTCAAACTCTGTTCTTCTGCTAGAGAAGCACCTGCCATACAGACTGCTGCTCAGTTTAGGAAGCAACTGCAGCAAAGGCCCCCAGCTGAGTGACTCTGCCTCCCAGCTGACCAAGGTGGCATCCTGGCTAAGCTGCCCTTCCTGTTGTGAAAAAGCAGTCTATGGTATAGCTCAGAAAAGAGATGATTGAGGGGCAGTGGTGCCTTCAGTCAGCAGCTGGGCTCTCAATATGTGGCTGTTCTACAGAGACGGTCTCTCTGCGGTGTTATACACTGTTTACTTAAACATCCAGCTTAAGTATTTGTGGTATCTGTGGTATTTGTCAGCTCATGCCCAGTCCCTGCATCCTGGATAACAGCGAAGAGTTAATACCTGCAGTTCTCCAATACAGTGAGTCAGCAGTAGCAGGAGTCCATGGTGGCTAGCTCGTCTTTGAGAGGGGTAGTTTAGTCTGTTATTGATGCCTAGTCAAATTGGATAATACTATACCAGGAGGTAGAACTCCCTGGATGTGCACTGCTCCATTCAGTTATCATTCCAGGCCTTAGTTCTCAGAAGGAATTGAGGAGACATGTGTCTAGTCTGCTGTCATGGATCAAATTGTGTCACCCCAGAATAGGTGTAGCCATGTGGCTGGGCAATGACTCCCTGTATTCTATGGTTGCCCTCCATTTTGTGATTTTGCTGTGCTATATGTTAAAGGATTAGGGTGGGACAGTAAATTCCTTCAGAAGATCACCTCTCTGCTCCACTGTGAAGGGAATTTTCCTGGAGTATGGCTTGAGCCTCCCTTAATCCTTTCATCCTGCAAGAGATAAAAGGAACGGGAAGCAGACAGAGAATTGGGAACCTCACCCCATCAAGAAAGCAGAACCAGGAGAAGAGTGCATCCTTTAGACCCTCCTGAGGTTCCTGTGCCAAGATGCTCCCTAGACAAAGACTGGTGCAATACCGGACTTTCCTCCATAGCTGACAAGGGGGAAAGCCTTCCTCTGGAGCAGACATCCTGAATTTGGACTTGTAGCCTAGTAGACTATGTAAGAATAACCTTCCTTTTTTAAAGCCATCCACTCTGTGGTATTTCTGTTAGAGTAGCACTAGCTGAGTAAAACTTCCACCACGTTGGCCTTGTGTTCTAGATTTCACAGTTAAAGAGGCATTTCTGGATTTCAGACTTGGACTTTAAGGCTTTTACTGTGATGGGGTGACTATGGTTTACGTGTTACAAAGATGTGGTGTTTTAGAGAACAAATGATGGGATGGCATGGATTGAATGCGTTCCCTAAAAACTGTAATGGTTTGTCTGTGCCATAGTTCCTGGTATTGTGAGATATTCCTCCATGTTGGAATTCCTGTCTGTATGATGTTAATGAGGGTGGATGGACACAGTTGTGCTGGTAGAGCAGGATTCACTGTGTAAGTTTGTTTTGTGCCTTGAGGTGATCTCTTGAGCTATAAAGGAAAAATCCAACAGAGAGAGTTGGAACCTCACACCATCAAGAAAGCAGCACTGGGAGAAGAGCACATCCTTCAGACCCGAGGTTCCTATGCACAGATGCTCCCCAGCCAAAGAATGATGCAACACAAGGACTTTCCTCCAGACCTGGTAGCAAGGAAAGCCTTCCCCTGAAGCATACATTCTATACATTCTGAATTTGGTCTTGTAGCCTACCAGACTATGTAAGAATAAACTTTCCTTTGTTAAAGCCATGCCCTCTGTGGTATTTCTGTTAGGGCAGTGCTAGGTGACCAAAACACATACTTAAATTTGAATATCAGATAAACAGTATGCATACATATAGATATGTGTGAGTGTATATATATATATGTACGCTTTTGAATTGTGATTTTGGCAGTGAATATTGACTGCACCATGGACTGCAAGAAGAATGAACAAATCTTTCTTGGAAGAAGTACAGCCAAAATGAGCTTTAGAAGCAAAGATGGCCGGACTTGGTCTCACATATTTTGAATACGTTGTCAGGAGAAACCAGTACATGCAGAAGACTATCATACTTGGTAAAACAGAAGATTATTAAAAAAAGAAAAAAACCCTCAGAAAGATTGGTTGACAGTGGCTGCAACAATGGGTTCCAATATAACAGTGATTGTGAGGATGGCACAGGACTAGGTAGTGTTTTCTTCTATTGTACATACCGTTGCTATGAGTTGGAAGAGACTTGATATCAACAGGTATGAAGAATTTTTTTATCGTCCCATAAGATATTTAAAACACACTTATGTGGACACAAAAAAGCTCACTGTTTATTTGAAATCTGAATTTAATTTGGCATCCTGTACTTTTTCTTTACTAAATTTGACAACCATTATGTCAAGACATTTGCTGAATACTTGAGGGGTGGAAGAGTCAGAGAAAGAATAAGTGGACAAACAGAAGGCATCAAATAATATATATTAGGTAGAAAATAATTATTTGTGTTGCTTTCATAGTACTTAAAAATCTGAAATTACTTCAAAAAATAAGAAAGAAAAGGAGTGTGAAAAGAAGAGGCCATTAATCCTTCCACAAGTCAAAAATTCTTGTCAACCCATCTATCTTAATAAACATACTCTGCAGCATGCTTAAATTGGGCACAACAAAGAATGAAAACAGAATTTATAATCATGAAGAGAAAAGGTATCTTTGATGTTGGCAATATTACTGGTTAAACTAGAGCACGTACTCAAAATTCTGTTTAAAGTTTTATGGAATATGGCTAAGATAGAATAAAATTAGGAATAATTGTATTTATATGTTCCTACTAATTATTCAAAAAGTTCTATTGTAACTTTCATACAAATGGAAAAAATTTAAATCAAGCTATTTGACTAGAACATAGTTTTAGCATATTAAAAATTAAATGGCTATTATAATATATTTGAAACAAAAAATATGTCTGACTTATTATCAGGAAAGAATAAATTACCTACATAATATTTATTTTTTTAACTTTATAAAAATCTTTTATTTTACTTTAGATGAAGGTTTACAGAAAAAACTAGTTTCTCATTAAGCAGTACACATTGTGTTTTATCACACTGGTTAACAACCCCACAACAGGTTAACACTCCTGTCTCAACTTTTAATTCCCAATTACCAGCTTTCTATTCTCTCCTGTCTTTTAGACCTTTCCCCTTAGGTCTTGTTTTGTTTTATGGGCCTGTCTAATCTTTGACTAAAGGGTGAACCTCAGGAGAGACTTCATTGCTGAGCTGAAAGGGTGTCTAGGGGCCATACCATCAGGGTTTCTCCAGATTCATTCAGGCCAACAATTCTTGTTTGTCCTTTTTGAATTCGAGTTTTGTGCTACACATTTCTCCAGCTCTTTCCAGAACCTTCTGTTATGATCTCTATCAGAGCAGTTAGTGATAGTAGCTGGGTACTGTCTAGTTATACTGGATTCAGTTTGTGGGAGGCTGTTGTAGATGTGTTACGTTAGTCTTTTTGACTAATCTTTCAGCTGTTTCTTTAGTTTTCTTCATTCTTCCTTGCTCTCAAAGGGTGAGGCTAAGGTAGTATCCTAGATGGCTACTCATAAGCTTTTATGAGCCCATACACTACTCACCAAAAGAGAATATACAACATTTTCTTTTTAATCTGTGTTGTGACAGTTTAGCTAGTCGTTCCCTGAGGTCATGGGTTCCCACAGCCCCTTGGCCTCGTGATTCCATCACTCGAAGAGTTTGGATGTGTCTATGGAACTTTCATAACTTTGCCTTGTACCAGAATGTGCTGGCTTTCCCAGCAGTGTGTACTGTCTTACCTCTAGAAAGTTTACCACTTTTCTATTGTTTATTTAGTGATTTTTCATTCCCACCTGTCCCCTCTCTGTAACCAGAAAACTTTCTAACGAGTTTTTATAGCAGTGATCTCATACAATGTATGTCTTTTTGTGACTGACTGATTTCACTCAGCATAAAGCCATCCAATTTCCTCTATATTATGTTATTATAATTTATTGTTGTATAATACTCCATTGTATGTATGTACCACAGTTTGTTTATCCGTTCATCTGCCGATGGGCTTCTAGGTTATTTCCAGGCTTTTGCTATTATGAACAAGGATGTAATAAACATGGAAGTACATTTTTTTTTTTTTTGTATGCAATGACTCTTATTTCTCTAGGATATATTCCTAGGAGTGAGATTGCTGGATTGTATGGTATTTGTATTTCTAGCTTTCTAAGGAAACACCATGTTCTTTTCCAAAATGGTTGTATTATTTTGCATCCACAGCAGCAGTGCATAGGAGATCTGAACACCCCACAGCTTTTCTGATACTTGTTATTTACTGCTATAGTGACTTTTACCAGTAATGCCAGAATGAAATGTTATCTTATTGTGGTTTTGGTTTGCATTTCTCTCATGACTACTGGTCTCAAGCATTTTCTCATGTATCTGTTGACTGCTCAGATGTCTTCTTCAGTGAAGTATCAGTTCATTTCCTTGCCCATTTTTTAAATGGATTGTTTGTCTTCTTGCAGTCGATTTGTTGGATTTTCTTATAGATGTTAGAGATTAGGCATCTGTCTGATTTGTAATAGGCAGTTTTTTTTGTCCCTAAGTTTGTAGGTTTTCTTTCTACCCTTTTGATGAGGAAAAATGTTTAATTTTTAGAAGATCCCAATAGTCTAGCTCATCTTCTGGACTTTGTGTGTTGGGGGTTATAGTTTGCATCCTGTTAATGACATGTACTAGGGCTTCTAGCATTGATTCTATCTTTTCCACTATGAAGCTTATTGTTTGGGGCTTTATATTTAGGTCTTTGATTCATTTTGAATTAGTGTTTGTACATGATGTGAGATATGGGTCTTATTTAATTTTTTCAGTAAGACATCCAGGTTTGCCAGTACTGTTTGTTAAAAAGACTTTCTTTTTCCCATTTAATGGACTTTGGGCCCTTGTGGAAGATCAGGTGACCATAGGTGGATCGATTTATATCTGGATTCTCAATTCTTTTCCATCGGTCAGTGTATCAGTTGTTGTGCTAGTACCAGGCTGTTTTGACTATTGTTGCTGTATAGTAGGTTCTCAGGTCAGGTAGTGTGCATAATCTTACTTTATTTTTCTTCAGTAGTGCTTTACTTAGTTGAGACTTTTTTGTTTTCTATGTAAAGTTAATGATGAGTAATTCTATTGTTTTAAAGAAAGTTGGTGATATCTGCATCAGGATTTCATTATATTTGTAAATTGCTTTTGGTAGAATTGTCATTTTCACAATGTTTAGTCTCCCTATCCATGAACATACTATGTTTTTCCATTTATGTAGATTTTTTGTGGTTTCCTGCAATAGTATGCTTTAGTTTTCTTTTTATAGATTGTTTACATCTGTTATTAGGTTTATTCCAAAGCATTTTCTTTTTTAGGAGTTATTATAAATAGAATTATTTTCCTGATTTCTTTTTCATCATTCTCTGTATTGATGCATGGGAATCTAACTGATTTTTGGTATGTTTTTCTTGTATTCTACTGTTCTGATGAATTTTTCTGTTAGTTCCAGTGGTTTTTCTCAGGGAATCTTTTGGGTTTTCTATATATAGAAAGCTTGATGGCGTAGTCATTAAATTCTACATCTGCTACCCAAAAAGTCAGCAGTTCAAATCCACCAGTTGCTCTTTGGAAATTCTATGGGACAGTTTTACTATGCCCTATAGGGTCACTGTGAAAAGAAATCATCTCAAAGGTACTAGGTTTTTGCTTTGTTTTTGTATAGTATCATATCATCTGCAAAAAGGGACAGTTTAGCTTCCTAATTACCAATTTTAGTGCTCTTTATTTTTTTTTTCCTTGCCTTATTGCTCTAGCTAGGACTTTAGCTGTACTCTGGTCACAGCACAATGTTAAACAGAAGTTATGATAAAGGATGTCCTTGTTTTGTACCTTATCTAAAAGGAAATGTTTTCAGAATCTGCCGTTAATTATGATGTTGGCTGTTTGTTTTGTGTACACCAAAACCAAAAACAAACAAACCTAGTGCTATCGAGTCAATTTTGACTCATAATGACCCTATAGAACAAAGGTAGAAAACTGCTCCATAGATTACCAAGGAGCCTCTGTAGATTCGAACTGCCAACCTTCTGGTTAGCGGCCATAGCATCTAACCACTACACCACCAGCATTTTCTGGTTTGTGTAGATGCCCTTTATTGTGTTGATAATCTTCCATTCTATACCTGTTTCACTGAGAGTTTTTATCAGGAATGGGTGTTGGATTTTGTCAAATGCCTTTTCTGTGTCATGAGATGGTCATGTGGTTCTTTGCTTTCATTTGTATGATGGATTATGTTGATTGATTTTTCTAATGTTAAACTGTCCTTGCATAACTGGTATAAATCCTACTTGGTAATGGTATAATATTTTTTGATATAGTATTGAATTCTATTGGCTAATATTTTGTTGAGACTTTTTACATCTATATTCATGAGAGATATTGGTCTGTAGTTCTTTGTGTATGTGTAGTGTCTTTGCTTGGCTTTGGTATCAGGTTTATGTTGGTTTCATATAATAAATTTGGAAGTATCCCTTCCTTTTTCATGTTCTGAAATAGTTTGAGTAGTACTGGTAAGCTCTTCTCTGAATGATTGGTAGAATTTTCCACTGCAGTCATCTGGTCAGAGCTTTTTTTGTTGCTGTTGAAGTTTTTTCTCTCTCCAATCTCTTCTCCTGTTATGCGTCTGTTCAGATTTTCAACATCATTTTGTGTTAGTTTGAGTAGGTAGTGTGTTTATAGAAATTTGTCCATTTCCTCTAAGTTTTCGAGTTTGTTAAGAGTATTTCATAATACTCTTGTATGATTTTTTAATTTCAGTTTGGCGTGTTGTAAGGTTCTTCCCATGTAACTTCTTATTTGGGTTATTGCTTCCACTCCTGTTTTTCTTTTGTCACTTTGGCCAGTGGTTTATTGATTTTGTTGATCTAATCAGAGAACCAGCTTTTCGTTTTGTTAATCCTTTCAATTGCTTTTCTAGTCTCTACTTTATTTACTTTTGCTGTGATCTTACTTAGTTTCTTCCAGTGGCTGTGGAATTCTTTCACTAATTCTCTTTCTGTTTGAGTTACATAGCTAATGTTCTGATTTTGTCCCTTTTGTTTGATGTATGCATCTGTTGCTTTAAAGTGACTCTCAGGACTGTTTGATATGTCTTAAAACTTTTTGTATGATGTGCCTTTATTCTTCTTTGATTCTAGGAATTACTTGATTCTATCTTTGATTTCTTCTACTACCCAGTGGTTTTTAAGTAGTGTGTTATTGAGTTTCTATGTAATTGACTCTCCACCCACCCATCCTTGATATTCCTGTTGTTTATTTCTACATTGATGGTATTATAGTCAGAGAAGATACTTTGTATTATCTCACTGTTTGGGATTTTAATTAGGATTGCGCTATGGCCTAAGATGTGGTCTATACTAGAGGATACTCCATGTGTATTGAAAAGCAATGTGTTCTTTGAAGCTCTTAGGTGGAGTGTCCTGTATGCTTATGACATTCAGTTGGATGATTGTGACCTTTGGTGCTTCTGTATCTTTGTTGAATTTCTTTCTAGATGCTCTGTCCTTTACTTAGAGTGTTGTGCTGAAGTCTCCAGCTATTATGTGGAACTGTCAGTTTCTCTTTCAGCATTGTTAGAGTTTGTTCTGTGCATTTCAGAGCATTACCATTGTTTGTGTAGATGTTTATTATGGTAACGTCTTTATGATGGATCTCCCCTTTTATCTTTGTCTTTTATGGTGGATTTTGCTTTAAAGTCTGTTTTATCTTAAATTAGCATTTCTACTCCTGCTCTCTTTTGGTAGCTATTTGCTTGACATGTTTTTTCCATTCTTTGATTTTTAATAAATTTACTTCTTTGTTTCTACAATTTGTCTCTCTGGTAAACAGCATATTGACGGGTCCATTTTTAATTTTTATTTTATTTATTTTTTAAATCCACTCTATCACTCTCTATGTCTTTATGGGTGCATTTAGGCCATTTACATTCTGTGTAATTATTGGTAGGTGTGAGTTTACTGCTGTCATTTTGTAGCACTTTTTTTTGTGATACTGACATTTTCTTCATTCCATTTAGTCTCCTGTGCTGACTTGCTTTGGTTTGTGGATTTACATTGCACTGCTTTTGCTTTCATAGATGTTGTTTTTATTGAAACTTTATGATTTTCTTCATTATTTTGATGAGTAGGTTTGTTAGTCTTCTTTGTGGTTCCCATGAAATTTACCCTTATCTACCTTAACTAGCTAGCTTTGAACCAGTCTTTTCTTGCTTGATATCTCCTTGCCTTCCACTCCATTAGAAAGTTTACTCTCTTTTTTTATTGTTCTGGCATTGTTGTCGTTTATAGGTTAAACTCCCTGGCTTCCTGTTGTAATTGCTTTGGTTTTGGATAGTACTTGAGAGTTCATTTCCTAGGCTGGTATCTGGCCAGCACAATCTCGTGTCCTAGATTCAAACTGTAGCCTGATGTTGTATATTTTCAGACCAAAGAACACCCTTTAATAATTCTTGTAATTTTGTTTCAGAGTTTCACAGGTTTTATTATTCTTGGATAGCTTTTTTTTTTTCTTTCAAGGTTTTATCTATATAAACCCATTGTCTTCTTTTGTGTATTTTCTTCTTTCCTTCCCAATAATCAGCACTTAGTCTTATTGTTTCTCTTCTTTGTGTGACTTTTTGTTTTTCTTGAGCTGCTCTCAGAATTTTTCCTATGTCTTTAGTTTTAGAGAATGTGATTATGATATGCCTTGGTGAGTATCTTTTAGGATCTATCTTTTGTCAGGTTTGTTGAGCTTCTTGAATGTCCAGCTTTTCATCTTCCATGATATTAGGCAAATTTTCTGTCAGTTCTTCAGTGATACTTTTTGTGTTTTCCATTTTGTCTACCTATTCTGTACTGTGGTCACGCACAAAGTTTTGATTTTGCTTATATCTCACATAGTTCTCAGGGTTTCTAACTTCTATTTTCTGAGTTTTCCTCATAGTTGTAGCCAAGTATTTGTCTTCTATTTCACTGATTCTGTCTTCTATCATTTCAAATCTGCTCCTTGACCCTATGACTCTGTCCATTTCTAAAAAATCTTGTTGTTTATCTTTTAGAAATCTATTGTTGTTTTTGTACGATTTCTAGCTATGAATTTATTTAGGCATTTTATTCCTGCAATATTTTGCTGAATTCTTCCATGAATTTGTCTCCATTTTCCATAAATTTATTTATTTTTTCTCATTTTTGTCTGATTTTTGTTTCAACTCTCAAGTAGTTCTGAATATTAAACATTTGAATTCCTGGCCACAAGGTTCTAGTGTCTTTTCTTCTGCTGTAATATCATCAGGTGTTTTAGTCTGGACACCACTGCAACCATTCTCTCCTTTTAAGGAAAAAAAAAAAAAGTTTAGGTATTGTCTTTTGTCTTTGGGGCACTCAACAGTTATTTTCTTATTTTATAGAATGTAGAAATGTTTGTTTTGTCGTGCTTTCTGTTTTATTTGGTTATGTTGGAGCAGGTAGACTGCATTCTTTGCTTTTTGCTCATCTTTGGTCACAATACTTTTCACCTCCTTTCCAGTGGGCTGGTCCAGTCACTCAGCTTTGGTGCAGCAGGGCAGGTCCAGTTGAAGTAGAGGCCCTGGGATAGGTTGTTTGTGGCACATGCTAGGACTGACAGGGTAAGCCAGGAATCAGTGCTGGGCAAGATCCACTAGGCTACACCTATGCTGCTTGAAGGTATGATGTTGAGTACACAGTGCAGGTAGGCAGGAAGGAATGGGGTGGTTATGATATGTGGAACTAAGATAGATATGGATATGGGAGAGAGGAGATACAAACAAACAAAAAAGTGCTAAGGGAATAGGTATTTTGCTGAGGGTTCTCTGATGTGGATGTATTGAATCCAAGCGGCCTCGCTTTCTCAGAATCTTAAATGTAGCTCTTTTCTCTCGTAATAGCTACAAGAGTACCACATTTATTTATTTTTGTATTATTTGGAGCACCCACACACACACGGCAAGAAATAAAATAACACAGAAACTGCTTCATAGTAATGTACTAATCCAATTTATTTCTGAACTACCCTTTAACCACAGTTGTACACAGAGACTATACTAAAATCTCCAATGATACTTCCACAAAAGAACAGCATAGTTCTTCTATTTTAGTTAATTTTGAAGAAAGTTTGTGTCTTACTAGCTTTTCGGGGGAGGGGCATTTTGTGTGGTTTTACACCTCGGATCAAATATGCCTACTTAAAAAAAACCCACTGCCACAGTCAGGTCTGACTCATAGTGACCCTATAGGTCAGAGTAAAATTGCTGCATAGAATTTCCAGGGACCAGTTGGGTGGATTTGAACTGCTGAGCGTTTGGTTAGCAGACATAGCACATAACCTACTATGCCACCAGGGTTTCCAGATCAAATATAGACATATAAAAAATATCATGAACTAATTACATTTTCAAGAGCCATTTTACAGTTTTCAGCTCCAGTAACTGATGAGTTAAATGCAAAGTCAAAGAGTAAGGAAGAGTGACAGATTAGACTGCTACTCGTAGCTGGTGGAGAGCTAAAGAACAAGAGATGAAGGAAAGAACAAATTGCTGGAAAACTACTCTTGAATACAGTTTGCCTGGGAGGCTGACATCCATAACAAACAGTGTGTAATAGTAAAAGTAATAAATGACATTAATATTAACTCTCCTGATTCATGCAATCTAAGAAAGATTATCTGGAGTCTATTTAAAGAATATTCGAGGATAATGAATTTCATTCATTAGTGTCTTCCTATTAATTATTTTGGATCCTCTACATTGAACCGTTACCATTTGTCAGTTTGTCATACTGCAGTGAGTTTCATGTATCTGTGATTGTGGAAGCTATGTCATCTATATTTCCTGTGCCAGCCGATTTGCTCATGATGAACAAGTTTCGGTGAAACGTCTACACTAAGACAGACTAGGAAGAAAGGCTAGACAGTGTACTTTAGAAAATTAGTCAAAGAAAATCTTACAGATTACAATGGGACATTGTCCAAGTTAATTGTTTAGGACATATCATCAGAAGGGATTGATAACTACAAGATGATGTCGTGTTTGTTGAAGTAGAGGATCAGTGAGGGCAAGGGAAAAATTTTATAAGATGATTTGGCACAGCAGCCACGGCGATGGACTTGAACACTCAAGAGATCAGAGGATAGTATAGGACCAGATAACATTTTGTTCTGTTGGTCACCATAATTTAGAGTTGACTGGACAAAAATTACTTTTCTACCATAAGTTATGATTCAGGATTGACTCAACAGTAATGTGTTTTTTTGTTGTTGTTGTTTTTACAATGAACTAGACTGTTAAGAGCTCTGAGGTCACAATAATGAAAAAGTAACAGAATATTCCTCCCTCCATGGAGGTCCTTCCCAAAGGAGACAGACAGAAACTAACCATTTGGCAAATGAATACAATTGATGATTTCTTAAGTGAAGAATGTTGGTAATAAAATAAAGAGCTTAATAAAGTAAAGCAGAGAGGAGGAGGAGGGAGCAGGTATGAGACATTAAATAGTATGCTCAGGAAAGATTTTTGAAGAAGTAATACTGGAACTGAGCCATGAATGATGATTAAGTGCTTTACCATACACAAATAATCAACTGCTCCTTTGATACTAGAATAAGAATTGTCTTGATATTAAACCATAAATTTTAACATTTTAAGTAGGATTTTTACTTAAAAATTTTCACACATCATAGTTATGATGACTTGGTTTCAGATGCTTGGCTCTTGAAATGCAATTATAACTCTTGCAGCGACAGACTTTGTCTGTGCTGCTGTTCGCCAGCCAGCATGTCTTGACAAGGCAACTGGTTGCTTAGGACAATCCTGGGGGAAATTTTTTGCATTAAAGAATCATAGATTTACTGGAATTCATTTTTTAGTTGTAAAGACATTTTAAATATGAAAGAAGAGAAATATTTAGATTTACAAATAAAAAATGTAAGTCTCTAATTTAAGACACAAATTTCATTTTATTGCTTCTTTTGGATTATATTCCTCAAATATCTCTTTTTAGGATATTTCTAATTAAAATAAATACGTTTTACTTTTCTAAAAGAAGTGAATATATTATGCTACAAATTCATTTCTATTTACTTTATGGGACCAATGAATAGTATATTTATAGGGGTAATGGACAAATACTAATTTTGGCCTCTTTTTCAATAGAAATAATTTAAGGTTTCAAAATTGTGACTATGATTAAAAAATCTGAACAGTCTCATACTGTAAGTATTCTCTAAACTTCTCTTTAGTCAACAGATTTATTTAGCTGTCTCCAACTGCAATGTCTGTAAGACAAATAAAACATTACCACTGAAAGAAAAGAGAAAAATAGGTTCAGGAATGTTTAAAAGTAAAAAAGAAATACGTGCATTTCATTACAAAAAAAAAAAAATTCTTAAGAGTATTTTCTTACATTTTCTCTCACACATACAGAAAACAGTAACTAATCAGCAGTATATGAGAATTCTTTAGTTTGTCAATATAACTGAGGAATATGACAGCCTTGATTCACTCACCTCCCCCGTTGGCCCTACCATTCTGGACTGTGTTTCACATGAGAACCAACATACACACACATATATGTGTATATGTACATTTGCCATTTCAACATTCATTGTTTCCGTATACAATTCAATATAATGAATTACATTCATCATGTACTAACATTACCACTATTCATTTCTAAATTTTTCTATTCACCCTTCAGAGAAGCTTAATTTCCCCTAAGCAATGACTTTTCCTCCATCCCACTCCTGGTAACCACTAAGGAACTTTGATCTCTATATACATTTGCCTATTTCCTGTAAGTAATTATAGTTGTTGTTAGGTGCCACTCTGTTGATTGTAACTTAGAGTGACCTCATATGATGGAGTAGAACTGCCCCCTAGGGTTTTCTAGGTTATAAACTTTATGGAAGTAGATCACCAAGTCTTTCTCCCACAGAGAGGCTGGATAGGGTTGAACCACACACCTTTGTGTTAAGAGTTAGTTAGCTACTGTGCCACCAGGATTTATTTATACAAGTGGGATCATGCAGACAATTCCTTTAATAACTTACTTCACACAACATAATGTTTTCAATGTTCATCAGTGTTGTATGTTGTTATGTGCTGCCCAGTCAGTACTGACTTACAGCAACCCTGTGTACAAGAGAATGAAACACCGCCCAGTCCTGTGTCATCTTCGTATTGTATGAGGTCTGACAACTAAATCTGTGAACTTGCCACTGTGTGCTTATGTTGGCGGCACTGTACAAACAACTCAGGAAGGTTTCATTACTTTGATAATGTCAGTGTCTCACAGCTGTGTTGTGTTGACATGTGGCAGTGTCTTCCTGAGTAGTGTTTATTATTGTTGTATGTTTTGGTGTGCCATCACAAAAATGTTGGAGGTTGAATTAGAGCAAGGAACAAACACTAAATTTCTTGTTAAGCTTGGCAAAGTGGAAGTTAAATCAGGGACATGTCAGTCCAAGTTTATGGGGATAAGGCCATGAAGAAAATGGCAGTGTACAAATGGACTAAACATCTTTCTGAGAGGAGAGAAAAACATCACTGATGAAGAAAGGTCAGAGAAGCCAGTCACGAGCAGAAGTGACAAAAACATGGCAAAAAGTCACTGAATTGTGTGTCAATATCATCGGCTGACTGTGGGAAGCACAGCAGACTAAGTAAAACTGATATAGAAACAGTTGGAAAATTTTTATTTTCTCGCCTTTTTTATTTTTTAATTTTTTCTACTATGATTGAATGAAAATGTACATTCCCATATAAATTTGCATGCTCACCTATATGAAGCTTCCACTGCTTTCCCTGCATGGTGGCAGCATGCCCTTTCTCTCTGCTCCATATGTGTCCTATCTTCCCAACAGTCTCCTATCTTCTCCTTTCCACCCACTCCCCTTCCTCCTGTATGAAGTCAGCAGGACAACATCCTATAGATGCATAGAACCATAAAGTGTCCATAAAATATGGTCACTATGCTTTGCCAAGTCCAATCCGTTGTTATCTGAAGAGTTGACCTTCATTATGATTCATGGACAGGGGCAGAATCAGTGCCAGGGGCCATGCTCCTAGAGGTACCCCAAAGCCCCTGGACCATCATTTGCAGTCTTTTAGTGGAGATCTCAAGGTGTACCCCTATTTATTCTTGTGTTGACAATGAGACTCAGCTTTCTGAGCTCCATAACTGCTATCACTGGTGGTGGCCGGGCAACAACATCTGGTTCTTCCAGTCATGAGTCGATGTAGGCACTCACTCATGTGGGTCTCTCTGTCTTCTGGGTTCTCTTTCTCCCATGTTGTCATGGAGCTCAGTGTTCATCCATTACTGCTGAGTTGGGACAATTCGCTGTACCCACAGAAGGTAGCTTGTTAGCTTTTAAGACCCCAGATGCCACACACCATGTGGGGTGTGGAGAGTCCTCACTGCAAAATGTTATTTGTGCCAGTTGGCCTCAATTTCCCCTGAGAGCACAGTCTCCAGCCCCCTGCCCCAGCTACGTTGTCCCTGCAATATTGGGTTAAGATGTGAGGAGTACTCAAGTTGTGTTGAAGTCCGGTTAATATCAATCTTCTTACTAATATGTGTGGTCGCCGATTTCACTCATCCATGTTTCTATCAACTATATAATCTAAACCCTCCCCGCCTCGCCCTCCTTCCTCCCCACCCTTGCAGCCGTCAAAGAGACTTTTCTTCTATATGTGAGTCTGATTTTAAGTTCTTACTGGAGAAATCTTATACAGTATTTGTCCTTCTGTCGCTGATTACTTTCCCTCAACATAATGTCCTCCAGTTGAAACCAGGTTATGAGATGTTTCCTTAAATCATCATTGTTCTTTATCATTGCATAGTGTTCCACTGAGTATATATACCATAGTTTACCTATCCATTCTTCTGTTGTTGGGCATCTGAGTGGATTCCATCTTTTGGTTATTGTGGACTGTGCTGCGATGACCATTTGTGTGCATGTATTGGTTGGTATGAATGGCCTTGTTTCTGCAGGATATATTCCAAGCAATGGAATTACTGTGTCAAATGGTATATCTAGATCCAGTTTTTTAATGGAGTGCCAGATTGCTTTCCAAAGAGGTTGGACCATTTTGCAATCCCACCAACAGTGTAGGAGAGTTCCAGGTTCTCCACAGCCTCTACAGCATTTGTTGTTTTGAGTTTTTTGAATCATGGTCAACCTTGTTGAGGTGAGATGGTATCTCATTGTAGTTTTAATTTGAATTTCTTTAACAGCTAATGATCGTGAGTATGTCTGCATATGGTTTTGGGCTGCCTGGATCTCCTGTTTAGAGAAGTGTCTGTCCTCTCCTTTGACCGTTGCTTAACTGGATGATTTATTTTTGTCTTATTGATATTTTATAAACCTTATACATTATGGCGATCAAGCATTAGTCTGACGTACAGTTGTCAAATATTTTTTTCCCATTCTGTAGGTGACCTTTTAATTCTATTAAAGTCTATGGATGAGCAAAAATGCTTGAGTCTTAATAGTTCCCATTTATCTGTTTTCTCTTCTGTTGTTTGCAGTTTGTTTGACAGATTTTGAAGTCTGTCTACATTGTGTATTTAAACTTCCATTGCTGTTCCTACTTTTTCTTGGATGAGCTTTATGTTTTAGACTTGATATTTAGGTTTTTTATCCAGTTTGAGTTGATTTTTGTATAAACTGTAAGATATGGGTTTGTTTTAATTTATTGTAGATGGATATCGAATTTTGCCACCACCATTTGTTGAAAATATTGTTTTTCCTCAGTTTAATGTCTTAGGGCCTTTGTTGAATATCAACTGTTCACAGAAGCTGGTGTCATCTCTGGAGTCTTGATTCTGTTCCCTTGACCTATCTGTCTCTTTTTGTACTAGTACCAGGCTGTTTTGACTACTGTGGCAGTGTAATGGGTTCTAAAGTTGGGTAATGAAAGGCCTCTCAGTGTGTTCTTCTTCTTTAGTAGTGCCTAACTTATACGGGGCTTCTTCCCTTTCCAGACAAAGTGGGAAATTTGTTTCTCCATCTCACTGGAACTTATATTGGGATTGTATTATGTAAGTAGACTGCTTTGGGTAAAATAGACATTTTCACAATGTTAAGTCTTTCTATCCATGAGCAGGGTAGGTTTCTCCGTTTGTGGAAGTCTCTCTTAGTTTCTTGTAGTAAGGTCTTGTAATTCTCTCTGAAAAGGTCTGTTTTTTCTCTTGTTAGATTTATTCCTAGGTACTTTATCTTTTTAGGGACTACAGTAAATGCTATTGACTTGGTGATTTCTTCCTTAAAAATCTCATTGTTGATATAAAGAAATCCTACTGATTTACTTATGTTTATCTTGTATCCTGAGACTTTGCTGAAATTTTCTATCAGTTTGAGTACTTTACTTATGGATTCTTTGAGATTCTCTGCATATACAGTCATCATCTGCAAACAGGGAGATTTTTAGTTGTTCTTTACTGATGCAGATGCCCTTTATTCCTTGATCTTGTCTAATTACTCTAGCTAGAACTTGTATTACAATGTTGAATAGGAGAGGTGAGAGTGGGCATCCTTGTCTAGTTCCTGTTTTCAAGGGAAACTTTTCCAGTTTCTCTCTATTCAGGATGATACACGCAGTTGGCTTTGCATAAACTGCCCTTATTGCATTGAGGAATTGGCATCTATTCCTATTTTGCTGAGCGTTTTTAGCATGAATGGGTGTTGGACTTTACCAAATGCCTTTTCTACATCAGTAGACAAAAATCAGATGATTCTTGTTTTTTTTTGGTATCTATGTAGTTGATCACATTGTTTTTCTGATGCTGAAGCAGCCTTGCATTCCTGGTGTTAATCCAACTTGGTCATGACGGATTATTTTTTTGCCATGAGTTATTTTTTGGATATGCTGTTGTATTCTATTGACAAGAGTTTGTTGAAGATTTTTACGTCTAGATTCATGGGTGATATCGGTCTGTAGTTTTGCTTTTTGGTTGGGCCTTTCCCTGGCTTTGGTATCCAGGTTATGCTGGCTTCGTAGAATGAATTTTGGATCACTCCATCACTTTCTACAATGTGAAATAGTCTCAGTAGTATTGGATAATTCTTTTCTGATAGCTTGTTAGAATTCTGAGGTGCAGCCACCTGGGCCTGAGATTTTTGTGGTTGGCAGGTTTTTGGTGACTTTTTCAATCTCTTCCTTTGTGATGGGTTTATTGAGTTGTTCTGCTTCATCTTGTGATAACTTGGGTAGGTGATATGAATCAAAGAATTTGTCCATTTCCTCTAGGTTTTCAAATTTGTTAGAGTACAGTCTTTCATAGTATTCTGTTATGATATTTTTAATTTCTGTTGGATCTGTTATGACAACTTCCCTCTCATTTCTTGTTTGGGTTATTTGTTTCCTTTCCTGTTTTTCTTTAGTAAGTTTAGCCAATGGTTTGTCAATTTTGTTGATCTTTTCAAAAAACCAGCTTTTGGTCTTTTCAATTTTTTCAATTGTTCTTCTATTCTCTAATTCACTTAGTTCTGCTCTAATCTTTATGATCTGTTTTCTTCTGGTGCCTTAGGGATTCCTCTGTTGTTCTCTCTCTACTTGTTCAAGCTGTAGGGTTAGTTTTTTGGTTTGGTTTCTTTCTTCCTTCCAGATGTGCGCATTGTTGATAAACTGCCCTCTGAGCCCTGCTTTGGCTGTATCCCATAGGTTCTGGTAGGAAGTGTTTTTGTTCTCATTAGAATCCATAAATTTCTTTATTTCATCCTTGATTTCTTCTATAACCCATGGCTTTTTGAGCAAGATGTTGTTCAGTTTCCATGAGTTCCACTTTCTATCCATGTTTTTTTCTACTATTGATTTTGACTTTTGTAGCTTTATGATCTGAGAAGATGCTTTGCATTAATTCAACTGTATGGATTTTGTTGAAAATTGCTTTATGTCCTGACACGGTCTATACTGGAGAATGTTCCATGTGCACTGGAGAAGGTGTAGTTGTCTGCTGATGGATAGGAAGTTCTGTATATGATG
Source organism: Heterohyrax brucei (assembly GCA_028571685.1). Taxonomy (NCBI): domain Eukaryota; kingdom Metazoa; phylum Chordata; class Mammalia; order Hyracoidea; family Procaviidae; genus Heterohyrax; species Heterohyrax brucei. The sequence continues at coordinate 122,858,473 of CM053142.1, read as the reverse complement.
ATGAGGTCTAGTTGGTTAATTGTGGCAATAAGGTCTTCTGTGTCTTTCTAGAGCTTTCTTCTAGCCTATATGTCCCATATTGAGAGTGGAGTGTTGAAGTCTCCTACTATTATTGTAGAGTCATCTATCTCCTTTTTGAGTGTAGTCAGTATTTCTTTGACATATTTAGGTGCTCTAATATTAGGTGCATAAATATTTAATATTGTTAAGTCCTACTTGTGTATTGAATCTTTCAGCAATAAATAGTGTTCATCCTTGTCTACAATGGTGAATTTTACATTAGAATCTATTTTATCTGAGATTAGAATTGCCATACCTGCTCTTCTTTGTTCATTGTTAGCTTGATATATATTCTTCTGTCCTTCAATTTTCAGTTTGTTCCTATCTTTAAGTCTAAGGTGAGTTTCTTGTAGGCAACATATGGGTGTGTCATGTCTTTTGATCCAAGATATCACTTTACCGGAGCATTCAATCCATTCACATTCAATGTAATTATTGATAGATATGTGTTCAGAAACTGCCTTTGTGATATGTTTATTTTTGTTTTGATGTTTTCTCTGTTGTTCTTATTAATTTCTTATGAGCCTCTTTGTGAGTTGATTTTTCACCTTCTTCAGGGTTGGTTTTGTGGTTGTCAAGACTTCTATATTACATTTCTTGGTATAGTATGTTGCATCTTTATTGTGCTTTACGGTTGTGCCTATGATCCCACTTAATAAACTAAGTATAAACCCAATTTTAATTACTTTCTCTCCATCTGGAAGGACTATGACGACTGTAGTAAATCCCTCTTTTTAACATCATGACATCATAGTTTTCGTAATATGATCACTGAATTATTTCTTTCACTATTAAAGCTTTGATTGAATTTCAAGCCTTCCCTAACTGAGTAGGATTCTGGATGATGTTTCCTTCCAAAACATAAAGTTAGTAGTTTTGTTCTTCTAAGCCAAAGCCAAGAGATTCTTTCAGTATTTCTTGTAGCTTTGGTTTGGTTTTTACAAAGTCTCTGAGTTTCTGTTTATCTGCAAGTGTCTTAATTTCATTTTTGTATTTGAAAGATAGTTTTGCAGGATATATAATTCTTGGTTGAAAGCGCTTCTCTGTCAAGGCTTTGAATATGTCGTGCCACTGTCTCTGTGTCAGCATTGTTTCTGCTGAGAAACCTGATGAAAGCCTACAAAGTTTCCCTCTGAATGTTAGCTTTGCTTTGAGTCTTGCTGCCTTTAAGATTGCTGCTTATGTTTCATTTTGTTAAGCTTCATTATATGTCTTGGAGTCTTTCTTTAGAGATCTATATTCAGCGGTGTTTGATATGGATCTTCGATATCTATATTCTCTTCCTTCATGATTTCTTGGAATTGTCTGTCAGCAGCTGAGCAAAATTACTCTCTGTGTTCTCAGGTGTCTTGCCCTGTTCAGGGACTCCAATTAGTCATAGGTTGTTCCTCTTAATAGAGTCCCACATGCTTCTTAATGCTTCTTCATTTCTCTTGTTTCTTTTTTCTGATTTCTCCTCATAGATGCTGGAGTCAGTGGCTCTGCCTTCTAAGTCAGAAAGTCTCTTTTTCATTCTGTTTTCTTGGCTTTGAATCGAAGTTTCTATATCTTTGATTTTGTTCTCGATCTGTTGTATTTCAGAGCACTGGTGTTCCATTAGGTTGAACAGCTTGCTTGATTTTTCACTTTGCTCTGCTGTGTTTTGTATAAGGTCTAGGAGGGCTCTATATACAATCCCTTTGTATTTACCTTCTGATAATTTCAGAAACGATTCTTCATTTGGAAAGCTCTGTGGTTGTTTCACTTGGGAGCATTCTGTAGCCATGGATGACTTTCTGGTTACTGCTTTCTCCAAAGTCTGTTGCTTTTGGGGCTTCATATGAGTCAATAAAGGCTGGGAGAGATGCTGTGAGGATAGACCGCAGTTGTTTCTCTAAGTTGTCTTAAAATGAAAACTGAAAGGTATCTGACCATTTGCCAGGTCAGTAAGATTTTCAGGTGTACAGGACCCTCTTCCTGATTGGCAAAGTAAGCACCTCTATATGCAACTCCAGATGTTATGAACTAGTTCTAAATGCAGCAAGGTGACTACCCTGTTGGCCTCTGCTGACAGGCCCCAGCTGTAGGTGACACTGTGTAAAATACTGCTTTTGTGCTGGCAAAGTGGTCTCCTGTGGGCAAACACTCACTCTGAGCCAAGAATAAGGTCTCACTGAGGCTTCTATACTCAAGATGGTATCCTGCACACGCTTGCCACCCTGCACCTACATACAAACTACACCAGGGCAGAGGCTGAAAGAGAGTCCAGAGGTGCTGAGATGCACAGAGTCCACAGTCTCTGTTGCTGGGCCCAAGCCATAGGTGATGCTGTGTAAACTACTGCTTTTCTGTCAGAAATGTACTCTCCTGTGGGCAGACCCTGCCTCCCAGGCTAAGAATTAGGTCCAGCCTAGGCCTCCATATCCAAGGTGATGTTACTCACAAGCTCGCCGCATGGTGTCTCTGTACAAACTAGACTATGGCAGAGGTGGAAAGAGAGGCCAAAGGCAGCGAGATGTGCAGAGTTCCAAGCTGGGCCCCCTAAATATGTCAGTTTCACCTGCCGATCCCACCAGCCATGCATCCAAGACTAGCCACTAGTCAAGACCCAGCTCTGCTGGCTGGTCAGGACACAGGGGAAAGAAAAGTCAAAATGGTGAGTTAACTTTGTTCCATGAAAGCAAGGACTGGCCAGGAGTCAGCTAAAGAGAGGAGGTTTTCTGTTCAGTGGTATGAAGTCAAAATTAACAGCCCTATGCTTTGTCCTAAGGCTCACTAGGTGACCAGAAGGCTCCGTTTAATTATCAGTTCAGGTCTTGGTTTCTAGAGGGATTTAGGGAGACTTGTGCTTAGTCTGCCATCTTGACTCTGCCCAGTTGGAAAATTTTTAACTGAAAATTTTGGCATAAGAAAGGTGTGTAAAAAAAATGGCACAGAAGGAGCTCACCAATAAACAAAAGCAAAGGAAAGTCAAAGTTTTCCAAGACCTTTTGCAGAGACAAGGTTATGTTTTGGCAGTGTTATCACTGGGGGTGAAATATGGATATATCAATATGACCCTGAAATCAAGCATCAAAGTACATTATGGAAGTCATCCAATCCTCTATGCCCCCCCAAAACTTCTGTCATTCCAGATCATGAGTCGAAACAATATTGCTAAACTGTTTTGTCATCAGAGGGATTGTTCATTATGAATTTGTACCAATCAGATAAACAGTTACCAAGTTTACTATTTGGAAGTACTGAGAAGGCTGAGTGAACTCATAGCTCTTGCATCACAACAATGCCCCAGCTTGCACATTACTGTCTATAAGAGAGGTTTTAACCAATAAACAAATATCTGTAAGGAATACCCTCTCTACTCACCTGATCTGGCCCCCAGTGACTTTTTCTTGACCCAAAGATAAAAGAAATATTGAAAGGAAGACATTTTGAGGATGTTGAGGACATCATGAGTAATATGATGACAACTCTGATGGCCATTCCAGAAAAAGAGTTCTAAAGGTGTTTTGAAGGGTAGACTAGTCACTGGCATTGGTGTATAGATTCCCAAGGGGAGTACTTCAAAGGTGACTGTAGTGCTATTCAGCAATGATGTATGCATAATTTTTTCTAAGATGAGTTCCCAAACTTGTCAGATCTCGTGTTAAAATTTATTTCTCATTTCTCATGAATTGTTAATTGCTAGTCACTAACATATTTATCTTCTATGTGTTTTTATTCTGTTACCTTTACCTCAGTGTCTCTATCAGTTGTCTTAATTTAGAAACTTTTCATCTATTGGTCACCATGCTTCCAGAGATGTCTTCTCCCCTTGCCACCCTAGTCTGTTCTCTAGAATGCTATCAAAGAAATTCTTCACATGTGAAACCTGTTCAACTCTCATTCTTACTTACATCCCTTCAATGAGTTCAGAAACTGCAAGCTATAGTCCAGGATCTTTAATATGGCATACAGGGCTGTTCATTATCTATAAGAAACAATGTGTGCAGAACAGTTAGTTTTCCCCTCAAATTACGGTATTTGTGCCATTAAACAATGAGCACTGCTTCAGGAAGAGGATAAAAGGTAAATGTTTGTGTGTGTGTAGTTTGATTTTATACTTGTGGCCATACAATTTTTATCTTGTAATAATTCCTATTACTATTTGTATGATTCTAGACTTAGTGTTAAAAAATTAAGCTTTGTTTAGAGAAAGGACATTCAGATTCTAATCTAAATCAAATAGCTCTCTATGTAAGTTAGGGAAACATTATCAAAGCCTCCTTATACTATTTATGTTATAAAATATATTTCCAAACAAAATTCTACAATAATATATTTGTAAATATCTTAAGACCAAAACATCTTTTAAAAGGCATCATGTTAATAAGCATTGTAATGACAGTTAAAATATGTTGAAACTGAAAATATTTGTTGCTTTAACAATGGAAAATCAATACTTTCTACTAGATTTTTAAAAATACTCATTTCTTTAATTTTTCTGTCTATGACTTTTCAAATACTAACTGCAGTGATTCAGTGGCAAAATAGTTGGTAAATATTTAGGGAGAAAAACAAACTAGGGAAAAGTAATGTAAAAAAAACTTGGTAGCAGGAAGCCACATTCTAATAGAAAGTAATTTTTAAAAAGTTCTCATAAACTAGATCTTAACTTTAAAGGGATAGACAGTTATATGAAGACAGTAAAAACATAGAGAAGTATAAATTGGGTAAAAAAAAGGAAACATGATTTGTAAATCAATCAATTTACTTTTCAAATAGATACTAATTTATTTAAACTTCCCAGGCACCTTTTCCCTACTGGTATTTGTTTTTCCAGCTCATTAACTTTCTGAATGATTAGTCTTTGCTCTTTAAGGAAAGAGAATGAGATTATTTGGTGAAGTGTGGAAAAGCTGAACCCCTCAGGACTTAGCTAAATTCAACAAGAGAGAACTTAGAGCTAAGAATGTCATGGCATTCGTAATAACCAAAATAATGATAATGGTCTCACTTATTTGTAGTACATTATAAACATAGAATGAGACATGCTATTTATCTAGCTGTCTGAGATATGCATGTATGTATAATCAACATAATATGCTTTACTGGCTCATTTTGAATTTGGAAAACCAGTACAAGCTTCTCTAAGAAAATTAAACAAAATTAAACTAAATATAATCACAGGGGACCCTAGTGACACAGTGGTTAAAAGGTTTAGCTGTTAATCAAAAGATTTGCAGTCAAATCCACCAGCTTCTCTGTGGGAGAAAAATGTGACAGTCTGCTTCCCTAAAGGTTTTATACCCTTGAAAACTCTATCAGGCAGTACCACTCTGTCCTATAGGGTTGCAACAAATCAGAATTGACTCAGTGGCAATTTTTATTTTATTATTATTATTGGTTTCTAATCATCATAAGGGAGGCATGTTCAGGTAACTGAAGCCTGATTCTCTGTCATGAAAAATGTACTTTTTAAAAGGAATAACTTATGACACATGTGCTAGAGGAAGGGTTACAATGGCAGAGTAGTCAGATGCTTCCTGTGATTCCTGTAACAACAAAGCACTCCCCGCACAGAAAAAAAAAAAGAGATCTATTATATATGACATTTTAGGAGCAGTGAGCCTCAAATGGAAAGCTGAGAAATCAGACTGAGTAACAAGGGAGGAAGAGTAGGTCCAGAAGTTCCTAGGACTGGCCAGACCTTACTGGGTAGAAATCAGCATATCAGTGGGAGATCTGGTGCAACAAGCTTGGTGAGGGTAGCAGAGATGTTCAGAAAGTATCTTTCACAGTGAGAGAGACTGAGCCGTGGTGAGCCTACTCATACTTCCAGAATCAGTGAAAACAGTATTCTATCATCAGAAATTAAGTAGCTTGTATCTAACCTTCTGCTCAAAATCAAAACCATTCCCGTCAAATCAATTCTGGCTCATAGCAACCCTATTGGTCAGAGCAGTAGGGGCACTTGGTAAATTTGAACTGCTGACCTGTTGGTTAGGACTTAACCACTATGCCATCAGGCTTTCCAACACAAATCTGAAACTTTCCCTTGGAGTTAAACCTCTGTCCCTTTTACTTACTCTTCCACTTTTTTGCTCTGCACTGCTCCCTGTGCCAGCTCCAGAGTCTGATGCATCTCTTATCTAGGAAATAGGACCCTTTATGTACTCTGAGCTGTTCTCTCATCTTGGAGAGGGAACACTTTAACAAACAGAGGGTAAAATATCTGCTGCCTTCTCTAGCTGGGAACTCAGAGCAGAAACAATTCCTTTGCCTCAGTACAGAATAAAGAATCCAAAGACTGAATACCTGTCACCCCTGCATACAGCTTGGGTACTGATAATCTGGCTGTAAAACCTATCCACCTATGCCTTTAAGTGTGGAGAGCTGACCCTGGGCTTTACAACCCCCTCTGGGAAAATCTGACCAGGAATTTCTAGGGAAAAGAGCTTGGAGGAATGGATTTCAACACAGCATGCCTGAAAGCACTGAGGCCTGTCTAGCCTCACTGACTTCCCTCAACTACATCTCCCCCCTCCCTTTTCTCCACATACACAGGTTTACAAAGTAACCCCTGAAAGGCTTCCAAGGACGATTCTCCACATAGCCATTAAAGCTACACAAGCATCTCACTCCCTACAGCAGAAAGATAGATAAACTTCCAAGTCCATTATAATTGGTATGGCAAATGAATTATCACTAAAGAAACATCTTTCTTAGGGCAGCTGGGTTGGATTAGGGGATAGCAGACACTTACTATCCACACAGGAACATATAAATAAAAACTTAGAGAAACAAATGGAGACAGCCAAATGGTGAGGTTTTGAGGAGTCTACCCTTCTGTGCCTTCCACTTTGGGGTACGAATAAAACCATTAATTGTGTTCACTGACATTTACCACCATAAATACCTCCCTCAGACCATTATCCAAAAAGTCTTGGCAATTAACTAGAAAAAGAAGACCACGAGGGGTCAGTTTCTTGTTAGCCAATAACGATGGGTCAGTTTCTTGTTAATCAATAGTTTATATGATGAAGAAAATAGGGTGAAAATTATGTCACCTCATCTATGAAAACAATAAAGACAGACAGCTCTCTCTCTTGGTCGGGCTGCCTTTAACCAAAAAACTCTTTCCTGTCTCTCTTAATTCATTTCCCACTGACGCCTCTCCCTCCCTCCATGCAGGACCCTGAAAAGTGTCGGGGCTGGCTCCCGGTATTTAAGAAACAGGGACATATGGAGAGCTATCAGCTTCTTGCTTTTCTTAGCACATACAGCCAGATACCTTTGACTATACCAATCACCCCTACCAATCTAGGACTGTAGAGAAGAACATGTACCACACACTTGGTGACTGGCTATGTGGGCACGTGAGCTGAATCTGTACAAGAAAAATGAATGGACTCCTGGGCTCACATGTCTAGTAAGAGCTCTAACTACCTGCCAACAGGATGTTAGGTCTTCAAAGGTGCCAGTAGCCAAGCTAGCTTATACAACCAGCCTATCTAGGGATTTGAAACGAAAACAAAATAAGAAGCTAGAACACAGTAAGCATACATAAAATAGCAATATAAAATCACTTCAAGTGGCAGACCACAGGGGCTTTGGAAAGCTCCCACAACAAAGAATGAAGAAATTCTCCAGATGAAAAATACTTCCTGGAATTATCAAAGGTAGAACACAAGGGATAAAAATTTAGAACTCAAGAGATCAGGAAGAAGATGAGGTAAAATGCAGCAAAGCATAACAACAAATTGAACAGGCTTTAAGAAGCCATAGGGAAATAGCAGACGATTAATAATAAAATTCAGACGATTAATAATAAAATTTCAGATTTAGGTAACTCTATAGAAAGTCAAAGAAGCATAATTGAAACAATGGAAGCCAGAATTAGTGAAACTGAAGATATAGCATGTGACACCAACATATTTGAGGAAAAATCAGATGAAAGAATTAAAAAAATAAAATGAGGAAACACTGAGAATTATGCGGGACTCTATCAAGAGGAATAATCTATAAATGACTGGAATGCCAGAACAGGGGCATAATGGAAAATACACAGAGAATTGTTAAATTGTTAAAGATTTGTGAACAGAAAACTTCCCTGATATCATGAAAAATGAGACGGTATGTATATGATATACTAATTGAACTCCACACAAAATAGATCCCCAGAGAAGGAACCCAAGGCATATTATAATCAAACTTGTCAAACCCCAATATAAGAAGTTTAAAATTATCTAGCCAAGCCAAGCCAAATGATGTTGAGTCTAGGGATAAGCAAAAATATAATCTACAAAGAAGCATCAATAAGACTAAGCTCAGACTACTCAGCAGAAACCAGGCAGGCAAGAGGGCAATACGATAACATGCACAAAACCTTGAAAGAAAAAAATTCCCAGCCAAGAATTATTTATCAAGAAAACTCTCTCAAATATGATGGAGAAACTAGAGCACTTCCAGATAAACAGAAGTTTAGGGAATTTTCAAAAACCAAACTAAAATTGTAGTAACAACCCAAGACTAGAACACAGGAAAGATCAACAGATATCAACCCAGACAGAGCTATAGCAAAAATAAATCAAAGGTAAAACAATGAAAATAGGGAAATAGAAATGTCATTATGTAAAAGGTGACAACATCATAACAAAAAAAGGGCTAGGAAAAATGTAGTCATAGATCTTTCTTATGGGGTGGAAGTCAAGGTAATATGAAGACGTAAAAGACTGGTTTAAAATGAGAAAAACAGGGATAATGGTTATAGATAACCACAAAGGAAATTAACAATCTTATACATCAAAAGGAAGCCCTGGTAGCATAGTGGTTAAGTGCTACATCTGCTAACCAAAAGGTCAGCAGTTCAAATCTACCATGCACTTCTTGGAAACTCTACGGGGCAGTTCTACTCTGTCTTGTAGGATTGCTATTAGTCTGAATTGACTTGATAGCATTGGGTTTTTTTGTTGTTGTTGTTGCTGTTTGTTTTGTTTTACACATCAAAATAAAAGACAAGAAAAATATGAAATGCAAAACTAAAAATGATGAAAACACATACAGGAAAACATTTCAGTACAGAAAATTAAGTGGAACAAAGACGGCCAACAATGCACAAAAAAGATGTCAAAATGACAGCACTAAATTTGTGCCTATCGATAATAACACTGAATTTAAATAGATAAATGCACTGATAAAGAGACAAAGAGTGACAGCTTAGGTTAAAAAACAAACTAACAAAAGAAAAACCATGGTCCATGTATATGCTGCCTATAAAAGGCAGATTTTAGACTTAAAGACACAAACTAAAACTGTTATATATATGCTAAACTAGCATGCCTTCCTTTAAAAACGATATTGAAAATTATAAAATATATTATCAGAAGTTCAAGTCCCCTCGTCTTGTTAGATCTCCCTTATATCTCTGACTTCCTTAGTGCTGAGGACAGGGAGAGACACAACAGCAGCCAAATACACATTTAACTGCAAATTTAGGGTATTTGGCTCATAGAGTACTTCTCTGTTTCATTTTCAGTAAGCCTCCATAGTCAATACAATCTCTCTTTTCTGTTTCTCTCTTGTTGTTTTTGTCTCTCTCAAAATGCTCAAATACACACATACATATACACAAAATATAGAACAATCTTAACCAGCTCTTCTGCCTTCCTGTTTTATAGACTGTGATGACCTTTACAAGCTTTTTAAGCAAAAGAGATCTCTCAAGTCCACCGCACCATATTTTTTCACAAATAACCCAGCTATGAAAATAATGTGCTCACAGATATAACAGATGGAAATTGGTGTAGTACACTTGTGCAAATAATACTGGGGTGTGGATGTTGGCAGATTGGCAAAAAGGTCAACATGTGAGTTATTTTCATAAAAATACAGTAAATGCAAAATTTTCTGCCTAAAATGTGCTTGCCTCAAACAACTTGAAGACATAAGAGCAAGAGATTCTTCTCTCTAAGCTATTATTACCAAAAAGAAATTCAGTTTAATGTGATTTATAGTAGGGAATAATTCATTATTAAAAAACTTACTAAGTGTCAGAATAATCATTTCATTTGAATTAACTTATTTAGTAGTCACAAAAATATATGATACAGTCGTGTTGTTGTTAGGTGCTGTTCAGTCAGTTCCCACTTTTAGCAACCCTAAGTACAACAGAATGAAACTCTGCTGCTTCCTGTTTCATGCTCATGATCGTTGTTTTGCTTAAGCCCATTATTGAAGCTACTGTTGTCAATGTGTCTCACTGAGGAGTTTCCTCTTTTGCTGGCCATGTGCTTTACCAAGCATGATGCCCTACTTCAGGAACTGATCCCTCCTGACAATTTGTCCAAAGTACGTGAGAGGTAGTTTCACCATCCTTGCTTCAAAGGAACATTCTGGTTGTATTTCCTAAGACAGATTTGCTCACTCTTTTGGTAGTCTATTCAGTATTCGTCTCCAGTACCACAATACTAAAGCATCAATTCTTTGGTCTTTTTAATTTCATCGTCCATTTTTTACAGGTAGGAAGGGATTGAAAATGCCATGGTTTGAGTCAGATGCACCTTAGTCTTCAAGGTAACATCTTTGCTTTTCAACACTTTAAAGAGGTCTTTTGCAGCAGATTTGCCCAATGTAATACATCTTTTTATTTCTTTACTGCTGTTGAATGTAGATCCAAGTAAAACGAAATCTCTGAGAACTTCGGTCTATTGGTCCAATTGTGAGGGTTTTTGTGATATTCAAAATATTTATATGAGATTAGTGTGTCTGAATGAAGCACTGACTACTCAGAATGAACATTGGCTATTACTGCCTGGTGAGAAAATGCTGGCATATACTAGCTGGATATTAGCGTGGAGACTTTAAAAAACAAACTTGTTACCTTCTGGTTGACTCTCACTCATAGCAGCTCTACTTTTATTATCTACATTTTAATAAGTGAAGCATACAGAGATTGTGCATGTTGCCCCAAAGGCAGAAAGCCAGCCTTTAATGGAACAGGAATTCAAAGAAGTAGTTTAATTCCAGTGCCTGTGCTCTAAATCCTTGTATTAGACCTCTGTTTATTCTTCCAGCATTGGCCAGTATACGGAGAAGCTAGAGTGGGACAATGTTCCACATTCTCCTAATCTTTTCTTGTCTTGATTGATTTTATTGCCTGATAGCATCCTCACTTAATGAAGAAATTGATTTGAAGAGTATATAAATCAGTTTTATGATTATGTGATTTATTGCTTGTACATTACAAACTGATGTTTCCTTGAATTGTTATAACACACAAAGATGTTTAACATACATACAAGTATATATAAGAGTACAAGTACTTAAAATCTATGCTACCATATGTTTCACCTCTTTTGCTTTTTTTCTTTAAAAAGTATATTTATGGATATTCACAGTAGAAGAAACAATTATATCATCTTGCAGTTTCACCTTCTCAAATCCTTCAGGCCAGTGTTTCCATGAATGGAGACTTGTATGCTGGTTGTGTTAGGATGAGTTTGAGTTTACTTAATTTCATGTATAGTTATCATTGCAGTGTCATCATTGTTTATTTTTATATTTCCAAGGAAGATATTGAAAGACTTGAGACCCAATAGTTATCCCTGAGATGTTAAAAATGTACCTTCTACAGTGGTCTTGGGAGCCCTAGTGATGCAGTGGTTAAGAACTTGGCTGCTTATCAAAGGTCTGCAGTCTGAATCCACTAGCTGCTCCTTGGAAGCCACATGGGGAAGTTCCACTTTATCCCACAGGGTCTCTATGAATTCAGATTAACTCAGTGGCAAAAGGCGTAGTGGTCTTTAGGAGTCCTTAGGCGACACAAATGGTTAAGTGCCTGATTACTAGTGAAAGATTGCCAATTTGAAACCACCCAGAGGTGCTTCAAAATACATACATACCTGTTGTTTCAAAATACAGACCTGGCCATTTGTGAAAGGTCACAGTCTTGAAAACTCTGTGAATTAGTTCTGCTCTTTGTACATGGGATTACCATCACTTTGTATCAACTCTACAGCAAATAGCAACAACAATGATTCTTGTTTTCTTATTTGTTTGGGGTAATATACTTTTTCTTTTTTAATATTCCAATTTGGGGTCCTTTAATTAGACATTGTCAATAATGCTTCAGTCAGCAAAAGTATTTCATAGTCATGTGCACAACAATGTCCATTTGGGCAACGTCTGAACACACATATGTCTATGATTTCATAAAGTTATAATAGAGTTCAGAAATCCTGATCAAAGAAGAGGATGCAGTGGATGTAACTGGACTTAATGAATGTAACACATATATCTCACGTCTCTTATATACAAAGTAATTGCACTGCCAGGCATATAAGGGTACAGTACATATGTGATCTATCATACATATGTCTTGGTAAATGCCTATGTTACTGACTTAAGTGTGTGTTGTACTATACTTTCTATCATTATTTTGATGTGAACTTTTCTGCTTACAAATGAACAGCTTACAGTATAACAGTGTGTGCTTTAACTCAGGCAGCATCGTACAATCTCGTGTATCACCTCACATCTCATGCATCACATATAGTCTCATGTACCACACATCTCTTTAGTGTTAGCTGTTCATTTAATTTTCTTATGAAAATTACTGTGACGTGTATCATGCTTCACAAATGCAGCAAAATCATCACTAGTGATAGCAACAGTAGGAGGCAAAGGAGAAGTACTGATCTCATAGTGAAATGAAAAGTTACTAAACACGAAGTTGGAAAATTTATGAATGCCATTGCTGGCAATTTAAGCATGTCACACTCGACAGTTACAATGATCTTTGAGAAAAAAGAGAAACTCTGTAAGCTGTTACAGGATAAACTGCATTGAAAGCTACCAGGCTGACAAAAATCTGAGAGACTTCTATCAGATATAGAGAAATAGCTAATAATGTATTCTGAGGACCAAACACAAAAGAGCATCTCTCTTAGCACATTGGTGACAACTCTGAAGGCACAGAGCTTGTTTTAGATGCTTAAAGAACAAGCAAAACTAAACTATGACATCAAGGCTAGTCTGGGTGGTTCAAATGCTTCAAACAACAGTTTTCAGTGATTGTGAAAGTGCATGGTGAGTTTTCAAGTGCTGATGTGAAGGCAGCAGAATTTGTTGAAACTTCATATAAATGAGTTCAAGAGGGAGCTTACTTGTGCCAGCAAATTTTTAGTATGGCTGAAACATCCTTATTCTAGAAGTCAATGCCTGAAAGTATCTTCATGGGAAAGGAGACCAGGTTAATATTAAGTTTTAAGTGTTTTAAAGACAGTGACAATGCTGTCAGGAGGCAATACTGCGACAGTTAAAGCCATTCGTTACTCAGCAGAGTGAAAACCCCAGGGGCTCTCAAGGGCACGAACAAACACACTTGACTAGTTTATGTGTAACAGGTACAAGAAAAAGTCCTGGATGGCACAAAGGCGCAAATGCTGCTTCAGGGTGCCCTTAGCAATTGCTATGGCAGTGAACTGGAGAAATACTGCTTGGAAGAAGGCATTTCTTTTAAGATTTTGGTAATTATAGACAATGCTGCAGGACTTCCCCTGTAATTAGTGACCTCTACCCCAACATTAAAGTGGTGTTCCCTCTGCCAAATACAGTCTCTTTAATCCAGCAAATGGACCGAGGGTTATTGCAGCTTTCAAGGCCTGCTACCTGAAGAGGACCTTTGCCCAGGCTGTTGCTGCAACTGATGACACTGGCAAAACACTGATGCAGTTCTGGAAGAAGCACATTTAGTACTACATAAAGTACCTTGCTTGGAACTGGGATGATGTGATCAAAAAGTGCACTAACGGTATGTGGAAAAAAAAATCCTGAAGCAGTATGTGCATGACTTCAATGGATTTTAAAAGGATGATGAAATTGCAAGTATTAATAGACCTTTTGTTGACGTGATAAACAAAAACTTGAATCTGCACAGAGATGAGGAGGACACCGAAGAACTTCTAGAGGTAGTTCCTCTGAAACTAACAAATGAAGAGTAGCTCAGGCTACAGCAAGAGCAAGTAGCTGAAGAAGAGGCAAGGGGAAAGAACACCGAGGGGGTCGAGAAGAACAGGTGCAGAGGAGATTCGCGGTTACGGGGTAAGTCGTGTTCTCTGTGACCTTAACGACCTGCTGAAGAGTGCTGAAGAGGTGCAGCCAGCACTGAATACTTGTGTACTGACGAGGAAGAGCACTCACGAAGTGTTCACTGCATCTACAGGCGTTTGTGAAGAAAACAGATGAACAAAGGCGAACGATCTTGGACTTATTCCTGAAAAAGCCAGCACTCCCCCAAGGAGAGCCTCGGCCAGGCCCTTCAGTCCTTACGGGGGGGAGGTTACCATTGTTGGTAACAAGTCGCCGGTGGCAGTCCAACAGGACTTGAAAGGCTTCCAGGAGAACGCCAAGAGGAAGCTGAGAGTAGTGTCGTGGATGATGCTCATCCGCGTGGTGAAACTGAGTGTGCTGCTGTCTTACTGAAAATGTTTACACAAAAGTTTAAAAAGTGAAAATAAATTAAAAAGTTAAAAAACTAAGAGACTTTAAGAAGAGGCCTTAGGTTGGCTTATAGAAATAAAATAAGAAACATATTTATTGTACATACAGCTGTACAGCACATTATAGTGTACATGTAGTAATTGTGTGTAAGTTCAGTATCTTGTACAGTATAAGCTGTACCAACAACAGCTTCCAGACTCACCAAACACTGTGCTAGCCTGAAGGCTCTAATTGTGATAAATACCGACTACATATTAGCCTATGTACTGACTAGTGCATATTTACAGTGTATTATTATGCATACATTATTGTGCAGTATTAACCCATGTATCACCTTGCCAGATACATTAGCTGAGTACTATATACGTATATATTTGGGCTATTTAGTCAATGCAGGTACATTACAGTGTCTCATATAACTTTGCTAAGTGTGTAGAGGCAGTCTTGTTATGAATGACAGTCATTCCTGTATCTGTCTGTAAGTCAGGTTTGTAGGTAAGTAGGAACAGGAACATATGGTTTTTATTTAGTGGCAGTTAAATGTTCATGTTATTATGTAGTATATATTCTACCTTTATATGCGTATAAAATACCTAAAAACACTTCCAAACTCACAATGTTTTCATGAGCGTTTTCACAAAGTAGTGCACGCTTTCATTATTACACATTATTGTATTTAACTGAAATTTTTAATATAACAGACTTTATGGCAATCTGTTCTTCAGTATGAGCTGTTTGTAAGGTGGATGTTTGTAACCTGGGGACTTACCATAATATGGTGTTTGCAAAATGCAAATCACATAATTTCCTTTTCCACAGAATGCACTGTGAACACTAAGTGATAAGTGGCTATATATTCAACACCTGAAAGACAAAATAAGTGTGATTTTAAACATTCTTTGGGGAAGAAAGTAACAACTAGACTGTTCAGAGGTCTCTCCTAAATATTTTTCGGTTTCTGCCAAACTTCTGGGAGCACTGGTGGCATCAAGGTTAAGTGCTATGTCTGCTAACCAGAAGGATGGCAGGTGAAATCATCCAGGTTCCTTGGAAACTCTATGGGGCAGTTCTCTCTCAACCTATGGGGTTGCTATGAGTTAGAATTGACTCAGTGGCCCTGGGTTTTGTTTTAGTTTGCCAGCCTTCTGGATCTTTTAAAATTTAAAAATCTAGGTTGAATTTCCTTCTAGAATTTATTTTCTAAATTATAGACTATATATCCATTCCTCACTTACCAACATGGTTAGATTCCAAAGACCAGGCTACTAGGTAAAAATCAGCATTATGTAAAAACACAAGGTATCATATCAAATCTCAAAACAAAGAATGACTGCCTTGTTGTGTAATTTCCAAATTGCATCATTACATAACTGCCAAACTGAATCATTATATAAAGCCAAACCACTGAGAATCATAGCCCAGCCAAATTGACACATAACCTTAACCATCATAACCAGTGTTACTCTCTGCCAGAAGTCACATAGTTAATCTTTGAGTATTGACAGAAATGCTAAATGTTGGATAATGGGATAGTCAATAAGTGAAAACTGGGTATATTTGCTATTTAACCCCTGGAGAAGACTGTACCTTCACTTTTTTAAGAGGATTGTAAAACAGGTATCAGGTAGTTTTCAAAAGCCTAATTTCTTTGATCTTTTAATGCCTATTTTAAGTAACTCTAATAGTTTATTCCTTCAAAATCTCATTTATTCTGGATTATAACAAAATTGATGTCATATAGGATTTGATCAAATATCTCTCAAACTTCTACACAATCTTCTGTCATCTTAAAAGAACATGTTTTAAAAGACATATGTCTTCTTCGTGAGCTTTTCCTTACAAATCGAAGAAAGAACTTGTGCTCCTTGTTTCATGTTATGATATGAACACCAAAGTTTTTGCTGATGCTTCTGATGAAAGAAGAATGTTAGTAGTGACTTCGTAAGTTTCTTGTCACAATACATCATTTGGTCTATGATTGAGTTAAAGATGTACTAGAACTATTAAATATCTGACTCGGGAGTGTCGGTGGGACCTGAAGTAACCAGGGACTCTAGGCAGGTCTTTCTCACAGAAGACAGTGTTGTAGATTATTTTCCTGCGCTGTGCAGTGGATAATTTACACATGTTTCATGAATGGAAAAGATTGGGAATTACTGTCCAGGTAATCTCCTTTTTATGTGGTGACCTATTCTGTTTTTTGGAGAACTTAATTTTACATTTACCATGGATGCATGAATACAAAGAAATCCTTTTGGATGTGTTTGTATTTTCATGTTTTCTGTACATTATTTTTTTACTGCCAAGCATTCATTCTAGTTTTTCTTCTTGATAGCCCCGTCTGTCACCTCACCATGAGACCCTATTATATTTATCTGGGATCACCTGCAACCATATCTTTTGAGTTGATTTCTTATTCACTTTAAATATATCAGGTAATTGTATCCTAATGATCATACTGATAGGGTCAGGGTTAGAATGCCTCAATTACTATGAATGTAAAGTTCTTTTTTTGTTTGTTTTTGTAAATTCTGGTGCAAGGAATTCTCATATCTTCTGTCTGAATTGTCCAAAGCCATGTTTGTTACTACTAGGGGATTCAACATTAGCCACAAAAGAAAAAAATGATTAGAAGTAATAGCAGAGATGTAGAACCTGAGTTTTAATACCATAAATCTGTAGATCGAACCAAGTTATAAAGCCTGTTTCATCTTTGTGCTTTTCAGTTACTGCTGATTGTCATCAATAAATTTCCTTTTCTTAAATCAGTTTGTTTTAAAGTTCAGTTCCTTGCAACCAAAGTATACTAAAATATGTGTTTTATTTCCTACTCTTTTAAAACAAAATTTCCCCTTTATCCAAGATGTTGCTCTTGCAGGAAAAATTTAAAATGGCAGTATTAAGAAGAGATTTTAACACTGTATTGGACCAGTATTCCTAGGAATAACGTTCTTGTACTTTGTAACAGTCACCCTTCCTGTGCAGTACAGGGGAAGACCTTCACATGCTAAGACTATTATATAATATACCAAGTCCAGAAAGAATTGTTTTATATAATCTCTATCGCCTAAAAGGCTTAGTAATGAGGCCTATTTGCATAATGGTTAAGCATTTAGCTGCTAATGGAAAGATTGTTGAATTGAACCCAACAGTGACTTTCTAGGGATAAAGAGCTCAAAATCTATTCCCATAAAGATTACAGCCTAGGAAACCTATGGGACAATTTCTGCATTGTCCTATAGGATCATTATAGGGTTGCTGTCAGTCAGAATAGACTCAGTGGTATACCACACACAACAAGCTTAGTGCTAGATTAAGCCGTCTATTTCTCCCAGCAATTAAACCTCACTAAAATCTTGAAACAACAACACAACAAGCAAAAAGCTAGAAAGTTAGATTCTAGACCTTCCTGCCGGTATAGAAAGAACTGAAGACTGAAGACCAAGAAAGAGCCAGATTCAAAGTCTACCTTGTGTTTGGTTTACACCACCTAACTCAGCAACTATGAGGTGGGGGAAGCAGGGAGAAATACCACAATGAGGAAGCATGCCAGAGTGTCCTTTCAGATACAGCCAAAAAGGGAATAAAGGAAGGATAAAGCCAAGGATTTCCCTCAGGCCTTTTCTCTCCTAATCATAGAGGTGAGTGAAAAGAGCTCAAATAGAGAACTGGAAAAAAAAAGTCTCTGAATTTGTCGGTTAGAAAATCACTAATAATACCACTAAGTGACACTAAATGATGAGTGAAGAACTCATATTACAGTGTGCATAATGATGAATGAGTGTATGTTCATATGTGTAAAGGTAGTTTGCCAAACAGTGTCTTAGCTGGGTTCTCTAGAACAAAGCCATGTAATGACGTCAGATCAAAGTGACATACTGTCAGTATAAGTTATCACTGTTGATGCTAACCTTCGTTACCTGGCAGAGGTTAGGTTTGTCAGATTTCTGTCCTATGAAGTTATTACTTTTTCTGCTTTTCTGTACTGTCTTTTTGTGTACCTTACACTTAACAAGCAGTGGAAAGCTGTTCTCCACTTCTTTGGGAATTTAGAAATTCTGTGCATAGATCTAGCTTCTCATTTCTTTATTCAATCATTTATAGATATCTGTATGGACTCAGGATGGTTGTTTTACATTTTGAATTATAATCTAATATTCTTTTATATTATTGCTCAAATTGTTCCAAGTGATCATTTATAGCTCTTTTGGTTGACTTCTGCTTTAAAATACATCCATCACTGTGCTTCTCTGTGCGTGTGTGTTGTTTTCTAGCACTGAAGATGTATTTTCCAACACTAATGATTCTTCGAACTTATCTTGAATATTTGCAGCCACAGGTCTAAAATAAGCTACTTCATCAAGGAGATACGGTTTCCTATATTCGAGAATAATAAACCCATGATTTGGCCACTAGCTGTTCTCCTTGCTGCTGCAATGTCATTGCTTCTTGGCCATCTCAGCTGACTGAGCAAGGAAATGTATGTGTGCACACTAACTACTATATGTAAACCGATCTGTTTAGTAATCTCCATGTAACATTATGTATCTGTACTAAGATAAATACGAATTTAGACTGAGGTCTCCAGCTCTAATCTGTTACTATATGGATAACTCTTTTTTGTCTGTATTCTCACATTCTAACAATGAAAGACTTGGTTCCCAACATCTTCCATTAGTTTACTTACTTATTAAATTCTCAGGTGTATTTATAGTGGTACCAGATTGTTAACCCATACCGTGATGGAAACTTTTTCCACTTAATTGCAGTATAATGTGCAATTCCACTTGCCTTTAGTCTTTCAGAAACCTGGTGTCATAGTGGTTAAGTGCGGTGTCTGCTAAACAAAGGTGGGTAGTTCAGATATGTGAGGCACTCCTTGGAAACCCTGTGGAGCAGTTCTACTCTGTCTTGTAGGGTCACTATGTGTCGGAATCAACTCGACAGGCAATGGTTTTTGTTTTGTTTTGTTTGGCTGAGTCTTACAGATCCTACTCATTTCCAGAGTTATTTAGGTCAGCACTTTTTTCCTGACCACCTTCACTGATGTTATTCGATATGTTCATAATATGATTATGTTGTTCTCTCTCTGTGCTCCATATAGCCACCAAAATATTTTTTGAATGTAGATGCATTAAAGTGCAATCTTTGTTTATGAGTTTTGACAGTTGCATAGTATTATCTATCCACCATTGCGGTATCATACAGAAAAGTTTCACCATACTAAAAACTCTCCTGGGCTCGACCTATTCTACTGTCCTCCTTTCCTATGAACCCTGATCTTTTCACTCTAATATTTTGTCCTTTTTATGACATCATACAATTAGATTCATGTGTTATGTAGCTTTTTCCCAATGGCGTCTTTAAACATTGAGTATTTGAGATTTATCTATTTCTTTTCATATCTTTATAGATTATTTCATTTTACAGCTGAATCATATTCCATTGCATGAATGTGCCAGAGTTTGTTTATTCATTTACTTATTGAATCTTGGTTGCTTTCAAGATTTGTAAATAAACCTTTTGTAAACATTTGCTTACAGGTGTTTGTGTAGGCAATTTTTTTTTCCAGATTGCGTGGTAATAATATGTTTCGGCTTTGTAACAAATTGGTGAACAGCCTTCCAAAGTACTTACAGATCATCTTGTATTCTGACCAACAATCCTGAGAGTTCCTGTTGTGCCATACCTTCACCAGCAAACAGTATTGTTTGTTTTTAAATTTTAGTTATTCTAATAGGTGGATAATAGTATCTCATTATTTTAATGTGTAATTCCCTAAAAAAAGTGGGAAACACTGGTGCTATAGGGTTAAGTGCTGCATCTGCCAGTGCACCAGGTGCTCCTTGGAAACTCTATGGAGCTGCTCCAGGCTGTCCTGTAGGGTCACCATGAGAGGGAATCAACTTAAAGGTAGTGGGTTTCTGGTAATGAAAAACGACATTGAGTATCTTGTCTTATGCTTTTTTGCCATCTGTATGTGTAATTTAGTAAGGTATCTGATTAGACCTTTTGTCCATTTAGCAACTGAGTTTTGTTTTCTTATTGAATTTTAAGTTATGTATTTTGCATAGAGGTCCTTTATCAGATAGCCATTTTATTAATATTTTATCTTAGCCTGTAACTAGTTTTTTAAATCTCTTAACATTATCTTTTGAACAGTGTATTTCATTTTAATGAAGTCCGAACGATCCATTGTTTTCTTTCATGATTCCTGTGTTTTATGCTTTAGTTAAAAACTCATTGCCACACCAAAAGTCACAGATTTTCTGTTTGTTTGTTTTTCATAGTTCTACTTTCTTTATTTTGATAAATAGGTCTGAAACAAAACACTTGACATTTCAGCATTGTCCTTCAGTGGATGCAGGCCTATTTCAGTTATCTACCTCTCTTTATGTAAGGCACTGCAGTTTTTATCTTTCAAGGGAATTGGTCTGTTTTATGTAAGTTATCATATTTGTGGTTATAAAGTTCTTCGTGACATCTTTGTTATCATTTTAATGGTCATGACAACCTCAATTTTATTTCTGCTATAAGCAGTTTCTATCTTCTGTCTCTCTCTCTTTTTTTATTTTCTTCATCTGGGTAGATGTTTATCATTTTATTGATCTTCCTAAAGAACCAGTTACTGCTTTTGTTAATTTTCTCAATTATGTTGTTTCCAACTTTATTATTTCCAGTATGTTTTTGTATTTTTTTTTTTTTCTTCAGCTTAAATTGGTCTTTTTTCTCTAACATCCTAACATGGAAGCTAAAGTTACTGATTTTGTATCTTGCATCTTTTCCAAGATACTCATTTAATACTACATATTTTCTTCTAATCATTGCTTTAACTGCATCCTATACATTTTGATTAATGGTCTTTTTATTTTCATTTAGCTCAAAACATTTTTAGTCTCTTTCGAGAAGTCTTCTTTCACTCATGCAATATTTAGAAGTATGTTGTTTACTTTCCAAACGTTTGGAGATTTTTCTAGTGCTTTATAGTGTATGTGTACACACAGACACAGACACAGACACACACATGTATATAGATAGATAGATAGATAGATAGATAGATAGATAGATAGATAGATAGATAGATAGATAGATTTCTAGTCTAATTCCATTGTCATATGAAAACATAGTTTGTATAATTTTTTATTCTTTTAAGTTAGTTGTTACTGTTGTTAGGTGTCATTGAGTAGGATATGGCCACTACCAACTCCATGCATAACAGAAAGAAACATTGCCTGGTCCTGTGTCATCCTCACAGCCACTGCGTAGTTTGAGACTGTTGGTTCAGCCACTGTATCAGTCCACCTTGTTATAAGTCTTTCTCTTTTTCACTGATCCCCTACTTTACCAAACATGATATCCTTTTCTAAGGACTAGTCCTGCCTAATACATGTCCAAAGTATGTGAGAAGAAGTTTCCTCATCCTTGCTTCCAAGGGACAGTCTTGGTTTATTTTTTCCAAGTTAAATTTATTCACTTTTCTGTGATTCCATAGTATACGCAATAGCCTTTGCCAATACTCAAATATATCAATTACCCTTCCTCTTTCATACTCATTGTCCACTTTTGCATTCTATGAGTTGCTCTAAGTTGGAATCAACTTGACAGCACTGGGTTTGGTTTGATTTTTAGTTATGAGATGATAGAGAATATCATGTACTTAAATTAATTGTGTTTTATGGCTCAGATGAATGCTCCATTTGAGCTTGAGAAGAATGCAGGTCTTCATGTTTTTGATGAAGTATTCTGTATGTATAAACCAGATCAAGTTCATTGATAATGCTACTCAGGTCAACTGATCCCTAACTGATTTTCTATTTACTTTATTGATTACTACAAGGGACGTGTTAATGCCTCTATTACTGTGTTTCCCTATACATCTGTTAGTTTGTTGTATTGCAGTAGCTTGTATGTTGTGATACTGGAAGCTATGCCACTGGTATTTCAAATACTACTAAGGTCACCCATAGTGAACAGATTTCAGCAACACTTCTAGACGGAGACAGACTAGGAAGAAAGACCTGGCAGTCTACTTGTGAAAAAATTAGTTAGTGAAATCCTTATGAATAGACCAGAGCATAAGCTGATATAGTGTAAGATAAGCTCCTCAGGTTGTCAGGTACACAAACTATGAAGGGAAGAGCTGCATCCTTAAAGAAGACTTGACCTCAATCATATGTATGGTGTCAAGATTTCAGGAACTTCATTTGCTGATGTGGCAGACTCAAAATGAGAAGAAACAGCTGCATATATCAGTTATTAACAGGAATATTGAATGTACCAAGTAGGAATTTAGGAAGATTTAAAGTCATCAAAAATTAAGTTTAATGCATAAACATTGATATCCTAGCCATTAGTGACATGAAATGCATTACCACTGGTCATTTTGAATTAGGCAATTATATGATCTACTATGCCAGAATTGATTGATTGAACAGGAATCATGTCACATTCATCATCAAAAAGAACATTGCAAGGTCTGTCCTGAAGCACAAATCTGTCAGTAATGTGCTAGCATCAATAAGCCTACAAAGAAGACCAGTGAATATGACTGTTATTCAAATTTACACACCAACCACTAAGGCCAAAATTGAAGAAATAAAAGATTTTTACAAACCTTTGTTGCATGAAGTTGATCAAACATGGAATCAAGATACATTGATAACTACTGGTGATTGGAATATAAAAGCTGGAAACAATAAATATTGGTAATTAGAAAGTATGACTTTGATGATAAGAATGATTCCTGAGATCACGTGATAGAATTTGACAAGGCCAATGACTTCTTCATTATATTCACCTTTTCTCAGCAACATAAATGGTGGCTTTACAGGTATATGTCACCAGATGGAATACACAGGAATCAGATTTTCTACATCTCTAAAAAGAGTTTATGACAATGCTCAATATCATCAGTCAAAACAAGACCAATAGTCAACCGCAGAACAGACAATTAATTACTCATGAATAAGTTCAAATTAAGCTGAGTAAAATTAGAACAAATCTGCAGAAGCCAACATTTGACACTGAATATATCTCACCTGAGTTTGAAGTTCATCTCAATAATATATTTGATGCATTGAACAGTGTTACTCAAGACCAAATGGGTGGTACAATGACATAAAGGACATCACACATTAAGAAAGCAAGAGATTGTTGAATAGATTGGAAAGAAAGGAAAGACCAAAATAGATGTCAGGAGAGACTCTGGAACCGCTCTTGTACATCAAGGAGCTAAAGCAAAAGGAGGAAATGAAGAAGTAAAACAGCTAAACAGAGTATCTCAAAGGACAGATCAAGAAAACAAAGTACTACTATAAAATTTGCAAAGACCTTGAATGAGAAAAGCAAATGGGAAGAGCAAGTCCAGCATTTCCCAAGCTGCAACAACTGAAGAAAAATTTCAAGCCGTAAGTTAAAATGCTGAAGGAATCTCTAGGGGGAAAACATTAGACGATACAAGAAGCATCACAAGAATATTGATACAAAGAGTCACTGTACCAAAAAGAATTGATTGCTATTCAGTCATTTTAGGAAGTAGCATATGATAAAGGAGCAGTGACACTGAAAGAAGTCCACTTGGGCAGTGGTGAAAAATGAGACTCCAGGAATTAACAAAATACCAATTGAAATGTTTCAACAATTGGATGTGGTATTGCAAATCCTCACTCATGTATGCTGAGAAATTTGGAAGACAGTTACCTGGCCAACTGACCCAAAAGGATGAGTATCTGTGCCCATTCCAAAGAAAGGTCATCCAGCTGAATTCAGAAATTATGAAACAATATCATTAATATTACACAAAAGTAAGATTCTACTGAAGTTGCATTCAAAAGCAGTTGTTCCAGTACACTGAGAGAGAATTGCCAGAAATTCAAGCCAGATTCAGAAGAGGACATGAGAAGAGGAAGGAGGGATGTCATTTCTGATGTTAAATGGATCTTCACTGAAATTTGAAAATATCAGAAAGATGTTTACCAGCATTTTGTGGACTATGCGAAAGTGTTTGACTGTGTAGATTGTAATATTTTATGAATAACATTGCCAACTTCCAGAATAGCTCACTGTATTCATGAGAAACCTGTACATATACTGAAGGCTGTCACTTGAGTAGAACAAAAGGACACTGTGTGGTTTAAGGTCAGGAAAGGCATGCCTGCGGGTTGTATCTTTTTGCCATACTTATTCAATCTGTATGCTGAACAAATAATGCAAGAAACTGACTATATGAAGAAGAATGGGGCTTCGTGATTGGAGAAGGACTCGTTAACAACTTGCAACATGCAGACAACACAATCCTTAGATGAAGTAAATATTTTTGTACTCCTTCATATGTTAATACATTCAGTAATGTTGCTTGGAAAAGAGACGTCAAGCTTGTTGGATATTTGGTGATTTTAATAATTCAACTTTCCTCTAGGTGTGCAACATCAAATAATAGTCTCAAGAGGATCAATATGGTTTATAAGTTTTATTCCTAATCTAGTGAATATAATAATATCTCAAATACAGAACTCATGCTACATAATACAGGTTGCACAGAGACTAATATCAGTCTTACTAAACTTGCCCACAAGTCTTTATCTAGACATCTGTCTATAATGAAATCTGGATTTACAAAAGACATTCTAAGTCCCTTATGTAGCCTGTTGCATGGATGATCATGATCTTTTGACAAATGCCTTTATCAAGAACAATACACAAGAATTATATCTTATTCTCTTAAGTCTCTCATTATCTGAACATATCATCTATATTTCGGGATATCCACATATTAAGTAGGAAGAGCACCACTCAAGTATAGAAAGTGAAATTCCAGATATTTTTCAGCTTCCACTGTAGCTTTAAAGTCAGGAAAGGTGTGCGGCATGGTCATATCCTTTCACCACACCTTTTCAATCTGTATGCTGAGCAAAGAATCTGAGAAGCTGGATTATACAAAGAGTGAGGCATCAGGATTGGACGACGACCCATTAACAACCTACATTATGCGATGACCCCACCTTACTTGTTGGAAGTGGAGAACATTTGAAAGACTTACTGACGAAGATCAAGGACCACAGCCGTCAGTAGGGATTGCACCTCAACATCAAGGAAACAAAAATCCTCATAACTGGACCAGTAAGCAACATTGTAATAAATGGAGAAAGGATTGAGGTTGTCAAGGATTTCGTTTTACTTGAGTCCACAATCAATGCCCATGGAAGCAGCAGTCAAGAAGTCAAAAAATTCATTGCATTGGAAAAATCTTCTGCTAAGGACCTGCTTCAATACTGAAAAGTAAAGATGTCACCTTGAAGACTGAGATGCACCTGACCTAAGCCATGGTATTTTCAACCACATCATGTGCAAGTGAAAGCTGGACACTGAACAAAGAACACAGAAGAATTAGTGTCTTAAATTGTGGTGTTGGAGAAGAATATTAAGTGTACCATCGACTGCCAAAAGAACAAACAAATCTGTTTTGGAAAAAGTACAACCAGAGTATTCCTTGGAAGCAAAGATGGCAAGACTACATCTTACATACTTTGGATCGGACCCTGGAGAAAGTTGTCACTCGTGGTAGAGTGGAAGGTCAGTGAAAAAGACGAAGACCCTTGATGAGATAGATTGACCTAGTGGCCGCAAGATTGGTCTTAAGCATAAAAATGTTTGTGGACATGGCGCAAGACCAGGCATTGTTTTGTTCTGTTGTTCCAAGGGTTGCTATGAGTTGGAACTGACTCAATGGTACCTAACAACAACAACAACAATGTAGCTTGGTCTCGTAATTTAGTTTCTGCTAATCACTTACAGCTACCACATAATTTAAATCAGTCTAATTATTCAAAATAAGAGCTACGTTATTAAATTCATCACTGGAATCAGCAGCAGGTCCATTTGTTGAGGCAACAACAGTAGGGCTACTTGTGGCAGCATTCACCACCCAAAGATGGTGCTGGTCAAAAGACCCTGTGTACCTACCCAGTGAGAGTAATAGTTGCTAGACTTACCTGCATTGTGATTTCACAGACTATTTTTGTCTATTTTCCTACTAAGCTGGTTTTTCTGAGACTCAAAAAATTCCAAGACCCTCCAAATATCCCTTAAAAATCTTTTAACTTAATTTGTCTCTATTTTATAAACCTGAGTGTCCTTACTGATGTAGAAAATGTCACCTAGATTACTTAAACATAGTAGAGGAATTCTATGATTTATTTTCCCAACTAGTTAAATCTGAGAGCAGTGAAAATACAGCTACTCTTAGGGGTTAAAATTCTGGAAGTATTTACAATTAGAAGGATAAAAATCAGTCCCATTGATTGCTTGTGGTTATTTGAAATGAAATGCCCCCTGAATGCAAAAGTTTGGGAATAGCAGGAGTTTTTCCCTAGAATAAATGAAAGTCAACAGTGATTTCACTAACTGTGAAAGGTTTCTCCACTCTAAACACTGAACAACTTAAATAAATAAAAATAAGTGTTCAAATTTCCATATTTTTTCTCATAAAGAAAGGAAACAAGACTTGTATTATTTGTTTTTCTTGAAGCTACAGTTCTTAGATGGCCCAAAATCAAACTAATTTTGATGCTGTGTATTAAATTTCAAAGATATTTAAATTCATAGACTCTGCAGGTAAATAGGAAATTCTCACATTGATTGGGAACATATTAGAGCATGGTATCTAGAATGGAGATATTTTGGTAACTTAAATATCTTGAGCCCTCAGACTTCATTGATCTTAGCAACTGAAGCAGTTCTTCATTCTTTGTTTGATAAAAGTTTCCTTCCCAAATTGAAGATGTTGTTACTTTGAAGGGAGAGGATAGTTTAGGATAGTTTATAATCCAAACCCACATCCTTCTTTAAAAAAAAAAAATATATATTGTACTGTAAATGAAAGTTTACAATCCAACTCAGTTTGTCATAGAAAAACTTATACAATGCTATGTAATTCTAGCTGCTCTGTGCACACTGTGACAACACACTCCTCCTTCCCACTCTGTTTCCCATGTCCATTCAATTAGCTCCTGTCCCACTCTGTATTCACATCTCTCACCTGGACAGCATCTGCCCAATTAGTGTCATGTATCTACTTAAGCCAAGAAGCACACTGTTTTTGCCAGTATAATTTTATGTCCCAAAGTTCAGTGCAATCTTTGTCTGGAGAGTTGACTTTTGGAATGGTTTCCCTTCTGGGCTAAGTGAGATTCCAAGGACCATGTTTTGTGTGGACTCTCCAGTCTGTGAGACCATCAAGTTTTGTCTTTTAAACAGAGTTCAAGTTCTGCACCCAGATTTTCTCCCACTAAGCCAGGGATTCTGTGTTGTGTTCCTGTCAGGGCAGTCATTGGTGGTGGCTGGATGCCATCTAGTTCTTCTGGTCTTATGCTAATGTAGTCTCTAGGTTATGTGACCATTTCTGTCTCTTCGGCTCATATTTTTCTGAAGTCTTTGATGACCTTTATTCTCCTTTGCTCCAGGTTGTTTGGGACCAATGGAAGCTTCTTAGATGGCTGTTTGCTAGCTTTTAAGACCCAGCCTCCACTCACTAAAGTAGGACATAGAACAACTTCTTTAAAAACTTTGTTATAGCAATTCATCTAGATGCCCCGTAAAACCATGGTTCCCAGGCCCCTACTACTCTGTCCTTGGAAGTGTTGAGTTGTAGTTAGGAAACTTTTTAGGTTTAGTCCACTTGTGCGGACTTCTCCACTGTGTGTTGTCCATCTCTTCACCTAACTTAATTCTTATCTACTGTCTAATTAATGGAACCCCTGGTGGATACTGGTTAAGTGGTTAACAGCTACATCTGCTAACCAACAGTTTGACTGCTCTGATCTGCCAGGCACTCACTGGAAACTCTACAAAGCAGTTTTACTCTGTCCTGTAGAGTCTCTATGAGTCTGAATTGACTTGATGGCAGTGAGTTTTGGTTTTAAGAACTGGAGCTGGAATCAGAGCTTTAGCTCAGGTTCAGGGCAGGACTGGCACACATATCTCTGGAAGATAGGATAGTTCTTCCTCAGGAGATTTTCAAACTTTGGATGATATTACTTAAGCTGACAACTAAGGAGTAACTCATTAGAAGTTGTGAATTTGCCCTTTCAGAATTTTTCTGGAATCATTTCACCCAAGTAAGTCTTCATTACGAACTTTTTGATACCAGCTTGTATATCTCCTAAGGACATATCTTTTGATTAAGCTTGAGTGTGTTGATTTTAGGAATTTCAAGGACAGGTGGTCAAAGTCAAGATGCTGCAACACAAAATGTCCTGATTCAGAGTAATGTGACCAAAGTAGATTGAAGAGTTGAGTGGGCACTGTACTGGTCTAATGTAACAGAAAAATCAAGGCCAAGATAACATAACTATTTTATCTCAGTCTTATAAATAACAAGGAAGTACACCCAAAATAGTGCTCAGCCATTATCCTGTTGCTTTCTACTTGATTCTGACTCATAGCAACCATTTTCTACCAAACACGATGAGTTCACCTCTTGTGTTCTCCTTAAGAATAACTAACGGTCAAGTGGATTTAAGCCAAGTGGATTAAAACCAGGCATAGTGTGTTATGTGTGGCAAGTAAGGAGGCAGGGAGCTCACGGTTAAGTAAAGGAACATCTCCCAGAACAAAGGGCGGTGAGAAGTTTTATACTATGCAGGAAAAAGGACATTACACAATTCATTAAATTTCTGGGAAACAGCGTATGTATCTTAAATTGCAGGTTGAGACTTAGCACAAAAGTGGTAGGCAGACCCCTCTCTCGCAAATTGAGTCCAGCTAATGCCTGGTGATGAGTGTCTGACTTTTTCAGTTCCTTGACACGGGTTTCTTTGTTTCTAGGCAAAACTCATTACAGAATGGAGTCATTTAGCAGTCATTCAGGTCTCTTGTTGCACATGCCTGAGATACTGGCTCTAGCAAGCTAACCCAAAAAACAATTAAAAGCAGGAAGAGAAGAGTGAAGTGAGGGTCTCATGCTTTGTGCTTATGTAAGCAAGGTGATGTTGCTTGAAAACTTCCTGCTGACATAGCCTGTTGCCAAAGGCCTCTTCTATTCTTGGTTGGTCTCAGCAATAGTACTAGTTTGTCCCGAATTTCAGTTTGAATTCCATTAAACTCTTCCAAATTGGAACAATTCCAGTTTGAATGACTATACGATATTTACAAGTGATATATAGATAAAATTGATAAGTTGTAGTCAGTTTGTCCAGTTTGAAAATAACTTAGATTTCATAGAATACTATGGGGCAGTGGGAAATATTTATTGTGAAATCATTAATTAAAATATGTAGGTAGAAGACATGAAGTTAATCATGAGAAAACATTTTGTGGTTGAATCAAGTATCACATTACTGATGCTGAAAAGCCTAAAATTTCTTCAGAGATAGTTTTACATATTGAACAAATCCCATATTAACATGAGGTTATAGACAAAGTATCTAAAATGCAAGAATATTATTTGGTGCACTGAATTGAGTTGTCTGGATTGCGATGACTTCATTAGTTGTACCAGGTCACGACTGTCATCATTTAACTTCCCTGTGAAGTGTATGTACTTGGCTACATTTGGTTCTTAATTATCAAAACCCAAAAGAGAAGTGTAAATTTTGCAAAGGAAAGTAAAACAAGCAACAATGACAGCAATAAAACAACTAGCTCTGAAAACAGTAAAATTATATTACTTATTTAGTTTAGTTATTTTCTGTTCTTTTTTGATTTTAAACTCATTGAAAGTAGAAATTTTGGTCAAAGTAATTGACAGTTTTATTTCTGCATTTAGAAAATTACCTAACATATAATAAATAGATACTTAATATTTATTGGATTGATAACTGTATGCTTTTATATGATTTGACTTAGATATTTTAGTTCTGTACAGTATTATTTTTACTCTAAATTTAAAAATTATGCTGAGGAACCTAAGAGAAGGTGAAGTGTTTTAAGTTCCTCAAAATATAATCATTGTATGATTTTAAATATTATAATTAAAATCTTGCAGTGTCAGTTTCATTCTGCTAACTGAAACTGATTTAATTTAAAATTCAAGACAATGTGATGTAGTACAAAAATGTTAAGATGCCTCAACCTATTGTCATCAAATAAAATAGTAAGTAGCTTTTGATTTTGGCATTGTTCCTGGAAACTTGGTGAACATTTCTGAATCTGTCAAACATTCTGTACAATTGTGGCAAACATCAGCCTTATAATATGGTATGGGACAAGAAGAGCAATGATTCCTATTTTGTCCAGAGGAAAAATAGATATGATGATAAAAAAGAGAATGGCTATGATTGTCAGACCAAGCAGGTTTTCTGGAAGAAGGCCACACTACAAAGAGAATTGTTCTATATGTTAATAGGTATGAACACTTTTAACTGGAAAGAGACAAGGAAAGACTGAGTCACACAGTTATAACATTTATCTTCTTAACGACGATAACAAAATCATGATGTTATATTTGAAAGATGCAGCATATGAAGTTTATTTACCAACAAATGTTTGAATATCTTTTTATCTAGCAAAAGTAGAAATATTCTTTTGAAGTAAGGGACAACAATTATATTGATTAAATTGATCATTTTAATAGCTGATAGAGTATGATTAGGTGACATATTAAAATTTTACATGCATAAATTTTTCTTATCAGAAATCAATAATGCTTGCTAATTAATACAAAGATAAAAATTCTGATAATTGTAAACAAATTCTACCTAATCTCCCCAACTAACGTTCATTTTTAAGTAGATGGCTATATATATCCAGATGTTAAGTGTATGCATTTTATTATCCATAAAATTTTAACTATGTTGTATGTATTATTTTGCATTTCATTGAACAATAATATTTCATTGGCATATTTGTGTCACTACATAATCCTAAATAGCATGATATTTTGTAATGACTACATTTTATTCTATTTTAAATGTATGCAGCCTGTCACAGAATATATGTGACCTATTGTTAAAGGAGATGGTCTAACTTTCATAGACTAGAAGAACAACTCTCCTGCCCTGCACATATCTATATCTTAAACAAAGAAAACATAACCACACATTTATTTATTTATTTACCTCACTTTTAGCCTCCCCTCAATTCTAGCAGCACAGTAGAACATGTAATTTAGTGCTTAGGTATCAAACTTTGGACCCCGGCAACCTGATGTGTAATTGTGAAAATGCTATATGACTATAAGTGTATAGACTAAGCTATCTGTAAAATAGGAAACATTTTATTATGAGCTACTTATAGTAGTAATGAGAACTAAACAAGTTAACAAATTTTAAAACATTTAAATAATGACCAGCATATTAAGCAAACAGCAATACAGTGGTTAATAGTTCTAACTATTCTTTGTTACTATTATTTCATTAGTAACGGATATAGGTCATTTGGAAAGAGACGGAATTCAGCTTCCTGTCTGAAGGATAAGCTATAGGTATACTCAGTACACTGAAGAATAAAGATGAAATTTATTTACCAAAACAGAAAAAATATTACCTCTACACATGCCGTGGAAGTCTAAGTGGGTTATGTCACTATGTGAATTATTTTCACATATGTTGTTTTATAACAACATAGGAATAAAAAAAATGCAGTGTAAACTATATCAGGATAAGAGAAAACCTGGAATGTTGACACACTCAAGTGATAGAACAAAGAGGAAGTTACTACAGTTAAGTGTGTGTGTGTGTGTGCTTATACATGCACACATGTATATATGGAGACATGGAAGGACCAAATTATTTGAAGCATATGGAAGCCATCTTCTTATCTGCTCCAAATGTCTCAGAGTCAAAACCAAGAGGCTTTGTTAAGAAATCATCTACCTGTACTTCCACAATCTCACTGGTTGTGTCTTGAGTCAAATAATAAAGGGCAAACACTTTATCAAGGAAAATGATTTTAAAAAAGCCCTATCAAATTTGCTTATACAGCTATTGTACCAGATAATGTTTTATAAAACAATATCTGATCAAATGAAGTAATTCAAATAACTGATTTTTAAAACTGAGTTACCGAAGGACCACTTGTGCAGTCTTAGTCTTTCCTGCCTGTTACCATCCAGTTTATTCTGACTCATTGCAGCCCTGTGTGCTAGGAGGTAGAACGGCTGCAGGGTTTACTTGCTTATACTCTTTATGGAAGTAGTTTGCCAGGTCCTTCCTCCCTCGTGCTGCTGAGTGAATTAGAGACTCCAGACTTGAGGTTAGGGTCAACTGCAAACCATTTATGCTACCTGAAGACCTCGGCCTTCACCAATACAATGTAAAAAGCTTAAAAACTGTAGCAACAGACATTTAGGATAGTTTTATAAATATTAATTATACAAAGACTTTATATAGGTTTATTTATTTATTTGTTGTGATTGAGTGAAAGTTCACCATCTGGTCCAAATTTGCATGCCCACCTATGTGCAGCTCCTTCCACTTTCCTTGCCCAGTGACTGCACACTCCTCCTTTCCATTCTGTACATGTCATATCCCCTTAACAATCTCCCATCCCCTCCTCTCCAACCTCTCCACTCCCCTCTAGTAAGATGCCAGTAGGACAACATCCTATAGATGCATAGAACTATAAAGTGCACACACAATATGGTCACTCTTTGTCACCAAGTCGAAACCATTCCTGTACAAAGAGTTGAGCTCAGTAATGATTTATGATCAGGGGCAACATCAGATCTAGGGTCCATGCTCCCAGGGGAATCCCGAGGCTTTCAGACCATCAATTGAGGCCTTTTAGTGGAGTTCTCAAGGTGCACCCCCTTTTATTCTTGTGCTGCCACTGGGACCCAACTTTGTGAGCCCCATCACAGCCATCTCCTTTGGTGGCTGGGCACCATCCGGTTCTTCTGGTTGCATGTTGATATACTCACCCATTCACGTGGGTCTTTCTGTCTTCTGGGTTCTCTTTCCCCTATGTTGTTTTGGTCCTCGGTGATCATCTGTTCTTTCTGAGTTGGGACTATTTCGTGTGTTAAGATTGGATGAGTTTTCAGGTTATGATGAAATCCAGTTAATCTGATCTTCTTTCTAATGTGTGCTGTTGCTGATTTCACCCAACCAAATTTCTGTCAACTACCTCATCTATAAGCAACCTCTCTCTCCTTTCCTTCCCTCCCTTGCAGTTGTCAAAGAGTCTTCCTCTGTACATGAGTCTGTTTTTAAGTCCTTATAGTAGAGGCCTCATACAATATTGTCCTTGTGCTACTGACTGATACCACTCAACAAGAGTTTCTATAGGTTTTTGTAACTGTATTTTTTCCTTTATGTACATAAATTCTGAGTGATTGGCACAAAATTAATAGCCAAAGTTAATAAAAGGATGATTATAAAATGAGAAAAAGAATTGATAATTATTATAAAGCTCAAATGACATTTGAGTGAGAAAGATATTCAACCAAGAGGACAGGAGAACTGAGTTAAAGATAGAATAATATACAATGTAGAAAAGAAATATTTAGCTGCAATATCACAAATGTTAGCATCTGGTATAAGGATATTTAAAAAAGCAGAATAAGAAAATAAAACAAAAGACACTAGAATTACTATTCTTCATTTAGCTGAAAAGTTAAGACATTGGCATTTCATACTTCTGGCCACCAAAGATATACATGAATTTGCATACACACAGAAGAGCCCATAAATGCAGGGGTAATAACATACACAGACTTCAATTTTTTTAATTTCAACTTTTAAGTTTTATTTAATCTTCCATTATGTAGAAAAATTTCCTGTCATTTAGAAACAAGAGCTATGCAGACACATGTATTCTCTGCGTTGTCCAAGCTTATCATATCAGAACTCTGTGGAAACCCTGCTGGCAGAGTTGTTACATGCCACAGCTGCATGCCCAAACATCTGCAGTTCCAACGCACCAGATGCTCCTTAGAGAGTCTGCTGCAGAGTTCCGTTCTGTCCTCTAGTGGCGTTGTGAATTGGAATAGACTCGATGGCAATGCTTTGTTTGTTTGGGGGTTTTGATGCATTTAAAGTGAGGAGAATAAGAACAAGGTAGAATATAGAATATTATAACATGATTCTCAAGAAAATAGATGATGTATTTGTGACTTCATAAACTGAAGAGAAAAAATATTAGAAGCAAAGTAGTAGATTTCAAAAGTTGCTCTTGAACAAAGGCTGTCTATGAGTCTTGTAATATTAAAAAAATAAAAAACCTTCAGTGTTGCATCTACTGTAATCTCTAAAATGATTACTGTAATGTATTTTGTATCTGCAGACTTCATTATATTTTGTTGGATATCTATTTTCCTATTGTAGAAATCAAGATAATAGAACAAACAATAACAGATAAAAAACAAACAAATCCATAAACTTCAACTCAGTAATCTGGAAAACTCATATAATTCAAATATCTTTTCTGCCTCTATCTTCTTTCCTGTCACAAATTTTGTTGCAATATGTTATATTTTGAATGGATACACAAAGTACTCACTGACATAGCAATATCTTTGGCATTGGAATATAAAATATTCATTTGGAAAAGTAGGAAGAAAGGTTTTATATGATTATGCTTTTCTGAAATGATTAACCTGCTTTGAAGTAGGTGGATTAAATGAAGGCTTGTTTTTCCCCTTCAGTGAAAATAGATTAAATGTTTATTTGTAGATATTTCATATTTAAGACTGGATATGCTCTGGATTCTGTCCATTATCTAAGAAAAGAGAA
This sequence comes from Heterohyrax brucei, assembly GCA_028571685.1. NCBI lineage: Eukaryota > Metazoa > Chordata > Mammalia > Hyracoidea > Procaviidae > Heterohyrax > Heterohyrax brucei. The sequence goes on along the minus strand of CM053142.1, from coordinate 122,823,284 downwards.
TTTGGTTACATATATCTGAGTTTTCATAAAGAAATTGAAGCATATGTTGTGGCATGTGCTTTCATTCCTAACTCACAAAATTACTAGAAAGACTAATGAGACATTTAGGCTGAAAAATTCAATTAAAAGTATTAGTATTTTAGTCAGTGTGTATCCTGATTTCCACTTGACATAGGTAGTGGTAGGAAATTGTACAATTACTTAAAAAACACATCAGAATTTATAATACTAGATTTATTTTTAATTATTAAAAATTCTCAAGACTTGTGTTAATATAATATTTAAAATATTAAAAATCTGGTGACATGATCATAGTGTTACTTAACTACTACCAAGTTTGCTGGATGAATTTCTTCTATGTGATATTTTCCTACGTAAACTCTGGTGGTGTAAGGAAACCCTAGTGGCACAGTGGTCAAGTGCTACATCTGCTTAGCAACAGGTCAGCAGTTCAAATCCACCAGACATTCCTTGGAAACCCTAGGGAGCAGTTCTACTCTGTTCTATAGGGTTGTGAGTCACAGTTGACTGGAGGGCAGTGGGTTAGGATCTTATTTACAGAAATATTTTCAAAATGTCAAATAGAATGTATCATCTTATTTAGCTGTAGCAATTTCAAATTATGGCCTTTTGTCCTATTAGGGCCATTTTTTTCTACATTTATTCTCTACTGATTGAGCTGTTTATTGTTATAATATTTATAACTGTAGTGGTGTATACATTGACAGACTTGATAATTAAGTGACAACTGAATTTATCATTTGTCATTCTAAAAAATTTGGTAATTTGAAGCTAAACTGATAGGAGTTTTGTCTTATAAGTAAAGTAGGAATAATTTAAAAGTTTTCAGTTTATAAGATATTGTGACCATGATCTAAATTTTCTGTTTCCTGGAATCACCTTTTGGTTATGAGACATGAAATATCATGTCATTTTGTTTCAATTCTTGGGAAGAGGATACTAATTATCTTATATAATTACAAAATGTCTTTGGGCTCAGTTATGAAGTCAGGTGATTTATTATTTTTAGTTTTGGTAAATAATGTACATAAGCAATATGGTATAGTGTCTAAATGCCCATAATGAAGAGTTGTTTAGAGAAAATGTCTCACAGATGACTTATTAAATACAAATTAATTATAATACTACATAATGGCATTCTGCTGTGTACTTCTCAACACACAGTGATATCACTTTGATAGACTGAAATCAGCCATGCTGAGGGCAAACTATGGAAATTAGTAAACTCTGCAAATCAGGACTTTTTCTAGCCACTTGTTAAACACTTACTAGCAGACCAATGAATCCAGTCTATATGACAGATCTGAGAGAGATGGTTGTCCACAGAAGGAGATAGCTGAGCACTAGCTCATAAGGGACATAAGGGAACTTTGGGGGCTTTTGCTTTTGAACTTACTTGTTGGATAGTTAAATTGATAGATACATTTGTCTAAACTAACCAAAATATATTCTTAAAATTGCTGCAATTTCTTCCATGTAAGCTGTAATTCAATAAAGTTGATTTAAAAAAAAAAAGAGGGAGGAGACAAGAGCTGTGATGTAATGATAGAATAAATAAATAAATAAGCATTGGTTTGGGGGTTTTACCCAGATGGACTTAGAGTGGCACTAGGGGTACAGCCAGCATGGCAAGATATAAGGTTGAGAGAACACAGGCATAGAAACTCTTGCATTTTTAAAAATCACTGTGATTAGTCAGATCCCTGATTAGCTGATGGGATCCTTCAGAGTTGGGTGAAGCGCATGAAATTTATGAGTAAAGTTTTACTGAAGCAAATATTCATTACCATTTTCTGCAGGTAGGCTTAGGTTTCAGAATTAGGCTTCAATCCAATAAAAGAAATATACTTACTTTTAAATAATCTGATGACAAATCAAAGAAAAATGGTAAAGAAATAATCCTAGCTAGTTGAAATGTAGTGGTGAGATTATGTGGATGCTAGAGAACCTGAGAAGGTCCATCTTCACCCTTAGAAATACTACATAGAGGATTTTGCATGAGAAAAACCATCCTTCATGGGATTCTCATGCTAAGATTGTCTATGTAATGTGAACTTTGGTTCCCATACAATTGTAGCTGCTGGATTTTCAGCTGAACTTGCCATTGTTTGAAGCCGAGACAGAGAAGACTGAGTATGAATATTGCTTTTTTTAGTGAACGTGGTACTCTGCTTCTTGAATGGCCCACTGTGAACCATGCGTCTTCATATTCACATTGATGTGTAGTGCCCTACTTCCTTAACTCTGGGTTTGATCATGTGATTAGCTTGGGCAAAGTAGCAAGCCTGATGAAAGGGAAGTTTTAGTAGTTTCTTACACATTGGTGCTTCTGCACTATTCCTTCTTAGAAATAGTTTATCATGACGTGAGTCAAATGGAAAGGCCCTTCTATATGAAAACGCAAATCAAAGGTTTCAGGTGATCTCTCATCTGGAGACTAGTCATATAGTGAGGCCATTTTTGAGTTTTCAGTCATTCTGGCACTCCAGTAAGGCAAAATATGACTCAGAAGACATGCCTGTCAATTCATCAAATCCTGAGAAGTAATAAATTATTGTAATTTCAAGATACCAACATTTTGATGATGCATAGGCAGCAATAAAATACTGAAATGGTGAGCATCTGTTTGGAATCTACCTTCATCCTTACTCCTATTATTGGTCTACTTGTCATTATTTAAATGGTGCACAGTACAACAAATATTAAGGAACAATTTACCTTAGACTATAAGCAATGCTTTACTATTTTATTTTCCATTTTAGTATATGCGTTAGGAAAAAAAATTCTTTAAATAGTCATTATTTAGATTGAAAGAATAAGAACTGCACAATTTCCTACAATCTTAAAAATGGTTTTCTTTGATGACTATGACATAATAATGAATGTTCATTCTTTAGGCAGAAGAATCATTTGTTACGGATTAGTGTTTAGTTTATGAGAAAGTGTAAATGTTTAAGACAGAGACTCCCATGATGTTTCATACTTTTTGACACATTCAGACTAAACTTTTAAAACTCTCATTTCTGAATCATACTACATATGATTCACATGCTTTCCAATTATAATTGCAAGAAAAGTGCATATATCATGTTCAGTTGTAGGACTTCTAAGGATTAAATGCTGGAACTGAGCAATTCACAAATCTGATTGTTCCTTAAGAATTGGAGAATGAGATCTGTCATAGATTAAATTGTTTCTCCATAAAAACTGTGCATCATACCTGGTACGGTGTGATTTTTCCTCATATTATGAATCCTGTCTGTGTGAAGTTAATGACGGAGGATGGGTGGTGGTTGTGTTGTTGAGGCTGGAGTCAATGCACAAGATTGTATTTGTGTCTTGAGGTAAACTCTTGGGATATAAAAGAGAGAAGTGAGCAGATAGGAGGATCTCATGTCACCAAGAAAGTACCTGTCAAAGCTTCACTTTCATGAGGCTTGCAAATACCCCCTTACTAAAGCTAATTATATGGTTAAACTGAGAGTTAGGGTAGTAGGGAACTACACATCAATATAATTATGAAGAGGCATGGTTCATGACAGGCCGTTCAAGAATGCAGTGAAGGGTGTGCAGGGAAAGTCCTCTGGACCTGGGGACCCTGTGCAGAGAAGCGCCTAGTGTCAGGGAACATTGACGAGAAGGCCAAGGAGAGAACGCTGTCCTCTTGAGCTGGTGTCTTGAGTTTGCCCTTCTGGCCTAATTTAGTTTGAGGGAATCAGCTCCTCTTTGTTAAAGCCATTCATTTGTGGTATTTCTGTTACAGCAGCACTAGATAACTAAGACTGCAACCTTCCCAAATATAAAGGAAAATTGATTCAGGGTCTCATAAGCTATAATATTATCCTCATGTAGTTGTATAAAAGTTTAAAATTACCAGTGATGTAAATAACTTGGCACTCCCACACTCTTCACAAATAGATATTTTGATCATAAAAATGGTTGTTTCTTTATTGTCTGCTAGTGGATGTGCACTCCCTTCCATACTCTTCACAAATATGTATTTTGGTCATAAAATTGATTGCTACTTTATTGTCTACTAGTTAATGTATATGATTCATATTAAGTAATTTGTTTTTAACAAAATTTATTTTTTAGCATATTCAAATTCAATATGTGAAATTTAATATATTTCTTGTTCCTTTACTTTCAACAGGTCAGATTTGTGAGCTCTTTTTCCTCAGATCATCATTAATAGATGTGTGGTATTAGCTGAAAAACTAAAATAAAAATGGAATACAATATACTATAAAATTATATACTGACAAATATTTAAATAATAAAAGTTATGATCAATATATTCTTATAGTGCAAAAGAATTATTTTCTTGAGTATTGAACCAAATTTTGTGTGCTGTTAAATGAAAGTACAAATTAAAACCTGTATACCAGAGAGACTTCTTAGAAGGATTTCTTTGAACATCTGGCTTTTTAAATTCAGAGGAATATCCCTTGAATTATTCCCTGTTCCTCTCAGGGTTTTTCCTTTCTTCACTTGTACAGGAAAAATATTAGAAAACAGCTGGCAATGGTAGAAGCAAAGAGAAAATCCCTACAGGAACTAGAGATGGAAAAAACTCATTAAAGCAAATGCTTTGTTCTTCCACTGCGGGGAGTGGAACTGATCAAAACTAAAGAGCAAAAAGAGAAGCAAGGAAAGATTGAGATAACAAAGGTTTACACAAAGCCCGGTCATCTGGGAAAGGTTTCAAGTTGGCTCACTCCAGAGGTGAATTCCATGTTCATTAGAGGTTGATGGGTATCACACACTTGAGGGATCTGAGCCACCACTTGAGACAAGATCAAAAATCATTTTGGCTTTAGGTTTTTAAGTCATGCTGGTTTCACTTGTGCCAGAAATAAATGTTACTGGAGGAAAATAACCAGTGTGTTAATTATACATGGTCATGTGTTTTCTTGACATATCTGGACAAGAAGGAAGTCAGAAAGTCACCAACTCTTTGTCACACAGATTTATATTGAAATTGAAGCATTCATAGGTATTTTACCAATAATCTGTCCTTTTCATTCTTCAAAATAATTCAAACTACACTCATTTTCAAAGATAACCTCATGATTTATTCATTGCATCTAGTTGCTATCTTTATTTGAAAACATTTGAAGAAAAACACACTAATTTTCTGACTTCTAATTTAAAACTCCCTTTATCATATAGAACAGTGAATACTTATTTGTATCTATCAGTTTTATGGTAAATGTGCATGAGCTGGGATGCCTGATAAACAGAAAAGACGCTGCTTTTGTCTGCCCTGTATTTAGAATATAAGAGTAAATATACTTAGACCAATACTAGTAATGAAATGGTGTAACTATAATGGAAAACAGTGGATGAGAAACTCTAACCCAATCAAGAATAAGTATCTAAAAGAGTTATTGACAACACTTATTTTTTAAGTTTATGTTTTAAGATTAAATTTGATGATACAAATAAGTCTTTAAAACAGATCCTGACACAAAGAAATAGCTCAATAAATACTAGTTTTAGTATTACAATCATTGCTATTAATCACATTCTAAAGCATTTATAAAACTAGAAGTTTAGGTGGACATGTTAGAAGAGTGTTAATAAGGGAAAATGGCTTGAAATTTTCAGTTAGCACCTCATGGTTCCCAGAGGTAACAGAAAATACGTGATATCTTCATTTAGAAATGAGAAAGTATATATTAATTTTTTCTTCCCAAATATACCACTCTAAGACATATAGGTCTACCACATATTTCTTAGCACAAATATTTTGCTGGGGCTCATAAGTTATAATTTTTTATTTTTTGTTTTGTAAAAATGTAGACAATTTGCCAATTCAATAATTTTTAAGCATACAATTCAGTGGTTGTAATCAGGTCAATCATATCATGCAACCATCACCAATATCCATTGTCAAATTTTCTGTCACATAAACAGAGACTCAGAGCTTCCTAAACTTGTTTCCCCCGTCTCCTCTTCCTCTTGACCGAAGTTACCACTATTAAATTTTGATCTCTACACGTTTACCTGTTGTAGGTTTTCACATGAGATCATAAGGAATTGTTCTCTTTTGATTAGTTGAGTCATTCTTTTTAATTGATGCACTTATATATCTTACAGGTCTCCTTTAATATAAATAGATGAAGCAGTCTCAATAAGACATTTCTAAAAGCTTTGCACATCTCAGTGAACAGATTCAACATTCCTTTTCAGATAGCATTGCTTAGAAAGACAATGAATCAGGCCAAGCAGTTTCTAACTAGTGTTTTGCCTTAACTCTAGTAGTCAGAATACCACACACCTTCTTAATTACTAGACATAGCAGAACTAATGTTTCATTTTAGAAATTAAATGTGAAATCTTCAATTTTTAGAAAGCTGTTACCTGATTTTATTAATTTAATGTGCATTTGAAATGTAAGAAAGAGCTTTAAAAATTTTTTAATGTCACAAAATTGAATTGTCTCAGAATGACAAAGGCAAAAAAACATGTATTACAAGTATGAATCAGTAATTAAAATTAACAAGGGTATCCATTTCATTTGATCTCAGGGATAGAGACAAAACCTTAAAGTTCCTTCATAATTCTACTTCTCATATCTAATTGAAAGGCTTACTCTGGGAAAATGAAACAACTGTGTTTTTAAAAAGAGAAAAATGATAAGTTAAATAGGACAGTTGCAATTATGGAAATTAGTCAATTAACACTCCTATCTTACAAGGGCCCAATTATGTTTGTTATCTGAGACTAATTAATGAGACTTTTAAAGCATAATTTAAATTATTACAATATACTCTTTAATGATATAATTGAATTATTTTTATTTCATGATTTGATGGAATGTTCAGCAATGCAGGAACAATATCAGTACCATTCTGTACTGAAAGAGAAGTATCTCTAAATTGGTAGCAGAACATCTGTGTGGAAAAAAACAGTTCAATCTGCTTTACGTGTTGCATACATTTGATGGTATCACTAAAATATCACATCGTTGTGTTCTACAATCATAGGCATGAATTATATAAAATGAAGAATAAAGTTTCAACACTATGTTATGTATTTGGAAAAAAGTTTACTGGAAGAAATTAGTCATAAAAGTTATACCTTAATGTTTGTTTCCTTTAACATATATTTGAATCAATAAAAAAATGCTTCAAAATAATTGCCTTTTCTTTTTAGTGTTACAGTCATGCTTAACTAGGATTTTTCTAGAATACCAATTTTAGTAAATTAATTTACATGTTTATTTTAATCAATCTATTGTTTGGATTATGTGAAAAAATGTTGTGGGACAACATGGAGAACATCGTACATGAAGAAAGCAAAGGATCATTAAAACACAGGAAAGAAAAAAACTGTGTTGAAAGAGATCTGAAACGTGCTTAATGTAGAGTGACTAAGAAGAATGGAAGCAATGATGAAGTAAAAGAGCTAAACATAAGATTTCAAAGGATAGCTTGGAAGAACCAGGTACAGTATTACAATAAAATGTGCAAAGATTGGAAATTACAATACCAAAAGGAAAGAACACATTCAGGATTTGTGAAGCTGAAGGAACTGAAGAAAAATAATTCAAGCCCAGAGTTGTAATATTGACAGACTCTGCAAACAGAAGATTATACAGTGCAGAGAGCACCAAGAGAAGATGAAAGAGATTACACAATGTCACTGTACCAAAAAAAAATTGGTTGATGTTCAACCACTTCAGGTAGTACTGTATGATCCAGAACCATTGGTACTGGAAGGAAGTCCAGGCTGCACTGAAGTCACTGTCATAAAACAAGGCTCCAGGGATTGACAGAATGCCAACTGAGATATTTCAATGTGTGCAGTAATTTGGAAGCCAGTTACTTGGCCAACCTACTGGAAGAGATTGATATTTGTGCTGATTCTAAAGAAAGGGTATTCAACACGATGTAGAAATTATCAAATAGTACCATTAATATCACTCACAGGTAAAATTTTCTGAAGATAATTAAAAAATGGCTTCAGCAGTATATTGATAGGAAACTGCCAGAAATTCAAAATGAATTCAGAAGATAACTTGGAATTAGGGATCTCATTGGGTGATGTCAGATGGATTCTGGCTGAAATCCAAATATCCTGGAACAATGTTTACCTGTGTCTTATCGACTATGCAAAGGCATTTGACTGTGTGAGTCATAACAAATTATGGATAATGTTGCTCAGAATGAGAATTCTAGAACACTTAATTGTATTAATGCAGAACCTGTACATAAACCAGGAGGCAGTTGTTTGAATATAGCAACAGAATATTTTGTGATTTAAAATCAGGAAAGGTTTGTGTCAGGGCCGAATCCTATCACCTGGTTTATACGATCTGTATGCTTAGTCAATGAGAGAAGCTAAACTATCTGAAAAATAAAAAGACATCTGAGTAAGACTTGTTAACAACCTGGGGTGTGCAGTTGCCACAGCCTAGCATGCCAAAAGTGAAGTCTCAAGGTTTATTTTCTCAAGTCAGTTCCTCGCAGGACAAACCTTAGTCCTCGTAGGAAACTAACTACTGGGACAGACTACTGGAGTGTCCCTATTAATGACCCTCGTGGTGACTCTCCTCAACTGCACAGCCTACAAAGCCCTGCATGACCTCGCGCTACTCGTATCTCATTTACTTCCTGTATCTCCTCCTCTTACAATTTACTGTTCAGAGCTCCTATACAAATTGTAATTCCCAGTTATACTTGGCTTTCTCATTTGTCCTTAGCAAATACTAATCTTCTCCTTGTCCATGTGGCAAAATTTTAACGCATTTCTTCAAGAAACTTCTCGATAGCTGTCTTCTTTTGAAGTTTGCTCGCAATTTTTTTTCACTTTAAAGCAATCCTACTTCTATGTTCTACAATAGAAATAGAATTAACTTTCAAAATTTTATTACCTTATTACTAGCTTTTTAAGATTTTTTTAATATTTATCACATTATATTTGAATTCTTCAAATTTAGAGACAGGGCCTGGACTTTTATATTTTTCATCATCTTAGAAAATTGTCTGTACTTTGGTACATGCTTAATAATTTTTCTCACAAGAGAATGGATGTATAAAAGCACATTGCGTAACTCAAAAGTAGAACTGCTGTTATCTTTTGTAACAATGTATTTTGCAGTCAATTTTAAAAATTAATTCATTAGTTTTTTTTGTTGGTATTGCTATTTTACAACCATTTTCGTCATGACAATACATCTTACCACATATTTAGATGTGTTATTTTATGTCTTTTTTAATAACACTGTCAATTATTTTTCCCAACTTTTAGTTTTTGAATTTTATTTGGAAATTATTTCCTTTTTGCCTCAAAATATTTTAAATTTCAAAATAAGCCAGGAAAAAGAAAAACAAAAGCCATTATCTACCTTAAAGGTAAGAACAGATTTACCCCACAGAGTTTCCATGTGGTGGCTAGTGAATTCCAACTATTGACTCTTTGGTTTGCAGTTGTAGCTCTTAACCATTGCACCACAGGGTTCCAATTTTCAAAAGATATCTTTCAAATGTTTTTTAAATCACACAGAAATTGTATAATCTAAAGTATTATATAGTTTATACTTTTTGTACAAATTCTGTTATAAATTACTGTTACCGATACCCATTTAAAAAAGTAATTGATATACAAGACTTAATTACTTTTAGTTTATTTGTTTATGCATATATTTACCCTCTGAAAGATTTTTTACTACCACCTTTAAGTAATCGATTCACATTTCAACTCCCCCCACCACACTTTGGTTTTTAGTCCTCATCTCCAAATGCTGGTTAGACATGGCCATGGATTATATGCTCCCCGTCTCCCCACTAAATATATATGTCGACTTGATTAGATCATGACTTCCAGTATTTTGCGGTTGTAATTTTATGTCAAAGAGAATTAGGGTGGAATGGTAACAGCCTTACTAAGGTCGCATCCCTGTTCCAGTATACAGGGAATTTCCCTGGAGCGTGGCCTGTACAAATTTCATCGTACAAGAGTTAAAAGGGAAGCAAGCAGAGAATGTAGAACAAAAAAGCAGTATAGGGCAGAGAGCATCCTTTGAACTTGGGGTTGCTGCTCAGAGAATCTCCTGTCTAGGGAAAGATTGATGACAAGAACCTTCCTCTGTAACAGAGAAAGAGAGAGCTTTCCTCTGTAACTTAAATCCTGGATTTGGACTTCTAGCCTACTACTCTGTAAGAAAATAAATTTCTCTTTGTTAAAGCCATCCACTTATGGTATTTCTGTTACAGCAGCACTAGATGACTAACACAGACTTCCATGTTAAAACCCCTTTCATATCCATTCCTTCCTTTCCAGTTCCACATACTTCTTCTTTATTCTCTCTTGCATACTTGTAGATCTGGACTATTGCAATGATTTTCCAATTTTGCATGCTTTGTTAATTCTTGCTCTAATTATCTTGTCTGTCACTGTAGTATTAGCTAATATAACATATTGCTTTTATGATCTCCACTCTACTCACAGAAACTTATTCATTTTAAACTGACATTAAACAGTTAATACCAAAGTGTATATCAGTATAAAATGTTATGAAAGGTAACCTCTGTGTGTTCCTCTAATTGTTTAATTCCTATCTTCTTTACTGAGAAATAAGCCCAGTGAAATGCCTACACATCTCTACAATCATTTCATAGTCATTTTAACCTTCTGCATGCAGTAGTTATATGATACGTACACTAATGGAGTTTATGTGATCCTTGATATAAGTTTAATGGACACACTAATTATAATAAAAAATTCTAATAACACAGTATTTTAAGATAAACTTAATGAAACAAGCATAGTATCTGCTAAAATGGGATAAACTGGAAGAATATGGCTTATTCTGAAAAATTCTGAAGTTTTTTTTCATGATCTGTAAGCTTATATAAACTTTATAGAAGGAACAATGAGTTCAAAGAGCTAAGAAGCAGCATAGTTTTGAAGACTGAATGTAACTGACTCAAAAGAAAGATGCAGAAAGAGAGCAAACCAGTGTGAATCCACTTTCCTTGCATAAAGCTTTAATCACACAAACCACTGTTGTGCAAAAGATAGCAAACAATCTCTGCAAAAGCCCTCAAGAATCGCGTAGTTGTGGATGCCAAGTCTGTATCACAGAGGAAAGCTTAAGCGGCAGAGTTAGCGGCAGTCAGGGGAAGATAGTGACCACAGTGGTAGTGTGCCGAGCTAGGTGAAAAAATTATCAGGAAATTCTCACAGTAAAAAGGAAACAGTCTCCTAAAAATATGCATAGGACTTTGGGTCCAAGAAACATTCAAAAAATGTTCATTAAATTTCTTTTATATGCCAGACATTGTACTAGGATATTCAATTGTATGTGTCTTTTGTCACTCACTAAGTAATTCAGGACCTAGGGACAAAGTAAAATTTCCTTCAGCATACATTTTTGTTCTTAATAGTAATCTAGTTCATAGGTGAAACCAAACCAAATGAAACTTATTGTTGGCAAATTGACTCTGACTCACATCAGCTCCAAAAGAGTACACCGGTTTCATAGGGTTTTTTAGGAGTTGCTGGTGGATTCAAACTGTGGAGCTTTTGGTTAACAGCCTAGCTTTTAACTACTGTGCCCTGGGATCTGAGTTCAGAGGCAGGGATCAAAGCTTGGTCACTCAATATTTTATTTACACTTAAAATTCATAAAACGTGTTTGTGATGCAATCGGTAGATTCATCGTTTTTTTTTCATTTAGACAAAGCTCTAGAGAAATATTCTTTTTCAAAAGTATGTTTCATAAAACTGCACTTTAGATGAAAGTTTACAGAACAAGTTAGTTTCTAATTGAACAGTCAGCTCCATGACATGCCAATAATTTGTCCTTGGGTTCCCGATAACTAGCTTTCCTATCCCTTCCAACCTTCTTGTCCCTGCCCTTGTACTGGTGCACCCATTTAATCTCCTGTTGTTTTACGGGTCTGTCTAACCTTTAGCAAAAACGCTCGTGGTGTGGTGGTTAAGTGCGATGGCTGCTAAACAGGAGTTGTCCAGGTGCTTCTTGGAAACTCTGTGAGGCAGCTTCACTCTGTCCTCTAGGGTCACTATGAGTCAGATTCGACTAGTTGGAAATGGGTTTTGTTTGGTTGGTTTTTAATCCTTGGCAGAAAACCCTTTAGGCATAGTGGTTAAGAGCTACGGTTGCTAAACAAGAGTTGGCAGTTCCAATCCGCCAAACACTCCTTGGAAACCATATGGAGCAGAGAACTCAACACAGCAGCAGATTTTTTTTTTTAAACTTTTGGCTCTGGTGTTCACCTCAGAAGTGATATAGTACTGAGTTAAAAGGATGTCCTGGGGTCGTACTCTCAAGGAGTTTCTCCAATCTCTGTTAGCAAATTAGAATTTTGTACTACGTTTTTCTCCAGCTCTGTCTAACAGCTAGTATTGTGATTCTACAGAGAAGTCATTTTATGCTATGTAAAAAGTTGTTTACATGCACACACACATACACAGAGAAAAGATTTGACAGCTAGATTCTGAAACTTATCCTAGAAAAAAATGCTATATACCTCATTGCTGAATAGTAGGTCATCTCTGAAGCTATGCGCCAGTGTCAGTGCCTAGTCCACCTTTCAAAGCAACTTTGGAACTCTTACTGGAATGGCCATCTGAGCTGTCATTGTATTACCCTTGATGAACTGTATGTCATCAAAATGTGTTCCTTTCAATATTTTCTTTGTCTTTGGGTAAAGAAAAAAGCCACTGAGGGCCAGATGAGGTGAGTAAGATGGGTGTTCTAATACAGTTATTTGTTTACTGGCTAAAACCTCCCTCAGAGACAGCTATACAATTAAGTTTGTGAACTTGCCGCCATACCATTGTGTGCAATGGCTGTTCCAGAAAGAGTTCTAAAAGTGCTTTGAAAGATGGACTGGGGCTGGTATTGGTACATAGCTTCCCAAGAGGAGTACTTCAAAGGTGAACATAGTAATATTCAGCAATGAGACATATAGGACTTAGAGCAATTAAGTTCTGGATTTAATTGTCAGAACTTATATCTGTCTGTCTGTCTGTCTGTCTATCTATCGTATGTCTATCGTCTATCTGCCCATCATCTATCGATCTACCGTCTATCTGCCCATCTACCGTCAATCTATCTAATCAACCAAATACCACAATGTAAGATTTATTATGATGTTGTATTGGCTGTTCAATCAGTTTTAGTTACTAACTTTTATGAGAAAGCTAACAGCTGATATTAAAAGCATATTTATTTTTTCTTTCTTGCAACTGTATGCTCAGCTATTACTCTAGTTTAGCAAATCTGTGCTGCATTCATGACATGTAGCATAGATTTGCTTTCAAGCTCTCTGTGTTAAGAACATGATGACATAATCTCTTCCTTTGCTTCTGGAAATGCTTTGTCCAAGCATGGCACCGTCTAATTACATTATTCATCTTAACTGATTCTTTTTTTCTTTTAATGTCAGACTTTTCTCAAGGCTAGAATCATTAGCAGTGTAGTTTTTTTTTTTTCTTCTTTTCTTCTGGTTTTATATAGAAGAATATATTAGTTACCAGGAGATATACATACGGAGAGAGACAGAGAGGCTGTTTTTAAGTTATTGCCTCATGTAATGAAGAAGGGTGGAGAATCTAAAATCAGTAATCCAAGCAGGTTAAAAACTCTGGCAAAATATTTATCTTACAGTGTATAGGTAGTAAATTCCTCCACTTGGAAATCTGCTTCCGCTCTTAAGGACTTCAATTGATTGGACAAGGTCCACTTTCACTTATAGTCAACTGTAGATAAATGTTAATCACATCAACAAATACCTTTACAGCAACATCTAGACTAGTGTTTAACCAAATAACTGGCCATCAAGCATAGCCAAGTTGATATGTAAAATTAACCAACACAGGAATTTTGAATAATTGGAGCAATAAAACTCAACCACATTTATTAGGAGCAATAAAATTCAAACACATTTATTAGTAGTATACCTAAATTGTACAACTATATCAATAAGAGGCCTAAAAATCTCTTTTCCTGAGTTGTCAATTTAATATTCCAGTAAACATAATTTAAAATCTAAACAATCTCTCTGTAAAATATATTTTCTAATATTCTTTATGTTTTGACACTCTCTTTGATTTCAAACATTTTTAGAGCTCAAAGTGAAATAACATGCACAAATAGGACAACTATAATCAAAATTTTAAAATTTTGTTGTGCTTTAGATGAAAGTTTATAGCTCACATTCATTTCTCATGAAAAATTTATACACAAATTGTTTCATAACATTGGGTACAGTCCCCACAATGTGACAGTGTGGTCCTCCTTCCCACCCTAGAGTCCCTGTGTCCATTTGTCCTGTTCTTATCTCTTCTTGCCTTCTTGCCTTGGGTTTGGACAGGAGTTTTTTGGGTATTTGAACTAAGCAATGCATTCCTCATATGTTTGTTTTATAAGTCTATCTAACCTTTGTCTGAAAAATAGGCTTCTGCAGTGGTTTCAATTCTGAGTTAGCATCATGTCCTGAGGTCGTAGTCTCAGGTGCTCCTGCAGTCTCTTACAGACCACAAAGTGTGGTCTTTTTTTGTTGCTATTAATTGGATGTTGTTCTCCATTTCCCTCCCACTCTGTTGTGATCCCTGTCATTGTGGTTGGTGGTGTTAATCAAGCATTATCTAGTTCTTCTTGGTTTGTGCTGGTGGAAGTTCTGGTTCATGTGGTCCTTTAGTCCTTTGGGCTAATATTTCCCTTGTGTCTGTTTTTTTTTTTGTTTGTTTGTTTTCTTCTTTCATTCTCCATTGCTCCAGATATGGTACACATAATAGATGTTGTAGATGTTCACTTGCAAATTTTTAAGACCATAGATGCTACTCACTAGAGTGAGATATAGAACATTTTCTTTCAAATTATGTTATGCCAGCTGACCTAGATATCTACCAGAATTATGATCCCTAGCCACTGGATATAGAAATATCTTCCTTCAAGGTGGTTGGATGTGTCTAAGAAACTCCTACACTTCTGCTTTGGTCTAGCTGTGCCAGTTTGTCCTATATTGTATGTTGTCTTTCCTTTCAACAAAATTGACGCTTGTCTGCTACCTTGATAGTGATTTCTACTTCCTGTCTCTCACCACCCTCAAGACCATCAAAGAATGTTTTGTTTTTTGTTTTTTTCCTGTGTATAAACATTTCTTGAGTCTACAATACTGGTGTCAAGCAATATTTGTTCTTCTTATAGTTGACTTATTTCACTGAGCATAACGTTCTGCAGATGCATCCATGTTATGGGATGTTTCCCAGATTCATCATTGTGCTTCATCATTTTCTTAGTATTCTATTGTGTGTACATACCATAAATTGTTTATCTATTCATCTGTTGGTGGGCACCCACCTAGGTTGTTTCTGCCTTTTTGCTATTGTGACTAGTGCTGTAATAAGCATGGATGTGCACATGACTATTCACATGTTGTTTGTTGTTTCTGTAGGGTATGTATTTCTAGGGGTTCAGATTGCTAGACTACATGGTATTCCTACTTGGAGCTGTTTAAGGAGGTACTACATTGTTTTCCAGTGTGATTATATCACTTTATATTACCACTACTTGGCTTTATCAGTGAATAAGAGTTCCAATCAGCACACACACGCTGATGTTTTTTGGGGAATGAGATGGTATCTGATGTATTTTTTGATTTGCATTTCTCTGTAGCTAATGGGACAGTGGTTAATTAAGTGCTATGGCTGCTAACCAAATGGTCGGCAGTTCTATTCTGTCCTTTAGAGTATCTGTGAATTGGAATCAACTCAGTGACAATGGGTTGCTTTTAATGGCTAATGAGGAGCCCTGACTGCATAGTGATTAAGAGCTCAGCAGCAAACCAGAAGGTCAGCAGTTCAAATCAACCAGTCACTCCTTGGAAACCCTATGGGACAGTTCTACTCTGTCCTATAGGGTCACTGTAAGGTTGAACTGACTCATTGGTACCTAATAGCAATAACTAATGATCATGAGCATTTCCTCATGTGTTTTTTGGCTCCCTGAATGTCTTCTTTACTGAACTATCTGTTGATGCCCTTTGCCCATTTAATTTTTTATTGACTTATTTTAAAGTCTGTTAAAGTTTTTTTTTTTTTTTTTTTAAGTAATTGGGTGAAAATATACAACCTAGGTTACATCTGCCTGCCTGCCCATCTGTAGCAACCTCTACTTTCCTTGTCTGGTGACAGCACACTTCTCCTTTCCATCCTATAGATGTGATATGCTCTTAACAATGTCCTGTTCCCTCTTCTCTACCCTCTCCTCTACCTTCTAGTAAGAGACCAGTAGGACAGCATCTTATAAATGCATAGAACCATAAAGTGCACACACCATGCTATCACACTGTGTTCCCGAGTCCAATCCATTCCTGTCCAAAGAGTTGACCTCAGTAATGATTTATGATCAAGGGCAGCATCAGGTCTAGGGAACATGCTCCCAGGGAAGCATCCAAACCTTCAGACCATCGGTTGCAGTCTTCTAGTGCCATTCGTGAGGTACACCCCTCATTTTCTCATGTTGCCACTGGGATTCAACATTGTGTGCCCCATCATGCTGTCTTTGGTGAGGGCCAGGCACCATTTGGTTCTTCCAGCCACATGTTAATATAGTTGCCCATTCATGTGGGCCTTTCTGTCTTCTGGGCTCTTTTTCCCTCATGTCTTTGTTTGTCTTGGTGGTCATCTGTTCAGGCTGAGTTGAGACCATTTGGTGTACCTCAGATGGCAGCTTGCTAACTTTTTAGACCCCAGAAGACACTCAGCAGTATAGAGTGCATAAGACTCTCTTAGCAAGTTATGCCAATTGGCCTTGATGTTTCCTGACATCATGGTCTCCAGAATCCTGCCTCTGTTACACAACCCTTGCAATAGAAAGAGTTTTCAGTTTATGTTGAAGTCTAGTTAAGATGATTTTTTTTCTAATGTGTGTTGTCACTGATTTTACCCAACCAAATTTCTATCGACTATCCAATATGTAACCATCCCTCTCCCTTACTCCCTCACTCCCTCTTTGTCCTCCCTTGCAATCATCAAAGAGTCTTTACTTCTGTACATGAGTCTGATTTTAATTCCTTGTAGTAGGGGTCTCATACAGTATTCATTCTTGTGCCACTGACTACTTTCACTGAACATAATGACTTCCAGTTGAAACCAGGTTGTAAGATGCTTCCTAAAATCATCATTGTTCTTTATCATTGCAGTGTTCTATTGAATATATATACCATAGCTTGTTTATCCATTTATCTGTTGTTAGGCATCTGGGTTGATTTCATCTTTTTGCTATTGTGGACTGTGTTCCGATTAGCATTCGTGTCCATGTATCTGTTCATGTGACCGCCCTTGTTTCTATAGGATATATTCCAAGCAGTGGGATTACTGGATCAAATGGTACATCTATTTCCAGCTTTTTTAAGGAAGTGCCAGATTGCTTTCCATTTTGCAATACCACCAGCAGTGTAGGAGAGTTCTAATTTTTCTACAGCCTCACCAGCATTTGCTATCTTGTTTTTTGGATCATGGCCTACCTTGTTGGGGTGAGGTGGTATCTGATTGTAGTTTTGACTTTGATTTCTTTAATAGCTAATGATCTTGAGCATTTCCTCATGTGTCTTTTGACTGCTGGGGTGTCCTTTTTAGTGAAGTGTCTGTCCATCTTCTTTACCCATTGCTTAAATGGGTTGTTTGGAGGTGGAGTCAAGATGGCAGATTAAATACACGTCTCCCTAAGTCCCTCTGGAAACTAAGACCTGAAATGATAATTAAACAGAGCCTGTGGACATCTGGTGAGCCCTGGGAGGCGGCATAGGGCTGTTAACTTGGACTTCATACCACCGAACACAAAGCCTCCTCTCCTTCACTGACCCCACTCTCAGTGAACACAGGTTTGTACAGACCGGAGGTAACGCACCATTTTTTTTTTCCTCTGTCTTAGCCGGCAAGCAGAACTGGGACTTGACTAACTGCTGGTCTTGGACACACTGCTGGTGGGACTGGCAAACATAATTGCCAGGTTCTGAGAGCCTGACTTTGGACGCTATACACCTCAGCTGCTCTGGCCTATCAGGAAACGGAGAAGCCCAGGCAGAGACCCCAGCGGGACTCTGTTCCTAGGCTGGGAGGTGGCACCTGCCAGGGGGAGAATGTTTTTCTAGCAGAGAGGCTATGTTTTGCACAGTGTTGCCTGGGGCTGGGGCCCAGCGGTGGAGGCTATGGACTCTGGGCATTTCAGCATTCTTGGCCTCTCTTTCTTCCAGGATCCTGGTCCTGGTGAGCTGATGAGCTCGTGCAGCATGCCATCTTGTTTTGCTGGAAGGCAGGGTCATCCATACAGAAGCCTCAGCTGTACCTAATTCCTGGGCTGGGAGGCAGTTCCTACCCAGAAGAGACTGCTTTTCCGACAGAAAAGCAGAATTCTACACAATATCACCTACAGCTGGGGCCTAACAGCAGAGGCCACCAGGTCAGTAGCCTTTCAGTATTTTGAGCTAGTTTATAACATCGCAGGCTCAGTATAGAGGTGCTTACTTTGCCAGCTGAGAAGAGGAACGTATACACTTGAAAACTTGACTGACTTTGGAAGTTCTCAAATACTTTTTACTTCTCATTTTAAGACAGCCTAGAGAAACAACTGTGGTCCATTTTCACAGCATCTCTCCCAGTCTCTAATGATTCACACAAAGCCCCAAAAGGAACAAATGTTGGAGAAGACAGTAATCCGGAAATCATCCATGGCATCAGAAGCCCCCCCCCCAAAAACCACCTCAGAACTTCCCAGACAAAGAAGCTTTTCTGAAACTATCAGAAGGTGAATACCAAAGGATTATATAGAGAGCCCTAGACTTTGTACAAAATGCAGCAGAGTAAAATGAAAAATTGAGCAAGCTGTTTGATATGATGAAACAGCAGTACTCTGAAATCCAACAGATCAAGAACAAAATCAAAGACATAGAAACTTCAATTCAAAGCCAAGAAAACAGGATGGAACAAAGGGAAAAGAGAATTTCTGATTTGGAAGACAGAGCCACTGACTCCAGCATCTATGAGGAGAAATCAGAAAAAAGAAACAAGAAAAATGAAGAAGCATTAAGAAGCATGTGAGACTCTATTAAGAAGAACAAACTATGATTAATTGCAGTTCCTGAACAGGGAGAGACACCTGAGAACACAGAGAGTATGGTTGCTGAGCTGCTGACAGAAAACTTCCCAGAAATAATGTGAGAAGAGAATATAGATATCCAAGATATGTATGAAACATAGACAGATTACTGTCTCAATAGAAAGACTCCAAGACATATTATAATCAAGCTCAACAAAATGAAACATAAGCAGAAACTCTTAGAGGCAGCAAGACTCAAAGCAAAGCTAACATTCAGAGGGAAACCCTGTAGGCTTTTGTCAAATTTCTAAGCAGAAACGATGCTGGCACAGAGACAGTGGCATGACACATTCAAAGCCTTGAAGGAGAAGAACTTCCAACCAAGAATCATATATCCTGCAAAACTGTCTTTCAAATATGAAAATGAAATTAAGACTTTTGCAGATAAGCAGAAACTCAGAAACTTTGTAAAAACCAAACCAAAGCAACAAGAAATACTGAAAGAATCTCTTGGATTGGAAGAACAAAACTGCCAACTTTCTATTTTAGAAGGACACATTATCCAGAATCCTACCCAGTTGGGGAAGGCTCCAAACACAATCAAAGCTATAATAGTGAAAGAAACGATCTAGTGATTATACCATGTAAACTATGATCTCATCATATTAAAAAGAGGGATGTACTACACCCGTTATAGTCCTTCCAGATGGAGAGGAAGTTGAGAAGACTGGTAGCAAACAAAATTGGATTTATATATAGTTTAGTAAGTGGGATCATAGCCAGCCAGCCAAGTGCCATCGAGTCAGATCCGACTCATGGTGACCCTAGGGACCAGGATCATAGAGGCAACCATAAAGCACAATAAAGAACCAACATACCATATCAAGAAATGTAATACATGAGTCTCAACAACCACAAAACCAACCCCGAAAAAGGTGAAAAATCAACTCACAAAGAAGAAGGTCGCAGAACAGATTAATAAGAACAACAGAGAAAACATCAACACAAAAATAAACAAATCACGATGGCACCACTGAACTCATACCTATCAATAATTACATTGAATGCAAATGGACTGAATGCTCCGGTAAAGAGACATCTAGTGACATCTTGGACCAAAAGACATAATCCATCTATATGTTGCCTACAAGAAACACAACTTAGACTTAAAGATATGAACAAACCAAAAATTAAAGGATGGAAGAATATATATTAAGCCAGCAATGAACAAAGAAGAACAGGTGTGGCAATTCTAATCTCAGATAAAATCAATTTTAATATAAAATCCATCATCGTGGACAAGCATGGATACTATTTATTGCTGAAAGGTTCAATACACAAGCAGGACTTAACAATATTAAATATTTACACACTTAATATTAGAGCACTGAAATACATGAAAGAAACACCAAAAGGAGATAGATCACTCCACAATAATAGCAGGAGACTTCAACACTCCGCTCTCAATGTTGGACAGGTCTTCTAGAAAAAAGCTCAATAAAGACACAGAAGACCTTACTGGCACAATTAACCAACTAGACCTCATCAACATATACAGAACTTTCTATTGATCAATGGACAACTGCACCTTCTTCTGCAGTGTGCATGGAACATTCTCCAGAATGGACCATGTGTTAGGACATAAAGCAATTCTCAACAAAATCCATACTATTGAATTAATGCAAAGCATCTTCTCAGATCATAAAGCCATAAAAGTAGAAATCGATAGCAGAAAAAACAAATAAAGCAGAACTCATGGAAACTGAACAACACCTTGCTCAAAAAAACGTGGGTTATAGAGGAAATCAAGGATGAAATAAAGAAATTCATAGATTCCACTGAAAACAAAAACACTTCCTACCAGAACCTATGGGACACAGCCAAAGCAGTGCTCAGAGGAAAGTTTATCTCCATAAATGCACACATCTGGAAGGAAGAAAGAAACCAGAGCAAAGAACTGACCCTACAGCTTGAACAAGTAGAGATAGAACAACTGAGGAACCCCTCAGGCACCAAAGAAAACAGATCATAAAGATCAGAGCAGAACTAAATGAATTAGAGAATAGAGGAACAATTGAAGAAAATTGAAAAGATCAAAAGCTGGTTTTTTGAAAAGATCAGCAAAATTATCAAACCATTGGTTAAACTTACTAAAGAGAAACAGGAAACAAATAACCCAAATAAGAAATGAGAGGGGAGTTGTCACAAGAGATCCAGCAAAAATCAAAAATATCAATGCTGAGTACTATGAAAAACTGTATTCTAACAAATTTGAAAACTTAGGGGAAATGGACAAATTCCTTGATTCATATCACCTACCGAAATTATCACAAGGTGAAGCAGAACAACTTAATAAAGGAAGAGAATGAAAAATCATCAGAAGACTGCCAATGAAAAAAAAGCCTAGGCCCAGATGGCTTCACTGCAGAATTCTACCAAGCTTTTAGAGAAGAGTTATCTCCAATACTACTGAGAGTATTTCACAGTGTAGAAAGGGATGAAGTACTTCCAAATTCATTCTTTGAAGCCAGCAGAACCCTACCAAACCCAGGGAAAGACCCAACCAAAAAGGAGAACTACAGACTGATATCACTCATGAATTTAGATGCAAAAATCTTTGACAAAATTCTTGCCAATAGAATACAACATATCCAAAAAATAATCCACCATGACCAAGTTGGATTCATACCGGGAGTGCAACGCTGGTTCAGCATCAGAAAAACAATTAATGTGATCAACCACATAGATACCACAAAAGACAAGAATCACCTGATCTTGTCTATTGATACAGAAAAAGCATTTGATAAAGTCCAACACCCATTCATGCTAAAAACTCTTAGCAAAATGGGCATAGACGGCAAATTCCTCAACACAATAAGGGCCATTTATACAAAACCAATTGCCCACATCATCCTGAACGGAGAGAGACTGGAAGACTTTCCCTTGAGATCAGGAACTAGACAAGGATGCCCACTCTCACCTCTTCTATTCAACATTGTGCTAGAGGTTTTAGCCAGAGCAATTACACAAGACCAAGAAATAATGGGAATCTGCATAGGCAAAGAGGAAGTTAAAATCTCCCTATTTGCAGATGATATGAATGTATATACAGAGAATCCCAAAGAATCTATAAGTAAACTACTCAGACTGATAGAAGAGTTCAGCCAAGTCTCACCATACAAGATAAACGTAAGTAAGTCAGTAGGATTCCTTTATACCAACAAGATTATTAACAAAGAACTCACCATGTCAATACCTTCTTCAGTAGTGAATTGCTCTACTTTGCTCCACTATTTTCCAAAGATTTTTTCCCTTTCCAAAGTTGGTAATTTGTTTCTCCGTCACATTGAAAAATGTCACTGGAATTTGTATTGGTATTGCATTGTATATGTAAAATAGTCATTTTCACAATACTGAGTCTTCCTTTCCTTGAACAGGGTAGGTTTTTCCATTTATGTAAGTCTCCCTTAGTTTCTTGTAGTAAGGTCTTGTAGTTCTCTTTGTATAGTTCTCTTATTTCTCTTGTTGGATTTATTCCTAGGTATTTTATCTTCTTGGTGGTGATAGTAAATAGTATTGATTTGGTGATTTCTTCTTGAATGACCTCTTTGTTGGTATAAAGTGCTGATTTACTTCTGTTTATCTTCTATCTTGATACTTTGCTGAACTCTTGTATTAGTCTGACTAGTTTATGGATTCTTCAGGATTCTCAGTGTATACAGTCATACCATCTGCAGATAGGCAGACTTTTACTTCTTTGCCAATGTGGATGACTTTATTTCTTTGTCATGTCTATTTGTTCTGGCCAGAGCTTCTAATACAATGTTGAATCAAAGTGGTGAGACTGGGCATCTTTGTCTAGTTCCCGTTCTCCAGGGAAATTGTTTTAGTCTCTCTGTAGGATAATGTAGGTGATTGGCTTTACATAGATGCCTCTCTCTGCATTGAGGAATTTGCTATCTATTCCTATTTTGCTGAGTTTTTAGCATGAATGGGTGTTGGACTTTATCAAATGCCTTTTCTGCTTCAATTGACAAAATCAGTTGGCTCTTGTCTTTTGTTATTTATATGGTTGATCACATTAATTGTTTTTCTGGTGTTGAACCAGTCTTGCAGCACTGGCATGAATCCAATGTGGCCATGATGAATTATTTTTTTTAATATGTTGTTGAATTCTATTGCCAAGGATTTTGTTGAAGATTTTTATATCTAGATTCATCAGTGAAATTGGCCTGTAGTTTTCCTCTTTTGTGGGATCTTTCCCTGGCTTTGGTATCAGAGTTATGATGGCTTCATAGAATGAATTTGGGAATATTCCATCCCTTTGTATGCTGTCAAATAGTCTCAGTAGTATTGCAGGTAACTCTTCTCTGAAAGCTTAGT
Source organism: Heterohyrax brucei (assembly GCA_028571685.1). Classification (NCBI taxonomy): domain Eukaryota; kingdom Metazoa; phylum Chordata; class Mammalia; order Hyracoidea; family Procaviidae; genus Heterohyrax; species Heterohyrax brucei. Next base: position 122,799,802 of record CM053142.1, on the reverse strand, counting down.
AGAATTCTGTGGTGAAACTATCTGGGCCAGATCTGTTTTTGGTTGGTAGTTTTCTGATGAGTTTTTTAAACTTCCTTTGTGATGGGTTTATTAAGTTGTTCTGCCTTTTCCTTGTGATAATTTTGTTAGGTGATATGAATTTAGGAATTTGTGCAGTTCCTCTAGGTTTTCAAGTTGTTCGAGCACAGTCTTTTGTAGTATTCTGTTATAATACTTTTGATTTCTGCTAGATCTGTTGTGACAACCCTCCTTTCATCTCTTAATTGAGTTAGTTGTTTCCTTTCCTGTTTTTCTTTAGTAAGTTTAGCCAGTGTTTTGTCAATTTTGGTGATCTTTTCAGAAAACTAGCTTTTAGTATTGTTAATTTTTTCAATTGCACTTCTATTCTCTAATTTACTTAGTTCTGCTCTAATCTTCAGTATATCTTTTCTTCTGGTGCTAGAGGGTTTGCTCTGTTGTTCTTTTCTACTTGTTCAAGCCATAGGGTTAGTTCTTTGATTTGGATCCTTTCTTCCTTCTGGATGTGTGCACTTGTGGAGCTAAATTGACCTCTGAGCACTGCTTTGGCTGTATCCCATAGTTTCTGGTAGGGTTGGTTTTCATTCTCATTTGAATCCATGAATTTCTTGATTTCGTCTATAATCCATGGCTTTTTAAGCAAAGTGTTGTTCAGTTTACATGAGTTCCCTTTTCTATCTATGTTTTTTCTGCTATTGGATTTAATTTTTATGGCTTTGTGATCTGAGAAGATGCTTTGCAATAACTCAGTGGTATGGATTTTGTTGAGATTTGCTTTATGTGCTAATTCATGGTCTAGTCTGGATATGTTCCATGTTCATTGCAGAAGAAGGTGTACTTATCTGTTGATGGATTAAAAGTTCTGTTTATTTTGATGAGGTCTAATTGGTTGATTGTCACAATAATATATTCTGTATCTTTACTGAGCTTTTTTCTAGATGATCTGTCCAATACTGAAAGCATAATGTTGAAGTCTCCATCTATCGTTATGCAGTGTAGTCAGTGTTTGTTCGATGTATTTGTATGTTTTAGTATTCGGTGCATAAATATTTAATATTGTTAATTCCTGCTTCTGTATTGAACTTTTCAGCAATAAATAGTGACCATCCTTGTCCATGTTGGTGGGTCTTACATTAAAATCTATGTTACCTGAGACCAGTATTGCTACACCTGCTCTTCTTTGTATAGTGTTAGTTTGGCATACATTATTCCATCCTTTAATTTTCAGTTTGTTTCTATCTTTAAGTCTAAGGTATGTTTCTTTTTTTGTTTTTTTCATTTTTTGTTTAATATAACTGAGTGAAAATGTACATTCCCCTATGAATTCACATGTCCACCTATGTGCAGCTTCCACTGCTCTTCCTGTCCGGTGACAGCACACTGTTCCTCTCTGCTCCATACAGGTCTCATCCTCCCAACAGCCTCCTTTCTGCTCCTCTCCACCCACTCTCCTTCCTCCAGCCAGAAGTCAGCAGGATGATATTCTATAGATGTATGGAACCATAAAGTGCATCCAATATATGGTCACTCTGCATTGCCAAGTCCAATCCATTCCTGTCCAAAGAGTGGACGTTCGTTATAATTTATGGGCAAGGGCAGCGTCAGGGCCGGGGGCCATGCTTTCAGGGGAACCCCAAAACCTCTGGAACATCAATTGAGGTCTTTTAGTGGAGGTCTCAGGATGAACCCCTTTTTATTCTTGTATTGCCAGTGAGACTCCTCTCTGTGAGCTCCATCGTGGCTATCCCACTGGTGGTGGCCAGGAACCATCCAGTTCTTCCGGTCCCAAGTCGATGTAGGCACCCACTCTTGTGGGTCTCTCTGTCTTCTCGGTTGTCTTTACCGCGTGTCATTTTGGTCCTCGGTGAGTATCCGTTCCTGCTGAGTTGGGACCATTTGCTGTGTCCTCAGATGGCAGCTTGGCAGCTTTTAAGACCCCAGATGCCACTCACCAATGTGGGGTGCAGAGAGCCCTCTTACTAAAACGCTAGCTGTGCCAATTGGCCTCAATTTCACCTAAGAGCATGGTCCTCTGCCCCGTGCCCCAGCTACTCCATCCTTGCAATATTGGGTTAAGATGGAAGGAGTACTCAAGTTACGCTGAAGTCCACTTAATGTTGTTCTTGTTTCTAATGTGTGCTGTCACCACTTTCTCCCAACCAGATTTCTAGCAACTATCTAAGCTAAACCCTCCCTCTCTCCCCTCCCTTGCAGCTGTCAAAGTCTTTTCTTCTATACACAAGTCTGTTTTTGAGATCTTATCGTAGAGGTCTCATACAATATTTGTCCTTTTGTCGCTGACTACTTTCACTCAACATAATGTCTTCCAGTTAAAACCAGGTTAGGAGATGTTTCCTGGAATCATCGTTATTCTTTATCATTGCATAGTGCTCCACTGAGTATATGTACTATAGTTTACCTGTCCATTCTTCTGTTGTTGGGCATCTGGGTTGATTCCATCTTTTTGCTATCGTGGACTGTGCTACAATAAACATTCTGGTGCATGTTTCTGTTGGTGTGAAAGGCCTTGATTCTGTAGGATATATTCCAAGTAGTGGAATTACTGGGTCAAATGGTATATCGATATCCATTTTTTTAAGGAAGAGCCAAATTGCTTTCCAAAGAGGCTGGACCATTTTGCAACCCCACCAACAGTGTAGGAGGGTTCCACTTTCTCCACAGCCTCTCCAGCATTTGTTGTTTTGTGTTTTTTGGATCATGGCCAACCTTGTTGGGGTGAGATGATATCTCATTGTTGTCTTGATTTGAATTTCTTTAATAACTAAAGATCGTGAACATGTCTGCATGTGTTTTTTGGCTGCCTGGATCTCTTCTTTAGCGAAATGTCTGTCCATCTCCTTTGCCCATTGCTTAATTGGATGGTTTATCTTCTTGTTGTTGATATTTTGTAGTATCTTATAGATTATGGAAATCAGGCGTCAGTCTGACATAGAGTTGCCAAATATTTTTTCCCATTCTGTGGGGGTTCTTTTAATTCTATTAATAAAGTTTTTGGATGAGCAAAAGTGTTTGATTCTTAATAGTTCCCATTTATCTATTGTCTCTTCTGTTGATTGTGGTTTCTTTGACAGACTTTGGAGTCTGTCCTCATTGTGTATTAAAACTTCCGTTGTTGTTTCTACCTTTACTTGGATGAGCTTTATCGCTTTAGGTTTGATATTTAGGTCTTTTATCCAGTTGGAGTTGGTTTTTGTATAAGGTGTAAGATATGGATCTTGATTCAGTTTATAGCAGATGGATAACCAATTTTGCCATCACCATTTGTAGAAGATACTGTTTTTACCCCAGTTTAATGTCTTAGGGCCTTTGTCGAATTATCAACTGTTCATAGGCAGATGGTGTCATCTCTGGGGTCTCAATTCTGTTCCATTGATCGATCTGTCTGTTCTTGTACCAGTACCAGGCTGTTTTGACCACTGTGGCAGTGTAGTATATTCTAAGGTCGGGTAATGAGAGGCCTCCCAGTGTATTCTTCTTCTTTAGTAGTACCTTACTTATCCGGGGCTTCTTTCCTTTCCAAACAAAATTGGTGATTTGTTTCTCCATCTCATTAAAAAATGACTCTGTAACTTGGATTAGGATTGCATTATACTGGCTTGGCTTGGGTAAAATAGACATTTTCACAATGTTAAGTCTTCCTATCCATGAGCAGGGTAGGTTTTTCCATTTATCTAAGTCTCTCTTAGTTTCTTGTAGTAAGGGCTTATAGTTCTCTTTGTAAAGGCCTGTTATTTCTCTGGTTAGATTAATTCCCAGATACTTTATCTTCTTAGGGGCTGTCGTAAATGGTATTGATTTGATAATTTCTTCCTTAACAGTCTCATTGTTGGTATAAAGGAATCCTACTGATTTACTTATGTTTATCTTGTATCCCGAGACTTTGCTGAAGTCTTCTATCAGTTTGAGTAGTTTACTTATAGATTCCTTGGGATTCTCTGCATATACAATCATATGATCTGCAAACAGGAAGATTTTAACTTCCTCTTTGCCGACGCAGATGCCCATTATTTCTTGGTCTTGTCTAATTGCTCTGGCTAAAACTTCTAGCACAATGTTGAATAGAAGAGGTGAGAGTGGGCATCCTTGTCTAGTTCCTGATCTCACGGGAAAGTCTTTCAGTCTCTCTCCACTCAGGACGATGTGGGCAATTGGCTTTGTATAAATGGCCCTTATTGTGTTGAGGAATTTGCCATCTATGCCTATTTTACTAAGAGTTTTTATCATGAATGGGTGTTGGACTTCATCATATGCCTTTTCTGCATCAATGGACAAAATCAGGTGATCCTTGTCTTTTGTGTTATTTATGTGGTTAATCACATTGATTGTTTCTCTGATGTTGAACCAGCCTTGCATCCCTGGTATGAATCCCACTTGGTCATGGTAGATTATTTTCTTCATATGTTGTTGTATTCTACTGGAAAGAATTTTGTCAAAGATTTTTGCATCTAGATTCATGAGTGATATCAGTCTGTAGTTCTCCTTTTTGGTTGGGTCTTTGCCTGGCTTAGTTATCAGGGTTATGCTGGCTTCATAGAATGAGTTTGGGAGTACTCCCTCCCTTTCTATACTGTGAAATAGTCTCGGTAGTATTGGAGTTAACTCTTCTCTAAAAGCTTGGTAGAATTCTGCGGTGAAGCCATCTGGGCCCGGACTTTTTTTGGTTGGCAGTGTTTTGATGACATTTTCAATCTCTTCCTTTGTGACGGGTTTATTAAGTTGTTCTGCTTCACATTGTGATAATTTGGGTAGGTGGTATGAGTCAAGGGATTTGTCCATTTCCCCCAGGTTTTCAAATTTGTTACAATACAGTCTTTCATAGCACTCTGTTATGATATTTTTGATTTTTGTTGCATCTGTGGTGATAACTCCTCTCTCATTTCTAATTTGGGTTAATTATTTCCTTTCCTGCTTTTCTTTAGTAAGTTTAACCAGTGGTTTGTCAATTATGTTGATCTTTTGGTATCTACAATTTTTTCAGTTGTTTTTCTATTCTCTAATTCATTTAGCTCTGCTCTAATCTTTATGATCTCATTTCTTCTGGTGCCCAAGGGGTTCCTCTGTTGTTCTCTTTCTACTTGTTCAGGCTGTCCGGTTAGTTCCTTGATTTGGTTTCTTTCTTCCTTGCAGATGTGTGCATTTATGGAGATAAACCGACCTCTGAGCACTGCTTTGGCTGTATCCCATAGGTTCTGGTCGGAAGTGTTTTCATTCTCATTGGAATCCATGAATTTCTTTATTTCATCCTTGATTTCCTCTATAATCCATGTTTTTTTGAGCAAGATGTTGTTCAGTTTCCAAGAGTTCCACTTTCTATCTCTGTTTTTTCTGCTATTGATTTCGACTTTTATGGCTTTGTGATCTGAGAAGATGCTTTGCAGTAATTCAGTGGTATGGGTTTTGTTCAGCATTGCTTTATGGCCTATCACATGGTCAATTCTGGAGAATGTTCCTTGTGCACTGGAGAAGAAGGTGTAGTTGTCTGCTGATGGGTTTAATGTTCTGTATATATCAATGAGGTTTAGTTGATTAATTGTGTCAGTGAGGTCTTCTGTATCTTTACTGAGCTGTTTTCTAGATGATCTGTCTAGTAATGAGAGTGGAGTGTTAAAGCCTCCCACTATTACTGTGGAGTCATCTAACTCTCTTTTCAGTGTAGTCAGTGTTTCTTCGACATATTTAGGTGTTCTGATATCAAGTGCATAAATATTTAATATAGTTAAGTCTTGCTTGTGTACTGAACCTTTCAGCAATAAATAGTGTCCAGCTTTGTCCACGATGGTGGATTTGACATTAAAATTGATTTTGTCTGAGATTAGAATTGCCACCCCTGCTCTTCTTTGTTCATTGTTAACTTGATATATATTCTTCCAACCTTTAATTTTCAGTTTGTTCCTATCTTTAGGTGTCAAGTGAGTTTCTTGTAGACAACATATGGATGGGTCATGTCTTTTGATCCAAGATGACACTCGGTGTCTCTTTACTGGAGCATTCAGTCCATTCACATTTGATGTAATTATTGATAGATATGTGTTCACGGCTACCATTGTGATATGTTTATTTTTATGTTGATGTTTTCTCTGTTGTTCTTATTAGTCTGTTCTGGGACATTGTTTTTTTTGAGTTGATTTTTCACCATTTTCAGAGCTGGTTTTGTGGTTGTTGAGACTCGTGTGTTACATTTCTTGAAATGGTATGATACATCTTTGTTATGCTTTACAGCTGCCCCTATGAACCCCCTTAATAAACTATTTATAAACCCAATTTTAATTAATACCAGTCTTGTCATCTTCCTCTCCATCTGGAAGGACTATAATAACTGTAGTACATCCCCCTTTTTATTGTGATGACACCATAGTTTTCATGATGATCACTGGATTGCTTCTTTCTGTATCAAAGCTGTGATTGACTTTGGAGCCTTCCCTAAAAGAGTAGAGGATTGAGTTGTGTGTCGTTATAAAATATAAAGTTAGTGGTTTCGTTCTTCTAAGCCAGAGCCAAGAACTTCTTTCAGTATTTCTTGTAGTTTGGGTTTGGTTTTTACAAAGTCTCTGAGTTTCTGTTTATCTGGGAATTTCTTCATTTCATTTTTGTATTTGAAAGATAGTTATGCAGGATATATAATTCTTGGTTGGAAGGTCTTCTCCTTCAAGGCTTTAAATGTGTCATGCCACTGTCTCCGTGCCAGCATGATTTCTTCCGAGAAATCTGACGAGAGCCTACAGGGTTTCCCTCTGAATTTTAGCTTTGCTTTGAGTCTTGCTGCTTTTAAGAGTTGCTGCTTATGTTTCATTTTGTTAAGCTTTATTATAATATGTCTTGGAGTCTTTCTTTTAAGATCTATATTGGGTCACGTATGATATGCATCTGAGCTGTCTATATTCTCTTCCTTCATGAATTCTGGGAAGTTTTCTTTCAGCAGCTCCGCAACAATACTCTCTTTGTTCTCAGTTGTATCACCCTGTTTAGGAACTCCAATTAATCGAAGGTTGTTCCTCTTAGTAGAGTCCCACATGCTTCTTAATATTTCTTCATTTTTCTTGTTTCTTTTTTCTGATTTATGTTCATAGACGCTGGCATCAGTAGCTCTGTCTTCCAAGTTAGAAATTCTTTGTTCCATTCTGTTTTCTTGGCTTTGCCATGAAGTTTCTATATCTTTGATTATGTTCTTGATCTGTTGGATTTCAGAGTACTGGTGTTCCATCAGATCGAACATCTTACTTAATTTTTCATTTTGTTCTGCTACATTTTGTATAAGGTCTAGAAGGACTCTGTATATAGTCATTTTGTATTCACTTCCTGATGCTTTCATAAAAGTTTCTTCATCTGGAAAACTCCTTGGTTGCTTTGTTTGGGAGCCTTCTGAAGCCATGGCTGATTTCTTGTATGCCACAAGTGTCTGTTGCTTTTTGGGTCCCATGTGAGTATGTCGAGGCTGGAAGAGGTACTGTGAGGATGAATTGCAAATGTTTCTCTAGGCTGTCTTAAAATGTAAAGCAAAAGGTATCTGACCACTTCACAAGTCAGTTAGGTTTTCAGCTGTAGAGGTCCCTCTTCTCAACTGGCAAAGTAAGCACCACTATATCCAACCCCAGATGATACAAACTAGTTCAGAATACAACAATGCTACTGCCCTGTTGGCCTCTGCTGACAGGGCCTAACCTTAGGTGACACTGCGTCGAGTACTGCTTTTGCGATAGAAAAGCACTCTCTTGTGGGCAGGCTCTGGCTCCCAAGTTAAGAATTAGGTCCAGCTGTGACCACCATATCCAAGATGGTGTCCTCTACACAGGCAGTAGATAGAGGGACTAATGGTCCCGAGAGGTAGAGATTCGTCTGCTTCTGTTGCAGGGCCCCGACCTTAGGTGGCGTTCGGTAAATTACTGCTTTTCTGTTGGCAAAGCGCTGTCCTTTTTGCAGGTGCTGGCTAAGAATTAGGTCCCACTAAAATCTCGGTACCAACATGGCATCCCACATACTGACTGCAAAATTCTGTACAAACCCTGCTGAGGCAGATATAAAACGAAAGGCTCATAGTGGCTAGATTAGCAGAGTCCTGTGCCTGGCTCTCAAAATATGGGAATTTTGCCTGCCTATCCCCCAGCAGCGCGTCTGTGTCTAGCTGCTAGACAAGACCCAGCTCTGCCCGCCGGCCAAGACAGAGAGAAAAAAAAAGTCAATATTGTGTGTTTACCTTCAGTACATGAGAGCCAGGGCTAGCCAGGAGTGGGAGTGAGTGAAATAGAGGAGATTTCTCGCTCAGTGGTATGAAGTCCCAGTTACAGCACTGTGCTGTGTCCTGGGGCTGATTAGGTGATCAGAAGGCTCCGTTTGATTATCAGTTCAGGTCTTGGTTTCCAGAGGGATATAAGGAGATGTGTCCTTAGTCCACCATCTTGATGCCACCCCATAGGTGCATTTCTTGTAAGCAATTTATAGACAGGTTGTGCCTTTCGATCCAAGATGTTGCTCATTGTCTCTTTATTAGAGCATTCAGTCCATTTACATTCAGTGTAATTATTAATTGGTATATGTATATGTTTAATGTTTTTTTTTGATATATTTATTTTGTGTTGGTGTTTTGTTTGTTGCTCTTAGTATTCTGTCGTGAATCATTCATCTTTATCAGGTGACTTTCCATCCTTTTCAGTGTCGGTTTTGTGTTTGTTGAGACTCCTGTATTACATTTCTTGTTTTGATGTGTTGTGTTGTTATTGTGCTTTGTGGCTACTCCTATGATCCCCCTTAATATTCTAAGAATAGACCCAATTTTAACTTCTATCTACATATCTTATTAAATTCCTCTGCATCTGAAAGGGCTATAACTGCTGTATCCCTCTTTTTAATGTGATGGTATCTTATTTTTCATGATATGATCACTAATTCCCTTCTTTAAATATTATAGCTTTGATTGAGTTTGGTGTCTTCCTTAACTGACTAGGTTTCTGGATGTTGTATCCTGTATTGCCTTCTTGAATAAACACTTAATGGTTTTGTTTTTCTAAGCAAAGAGATTCTTTCAGTATTTCTTGTAGTATTGGTTTGATGTTTACAATGTCTCTAAGTTTCTGTTTATCTGTCTTAATTTCATCTTCATATTTGAAAGACAGCTTTGCAGGACATGTAATTCTAGGTTGGAAGTTTTTCTCCTTCAGGACTTTGAATGTGTCATCCCACTGCATACATGCCAACATTGTTTCCGCAAAGAAGTCAGATCGAAGCCTACAGTGCTTCTGTACGAATGTTATCTTTGCTTTGAGTCTCATTGCCTTTAAGGGTTTCTGCTTACGTTTCATTTTATTAAGCTTCATTATAATATGCCTTGGTGTCTTTCTTTTGGAGTCTGTTTTTATAGTGCTTGATACATGTCTTAGATATATATATATGTATATTCTCTTCTTTCATAATTTCAGGGAAGTTTTCTGTCAACAACTCAACAACAGTACTCCGTGTTTTCAGGTATCCCTTTCTGTTCAGGAACTCCAATTAACTGTAGATTATTCCTCTTGATAGAGTCCCATGTATTTCTTAAAGCTTCTTTATTTTTCTTACTTCTTTTCCCTGATTCCTCCTCATAAATGCTTGTGTCAGTTGCTCTGTCTTCAAAGTTGCTGAGTCTGACTTTAACTTCCTCGGTTCTACTTTTTTGGCTTTGAACTGAATTTTCTAATTCTGTAATTATGGTATTCATCTGTTGGATTTCAGGACACTGATGTTCCATCAGTTTGAATAGCTTCCTTTATTTTTCATTTTGCTCTTCTGCATTTTGTGTAACCTCTGTGAGGGCTCTATGTGTAATTCTTTTGTAGTCAACCTCTGATAGTTTCAGAAAGGCTTCTTCATCAGGGAAGTTTTTTGATTCTTTATTTTGGGAGTTTTTTTGAGCCATGGTGGGATGTTTCTTTAAATTCTTAGTGATGGTCTGTTGCTTTCAAGACCTCTAGGGAGTTTTTTGTTTCTCTGGTATCTCCTCAACAGGAGCTGAGGCATAGTTTTGAGAGGGAGTTGGTCACAGGCCACTTCCGTGTACTCTAGTGACTGGCCCTGGTGGACTCTGTAGGGTAGCAAGTGCTTTCTCCTTGCTGGCAAAGAATGCCCTTCTTATGGAATCACTGGGGAACCATCAACTGACCCTATGGTGTGGGTCAGTAAAGGCTAGAAGAGATGTTGTCAGGCTGCATAGCAGTTATTTCTTCAAGCAGTCTTATGTTAAAAGGCTAAAAACTGACAGCTTCCGAAATCAACTGGCCGTCAGATGTGGCAGGCCCTTCCTTCTGGATGATAACAGAGGCACTCTTCAGCCATCACCAGATGCTGTGATGTAGTTCAAAGTAGGGAGGGACTACTGCCCTGCTGTCATTGCCCACCAGCCCCTACCTGTAAGACAACACTGTGCTGAACACAGCCTTTCTACTGGAAAAGTGCTCCTCAGCCTGGCACTGCCTCCCAGCTTGGGAAGTAGCCCCTGCTGAGGGCTTCAGTTGGTTAACTCCACCTCCCAGCTGACCAAAATGGCATCCTGGTCAAACTACCTTTCCTTCTGTGAAACAGCAGAGTCTATGTCAGAGTCTGAAAAGAGAGTAGAGGGGTTGTGGTGCTGTCAGTCCACCACCAGGCTCTCAAAATGTGGATATTCCACACACTGTCTCTGCTCTGTGTACACATTGTTCATTGTAGCAGTGTGGCCCTATGTATCTGCTGACTTGTGCCCATCCCCTGCCTACCAGCCAACAAAAAGAAAAAAAAGTTAAAAGAACCAGTACCTACAGTCTGCACAATTGGCCATTCGGCAGGAGTAGGGCTCAGTGAGGGAGAGGAAACTTCCCATTAAGTAGCATGTAGTCCAAGCTGACAGCCCCATGCTGTGTCCTAGGGTTCACTGGGTGTCCAGAGAGCTCCATACAGTTGTCAATCCGGCCTTAGTTTTCACAGAGAATTAAGGAGATGTGTGTGTAGTCTACCAACTTGACTCCATCTCCCCTGGTGGTGAAGTTTTGAAGTATTTTGTACATTTTAGATGTCACACTCTTATGGGATATGTCATAGTAAAAAACTTTCCTAGTCCATAGGTTCACTTTTTACTTTTAATTAAATCTTTTGATGAGCATAAGTGCTTAATTTTGAGACTCTCACAGTTATCTAGTTTCTCTTCTGGTGTGTGTGCATTGTTAGTTATTGTTTAAATCCAGCATTAAAAATATATAAATTAAAATTTAAAATATTGAATACTGACTAGTATTTGGAAACCTTAGTGACATAGTACTTAAGAGCTACAGTTCCTAACAAAAAAGTTAGCAGTTTGAATTGACCAGATGCTCCTTGGAAACTTTATGGAACAGTTATACCGAATTCTATGGTGTTGCTTTGAGTCAGAATTCATTTAGTGGCAATGGGTTTGGTTTTTGGTTTGGGCCTCATATTTAATAAATTAGAAAAAAAATGTGAAATGTGATATTTTGTGTGATGATTGAAACATCAGATGCAAACTTTTGCTTCCATCCTACCAGTTCTATTGGGGGCCAAATTAGCACAGTTCTATGCAAATAGTAGATACTTTCTATGTTTGCCAACAACTTCCACCAACAACTTCCACCAACAACTTCAGCAAGCTTTTTCCATAAACACACTATACTATTTTTGTTTGTTTTGTTGCATTGACATGTGAAAAAAAAGTTAGCATAGTATTTGTCATGGATTGAGTTATGTTTCCCAAAATACATATCAACTTGTTTAGGCTGTGATTTCCAGTATTATGTGGTTGTCTCACATTTTATGATCTGAATGAATTTTCTATGTGTTGTAAGTCCCAATCCTACTAATGTATTTATATCACATGGATAGCTAAATTCATGGGTAGCAAAGACCGCCTTACTACTTATTATTTGATGTCCAGTGATTCTGACTCATAGTGATCTATGTAACAGAATGAAACTGCCACATCAGTGTTTTTTGGCTGTAATCCTTATGGAATCAGATATTGGGTCTTTGTTTAACAGTGACAGTGGGTGGGTTTGTGCTACCAATCTTTTATTTGTAGCCAAGTTGATTAACCACATAGCAAGTGAATATGTGGTCTCTAGTATGCCTGCTATTTCTGAATATAGAGAAAAATCCAGAACAACACAGCCATGTCCTGTGGGGATCTGAAGGAGCCTTGTTGTGCAATTGTTAAGCACTCTGCTGCAAACCAAAAGATTGATAGTTCAAAACCATCAGCCATTCCAGTCTGCTTTTGGAGACATTTATAATCTTAGAAATCTTACCAGACAGTTCTAGTCTGCCATATAGTGTTGTTCTGTGTCAGAATCAACTTGGTGACAATAAGTTTTGTTGAGTTTTATTAGGATCTCAAAATACTTCATAGTAAACATCACATTAATTCGTACAAAGAATAAGCTTGTGTAGCAAAGAAAGACAAAAATTAGTATTCCTTGGGAACTAAGGTAAATACTGGACTGTCCTAGAGACAGGAAACAAAACAAAAGAAGACAAAAGCCTCAATGGATTTTCATTATAGTATACTTTTTTAGATAAGACACACTCCTTGCCTTTTGTGGTATTGTCTTTCACCATGATCACTGTTACTATATCTTCAGAAATTATAAAATTACAAAAGACATGTAAAAATCTCAGGAATTTTTGAAACTGGTTGATCTTATTACCTGAAACTATTCCATTTGCAGCATTTAACAGGTTTATGTTATTTCATTGGCTTTAGAAATTTTATTCTTGAATTCTATCTTGAGAAAGGCAACAAATATTGTATTTCACTGAATTTCTCTAATATACATATTACTTTTAAGTACTTAATACATAGATTTTCATAAAAATTTAGTGCTTTAAACTTTGTATTTCCAGTCTATCTCAGTAAATGAGAAAAATGAGAAATACCAGTTTAACATTCTTAAAGTTAGTGTGGTACATAACAAGTCAATAAAGGAGCAAAAAAAAAAAAAAGAGCTAGCATCTTTTAAAAAAATATTTTATTTATTTATTGTGATTGAGTGAAAGTGTATAAGCCAAGCCAAGTGCCATCGAGTCGGATCCGACTCCCATTTAAATTTACATTCCTGCCTATTAGATCCAACTCAATGGAACTTGGCTTGGCTGGCCTATATGCAGCTCCTACCATTCTCCTTGCCCAGTGACAGCGCACTCCTCTTTTCTGTTCTATGCATATCTTATCCTCGTAACAATCTCCTGTCTCCCCTTCTTTACCCACTCCCCTCCCCTCTAGTAAGAGGCCAGTAGGACGACATCCTATAGATACACAGAACCATAAAGTGCACACACGATGTGGTCACTGTATCACCAAGTCCAATCCATTCGTGTCTGAGGAATTAACCTCAGTAGTGATTTATGGACAGGGGCAGCATCAGGTCTAGGGGCCATGCTCTCAAGGGAACCCCAAGACCTTCGGACCATCAGTTGCAGTCTTTCAGTGGAGTTCTCAAGGTGCACCCCATTTTATTCTTGTGTTGCCAGTGAGACTCAGCTTTACGAGCTCCATCACAGCTGTCACTGGAGGTGACTAGGCACCAACTTGATCTTCTGGTCACATGTTGATGTAGTCACTCATTCACGTGGGTCTCTCTGTCTTCTAGGTTCTCTTCCCCCCATGTCTTTTTGGTCTTTGGTGATCATCTGTTCCTGCTGTGTTGGGACAATTTGGTGTACCTCAGATAGTAGCTTGCTAGCTTTTAAGACCCCAGATACTGCTCACCAATATGGGGTGGAAAAGACTCTCTTAGCAATATGCTAGTTATGCCAGTTGGCCTCAATGTCCCCTGAGAGCATGGTCCCTGGACCCCTGCCCCTGCTATTCTGTCCTTGCAATATTGGGTTGAGATTAGAAGAGTATTCATGTTATGTTGAAGTTCAGTTAAATTGATATTCTTTCAAAGTGTGCTGTCACTGATTTCACCCAAATAAATTTCTATCAGCTATCTAATCTGTAACTAGTTCTGTCCCTTGCTTCCTCCTCTCCCTTGTAGCTGTCAAAGAGTCTTTTCTTCTGTACATGAGTCTATTTTTAAGTCTTTACGGTAAAGCTCCCATACAGTATTTGTCCTTGTGCTTCTGATTACCATCACTCAACATGATGTCTTCCAGTTGAAACCAAGTTATGAGATGCTTCCTAAAATCATCATTGTTCTTTGTCATTGCATAGTGGTCCATTGACAGGAGATTGTTAAGAGGATATGACATACATAGAAGAGAAAGGAGGAGTGTGCTGTCACCAGGCAAGGAGAGCAGTAGGAACTGCATATAGGCAGGTATGCAAATTTAAACTGGATAGCACACTTTCACTCAATCACAGTAAATAAATTAAAAATAAAAAAAAATTTTTTTGACAACCCTCCTTAAGTTATCCTTATTGAGCGGCTTATAAATTTTAGTTTAAGTTAAAGTACTTTTCTTAAGCAGTGTGACAATAAGGAATAAAACAATTAATCACTTAAATTTTATGTGTCTTGAAATCAAGCTTTAATCCTCTCTCTCTTTCCAATAAGAACTCTCTAAGTGCCATCTACTTATTCCCTTCTATTGCCACTTTAATTCATATTCTAAGAATAGAAATTATGTCATGTAACTGTATTATATCATAAACAACTTTAAAATGGCTTTAAAATATATTAGTTGGATGCAAACATAAAGTTTGCTTTATACATCTATTGCTTTGTTTTATGATAAAGTGTCAAATTTAAGGGCTCCCTGAAGAAATACAAATAAATGTTATCAGAGAAGTATTACTTAATCATTATGAATGCATAATATTATCCTTCCTTTTATGTTTACTCAGATAGCAGAAGTATTTCATTTTTAAATTATGTAACAATACAGCCTTGGAAGATAAGTAATGCAACACTTTTCCTGAGCAGCTAGAGTAGGCTACTGAAAAAAAAAAAAATACATACCAATAAAATACCAAGCCTATTATTATCAAGTTGGTTCTGATCCACAGAAAATAACATGTAGGTCAACAAAAAAAAATGACAGAAGGAATATGTACGTTTTTAACTGTTTAACAATTATATTGTCTTTTGCTTGGTTGTATAACATTGCCTAGAGAAGCTATAATCTGGAATAATTTATTATCTGAAGAGAAGCATATTTTTGAAAATATCAATGATTATATATCCTACAAAACATATTACTGTTATATAACAACATAGAACACTAAAAAATAGATGCAGAAACTGGTGGTTAATTTTGGAGTGTAAACTACATGCAGAAAAAGGAACAAGAGTGAATGTGTAGGGCATGGAATCCAAGGAAGAGCTGTTGTTGTTAAGTGCCTATGAGTCAGTTCCAGCTCGGAGTGACCCTGTCTACCACAGAATGAGGCACTGTCCAGTTCCGTGCCATACCAACAATTGTATTTATTCTTAAACCCGTTGTTCCAGCCAGTGTGACAATCCATCTTGTTGAGGGTCTTCCTCTTTTTCACTGACCCTCGACTCTACGAAGCATTATGTCCTTCTCCAGGGACTGATCCCTCCTGACAACTTGTCCAAAGTATGGAAGGTGCAGTCTCACCAGACTTGCTTCCAAGGAGCGCTGTATTTGTACTCCTTCTAGGATGGATCTATATGCTATTTTGGCAGTCCATGCCACACGGTCTGACAACTAGGTTTGCAAACTTGCCACCATGTGCTTACATTAGCAGCAGTGTACAGACAACTCAGTAAGGATTCATAACCTTGGTATATCAGTGTCTCTATTTCGTGTACTATCATAAGGATGTCAGGGCTTGGTTTAGAGCAATGAATAAACAGTAATGGTTTTGTTAAACTTGGCAAGAGTAGAAGTGAAATCAGGGACATGTTAGTCCAAGTTTATGGGAATAATGCCGTGAAGAAAATGGCAGTGTACAAATGGATTAAACATTTTTCTGAGGGGAGAGAAGCTATTACTGATGCTGAAAAGTCAGGGCAGTCAGTAACAAGCACAACTGATGGAAACATAGCAAACATTCATTGAACTGTTAACTGACTGTGTGAAGCATAACAGACAAAGTCAACACTGATAGCGAAACAAGGAAATCTTAACTGAAAAATCTTGGTGTGAGGAAAAAAATAAAAGAACACTACTGCCAAATCAGTTCCAACTCATAGTGACCCTATAGGCCACAGCATAACTGGCTCATAGAGTTTCCAAGGAGCATCTGGCAGATTTGAACTGCCAACCTTTTGGTTAGCCACTGTAGTACTTAACCCTCCAAGCCAACAGGCATGAGAAAGTTGTGTGCAAAAGTGGTCGCAAAGGAACTCACCAATGAACAAAACCAAAGGAGAGTTGAAGTCTGCCAAGGCCTTTTGGAGACGCAAGACAAAGTTTTGAGCCATGTTATCACCGGTAATGAAATATGAGTGTACCAATACAACCCTGAAACAAAGCGCCAAAGCGCACAATGGAAGTCAGCCAACTCTCCACAACCCAAGCTTTCCATTAGTCCAAATCACGAGTCAAAATGATTTTGCTAACCTTGTTTTGATTCAGAGAGATTGTTCGTTATGAATTTGTATCAACTGGAGAAACAGTTAACCAAATTTCATATTTGGAAATTATGAAAAGGCTACATGAAAAAGTTAAATAAAAATGATCCAAACTTTTTGCCAACAACTCAGTTGAATGGTTTGACCAGTAGAGCAATTTCAAATCCGGTCCATCTAAATAAAATGTAAACACTATCCTCACGGTTGTTGTGTGCCCCGGTGCCACTTTTTCTGGTTCATACGTACCTCATGGACAACAGAACAAAACACCATCCAGTCCTGATCCATCCTCACAACCGTTGCTATACTTGACTGAGCATGTTACTGTAGCCTCCGTGTCAGTCCATGTCATTCAGGGTCTTCCACTTTTTCCCTGACCCTCTACTTGACCACTCCCTAGTGTCTGTCAGTGTGTTGTACTGTGGGCGCTTACAAAGCTCTGGCCATCTGCCTTCTTTAATATTACAGCGAAGAAAACCCTGTGGAGTGAATCTGCACTGTAACACACACAGTCACTGCAAGTTAGAGTTGGCTCTATGATGATGGATCTGGTTACTTTGCTTGCTTTGTTTTGTTTTCTTTGCTTTTTTTTTAATTTTAATTGTTCTTTTATTTAATATGACTGAGTGAAAATGTACATTCCCATATAAATTTCCGTGCCCACCTCTATGCAGCTTCCACTGCTCTACCTGCCCGGTGACTGCACACTATTCCTCTCTGTTTTCTTTGTTTTTAATGGAGCTAAATGGAAGGGGGCTCACACACACGGAATACTTACACTTTCATAAAAGTAGATAAAATTACCTTTAATGATCAGTTGAAAAAGTGTCATTCTATTGCTTATTAAATGCCTAATTTGTACATGTTACTAATACATGCCAACACACTTGTATTAGTTCAGTCTAGGTAATATAGTGACAGTTTTTCCTCAAATCCCAGTAGATTGAATAGCGAAGGTTAATTTCTAGTTTATGGAACATCATGGTTCAGGGTAGTCTCTGCTGTTCACCATGAATTCATTTCCTATAGCTGCCATTATGAAGTACCACCAAACAGGTGGCTTAAGCAACAAAAACGTATTGTGTCCCGGTTCTGGAGGTCGGGAGTCTGAAGTCAGGGCTTCAGCAGGGCCATTCTTTTCCAGCTCCGGCAGCTGCAGGCATTTTGGGCACATTCTTTGCCTTCTTCGTGACATTTTTGCATGACTGTCTGCCCACTGTGCCTGTTCTCTAGCTTTATAAGGACAGTGCTCCTTGGAAACTCTATGTGGCAGCTCCACTCTGTCCTATAGGGTAACTGTAAGTCAGAAATTGACTCAACACAATGGTTTTGGTTTAGTTTTTGCTTCACTGTGGCCTCTTGTTAATGATAACATCATCAAAAACCTTATCTTCAAGCAAGGTCTCATGTACAGGTACTAGGGTTTAGGACACTGACACTTCTTTTAACCTACTGCCGTGTAGCTGATTCTAACTGTAAACCTCGAGGGAAGCAGACTGCCACATCTTTCTCACACAGCCTGCTGGTGGGTTTGAACTGCTGATATCTTGGTTAGGAGTCTAGCACTTTAGCCCTTTAGCTACTGCATTACCAGGGCTCCTTTAGGCTTCTTTAGGGTGAACATAATTTAGTTAATAACACAAGTACTCAAATATCCACATATCTTGAAACTGTTGCCTCTGATGTGGCTGTAGACTCTCATATAGACTACTAAACTCTTTGACTTCAAAGAGTACACATTACTTATTTATGTTTTTAACTTTTTTTATTGCAGTAATTATACATGTAACCTGTCATTTTCCATATCAGCATACTTCGCATGTTCAACTCAGTGACATTAGTTATATTTATCATGTTGTTCAACCATTGCCATTATCCATTTCCAAATTTCCTAATCACCTGGAACAGAAAACCAGTGTCCCTCAAACAATGAGTCCTCTTTAGCTAGGACAAGTCGTTTGAGACTGCATAACAAAAAGCAAGTAAATATAATTCCTCCATGAGCTCAGGGGAGAGCAATGGCTACTGGTATATATTGCAGTCTATATAAATTAATGCCCAGACTCATATTTGCTGTGTGTTAAAAGAATATCCAATCCTGACAGCTGTGTTTGTGGGCTAGGAATCAAGAAGCTAGGAATCCAACTTGCTAATTAGATCATGGTTTTCAACACATCCACTTTTTAAGTGCAGTCAGAAACATATGGATGACATTATTTTTTAAACACATAAAGTGTCTTCTTCTCTTAACTAAAAAGGCTCATTATTTTGAGAAATACTGAATCTTAGCAGATCTTTTTTTAGTTTGAAACATTACAATGCATGTGTTTCTTCTTATGACTAATGCCTTACACTTATATGAAATTACTGTCTTTCTTCTAATAATATTTCTAGTGTCATTTTGATTGGAATTGATTTATGATGCTTGGTTGCAACAAAATAAAATATTCCCATGGTGGACTTTTAAGTTAGAGATAATTTATTATAAGCAGCTACAAAAGAGAGAGAGAGAGAGAGAGAGAGAGAGAAAGAGAGAAAGAGAGAGAGAATTTCATTAAATTAGGCACTTTTGGAGATGGTGTTCAGAAATTTGGGGGGAAAAAACTAACTTAGAACAACCAATACAAATGTTGTTTAAGCGGATAAAATATGATCAGACTTTAAATATATATTTTAATAGCAATGTGTCTCAATATAACGCAATATAATCTGGCTGTTAGTTGTATTGTTCAGTGCCACAATAATGAAAAAAAAAAGAACTATTTCTTTAATCTTTCATATGTAAAAAAAGAAATTCAATTGAAACTTAAAATATTTTATTATCTTCTTTCTTTGGGATTCAAAAATATTATTTTAGTAATGAAATATTTATAAATAAATGTCTTATAAAAACCCATTGCTGTTGAGTTGATTTCAGATCATATGAGCTGTAGAACTGTGTAGAAATGGCCCACAGAGTTTCTAAGGGGCAACTAGTGTATGTGAGCTGCTGACCTCTTGGTTAATAGCTCATAGTTCTTAAACACTAGGCTACAAGGGTTTCCTATACTCAGTTACATTTCATATAGACATTTAAAGTTTTTGTCTGAAAATGCATTGACTTCACAGAAACATCAAAGCTATTTCTGTCTTTTTAATCTTTTAAGGCTTTTTTCTTGGATTTGATAGTTTCATAGAAACTTGTTTAATCTCAAGTGAAGTTCAGAATGCCATATATAGTCTCTTTTTTCAAGGTAAGGATTTTCCTAGATAAATACATTTGTTTGAATACATAAATGTTATTATACCATCTTGACATTGTTGTTATGACCTAAGCTGAGTGACATCTAAGTTTTTCTGCCATTTCACTGTAATTAATGAAAGAGGGTTGCTGCTATTTATGGGTGATTAAAGGGTGCTGAAAGGAAGCTTGATGGTGTGAACTCACCCAGCAGATCCACCAGAGATAAAACTGGTGATCTGCTTCTGTAAAGCTTATTACAGTCTAGTACACCCAATAGGACAGGTATCCTGTCACACGAGGTCTCTGAAATTTGAAATCAACTTGATGGCACCAAATAGCAACAATTTAGCTTGATATTTAAATTAAATAAGTACAGTTACATCCAAGATGGCTCACGATTTGTTTGTGGTTGGGCTTTGGTCAGCTTCCTTGTAATCTATAGTCAACAACTGTGAGCTTTAGAATCCTGCTGGATAAAAGCTCTAGAAGTGACCTTGAATGGTAGTGCTGACTAGATATGACCATTTTACGCCTTGGAATCCTTGAGTATAGCTTTTACAAGACTTCAGTCAGCCTTGCCAAAGACTCTTCACTAAGCAGTCACGCAACCCCTAGGTAACAGCATGCTGACTAGCACTACTACTGAACCTGCCAGGTTAGCTTGCCACACTTCATCGATTTATCCAGTAAGGCTAAAACAAACTCAGCTTGGTTTAGAAAGGGCATTACTTGCATAGTTATCATAGCTATCATGAACATGTCAGTGTCCGCTCTGTGCATCTCCAGTCCCACAAACAACAAGCTGGAACTGCCAGATGGAAGTGACATGAGTGGTGTGTTTCTATAAATGATTCATATTTTGCAGTAACAAGTTACCACAAATATGGTGGCTTTATGCAATGCAACTTAATCATGTTACAGTTCCCATGGTCACAAGTACAACATAGAGGCTCACTGGGTTAGTATCAGGGTGTGAGCTCTAAGGAAGAATACATTTTTACACATTTTCCAGGTCCCTTGGTTTGTAGTGTCCTTCCTCTATCTTCTAAACAACAATGGAAGGGAAGCCGGGCAGAATGGCCTTGAGGAAGCTCCTTCCAAGTCTACCTGTCTGTCCAGGAGGATGACAGGCATTCCTCCAAGACCTGAATAAGCCTGCAGGAACTCTTGCTTGGATGACCTACTTGGAGATATACAGGATTGTTGGGGTGCCATGGTGGAGCTGTTCCACTATAGTGGCATCCCAGTGACTCATTCTGGTCTTCAGTTTATGATTAAGACCATGCAATAATACAAAAGTGCTACATTTTGTATTGTTATGCTGTGTTTTATAAAATTGTTTCTGTTGTAAGTTGAGGTATGGACAGGGTAAGGAGGGGTACACCAAAGAATGTAGTCCTGATCTCTAAATCGTATCTTTCCTTTCCAACCTGCGTTTATTGCATTTCTTCCTGCTTGGAAATTTCTTAACATTTCCATATGATTATCTGCCACTGTGTACAGATGTCTTTCTACTGAAATGTTAACCTGTCAGACAGTCTTCACCTGTTTTCTTACATTAAACATGAAGCCTTTTCCCCTTCACTCTGTCTTTATCTATGAAAAAAACACTAAACCAAACCAACCCACCATCACTAAGTTGATTTTGACTCATAGTGATTCTATAGGCAGAAGAAAACTTCCCCATAGGATTTCCAGGGCCATAAATCTGTATAGACATGCACTGTCACACCTTTCAGCCTTAGAGCTGCTAGTGTGTTTGAAACATTGACCTTTCATTAGTAGCAGAATGCTTTAATCATAGCACCATCAGCATTCCTTAAAAATAACACTGGTTGATATTTAATGTTATATTTATTAATTTACTATTTATTCCTCAAACAGAATATAGTCTCCTTGAAAATGAATACTTTTCCTGAGTCACTACTGTGTAGTTAAGTAAGCTTTTTAACCAGCTATATGTCTCAAAGCTTATGAGTTTGTAGCCTCTGGGATAGACCTTTATATGTCTTTGTCAAAAATAAACATTTATAAGAACAATATATAGGCTCTGGTACCCAAGAGATCAAGTGCCCCATAGGAAGCATACAGACACACTCAACCCCATCTGATTCTCGACATGTAAGAATGTAAGCCTGCTTATAATATTTTCATGATAATGTCTCAGATATTTTTTTAAAGCAAAGTATCTCAGTTTAAAATATTTGCTCTTTTTATTTAACTGTGCCAAGCATAGATTTTGCATACTGATTACAGATATATGATCTCTATAATTTTTAAAATTCTAACAGAAGCCTAATGAGATTCTTCCCTGTGGTTCAAAATGTATGGGTTCCTGCTGGAGGAGCTCCCTGATGCTTACCTTAAGTGTAAGAAGAACTGCACAGAGAAGCTCTGATGTGATTGTTGAGTACATATGATATGGCTGAGGAAGACATGAATGAAGTACTAGGTATTGGTCATAATATCACACATCTGAGAGACAGATACAAGCCAGGATCAGATCACAAAGAGTATTGCCAGTGTGCTAGGAGTACTATTTGCATCCTGGGAATGAATCCCTTGTCTTATATTTATTTCCAAGCCATCAGAGTTGATCTACTTGAAGTGCAAGAGAAAATCTTACCCAGAGGCTCATGGTTCATACATAAGACCTTTGAAAAATGGTGAGAGTATATTGCAGTAGATCATAGAAAAACAAAACTCTTCATAGAGTTACCTGTGTTTAACAAATAGGAAAGCTCAGTCTGATTGTAGCATGTTCAAAGATCATTGAGATGCTGTTAAACTTGTCAAAGAGAAGATACATGGGGGATAGAAGAGGTGCATCAAAGGAAACCATTTTAGTCTACATGTGTTAGATAAAACATATCATATCATTAAATAAAACATATACCATATCATTCATTTCAGTATGTCTCTGCTTTTACAATTTTACTGACTAAGGGTTTTAGGCTTTCAGGAAGAGGTAAGTGTAATGAGTTTCTTCTTACTGTGTCCATGAATTGCTCAACAACTGCTGTTTCTAGACACTTCATTGCTGGATAAAGGGAAGAGCTATTGACTATTTTGTAGGTATTTTAATGACACAATTTCCATTGATAATACTTCCCAGTTTCTCACCAGGGTCCAGATCTCTTAGAATACAATCTTCACAGTCATATTTAGTAGGCTCAGTCTCACCTCACCAAGTAAGACTAAAACTCCTGAAGGGTTAACCAATAACCATGCAAGGTCATAAATTACTATATGATGAATTCATAAATGGATTATGAAAATAAGTGTAAGTAGAAGGTAACTTAGTTATCCAGTGCTGACATAACAGAAACACAGCAGGTGGATGGCTTTAATAACCAGAAATTTATTTTCTCACAATTTAGAAGGCTAGATGCCCAAGTTTAGGAAGCTAGCTCCTGGAGGAGGCTTTCTTTCTGTGGGGGACAGTCCTTGTCTCTTTTAGCCTCTGCTCCTGGACAATCTTCCTGTGCCTGGCATTTCTCTTCCTTTATCTCTGCTTCTTTTCTTTGCTTGTTTAATCTCTTTTACATCTCAAAAGATATAGATTTAAGATATACCCTAAATTGATCATTCTACATTAACATGGCAAAGACAACCAGGGATCCAGAATCACAGCTGTAGAGATTAGGATTTATAACACATATTTTTCCAGAATCCCATTCAATCTCTTACAGGAAGTAACTGATAGATTTTAAAGTAAAAATGGTGTAAACTATGAGTTAGATTTAACTCAATGGCAGTGGGTTTAATAAACCAATCACATTTTATATCGCATCTGACATTTTGTTTCAGGTTTGTGAGTTCTAACTCGTGTCTAGCTGACTTTGTCCAGATTAGTGTCTGTAAAAATTTTAGGCATAAAATGATACCAACAGCAAGCAAATGCAGTTTTGAAATCCATACTGTAATAAGCTAAGCTCCTAAACCCTATTTTTCCTGACAAATATTTGAAATTGCTGTGAAGCCAAATCCATGGTAATGGCAAACCATATAAACAAATGCAATGTGTAACTCAATTGCTGATTAAAAGGACTCTCACAATTGTTGATGTCATTAGGTACAGTTGAATCAGTGCTGATTCATTGTGACCTTGTGTATAAGAAAAGGAAGTGTTCTCTGGTCCTTTGTCATCCTCTTAATCGTTGTTGCTATGTCTGAGCTCATTGTTGCACCCACTGTGTCCATCCGTCTCATAGACTGTCCTCTTTTTATGTTGACTCAACTGAGTGTCCAGCTCTGGGAATATCAACAATTATTGATACTCTCTAAAGTGTGTGAGTCTAAAAGGCAATTCTGTTTAACAACCATTCAGAAAAACAATTACAAAATTTAGGAGTGGTCTGGTGTACATATAAAACAGATAGATGTTGAAAAATTAAGCCAAACAGAGACATAGAACTTTTCACAGCTTCGATAATACAAAACATATTTGAGTCCCAGGTATTAAAATGGCCATAATTTCTGTAACAACTTGCTTACTAAAAGAGATACTCTGGTGCTTTATATACAACATAGTTTTAATCCAGAGTGAACCTTTAAACAGTTGGATTAATTAGATTTTTTTGCTAGGAAATGCAACTGAAGGGCTGAATCTGAATCTCTCAATCTTTGATGAGCATTAAAGCCATAGGACACAAAGTTCTGAGCCAAAAGTCTACCGCATAACAATCCCAAACAATGCATGAAAAAGAAGTTACAGACAAACAAAGCTGTACCTCTCAGAAGGTTTATGGGTAGTCTGCAGAAAGGAGGATGGAGGGGATCCATAAAAAAGAAAGACACTGATAAACTTTCTGTTGTACAAATTTTTAGTTCTTGCAAACTCTAAATTTTAGTGAGTTTTAAACTGAAATTATTTTTTAAAAGCCTCCCTTTTCTAAAGTATATGGATATTTTTCTTGCTAGTAATTTTTCCTATTATGCCTAAAAAACAATGACTATAGATAAATGAGAAATAATTAAAGAATTAGAGAAGCAGTCTTCATGAATTTTATTTAAATGGATAAAATTGAATGTCAGGGGACTATCTAGTCAAAGCCTTATTCATTATGACTCCTCTATACCTGCCACTGATGTTGGTATTTTTGAATAAATTTTGGCACCTGAAAACTTTGAGCTTGATGATATATATGTAATTATTTGAGATGAAAGTCATTGTTAAATAATTTTTTTTTAATGTCCTGTACAATGATGCTTTGTTCTAATAAAATTCCATGATGCTTTGAATTTTGTTGTTGTTGTTAGGTGCTGTGGAGTTGCTAACTACATACAATAGGACAAAATAGTACCAGATTCCTTTGTTAAGTTTTGTTTATTTAACTATTCGTATTGAATATCTATGTGTGGAGCGAAGTAATGCTAAAATGCTTGGTATTTTAGGCTTCAATGAAATGTCCATGATCATTTTAAAATTTTCTAGAGGAAGCTACATATTTGGATACAGTATATCTCTATGCTATCAATCATTTCCTGTTCAGTCACGTGATTTAACAAAATGTGACGGACGAAATCTCCCAAGAATAGATGTAACTGACAGAACCTAAATTGATATTTTATGAAAATGTACTCTGGATGTGCCTGAAAAAATGTCTTTGATATGGCATCAGGTATTAACATGCTATCTTTATGACTTATGACTTAAAAGATTAACAGGATCAGATAGATCGCTAGAGAAGGCAAGATCTCAGAAATAACACAAATGGTTTAATCCTATCGTGATGCATCTTGACTCTTCTTAAATTATTTCTCTACACTTTTCTTTTTAAAGCCAGTTATCCGATTTCACTTTTTCTTAGATTTCATTTATCAATTATTTTCTTTATGATCCTGCTACATATATAGTAACTTAGGTACTTTCAACCTTGAGCCTATAGAAGTGAATTAGTGTTCTAACTGATCTTCCAACACCAACATATTCCTCCTCATACATTTCATGTATCAAATAAACTGATGTTCATCTAATACCCTTCCATTGCAAAACCAACAGAAAGCTTGACTCTGTAAGTTTCCATGGATAAGTCAGTTTTGAAATGAAAGAAATAATTTTTTTCAGAGGACAAGTATATGCCGCAGCAAATGGCAGTGACGGGGTATGAGATATCTAGGTATATTAGAAAATGAGTTAAGTCATAGTTATATAATAGCCAGAGCCTGGGCAATACAAGTGATTAACCTGCTTGGCTTATAACTGAAAGGTTGGTAATTCAGACCCACTCAGAGGCACCTCAGAAGAAAGATCTGGTGATCAACTTCCTCCCAGACAGCCATTGTAAACCTATGGCACATAACTGCACTCTGACCCATGTGAGATTTCCCTGACTTGATGGCAGTTAGTTCTGTAGTTCTTATATACAGTCAAGCAGCTGGTTTGTGAGGAAGATGAGGACAGTTAGAGTGTGATTTTTTTTCTCTTTTGAGAATCTCAGTGGATTTAGATAAGTAAGTGTCGGTCTGGAGTGACTCTGGGAATTGAGAGAACTTAAATGCTCTACATATTAGAGCTGGAAGAATTCAAAGTTCAAATGACACTTGAAGAGGGAAGGTTTGAAGATGAACAAGAAGAACATGATCAGATTGCCAATTGTTTTTTCCAAGGTGCATTTGGGTGGGTTTGAAATGCCAGACTTTTGGTTAATAATTAAGTACTTCGTTACTTGCTCCAAGTAGGAACTTCTTAGGAACATGATAGGAGACTATAATCTTAAATACAGAAGCAAAATAGAGGGATTTAAAATTAAGAACAGGATATCTCATGTTTTTTTTTTTTTTTAAATTTTTTCAAGTAATTTATTGGAAACATTTAATTGGGTACTCAATATATATCAAATACTACTTAGGATATGCTGTTGTTAGGTGCCTTGGAATTGGTTCCGACTCATAGCGACCATATGAATAACACAACGAAACATTGCCTGGTCTTGTGCCATGTCCACAATCATTTTTATGCTTAAGGGCATTGTTGTGCCCACTGTGTCAATCCATCTCATCGAGGGTCTTCCTTGTTTTCACTGCTCAGCTACTCTACCAACCATGATGTCCTTCTCCAGGGACTGATCTTTCTTGACAACCTGCCAAAGTATGTAAGATGCATTCTTGTCGTCTTTGCTTCCAAGGAGCACTCTGTTGTACTGCTTCCAGAAGAGATCTATTTGTTCTTTTGGAGGTCCATTGTATGTTCGATATTCTTCTCCAACATCACAATTCAAAGACATCAATTCTGCTGTCTTCTTTGTTCATGGTCCAGCTTTCTCATGCATAAGATGCAATACAAAATACCATGGCTTGGGTCAGGCGCATTTTAGTCTTCAAGGTGACATCCTTACTTTTGAATACTTTGAAGAGGTCCTTTGCAGCAGATTTTCCCAGTGCAATGTGTTTTTTTGATTTCTTGACTGCTACTTCCAAGGGTATTGACTGTGGACCCAAGTAAAATGAAATTCTTGACAACCTCAATCCTCTCTGAGTTTATGACAATGTTGCTTACTGGTCCAGTTGTAAGGATTTGTGTTTTCCTGATGTTGAGGTGCAACCCATACTGAAGGCTGTGGTCCTTGATTTTCATCAGTAAGTGTCTCAGATCTTCTTCATTTCTAGCAAGTAAGGTAGTGTCATCTGCATAATGTAGGTTGTTAATGAGTCATTCTCCAATCCTGATGCCTTGTTTTTCTTCGTATAATCCAGTTTCTCGGATTATTTGCTCAGCATACACATTAAAAAGCTATGGTGAAAGAATACAACCCTGATGCACACCTTTCCTGACTAAACCATGCAATGTTCCCTTGTTCTGTTCGCATGACTGCCTCTTGATCCATATACAGATTCCTTAAGAGCACAATTAGGTGTTCTGGAATTCCCATTCCCCACAATATTAGCCATAATTTAGTATGATCCACACAGTCAAATGCTTCTGCATAGTCAATGAAACACAAGTAAACATCTTGCTGGTATTCTTTGCTTTCAGCCGAGATCCATCTGACATCAGCGATGATATCCCTGGTTCTACATCTTCTTTTGAACCCAACTTGATATTGATGATATTTGGAGGAAAATACTAATAAAATTTCTAGTCCTTGTTGAGTTTTTGTTCTTATTCAATGAGAAGTCAGAAAAGAAACAAATAAGTAGAATGATTATATATGTCAGGAGAAAGATAAAGCTAAGAAATAGGACAGATAATAAGTGCCAATATAAGCAGAAAGTTTGATACCTTAAGTTGGATGGTTGGTGACACACAGAAAAGTTAACATTTGAGAAAAATACAAAAAGAGAATCAAAGTATCTATTGTGAAAATATCATCTGGTGTAAAAAGGCATTCCACCAAAGGATAGACTAATTTCAAGGACTCTACATTGGGAAAGTACCTGAGGTATAAAAAAATTATGAGGCCCAGAGTTACTGAACCAAAGTGAACAAAGGGAAGAGCAGTAGTTGGAAGAAACAAGAGTGAGAAATGAATAAGAAACAATTATAGAAATGTTTACGGATTTTCTGGAATGATGGATTGAATATCATTTTAGATGAATAATATTTGTGGAAGATAGCAGGTTGAAGGGAATAACTGTAGCACAGTTTTGGATGTATGAAGTTTATGTGATCTGTGAAAAGCATCAAGTATAAAATGATACATGATCTTAAGATATGTGACCCTAGCTTTTAAAGGACAGGTTAAGGTTATATATACCTATAATTGTTAGTCATTAAGCCCTAAGAGTTGAAAGTAACTTTAATGAGAAAATACAACAGTTCTGGAACACTTAAATATTAAGAGGGGAAGATGTGGCAAAATTGGCAAAGAAAACAGAAAAACAATGACCAGTATGATAGGCAGAGATAAATGAATATGGTGTCCTCAGGGGCAAATGAAGGTCGCATTTCAGGGTGGTTGCTGTTAGGTGCCATGGAGTCTGTTCTGCTTCGTAGTGACCCTGTGTATAACAGAAACAAACACTGTGCAGTCCTGTGTCAGCCTCACAATCATTGTTATGGATGACTGATTGTTGCAGCCACTGCGCCAGTCCATCTCATTCAAGGTCTTCCTCTTTTTCTGTACTTCGGCAAGCTTTATGTGCTTTTCTAAGAACCCGTCCCTCTTGATAACATATCCAAAATATCTGAGGCAAAGTCTTTCCATCTTTGCTTCTAAGGAGCAGTTTGGCTGTATGCCTTCCAAGACAGATTTGTTCATTCTTCTGGCAATCCATGGCACATTCAGTATTCTTTGCCAACAGCGTAATTTGAAGGTATCAGTTCCCATTTGGAAGATTTTGGAAGGGGAGGATTTTAACAATCAAGTGAATAGTGGAACATGTTGTGTAAACATCAGTCATTCTTTTGCCCCAGCCGCTCCTGAGATTGTGCTGTGGGCTCATGAACAAAGTGACCATAGTGGCATGGGTGGAGGTTATGCACAGGCTGAGCAACAGGCACTTCTATGTACTGAGGCTGAGTTGCCAGCAGCAGAAACCAACACTGAGTTCCCAATTTGACAACATTCCTTGTT
The DNA here is from genome assembly GCA_028571685.1 of Heterohyrax brucei. Classification (NCBI taxonomy): domain Eukaryota; kingdom Metazoa; phylum Chordata; class Mammalia; order Hyracoidea; family Procaviidae; genus Heterohyrax; species Heterohyrax brucei. Next base: position 122,770,526 of record CM053142.1, on the reverse strand, counting down.
GTGATCAACCACCAACATGATAGTGGGTTGATGACAGTGGACTGCTTCCATCATGGAAAGGGCAACATTTTGTTCTTAGTGGAATAGGCAGTTAGTCTTGATGTGGATTTCCCTTCCCCGAATGAAACATTTCTGCCCAAACTACCATTTCTGAACTTATAGAATACCTTATCAATAGTCATGGTATCACACACAGCACAGCCTCAAATCAAGGGACCCATCTGACAGCAAATGAATTATGGTACTGGACTTACTATCATGGAATTCACTTGTCTTACCATGTTCCCTATCATACTGAAGCAGCTGGCTTGAGAAAATGAGAATATGGCCTTCTAAACACACAATTGTGGTATCAGCTAGGTGATGATATCTTGCAGGTTTTGACAGTGTTCTCCTGGAAACTCTGAGCCAGCATCCAATAAATTGTGCTATTTCTCTCAAAGCCAGGATTCATTGTTCCAGGAATCAAAGGGTAGGCATAGGAATGTTACCACTCGTATTACTCCTAGTACTCATGTGCAAAATTTTTACTTCCTGTCTCTTTGACTCTATGCTTTGTGAGCCTAAGGGTCTTAGTTCCAGAGGAAGAAATGCTTCCATGAGGAGACACAACATTGATTCCATTGTATTGGAAGTTAAGAATGGCACCTGCCAGCTTGGGCTCCTCGTGCCTGTGGCATGATGAAATGATCTTATCTCAGATATTCTGGATATTTTATCAAGAAAGGTGAGTTCTTAGAGAAGAACACAAAGCTTGCCAAAGTACAGGGTCGGTGAAAAAGAGACAGACCTTCAATGAGATGGGCTAGCACAGTGGCTGCAACAATGGGCTGATCTATAACAATGATTGTGAGGTTGGCACAGGATCAATAGGCAAAGACTAGAATTACTGTATTGGCTGGTATGATTGATCTTGATTACCAAGGAAAATTGGACCGATGTAATATAACAAAGGTAAAGAAGAATATTTCCAGAATATAGGAGATTTCTTAGGGTGTATTTTAGTGCTACCATGCCCTGTGATTACAGTCAATGGAAAACTGCTGCAACCCAATTCAGATATGACAAGTAGTGGCCCAGACACTTCATTTACAAGGATTTGGGTCACCTTACCAGGAAAAGAACCATAACTCGCTGAGGTTCTTCCTGAGGGTAAAGGGAATACTGAATGGATGGTGTCAGAAAGCAGTTGTAAATACCAGTTATGACTACATGAGAAGTTGCAGAAATAAGGACTCTAATTGTAAGTATTTCTTCCTTGTAAGTATGCATCAAGTATTTGTGTTGTTTTCATTCATAAAACATAAGATGTGACCAAGATGAGAGCACTTTCAGTTGTACACAAGTTAGTTGTATCATGCTACCTGCAAGTATTATTTTTATTTAGAGATTGTGTATTGTATCAGGAAATGTATACAGATGTCTAGTTAAGAAGAAATGGACTGTGATGGTTAAGGTTGTGTGTCTACTTGACTGGGTCATAACTCTCAGTATTTTGGCAGTTATGTAATGGTGTAATTTGACAATTATATAATGAATGGTGCAATTTGGCGGTCGTATATTGATTTATTTATCCTTCATTTTGTGATATAATATGATCACCTCCATGATGTGATTTGATGTATACACCAATCAATTGTAAGGGGAGTTTGGCCTGCACACAATCTAAATAGGGTATGGCCTGCATCCAATCTAAATAGATGTTCTGGCAAATCTTGGTGGATTCAGCATTGAGCTAATCATTGTCTGACCTCTCGTTTTTGAGACTTGAACTAGTGGCCTTCCATGTTGCCTGCTGATCCTGGGATTTGTTAGCCTTTGCAGCCCATGAGCTAGCAGCCTGCCACTGACCTCCTATTCAGGGGGTTGCCATTCTCCCCAGCTACATAAATTGGGATGACTTTCTACCCTCATTCCTCATCCACATATTTGGGAATTGCCAACCTACAATTGAAGGAGCCATTTCTTAAGATAATCTCTCTCTCTATTTCTATACATCTGCATGCGCACACACACACACACTCACACACACACACACACACACACACACTTCACCAGTTTTGCATTCCTAGCTAACCCAGCCTAAGACAGATGGGAACTTAGGATATGAAGGAGATCAGGGCCAGTGTAAACCAGACAGGATGACAGTGTGAAGAAGGTCTAGGTTTGTGTTGAGGGTTGTTTGAGTTGAGTTGAGTTACTGAGGAAGTAAGCTGGAAGATAAGAAGTAATAATCAGAGAGTATTATATTTCAAACTCAAATAATTTAAACTCCTGTATATTGTTTCTTGTAATTTATAGTAGCACAGTCTATATGCTGTTGATTTAAGTGCTGGTGATCTCTGTGTGTGTGTGTGTGTGTGTGTGTGTGTGTGTATGTGTGAATGTGAATGAAAAATTTAAATAAAGGGCAAAATTTTATTGTTGGTAAAATGCAGTAGAGAACAAGAACAGCTAAATGGAGTGGCATATGATCTCTAAATTGAGCTAATTTAGTGGAAGCAGGATTTATGAGCCATACTTGATTATAAGAACATTTGCCTCATGGGAATTTTCAGAAATCCTGTGGAGGGCAATGCATTTTTCAATATCACTGTAATGACTGTTTGAAGACATTTTATTTCTGTTCTATAGAGAATAAATCTAGCTGTTATCTGGGCTAAATTTGTAATTTCCAACTGATCCATCGCTGTGAGTCATGGTATTTTTAAGCAGTAAAGCATAGATGACAGAATGCAACTGTAATGAAAATATTGCATTACATATAATTATTATATCATTTATCAAATGATGTCTTCTAAAAACTCAATGAGAAGGTAGTTTAGCTTATTCTACTACTTTGCTTACGTCTTACCCAGAACATTAGGTCAATGTTGAGTAATATTAAGGAAAATTGTCATCCTGACATTTCTTCACTTGATTTTAAGGAATACGCCTTCAGAATATTACCACTTAATATGATACTTTCATGTTGTCTTTGAATAAATGTTTCTTATTATAATCAGTAATTTAGGAGATTATTCAGTTTAACTCTTAAAGAGAAGGAAATGATATAGAAAATGTCTGTATTAAATTATAAAAAAATCAGTCCTATTGATTACCAACAATATAAGATATTTAGAAGACATAAGATACAATTTTAAAAAAAAATAATACAATGGAAAAATACCTGTAACACTTATAAAAGACAATGCACAGCATCCCTAATACATAGTTTCTACAATTTAATGAACTAATGGCATACCCCAGCTAAAAATGAGTGATTTAATGAGTGTAGAATGTTTAACCATTTGAAATTGATTTAATTTTCACAGATAATAATAATGTATAACATTGCCTTTTATGTGTTTTCTCTTCTATGAAATGATTGTTCACATCTCTTGCCCATGATACTATTGGGTTGTTTTTGTTCTTCCTACTAATCTACAGAATGTGTGAGTACATGGTAATTTTTTTATTTTTTACTGTATTTTTTTTAAAATACTATTTTTACTATAGTCCATATTTTCTTTGACATTTTGGTCAGTGTTTTAGTCAGCTAGTGCTACTCTAAAAGAAATACCGTAGAGTGGATAGCTTTAACAAAGGAAGGTTTATTCTTACACAGTCCAGTAGACTGTAAGTCCGTATTCAGGATGTCCACTCCAGGGGAAGGCTTTCTCCCTTGCAGGCTCTGGAGGAAAGTCGGGTACTGCATCAGTCTTTGTCCAGGGAGCGTTTTGGCATGTGAACCTCACGTCTGAAGGACTCGCTCTTCTCCTGGTGCTGCTTGCTTGAGGTGTGAATTTCCCAATTCTCTGCTTGCTTCCTTTCCTTTTGTCTCCTATAGGATGAAAAGATTAACGGTGGTACAAACCATACTCCAGGGAAACTCCCTTTATAGTGGAGCAGGGAGGTGATCTCGTAAAGGGATTTACACTCCCACCTAAATCCTCTAACATACAGCACAGGAACACCGCAGAATGGAGGACAATCACAAGGTAGTGGAAAACAGGGCCCAGGTACATGGCTACACGTATTTTGGGGAGAAACAACTCAATCCATGACAGCCCATGATTCAACTTTTTCATAAAATGAAAAGTAGGAATTCAATTCTTATTTCTCAGTCTGGATTTTTTTTTTTTCTCCTTCCATCTATTGAAAAGTCATGCTCTTCTCATCTTACCTAGTGTGACTTTAAAGGACCATTTGTGCATGGGCATTCTATTCTCTTCTGCTGATCAGTGTTCCCATCCCTTGCCTTAACATACCATTTTAATTACCATAGCATCACAACAAGTCTTGACATGTCATATATCAAGCCCTATTCTTCATCTTTGGAATGTATTTGGTTGCCAGGAAAATCTGTAACACCTGTTAGGAAGACATGTATAAGAATATACAGATAGACACTCTTCCCAATACCCCAAACTAAGAAATATGTTCAACATGTAGAGAATGATAATATTTAGTCATATTATACAGTAGTCAGAGTGAATGAAATTGAGACATGTAATATAGCAGGAATCTTAAAGCATAATACTATATAAAAAGGAATCGAAATCAAGTACTTAGATTCAAAACTGAAGAAATGTAAAATACTATTAATTTACAAAAATATACTTGCCTAAGGAAAGCAGAGATCCAATAATTATATAAAAAATTTTTTTAAATAACAGATGACAAAAAATTAAAAACTAAAACAAGTGGAAAAACATGAGGAACAATGCCACCCAACAATGTGGAAAATCAGGGAAGTGAGGTGAAGAAGTATTTCCGTACATTACTAGGAATGATGTGAATTATGGCAGTTTTATTTGGAACGATTATGGCATGATCTCTTAACAGAAGACTGAATTATCTTTTGAACTAACAACCACTGAAAATTTACTGTTAAAAAAGGACAGTTGAGTGATATGTATGCATTCTATGCTATGCTGTGCAGATGTTCAAGTCACCTAAAAGAGTGGTGGAGAGTGCTGAGTGTAATGATGGTGAGATTGTTTTCCTTATACTGCAGTATGTTTTGGATAAGGAGCATTAAGAATACATTTGAAAATAATGACAATTTCACAAAGAATTATTAAAATCTGTAAATGGAGTAAGGATCCCTGGTGTTGCAGTGCTTAAGGCTCTTGACTGCTAACCAAAAGACTGGAAGTTCAAAACCACCCGAGACTCCATGGGAGAAAGTTTTGTCAGTCTGCCTGAGTGGAGATTTACAGCCTTGGAAACCCTAGGGAAGAACTGTGAGTTGGAATTCACTTGATGACAGTGGTTTTGATTTTTGGGGGGTGGTAAATAAAACATGAAAGAAAACATACTTAACATAGCAATCCCACTGCCATCAAGTCGATTCCAACTCATAGTGACCCGACAGGACTGAACTGCCCCAGTTTCCAAGGGGCATCTGGTGGATTTGAACTACCAGTCTTTGGGTTAGCAGCCATTGCACTTAACCACTACACTACTGAGTTTCAATACTTAATATAATTAACCATTCATTCGATACTGAAGAGTGACAAATTCTGATTGCTTCCCCTATTGATAAAAACTTCAGAAAATGCCATCATCTTGGCTGTCTACTTATCCTTTCCATTCTTATTCCTTTTCCTTACATTATTTAAAAGTTGTTAGTTACACTGAATGTTCCATTTTTATTTTTTATTGTCATCTTCAGAATATAGTGGTTGATGAATTGAGGAGGAAGAAGCAGAAAAAAGTTGAAAATAGGAGTTGCTCATGTTTTGTGTAATGGATCGATGGCTCTTGGCTGGCTTTGGCAGTGTCACTGTGGGTCGGAATCGACTAGATGCCAGTGGGTTTGGTTTTAACTCAGAGTCGTGTTATCGTGCAGATGTCTTCTGCCTACTGTAAATCAACACAAAATATTTTACATTCCTGAATACTGTGACTTCAGTGCATGTCTACCTAAATACAGAGTCTTTTGGCTATACTTACTAGAGTAATATTCTATGCAAATGCTTGTCCATAAACACCTGTGTTTAGATAAGAGCTTGCCCAGGATATAATTAGATGCTATATTTAGAAATGCTATTCAATGTTTGTCTTTTAAATAACCTCATGTGATGTGGTTTTAATATGACTGTGTTTAATTTTTAAATATTCAAGTAATTCTCAGTTCTTAGGACACAGTATCTCTTGTTTTTGAATAGTAAACCATAATACCTTCATGTCTAGAAAACAATTGAAAATAATCTTCAACTATCTTGTTTTTAAATATAAAATGTTATTACAAATTGTAAACCTAATCAAGATCACTGTATTTATTTAGGCTTCAAAACTTACAAAAACATTATATATATAGTGAGGATAAATAACGGCAAGCATAGTTTAAACTTCACAAGGAAATTTAGAAAACCGGGCAAGGAGAGCAGCAGGAGCCGCACATAGGCGAGCATGCGAATTTAAACTGGGTTGTACACTTTCATTCAATCACAATAAATAAATGCAATATTTTAAAAAAAGAAATTTAGAAAACCTATGACTCATAATGTAACACTTGTAAATAAAATATTCCAATATTCCGACTAGCAATAGGTTAAAAAATACATTTTATGGTACCTATCTACATCACTGTTTTACCCAAATGTGTTCTTCCCTATGAAAATGTTTGATTGCTATTAAGGAAATAATTGTTGTTAGGTGCCTTGGAGTCGGTTCCCCCTCATGGCCATCCATGTGCAACAGGACAGAACACTGCCAGTTCCTGTGCCGTTCTCATAATCACCGCTGTATCTGAGCTCTTGGTGCATCAGCTGCGTTAGTTTCACTGACGGTCTTCTTTGACGCTGATCCTCTACCTTACCAAACATAATGTTCATTTCCAGATACTGGTCCCTCCAGATAACATACCTAGAATACCTGAGATGAAGTCTTGCTATCCTGACTTCTAAGGAGCATTCTGACTGTACTTTTTCCAAGAGAGATTTATTTGTTCTTCTGGCATTTCTTGATGTATTCAGTATTCTGCACCGAGACCATAACTCAAATGTATGAATTCCAAAGTCTTCCTTACTCATTGCCCAGCTTTTACATGTACATGAGGCAAATGAAAACATCATAGAATGGGTCAGATGCACTTTAGCCCTTAAAATGGCATCTTTGCTTTTAAACACTTTAAAGAGATCTTTTGCAGCAGATTTGTCCAGTGCAATATGTCATTTGATTTGTTGACTATTTCCATCAACATTGATTGTGGATCCAAGCAAACTAAGCCCTTGAAACCTTTAATATTTTCTCTATTTATTATGATGTTGCTTATTGGTCCAGTTGTGAAGATTTTTTTCTTTATATTTAAATATAATTGATATTGTAGGTGTAATTTATATTGTAGGTAGGTTGTACTCTTTGGTCTCCATCAGCAAGTGCTTCATGTCTTCTTTGCTTCTGCAAGAAGGTTGTGTTATCTGTGTATCACACATTGTTAACAAACTCATGTGATAATAATGCCATGCTTCAGATAAAATATGAATGATGTATCTTTAGATGCCACATTTTAACACTGTTTTAGGGAAGTCATTGACTTGTATCCATTGTTAATAACCAAGCCTTTAAAAAGTTTCAAATGAGAAAAATATAAGAAAAACATTGTATGAACCTGGAATGACACTTCTTTCAATTGACGAACAGACACAAGATGAATCAGGCAATAGGTATGTCCTTGCCCGAGAATTTATGGGAATTGTCTTGATATTTCTGTTACTCATTTTCCTATGAACAATATACTGTGCATAATACTTCCTCTAACCCCACTAGATTTTTCTTAAATCCTTCAAAAGCTTGAATGAATGTGTATATGTGTAGGTGCATATGTATGTACACTTATTTGTGAAAATACTAACTTTACAATGGTTTTTAAATGATCTAGAAGATCTTTGAGGGTATTAGCTACTTAAACACAGAGACATATGATCAATTTTAAGTACAGTGTTTCATTACACTTCTCTTTCTTTCTTTCCCCTCTAGAAACGGTCAGATTAGGTAATTGAACTATTAGATTTACAATGACAAAGAAATGGCTAATTGATTTCATAGGAAAAGTTATTTTCCATGCTTTGTTCCAATCTGAGAATTGAGAGTCAGTGGAATGAAATATGAAATTGTATCCTGAATGTCACACGCCAACTTTTAATGAAATGAAATCAATCACTCAAGTGGAGAAAAGCAGGTTTTTGAACAAATAGCTTTGTATTCATGTAAACCTCCTGAGAATTTGTTCATGCTGACTTCTTATCTTAACATGTAATGTAATCACCAATTAGTGTCAAAGTTGCAGGAGCCATCACATTCCCAGCTGTGTTAACCTTATGTCCTGGTTCAAGGAAAATGCAATTATTCTTTTTCTAAACTAACCACTAATTTCAAAGTTATTATTAACTAATTTAATCTTTAAATTGGCATAACCTATCACATTTATTACTGGAACAAAAGGGAGGGTATTTGGATACATGTGTTAAAACCACAGCAAGAGGAAAATAGGATTTTTTTAAATTCAGCTGCTGAGAAACCATGCTTTTAACCTTGTCCAGGTCAGAACCATTGGAAAGAAGAAGAAGAAGAAGAGAGACATTATTCATGTCACTGAAGACTAAGAGTAATTTTTCTAATTCCCTGGCATATTAATGACCAACAATGAGTGAGCCCCTTAAGTACCTCATTTATTGTCTTAAATATGAAAATGTTTTAGAGATTAGAGAGGAAATTGTTTGAATTAATTAACAGAACTGGCACTCCAGGGATCTAGTACAAGATTTTCAGACAAAGGCTGGGAATTTACAATAATGACATTTCTTTCATGGCTAGAAAATATAGCACCAGAGGGATTTGAATGCACTCTTAACATTTTAGCTGATGTCTGTTGAGGGCTTAAGAACCCTCTGAAACCATTGATTTTATTCATTGGAGACTTCTCTCAATTACAGTATAAAAGGCATCACATTAAAATAGCCATGAGGAGCAGGGATTACTGGTACAATGAAAATTCAGAATGCAAATAGAAGCTATTAAAGTAATGGTATAATTTTAAAAAATCTCTGCAGGAAAGGTAATGTGTAAAAAGATAAAAACAGTACTGAGTTGTACATGGTTAGCTTAACCACATTTTTATTCCTCTGGTGTGTAATAGTTGGCAATAAGAATTCCCTGTGCTTAAAAATCAATCCATATAATGATCCTTCCTGTTGGCCAGGAAGAGAAATTTGAAAAAAAAAAAACAACGTGTCAATTTAACCCAGATTGTGGAAACAGCTAGATCATGACTGGACTATGGGTGCGTTTATTAATTTATTTTTCTAAATATTAACTTATTTCCACACTTTTCTATTACTCTGGAGTCTCTGTATGGCACAAATGGTTAGGCACTAACCCATCCAGCCTCAAAAGACAGTCATGGAGATCTGCTTCTGAAAGATCACAACCTTGAAAACCTGGTAGAACTGTCCTATTCTGCAAACGTAAGGTTGCTGTGAGTCAAAATGCATTCAGCAGTAGGTACAAGCAACAAATTTTCTGTCTGTCTCTGTATGTCTATCTGTCTGTCTATCTTTCTGTCTTCTGTCTGTCATCTATTTATCTCTATTCATTAACCATCTCTCTATCTCTGTCTATATTAGTCAGTCTATACCATATAAAACCACTTCTGAAACATGCATTCTAACAAACAGACCATTGAAAAGTACTAGATATCTGCCTGTGGGACCTGTTTCATAAGCAAAAATGTCCCTGGGTGGCACAAATCATTTATGTTAGACTAATAATCTAAAAGTTAGCAGTTCAAGCCTACCCAGCAGCACCTCTGAAGAAAGGCCTCGCAATCCAGTTCTGTAAGATTACTGCCAAAAAGCCCAATGGAGCAGTTGCACTCTGTAACACATAGAGACACCTTGAGTTAGAATCTACTCAGTGACAACAGGTTTTATTTATTTCTTCATAAGTACAATGTCATTATACTTTACATTTAAAAATCTAAAGTTCAAAGTCAGTTAGGCTCCAAAAATCAGTTCATTACAATTTTAAAAGCTTCGTTGAGGCTAATGATGTAACATAAATTGCACATACTGAAGTATAAAATTAGAAACCTGTACCTATCCATGAAATCCTTAGAAAGATGGGGCCGTCTGTTTCATTAAAGAGGTGTAGCCTTGGCAAAGCTATGGGGCGGCTCTACTCTGTCTAAAGGGAATACTGAGTCTGAATCAACTTGATAGTTGTGGGTTTGGTTTCTTGTTTGTGTAGTTTCTATATATTTGAAGATCCTAGAATGAATTTTCATTAAGGTCAGATCATCCTTTGCATGACTTCAGACATTTAAAATATATTATTGTTTATGGTCCGTAACATGTCTTAGATTTGTAATTGCTGAGGGATTTAATAATTTTACTTTTTTTTCTGAGAAATAGCTTTATTTGTTCTCTAATATTTTCCTGTTTTCAATTTCATTGATTTACACTCTTATTTTTATTATTTCCTTCTTTTTGCTCTTCTGTACCTAAATTATTGAGATAGCTTCTTTATAGTATAATCATTTAATGCTATCAATTTTGCTCTCAACGTTACTTTAGCCCTTCTCAAAATTGTTGATATGCTTTATTGGTATTCAGTTTCACTTTATTTTTTTTCACTTGAGATGTCATTACAGTGTTATTTAATTTCTAAGCATTCAGAAATACTCCTGCTATCTTTCTGTTACTCATACCCAGTTTGATTCAGTTTTGGATTAAGAACACATTCTATATTATTTCAGATATTTTACTTTTGTTAAGATTTGTTTAGTGACACAGAATATTGTTTATCTAGCTGAATGTTACATGAGAACTTGAAAAGAATGGGTAATATGCTACTATTGAGGGTGCTTTGTTCTAGAAATATACGATGATCTTCATTAATATTGCTATCAGTTCTTCTGTAACCTGGCTGATTTTCTGACTAGCAGTTCTGTCATGAAGGAACCCTGGAAGTGCAGCGGTTAAGCATTCTGCTGCTAATTAAAAGGTTGATAGTTTGAACCTTCCAGCAATTCCGTGGGAGTAAAACCTGGTGATCCGCTTCCATAAAGATTACAGCATATAGAACACCAAATGGCAGTTTTGTTTTGTCGCATGGTATCAATAGGAGTCAAAAATTGAATTGTGACGCCTAACAACAGCAACAGTACCAATAAACAAATTTTAATTGACAAACATATATAGCCACGCCAGCCAAGTGCCGTCGAGTCGGATCCGACTCATGGAGACAGATATATATATAAAACATTTATTCAAGCAACATTTTCAGTAGAAAAATAAAACCTCTATGCTGCATGAATGGTAGAACTACTGTAATGAAGTATATGAGAAATGAAAAATAATTTTAATATAGTTTTCAAAAGGAATAGAACTGCATATGTCAGAGAAAACATATTCATGAATTCTAAAAATCTATTTTTTAGAACTTATCCAAATCTAGTCATATTTTCATGGAAAAATTACAATACATATTTTAGTCTATTTCTTGAAATACTTGTGTTATAATTAATTGAAAATTGGCTATATGTACTGTGATATAGGCTTACAACAGGATACTATGAAGTCTGACATTTAGAACTTAATTGTTCTAAGTGCTACCTACCTCATTGCTAAATACCACTACTGTCATCTTCGAAGCACTCCCTTTGGGAAGCTATGCACCAAAGCCAGCATCTAGTGCAACCTTCAAAGCAATTTGGGAACATTTTCTGGAAGGGTGCTTGTGCAGGGTAGCATGATGGCAAGTTTGTGAATGTAATTGTATAGTTGTCTGTTAGGGAGTTTTTAGCCAGTAAAGAACTGTATTGGAACACCCTCCCTACTCACCTGATCTGGCCCCCAATGACTTCTTTCTTTACCGGAAGATAAAGGAAATATTGAAAGGAAGTCATTTTGACGACATTCACAACATCAAAGATTACACAGCAAGTTCCCAAATTGCTTTGAAGTGTTGACCAGGCACTGGCATTGGTACATAACTTCCCAAAGAGACTACTTGGAAAGTGACTCATAGTTGATATTTAGCAATGAAGTGTATAGCTCTTGTTTTAGGGTGAGTTCAGTGAATCTAATTGTATATAATTATTGTGAGCTGGAATCAGTGGCAGGAGATTTGATTTCTATTTATTTATTTATTGAGCTCACATAAAAATACATCTGCAGTCAGACTCTTTAACAAAAATAGTGTTTTAATCAATCTGAAAAAACTACATGTTGCCAATCAAAAATATTGGAATTCATTAATCTTAAAAATAAAATCTTAAATGTAATGAAAATGTATCTTCTAAAATTAATTTAAACAGCAACTGATAGCATAATTCTATGCTTAAATTAACAAGAGTGAGGAGAGAAAATTCAATGAAAAAAAAATCATTTTGCCACAGTGAGTTTACTAACTACAGATTAATTTTGAAAAGAAATTTTAACCCTTGATGAAATGTGATGCAAGAAGATATGTTCAGGTAAAAAGTAAACAAAGACTAAGTAATTAAGTGCCTTGCCAAGCCAGCCAAGTGCTGTAGAGTCGGATCTGACTCATGGCGACCTAGGGGCTAGGGTAAATTAAGTGCCTTACATTTAAATAATATGTTAAATAATGATAAGTACTATGAAAGGGGGGAAAAAAACATGAAGATGGATGGGTATTTTGCAATTTTGAATAAAATGGACAGGTACTGCCTCACCTTGAAGATAATATTTAAGAAAAGACCAAAGAAAAGGCAAAAACTGTGTAGATAATTGAGGAAAGAATATTTCGGGAAGAGGAATTGAGCAGGTCACACGTGACAGAGGCCCTAATGCAGGGCCTAACGAGTGTAAGCAGTCCTGGTGGTACAGTGGTTAAGAGCTACTCAATAGCTGCAACTTGGAAACTGCACCGGGCAGTTCTGCTTTGTCCTACAGGGCTGCTATGCATTGGAATTGACTCATTGGAAATGAGTTTGGAATGATTCTAAAGCAGAGCTTCTCCTCGAGCAGCAGTTAAGAGTGACTGAGTCAATCAAACATGATGAAATAGGAAAGGAAACCAGCGAATGAAAAAAAAATAAGGTCTTATAGACAAATAAACATTTAGCTTAAAAATGTATTGATGTATTGATGAATCAAGAGGGAAAGGATAGAAGAAGACCTGTCAAGAGGTGACATTCACACTTGAAACAGGAAACAGTGTTGGGTGGGAATTGACAGAGTTAGCTAGAGAACCTGATAGTGGCAATTTTACTCCTGAATGAATGTTTTCTAGGGATAACAAAGGTCCTGATTTACATTATAGAACACACAAAGGTATAGAGAATGTTACCAAGGGAACCTGATCTGCCACATACCTACAGTTCTTCCTAGCAATTTGTGATGCAAATAGTTTCTCCTGACAGTTGTGATGCAAATATGACAATTCTCCTGACAGTTGTGAGGCAGCAATTGGTAGCCTCAAATGCAGAATTAAGAACCAAGTTATTGCATCTCCCTCCCATCTATGACATCACCCCTGCATCTGTCAATAAAAAGAACTCCTAAAAATCTATATCAGATCTTTTTGCCACTCAGGGAGACTTACTGCTTCCCTCTTTGGAATGTATTTTCCCGTAATAAACTTTTCCATCATTTGCTACCAAAAAAGGTTGCATCCTTGTGTGCTTTGGTGGAGAGGGAGCCCAGTTTGCCACCTGTTGGGAGACCACACTTGCTAACATGATCTCTGGACCCATAAATAGGTAACTTAGAATCAAATTAGTGTCATAACCTCAACAACAATCAGCTAGCAGCAGTGATAGAGGTGAGAAGAAGTTGAAAGCTGAATATCTTTTTCTGATACATAAGAGAGCATTCACTGAGGGAGTGTTTGTGGGGTATAAAAGATGATTCCAAGAATTTAACCCTGGGAAACAGGAAGGAAAATTCAAGGTTGTCACTAAAGAGAGCAGTTTTGGTGATAAAAGTTTATTGTGGAGCAATTTGTATTGAGATATCCATTAGACACTTGAATAGAGATTTCAAGCAGACAAAAAGGCAAAGAAGATATCCGGTTAAAACACCAATAGGATAATATTTCCAGTTACAGAGTTGGAAAAAATACATATCAAGTATTGTCAAGAATATGAAGGAAAAGTGGATTTTTTTTCCCACTTGTCTAGAATATAAATTGGCTTGACCCTTCAATGGAAATTTAGAAATATTCATAATGTTGAAAAAAACTTCTTTATGATTCAGGATTCCACTCTTGTGGTTCAAATACTTAGCAGTGGTATTGAGGGGATCCTGTCCCTGAAATTTGGTGAAGTCGTTGAGAGAACGCTGTCCCTAAAATTCAGAGAAGTTGTCTTATCCAATGATCAGACCTTGCCATTAGCTGAAAACAGCCTGGTATGCCCCACCTGGTATGACCATAAAATCATAAATAAATTTATGCGTGTCACACCACTCTCCTAATCAAAGCCCTTCTCCTATCAAAATCTTCACCATAAAGAAACTCTATTACCTTCCCCATGTAATCAACACTTCTTCTTTATCAGACCATAAATCCCCTAATCAGAATTTCTTGCTACCCTTCTCTCTTTCTTCTGTTATCAAACCATAAACCCCCTCAATCCACACTACCTCATCAGAACTTTAAAAGAATGAAAACTTGCCCTACAGGGGAGAGGTGGGCTGAGCCACCCTCGGCTCAGACCCCACTTTCTTTCTCTTTGAATAAAGTTCACTGGACCCTTGGACTGGTGTGTCTCTGCCTTTGTTTTGGGCATTCTCTTCCCAACAGAGATAATAATTGTTGTTATTTGCCATAGAGTCAGTTTCAGCTCATAGCTACCCTGCATACAACAGAATAAATCACTGCGCAGTCCTGCACCATCCCCACAATCATTTCTATGTTTGAGCCATTGTTGTAGACTCTGTGTCAGTCAATCCCACTGAAGGTCTTTCCCTTTATTTGCTGACTGTCTACTTAACTAAACATGGTGTCCTTCTCAAGAGACTGGTCTCTCCTGATAATATGTCCAAAGTATGTGAGACTAAATCTCACTCACCATTTTTGCTTCTAAGGGACAGTCTGGCTGTATTTCTTCAAAGACCAGTTTATCCGTTCTTCTGGCAATCCATGGTATATTCAATATTCTTCAACAACACTACAGTTCAAACTCACCTATCTGTCATTCTTCGTTATTCATTATCCAGCTTTCTCATGCATGTGAAGTGATTGAAAAAAGCGTGGCTTGAGTCAGTCATACCTTAGCCTCTAGAGTGACATCTTTGCTTTTTAACACTTGAAGAATCTTCTTTGCAGTAGACTTGTCCAGTGTAACGCATTGTTTGATTTCTTGACTATTGCTTCCATAGACATTGATCATGGCTCCAAGTAAAATGAAATCCTTTACAGCTTCAGTGTTTCCTCTGTTTATCATGATGTTGTTATTGGTCCAGTTGTGAAGATCTTTGTTTTCTTTATGCTGAGATGTTATTCACACTGAATGTTGTGCTCTTGATCTACATCAGTAAGTTCTTCAAGTCCTCTTTATTTTTAGAAAGGAAAGTTGTATCATCTGCATATTGCAAGTTGTCTTCTTGATGCCATATTCTTCATTTAGTATAGTTTCTAAGATGAATGAACATTTTGTGTATGCAATTGACTTGAAGGCAACAGGTCTGTTTTTTAGGTCTTTACAAGTTTACCTTTGTTCAAATAGATATTCGGAAAAACAGATTTATACTTTTTTCTATAAAATGGGATCACATTAATTTTATACAATTAAGAGAGATTTAATTATTATGTTCATATTTTAAACCTTGTTCGTTTTCAAAGTTTACACATGTTCAATTATTATTAAGAGGCCAGGTGGTGCAGTGGATAAGAGCTCAGCTGCTAATCAGCAAGTTGTTATGTAAATCCAGCAGCAGCTCCTTCGATATCCTATGGGACAGTTCTATGCCGTCCAATAGGGTATTTACAAGTTGGGATGGACTAGACAGCAATGAGTTTGGTTTTGGTTTAATTATTATTGTCATATAATAACATTATATTATAATATGCAATGACAATATGATATAAATAATTATAATATTGTAATATATGACAAATATATTGTAATCCATAATTATATATATTATAACATGTATTTTATAAATCTGTATAACATAATAATTTAAAAAGTCAAACTTATTGTTAGACACAGGTAAATCCTGGAAAATAAAAAAGTTAAAGAATGAACATAATTAAACCACCCGGCACTTGGCTAGCTGGCTCACTGTTTTAAAATTAGTGTGATCAAAATTTTAAGAGAAAAAGTATGAATTTATTTTTATGTGTATTTTTTGAACAAAGGTAAACTTGTAAGGACATAAATGGAATGTTCACAGTTATTTCTAATAGTGTAGTTGGAGGGAGACGTCATTTTTATCGTCACTATGTTATTGGCAAAATTGCTAATCAGTTAGGAATACTTTGAATCAAAAGACAAATTTTAAAGGTTTTATGGGGAACATAAACATTGGTATTTTTATTATTTATATTTGTTCTACTTTTTATTATAAAAATGTAACTGATATGAATTTTGAGATATGAAGAATGCAGAATATGAAGTATTGCTTACATATATACCGAATGTATTTCTTGGGACCAGAAAAAATTATTTCTAAAATTATGGAAGTTATTAGAAATAGGATGGATTATTAGCTACTTGAGATTTCTAGATGCAAAAATAAAGATCACTGTAGTATTATAAACCCATCAAGTTGTTTTTGGTTTGGTTTTCATTGAAATTTCATTAAATAATGTTCATTGTCAGTTTGGGGGGTTGTTTTTGGTCTTTTTAATGTATCATTACAAGTAAACTGTGACTATCAATTAAACAATGTTATATCTTAAAATAAAAGGAACCAATTTTCTCTCTTTTTATGTACGAAAAGAAAAACAAAAACCTCAGCCTACTTCCTTTGAGTTGATTCTGACTCATAGTGACCCTATAGGACAGAGTAGAACTGTGCCATAGAGTTTCCAAGGAACACCTGGCAGATTCAAACTGCTGATCTTTTCGGTTACCAGACATAGCATTTAACTACTATCCAACAGGTTTCCTCCCTTTACATAGACGTGGCTAAAGTCTTCCTCAGTCAGGCTTGATAGAGATTCAGTATGACTACAAGGCAAATTTTTGATACATGTCACTTAGAATTGAATCAAACATTACAGTTTGAGTATTATCAGTAAATAAAAGGATCAGCCTGAAAAACTCCCTCCCGTTCTCTGGGGAGTCTGCCGGTCGTCAACAAACACATATCAGGCGAGACTGCATGCCTGAAGCTCAATGAAGTGGTGGCCTATTTTTAGCTTAGCTTTTCTTTCTCTATTTAGAAAGGCATGACTGAGTTTAGTGCTTATGCTTTCGTAAGATGATGGCTACATAACCCTAGCAAGAGCTAAGAATAAAGAAAGCAAGCATTCCTATTTGTTTCTGCCAGGAATTCCTCAGTCACTCCCATCTTGGACCAATTAGTATAAACTCTGCCAAGTATTCAGAATTGTGCCAGGCCAGACACAATGTCTTTTATGAATCATTGACGTCTCAGACTAAAGCTTACATCCATGAATGACTAGACCTCAAAGGCAGTAATTCTCAGTTCTCTGGTGAGTGAAAAGACTGTCAAATCTAGCAATCACCAAGCTGGAAGGAAGGTGTCATGGACTGAACTGTGACTCCCCCTCTCCAAAGTGTGTGTAGCCATGTGGCTGGGCCTTGGTTCCCAATATTTTGTGATCATCCTCCACTTTGTGATTTTCCTAGGCTGTACATTAGAGGATTAGGGTAGGACTGTAATTCCATTTGTAAGATCACCTTAATGCTCCACTGTAAAGGGAGTTCCCTTGGAGTATGGATTGCACCACCTTTTATCCTTTCATCCTACAAGAGATAAAAGGAAAGAGAAGTAAGCAGAGAGTTGGGAACCTTACACCGTCAAGAAAGCAACACCGGGAGTAGAGCATGTCCTTCAGATCCGAGGTTCCTGTGCCAAGATGCTTCCTGAACAAAGATTGATGCAACACAAGCATTTCTTCCAGAGAACAACAAAGGTTAGGAAAACATCCCCTGGAGCAGACATCCTGAATCTTCACTTGAACCCTGCTGGACTGTGTAAGGCATCCTGTGAACGAGAATGACGTCAATAGTTCATAAAAGACAAAGCCATCCATTTTGTGGTGTTTCTGTTGGAGCAGCACTAGATAACTAACAGAAGGCAAAAAGTCAGTCAATTCAATTGCATTCTAATTTATAATTTAAAGAACACATGAATGAAAATATCACACTGGAGTCAAATTTCTTTGGTTATACATTTTTACTCTGTAAACACTCACTCTGATTTCTTAAGAAAGTATAAAATTTTTTTCTTATTTCTGGTTACTAAATTGTTAGGAATTATCTTCTTAATTAAGATCTGTTTGTTCCAACAAATGAGGTTTGAATGAATTAATTCATAAATGTGATTGTGTAAAGAACACCTATCAATAATATAATTCACATTTAAATAGTACATCATAGTTTTTTAACAAGAAATTCTTACTTATAGCTAATGGAAATATTTTCCCAACATCCGTAGAATGCATTATGAAATTGATGACAAGTTTGTTTTGTTGTGCATACGGAATACTTCACATTCACACTATCTTCGTTCCTTTATGTATCCTTAACAGTATACTAGAACCTGAAAGAGTTTGCTTCAATAGCATTCTTAATCATTTATATAACAAATATTTACTGGGGGACTATCCTTTGTCACGCACTGGACTATGCAATAATAACTTCTACCACAAATTATGTTCGTTGTATTTCAGAAAAGAACAATGTGATTAGAAAGGCAAACATGTAGGTCATGTTTATCTAGTGGTTGTCACCTCCACTGCTGCAGGAAACACTGAGGAACCGTACATGGCAGCAATATGAAGCGTACTGCTTGTTTCATCTGCTTGGTGAATTTATTTGGGACCATAAATACATTCTGTCTTCATTTAAAATATCACGGTGCAACCTGAATTTTATGATGAAGAACGAAAACATGATTTTTCAGTGTTATCCAAATTAAAAGCAGTGTTAGATCTCAAAATGGACTGTTAGCCATGAAACTGTATCATCAGAATGAATTATACATGTTCATACAATTGTCAATCTTGTTCACAAGGGGGCTAACCAACAAAAGGACTTTGATTGTAGATTGATGCTGATGTGTGGCCACTTATGTTGTTGCATATAATTCTATACAAGGATTATAAGTGATTTATGTTTTGCTGGGATGTGACAGAATGAGAGAACAACAACATCGTAATTTAATTACGTTGAAGAAATGGCCAAAGAAAACACTTGAAGAGAAGTAAAGAGGGTCTGGGGCTGCTCTAACAAATAAACATTTTTTACAGCAGTGTTTTCCAAAACATGCTCCATTTCCAACAAATGCTAATAGTTGTTACAAGAAAGAATAAAAGTAGAGGTTCATGGTCAAGTATACTTGTGAGGTGCTGCATTAAACAATGCTGAACGAGTTTCTTTAGAGTAGGCTTGTATTAGGCGTGTTTAACAATTTAGAAGACAGAGGTTGATAACTTGAACTACAGTGGTAGAAGAATATGAGGGAAGAATTAAGATTTTCTCATAGATTTTATGTGCAATGTTGGGAGAAATTATAAACATATTAGGATATAGCCAGCCAGGCCAAGTGCTGTCGAGTCAGATCTGACTCATGGATATAAGTTGTCTGTAAAATACCCAAGTGGAGGTGTCAAGAAGGCAGCCAGGTATATGAGCCAGGTGTTTCCAAAGGGGAGGCTTGCTTTACAGACATAATTTTGGGTGTTGCTGGGGTGTATATGAGATCTGACAATTTAGGCTGATAACTTAGCTGTTCTAAGTAATACATACATCATTGCTGAATATCTCTGTGATTACCTTCAAAATACTCCCCTTGGGAAGCTATACATCAACACCAGCACCTAGTCCACCTTTCAAAACAGTTTTGGAGTGCTTTTTATGAAATGGCCATCAGAGCTGTCATCGTATTACCCTGCATGTCCTGAATATCATCAAAATGTCTTCCTTTGAGTATTTCCTTTATTTTCAGGTAAAGAAAAAGTCATTGGGGGCCAGATCAGGTGAGTAGGAGGGTGTTCCACTACAGCTATTTGTTTACTGGCTAAAATCTCCCTTACAGTCAACTACACAGTTAAGTTTGTGAACTTGCCACCCTGCCACCATGCGCAATGGCCGTTCAAGAAGGAGTTCCAAAATCGCTTTGAAGGGTGGACTAGATGCTAGCATCCATGCATAGCTTCCCAAGGGGAGTACTTTGAAGACGATCTTAGTGATATTCAACAATTAGGTAGACAGCACTAACAAGTTTGTGGACTTGTCAGACCTCATTTTATATATGTGTATTTATGTGTGTCTGTGTATTCTGAATCATGTAGCTTTAAGATGGAAAAAAAATACAACAGGTTAGTATTAAATGTATTCATGAATTACATAGAAATACTGTTTGCTAGATAAGTATACTATTCATTTTCATAAAATACCACTAATCGTGCTTTCTGGTAGACAAATTTCTCACCATATTAAAGACATCAGTATTGGTGTATTTTTCGATAGAGTTTGTATCTCAGGTGTCTTTTCTCAAAGTTTTGCTCAAAGCTTCATACTCCAACTTTGTCTGATACTCCAGGAAGGCTAAACTTATAACCTGTAGTAACATAAGGTATTGTTCCTTCAAGCCCACACTGGCTGTGAAAGACACGCTGTGGGATGGAGACAGTTCCAATCAGCAGACAGTTTATGTCTCTTAGTTCTTCTGGTGGCACAGAGGTGAGGATGTAGTAAAGTGTCTTCTCCGTGTCAATCCCTCCCCAGATCCTGAATCCATGTAGTCACGAAGCGGAATCTGGGTGAGCAGGACTGGCCATTCATGTAGCCTCCGATGCCTCTTTGGATCTTACAGAGGCCATTCCAGCTGGTGTTCACAGTATATATGATGTGGGTAGGAGTAACATCAGTGTGCATGTTCCACAGCATGACTGTATTAAACGGAACCTGGTAGGGTGTCAGATCATATATTGGAGAAACTGATTTTGGATCTGGGGGCTGCAGTTTGCCAAGGTAACTTAAGACTCCCAATCCATGAAGAACTCTGTTTCCTGGGGTTTTTCTAAAGGCAAATTCTGATTAAACACACATCACTTTATGCCCAGCAAACACAAGTAGACTCTCTCTCACCAGCGAATTCCAATTTTTTAAATTCTGGAAAATGGAAACTTCTGTCTCTTATCTTTGGCCTGACTTTTGTGTGGAAGCCACTTGTGTCACTTACATAATCGGGAGTGAAGTTTGACATGTATTTACTTTGGCTAGAATTGAACTGAATTACATGGCTAAGTAAAGGAAATCAGATGAGATGGACAAGACGTAAGAGCCTGTTGTCGGTCACCCGTACCATAGTGTTGCGACTGAGAGGTGACTCTCAGAAGAACTGAACACATACTTGATTATCACAATATAATGCTCGTAGCTGTCTTTATAGAATGTTTTCCCATAATATGCCATTTTCTGTGGTGTCCTGGTTGGGTGAAGGGTGGTCCCATAATTGGTCTGTAACATTAATTGAAGCAACATAACCCCAAACCAAACCCACTGCTGTCAAGTCCATCCCAACTCACAGCAACTGTATAGACAGGTTAGAACTGCCCCTTAGAGTTTCCAAGGAGTGCCTGGTAGGTATGAACTGCCCCCTTTTTGGTTAGCAGCTGTAGGACTTAACCACCTTGTCACCAGGGTTTCCAAATATTCAGGGAATGAGTGGGAAGTCAGAGTCTCTTGTATGAAGACGTATGGTAAACCTGGATGGCTGATTATGAAGCCTACAGTTGATGTTTTCAGGTGGAACACAGGAGAAGATTACTTCACCAACTGACATCTGTCCTCCTGGAGAAGATGAATTCTGAGCAAAGCTGAGGGTTTCCTTTCCATCGCCTTCTTGCCTTTCTCAGGCCTGGGGTAAAGCTGTAGTGATACCAAGAAGACAGCGGCAGTGTGCAGAGAAGACCTCGTTGGCAGGCTGACCTTGGCTGATGGTAAAACCAAACACTCGTCCTTTGCATCAAGGCGATGTAAACAAAAATAAAAGACCTTGGCCTGCAGCCGTCGCTGGCCTACTGCTTTAGGCTACCAATTAATGAAGTCCTTTCCTGACTTCAGCCTCTAGGGGGTCTGTCTCAGAGTGGGCATATTCCCACTCCACAGCAAATGTCTGGACCTGAGATGCTGTCCTAAAGTGGCCCTTTTGAGACTGGAGTAACTTAGCTTCTCATGCTTCCTATCTCTTTAGCTCCTGCTTTCCGTGGTCTTGTGGCCCAGGCCTTATGTCCCCATCTACCCTGCTGTGGCAGTTGTTCAAAAGTTCTGTAGTTCCACTGATTGAAGTGCCCAGAGACACCCCACTCAGCCAGAAAGCCTTCTGCACATAGGCACTGAGATCTCTCGCTCAGTGATTTGGCTCCATTGCAGTCTTGCACCAGCCTGGTTCTGCAGCCATATGTGCCCTCTTTGTTGTTAGCAGGACTCCACAGTTCCTTCTGAGTCTTCCATCCTTTTACAGTTTCAGTGTCACTTCCACATATTACATACCTGTCAAAGCAGCACCCCACTCTCAGTGCCAGATCTGTTTTACTCATCTAGTCCTGTTTTAACACAAATACCACAAGTGGGTGGCTTTAAACAGAGAAATTCTACTTTGTCACAGTCTGGTAGGCTAAAAGTCCAAATTCAGGGCATCAGCTCCAGGGGAAGGCTTTCTCCGCTGGCTCTGGAGGAAGGTCCTCGTTGCTAATCTTCCCCTGGGCTGGAGCTTCTGAGGCAGCAGGACCCGGTCCTTCCTAGAGGACACCCTGTGCTCCCAGCTCTGCTTTCTTGGTGGTTTGAGGTCCCTGTATGTTTATTTGTTTGATAGCTGCTGTGGAATTGGTTCTAATTCACGGTAGTTGCATGCGCAATGGATCAAAACATTGCCCTGCTTTTTGCCATCACTGTCACTGGTTGTGGATCAGACCACTGTGGTCTGTATCAATTTTATTGTCTGACTTTTGGAAGTAGATTTTCAGGCCTTTCTTCCTAGTCCATTAGCTCCAATGAAACCTGTTGCGCATCATACCAACATCAGTATGCATGTGTGTTTGTGTGTGTGTGTACATTTGTATATGTATGTGTCAATATATATATACACACATTGTATTTATATATGTATACACTATATTTATATATATACACTACATATACGTACTATATTTATTTCTATATGCACTATATATATAAATATATATTTATATATGGTGTTTAAAACCATTAGGAGATTGACCTCTACCCCTTCCTACTCCTTTTCACAGAGTAGGGAAACATGAGCACTGAATCTTGAGGCATTCCCATATGCATGGGCTGGAGAGGAAGAACTTCAAAGCAAGACGAAGAGAGTCAGAGAGAGCTGTCTTTGAGTAACTGGATAAAGAAAGTGTTTTAAGAAGAATAGACAGCTCTGTTGCTGAAAGAATGCTTGGAAGGTTTAATGTTTTATGGAACAATATACTGGAAAATCTTCTATAATTCAACACAACAGTGAATTATGAAAGCTGTCACTAAAGTCTGGTGCAAAAAGGCAGAATTTAGTAAGAAGATGGGGCAGTACTGCCAGAAAGGTAGCTGCAGAAACATACTTCTGCCTTATGGTCAAGGTAGGTGGTGATGAATGGAGCCGGCGATGCTGGCAGAGGGGTGGAGTAATCGCAAATGCAGAAAGAACTCAGGCAGTAATAAGAAATGGACACGAAGACATTGATTCAGCTTTTGAGATACAAGCATTTATGTAATGTTTTAATTTTACATCTTGGTGCACCTAAACTAATCACCTTCAATTTGATTGAGCTATTTTTTTCCCGCATTTTAAGAAAGGTACTGTTATATGGTGAATATAAAGTCTAGGTACTTTTACAATATAACAGTAACTTCCCTCACTTTTGCTACCTACATCCACACATCCTGATTTTTCTCTGGCAGAGATAATCTAACTGTGTACTGTTACGCTGTTAACAGGCAGGGGTAATTGAATAACTATTTTCTTCTCTTGACAAAGACAAATTTGTTTATGTTTAATTAACATGAAAATTATAGAAATACATATACATCTTCAGATGGGATTCAGAATTATATAGTTTGCACATTATTTCTGTACTACACATGGAGACATGAAAATACAAAGATGATAAAAGCTTTCTACTTTAAAAAAAGCTGTAACTGTGATTATTTCATGATGTAAAAAGCAGAAAATAGTCTTTTTATGCAAAGTATGATTTTGTCTTTCTGTGGATGTTAATGTTATGTGAAAGGAAAATGACTTAATTCTGAAGGAGTTATTTGTTCTGTAAATGCTGGGATTTAGTTTATTTTGGGGACTATTACAAGTGTGAGACCATTTAATTTTGGGAAGCATCCTTCAGGCATTGTTTTGAAGAATAACGACTGGAGTTATTTATTTTTATAAAACACAAATACCATTTTATATAAGTTGTGATATGTTATAAAGATATCAGAAAACCCATGATCTGGCTATCTCTCAAGGAGTGAAAGACAATTGATTTTGTAATTTTTCCTGGCTTTCTTTCAAATATGTCAGGTATTTAAAAGATAAGAACTTGAAAGTAATCAACAATATTTCAATATTTGCCTTATATTGACAACTATAATTTCCAAGCTCTTTCATTGACAGATGAGTTTCAAAGCATATTCTATTATACATTTACAAAACAAGTACAGTGCCCAATACCTATTTGTTGAATTTCTAAATTAAAAATAACAACAGTAAGAAATACAAACATTTCAGAATTGCCTTCCACTCTGTCACCTCGTAGCTGAATTTGTTGACATGCTCAGAATGGGAGTAAAACCTAAGATATCAAGAGTTAATGAGGTGGAGCATGTCTCTCCCCTGATTTGTTGTGACTTTTTATAGCCTGTGGGCTGCTGATATAACGTCTTGATAATCTCTCTGTTTCCTATAGATTTCTTTACTCAAGAAAGTAGATCTCATTACCTTTTCAAAGTTTATAGGGCAGTACTGATATTTTGCATCCTAAACTAAAAAAATAGAAAGGTCTGTGTGTGATAGTTAGAAAATACTAACTCAGAAGCTCTTGGTACACATTAGTCATATGCACATGAGAACAAACATGATTTTTTTTGTCTTTAATAACAAGCTTTTCTTTCATTCCATTCCTTTTAAAACTGGTACCATAATGAGTGTTAAAAAAAAATGGTCTTATGAGAAGATACATTTACATATGTCTCTTTTCCATTCTTTCTCACCATTAGACCACAGCACTTTTGAACAATGTGAAAAATTCGTGCCAGTTAGTGCATATGAGAGCTAACAAATATTTCTTGTTTTACTAGTAGTCTAAAGATAGAATTTTAAATTAAGAAAACTATTTTATGCATTCTTACATTCAATATTAACCCCAGATGTTTACAACAAATTTCTGCATGGACTCATGACAAGTAACCTGGGACTTGCGATGGAACAAGATTGCCAGAAAATGAATCGATTTGATATCATGGAAGCTATTGTTTATGTGACTTAGGTATTCAATTGCTAAATATCTACTTAAGATATTATTTAATATCTGTTAAGATATTGACTAATAATGTATTTCAATCCAAGTAGAAGGCTAACTCATAATGTTTATTATTTTTCAAAACACACTGAAAACCAGATATTTATGAGACACTTGATTCCTCAATTTCACTCTAAACTAGAAATACAAAATCAACAACAATGTGGATAGTATTATTTGCTCTGACTTTTTTGATAAACTATATACCTAATTATTCATTTGTGACATAGTGGAAAGAATATTGCAGAATTAGAAACACTGAGTTTTTACTTTGTAATATTGAGTGGACCATTTTCATTTTTCTGATCCTGAAGTCTTTGCAGTCATGATAAAATACTGGCCTCAAACAGATTTGAAGATTGAGTCAAAAAATACATGAAAAAGGTTGTCTTTGAACTGGCATATCATATAAATATTTATAAATCAGAGATATAAATATTTGCCTGGTACATCAAGGCATTAAATTACCAGTGACAAGTGAATGTTTCATTTTGTTTCCAGCTTTCTCTTGACTGTTACAAAATATATTAGTGGATATAATTGAAACATTATAGTTTGTTAGATACTTTTTCATTTTTTTAAAACTGTTACAGATGAAATAGAAAAAGTGTATTGTATGCTTAGCTTTGCACCTATAATATCCCAGTTACCATGGTGCCAACTCTGATTGGTGGTGACCCCGTGTATGTTAGAGTAGAGCCTTGCTGTGTAAGCTTTGAATGACTGATATCTTGGAGGCAGATTTTCAGGCCTTTCTTGCTATGAACTCCTGGGTTGACTTGAACTTCTAATAATTTTATTAAGAACTGAGTGCTTTTACTCTTTATACCACCTATGGCCCTAGAAACTAAATAGGTTTGGACTGTATTCATCAAACAAATATTTCTTGAATTCTACCTATACCATTATCTCTTCTTGACACTGGAAATACAAATATCTTACCCCACCTTTAAACTGAAATTTATAGGAAGTATCCTAAAAATAAATATGTTATCAAATGAATAATGATAATAATTTCAGAGTGTTAAGTAATGTGAAGTGAATCATATAAACTAATAATCCAAATAGACTAGAAATGGGTAGGTATCTACTTTAGAATTGGTGAGGTCATGTTAAGATTTGTGAGATGATTGTTGTTACTGTAATTTTTATGATAGCCTGACCTGACATTCATTGGGATAGAAGTGAAATTTTGTACTGGTATTTCAAGCACCAAAGAGTTAAGGTGCATTTTAGAAAATGTGATAGTTTGGGTCATAAGGTGTTCTGGCAGAGTGCCCCCTACTTTTCCCACTCATGTAGTTGAGATTGTTTCAAAGCTTAACAGTTATGTTTTAATGACCTTGGTTATCCAATTTAAGCTCCTTGTAATAGGTTTTACTATATATATATATATATATATATATATATATATTAATCACATTGTTTGTATTGTTTCTACCTCAAAAAACTCTTGCAGGACTTAGAAATTTACAAAAAGGAACTGTCCTCTGAGGTCAGAAACAAAAACAAACCAGACTGATTGCTGTCAAGCTGATTCTGACCCATAGCAAGACTACAGAACAGAAGAGAAACTGTCCCACAAGGTTTCCAAGAAGCAGCTAGTGAATTCAACCTGCTGATGTTTGGGTTAGCAGTCAAGCTCATAACCACTGTGTTACCAGGGCTCTTCTGGGGTCATAGAAAAGTTATTTCTAGTACCAGCATTATTGTCTCACATTATCACATTTTGAGCATTTAATATATTTTCTAAAGTGTACAGTTTTCAAAATAACCAATTCAGTGTTAATAGGTTGTAATATTTATGACTTTGATGGCTTGAATGGATTATTTAATATAGTATATGCTGTATGGGAATCCCTGGTGAAACTCCTCTTTGGCATCTAGACGAGTTCAAATATCAAACTATTAATGGTGGGTCATCTTTTCCCAACAAATCCTTTTTAGCCATAAATAAGACACTGTGATGATAAAGCATCTTGTTTACTAGCCTTGGCAAGAATGTATTAACTTTCTGGTGTCATTTTATGCTTTCTTACTACAACACATAATTCAGAAGCATATCGTAGAGTCAGGAAAAACTATTTGCAATTTCAAACCTACTGTTTGGAGTATCTATCACTCATCTATCAGTTTGTCCTAATGTGACTTAGATGTTGCTGTGATGTTGGAAGCTCTACCACCCATATTTCAAATACCAGCAGGGTCACCCATAATGGATTAGTTTCAGAAGCACTTCCATACTGAAACAGACTAGAAAGAATGACCTGACAATCTACTTCTGAATGAACTGACCAGTGAAGGCCAGTCTTATGAACAGCAGAATATTGTCTGATACAGTGTCCTTGGTTTGGAAGCCACTGAAAATACAGTTGGAGAATTGCCTCTTCAAATCAGAATTGATCTTGATTATATGGAGGGAGTAAAACTTTCAAGATCTTTGCTCATGTGGAATGACTTAAAATAAAAAGAAATAGCTGTGGATATCCGTTTATAACCAGAATGTGGAATGTATGAAATGTGACTCTAGGAAAGTTGGAAATTGTCAAAAATGAAAAATACTGATTGATAGCCCAGGACAAATGAGCCAAAATTTGACTGGTATTGGCCATTTTGAATTGGACAATCATATGGTCTGCTGCGCTGAGAGTGACAAGTTGAAGAGGAATGGTGTAGTGTTCATCATCACAAAGAACAGTTCAAGATTTATCCTGAAGTAGGCACCGTGACAGGATAATATCCGTCTCTGTAAAACGAGGACTACTTGGTATGACTATTCAAATTTATGCACGAACCACTAACAGAACAGATGACGAATTGAAGCTTTTAACCAGTTTTTGAAGTCTAAAGTTGATCAAGCATGCAATCATGATGCGTTGATGATTACAGGTTGTTTTAGTTATCTTGTGCTGCTATACCAGAAATATCACAAGCGGATAGATTTAATGAGCAGAAATTGATTTCCTCACAGTAAAGTAGGCTAAAACTTGAAATTCAGGCATCAGCTTAAGGGCAAATCTGTCTTTGTCAGCTGTTTCATCAGTTCTTCCCCAGGCGAGTTGTTTCTTCATGCAAGGATGCTGGGTGCAAAGGACACGCTCTGTTCCCATTACTGCTTTCTGGTGGTGTGGGGTCTCCATCTCTGCTTGCCTTTCTTTTTTCATCTCTTGAAAGATAAAAGTTAGTATAGGCCACACCCCAAGAAACTCCCTGTACATTACATTGGGGATGTAAGGGTGTTCCAATCCTGCTTTAATACTATTTAACATCAAATTACAATCCCAAAATGGGAGACAACCTCACACTACCGGGAGTCATGACCTAATCAAGTTGACGTATTTATTTTGGTGGGACACAGTTCAACCCATGACACTGGTGATTAGAGTGCAAGACTTGGAAATGTAGTGTTTGTGCTTGGAAAATATGTTCTTGGTGATACAAATGCCAAAGACAGCATGATGGAAGTTTTTGAGACCAATATCTTATTCATTGCAAGTATCTGTTTTTAGTCACTTAACCAGGAACTATGCATGTGGATCTTGCCTGATGGAATACACAGGAATGAAATTGGCTACATCTTTGGAAAGAGACTATGAAAAAGCTCAATGTCAGTCACAAGCCAGGGGCTGATTGTGGAACAGACTATCTATGACTCCTACACAGATTCAGGTAGAAGAGGAAGAAAAATAAAATATGTCCATGAAAGCCAAAATATGATCTTGAGTATATCCCACCTAGATTTGGAGACCATCTCGAAGGTAGATTTGACATATGGAACACTAATGATGGAAGACCAGATGACCTGTTATATGAAAGGAAATCATACACGAAGAAAACAAAAGATCATAAAAAAAAAAAACAGAAAAGAAGGAAGAGACCAAAATGGATGTCAGAAGAGACTCTGAAACTTGCTTTTCAATATAGAAAAACTAAAGCAAAAGGAAGAGATGATGAAGTAAAACAGTTAAACAGAAGATTTAAGAGTGGCTTGAGAAGCCAAAATAAAGTGTTAGTAATGAAATGTATGCGTGTCTGTGTCTGTGTCTGTGTCTGTGTCTGTGTGTGTATGGAGTTAGAAAACCAAAAGGGAAGAACACTCTTGGCACTTCACATGCTAAAATAACTGAGAAAAATATTCGATTTTCAATTTTGAAGTATTCTGCAGGAACAGGAAACATCAATAGGAAATGGAAGGAATACCCAGAGTGAGGAGGTAGCATAAGACCCAGAATTGGCAGGTACTGAAAGAAGAAGACCAAGCTGTGCTGAAAGCATTAGTGAAACATGAGGTCGCAGGAACTGACAGAAAACCAGTGGAACATTTCACCGAGTGAATGCAGTGGCTGAGCTACTCACTTTTGCGTGACAGGAAATTGGGAAGACTGTTAATTGGTCAACAGACAGGAAGAGATCCATATTTGTGCTCATTCCAGAAAAAGCTGATCCAACAGAAATACACAAATTATGGAACAATATCAATATAGCTTTCAAGTAAAATTTTTCTGAAAATAATTCAAAAATTGTTACAGCAGTACATCAAGAGAAAATTGCCAGAAATTCAAGCCAGATTCACAAGAGGTTGTGAAACAAGGATTATTTATCGTTGATGATCTCAGATGGATCTTGGCTACATGAAGAGGATCACAGAATGATGTTTACTTGTCTCTTTTTACCATGGGAAAGCTTTTGTCGCAGTGGACCATAACAAGTTCCGAATAACATGGCAAAGAATGAGAATTTCAGGACGCTGAATTGTGCTCATGAGGAACCTGTAAACACACCAAGATGCAGGCTTTTGAACAAGGCAAGGGGATACAGAGTGGTTTAAAACCAGAAATGTGTGTCTCAGGGTCATATTCTTTCACTGTGTTTACTCAATCTGTATGCTGAGAACGTAACCTGAGAACTGAACTATATGAAGTATAAACAGGAAAACTCACTAACATCTAGCTTTATGCAGATGACACAGACTTACTTGCTTACAGACGACTTGAAGCACCCACTGATGAAGGTCACAGACTAGAGCCTTCAGAATAGGTTACAGTTCAGTAGAAACAAAAATCCTTACAACTGGGTCAGTAAGCAACAATACGATAAATACAGAAAATGTTGAAGTTGTCTAAGATTTAATTTTACTTGTATCTGCAGTCATTGCTCATGGAAGCAGCAGTTAAGAAATTAAAAGACACATTACACTGGGCCAATATGCTACCAAAAAAAAAAAAAAAACTTGAAGGGTTGAAAAGAAAGATTTCACCTTGAAAACGGAGAGGCACCTGGCTCAAGACATGGTATTTTCACTTGCCTCCTGTACATGTAAAATTTGGACAATGAATAAAGAACACCAAAAGAGAAGTGATGCCTTTTAATTATGATGTCAGAAAAGAATGTTGAATACAGACTGCCAGAGGAACAAACAAGTATGCCCTGGAAGAAGTGCAGATAGAGTGCTCTTTAGTTTCAAGGACTGCAAAACTTTGTTTCACGTGCTTTGGTTGTGTTACCAGGAACGATCACTCCCTGGAGATGGACACCATGTTTTATAAGACAGAGGAGTCTCAGACAAAAGGGGAGAGGTCTTGAGATGGAATGACACAGTAGCTACAACAAAGAGATCAAGCATAGCAACAATCATGAGCCTGGTGCAGGACCAGACAGTGTTTCATTCTGTTGTACAGAGCATCAGTAGGAGTGGCACGTAACAACCACATTTGGAGTAGTAATTTAAAAGTTGTCTTGGTTGACAGCTGTTTTTTTCAAGCGAACTTCATAAATATGGAAATGATCATAGAGTATTAGCAATGAACTTTTAAAATAATCTTTCTTTCCTATTTATACTTTTGTTGTTCTTCTGCACCATTGTGGTTCACTTAAAAGAATGAGAAGTCAGATATCATTTTAGCCTTTGCATCATAATTTGTTTTATCCATGTGTCAGCCAAACCATTTCTCACACTGGATTTGAAGTCTTTGAAATTGTTTAATTAATACTCTCTTTCCTGCTCATACTTTTCTTTTTCACCCTTATAATCTGTTTCTTCTTTTCTATCTCCCTTACATCTGATATTTACATGTTTCCTAACATACTTATTATTGGCTCACCTTTTGTGTAATTTAAAACATGGTGAAGCCAGACTACTTCAAATAAGCAGAAATATGTTATAAAGGGTTCTGTTCTCCTCAGTTGCTTTTTTTACTTCAGTCTGCATCATCTTGGCTGTAATAACACATATATTGTACGTACACATGTTCACATATATTACACATGTATTAAAGTCAATGTACTTTAATGATAGGTTCAAAAATCCTAGTGTTTATACAGGAATACTATGTTTTTTTTTCTTAATTTGTACTAAAAGAAGATTATAACTTTTCTATAGTAATAGTTCCATCTATTTGGAGTCAAATACATAGAGAAAAAATACATGATTAACGTGAGTATTTTATATCAATTTCCAGTTAGCACTCTCAGGAAGCTGTGAGAACTCTTAGAATAAGGTCAAGGGTTTATCTTTCATGGCGCAAGTGAATTTCCTTTACTTATCTAATTTTATTTTATTGCTTGCTGACTGTCTCATGAATTCTTGTCTCACACTCTTTCCTACACCTATTGTGTATATATACCTGTGTACATGTGTGTTGAACTGAGTTGTTAATCTTGGTGTCCATAAATGCTCAAATTTTAATTTCGTTGTAGATTATCCAGAACAGTTTCTTATTGCAACCCTAAAACATTTACCAGTGAAACTTGAGTGAGTTGCTTACCCAAATCACTCATAGCTACATTAAAGAAATAGCGTATTTAACTTGCCATAGGGTTGGAGACAATGCACAAAAAGCTCCAATATATTGCCTCTGATAAAGTAGGCCTTCAGTAGGCACTATCTCAATTATTAAACAAAGTAAAGAATGTGTAAAATGGAAGTAAAGCTTTGTATAAGCAACTTCACAGCAAGTTAACTTGCATTATTAATGAAGAGGCTTTTTAGTAAGCTTGGCCTGGCATTATGAAATAAATGTTTACAATTTCTTTAGATGCACCAAAGACAAGCTATTTGAAGATAAGGAACTTCTCCCACTTCTAGACGACTTTTAAAACGTTTAGATCTCGACATTTGTTTAGCAGCACTGGTTGAAGTGCTGGGGACATAGATGGTGCCTTCATTTCCTCCCAAGAGTCATTTCCTCCGAAGAGTTTAAATACAGCTAAAGAATTTAAAATTTGAAGAACAAAGAATTTTTATTTCCTATTAATGTACAGCACTTGGTTTGTTTTCTATGAGTGCTCATTGCAAATTCCCCCAATTATGGAACAGTTACTTCTGGCTGTTTTTTTCTGGTAACTTAAAAGTAATTTCCAAGAAATTTCTAGAGCTTCGTTAATTATTCTACTGAGTACAGGATGTCTTTGTTGTTGTTGTTAGGGGTTGTTGAGTCAGTTCCAATGCATAGCAACCCTGTGTATAAAAGGACCTAACATTGCCCAGGCCTGCGCTGTCCTGATAATTGTTGTTGTGGCTGAGCCCATTGTTGCAGCCACTGTGTCATTCGGTCTTGTTGAAAGTCTTCATCTCTTAGGCTGTCCCTTTACAGTACCAAGTGTGATGTCCTTCTCCAGGGTAGGGTTCCTCTTGATAACATGTCCAAAGTATGTAAGACAAAATCTGCTTCTAAGAAGAATTCTGGCTGTGTGTTTTCCAAGGCAGGGTTGGTTGCTCTTCTGGCAGTCTTTGTTATTTTCAGCATTCTTTACCAACACCGTAATTCAAAGGTGTCAAGTCTTCCTTATTCATTGTCCAGCTTTTGCATGCACATGAGGCAACTGAAAACATTATAACTTGGATGGCCAAGCCAAGTGCCGTCGGGATAGGGCACATCTTAGTCCTTAAAGGGACTTCTTTGTTTTGTAACAGTTGAACGAGGTCTTTTGCATCAAATTTGCCCAATGCAATACATGCTTGATCTCTTGACTGCTGTTTTCCAAGGGTGTTGTTTATTGATCCAAGAAATATGAAGTTCTTAACAATTTCAGTATTTTCTCTTTCTATCACTATATCGCTTATTGGTCCAGTAGTGATGATTTTTGTTTTATTTATGTTGAGTTTAATTCATACTCAAGGCTGTAGTTTGATATCCATCAGTAAGTGCTTCAAGTCGTCTTCACTTTCAACAAGCAAGATTGTATCATTTGCATAAGGCAGATTGTTAATGAGTCTCCCTTCAATCCTGATGCTCAGTTCTGTTTCATATAATCCAGCTACTCAGACTACTTTTTTTTCAACAAACTGATTGAGTAAGTGTGGTGAAAGCATATTACTTTGCTGTACAACTTTCTTGATTTTAAGTCATGTGCTATCACCTTGGTCTGTTCTAACTACTACCTCTTAGTTCAAGTTTTTCATGGCTATAGTTTAGTCTTCCAGGTGATCCATAATTTGTTATAACTCACACACCCTATGCCTTTGCATAGTTAATGAAACACATGTCAACTCAACATCTTTCCAGTATTGTCTGATTTCAGCCAAGATCCCTCTAACATCAGCAATGATATCCCTTATCCCAAGTTGTCATGGATTGAATTGTGTCCCCTGAAAAATGTGTTTAATAATTTGGCTGGGCCACAATACCCAGAATTTTGTGATTGTCTTTCATTTTGTAATTTTCCTATGCTATAAACCCTAATTTCTGCCTGTGGTTAACAGAAGGGATTATTTTACAGAGGATTAGGGTGAGACTGCAACACCCCTCCTAAGGTCACCTCCCCGCTCCAAAGTAAAGGGAGTTTCCCTAGAATGTGGCTTGCACCACCTCTTATCCTACAAGAGATAAAATGAATGGGAAGCAAGTACACAGTCAAGGACCTCATATCATCAAGAAATCAGCACTGAGAGCAGAATGTGTCCATTGGTCTTGAGATTCCTACATCAAGATGCTCTCAGACCAAAAAAAGATTGATACAACACAATGATCTTCCTTCAGAGTCAACAAATAATGTTTTTCCCTGGAGCTAGCACCCTGAATTTGGAGTTCCAGACTGCAGGACTGTGTAAGAATAAACTTTTCTTTGCTAAAGCCGTCTGGCTGTGCTATTTCTGTTAGAGCAGTACCAGGTGACTAAGACACAAGTCTTCTTCTGAATCCAGTTTGAATTTCTAACAGTTCCCTTGTTGATGTACTACTGCAACTGCTTTTGAATGATCTTCATAAAAATTTTAGGTTACTGTGATATTTATGATATTGTTCTGTAATTTCCACATTCAGTTGGGTACCTTTATTTGCAGTGGGAACAAACATGTACTTCTTCCAGTCTGTTGGACAGGTAGCCGTCTTCCATGTTTCTTGGCATAGATGAGTGAGATCTTTAAGCATTGTATCCTTTTGTTGAAATATCTAACTTCCTATTCCTGGAACTTTGTTTTTGTCAGTGTCTTCAATGCTGCTTAGACTTTTAGGGCCATCAGTTCTTGATCATATGCTGCCTCCCCAAATGGCTGAAGATCAACCAATTCATTTTGATACAGTGACTCTGTCTATTCTTTCATCTACTTTTGGTACTTCCTGCATTGTTCAACATTGTGCCCATAGAATCCTTTAACCTTACAACTTGCAACTTGAATTTTTATTCCAGTTCTTTCAACTTGAGAAATGTAGAGTGTGTTCCTCCCTTTTGGTTTCCAACTTCAGGTCTTTGCATGTGTCGTCATAGTATTTTACTTTGTCTTCTGAGGTCACCCTTTGAAATGTTTTCTCCAGCTCTTTCTTTGCTGTATTTCTTGTCTTTTTTAAGGACCTCTTGGTTTCATCCTATATGATGTCCTTAACATCATTGCGTAACTCATCTGGTTTTTGATCATTAGTGTTCATTGTGTTAAATATATTCTGGAGATGGTGTCTAAATTCAGATAAGATAAACTGAAGTTCATATTTTGGCTCTCATGGACTTGTTCTAATTTTCTTCACCTTCAACTTGCATATGACTAATTCATGGTCTGTTCTTCAGTCAGCCTTTGCCTTGTTCTGACTAATGATGGAGAGCTTTGTGTTGTCTCTTTATACAGATGCAGTCATTTTGATTCCTGTGTATTCTATCTGACAAGATCCAGTTGCCATTTGTGTGTTTGATAAAAGGTATTTACAATAGAAAAGTCATTACACCTATTCGTATATATGTATATGTACATGTACATATATACATACACCAGGTGGTATAGTGATTAAGAGTTCAGCTGCTAACCAAAAAGTTGGCAGATCAAATCCACCAGATACTCCTTGAGACCCCGGGGGCAGTTCTGCTCTGTCAAATAGCATCACTATGAGATAGACCGACTCAACAACACCTAAAAATAACAACTGTATGTGTGTGTGTACAGATGTGTGTGTGTGTGTGTAAAGGGTCTTCCAATAAGGGTGTCCTATCTTTGAACTCGAATAAAACAAACTTGGTAAATTACACTGTTTTAATTATTTTGTTATTTTGAAGTACATTTAATGGCATTATGTGTGGCAAAAAACTTTGGATAAGTGGCCTCTGTGGCACCTTCCAAAAGGGGCCAAGAATAATCAGTTATTATAGCCAGGTATCTTTCACCATTGATAGTCATGACCTCTCCTCATTCGTCTTGGTAAAAAAAATAAGAGCCAGTGATTCCACCAGACCAAAATCCATGCTAAGTGGTAACCTTTGAGGGGATGAAGTGGACATTCTTTATTTTCCATTGGCTTCTCATCACTCCAAATGCAACAATTTTGTTTGTTAACAAAACCGTTCATCCAAAACGTGCCTAATAGCTGACGATGATTTTTTCTGCAAAAATCAGGTCAACTTTCCGATGCTCCAGAGCCCAGTCAGCAAATGTACTGCTTAATCTATGATCACTGGACCTCAGTTCTTGAGTTAAAAGAATTTTGTAAGGATAAATCTTCAAGTCCAGATGCAAAACCCACCAAATTATGGTTGAGGAAAGATCTAATTCTTGTGCTCCTCAAGAAATTGCTTGGGATGGATTCTCAGGTACACTCTTAGGAACAGTGGTGACGTTTTTCCTGAATGTGCCGTTCGATGAAGCCATCTGATTGGCAATGGACCCCAGCTGTCTCAAATTTTTTGATTATGGGTTGGATTGTTCTCTCTGTGGGATGATTATGCACACTGTAAATTTCATGTAATGCATGGAATGTTTGGCGAGTGGAACACCCGTTATGACAGTAAACTTTAATAATTTCTATGTATTGTGGAATCATATAATTTTTCAGCGTTATTTGTCAAGACTAATGAAAATAATGTGATAAATATGGTCACTGTAACTTCACAAATATGGTTGCCATGAGCTGTCAAAAACAGGGCGTCCTTATTGGAAGATCCTTTATGTTGTTACACATCTAAACACATATATATAAATATTGCTGTTGGTAGGTGCTATCAAGTTGGTTCTGACTCACAGTGACCTTATGTATAACAGAAGGAAACACTACCCAGTCCCAATGTATTTTATATACATATATGTATATATGTATGTAGGTATATCAGTCCTAATGTACTATATATATATTAGTGTCAGGGTGATTCTCAGCCAAAAAGCAGTGGGGGAAGTATTTGTATTTTTACATCTGCTTTGCTATCTGAGAATCTATTCATTATCAATGGTGCCCTAAATCTTTTGATAGTCATTGCCAAAGCCAAGTCAAGTGCCATCGGGTTGGATCTGACTCAAGGCGATTACTCAGTCATTTATTGACCATCTATCATGTGATGCCAGTGCCTCTTTTCGCTCATTATATGTAGACTGTAAGACACAGTCCTGACATTCTACTCAAATGGATTAAATATACGTATTATCCATAAATGACAATAAACCAAGGTAAATGACAGGAGACAGATATCACATTGTGCTGTGAGAACTTATAGAAACATTATCTAATCAAAGTTGAGGGAAGATGAGCATGAATGCCTCCACAGAAGAAGTTATAGAATGAACTTGATCGAGCTAGCTGACAGGGACTTTTGAGGTTGGAGGTAAGAAAGAAGAATAATTACACAACTATATACTGATATGTAAGTGGATCAATGGGAAATCAAAGATAAAATAAAAAATGTACACGTAAGCATGACTCAGAAGAAGAAGGATCTTGTATTTTATGCTGAGGATATGTAATATCTTTTTGGGGGGCAATGGTGAAAAATCGTATTGTGAAATTTCAAGAAGAGAGTTGAAATGTGTAAATTTGTCTCTTTACTATTTTTATCTCACAATGCTTGACTATCCCCGAGAAAACTCTGCTTCCTTAGCTATAATGTGTGAGGTTGTTAAAGGAATAATACAGCCCTTCTTTTACATGTGTTTGTAATTTAAGAGATGTTTCCTGGAAATACAGTGTCTTTGCTCAAAAGAGCAACTGCTGTTGGGGGAGGGGGACACTAATAGGAGGAACACAGGGTTACAATTGAGGCAAGGCAGTCTCTTCTTTCACTCCTCAAATAAAACCCAACCCTACCCCCATTCTATTCTTCCTCTGATCTATATGAAAAGTTAGCTCTGCTTTGCTAAGTGCTATGTGTTCTTAGATAATTAGGGAAAGTTCTATTTTCTCTGGGCCTCAAGCTCTGACTTCTTCCTTGGCCAGCCTGCATCACAACATATGCTCGGTTCATGAAAATTCACAGGAGTTAGGTTCCTGAAGTGTCAGTGCTGGGAGCTGGGAGAAAACAGCTTCAGGATAATGCCACAGTGCAGCAGTGTCCCCTGCGGAGCACTGGTCCCAGCGTGGAGCTGTTCTCCTTTTCCAGATGACCCCACTACCCATGGTCTCGACAGGGATGAACAAGAAGGTCATGGCATTTCTCATGCGGCCTGCTGAGGGCCACAAAGCCTGACTTGTAAGAAAATTTGTACTTAGCCTAACTGTGTTTGTTTGCTTTTTGGTTTTTATATGATGAACCTTATTATTTAGAGGCAGAAAAATAGATTCATGTTTTTATGAGCCTGTCTTAGTTATCTGTCTAACCCAAAATATCAAACTCACTGCTGTCAAGTTGATTCCAACTCATAGTGACCCTATAGGACAGAGTAGAAGTGCCCCATGTTTAGTTTAGAAGTGACCCTGTGTTTAGCAGATGTAGTGCTTAACTACTATGACACCAGGATTTCTGTCATCTATCTAGTGCTGCTATAACAGGAATACCACAAGTAGATCACTTGAACAGAGAGAAATTTATTCTCACAATCTAGGAGACTGAAAGTTGGAATTCAGCGTACCAGCTCCAAGGCTTTCTCCCTCTGTGGTCCATAGGGGGAGGTCTTTCTCATTGTCTTCCCTGGTGGAGGAGCTTCTCAGTGTAGGGATTTAAGACTCATTCCATCTTGTAGATTGAGTCCTGCTTCATTAGCATAGCTGATGTTAATCCCAACTCGTTAACATCACGGAGACAGGATTTACCAAACATAAGATAATCACATCAGATGACAACACTGGAAGTCACAGACTAGACAAGTTGACACTTATCTTTTTGGGGAATACAACTCAACCTATATTAGAGCTTAATACTGTTTTCTCCAGATAGTAATTACAAATAAAGTTTGACATTGCTACTTTTTAAAAATACCTTACTTTTTATATAACTGATTTCTGTTTGGTTATTTTCAATTGCTTTCACCCTTGTGAAAATCCTGCTCTTTGCTCCTAAGTTTAAAAGACTTTCTACTTCCACATGATTAAGTATACATGCCAAAAAGCCAAGTGCCATCGAGACAGATCCCACTCACAGTGACCCTAGGGGCCAGGATAGAACTGACCCCCAGAGTATTCAAGGAGCGCCTG
The DNA here is from genome assembly GCA_028571685.1 of Heterohyrax brucei. Classification (NCBI taxonomy): domain Eukaryota; kingdom Metazoa; phylum Chordata; class Mammalia; order Hyracoidea; family Procaviidae; genus Heterohyrax; species Heterohyrax brucei. Next base: position 122,731,026 of record CM053142.1, on the reverse strand, counting down.
GTGGATTTGAACTGTTGACCTTGTGGTTAGCAGTGGTAGCACTTAACCTACTATACCACCAGGGTTTCAAGTACAGATGCCAAGCCACTGTTATATATCACAAATGGTGTCCAGAGTTAAAATTTTTTACATTAAAAGGACTATCACTCACCCAGTGCTAGTCAGCTGATTCTGACTCATAGCAACCCAGTAGGACAGAGTAGAACTGCTCCACAGAGCTTCAGGGAGCACCTGGAGGATTCAAACTGCCAACCTTTGGTTAGCTGTCATAGCACTTAACCACTATGTCACCACAGTTTCCATTGAAAGGACTCAGAATAATTTATTATAATTTTCCCTCATCCTCAAATATATGTTTAAGAAAAATTGTCATTACTTATTAAACTTTTGCCTAACAGAACAAATTATGAAAAAAAAATGTGCTAAACTGTGATTGGCTTTCACTAAGTAGCACCTATGAATTACAGTGTTGAAGAAGAACATAAAATATACCATGGACTTCCAGAAAAATCTGTCTCAGAAGAAATACGACAAAAATGCTCCCTGGAGGTGAGGATGGCGAGAATTTTCTAATATATTTTGGACATATTATCAGGAGGTACAGGTCCTTGGAAAAAAAAGAACACGCTTGGTCAGTGAAAAATAGGCAGTTCTTCAACGGGATGAATTGATACAATGGCCACAACAATGGATTTAAATATAACAGTGATTGGAAGAATTGCCCAGGACTGAGCAGTGTTCTGTTCTGTTGCGCATAAGCTTGCTAAGAGTCAGAGCCGACTGGACAGCACCTGACAACTAACAGCCACGTGTAAACCTCCGTTGGCAGTAAAAAGAGTAAATTACAATCTAAAAAGGCTTACTAAATATTTGCCTGTTTAATCTTTCAAATGTCCATTTTCCATGGAGTTTTTTCATTGATTTTCACGATAACTAGGAAAAACACCAAAACATTGTAATATTCTGTACTATACTCAATATTAGAAAAACACAATCTCAATTTTTAATTTCCTCAAATATGTCACACAAGTGTAATTTAAAGGATGTTTTATTCTTTATTTTATTAAAACAAATAAAAAGCTACTCTAAGCTGTCAAAAAATCCACATACATTAATATATTCAAACATGTCTTTGCATACTGTTTATATTCATTTATACAGCATATATAAGGGAACTATTTTCCAATCTTTTTTATAAGCTACTATGTACATATGTTAAATGTGTGAATACTTTTATTTATTCCTCAGAGTTTCAAAGCTTAGAAATGTATTCTGCCATTATTTTAAATTCTAATTTAGTTGATATAAGTTTATATAGAGACTTTTTTGCAATGTAATTGTATTAGACTGGGTTCTCTAGAGAAGCAAAACCAGTAACATGTATAAATATATTTATAGAGAAATTTACATAAAAGAAATGACTCATTTGGTTGTAGAAGCTGGAATGTCCCAAATACATGGATCAGGATAGAGGTTTCTCTTGATTCACATAGCTGCAAAAGCTGATGAAAACAAGATTGACAGATTGGAGAGCAGGGCTGTTTCTCATAAGCTGTGAAAATGAATCAGAAAGCAAAGCCTCAGATACACTATTAGCTAAAGTGTCAAGAAGTAGAGGTCAGATGAACAGGAGCCAGCTGCAGGATCCAGAGAGAGCAGAAGCCCAGGAGACTTGCCAGAACGCAACACTTTTTTACAGATGCAGGCCACATGCTCAAGGAAACTTGCTTTCAACTAGCCAATTTGTCACATAATCTTAACCATCATGGTAGTTTTATATAAAAATACTATATTCCAGTTAGATATATATTGCAAAATAACTTGAAAAATACTAACATCTAAACATGAAGACTCGACGGCACTTGGCTTGGCTAATAGTGTTTTTCATATAATCATATAATTAATAGAGAGAAAAGAAACTACTTTTGACTTTCCATTTCATATGGCATGTTTAGCTTTTTATGCCTACCTCATGATGTCACATCATTTTTACATGACAGCACTTTAGGCTCTGTTTAACTTTGTATGGTTACTGTCATATTCTTTTATTTTTATTTTTTAGAAATTAAATGTACATTTTATTATATAATAATTTAAAAAATCTTTAGTATATTCTATTTCTTTTAATCTTTTTTCATTTTTTATTATGATTGAGTGAAAACATATAAATTTGCATACCTGCCAATGTGCAGCTCCCACTGCTCTCCCTGCCTAGTGACAGCATACTCCTCTCCTCTCCATTCTGTACGTGTCGTATCCCCCTAACAATCTCCTATTCCTTCATCTCCACCCTCTCCCCTGCATCTGGTAAGAGGTCAGCCAGTGGACATCCTATAGTTGCATAGAACCATAAAGTGCACATATGATATAGTTGCACTGTGTCACCAAGTCCAATCTATTTCTGTCCAAAGAGTTGATCTCCATTATGATTTAAGGACAGGGGAAAAATCAGGGCCAGGGGCCATGCTCCCAGGGGAACCCTGAAACCAGTAGACCATCAATTGCAGTCTTTTAGTGGAGATCTTAGAGTACACATCTTTTTATTTTCGTGTCACCAGTGAGACTCAAGTTTGTGAGCCCCATCACGGCTATCACTGGTGGTGGCCGGGCACCATCTGATTCTTCTGGTCACTTGCTGGTGTAGTCACCCACTCACGTGGGCCTCTCTGTCTTCTGGGTTCTCTTTGCCACATTTCATTTTGGTTCTTGGACATCATCTGTTCTTACTGAGTTGGGACCATTTGGTGTACCTCAGATGGCAGCTTAGCAGCTTTTAAAACCCCAGACACCACTCACCAATTAGGGGTGCAGAAGACTCTCTTAGCAAAATGCTGGTTATGCCAATGGGCCTTGGTGTACCCTGAGAGCATGATCCCCAGATCTCCACCCCTGCTACTCTGTCCTTGCAATATTGGGTTAAGATAGGAGGAGTAATCATGTTATGTTGAAGTCCAGTTGAAACTGATCTTCTTCAAATGTGTGCTGTCACAGATTTCACCCAATCAACTTTGTATTAACTGTCTAATCAATACCATGCCCTCACCTTCCCTCCCTCCCCACCCTTGCAGCCATCAGAGAGTCTTTTCTTCTATGCATGAGTCTGTTATTAAGTTCTTATTATAGGGGTATCATACAATAATTGTCCTTCTGTCACTGACTACTTTCACTCACTATGATGTCCTCCAATTGAAACCAGGTTATGAGATGCTTCCTAAAATCATCCTTGTTCTTTATCACTGTGTAGTGTTCCATTGAGTATATATACCGTAGCTTACCTATCCATTCCTCTGTTGTTGGGATCTGGGTTGATTCCATCTTTTTAGTATTATGGACTGTGCTGCAATAAACATTCATGGGCATGTATCGGTTGGTGTGAATGGCCTTCATTCTGTAGTGTATTTCTAGCAGTAGAATTACTTGAAATGGTATATCTAGTTCCAGCTTTTAAAGGAAGCACCAGATTGCTTTCCAAAGATGTTGCATCATTTTCCAATGCCACCAACAGTGTAGGAGAGTTCCAATTTCTCCACAGCCTCCCCAGCATTTGTTGTTTTGTGTTTTGTGGATCATGGCCAACCTTGTTGGGGTGAGATGGTATCTCATTGTAGTTTTGATTTGAATTTCTTTAATAGCTAATGATCATGAGCAGGTCCACATGTGTTTTTTGGCTACCTGGATCTCCTCTTTAGAGAAATGTCTGTCCATTTCCTTTGCCCATCACTTAACTGGATGATTTATCTTGTTCTTGTTCATATTTTGTAGTACCTTATAGATTATGGAGATCAGGTGTCAGTGTGCCATATAGTTGCCAAATATTTTTTCCCATTCTGTAGGTGGTATTTTAATTCTATTAATAAAGTCTTTGGATGAGCAGAAGTGTTTGATTCTTAGTAGTTCCCATTTGTCTATTGTCTCTTCTATTGATTGTGCTTTGTCAGATTTTGAAGTTTGTCTGCATTGTGTATTAAAACTTCTGTTGTCGAGCCTAATTTTTCTTTGATGAGCTTTATTGTTTTAGATTTGATATTTAGGTCTTTTATCCAGTTTGAGTTGGTTTTTGTATAAGGTGTAAGATATGGGTCTTGTTTCAATTTATTGCATGTAGATATCCAATTTTGTCAGCATCATTTGTTAAAGAGATTACTTTTACCCTAGTATAATGTCTTCAGGCCTTTATCGACTATCTGTTCATAGGAGGATGCTATCATCTCTGGGGTCTCAGTTCTGTTCCATTGATCTATTGGTCTCCTTTTGTACCAGTACCAGGCTGTTTTGAGTACTGTGATAGTGTGATAGATTCTAAAGTTGGGTAATGAAAGGCTTCCCAGTGTGTTCTTCTTTTTCAGTTGTGCTTTGCTTACCTGAGGCTTCTTCCCTTTCCAAAGTCGGTGATTTGTTTCTCCATCTCATTAAAAAATGTTAGAAGAATTTGTGTTGGGATTGCATTATATAAGTAAATTGCTTTGGGTAAAATAGACATTTTCACAATGTTAAGTCTTCCTACCCATGAGCAGGATAGGTTGGTTTCTCCATTTGTGTAAGTGTCTCTTAGTTTCTTGTAGTAAGGTCTTATAGTTCTCTCTCTGTAATGTTCTTTTATTTCTATGGTTAGATTTATTTCTAGGTATTTTATCTTTTGGGGGCTACAGTAAATGGTATTGATTTGGTGATTTCCTCTTTAATAATATCACTGTTGGTATAAAGGAATCCTGATTTACTTATGTTTATCTTGTGTCCTGACACTTTGCTGGTCTCTTCTATCAATTTGAGGAGCTTACTAATGGATTCTTTAGAATTGTCTGCGTATACAATCATACCATCTGCAAATACGGAGATTTTTACTCCCTCTTTGCTGATGCAGATGCTTTTTATTTCTTGGTCTTGTCTAATTGCTCTGGCTAGAACCTCTACTACAATGTTGAATATGAGAGGTGAGAGTGGGCATCCTTGTCTAGTTCCCGTTCTCAAGAGGAATTGTTTCAGACTCTGTCCATTCAGGATGATGTAGACAGTTGGCTTTGTATAAATGGGTGTTATTGCATTGAGGAATTTGCCATCTATTCCTATTTTGCTCAGAGTTTCTAGCATGAATGGGTGTTGGACTTTATCAAATGCCTTTTCCACATCAATAGACAAGATCAGGTAATTCTTGCCTTTTGTGTTATTTATGTGGTTGTTCTCATTAATTGTTTTTCTGATGTTGAACCAGCCTTGCATCCCTGGTGTGAATCCAACTTGGTCGTGATGAATTATTTTTTGGATATTTTGTTGTATTCCATTGGCAAGAATTTTGTTGAAGATTTTTGCATCTAGATTCATGAGTGAAATTGATCTGTAGTTCTTCTTTTTGGTTGGGTCTTTCCCTGGATTTGGTATCAGAGTTATACTGGCTTCATAGAATGAATTTGGTAGCATTCCATCCCTTTCTATGCTGTGAAATAGTCTCAGTAGTATTGGAGATAACTGGTCTCTAAAAGCTTGATAGAATTCTGTGGTGAAGCCATTTGGGCCCAGGCTTTGTTTTGATTGGTAGCTTTCTGATGAGTTCTTTACTCTCTTCCTTTATGATGAATTTATTAAGTTGCTGTGCTTTACCTTGTGATAATTATTAGGTGATATGAATCTAAGTATTTGTCCATTTCCTCTAGGTTTTCAAATTTGTTAGAGTACAGACTTTCATCATGATCTATTATGACATTTTTGATTTCTGTTGGATCTGTTGTGACAACTCCCCTCTCATTTCTTATTTGGGTTGTTTCCTTTCCTGCTTTTCTTTGGTAAGTTTAGCCAGTGTTTTGTCAATTTGGCTAGGCTTTTCAAAAATCCAACTTTTGGCCTTTTCAATTTTTTCAATTGTTCTTCTGTTCTCTAATTTGTTTAGTTTTGCCCTAATCTTTATGATCTGTTTTCTTCTGGTGTCTGAGGGGTTCCTCTGTTTCTCTCTGTCTACTTGTTCCAGCTGTAGGGTTAGATCTTTGGTTTGAGTTCTTTCTTGCTTCCGGATGTGTGCATTTATAGAGATAAACTGACCTCTGAGCACTGCTTTGTCTGTGTCCCATAGGTTCTGGTAAGAAATGTTTTCATTCTCATTGGAATCCATGATTTTTTTTATTTCATCTTTGATTTCTTCTATAATTCATGATTTTTTGAGCAAGATGTTCAGTTTCCACATCTTCCACTTTTTAATCTATATTTTTTCTGCTACTGATTTTGACTTTAATGAATTTGTGATCTGAGATGCTTTGCAATAATTCAGTGGTATGGATTTTGTTGAGATTTGCTTTATGTCCTAACATGCGGTCTGTTCTGGAAAATGTTCCATGTGCACTGGAGAAGAAAGTGTAGTTGTCTGCTGATGTGTAGAAAGCTCTTTAGATGTTAGTGAGATCTAGTTGGTTAATTGTGGCAATAAGGTCTTCTGTGTCTTTAGTGAGCTTTTTTCTATATTATCTGTCCAATATCGCAAATGGAGTGTTTAAGTCTCCCATTATTAATGTGGAGTAGTCTATCTCATTTTTAAATGTATTCAGTATTTCTTTGATGTCTTTCAATGCTCTAGTATTGGGTGCATAAATATTTAGTATTGTCAAGCCCTGTTTGTGTATTGAACCTTTCAGCAATAAATAATGTCCATCCTTTTCCACAAAGGTGGATTTTACATTAAAATCTGTTTTATCTGAGATTAGTATTGCCACACTTGCTCTTCTTTGTGTATTGTTAGCTTGACATATTCTTCCATCTTTTAGTTTTCAGTTTGTTCATATGTTTAAGTCTAAGGTGAGTGTCTTGTAAGGAACATATGGTCGTGTCCACTTGTTGTCTCTTTACTGGAATATTTGGTCCATTTACAGTCAATGTAATTATTGATTGGTTGTGTTTAGTGCTGTCATTGTGATATGTTTATTTTTGTGTTGATGTTTTCTGTTGTTCGTATTACTCTGATCTGGGACATTCTTCTTTATGAATTGATTTTTCACCATTTTCTGTGCTGATTTTGTGGTTATTGAGACTTCTGTATTACATTTCTTGATTTGATATGTTGCATCTTTGTTGTGCTTTATGGCTACCCCTGTGATCCCCCTTAATAGTCTATGTTTGAACCTAGTTTTAACTACCACAAGTCTTTTTGACTTCCTTTCCATCTGGAAGGACTATAATGACTGTAGTACAACCCTCTTTTTAATATCATGGCATCATAATTTTCATGACATGATCACTGGATTGCTTCTTTTAATATTACAGCTTTGAATTTGCAACCTTCCCTAGCTGAATAGGTTTCTGGTTGATGTGTCCTATATTTTCTCCTACAATATAAAATTAATGGTTTTGTTCTCCTTAGCCAAGAGCTTCTTTCAGCATTTTTGTAGCTTTGGTTTGGTTTTTACAAAGTCTCCAAGTTTCTGTTTACCTGCGAATGTCTTGATTTCATTTGCATATTTGAAAAATAGTTTTGAACGATATATCGTACTTGGTTGGAACTTCTTCTCCTTCAAGGTTTTGAATGTGTCATCCCATTGTCTCCATGCCAGCACTGGTTCTCCTGAGAAACCTGACAAAAACCTCCTGGGTTTCCCTCTGAATGTTAGCATTTCTTTGAGCTTTGCTGCCTTTAAGAGTTTCTGCTTGTGTTTCATTTTAGTAAGCTTGATTACTTCTTGGAGTCTTTCTATTGAGATCTGTATTGAGTGGTGTTTAATATGCATCTTGGATATCTATATTCTCTTCTTTCATAATTTCTGGGAAATTTTCTATGAGCAGCTCAGCCACAATACTCTCTGTGTTCTCAGGTGTCCCACTCTGTTGAGGAACTCTGATTAATCATAGACTGTTCCTCTTAATAGAGTCCCACATGCTTGTTAATGCTTCTTCATTTTTCTTTTTTTCTGATTTTTCCTCATAGGTGCTGGAGTCAGTAGCTCTGTCTTCCAAGTCGGACAGTCTGTTTTCCATTTGTTCCATTCTATGTGTTTGATTTTCTTCTTGATCAGTTGTATTTCAGAGTACTGGTGTTCCATCAGATCAAACAGCTTCCTTGATTTTTCATTTTGCTTTGCTGCATTTTGTATAAGGTCTAGGAGGGCTCTCTATATAATCCTTTAATACTCACCCTCCTATAGTTGCAGAAAAACTTCTTTGGGAAGTTCTTTGGCTCTTTCTTATGTGGGCCTTCTGAAGCCATAGATGAACTCTTCCTAATGTTCTGGTCCAAAGTTTGTTACTTTGGGCATCTGGAATTTGTTTTGTTTCTCCACTGTTACTTTAATGGAATCTAAAGCTCAGTCTGAAAAGAATGTTGATTACCAGAGATGTCTGTGTACTCCAGTAACTGGGCTCTGCGGACTCTCAGGGGTAGCAGGCTCCACCTCCTGATTGGCAAAGACACAGCCCCACTTATAAAGTCACTGGGGAGTCATCAGCTGACCCTGTAACATTAGACTGCAAAGGCTGGAAGAAATGGCATCCAGATGCACTGCAGCTATTTCTCTATTGAAAAGTAAAAGGTATCTGACAGCTTCCAACATCAGTCAGACTTTCAGATGTGTAAATCCCTCTTTCCAGCTGACAAAGTAAGCACATTTATATCAAAGGTTGCTTTACTGCTGGGAAAGTGCTCTCCAGACATCACTGCCACCCAGCCTGGACATTAGGTCCAGCTGAGTCCTCCATATAGGAAAGTCTGCCTTCCAGTGAATCAAGCTGGTGTCCTGCACAAGCTCCCCACCCACCTCAGAAAAGGCTATTCAGTGGGGGAGATTTAGAGATTCCAAGAGAGAGAGAGATCAGAGGTGCCAAGTTGTACAGATTCTAAGGTCAGACTCAAAATGTGGTGACTCTGCTGGTTGATCTCATCAGTAGTGTGTCTGAGCCTTGCTGGCAATCACCTCAGCCCATCCCACCAGCTAAGACACAGAAAAGAAAAAGTTAAAATGGTGATTTACCTTCAGTCTGCAAGAGCTGAAATCCAACAAGGGTGAGAGTTGGTGAAAGAGAAGAAGCTTCCTGCTCAGCAGTCTGTAGACCAAATAGACAGCCCTGTGCCATGTCCTAGGGCTCACTAGGTGTCCAGAAGGCTCCATTTAATTATCAGTTCAGGCCTTGGTTTCCAGAGAGTTTTAGGGAAATGTATGTTTAGTCCACCGTCTTGACTCTGCCCCTCTACTGTCATATTCTTAATAGTATTATATTTTCATTTATTTACAAGTATTTCTATTTAATTCTTTAGCAACATCAATAGTTTTTGTAACCAAAATGCAGCCTTGACCTTCAATCAGAATTGTTTCTAAAGTTCATTTGATAATACTCTAGAAATTCTTGTAAATTATTTGTTGAATTAACAAAACTTCATGATCTTTATTATCTCCTGAACTACCCATTCTGACTCACTCACTGGGTAAAGTCATTCCCCTGATTATACATGTCATCTTGGGTAGACTCCTTGGTTTAGTTTCTCACTCTTAAATTGTAATTATGTTATACATACAAATTGTCATTATGTCAATCTCAAAATATCCTGCTTTTAAAAATCAAGAATTTTATTTCAGAAGTTAAAATAGTTCCAAACTTTCCTCCAAGTTGAAATCTTTCCCTTCTCCCATTTTATGCTTGCTTACTTAAGTTCTTGCACTGAGAATGGATAGAGCAGTAAACAATATAGTTTTTTGGTCTTTAACCTTTCCTTGCACTTTTATCCTTACTTTCCAAAATGAAGGAGCACTCTCTGCTCCTTCAAGTTGCAAATATGAATGGATGGAAACACAGTGAAGGAAGATGAGGTTAAGAGTCAAACATTTAAGTCTGTATAAACAGAGTTTGTTGGTCCTTCTTTCAGGTAAAAAAGAAATTCTTGGAAACAGGAGCTAGTTCAGTTTGTAGTGCAAAGAACTGCACTTTTTTTTTCTTGGTAAAAACATTGTACTTTGACATTCACTGGAAATGTGTTATGTACACTATCCTTTTTTGTCACATATCACATTAAAAGAGACATGCACTTGCAAGTTGAGATTTAATAAAATTAATTAAGTTTAATTCTTCTGCAATGTCATTTTTGGTTGAAAGTGGCACATGGGTTTACTGCCAGCATAGAACAAAATGATGATTATTTGCACATTTGGTTCAACTTCCACAGTTCATGCTAAAGTTCCATAAGTGTTTCCCTCCAGCCTGGCCAAGCCAAGTGCTGTCGAGTCGGATCTGACACTGGTTCCCTCCAGTGTTTTATATTATCAGTGAAAATTATATTATCACCAGAGACACATAATTTCACTCTTCCATAACAACTAATATTTAAAATTCACCTGATATCTTTTAAGGAAGTTTTTCATAAAATGTCATTCGAAGACCCTTTCAAGGGTGTTCAAGCATAAAAACATTCATAATATTTCTAAAATGTTATTTGCCTTCAAGGACATTTTCAGTGATATAGTAAATCAGTGGCAGATAAAGAGAGTATGTGTGGGCTCAATAGCACTGATGTCCATTTATTAAGCTGAATATGATTGGTGTTGTCTCTGGATGTAACCTGCTCACCATAGAGACTGATGGTGAGCTCCCCAATACAATATTATTCCTTGAGGTGTTAAAAGTTATTTGTTGACTAGTCAACTGCATCAAATTTCTACTGTTCTTAAAGGACCAGTAGTGTGTTCTCACAAGGGCAAGTACCTGTTTTGATTATGCATTTGTCATTTCTGACTACAAAGCTCAGTTAGTATCACTGTTCAGGAGATTATGAAATATCTACTTTGCAGGAGAGAAACCCACATAAAATAGCTTCTAACTGGGGCACTTATTACACATAGAAGGAAGTATGAAATAGACAGGCTTATGACCATGGCATCCATTGGTCATATCACATTCCACACCATCAAGAAACTGTTAGCCCAAGAGAGGTCAGACCCACTGCTGTTGAGTCATGTCTGACTCACAGTGACCGTTATAGGTCAGAGTAGAACTGCCCCCATAGAGTTTCCCAGGAGCCGCTTGGCAGATTTGAACTGCCAACCTTTTGGTTAGCAGATGTAGCACTTAACCCACTGTGCCACCAGGGTTTCTGAGAGAGATAAGAGCACTCATAATAGAGGCACAGAGTCTTGGTTTAACAGTGGTTAAGAGCTCTGCCGCTAACCAGCATGTCGGCTGTTTCACTGTACCAGCTGCTCCTTGTGAACTCTGTGGGATAGTTCTACTTTGTCTTATAAGTTTGACTTGATGGTCTGTAGGTTGTTTGTTAATTCAAAGAAAGGTGCAGATGAAGCACCTACTTGAAGCCAATGTTTTGAAAGCCTGCGATGCCTTTAAAATCCAGTGTATACATTACACCAGAGACCTCTATATTCTGCTGTATTTCATAAGAGAAATCATTAGGTCAAAAAAACAAGTGGTAAAAGGAATGCTGGCCATACTTGCCAATACTCTCAATCATCATATAGGAAACACAGTGCTATTTGTCCTTGCTGCTGAGAACTCTCCAGGGTTGGAGGTTCTAGTTCCCCCATAAAATGGAGTGGGGGTTGTCTCAATGCCAGGAAGATTGGCATTGAATTATAAACTACAGTTACAAATGTTATTCAGGCATATTTTTGGTTCAGGAAGCAGCAGGCAGAAAGAGTCACTGCCTAAGCCAGGATAACTGACCCTGACCAGCAGGGAGAGATAAGGCTGCTGTTATATCACAGAGGCAAGAAGTAGTATGTTGGAAAACCCAGCTGTCTGTCCACTTCAGTGCTTCTTGGCACTGAGTACTACCTTGCCCCATTATGACTATGAATAGATAAATACAGAAACCGTGGTCACACAAGGGTATTATTACAAATCATTTTGTCCATTCAGTAAGTAAAATTAGGGCCATGCATACCACCGCATAAACCATAAAGACTTGCTGAGGTTAGAGATGAAAGTGAAGTAAGTTTAAGATGGATAGTGGGTGACTGAGAGGATAGATAATGTGGATACTATCTGAGGGCCTGAGACCCCTACAGAAACAGGGTTTACAGTTTGGCACACGAAAATTTTCCTCCGTATTTCCCTTCAGGAAGAGAGACCTAAGGGAGCCATGGAGGACTTTCTTCTTGAGAGAAGTATATCAGCATGGAAATTGTTATGAACTGCAGGAGGCATGGAAAGGTACTGCTTAATTTCTGCTCAGTAAACTGTTGACTGACACCCAGCTGGTCCTCAGAAGCTACCTCAGTGTTCACACCAAGCCCATACTTCCCTGACGTTGCTTCTAGCCAGTAACTGAGCAATGACTGAGCGTTACAGGTTGCTCACAGCAGTCTATTCCTTCATGACATGAAATTCCTTTAATAAACAACTTAAGCTCAGGAACTACCATTCACCTAGCCAGTACCCTTTTAGGAAAATGTAGTAGTCAGAGACTTGTCTTGCCTGATCTTTTTTTTCACATAGATGTCAGATAGACCTGTATTATAGTATGAAGACTCCCCATACTGCCCATCTCCTTTATTCTTAAATGAGATTTTCCTCACAAATTTTGAATCTTTTTTGGTGTCTGTATCTCTGAGGATTGCAATGAACACATGAATCTATTGCTGGATAGTCTATTACATGTCAAGTGAAGCTTGTAAAGTATGTCTTAGTCCAGAATTTAATAAGTGCGTTTAAATATATTGGCTGAGTTTAAATCTGGCTTTTTAACTGCAGTTTTTACTCATTGGAAAGAGTTCTTTATACTCTAAAAATGGTTAATTAGAGATCATAGACAATTTGTAATAAACATACTGTGCATATGCTAGTAGTTTCTGGAATACATTGATGAAGAACTATATAATTTGTATATTATGAAAACCCCTTATATAACAGTAATACAAGGAGTAATATAATATGAGATATAGCCAATCAGGGTATGGCTGATTCAATTACAGAACAACAAAATGTTAAATGCATACAAAGTGACCAAGGCCACATTAGTTGCCATATAAGCCAACTCTGCCTGCTGACACTAATATCTACTATACGTGCTCACTCTACTCTCTTTGCATGGATATTTTGCAGTAAAAATTATATCAGAAAATGATACAGCATTTTATAGGCACTGTGTTTTAAGCAATATTAGGAAATCTTGGAATGAAATTTTGAAGGAAAATGTATGGCTAGTAAACAAGTTTTAAAAATAAATTCATTTCAGAGATTATAAAAGGAAACATCTGTATTTTCTATTCAGATGAATAGAGTTTTAAAATAAGCAGAGGAAAGACAAATAAGCACAGTTTCATCAAGAAAGAACTGGAAACAAGAATAACCCAAACTGTAAATAGTACTTCTAGGCATTTCAGATCTCTTACTTTGTGTCTCTCTTTATAAAATAATATATTGTGTACCTTTTTTGTTGTGCTCGTTTTGTTTCTAACAGTAAGTGTACTCTATTTTATTAGAAAATTGACTCCATATGCACTCACTTTGATAGCTTTTACACAGTGAGGTTATGCAACATTCAGTTGTATCAGTCATGATCTTGGCGTGATTCGTGTGATTTTTTTTCTGGGATAGATAGCTGAAAGCTGGGCCCTTAGGAAATTGGATCATTCGATGTGACAGTTGTGCAATTTTGAGGTAATCCCCTCTGAGCACGGAACAGGGAAAATTTCCACTGTGGATAAAATGAGTTGATGGACTCCCTGAAGGAGACAGGAGAGAGGAGATAGGAAGGGGAGATAATGATTTTCAAAAACTGTAATAAAATCAAACTTTATCCATTGCCTAGTTTTGCTAGAAACTGCTCTATTGACCACTGCACCTGACTACTGAGCTAGGCAGAAGAATTAAAATCTCCTCTGCTTTAATTCTTTTCAATACATCCACGCCCATTGATAAAAATTAGAATTTAAAAAGTCCTGGCCATGAGTTGGATCCAACACGATGGCACTTGGCTTGGCTGGCTTTAATAAAACCAAACAAAATAGTAATGATAAAACCCAGTTCTGTCAAGTACATCCAAGTCATAGCAACTCTATAAGACAGAGTAGAACTGCCCCATATAGTTTCCAATGAGTGTCTGGGGTTTCAAACTGCCAGCATCTTGGTTAGCAGATGTAGTGCTCACCCACTATCCATTAAGGTTTCATGTATTTATTAAACTGATAGACGAAGAAGGAAAGAAAGTAAAAGGCATGAAAAACTGACCTTCATGTCTTTCCTTACCTTTGCCTCCAAAGAAGGTTGACCCAGATATTCTCTATTGGGAAGGATGCAGAGGATAGCAACTATGGAATTAAGAATCCATTTGTAACCACACTGTGATCAGGCTTCTGTTTACTTATTCTTTCTAATTTTCAGGAAATCTATAGAGTTATGTTTATTATTATTAGACGAAGACGTGTGTAATGTTGGCCTCAAACTTAATCAGTGCTCTCTTGAGTAATAGTTCCTATTTCTGCTTTCCTCAGGCAAAATTCCATTCATAAGAGGTGAGTCAGAGGCTGCATAATGCTTTTCTCCAAGGTGAATTCATAAATAAGTCCCTATTTTGGATTAGCTTGGTTTTCTCCAAAGATCAGTAAAAAATGTGATCAGAAACAATAATTACTGATTCCACTGCATTATCCTAATTGGAGATGAAAGTTTGATAATAAGAAATAAGATTCTCCTCTCTCCCTCTGCTGTTATGTCAGATTGTTTCCCTGCTATGGTGTGAATTGGCATTCTAACCCCTATACCCATGAATGTAATTTCATTTAGGAAGCGGATTTTCTCTTTGTTGTTAATGAGGTCGTATTAGTATAAGGTGTGCCCTAAGCCTAACGACTTCTGAGTTATAAAAAGACACAAAAGCAAACATAAAAGAGAGTAGGGGGAAAACGTACTCCACATGAAGACCACCAGGGAGTGCAGGGGGTACAGATGCTAGAAGAGACAAGTTTCCTTTCATAGATCCTTCAGAGAGAGAGCTTTCCTTAGTGCCAGCATTGGACATTTGGATTTCTAATTTCCCAAACTATGAGAAAAGGAATCACTGTTCTTTAAAACTACCCAGTTGTGGCATTCCTGTTTCAGCAGTAGTAAACACTCAAGATAGTGGCTGTGCATGGATATGTGACAGTTCTATCTGTAGCAGCCTGAATGCCATAATCCTCTTATTACCTCTGGCAGAGGCCACATTCCAAGCATGGCTGATTAATCCAGGAGTGCACATCAGATCTAGGAGGTGTACATCAAGTCTAAGTTGAGCAATTATTTCCTCTTACAATTTAGAACTTAGAGCCTGTGAATTTGAATTACTCTAAGGCTGACTCCTAAGAGTGTCATTACCCGCTGGGGACATTCCAAAAATGCTCTGATGCCCAACTTCTTCTCTTTGTTTATTCAACATTCTCTGGGATCATGAAATTCATGCTTTTACTTTTGTCCAGGTCCCCTTAGAAGAAAACACCAGACCAATGAGATTAGATACAACCGTCCTTTATGAGGAAAACTGGGTGATGAAACAAAAGTAGAGCATGAGTCTAAAGAAGACCATTAGCCTATGGAGATGTAAGTCTGACATCTGTGAAAGTAGCGAAACCAAAATCCAAACCCATTCCCTCCAAGTCAGTTCTGACTCATAGCAACACTATAGGATGAAGGAGCACCTGGTGGATTGGAACTGCCAACCTTTGGGTTAGCAGCTGTAGCACTTAACCACTATGGCACCATGGCTTCAGAAAATAGAGGAAAAAAGATTAGTTGGGAGGACTGTCAGACCACAACAACTTTAAGAATTGTCTTGGTGAAACTGATGGGAAGTGTCCAAGCAAAGTTGCTTGTAGAAGAAGCACTCGTTAGTCACTCAGGTCACCGTTTGTCTCTCCGTGTGTTACACTGTGGTGGCTTACTTGTGATGCTGAAAGCTATGCAAATGGTATTTCAAATGTTAGTAGGGTCATTCGTGGTGGAAGGATTTCAACAGAGATTCCAGACTAAGGCAGAATCAGAAGAAAGCCCTGCAATCTACTTCTGAAAACCAACAATGAAAATGATATGGATACTAACGGAATTTTGTCTTATTCCCTTGACTTTGAGATGTTATCAAGTGGATCAGCCTCTGGAAGAGGTAAAGAAGAAGGCCATCAAGGATTTGAGAGACTCACTGAGACAGGCACAATAACTAAAACAATGGTCCCAAACATGCTGATGATTATGATGATGACGAAGGAAGAGGAAAAAATATATATATTTTTCTGGTGTACATGGGGTCACCATGAGTCTGAGTGGACTTAGAAGCAGTGTTCTATTTCTTATGATTCTCAATGTGTCACTTTTAGTGTGATCTCAGCACAAGCTCTGTGCTGGATTAAAAGGAAAATAGCAGAAAGTTGACCATTAATGTTCTTCTGTCCTTATCAGTTAGTTTATATTTTTTCATGTTAGATCACAGTTTAAATATGTTTTGATTTCTAAATCTCAGTTTCACTATTTTTTTAGTTTTCTTTGTTGTAATTGTGTCTTGTTATTTTTCTCTGTGTATCATCAATGATTGTAATAATTTACTTCTAAAACTTGTATTAGACTTCAGATTTCATTGTCATTTTAAAAAATTTATAGCTTGTTATTGTCAGTTCTACCCTGGCCCCTAGGGTTGCCATGAGTCAGATCCAACTCGACGGCACTTGGCTTGGCTTGGCTTATTGTTAGTTATCATAGAGTCAGTTCTTACACATGGAAACCCTATGTGTTATAGAGTACAAGTAGCCCACAGGGTTTTCTTGGGTCTGAACTTTATGGAATCATAAATCTCTAGACCTTTCTTCTACAAACTCAGTATGAATCATCCTACTTTAGGTTTGTAGTGAAGCATAAACCATTTTATTATATATAGCTAATTCTATCATGTTGTTTATCTGTTTCATTCTGCCTCTTATGGACATCATTTTTTTTAAATTAAATGTGTTCTTTTATAAAGTGTAAGTTGGTTTTATTCTTTTATAAAGTATAAGTATACTCATCAACACTACATGAATGTTTTGCTTTTTGAATCCTTATGTATCTAAAAATGTGTTTTACTCTCTCTTGACTATAAAGTAGCTTATTTTTAAATCATCAACCACTTATTTCAACAGCCTAGTATTGGTTCACTGACTTATTTTAATAACCAGTGTTACATATGAAAAGCAGATATATTTTAAATCCTTTTGCTGAGAGTAATTTGTTATTTCTATCTAGAATTTTTTTTAATTATCTAATTCAAGTCTATCTAGATATAATAATACCAATCTTAGCATACACACATATTTGTTATGTACAAGGTTTTCTTAAAGGCTTTACATATAAAATAACCTGAGTCTAAAAAACAGTCCATAAAATTCTTATATCTACTCATATTTTATGTATGAAAAATTTACTTGATATTTTGATATCAAGTAATTTGCTGAAGCTGCCAGAAGTTACTCATAAAACAAACTCTAGAGTCTATGTTTCTTAATTATACGCAATGCTTACTTTCTGAGATGTTTCTCAATCTAAATGGCTTATAGTTTTTTTTTTTTCTCTCTGTTTTGATTATTTAAGTCATGGGGTGGAAATACTCATTCTCTACCTGAAGCTTGTTGAAGTTTCATAGGCAGTTGTGGATTGGCAACCAACAGAAAAATGTGAGATTTTTGTTAACCAGTTCTATAGAATTCAGCTTGGGAATCCATGAGCTTTAGCAGAATTTTAGGGAAAATGCATCTATTTTCAAACAAAAGAGAGAAGGGAGATCTCTCAGCACAAATCACAACTGCCTTCCATTTCTGCCCGAGTTAGTAGAAACAGCATAGAATTACACGAACATGTCAGTAGTGGCAGGCCCCACCCAATTCATAGGCATTCATCAAAATCACCCAGGTAACTTCTCCAAACTCTTCTCCCTATCCCTGGATCAGTAATTTACCCATCAAACTTCATCCTGAACCTTCATTCATGTTTGGAAAGAACATGTTTTTCCCACCTGGTCTCCTTACCCATCAGATGAAGTTGCTTCCCTAAGAGTATTTATCTCCGAATTTCACCATTATCATGGCTTTCTTTCAGTTTCCAACAGTGGTTTGCCATAGTTTTCTTGCCCTCACAGGATTTGAGAAATGGAGGAGTTTAGGTTTTTTCATTCCTTTCAGAAACTGCCATCACACATCGCCTTTATGTAAAGTATAGCTTTGAAATCCCTAAATTTGCATAATGCTCTATAACTTAAATTATTTTGCAGGAAAATTTTATTTTTACTCTATACTAGCTGTAAAAACAGAACTCTAAGAATTGTTTTACATTTTCAGGAAGTAATACAGTCTTCCCATTAAAATAAAGTCATTCATTTGGTAAAAATTTACTGCAAAAGCAGCTATTTAAATCCAAGGCAACAGAAAATATATAATCTCAAAATATTCCTTGGTTCTAGGTACATAATATCTCTAGTTGATTGCAGAAGGTATATTTCTGTTTACTTTTATGTTCTCTTTCTCTAGAGGCCCTATTCTTCCCTAGGGTAATATTCAGTGAAATGATGAGAGAAAACTATCCCTCCTTTCCAAGCACATGACTTGCTGTGTTCATTTCATCTTTTAGTCCCAGGAGTACTGATAGTCTACACTGATACGAGTTTGTGGTTGTTAGCAGGTTCCAGTAGCTATCAGATATGTATAGCTGGCATTTTTGCACTACTTTAGAGAGAAATGTAGATCTTATTTTCTGCCTCTCTTTTGGAGGGTCTGTTTAAAATTCCACCCTCCCCCTTTTTTTTTTGGTTTTGTTTTAAACATATAACTGTAGTAGTGGCAATTATTGTTTGGACATAACATAAATCTTCCAGAGGCTTCAATAAATAGTAAGCAGATAATTTTTATTTTGTCAGGTCTTCATATTGTTAGATTCTGGACTTGGTGTTGTTACTGTTAGGAGTCATCTTGTTGGTTCCAACTCTCAGTGACCGTCTGCACAGCATAACAAAACACTGCCCAGTTCTGTACCATACTCAAAACCATTGTTATACTTAAGCCCAATTTTTGCATCCACTGTATCTGGCCATCTCCTTGAGGATGTTCCTTTGTTTTCCTGATCCTCTACTTCGCAAAGCATGATGTGCTTCTCCAGGGACTAGTTCCTCCTGATAACGTGTCCAAAGTATGTGAGAACAAGTCTTGTTATTCTTCCTTTCAAGGAAGATTCTCATTGTACTTCTTCCAAGACATACTTGTTTATTCTCCTGACTGTCCATGGTATATTCAGTACTCTCTGTCAGCACCATAAATCAAATGCATCAGTGCTTCTTTGGTCTTTGTTACTCACTGTCCTGCTTTTGCAGACAAGAGGCTTGCAGAAGCAGATTTGCCCAATGCCGTGTGCCATTTCATTTCTTGACCATTGCTTCTTCTACTGATTGTGAGTTCAAAAAAAATGAAATTCTTGACACTTTCAATGTTTTCTCCATTTATGATGATGATGTTTATTTGTCCATCTGTGAAGATTTTCATATTCCTTATGCTGAAGTGCAATCCATGCTGAGGACTGCAGTCTTTCTTCTTCAGGAAGCTCTTCAAGTCCTCTTGAACTTCAGAATGCAAGAATGTGGCATCTGCATAATGTAGGTTGTTTAATGAGTTTTCTTCCAATTGTGATGCCATGTTCTTTATAAAGCCCAGTTTCTTGGACGATTTTCTCAGCAGGCAGATTAAACGAATAAGGTAAGAAAATACAACCCTGAAAACTTTCCTGATTTAGACCATGCAGTATCCTTTTGTCCAAATGACTATTTTATCTTCTATGTACTGAGTTTTCATCAGCACAATTAAATTTTCTGGTATTCCTATTCATCTCAATGTTTTCTATAATTTGTAATGCTCCATATGGTTGAATGTCTTTGGATAGTCAATAAAACACAAGAAAACATCTTTCTGATAATCTCTGCTTTCACCTCGGATCCATCTGTCATCAGCAAGGAGATTCTTTGTTCCACATGCTTCTCGCATCCACTTTGGATTTCTGGTAGCTCCCTGTCAAAATACTGATGAAAATAATGAAGCACTGTCTTCAGTACAATTTTATTTCTATATGACGTTAATAAAATCATATTGTTCCATGTTTTCTGAATTCTACTAAGTCACCTTTCTTTGGAATAGGCGCAAACATGGGTCTCTACTAGTTGGTTGGCCAGATAGTTATCTTCCCAGCTTCTTTAGATAGACAAGTAAGCTCATCATGCACTGAATCCATTCATTAAGACATCTCAATGGCATTCCATCAATTCCTGGAGCATTTTTTTGTTTGTTTATGCCCTCAGTGTAGCTTGAACTTCTCCTTCAGTACCATTGATTCTTGAACATATGCTACCTCCTGAAATGTTTCAACATCAACAAGTTCTGCTTGATACAGTGACACTGTATTCCTTCTTTTTCTTTTGATGCTTCTTTGTGTCAATCTTTTGTCCACAATATCATTCAATATTGGAATCAGAGATTTGAGTTTTTTATTCAGTTCTTTATTTTGGTAACTGTTGAACATGTTCTTTCGCTTAGATTTTCTAGCTTTACGTCTTTGCATATTTCTCTGCAGTACTTTGTCTTTTTAGTCTGCCCTTTGAAATCTTCTATTTATCTCTTACTTCATCATATTATCCATTTGCTTTAGCTGCTCTACATTCAAGAGTACATTTCAGTCTCTTCTAACATTCATTTGGTCTTTTCTTTCTTTTCTTGTCTTTTCAATGATCTTTTGTTTTTTTCATGTGTGGTTACTAGATCTCATTCCACACTTTATCTGGTCTTTGGTCATTTGTGTTCAATATGTCAAATCTGTCCTTGAGATGGTTTCTAAATTCGGGTGGGATATACTCAAGGCTATACTTTGTCTATTATGGAAATGTTTTCATTTTCTCCAGCTTCATCTTGAACTTGCATATGAACAATTGGTTGTGTATTCAACAGTTGGTCCCTAGACTTATTTTGACTGATGATACTGAGTTTCTTCAATATCTCTTTCCACGGATGTAGTAGAATTAATTCCTACACTTCCATTCTGGCAAGGTAGACAATATAGGTGCATTAATGTGTTGGAAAAAAGTATTTGCAGTGAATAAGTCTTTGGTCTTGCAATATTATATCATGTGATCTCTGGTGTCATTTCTATCACCAAGGAGTTATTTTCTAGTTGCTAATTGTCATAGATATCTAGTGTTGCTGTAACAGAAATACCACAAGTAGATGTTTTCAACAAAGAGAAATTTATTTTCTCATAGTCTAGGAGGCTAGAAGTCCAAATTGATGGAAAATACTTTCTTTTATTTCCGTTCTGGTAGAAGGTCCTTGATACCAGTGTTACCCTGGTCTATAAGCATCACAGGTACTCTGGGCTCAAAAGACATGGTCCCTTACTCATTCTTCATTCTTGGTTCCAGGAGATCTCTCTGCTTACTTCTATCTTTTATATTTCAAGAGAGATTAAATCAGGTACAATCCGATCTTGTAGATTGAGTTCTGCTTTGTTTACATAATTGTTTCTAATCCTGCTTCGTTAACATCAGAGAGACAGCATTTACAATACACAGGAAAATTACATCAGATGACAAGATGGTAGACAAGAACACAATACTAGCAATCATGCCCTAGATAACTTGGCACATTTTTATAAGATGTGATTCAGTGCATAACCCAGATCATTCTTCTTTGTTTCCAACTTTTGTATTCCAAGCTGCAATAATTATCATTGTATTTGATCAGTTTCAGGCTGCAGAAGTACATAAAAATCTATTTCTTTATCTTTGGCATTAGTGTTTGTTGTATAATTTCAATTATAGTCATATTTGCTGATCTTCCTTGTAGGGGTATAGATATTATTTTATTACTGGTGGTGTTGTACTTTGGGATAGTTCTTGAAATGTTCTTTTTGATGATGAATGTGACACCACTCTTCTCTAATTTGTCATTCTTAGCACAATAGACCACACAATTGTCCAACTCAAGGCCAATTCTTTCCCATCTCAGCTCACTAATGCCTAGGATATTGATATTTGTGCTTTCCATTTCATTCTGATGACTTCCAGTTTTCCTAAATGCATACTTCTTCATTCCATATTCCTATTACTAATGGATATTTGTAGCTATTTCTTATTTTCAGTTGTGATACAACAGCAGATGAACGTACCAAAGGCTTTACTCTATCCGTGTCATTAAAGTTAACTCTTGTACTGTGAAATTCTAGGGTTCTAGTGCTTTGGGACAAGTCAAAATGTTTCTTTTAATATGAAGGATAAGTTATTGCATCTGGCCTTTCCCACAACTAAAAAAGAGGCACAAATTGTGACTCTTTGGGTTTGGGAGGTAGCATATCCTTCTTTGGGTGTACTACTCCTGTCTATCAAAGATGTTAAAGGCTGCTAATTTTGAATGAGACCTGGAACAAAAGTAAACATTGTAGCAGATTCAAGCTCTCATGCAAGAGTCTCTGCTACTTGAGACATATGCTCTGATTGATCTAATGGTGCATGAGGGGTCAACAGCAGATAGAGATGTTGTTTGGAGGGTTTTGCAGGCCTCTGCTGGGGAATAACAGTGCAGACCCTTAGGATTTTGGAGCAAAGCCCAGCCACCTTCTGCGGACAACTATTCTCCTTTTGAGGAACTGTTTTTGGCTTGTTGCTGGTGCTTAGTGGAGAATTAATCCTTAACCATGTGGCCTAAACTGCATACCATGAAGTAGGTAGAGCCATAAAATCGGGCATGCACAGCAGCACACCATCATAAAATGTAAGTAGTATATCTGAAATCAAGCCGGAGCAGGACCTGAAAGCACAAATAAGTTGCGTGAAGAAGTGGCTCAGATGTACGTGGTTTCCATTTCTGTTACAATTTATTTTACATTCCAGTTTCACCTAGGGCCACACGGGGAGTTTCTTATGATCACTTGACTGAAGAAGAGAAAACTCTTGCCTAATTTGCCTATGTTTCTTTACAGTATTCAGGCACCACTTGAATGTAGACAGTGACAGCACTGTAGCTCCATTCTGGGACCTCCCTGAAGACAGTAGTGAAGAGAAATCCTTCCAATGGGCAGATCTTCAAGTACTGTACACGGTTGTTCATTTTGCTTGGGAGGGGAAATGGCCACATGTGTGACTGTATACTGATTCATGGGCTGTGGCCAATGATTTGGCTGGATGGTCAGGGACTTGGAAGGAATATGATTGGGAAATTGGAGACAAGGATGCCTAGGGAAGAGGTATGTGGAGAGGTCTCTCTGAACTGGCCAAAGAAATGAAGATATTTGTGTCTCATGTGAATCCTAACCAAAGGGTAACCTCAGCAGAGGAGAAATTTAACGATCATGTAAACAGGATGACCTTTCAATGGAAACCAAGAATCCTCTTTTCCTTACCCACTTTCTTCACTGCTCAATGGGCTCAATAACAGAAGGGTAGAGGTTATACATGGGTTCAGTGAAATGACCTAACACTCACCAAAGCTGTCTTGGCTACAGCCACTTTCAAGTGCCCAATATTGAGTAGCAGAGACCAACAGTGAGTCCTCTATGTAACACCATTACTCAAGGTGATCAGCCAGCAACTTGGTGGCAGGTGATTTACGTTATACCTGTTTTGTCACGGAAAGGGCAGTGTTTTGTTCCTAGTGGAACAGACACTATGGATACAGTTTGTCTTCCCTGCATGTAATGCTTCTGCCAAACTGTCATAAGTGGACTCATACAATACCTTATACCCTGTCATGATATCCCACACAAAATCATCTTTGATTGAAGAATTTATTTCCCAGAAAATGATATATGACAATAGGCCAATGTTTGTGGCATTCACTGGTCTTACCATGCTCCCAGTCATCTTGAAGTAACTGGCTTCATAGAATGATGGAATGGCCTTCAAAAGACAAATTTACACTTTCATATAGGTGACGATATCTTGCATGGTAGTGACAATGTTCTTCAGGAGACTACATATGCTTTAAACTAATGTCGGATTTGTGATGGTGTTTCTCCTAGAGACAAGATTAGTGTGTTCAGGAATCAAGGGGTAGAAATGGGAGTGGCACCACTCACTATTACCCCTAGTGACCTACTCACAAAATACTTGCGTCCTATCCCCATAACCCTATATTCTGAAAGTTTAGAGGTCTTAGTTCCAAAGGGGAGAATTCTCCTACCTGGAGAAACATCACTGATTTTGTTGAACTGGAAGTTAATAGTGCTACCTGGCCACTTTAGGCTTCAGGATCAATGGGCAAAGAAGGCAGCTACCGTATTGGTTGGCGTAATTGACTCTGATTTCCAAGAGGAAATTTAATTGACATTACATAATGGAGATAAAGAAAGGTGTGTCCGGAATGCAGGGGATCTCTTAAACTATCAGTACTACCATACTCTGTGATTAAAGTCAATGGAAAACTGCTGCAGCCCAATTCTGACATGACTACTACTGTCCCAGGCCATAAAGGAATAAAGGTTTCAGATAATCCACCACACAAAGGACAATGACCAGCTGAGGTGTTACTAAGGGCAGAGGAAATATGAATGGATAGTGAAAGAAAGTAGTTCTAAATACCAGTTATAACCACATAACCAGTTGCAGAAAAAAGAACTATAACTGTTATGAGCATTTCTGCCTTGTGTGTGTGCACCAAATATTTCTTTTTCTTTGCTTATAAAATATGCAAACATGGCTAGTATGTTCTCCATCATACATGTTCATTGTATTGTGTTAAATGCAAGTGTGATATTATGATTGTCTTATTCAGAGCTTATGTATGGTTTAAGGAGATGTCTACAAGTGCCATGTTGACAAAGGTAGGACTGTGATCATTAAGGTTGTATGTCTGCTTGTCCAGGCCATGAATCTCAGTGGTTTTCAAGGTATGATGTAATCTGACAGTCATAGAATGATATAATCACCTCCGTGATAAGACCTGATATAATATAATCATCTCTACCATGAGAACTGCTGTGAATAGCAAGCTACTAGAAATTAGCACGCACCTTCAGGAAATACTGATGTAATTCCTGTGAATATCCCTGGATCTACTATAAATATAAAAGCTACTACTGTCTGAAGCTCTATGGATCTTATAAGTTTTGACTGTATAGACTTACCACCATCCACCTAACCATTTGTTGAACTATGGTTGTTTGTAATTTTTGCAATGCTGAAAGCTATCCCACCTGTATTTTAAAGCCAGAAGGAAAACTCATTGTGGGCAGGTTTCAGCAGAGTTTCCAGACTAAGACATACTAGGAAGAGAGTTCTGGAGATTAACTTTTGAAAATGATCAAATAACACTTTATGAAAAAAAGCAGAACATTTTCCAACTGTCTTGCTTTGGACATGTCATCAGGCAGAATCAATCACTTAAGGAGGACATCATGTTTGTGAAGTAGAGAACCAGCGAAGGCAAGCAGGACCCTTGGTGAGATGGATTGGCACAACAGTCAAAGCAATGGATTCAAACATGCTGGCAACCCTGAGACTGATGCAGGACCAGGCAGGTTTTCATTCTGCCATACATAAGGTCACCATGAGTTGGAGCTAGCGTGAAAGCAGCTATCTCTCCCTATTTCTTTTTCTTTCCTGTTCTACCTCCTGCCTCCCTTCCTTCTATCTGTGTATCCATGTATCTGTGGATCTATGTATCTATCTATCATCTATCTCTATGTATCTATCTTTGTGTCTGTGTGTCTGAGCATCTATCTGTGTATCTGTCTTTGTATCCGTCTGTCTTCCCATCTATCTGTCTTTCCATCCATCCATCTACCTGTCTACCCACCTGACCATCTATCCATCTGTCTGTCTGTCTATCTATCATCAATGAACTATATATCATCTTCTTTCTGTCTTCCATTGACTTATATGTATTTAGGCTTAAATACTTGTATTCATTATTAGTATTGATGAACCTGTGATTAAAGTGGTTGTGAGTTTTGCTCACTGACATAGTGATATTTTGCTTCTATTTGGGAAAAAAAAGTAGTTCATTTTTTGTTGGAATCTAAGGTGAAAATATTGGTTGGGCAGAAACACACAAACTTAGATGTTTGTATATGACAGCATGATTACATACAAAAGCTCAGTTATTTTTCCAATTAATCATTTGAGCTCATTATCATTTATTTAGCAGTAGCACTGTTGAGGTATATTTTGTAAGATGGAGCTAGTATCTCTTGAATAAGAACACTACAATTAATGCTCAGTAGTGCTAATATCCCTAGGGTTGCCATGAGTCGGATCTGACTCAACGGCACTTGGCTTTGGCAGTGCTAATATTGATGAACTACAATTTAGTAAACCCCATAACTCATCTCCACTGAGTGAATTCCAACTCATTATGACCCTGTGGGACAGAGTAGAAAGTTCCTGTTAGAGTTTCCAAGAGGTGCCTGATGGATCTGAGTTGCACCATAGCCCTTAACCACTATGCCACCATGCTTTTTAACTGTGTAGTATTAAGATCTAAATTGTAAAATAATTGCCACTATTAGATCAAATTTATAACTTTTGGATTTTGTAAAATTGATATGATACGTATCTTAATAGCAACATAATGATTGATATACACAAATTAAAATCAGAAAGAAAGACAATGGCTAAGCCACATGAAATGCTTTAAAACAGAGAGGAGAAATTACTTTAAGAGGCATCATGATATAGAGAAGGGTTACAGATAACCAAAAAAAAAAAAAAAATCACAATGTCAAATATCAATCAGTTTATTTTGTCAATTGTATGCTGAATATCTTTTAAAAACAGAATGTGAGACTTTTCCTGTCAGGAGTATATGAGTGAGTGAGCGAGGGAGTGGTCCTGGCCACCATTCTCCTTGTTAATAGACTCAGAAAACACCAGACATTTAAGATGCTTTGAGTAATATGATTCCCACTACAATTCTGTAGTTAATTTTTTTATTAAAGTTCTTACCATTGTTTCAGATTACTTATTTCTTTATGTCATTGTCATTTTCTTCTTTCTAATGACATTGCTGAATCTATCTAAATGCCTGTCCTCTGTAAATATGTACCATGTTATCTTTTCTCTGTAACTTTTGCATGTCAAGGATTCCTAGAAAATGCATTACAGTTACACAGTAAAGCCTTACATTTTAGAATTATACCTTCAATTCAGAGTTAGAGAGCTTTTTCCTCTGTTCTGGCAGGGCAGCCGATTCTAGATGTCCGATGGAAAATTATAGCCATTCATCAGTGAAAGCGAGGGAGTCATCTTTTATTGTAAAACCTTAGGCTTCTGGATGATTGTAAACTATTGAAGACAGAATTACTCCCATTGTACTCCTCGGGGGCTTCTTGCTTCTCAGAAAAGAAAAACAGAGATAGTAAAGTTTGTTTGTTCCTTAACCATCCTATACCTGGAGACTCTATATATGTTCCTGCTTCAGATCTCTTCTAGATTTTCCACTCAGAAAGTATTAACTGGAGGCATTCAAATCAGTATGACTGATAATGTGGACTAGGCAACTAGTTGAGTATACTGTGTGACTTATATTCAGTGAAGGTATTAGTTTACAAATAATTGTGGCCATTTTCTACAGGGAAAGTAAATAAGTTTTTGTTAAGTTTACTCATTTGTTTTACTTTATTTCCAATACATGGACTCTTATAAAGCAACTTTTCTGATTGCCTTTTTGATAACCTTAATTGTTGTGAGTTAAACTGTGTCCCCTAAAAAAATGTGTGTGGTGGTTTGGCTGGGCTGTGATTCCTGGTATTGTGTGATGTTCCTCCATGTGGTAAATCCTGACTCTTTGAAGTTAATAAGGGTGGATGAGTAGCAGTTGTGTTGGGGGACAGGACTCAGTGTGTAAGGTTGTTTTGTGCCTTGAGGCAATCTCTTGAGATATGAATGAGAGAAGCTAGCAGATAGATTTGGAGACTTATTGCCATCAAGAAAGCAACACCTGGAGTAGAGCATATCCTTCAAAACTAAGGTTCCTGTGCAAAGATGCTCCCTGACCAAAGACTGATGCAAGACAAGGACCTTCCACCAGACACGACAAAGAGGGAAAGCCTACCCCTGAAGCAGACACATTGTTTCTGGACTTAGTTCACTGGACTCTGACAAAATAAAGTTTCTCTTTTTCAAGCCATCCACTTGTGGCATTTCTGTTAGAGCAGTACTGAAATGATAATAAACTGTTCAAGTGTCTTCTTTTACAGCAGAAAAGATGTTGCTGTTGTTAGCTGCCATCGAGTCAGTTCTGACTCATAGTGATCTTATGCACAACAGAACGGAACATGGCTCAGTATTGTACTATGCCCAGAATCATTTTTATGCTTAAGCATGTTGTTGCAGCTACTGTTTAAGTCCATCTGTCTTCTCTACTTTACCAAGCATGGTGTTCTTCTTCATGGAATGATTCCTCCTGACATGTCCGAAGTATGTAACATGCATTCCCGCCTTCTTTACTTCTAAGAAGTGCGCTGGTGAGACTTCTTCCAGAACAGAACTGTTTGCTCTTTTGCCAGTCTGTGGCACATTTCATATTTTTCTTCAACATCACAACTCAGAGGCAACAATTCTTTTGTCTTCCTCATTCTTTTGTATGCACATGATGTTGTTAAAAATATCATGGCTTCCATCAGGCACATCTTAGTTTTCAAGTGACATTTTTAGTTTTTCACACTTTAAAGAGGTCGTTGGCAGTAGATTCTCCCAGTGCAATGTGTCTTTTGATTTCTTGACTGCTGCTTCTATGGGTGTCGATTGTAGAACCAAGTAAAATGAATCTGCAACAGACTCAATCCTTTCTCCAATTATCATGATGTTGCTTATTGGTCCAGTTTTGAGGATTTTTGTTTTCTTGGTGTTAAGATAAAATCCATACTGAAGATTGTAATCTTTGATCTTCATCAGTAAATGTTTCAAATCCTCTTCACTTCTAGCAAGCAAGTTGGTGTCACCTTCATAACACAAATTGTTAATGAGGTTTCTTCCAATCCTGATGCCTCATTCCTCTCCATATGGTCCAGTTTCTTGGATTATTTGCCTGGCAAACAGATTGAAAATGTAGTAAAAGGAGACAACTCTGAAACATACTTTTCCTGACTTTAGCCCATGCAGTGTTCCCTTATTCTGTTTGCCTCTTGCTCTGTGTACAGATTCCTCATGAGCACAATGAAGTGTTCTAGAATTCCCATTTTCTGCAGTGTTATCCATAATTTGTTAGGATCCACACAATTGAATGCCTTTGTATGGTCAATGAGACACAGAGAAGATGAAAGGAATGCACAGAGTCACTCTGTCAGAAAGAACTGGTTGGCATTCAGCCATTTCAGAAGGTAGCATATGCTCAGTAACTCATAGTCTAAAGAAAGAAGTTAAAGCTGCATTGAAGGCATTTGTGAAAAACAAGACTCCAGGAATTGATGGAAGGCTAATTGAGAAGTTTCAACAACCAGATGCAGCCTTGGATGTCTTTACTTGTCTATGCCAAGAAATCTGGAAGATGGCTACTTGACCAACTGACTGGAAGAGATCTGTATTTATGCCTATTCATAAGAAAAGTTATCCAACTGAAGGCAGAAGTTATCAACAATTTTATTAATGTTACAGGCAAGTAAAATCTTGATAAAGACCGTTTGAAAGCAAAGAAATTAGTTTCCACTTTTTTAGGACTAAGTTATGCCTCTTATTTCTTCTATTTTCAGTCCCTGTTTTTTGCAAGGAAACCCTGGTGGCATACTGGTTAAGTGCTACTAGCACTGAGCAAGTGGTTGGCAGCTCGGATCTACCAGGTGGTCCCTGGAAATTCTATGAGGCAGTTCTGTTCTGTCTGTGGGGTTGCTGTGTGTTGGAATGGACTCTACAGCGGTGGCTTTGGTTTATTTTTTGCAAGTCTAAATTTTTGAAGATATGGGAACAAATAAGTTGTGTCATCATGTGCTAGAGAATAAAAATATTTTCTCCCCCCACATCTTGCGTGACTGTTATACTGAAACTGTACTGGAAGGATGTAATCTGAGGTAAGCAGAACTTCCGTGGGTAGTGCCTTAGTTGTAAGGTGTGGAGGTATGTGATTAACTATATAATTGTATGCTGGCAGAATCTGGTCTTAGACCCTACAGCAGAAGGGAACAGTCCTCATCTGACGTCATTAAGACTGACCATCATATTGTCATACACCCTGAGCCCAAACTGTGTCAAGAGATAATCTCTCTCTTTTTCTCTTTTCCCTTCTTCTACTCACCTAAACCACTGTGGCCTGAGGTATATTCAGACCCTAGGACCCTTTGCTCTTTGTTTCCTTCAGCTATGCCATATCGAGGGTGCCATATAGGTGCAGTAGAGGTTTCTCTGTTCACTCCCCTAAGCGTGGTGACCTTTTTAGGGGAATCCTGTCTGAAATGGAATTTTACCCTTCCCTTTCTGTCCCAATGACCATGTAAGTAACCAAAGCTTATGAAACCACTGCTGTGTAAAAGTCATTTATTTGCTGAGAGCTACAGCCCTACATGAACTTACTTGTATTTTTCAGTTTGTCTCATCACACCCAAGATTAAGTGATAGAACCTTTAATAGTAAATAACTAATATTTATTTTAACACGTAATTGTTAAGAATGGTTGTGTAATTTGGGGGTAGATAAGGTGATACTTCAACAACATGATGGGCATTAATTAGTGTCACTGGACTATACAAGAGAAGATCATTGAAATTCCAGACACTTTGTAATACATATTTACCACAATGAAAAATAAAATAAAATAAAGAAAATTATGCCTGGAAATAATGTCTCCTATTTTAAATAATGTCTCCAATTTTAAAATGTGTCCTATTGTTAGACCAGCACTAGCTGACTAAAATAGAATTGAAATACCAGAAAGCAATGGCTTTAACAAAGTAAAGTTTATTCTTACACAGTGCAGTGGGCTACAAGTCCAAATTCAGGATGTCTGCTCCTGGGGAAGGGTTCCCCCTTGTCAGCTCTGGAAAAAAGTCTGGTGTTACATCAGTCTTTGTCCAGGGAACATCTTGGTACAGGAACCTCAAGTCTGAAGGACACATTCTTCTCCTCCTGTGCTGCTTTCTTAATGGTGTTAGATTCCCTAATCTCCCTGCCAGATTTTTTCTGTTTATAGCTCAGGAGATGGCCTCAAGACACAAAACAAATTTACGTATTAAACCCTGTTCTACCAACACAACAATCCACCCTCATTAACATCGTAGAGGCAGAAATTACACATAGAGGAACATCACACATTGCCAGAACTGGTGGCAGAGTCAAATTGTTACAGATTTTTTAGGGAACACATTCAATCCATGATACCTATTTTAAAGTAATTGCTTAAAAATGTGTATAATTTTAAATTTCAGTTTGGAAAATTCTTACGTGCAAGAGTTGCTGCAGTTTTACACAAACAACATGTGCCTTTTACATTTGTATGCAACCACACCCTCATCCTGGGAGGTATTTTCATAAGCATCACTGTGTTAATTTGTTCATGTGTTGCTGTAAAAACAGACAAACCAAAAATGAGCACAATGCCTTTACAAAAATACCTCATGGCATAATTGACAAATGTAGAAGGCATGCATAATTGGAGTGAAAACACAGTGACTAAATTTATTATTAAACTAAAGGAACCATTTCTACTGCTAATAATACAATCACATGTAGCAGATAATGCCAGCCAGCCAAGTGCCGTCGAGTCGGATAGCTTTAGTTTTAATACACAGTGAGTTTTTGACTCCTAGACTCTACCACTATGAGGAAACAAAACTCAGTAAAATCTGAATGTGGAGGACAGGACTGCTAGAGTAAATGTCTTGCGTGTATACGGACAAGAAAACCAAGCTTAAGCTGATTATAACATAATCAACCCATTGATACTGAACCTGTTCTGACTCACGGTGACCCTGTGGGGTACAGCAGTACACCCTAGGGTTTCCAAG
Organism: Heterohyrax brucei; assembly: GCA_028571685.1. Lineage (NCBI taxonomy): Eukaryota > Metazoa > Chordata > Mammalia > Hyracoidea > Procaviidae > Heterohyrax > Heterohyrax brucei. The sequence continues at coordinate 122,699,163 of CM053142.1, read as the reverse complement.
GAGCAGCTCTCGCTGGTGGATTTGACTATGCTGATCATTTGGTCAGCAGTGGAGCTCTTAACCACTGCACCACCAGAGTGCCAATAACACAATATTACTTAGGAATCCTATTAGGATGCATGCCATTCACAGAAAATTATTAAAGAATCACAGTGGCCACATTTTTTCAGAAATCATAAAACTTTCCCTTTGCAGACTTAAATCACACATATCGGTCAAAGATTTGTTTTGATTACATACATTATTCTATTATGGCATTGTGTCATTTTAAGAGTAATTCGAATGCAATCTCTGTGGAAAAATATATGAAGATTGCCAATTAAGTTCATGCTACACACCTCATTGCTGAATATTCCCATGGTCAGCTTTGAAGTACTCCCCTGGGAAAGTGCCTTAGTCCACTCTTCAAAGCAGTTTTGGAACTTTTTCTGGAATGATCATCAGAGGTGTTGTCATATTACCCTTAGTGTCCTGAATGCCATCAAAATGTGTGATTCAGAATCAGAGAAGTTGTGTATCAGGGTTATATACTTTCATCATAATTATTGAATATTGAAGTTGCCAAGGATTTCGTTTTTCTTGGATCCACAATCAACGCCCATGGAAATAGCAGTCAAGAAATCAAGCAGTGGATTGCATTGGATAACTCTGCTGCAAAACACCTTTTTTATAGTGTTAAAAAGCAACAATGTTGTTTTGAGGACTCAAGTGTACCTGACCCAAGCCACAGTATTTCAGTCATCTAATATTCATGTGAATGTGGGACAATAAATAATGGAAAATGCAAAACAAGTGATGCCTTTGAATCGTGGTGTTGGCAAAGACTATTGAGTATAACATGGACTACCAGAAGAATGAAAAAACTGCCTTGGCAAAAGCACAGCCAGAATGTTCTTTAGACACAAGGATGGCAAGACCTTGCCTGGTATACTTTGGATATGTTATCAAGAATGATCAGTTCCCAGAGGGAGATACCATTCTTGGTCAACTACAGGGTCAGGGAGAAAGAGGAAGACCCCTAACAAGATGCACTGGCATAGTGGCTACAACAGTGGGCTTAAACGTAGCAATGATTGTGAGAATGGACAGGGCTGAACAGTATTTTGTTCTGTTGTACAGTGTTACTGTGATTTGGCACCAACTTGATGGCACCTAACAGTGACACTAGTTAACTGGAGTCTGTGGGTGCCAATAACATTTAAGCCTCAGCTATTAAATCAAAGGCTGAAGGTTGGAAGCCACCTAGATTCACCTCAGAAAAAGGCCTGGTGATGTACTTTCAAAAGATCACAGGTTAAAATAAAATAAGATAAGGAAGGAAAAAAAAAACCTGTGGAGCATAGTTCCTCTCTAACATAGGGGAAACCCCAGTGGCATAAGGGTTAAGTGCTACAGCTGTTGATCGGAAGGTTGGCAGCTGGTATCTGCTGGGTGCTTCTCAGAAACTCTATGGAGCAGTTCTACTCTGTCTATAGGGTTGCTGTGAATGAGAATTGGCTCGATGGCAGTAGGTCCCTCCCCATAAGCGTCACCATGAATATTTCTTCTTAGGAAATGAGAGATTATTAAGAAAGTGATATTGTACAATCATAGATTTTAGAATTGAAAGAACCTGAGAAGATTATTGTGGTAGGCAGAATAAGGACTTTCCAAAGATGTTGACAGCCTAATCCCCGGAACCATGAATATGCTATGTTACGCTGCAACAGGAAATTAACAGAAGTGATTAAACGCATTGATTTGGAGATGGAGAGAGTTTTTCGTGAATTATCTAAGTGGATCTAATTTCATGAGTTCTTACAATAGGAGAACCTTTCTCACTTAGACTTGATGAGAGAGAATAGATATGATTGAATAAGCAGAAAGAGAGATTCAAAGCTTGAGAATGACTTGACCAGACTACTAGATTTGAAGATGAAAGACAGAGTCATCAGCCAAGGAATCTGGTGACCTCTACAAGATTGGAATGGTCTTCAGCTGACAGCCAGCAGACAGACGGGGATCTTAGTTGTACAGCATTAAAGAAATGAATTTTGCCAACAACTTGAATGAGCAAGAAAAACCTCTTCCCCAGGAATCCTGGAAAGAGCACAGGGAACCAACACCTTAATATTATACTACTGAGATTTATGCCTGACTTTTGACCTTCAGAAGTGAAATATAATGAGTTGGTATTGCTTAAAGTTGCTAAATTTGTTGTAATTTCTTACAACAACAGTAGAAAACTAACACACAACTGGAACAAAATACCTTAATATAGGCAAGTAAGTTATGCTTCTCTTCTAAATACAAGGGACTGAATCTTCCATGCAGGAGAAAGATGCGGTAGTCCATTTGCATAAATATTTACAGCTGTGGAAACCATATGTGGCAATTCTACACTGTTTAATACAGTTTCTATGGGTAGAAATCAACTTAACTACAACAGGTTTGATTTATTTATTTTTTTCTTTTCTCTGTTTGAATCTTACATACGTGGGGGTTTTACATGGAATATAAATGTAACATGGCATTTGCATTTGAAAAATTCCAGAATGACAGATACTTACCTGGTTTTCAAGATATCTTAGAAAAGAGATCTCTAATCTCTGTTAGTAACATAGTCCTTGAAATAAAACTCTTTCTAGAAAAAGCTTAAGCTTCAGTAAAGAGAATTACAGTTTTATATAATTAATTCACTCAGAAAATGATGGAATATTTCAGCTGCAGAAAACCAAAAAATAATGATAATCACAGCTCTAATTTTACATATAAGCCTGATGAAGAATAAGAATTGTTCTGTGTGAACTTTTCAGTTTTCTGATTTGGAGAAATATTTTTGGGGAATTTTCGAATTCCAAAACCTACTTTCCCTTGACTGCTCTGTTTACGTCTATCTCGGGTCAGGTGGAGAACTACAACCTCAGCTGTGTAAGTGGCTTCTCTGCCTGTGAGTCTATAGCCTGATTATAGAACCAAATGTTGAAGGAAAGTGTGAACCTGAATTCCACCAGAGAAAGCCATTATAATGATTTATTATAAATATGATTCATTACATCATTACTAAGATGAGAACAACAACCTGTATTACAAAGGCTACATGGAGTGCATTTCTTCCCCATATTTTAGAAACCTTAAGCCTAAATCTTGACAGGTATGTATAAAGAATATTGATTTAAGCTCCCTTAAATATGCAAATACATTCATAACTTTAAGTCTGCACATATATTCTACCAATGACTGGGACTTCTAAACAGTTTCAATTTTCTTCCAAACCTTTTTATGAAGTTTCTGTACCTCTTTTATATATGGGGTTCAACTTTGTCAAAGAGACATAAATCTGTCCTCAGGATACTTACATATATGTAAGGACAGTCTAGTAAATTCTGCTGGCAATTAATACATCTATGTAAAATAATAAAATAAAAATGGATATCAACATACTTTTTTCTTAGTCTTCTCACATCAATGAGAAGAAATTCACAACATGTCTTTTATTCTTCCCCAGCATATCTGGTGAAACTTAAAATAACACATGGTATTGTTACTGAGAAGAGACATAGACTTCCATTTATAAGATTTCTGAACATCATCATTATTTCATTAATTAAGGCAGATATCTGACATTAAGCTAGATTGTAACCCAATGGCAAATTATTTCCACACTCATAACTGCAACTCTTTTTAAGATAAGCGAGTCAGGAAAAATCCTTCATAATAATTTAGATTCAGAAGTTCTGGTGCTACAGTCAAAATCACTATAACTAAATACAGATATTTGTAACTAAGTATTTAAAGTCACTATAACTACACACACACACACACACAATCACCACCTATCTGGGGTAGTATTTCTCTTTGAATACAACAAAAACAATAAATAAATAATAACAGTGATTTATACATGCTCTGAATTATCTCTGGAATTGAATTAGGTCTTGACTTTATAACGACACTCGATGTTTCCTAAGTTCTCCAAAGTAGGCCATAACTTAAATATTCTGACAGAAATATTTAGCATTTGGAATCACAGTATTATTTAAAATGTGCTTTAAGAAGTTGCTTGTATCTCTATTATTGTATTTATGTCTAACCAAATAACTGTGGAAAACTTTTTCCAAAGGTCAAGAGGAGGGAGAGAGAACCCAGTCTCTTCCACAGGAGTTGAATTTCCCATCTTTGTAATTGTTAGATGGAGTGTAGAGTGCTTTTCAGCTTGAGAAGTTTTGACTTTGCTAGTGATTGCGGCTCTGTTTAAGATGACTACAGTGATAGCAGCAGTGGTAGTTACTATTGTAGTACATATTTTCAGCAAGACAATTTCATACTTTATCTCATTTGATAGAGAATCCATCCGTGAGGAGATACGAATGATTACTGAGATGGACAAAAGCTAGAAAATATGTGTAGAGCTCATGAACAGTCTGACACAATACAAATGACAAAAATAATCCCTGGAAACAATTCTGAGGATGTAAAATTATATTAATAATACTAATTCTGTTTCTAGAACAAGACCATTGGTGGAAAGAAAAAGAAAGAAATAATACTATGTTAAATATTCTATCTCAAATGGAAGCAATGAAGAGCAGTGAATTTTCAAATTAGTTTAGTATAATGTTGTTGCCTTATTTTCTATCCAATTGATTCTGACTCACAGAGACCCATTGTGCGCAGACTAGTGCTGCATCCGATGTGCAAGGCCATGACCTTTCTGAAGAGGACTCCAGGCCTGTTTTCCAAGGTACCTCTCTGTAGATTTGAATGCCAAACTGTCAGCTAGGACTTGGGTGCTTAATCATTTGTGCCATGCAAGGGACTCTATTTAAGATAAAGTAATAAAATTCAAAATTTTAACCAATAGGAGAATACAATTTTCAAATTATTATTAAAGAGGAAAACTTGAGGAACACAGGAAAAAAAACAGAGGGGGAAAAATAAACAAGGTGGCATAAAAAGAAAGGATTTTCAGATATTTTAACATAGTTACAGGTTTAAACTAGGAACACAGTAAGCATATACGAAGTAACTGTTTATGAGACATTTGGCATCATGGACTGTATCAGAAAAATTATAGAGATTCTCATGAGCATCTTGAGAGTTTAAAGAAGAAAGGTTAAAGTCTTGAGATAAAGAATACACGAGATGACTTCCACTCCCACGCTGGCTTTCTCTGAGTGTCACTACCTAAAATTGTGATTCAGGGAATTGGTACCTGAAAGGAAGAAACGAAGATGGTGGCTGGGGCCTTTGAAGCCCCTGGGAGCTAACAGGGCAGGATGCCACCTACTAAAGAGTTTCATAGATGGGCAAATCCAGGAGACTGTCTTGCTTCCTCTCAAAGGTTTACCTAAACACCATCCTGGGTCAGTGGATGAGACTCTGTGAGGTCAGAGAGAGTACTGCAAATGGGGAATGTGGTTGCAAATTCTGGTGTCCTCATGGTAGAAGAATTTGGAGTTTTGACTAACTAAAAAGGTTATAACTCATTGAGCATGCATACATTTGATTGTGACCTTAGAAAGGTATCGTAGAAGAGGGGCCACTTTAGTTCTTGAGTAAGGACTGTACTAGATCCTGCATAACAATATTTGAAACCAATTTCTGATAGACTCCAGTAGATCTACCTAGGTTCTGCTCGGTTTACATGCAGACAACAAAATAAGCGTGACATTACTTTTGCCAAGATAAAATTAAAATGACTAGATATGTCAAAAGGAAAGTTAATATAATCCATTTGAAGTAGTGAAAAAAACAATTAAGATACTAAGATATGACATAGATTTCAAAAATTGAATGTAAGTGTAATAAAATACTTAACATAAATATTTTCACATACTTAAAAGTCACAACAAGTGAAAGACTGAGAATCAGACTGTCATTTAGAAATGATTAAAATAACTAAACTCAAATTATAAAAACTTAAAAGTTCAAAATATAAAATGAAAATGTAACTGCAGATTGACAAAAAAACTTGTCTTCAAGGGTTCTAAGTACGCTTAATGTGGAAAAAAGAATGTCTTCAATAAATAGTGCTGGCAATTGTATTTATACACGTGGAAAAATGAAATAGCATGCGTGCCTCACACTAGATGCAAAAACAAACTCAAAATGGTTTAAAGACCTAAATGTGAAAATTAAGAGTAAAATTCTTAGAAAAAAATGCACAGACAAGGTTGTAAACCCTGCTTTTTTAACAATGGATTATCTAGTATGATAGTAAAAGCACAAACAGAAAAAGACAGAATGAATAAATAGGACTTCATAAAAATTAAAGAAAAAATTGTTCATCAAAAAGTTTACCTGAATAGTTAAAAGATAAGATACTGCCTGGCAGAATATCTTCAAAAAACAATATGCCCAATGAGAATCTAATAACCCAAAACATATATAAAATTTAATAACAACAAAAAGAAAAATACCCAGATCAAGACACATGTAGTGGACTCAAATAGATATTTACCCAAAGAGGATATTCAACAGACCACTATACACATGGAAAGATGCTCAACATCATTAGTTATCAGAGAGATGCAGATCAAAACCACTGAAAGGTACCATTCTGGAGCAACGCTTAAGTACTGGACTGCTAAATGGAAGGTTAGAATTTCAACCCCATCAGTTGCTCCACAGGAGAAAGATGTGGTAGTTAAATTCTCATGGAATCTAGAATTTCTGCAACTACTGAGACTTGATGAACTCCTGAAACTATTGCCGTGAGATAATCTATAAACCTTAAACCAAAAATATTCTCTGTAGTCTTTTTTAGACCAAACAACAGTTTATTTCAAGTAGTATAGAATGTCTACCTTGAGCCCTGTAGTTTTCTTCTGAAGGCTGGCTGGCAGATTTGAAGTGCTGACCTCTTGACTAGGAGCCAGATGAGCCACTGACAGTACCTTCAAAGATTAGGGATGAAACTCAGCAGGCAGTGAGTTGATGATAACGGGAAATATCAGAAAAGGAGGATGAGAATGACGTCACAATTCTAAGTAAATCAATTGAATTGTACAGGTGGAAATTGTTGCAGTAGTGTATGTTCTGATGAGTACAGATCCAACAACAGTAACAATAAAATGATTATAAAAATTGTCGTAAGAAATACCCTTAGGCTATTGTCAGAGGTTAGTTATTAGCATGCTCTTCTGATGGAGCAGTGGTAAAGCACTCAGCTCTTAAATGAAAACGTCAGTGGTTTGAACCTGCCAGCCACTCCACTGGGGGAAGATGTGGCTTCTGTAAGGATTTACAGCCTTAATAACCCCGTAGGACAGTTTTACTCTCTTATTTGGTGGATTTTGTTTCGTTTTGTTTTTCATGGTGTTTGGAAAAGTCACTTACCATTTTTGCCTCTATGAATAGCACCCTGTGTGCTTAGGAGAGAAATCATAGGCAGATTGTTTTAATTCCTTTTTCTTTGGTATACCTTCTAACATTCTCAAGAATCTTTTCATTATATTTTCTGGAAATTGTATAGAAATGGATATGTCTAACAATATATTATGACCACAAGAATTTAAACCATCCCAAAGACAATAGAAATTCTCTCTACAAATCTTTTTAATAACTCTATGGGTCTTTCAGTATATTTTATACACTCAATTACACTTTCCTCCATTGTCCACCATGGCTTGAGCCCTTTTATTTGTGTTGATGAAGGCCTTTGAGTGTCAAAGAGTAGAGTCCTCTTGGTACAGTGATTAAATGTGTGGCTACTAACCAAAAGATTGGCAGTTCAAATATACTACTCACTCCTTGGTAACCCTAAGCTGAAGTCCTACTCTGTCCTGAAGGGTCATACTATGAGTTGGAATTAACTCAATGGCAATGGGCTTATTTGGTTTTGTGGCCAAATAAATAAGGTTGTTGATAAAAAATATGGGATATACTATGGAGTGCGAGAAGAATGAACAAATCTGTCTTGGTAAAAGTACAGTCAGAATACTCCTCAGTAGCAGAGATGGGGAGGCAATGTTTTACATATTTTTGGCAGGTTATCAGGACCAGTCCCTGGAGAAGGGCATAATACTTGGTGACGCAGAAGTTCAGGGAAAAGAAGACCCTCAGTGAGACAGATTTATAATGGCAGCAATAGGGGGCTTCAGCTTGGCAACAGTAGTGGTGATACCATAGCCCCAAGCAGTGTTTTGCCCCATTGTACAGAGGGCCACTATAATTTGGAACCAACTTGACCATGCCTAACAACACAGTTGAATTCAATTCTTTTCGTGATCAATAGATTTCCATTCATATTACAGCTTCAATTCCACATTCTCATTCTTATTTGCTGAAGTTTGATTTTCATTTAATTCTATCAATTAAATTAAAATTCTCTGTTATGCTTTATAGCTGTAACAGAGAGATTTAAAAGGTCACACAATATACCATTTCAAATTACATTATTTGACATTTCATCACAGCAGATACAGAGATCTTCTGATGTACCAGTCCTTCTCAGTTAATGGGTTAGTGACTAGAGTGCATTAATTAGTAAACTCTGAGCATCATCTAATCTGCAGATGTAAGTATATCTGATATAGTACAGGTCATTATAAATACCTGCTTCTAGGTGTCATTAAGAAACATTATCCCTCTCTCTCTAACAGGGATAATGCAATACTATTCCTTAATCTGTTCAGTTGCAATCAATTGAACTACATGGAAGATAAACTCCCTTTGGCTCAATTAACTCCAAGCTAACAAAAAGCAAGTGCAAACATTATATTTCCCAATGACTTCCTGTCATAATTTAGTTTCATGGTACTTTTCTTATAATTCACATATTTGAGTCTCTAGTAGATGCAGTCTTAGACGTTTAGGGATACCAGATTGCTTGGTGATAAGGAAGACCTCACAGTCCTCACTGTAGTTCTTCCTTGGTAAGAGTATAAGCTACTCCAAGTAATGCAATGCTGTTGGAGGTTATGGATCAAATTACGCGCTCCTCAGAATACATGTTCAGATCCTAACCTCCTATACTGGTGGGTGTAATGTAATTTACTGCTATGTAATCACCATCTATAATGCAATATAATATGAAGTAAACGACCAGTTGAGGTCCTAACAGAGTAGGATGAGGGCTAATCTGGTCACTTCTTAGTTTCATAAAGAACAGCACAGAAACACACATGCACATACTCAAGAAGAAAGATAAATACCATGCGATGATCATCAAGCACCTGGGACTACCTATAAAGAAGGAGTCTTCATAACCACGGCCCTGATCTAGAATTTTAGCCACCAGAACTGTGAGAAAATAGATTCGTGTTTTCTCAAAACCACCTGTTTATGGTATTTGTGTTAAAGCAACCCTAAAAATCTAAGACATTGGCTATGCTATGCCTTTGAATTCTATTTTACTTCTCTCCTATTCAAATTTAGGACACATTTACTCAACAGGTTGTAATTAGTTATCTATTGCTGCATCAAAAATGACTTCAAACTTAATGGGTGAAAACAACACAAAGTTATTATCTTACAGTTTCTGGAGTTACAGGCACAACTCACCTAGCTTCTGAGCTTCAGGTTTCAACAAGACCACATCCAAAGTGTGGGCAGGCTGCGTTTTGCTCTGAAGGCTTGACTAGAAAAGATTTAACCTTGGAAACTCATTTTGATTTTTGACAGACATCAGTTTCCTGTTGTTACAGGATTGAGCTCTTTGCTGTTGTGGGACAACCTCCCTCCCCCACCCTTAGATGTTAACTAACAGACCTAGGAGAACAAATGTTTAACATTCTTCTGTTAACAGAAAGGCTCACTGTTGGAACCCATTCAGTGGCTCTACAAGAGAAAGACTTGACCATTTGCTTCCATAAACATTATAAGCAAGAAAACTCTTCTGCTCTGTTACACAGGGTGTCTATGAGTTGAAGTTGACTCAGTGATACCTAGTAGCAAATAATTGTCAGTCAAAAATAGTAAGCCTCAGTTCCAGCTGCCACCTGCAGCTTTTAGGGATTCCCTGCAGTTTCTTCCCATGGTGGTTTTTCCAGCATAGTTGCTTATTCCATCAAAACAGCAAGAAAAACAATCTCTGCAAAAAGTTGGAGGTAGGATGTAATCTTATATAATAAAACAATCACAGAAGTGAAATCCCATTACCTTTTCATATGCTGTTGATTAGTAACAAATCACAGTTTCCACCCACATTCAGCAGGAGATGTTTCAAACAAAGACGTGAACCCCAAAAGGAACGTATTCAAGTAACCTTACGGTTAGACCACCTCATCAACTAAACCAACTCTTAAAAACTATTTTTTTTTACTACCTGTTATAAGTAAAAATGTTTGAATTGTTCAGTATGAGAGCCAGTTGTAGGGCTAAGGACTCAAAATTATGTTGGTGGGACACCCTTGGAAAGCTCCTCCGTCAACCTTGCAAGCGGTAAGAATTCTGCACACACACGTGGAGGACGCCCTTAACTTCACACCTTAACAAGTTCGTCAATATACTGTTGCCACTCTGTAAGCAATATTCACTGTGCTGGGTCATCTCTCTGACACCAATCAAGACATGATCAGTATTTCAGGCCTCTAATGTATCTGATAAGAATATCATGCTTGGTAAAGTAGAGCGTCAGTGAAAATGAGAAAAAATCCTCCAGGAGATAGATGCAATAGCTGTAACAACGGACTCAAACATGCTGAAGACATGAAGATGACACAGAACCAGGCAATTTTTTTCTGTTATACATAAACTCACTGTAATTCAAAGCCGACTTGGCATCAGCTAACAATAACAAATTTTTCACACATTTTAGCAGTGACAATTTTGGCTAATATGCATTAATATCTAGCGAATTCCTTTAAATAACCTAAAACAAACTGCTTCTCCAAGCCTGTTTTGAGTAATAAACTCAAGAGGCGTCTACTGAGTGATTGATTTGAGTTCTGTAAAATCCCCATTCAGTGGGTGTTTGTAAGATTCTACTAGAGCAGCCTGAGCTCCTGCACTCTGTAATTCTTCTAACACTTATTTCTGCAGAGATTCCTTTAAAATTAAAATTTCCATAGGCTTGCTCAATGAGACATGTGATTCCACCAAAGCCTAGATTTTTTTCTAAACTCTGAAGTGGTTGAAGTGATTGTATATTGGTGTGGTATATTGAATCAATACTTATTTTTTACAGTTTCAGGGATTTCACATATAGGGTTGTTGTAGTTGTTGCTAGGTGCTATAGAGTCTGTTACAACTCATAGCGGCTCTGTGTACAACAGAACGAAACACTGCCCAGTCTCATGCCATGTCCACAATTGTTTTTATACCTAAGCCCATTTTTCCAGCCATCGCGTCAGTCCAGCTTGTCGAGGGTCTTCCTCTTTTTTGCTGACCCTCCATGCTACCAAGCATGATGCCCTTCTCCAGGGACTTCTTCCTGACATGTCCAGAGTATGTAAGATGCAGTCTTGCCATCTTTGTTTCCAAGGATCACTTTGATTATACTTGTCTTGGAACAGATCTGTTTGTTCTCATGGTCCGTTCAACATTCTTCTCCAACACCGCAATTCAAAGGCATCAACTCTTCTTCTGTCTGTTTTGTTCACTGTCCAGTTTTGGCACGCATATCATGCAAATGAGAATACCATGGCTCGGGTCAGGTGCACTTTAATCTTCAAGGTGACATCTTTACTTTTCAATACTTTAAAGAAATCCTTTGCAGTAGATTCTCCCAGAGCAATGCGTCTTTTGATTTCTTGACTGCTGCTTCCGTGGGACATTGATTGTGGGGCCAAGTAAAATGAAATCCTTGACAACCTTAATCTTTTCTCAATTTATGATGATATTGTTTACTGGCCCAATTGTGAGGATTTTTGTTTTCTTGGTGTTGAGGTGCAATCTACACTGAAAGCTGAGGTCCTTGATCTTCATCAGTAAGTGTTTGAAGTCTTCAATTCCAGCCAGTAAGGTGGTGTTGTCTGTGTGATGCAGGTTATTAATGAGCCATCCTCCAGTCATGATACCTCATTCTTCTTGGTATAATCCAACTTCTCAGATTATTTACTTGGCATACAGGTTGAAAATGTATGGTGAAAGGATACAACTCTGACATACTTTCCTGACCTTGAACCATGCTACATCCCCATGTTAGTCAGCTAGTGCTGTTCTAACTGAAATACCAAAAGTGGATGGCTTTAAAAAGATAAGTTTATTCTTAAACAGTCTAGTAGCTTACAAGTCCTCACTCAGGGTATCCCCTTTAGGGGAAAGGCTTTCCCTGTGTCAGCTCTGGAGGTAAGTCCTTGCATCAGTCTTTGGTCAGAGAGCATCTTGGTGCAGGAACCTCAGCTCTGAAAGACAGCTCTACTGCTGGTGTTGTATTCTTGATGGTGTGAGGTTCCCAATTCTCTGTTTGCTTCTCTCTCTTTTTATTTCCTGTAGGATGAAAGGAAAAAGGGTGGTTCAAGCCACACTCCAGGAAAACTCCCTTAGCAAGAGTATTGCAGACCCACCCTAATCTTCATTTAACGTATTGTGTCTACTAGCCACAAACAGAGATTAGGATGTATATCATAAGGAAATCACAAAATATTGGGAAGGATGGCCCAGCCAAATGGCTACACACATTTTGGGGGGCACACATCAATCCATGACATTCCACCCTTTGCTCCTCCAAAACTACGTCTGTGAAACATGCAAGACATACATCCGATCATAGCAAAAGCTATGGTAAAAACATGTTCATCCCACATGCTATCAAAAGTCTTAAAACAGTTCCAAGTCAAAAATACAAAATTTCTCTATATCTGTGAAATCAAGAATACAAGTTATCTGTCTCTGAAGTACAATGGCAGAACATTCAGGCACAAGCTATACATTTCCATTTACAAATAGCAGAAATTGCAGGGAAAGAGGGAATTAACAGATAACAAGCAAGTCAGCAGAATGTATTACATTAATCCTCAAAGCTTTTAAAATAATCTAATTCTCTGAGACATTTTACACAATATCTTAGCCCTCCAGACTCTAGGTATCGTCCACATTCTCTGGATTCTGAGTGGACAACCTTGGCCTTGTGCTACCCTCTGCCTTCTAGGCCCACTTGGACAACAACTCTGCCCTCTTGGCTTTAAGTGCACCCTAAGCGAAAGTGAGGGTCAGTTCCACTCTTGCAAACACAGGAAGCCATAGCTGCACAATTTCAAATCCCTGAAGTCATGGCCCTCTGAGACTGAGGCAGCTCAGCTTCTTGTGTTCTTTATCTCTTCACCTTCTGCTTCCTATGGCCTCATGACCCAAGCCTCAGGCCTACATCTGCTATGCAGGGGCAAGTGTTCTAAAGCTCTCTAGCTCCACCAATCCAAGTGTCAGAGGCACCTCACTCCTCCAGGAAGCCCTCTGTACACAGATTCTCAGCTCCTGCTCTCTTTTGCATCTTGTTCCTGGACCTGAACTAGTGGCTGTTCAATTCATCAGCCCTTACAGCCAGTGAATGAGAGTCCTGTTCCCTGACCTGCCAATCCTGTGTTCACCAGCCCCTGAAGCTCTGTGAATCAGCAGAGACATTGTATTCTTGCCCACCAACTTGGGATCCATGGACTTACACAGCTGGTGATCTAGAACTCTGGTCTCTGACCTGCTGAACTTGGGTTCACTAGCAACTGTGACCATGTGAGGCTTGTGCAAGGACTTGGGACATTCAGCTTCTACACTTTTATGAACTGTATCCTTTAAATAAGTCTTTTCTTGTATACATATATGTATTACTAGCTTTGCTTCCCTAGAAAATTCAGCCTAAGGTTTTCCCTAGAAAATCTTTATTCCGTTTGTACGACTGCCTCTTCATCCATACACAGATTCATTAAGGGCACAATTAAGTGTTCTGGAATTCCCACTTTACGTAATGTTAGACATTACATATTGGGTTCAATCTTGAATTTTGGCTAGTGTTGTTAGCCAGTTTCTGTTTGTTATGTGCTTCAATACAATCTTTAATTCTTGAGTTTTTGACTTTCAGGAGACAAATTTCATTACCTCATTAAGTTCTAGTCTCACCTACCTAGATTATGGCAATTGTGCCAATGCAATGAGTGTATACTGATTTCTGTTCCGCTTTGCTGGTAATGAAAACTACAAACCCACTGCTGTCAAGTTGATTCTAACTCATAGCAACCCTATAGACAGAGCAGAACTGCCCCATAGAGTTTCCAAGGAGTGCCTCACAGAGTTGAACTACTGACCTTCTGGTTAGTAGCTATAGCACTTAATCACTAAGCTACCTCCTGTGGGAATGAAAAACAGTACTGCTGCTCTGAAAAAGTTTGGCAGATATCATATGACTCCGCAATTCTTCTCTACTTATCTATCCTTGAAAAATGAAAACTTGTATTCATGCAAAAACTTGTATGTAAATGTTTGTATTGCCTCTACTCGTAACAGTCTCAAACTGTAAGTCACCAGAATGTCCTACAAAGGTGAGTGGATAAACAATTCATAATACATCCATGCAGTGGAATCCTACTCACCAACTAGAACAAAGTATTGATACATATGACAACTTGGGTGAGCTGAAAGCTACTATGCTGAGTTTAAAAGTCATTTCCAAAGTTTACATACTATATTATTCCATTGCCATTGCCAAAAAGAAGATAAAAAAAAATGTAGGAAGGAAATCAAACCAGTTTGCCAGGTGTTATTGGTAGCTATAGAGATTGACTGTAAAGGTATAAAATTAAGGTGATATTTGTACAAAAACTACTACTCCACAACAAAAGGGAAGAAACTACCAAGTCATCTACAAAGGTGAGTAAATCTCAAAAGTAAGCAGAATAGAAGTTAGCAATACAAATGAATTTACTACAAGATTCCGTTTCTATAAAATTTTAGAATAGGCAAAACTAGCTTCCAGTGATGAGATGGAATTTCAAAAAAATTTAATATTGACATTTTGATTGATAACATTATAGTGAGTGTATTATATCTTATTTTCTCTTCCTTTTAAAATTATTTTTAACAGTGTAAGTTGTCTTTTTCTCTGTATAGATAAATTTGTTGTAGTTTAACATTTAATATTTTTGTAACATGTCTTTGATTTACTTATTGTTTAGAAGACAGACTTTTAGAATGTCCAAATAATAATGCAGATTAAACCAGCAGCTTTACCAAAGTATTTCATGAAAATAGTGTCTTTTTATTCTAGTCTCCCTTTGGTATGATATTTAAAATAAAAGTGTAAGTGCATATTTATTTTTGTGTTTAAAAAAAGAACAATTAAACAATACTTGAATAAAAGCCCTGTGATTCTGTTTATCGGAAATACTCTCACAGCATCTCATTAAAATTTCAGTAAGGGATTTTTGACTGTGTTATCTGGAAAGCATAAAGCTAACACAAATTCTTCTTACATTCCTTAAAAGTGTTCAACATTCACTGATTTTAAAATTATTTAACATGTATTTTATGAACATATGTTTCTTTCTTTGAGAGAAAACATGAACAATTTTGCAAATGAAATTGCATATAATCTTATTATGTGTTATATAATACTGTAAGTCATGTTATATATTATATAATTTTGTATAGCTATAGAAAGACATAAAAGGATTTATGTATATGTAGTTAACCATTACAGAAACTCTAATGCATTTAATAAAGTTTGCAAAATCACAGAGAAGAAAAATTCTGTTTTTTAGCCTGACTTGTCTATTCATTAACACTCACCGTGGAAATACGAGACTTCACCTATGTTGGACACCTCCCACCTTCATTTTATCATTCCTACTATAACATCCTGTTTAGCTTGAATATGCCACTCTGTGAAGGTATTAGGATATAACTGAGCAACTGGCTACCAAGCTCTATGCTGTCAAGACACATACACTGTAATTGAACAATTATTTGGGAAGTGAGGGAAGAGGGGTACAGAGAATCCCCTCTCTTCATTCATTTATTCAGCAAATATTTAACTATAAGGCACTTTTCTAGGAAGAGGAGACAAAATTAAGAAAAAGTTTCAGTTGTCATCATGTCGAGTCCAACTTGTAACGACCTCATGTATATCAGAATAGAATTACGCTGCATAGAGATTTCAATGGCTGATTTTTTTTTGGAACTAGATTGCCAGGCCATCCTTCCAAGGCTCCTTTGGGTAGACTTGAACCTCCGTCCTTTCCCAGCTGCCAAGTGAGTGTGTTAACTATTTGTACCACTCAGGTCATGCATTAAAAAAATAAAATAGGGGCAGAGTCAAGATGGCGGACTAAGCCCACGTCTCTTTCTATCCCTCTGGAAACCAAGACCTGAATTGACAATCAAACAGAGCCTTCTGAGCACCTAATCAGCCTTGGGACACGGCAGAGAGCTGTTAATTGGGACTTTATACCATTCAGCGAAAAATCTCCTCTCTTTCGCTGACTCCCGCTCCTGGCTAGCCCCGGCTTTCACGGATGGAAGGTAAACGCACCATTTTGACTTTTTTTTTTCCTCTGTCTCGGCTGGCGGGCGGAGCTGGGCCTTGTCCGGCGGCTGGACTCAGACACGCTGCTGGGGGGATAGGCAGGTGAAATTCCCATATTCTGAGAGCCAGGCTCGGGACTCTGTTAACCTAGACACTTTGAGCCTTTCGTTTTGTAGCTGCCTCAGTGGGGTTTGTGCGGAACTCCGTGGTCAGGGTGCGGGACGCCATGTTGGTACCGAGATTTTAGCGGGACCTCGTTCTTAGCCTGGGAGCCAGCACCTGCAAACGGGACAGCTCTTCTCCGTCAGAAAAGTAGTGATTTTGCACAGTGCTGCCTACGTTGGGGGCCCTGCAACAGAAGCAGAGGAATCGCTGCCTCTGGGCACCTTTAGCCCCCCTGTCTGCTGCCTGTGTGGAGGACGCCATCTTGGGTACGGTGGCCGCAGCTGGACCTAATTCTTAGCTTGGGAGCCAGAGCCTGCCCACAAGAGAGCGCTTTTCTATCACAAAACCAGTACTCGACGCAGTGTTGGATAAGGCTAGGCCTTGTCAGCAGAGGCCACCAGGGCACTAGCAGTGCTATATTCTGAACTAGTTTGTTATCATCTGGGGTTGGATACAGTGGCGCTTACTTTGTCAGACAGGAAGAGGGACCTCTACACCTGAAAACCTAACTGACTTGTGAACTGGTCAGATACCTTTTGCTTTACATTTGAAGACAGCCTACAGAAACATTTGCAATCCACCCTCACAGTACCTATTTCAGCCTCTATATACTCACATGGGACCCAAAAAGCAACAGACAATTGTGGCATACAAGCAATCACTCATGGCTTCAGAAGGCTCCCAAACAAAGCAACCAAGGAGTTTTCCAGATGAAGAAACTTTTATGAAAGCATCAGGAAGTGAATACAAATTGATTATATACAGAGCCCTTCTAGACCTTATACAAAATGCAGCAGAACAAAATGAAAAATTAAGCAAGTTGTTTGATCTGATGGAACACCAGTACTCTGAAATCCAACAGATCAAGAAGAAAATCAAAGACATAGAAACTTCCATGCAAAGCCAAGAAAACAGAATGGAACAAATGGGAAAAAGAATTTCTGACTTGGAAGACAGAGCTACTGAGGCCAGCATCTATGAGCAGAAATCAGAAAAAAGAAACAAGAAAAACGAAGAAACATTAAGATGCATGTGGGACTCTATTAAGAGGAACAACCTTTGATTAATTGGAGTCCCTGAACAGGGTGAGAAATCTGAGAACACAGAAAGTATTGTTGCTGACCTGCTGAAAGTAAACTTCCCAGAAATCATGAAGGAAGAGAATATAGACATCTCAGATGCATATCGTAAGCCACCCAAAATAGATCTCAAAAGAAAGACTCCAAGACATATTATAATCAAGCTTAACAAAATGAAACATAAGCAGCAACTCTTAAAGGCAACAAGACTCAAGGCAAAGCTAACATTCAGAGGGAAACCCTGTGGGCTCTCGTCAGATTTCTCAGCAGAAACCATGCCGGCACGGAGACAGTGGCATGACACATTCAAAGTCTTGAAGGAGAAGAACTTCCAACCAAGAATTATATATCCTGAAAAACTGTCTTTCAAACATGAAAATGAAATTAAGACATTTCCAGATAAACAGAAACTCAGAGACTTTGTAAAAACCAAACCAAAACTATAAGAAATATTGAAAGAAGTTCTTGGCTCTGGTTTAGAAGAACAAAACCACTAACTTTATATTTTAGAACGACACACTACTCAATACTCATTTAGGGAAGGCTCCAAAGTAAATCACAGCTTCGATTTGGAAGGAAGCAATCCAGTGATCATCATGAAAACTATGGTGTCATCATAATAAAAGAGGGATGTACTACAGTCGTTATAGTCCTTCCAGACGGAGAGGAAGATGACCAGACTGGTAGTAATTAAAATTGGGTTTATAAATAGTTTATTCAGGGGGTTCATAGGGGCAGCGGTAAAGCACAACAAAGATGTATCATACCATTTCAAGAAATCTAACACACGAGTCTCAACAACTATAAAACCAGCTCTGAAAAAGGTGAAAACTCAACTCACAAAAAAGAGTGTCTCAGAACAGACTAATAAGAACAACAGAGAAAACATCAACATAAAAATAAACATATCACAATGGTAGCAGTGAACACATACCTATCAATAATTACATTGAATGTGAATGGACTGAATGCTCCAGTAAAGAGAAACCGAGTGTCATCTTAGATCAAAAGACACGACCCATCCATATGTTGTCTACAAGAAAATCACTTGAGACCTAAAGACAGGAACAAACTGAAAATTAAAGGATGGAAGAATATATATCAAGCTAACAAGGAACAAAGAAGAGCAGGGGTGGCAATTCTAATCTCAGACAAAATTAATTTTAATGTCAAATCCACCATCGTGGACAAAGATGGACACTATTTATTGCTGAAAGGTTCAGTACACAAGCAAGACTTAACTATATTAAACATTTATGCACCTAATGTCAGAGCACCTAAATATGTCGAAGAAACACTGACTATGCTCAAAAGAGAGTTAGATGACTCCACAATAATAGTGGGAGACTTTAACACTCCACTGTCATTACTAGACAGATCATCTAGAAAAAAGCTCAGTAAAGATACAGAAGACCTCATTGACACAATTAACCAACTAAACCTCATGGATATATACAGAACTTTCCACCCATCAGCAGACAACTACACCTTCTTCTCCAGTGCACAAGGAACATTCTCCAGAATTGACCACGTGATAGGCCATAATGCAATGCTCAACAAAATCCATACCATTGAATTATTGCAAAGCATCTTCTCAGATCATAAAGCCATCAAAGTTGAAATCAATAGCAGAAAAAACAGAGATAGAAAGTGGAACTCTTAGAAACTGAACATCTTGCTCAAAAAAACATGGGTTATAGAGGAAATCAGGGATCAATTAAAGAAATTCATGGCTTCTAATGAGAATGAAAACACTTCCTACCAGAACCTATGGGATACAGCCAAAGCAGTGCTCAGAGGTCTGTTTATCTCCATAAATGCACACATCGGGAAGGAAGAAAGAAACCAAATCAAGGAACTAACTCTACAGCTTGAACAAGTAGAAAGAGAACAACAGAGGAAACCCTCGGGCACTGGAAGAAATGAGATCATAAAGATTACAGCAGAGCTAAATGAATTAGAGAGTAGAAAAACAATTGAAAAAATTGAAAAGACCAAAAGCTGGTTTTTTGAAAAGATCAACAAAATTGATAAACCACTGGCTAAACTTAACTAAAGAAAAGCAGGAAAGGAAACAAATAACCCAAATTAGAAATGAGAAGGGAGTTGTCACCACAGATGCAACAGAAATCAAAAACATCATAACAGAATACTATGAAAGACTGTACTCTAACAAATTTGAAAACCCAGGGGAAATGGAAAAATTCCTTGACTCATACCACCTACCCAAATTATCACAACGTGAAGCAGAACAACTTAATAAACCCATCACAAAGGAAGAGATTGAAAAGGTCATCAAAACACTGCCAACCCAAAAAAGTCCGGGCCCAGATGGCCTCACGGCAGAATTCTACCAAGCATTTAGAGAAGATTTATCCCCAATACTATTGAAACTATTTCACAGTATAGAAAGGGATGAAGTTCTCCCAAACTCATTCTATGAAGCCAGCATAACCCTGATATCTAAGCCCGGGAAAGATCCAACAAAGACAGAGAACTACAGACGGATATCACTCATGAACTTAGATGCTAAAATCTTCAACAAAATTCTTGCCAACAGAATACAACAACATATCAAGAAAATAATCCATCATGACCAAGTGGGATTCATACCAGGGATGCAAGGCTGGTTCAACATCAGGAAAACAATTAATGTGATTAACCACATAAATAACACAAAAGACAAAGATCACCTGATTTTGTCCATTGATGCAGAAAAGGCATTTGATAAAGTCCAACACCCGTTATTGCTAAAAACTCTTAGCAAAATAGGCATAGATGGCAAATTCCTCAACACAATAAGGGCCATTTATACAAAGCCAATTGCCCACATCATCCTGAATGGAGAGAGACTGAAAGACTTTCCCCTGAGATCAGGAACTAGACAAGGATGGCCACTGTCACCTCTCCTATTCAACATTGTGCTAGAAGTTCTAGCCAGAGCAATTAGACAAGACGAAGAAATAAAGGGCATCTGCATAGGCAAAGAGGAAGTTAAAATCTCCCTGTTCGCAGATGATATGATTGTATATGCAGAGAACCCCAAGGAATCTATAAGTAAGTTATTCAAACTGATAGAAGAGTTCAGCAAAGTCTCAGGATACAAGATAAACATAAGTAAATCTGTAGGATTCTTTATACCAACAACGAGAGTGTTAAGGAGGAAATTATCAAATCTATACCATTTGTGATAGCCCCTAAGAAGATAAAGTACCTAGGAATTAATCTAACCAGAGAAACAACAGACCTTTACAAAGAGAACTACAAGCCCTTACTACAAGAAACTAAGAGAGACTTAGATAAATGGAAAAACCTACCCTGTTCATGGATAGGAAGACTTAACATTGTGAAAATGTCTATTTACCCAAAGCAATTTATTTATATAATGCAATCCCAATACAAGTTCCAGCATCATTTTTTAAGGAGATGGAGAAACAAATCACCAATTTTTTTTGGAAAGGGAAGAAGCCCCGGATAAGTAAGGTACTACTAAAGAAGAAGAACACACTGGGAGGCCTCTCATTACCCGACCTTAGAACATACTACACTGCCACAGTGGTCAAAATAGCCTGGTACTGGTACAAGAACAGACAGACTGATCAATGGAACAGAATTGAGACCCCAGAGATGACACCATCTGCCTATGAACAGTTGATATTCGACAAAGGCCCTAAGACATTAAACTGGGGTAAAAAATGTATCTTCACCAAATGGTGCTGGCAAAATTGGTTATCCATCTGCAAGAAACTGAATCAAGATCCATATCTTACACCTTATACAAAAACCAACTCCAACTGGATAAAAGACCTAAATATCAAACCTAAAACGATAAAGCTCATCCAAGAAAAGGTAGGAACAACAATGGAAGTTTTAATACACAATGAGGACAGACTCCAAAATCTGTCAAAGAAACCTCAATCAACAGAAAAGAAAGTAGATAAATGGGAACTATTAAGAATCAAACACTTTTGCTCATCCAAAGACTTTATTAATAGAATTAAAAGAACACCCACAGAGTGGGAAAAAATATTTGGCAACTCTGTGAGATCGACGCCTGATCTCCATAATCTATAAGATACTACAAAATGTCAATAACAAGAAGATAAACCATCCAATTAAGCGATGGGCAAAGGAGATGGACAGATATTTCACTAAAGAGGAGATCCAGGCAGCCAAAAAACACATGCGGACATGTTCACGATCTTTAGCTATTAAAGAAATTCATATCAAGACAACAATGAGATACCATCTCACCCCAACAAGATTGGCCATGATCCAGAAAACACAAAACAACAAATGCTGGAGAGGCTGTAGAGAAAGTGGAACCCTCCTACACTGTTGGTGGGGTTGCAAAATGGTCCAGCCTCTTTGGAAGGCAATCTGGCGCTTCCTTAAAAAAATGGATATTGATATACCATTTGACCCAGTAATTCCACTACTTGGAATATATCCTACAGATTCAAGGCCTTTCACACCGACGGACACGTGCACCAGAATGTTTATCGCGGCACAGTCCACAATAGCAAAAAGGTGGAATCAACCGAGATGCCCAACAATAGAAGAATGGATAGGTAAACTGTGGTACATATACTCAATGGAGCACTACGCAACGATAAAGAATAACGATGATTCCAGGAAACATCTCCTAACCTGGTTTCAACTGGAAGACATTATGTTGAGTGAGAGTAGTCAGCGACAAAAGGACAAATACTGTATGAGACCTCTACAATATGATCTCAAAAACAGACTTGTGTATAGAAGAAAAGACTCTTTGACAGCTGCAAGGGAGGGGAGGGAGGGAGGGAGGGCGGGGGGGAGGGTTTAGTTTAGGTAGTTACTAGAAATCTAGTTGGGAGAAAGTGGTGACAGCACACATTAGGAACAAGAACAACATTAAGTGGACTTCAGCATAACTTGAGTACTCCTTCCATCTTAACTCAATACTGCAAGGATAGAGTAGCTGGGGCGGGGGGCGGGGGACCATGCTCTTAGGCGAATTCCAGGCCAATTGGCACAACTAGCGTTTTGCTAAGAGAGCTTGCTGCACCCCACATTGGTGAGTGGCGTCTGGGGTCTTAAAAACTGCCAAACTGCCATCCGAGGACACAGCAAATGGTCCCAACTCAACAGGAACGGATGCTCACAGAGGGCCAAAATGGTATGTGGTAAAGACACCCGAGAAGACAGAGAGACCCACAAGAGTGGGTACCTACATCGACCTGGGACCGGAAGAACCGGATGGTGCCCGGCCACCACCAGTGATAGCCATGACAGAGCTCACAGAGAGGAGCCTCACTGGCAACACAAGAATAAAAAGAGGTGCATCATGAGATCTCCACTAAAAGACCTCAATTGATGGCCCAGCGGTTTGGGGTTCCTTTGAGAGCATGGCCCTGGCCCTGATGCTGCCCATTCCCATAAATTATAACAAAGGTCTACTCTTTGGACAGAAATGGAATGGACTTGGCAATGCAGAGTAACCGTATGTTGGAAGCACTTTATGGTTCTATACATCTATAGGATATCATCTTGCTGACCTCTGGCTGGAGGAAGGGGAGTGGACGGAGAGGAGGGGAAAGGAAACTGTTGGGAGGATGAGACATGTATGGAGCAGAGAGGAATAGTGTGCAGTCACCGGACAGGGAGAGCAGCGGAAGCTGCATATAGGGGTGCATGTAAATTTACATGTGAATGTACATTTTCACTCAGTTATGTTAAATAAAAATAAAAAAATAAAAATAGATAAAATAAAATAAAATAATAAAAACTCATTTGATGAAGCTTGTATTCTAGTGAAAGGAGACAGACAGTAAGAAGTGAACTACCATATCACATAGCGTAAGCTAGGAATTAGGATTATGGAGAGAAACAAAGCAGGGTTAGGGTTAGGGTTAGAGATACAGCAGTGATGGGAGGCTATTTTAGGTAAGAGGTCAGGAAAGGATTCTCTAGGGTGGTAGTTCTGGAACAAAGAAGTGAATGATGTGATTGGCCAGGCTTTTGACTGGAGGAAGAGAAGTCCAGAGGAAGCAACTAGTACACAGGCCCCGAGGAAGACAGACTGCAAAGGCAACGAGCAAGGTGAAGAAACAGGAGATGTGAGCGGAGAAGTGGATGAAGGTCAGACCCCATAGACATGCCAAGGACTTTGAGACTCGAATCAGCTGCTGTGGGGTTGATTCACTCATGAACCCCATGTGTATCAGAGAAGAACTGTGTACTATACCATTTTCAGTGGCTGATTTTTCAGAATTAAATTTCCAGTCTTTTCTTTCAAATAAAATACACATTTTTTTATAAAACAAATAGAATTTCATTTAAGTGATTAAAGCACTTCAGTGTTTTCCCATTGACCTTACTAAATCCTTACTGTTAGCATATCTTCCACTCCATTGCTGTTCAGTAGACTCCAACTCATAGCGACCCTAAAGGACAGAATAGAGCTGTTCTATTCCAAGGAGTAGCTGGTGGTTTTGAACTGCTTACCCTTTGGTTAGCAGCTGAGCTGTTAACCATGGCATCACCAGGGCTCCTGAATAGCCTACCTGGCACTGCTTAATATATTATTCACCTGTCTATCTTCCATGTGACTAGCTCTATCCTTCACTATATTACAGCTACACTGTAATTCTTCCTATTTGTTTAAATACTAAATCCTTTGCCATCACAGGGTTTTTGCAAATATTGTTCTTGATGTTTTTTCATACTTCATGCTTCCAATGTGCATGCTACTTTTGTACATTTCCTCTTCTTTTTAAAATTCAACTTCGTTAAATAGGGTAGTTCAGTCTTTTTGGATCTAGAAGGGAGCTTTCTTAATCTTATAAAGGACATCTATGACAGAAATACATAAACTGACATACTACACATTGGTATTTTGAGGATGTCTGCTCCTACTTCTTCTATTAAGCCCTGTACTTGAAGTTCAAACTATCATAAGAAGTCAAGAGGGGAAAAGTGAATAAAGAACCTAACTGTTGGAAAGAAAGAAGTAAGCTTGGTGTGATTATCAAAAAGATTATTGTGTAGATGTCATACACAAAAAGAAATATTTTTAAACTATTAGGATAGATAACTCCCATGAGTTTTTCAGTTAGTTGTGCTGTTAGAGCTTGAGTGCTAATATATGGTTTTAAGTCAGAAGAGGAATGTATCAAAGTTACATCTTTTACTATACTTACTCAGTATATGCTGAGACAATAATCAGAAAAGCTGGACTATATGAAGAAGAATAAGACATCAAGAATTGGAAGAAGACTCATTAAAAACCTGCCATATGCAGATGACATGACCTCACTTTCTGAAAATAAGGAGGACTTAAAGCACTTAATGAGATGAAAATCAAAGACTACAGCCTTCAGTATGGTTTGCATCTCAAGAAAAAGAAAACCAAAATGCTCACAACTGGCCCAATAAGCAACATCATGATAAATGGAGAAAAGATTGATATTGTCAAAGATTTCATTCTACTTGGGTACACAATCAACTATTATGGAAGCTAAAGTCAGGAAATCAAAGGACTCACTTTATTGCCCAAATTTGCTGCAAAAGACCTCTTGGAAGTGTTCAAAGGCAAAGAAGTCACCTTGAAATCCAAAGTGCACTTGATCCAAGCCATGGTCTTTTCTGTCACCTCGTATGCATGTGAAAACTGATGAGTAAGGAAAACTGAAGAAAAATTGATACCTTTGAATTATGGTGCTGTTGAAGAATATTGATGATACTATGGACTGCCAGAAGAATGAACAAACCTGTCTTGGAAGAAGTAGAGTTAGAATTCTCATTAGAAATAAGGGTGGCTAGTGCAACTATATCTCACATACACTTTCCTCAGGAGGAATCAGTCCCTGGAGAAGGACATCATGCTAGATAGAGTAGAGAGTCAGCAAGAAAGAGGAAGGCCCTCAGCAAGAAGGGCTGACATCGTGGATGTAACAGTGGGCTCAAGCCTAATAATTGTGAGAAGGCACAGGACCAAAGTGGTGCACTTTGTTGTACATGGCGTCTCCATGAGCTGGAGCTGACTCATTGGAAACTAACAACAACAACAGAATAAATGAATAAACTTTCCAACGTTGTGACTTACATTAGGAACATAAGAAAATAATCATGTATCTGTGTAATTAAAAAAAAAAAATTGCTGCAGTTGAGCTGATTTCCAAGATTGTAAATCTTCACAGAAGCAAACTGCCACCACATCTTTCTTCCAAGTAGCTGCTGGTGGTTTTGAAACACTGATGCTGTGGTTATTGGTAGAATACTTTTATCACTGCACAACCACTCTCCTTTTCTATGTAATAGCAAAAGAGAATTGCAAAATAAAAATTAAGATGTAATGTATATAGTACCATTGAATCAAACCCTAAATATCCATAATAATTACAACAAAAGTTAGGTGTACTCCTGTCAACAACACTAAATATCAGGTAGGTTTCCTTTCTGACCTCTGTATCACAGGATGAAGACTTGTGAGTAGTTCTTCAATTGTTAACAGATATGACATATATTATTTCTAGACTAGGCAGTTAATTGTCTCTGCAACTCATCCAAAATTTGTTTCTTTCTTTCTAGCAAGACTGCCAGCATGTTTAAAATAGTTTTAAATAGCCTGAATTCCTGGAGTAAAAATGAGAGGTGATAATATGTAGCATGAGCAGGAATTAATCCATTGTAGCTTTGAAGCATTAATGTTTTAAGATAGTCTCGATACAACTGACTAGTACATTTTTAGAGTGAGATGATACTTAAGACTGATATATATCTGTATCTATGTAAATGTCTGTATAAACTATAGTGGTTCAAAGTTGTAATGGTTTAATTCTTAAACTTGTCTAGATACATAACTCAAATAGTTTTAAGAACTATCTGGTCAGTAATCCTGGATGTTCCCTAATGGTTTTATAACTGACTTTGTAAATTAAAGAAATAATAGTGTCTGTCTTCGATTCTGCCCTGGTTCCCCCCTCCCCAGCCCCCATCCCTGCCCCAGTGATTAAGAATTCAGCTGCTAACCAAGAAGTCAGAAGTTCAAATACACCAGCAGCTCCTTGAAAACCCTATGGGATAATTCCACTCTGTCCTATAGGATCACTATGAGTCAGAATTGATTTAAAGACCATGGCTTTTCTTGTTTGTTTCTTTGTTTGTTTGTTTTGGTATCAATAGATGGTACAAAGAGTTATCTTGCTCAGGTGCTAATCAAAAGGTTGGAGGTTCAGGTTTAACCAAAGGTGCTTCAAAGAAAGACCTGGTGATCTACTTACAAAACAATTAGCCATTGAAAACCCTATGAATTATGGTTTTACTCTGACACACATGAGGTCATCATGAGTCACAACTGACTCTACAGCAGCTGCTTTGGGGGATTTATATTTACTTTGTAATGCTAATATTGCTCTAAGTTCTAAAGTCAAAAGTCAGCTGCATTGTAGACAACTTTTGAACATTCTCATACTACACAATTTCTTTGCAAAATACTGGGGGAGATGTACAACAACCTGTGCCTAACCAAAGGCTTCATAAGGCATTCTTTAAATTGTATTTTGTTTTTAATTATTCCTTTTGAGTACTTTTATTATGCTGGCTGTAATACTTTTTTTAATAGAAAAATAACCTTCCTTATTATGTATTTTCTTTTTCTCAGTTCATAGTACACGTTGATAATAGATTAAAAAATGTAATTACTCAAATTTATCTAAAGCAAGGACAAGTGTCCTGGGACTCTTGTTCTGTAGATATTAGGAATTAAGGAGAAAGAAGAAATGGTTCTGTCCACTGAATTCAGAAGTGACAGACACTTGCTTCTCTACTCCCTTGCTGATATTTTTCAATATCATGGAACTAAACAAACAAAAAAACAAGATAAAGGTATGGATTTAAATATGGTGCCCTTCAGATAGAAATATAGATATCTATCTCTTCTGACATCTTATAAATTACTTCTTTTGTGGGATATGTGCTATTTATGGAGGTAGACTGATTTAATTTGATACTGAAGAATGCATCAATATATGTTAGTATATCACTATAAGTGTTCTTTCTTGGTGTTGGATTAAGATGATAAGGTTTAAATAAAATTGTTTGAGTGAACAGCATTTCTCATTATCACTCTACGCTACTCCCCCAAAGCAAAAAAAAACTAACCCATTTCTGTGGAGTCAATTCTGATTCATAGTGACCCTGTAGATAGAGTAGAACTGCCCCACAGAGTTTTCAGGAGCACCTGGCAGATCTGAACAGTGGACCTTTTGGTTGGCAGCTATAGCTGCCACTACACCACTACACCACTACACCACCAGGGTTTCCATGTTATTCCCAGGACCTAATAACAAATGAAAATGGAAACCAAACCCATTGTATCAAGTTGATTCCAACTCATAGTGACCCTATAGGACAGAGCAGAAAAACTGCATGGGGTTTCTGAGGATTGACTGGTATATTCAAACTGCTGATCTTTTGGTTTGAAGCCAAGCTCTTAGCTATGCACAACCAGGGTTCTATTTATATGTATTACATTTTTACACAAATAACTCAAACTTTCCAAGTTCTGTTTCCAACTGTCCACTTTCCTCAACAGATACTTTTATAAGCACACTGTGCTATTTTTTTTTTTTAACAACAAGTAGAAAAAGATTGATGTAGAGACACTTAATGAAAATACCTCACAGGGGGAAGGTAAGGTTGGCAAACACATATAGAAAACATATGTTATTTGTGTAAAAAATGCAGTAAATGTTTGAGCAACATGCGTGTGTACACGTGTGTCTTAATTTATACTTGAAGGGTTAGGGGAACTAAAGAACTTGAAGTTGCTAACGAGTATTTAGGATATCAAATAGGTAAACGTTTCTTTCCAAGGTATGCTTATAAAGTTGACTTTCTCATAAAGGAGTTACACATAAAGGAATCCTGCTGGAAGTCTGAATTCAATATATTTAAGAATATATCAAGTGCAAAATGTTTTACTCTGGAGAACAGTGGATTTCCGATCATAGACATATTCTGAAGTTGAAAGGTCTTGCTTCCTTTTGGGTCCTTTGGAGAGGCACATGTCTGCTTTCTCACTTCTGCAAATGACTCTCCTCAAAAATGTCCCCAAGAAATGGTAAACACAGAAAAATAAAAAAAAGAGAAGAATTAGAGCAATAAAACTGCACTGCAGTCTCCAATGTGAAGTTGAAATAAAAACAGCAGCTCAGAGACTTCATATTTTTATTAAATCTGTCTAACATACTTTGAGCTTATACACAGCACATTCTGCCAGGTTAGGTAAAGTAAAAAGGTTTGCCATTATTATTTTCAACTTCAAAATGTTTTCACTTGTTAATTTAAATTGAAATTCCCTTAAATTCTGTGTGCATTTAAATGTATGATTTCTTAATTTCAGCATAGTTGTTGTATGCTGTAAAGTCAATTTTGATTCAGTGACTGTATACAGCAGAGTAAAACCGACCCATAGGGTTTGCAAGGAGCCAGTGATGGATTTGAACAGCTGACCTTTTGGTTAGCAACTATAACTTTTAACTATTGCACCACCAAGGCTCCTTACTACAGTTAAAAATATGTACAACACAGCTGAACCGTGATGGAAAAATACATCCCATAAAATTATAAATGACAATTTTTATATCTATAAGAAAATCATCTTTACCTCAAATCAATTTTCAAATTTTAGATAGTTTTCAGAATATTCTTTAAGACAGAAGGTGTTGTTTCAGAAAAAGAAGTAGACAAAAAACGAATTGAGAGATAGTAGTAACATACTGGCAATGCCTAAATCGTACCTAAATATCTAGGTGAAATGCAGAAAATTTAATTGTACAGATAATTTTTTTGATGAATCCTAATACTGGAAAAGTAGAGAGAAAATAATAACAATAGATATGGTATAATTTAACAAAATTTCTTGGTAGCTGTCATTGGACAAGGAGTTAGAAGTTATGGAATATTCCCAAATGAAAGATCAGTCCGTGTTGCTCTCATTCCAGCTGAAGTTTACTTTTCTTGTTGTTGTTTTTCTTTTCTCTCTCCCAAAATGAACGTGAAGATGAGGGGAGATACTATTCCTATGAATCCTGTCTCTCTTTTTGTGTATATAACTTTGATGTTTGGCATTTTAACTTTTGTGACTTTATTTGTTGAGGTGACACAATTCAAAACAAGAAGAAACAGCTGCAAACATTCATTAATAATGAAAACATGGACTGTATGACGTATGAAAATCGGAATTCATCAAAAGTGAATATATATATACACACACATATACAGGATTCATAGAACTATGTATGTATATGTATCTACTACATGTATGTATGTATGTATATGCAAAAATCTAACCCTTTCATGCAAAAGACTGAAGATGTCTAAGGAGTTACTGGGTGGAACAAACATTTAACACATTCAGATCCTAACTGAAAGTCTGGAGGTTTGAATCCACCCAGAATCTCCTCACAAGAAAAGAGCGTCAGAAAAATCAGTGCCTATGGAGAATAATTCCACTCTGACACACATGGGGTCATCATGAGTTGAAAATGAAAAACATTAATACATTCGAATTCACCGATAAGGTTAGTTTACTATGTGTAAAAATTGAGAACTAAAAAACAATAGATACACAATGTTTTATGCTGTTTTATGACTATTATTTATTATTAAGAGATAGTATTGTTTGATGGTACTGACACCTTTGGAACATCTCATGGCTATCAGTTAGTTATACCGTGGTGGCTTGTGTGTATCTCTACAG
The DNA here is from genome assembly GCA_028571685.1 of Heterohyrax brucei. Classification (NCBI taxonomy): domain Eukaryota; kingdom Metazoa; phylum Chordata; class Mammalia; order Hyracoidea; family Procaviidae; genus Heterohyrax; species Heterohyrax brucei. The sequence continues at coordinate 122,668,799 of CM053142.1, read as the reverse complement.
AAGCAGGGAGACCCATGACCGACTAGTTTCAGTAGAGCTTCAGACCAAGGCAGAATAGGACGAAGGATTTAGTTTTCTATTTCTAAAAAAAAATTGGCCAGTCAAAACCTTATGAATACCTATGGAACATTGTCTGACCTAATGCAGAAGATGAGAAATTCAAAAGAATACTGTGGAAGATTGGCCTTCTCCAAGTAGAGTTAACTTTAATGTTTGGCATTTTAGCTTTCGAGATTTTATTTGTTGAGGTGACACAATTCAAAATAAGAAGAAACAGCTGCAAATATTCATTAATAATGAGAACATGAACTGTATGACATATAAAAACAGGAAAATTTGAATTCACCAAAAATGAAAGGGAGTGCCTAAATGTTAATATCCTGGAGGAAGGTCTTTGTGATGCATTAGTCTTCCCTTGGTCTAGGAGCATCTCAGCACAGGAACCTGCATTTCAAAGGATGAGCACTGCTTTCTTGGTGGTCTCTCTGTTCTCTTCTGTGTTTTGTATCTCAAAAGAGATTGCTTAAGACACTATTTAATCTTGTATAGCTCTCAATATAACTGACACTGATACATCTTATAAAATTACAGTGACAGGATTTACAGTATATGCATAAATCTTATCAAATAACAAAATGGTGCACAATCATACAGTACTGGAAATGATGGCCCAGCGAAATTGATACACACTTATTGGAGGACACAATTCAATCCGTTATAGAAAAGACAAAGAAAAAGGACAAAGTGGTAGGCCTCACACTACCAGATTTTACAAACCAAGGTAGTCGAAACAGCCTAGTATTGGTACAGCAACAGATACATAGACCAATGAAACAGAATTGAAAATTGAAGCATAGAATTATACATCTTGGATGAGGTGATATTTGACAAAGACCTAAAATCCATTAGTAGGGGAAAAGACAGTCCCTTTATCAGATGGAGTTGGCATAATTGGGTATCCATCTGCCAAAACAAACAAACAAACAAAAAACTAACCATACCCCACCTCATACACAAAAACTAACTCAAAAGTGATCAAAGACCTAAATATAAAATTGAAAATGATGAAGATCATGGAAAAAAAGGTGGGGGCAATTCTAAGTGCCCTAATACATGGCATAAATAGGATACAATACATTACTACTAACATGCAAACACCAGAAGATAAACTAGATAACAGGGAGGTGTTAAAAGTCAAACAAATGCTCATCTACAAACTTGGGAAAAATTCTTGTCTACAAAAATATCTGATCGATAACGTATCTCTAAAATCTACAAGCTACTGCAAAACATCTGCAAGAAAAAGACAAATAACCCAGTTAAAAAATGAGCAAAGAATGTGAACAGATGCTTCACCAAAGAACACATCTGGGCAACTATCAAATACATGAGTAAATGCTCATAATCATTAGCCATTAGAGAAACACGCATCAAAGCTACAATGAGATACCATTTCAGCCTAACAGGGCTAACATTAATCCAAAACACATACACACACCAATGTTAGAAAGGTGTGTAGATACTGGAACTCTCATGCACTGCTGGTGTCCCTCGATACTTTGGAAACCAATCTGGCGCTTCCTTAAAGAGCTGAAAATAGAAATACTATACAATCCAGCAATCCCATTCCTTGGAATACATTCTAAAGAAATAACAGCAGTTGCATGACTGCAAATATGCACACCCATGTTCAATGCAGCAATGTTCACTGTAGCAAAAAAAAAAAAAAAAAAAGGAAAGAGCCTAAATGTCCATGAATGGATGAATTGATAAACAAATTATGGTATAATCACAGAATGGAAAACTGCAAAGATAAAAAGCTAGGATGAATCCATGAAACATCTCATCACATGGATGAATTTGGAAGGCACTGTGCTAAGTGCAGTTAGCCACAAAAATCATAAATATTGTATGATATCACTCCTGTAAGACTTCAAAGGAAGGTTTAAACAGAGGAAAACATTCTTTGATGATTATGAGGAAATGGAGGGTGAACAAGGGGTATTCACTAACTAGATAACAACAAGAGTTAAATGAGAAGAAGGACAACACATCATAAAGGAGGAGTTAGCACAACGAGAGTTAACCATAAGATGAGAAGTTTCCTGAATAGAGGTAGACACTTTGAGGGTCAGAGTAGTAGGAACAGAGGTCTGGGAACATGGTTTTAGGGGATATCTAGGTCAACTGGCATATCAAATTTTATTAAAAAAAAGTTCTGCATCCCACTATGATGAGTGGCATTTGGGGTATTAAAAGCTAGCAAGTGACCATCTAAGATGCATCAATTAGTTCCAACCCATCTGGAGCAAAGGAGAATGAAGAACGTGGAAGTCACAAGGAAATGTCAGCCCCAGAGACAGAAGGGGCCACAGTATCCAGAAACTCCATGAACCAGAGGCCAGCGAACTGGGTGGTATCTGGCGACTACCAGTGACAGACCTGATAAGGAACATGACATAAAGTCCCTGATGGAGCAGGAGAAAAGTGGCTATAGAACTCTAATTTAGTAAAAAGACTAGACCTAATGCTCTGACCAAGATATGAGGGATGCCAGAAAACATGGCCTTTTGACTCTGTTAGCCCCAAACTATAACTGTTCCAGAAGCCAATACTTCCGACAGAAAATAACTACCCCCTCAAAAAAGAACCAAAGCCCACTGGCATTGAGTCAATTCCGACTTACAGCAACCCTAAAGGACAATAAAACTGTGCCGTAGAATTTCCAAGGAGTGCCTGGTGGATTTGAAAGGGCAACCTTTTAGTCAGCAGCTGCTGTAGCACTTGATCACTATGCACCAGTGAGCCTAAACAAGTCTACAAGAGCCAAAGTAGGATCTTGAGTATGTCCCACCTGAATTTGGATACCATGTCAAAAATAGATTTGACACATTGGACACCAATTACCAAAGATGAGATGAGTTGGGCGTTAACGAGGACCTCACAAATTAAGAAAACAAAAGGTCATTAAAAAGACATGAAATACAGAAAAGACCAAAATGGATGTCAGAAGAGACTCTCAAATTTGTTCTTGAATTAGAGAATCTAAAGTATTCCACAACTCAAATACCGGACAAGATAGGGAATGACATCAAAGACATCAGCCACGAAGACAGCAAGAGGTCATTAAAAAGACAAGAAAGAAAGAAAAGACCGAATTGGATGTCAAAAGAGACTCTGAAATTCGCTCTTGAATGTTGAGTGGCTAAAGCCAAAGGAAGGAATGATGAAGTAATAGAACTGAACAGGAGATTTCAAAGGGTGCCTGGAAAAGACTCAGTATTATAATGACACACGCGAAGAGCTGGCAATAGAAAATCAAAAGAGAGTATGTTCTACATTTCTCAAACTGAAAGAGCTGATGAAAAAATCCAAGCCCGGAGCTACAGCAGTGAAGGATTCTACAGGACAGTATTAAACGACCCAGAAAGCCTCAAAAGAAGATGGAAGGAATATACAGAGTTGTTAGAGTAGAAAGAACTGGTCAATGTTCAGCCATTTCCAGAGGTGGCATATGATCAGGAACCAGTGGTGCTGAAGTCGAAGCTGCACTGCAGACACGGGTGAAAAACAAGGCTTCAGGAGCTGCTGGAGTATCAACTGAGATCTTTCAACAAAAAAATGCAGCCCTGGAAGTGCTCACTCATCTGTGCCCAAAACTTTGGAGGACAGCTACCTGGCCGAGTGACTGGCAGAGATCCATATTTGTGTCCGTTCGCAAGAAAGTTGATTCAGCTGAATGCAGAAATTATCAAACAATACCATCAATATCACACACAAGTACAAATTCGTTCAATGTCACTCAAAAGCAACTGTAACAGTGTGAGGAGTGACAATCTAGTTCACAACCTCATCCTAGAAAAACTGCCACGTAACTCATTGCTGAATGCCTCTACGGTCACCTTCAAAGTACTCTCCTTAGGAGGCTGTACACTGACACCTAGTTCACCTTTCAAAGCGGTTTTGGGTGTCTTTTTCTGCATGGCCGTAAGAGCTATTATTGTATTACCCTTGATGTCTTGAATGTCTTCCTTTCAATATTTCGTTTATCTTTGAGAAAAGAAAAAGGTCATTAAGGGCCAGATCAGGTGAGTAGGAAGGGTGTTCCAGTATGGTTATTTGTTTACTAGCTAAAAACTCCCTCACCAACAACACTACAGTTAATTTTGCAAACTTGCCACCTTGCCTCCATGTGCAATGGCCATTCCAGAAACAGTTCCAAAATCTCTTTGAACAGTAGACTAGGTGCCAGTGATGGTGCACAGTTTCCCAAGAGAAGTGCTTTGAAGGTGACTATAGTAACATTTAACACTGATGTACGTAGCACTTGGAACAATTAAGTTGGTGTACTTAGTTGTCAGACCACCTACATTGACTGAGAACTGCCAGAAATGCAAGCCAGTTCACAAGAGGTTGTGGAACCAGTGATATTACTGCTGATGTAAGATGGATCTCAGCCGAAAGAAGAGAATACCGAGCTATTTACCTGGGTTTCATTAACTGTGCAAAAGGATTTGACTGTGTGGATCATAGCAAATTATTGATAACATTATGGAAAATGGGAATTCCAGTACACTTAATTGTGCTTACAAAGAATCTGTATATGGAACAAGAGGCAGTCATGTGAAGAGAACAAGGGGAGACTGCATGGTTTAATGTCAGGAAAGGTGTGCGTCAGGGTTGTATCCTTTCACTAGATCTTTTTCAATCTGTATGCCTGAGAAGCTGGACCACATGAAGAATGAGGTATCAGGATTGGAGGAAGACTTGTTATTATTAGCAACCTGTGTTATACAAATGGCACAGTCTTGCTTTCTGGAAGTGAAGAGGATTTCAGACACTTACTGGTGAAGACCAAAGACCACGGCCTTCAGTATGCATTGCACCTCGACATCAAGAAGACAAAAATTCTCACAACTAGACCAATAAGCAGCATCCAGATAAACGGATAAAGGATTGAGGTTGGCAAGGATTGCATTTGACTCAGCTCCACAATCAATGCCCATGGAGGTAGCAGTCGAGAAATTGAAAGACGCATTGCATTGGGAAAAGCTGCTACAAAGGACCTCTCTAAAGTGTTGAAAAGTAAAGATGTCCCCTGAGAATTAAAGTGTGCATGCCCCAAGCTATGGTATTTTCAACTGTATCGCATGCGTGTGAAAGCTGAACAAAGATTAATGAAGACAGAAAAAGAACTGATGCCTTTGAATTGTCGTGTTGGAGAAGAACACTGAATATAGCATGGACTGCCAAAATAACAAACAGACCCATTCTGGAAGAAGTCCAGTAAGAGTGCTCTCTGGAAGCAAAGAATAGTGAGACTGCCTCTTACATACTTTGGACATGTAGTGAGGAGGAATCCATCCCTGGAGAAAGATATCATACTTGGTAGAGTGGAGGACCAGGAAAAAAGAGGAAGACCCTCAACGAGGTGGACTGACACAGTGGCTGCAATGATGGGCTGAAGCATTAAAATGTTTGTGGGCGTGGTGCAGGACCGGCAGTGTTTTGTTTTGTTGTGCACAGGGTCTCTGTGAGTCAGAAGTGACTCGACAGCACCTAATAACAGAAACAATAGAACAAATACAGAAGTGATGAAATTAAAGAGCTAAACAGGAGTTTTCAAAAGGTAACTTGAGAAGACAACATGCAGTGTTACACTGACAAAGGAACTTAGCAAATCAAAAGGGAAGATCACACATAGCATTTCTCAATGTGAAATAATTGAATAACAAATTCAAGGCTCAAGTTACAGTTCTGTTACAATTTTGAGAAATTCTATGAGCAAAATATTGAATGACTCAGGAAGCATCAAAAGAAGATAACTGCTCACGAGGAGCGTGTACTTAGATCAAGAGGTAGTCATTCAGACACAATAGTGGCGTGCTACATAGTTTAATATCAGAAAAGTTTAGTGTTGAGGTTGTAACCCTTCTCCATACTCATCAAATCTGTATGCTAAGCAAAATAATCTGAGAAGCTGGTGTACCTAAAGAATAGCAGCAGGATTGAAAAAAGACTAATGATATGTATGTCGCAAAATCGTGCTTGCTGAAAGTGTAGATGACTGGAAGCACTTACTGATGAAGTTCAAAGTCCACAGTGATGAAGTTCAAAGTCTACAACCTTCTCTATGGTTTATACCCTAACATAAGAAAACAAAAATCCTCACATCTGGGCCAAGAAGCAACATCATGGTAAACTGAGAAACACTCACGTTGCCGAGACTTTTGTTTCGCTTAGATCCGCAATCAGCACTCGTGGAAGCAGCAGTTAAGAAACCAAAGAAACGTCATGTTATTGCAGTGGGCAAATCTGCTGCAGAAGAACTCTTTAAAGTGCTAAAAAGGCAAAAATGTCACCTTGAGGACTAAGGTGTGCATAATCCAAGCCATGTTGTTTTCAAAAGCCTCATATTTATGTGAAAGCTGGCCAATAAATAAGGAACATTGAAAAAGGACTGACGCCTTTGAATTATGGTGTTGAAGAACACTGAACATACCGTGGGTGGCTAGAAGAATTACAAGGGCCAGCAAGATAGAGAAAGACCCTCAATGAGCTGGAGTGACACAGTGGCTGCAACAGTGAGCTCCACTAGAACCAGAACTGTGAGGATGACACAGGGTTGGCAGTACTTTATTGTGCAGCACACTGCTTCTGTGACCAGGTGTGGACTCGGAGGCACCTAAGAGCAACACTAAACCTTTGGAAAGATGGATTTCGTTCTAATTTTTTAGTGACCATTTCATTTAAAAGTTGTTCTTCTAGCTCTGCCTTAGTTAGAAACAATACCAATTTCCTCTCAAAGAAACAAATACAAAGACAGAATAGAAATACAGACCAATCATGAGAAAAAAAAAAAAAGGGATAATATTGTCTCAGTTAAGCTATGAAAACCGCAAGAAATTCAGTTATATTGCTATTAATCATTCATACTTAACCTAACCGGTTGGTGTATTTGTCACATGCCAGTGACCTAAGCCAGAAATGCGGAGTGTTACAATTGGTCAATAGTTTGAAATGACAACATTTGAACTTTAACCTTTAATTCTGCTGCTTGCACTCTATGTTCTAACATTAGATTTTGTGGAGTTACTCATTCTGGTAGCAAACCAATGCTGTTCAGACCCTTGGAAAACTGAAAAAGTGAACTTCTGTTTACAATGCCCTTAAAAATGGAAGCCGGTTCAATGTTGGTTTATAGTGAGCAGAGACCCCTTCATTTTCAGAGTAGAGATATTGAGGAAACTGGTAAAATATAAGGCATGAAACTTTGAGACACCAGGGCATTTAATACTACTACTTGGATGAAAAAGGCAGAAACCAACTAAAAAAGACGATGCGGTTGTTGTGCCTGACCTGAGACAGTATCCCGTAGCAGACAGAGCACTGAATGTCCACGTTCTATTGTCCTTTATCAACAACTGTTTGCATCTTGATGAATTACTTAACTGTTTTAAACTTCAGTTTGCTCATTTATAGTTACATAAGAAAGTTCCTTGAAGTCAGTCTCTCCCCGTATTTATATACGCCTTTTGTTGGTTTTACTCCTCTAAAGAACTCAGACTACACCTTATAATGCAGCTTGCAAAATAAGATATAGCTATGTTCTGATTATATTTGCTGAATTTGCCATTTTCTTCATAACTGGCTGGAAAGACCATTAAAGTCATTCGGCAAGTTGTTCTGTTGATTTTCAATGTATGTTTAAGTATGTTTTTTACATAATATTCATGTATGTTGAAGGCATGAATATCTACTGGTGAAATTACTAATATGTGAACTTACATAATTACTTTGAATATAATTCTTTCAGTGAACATGTATAAATAATTATATTAATTTTTTCCTGATAAAATATTTAAAGCAGTGCCTCATTAACCATGTCCATAGACCACATACTTCAAGGCACATGTTCATTAAATACAATATCACTTATCATGATCAATAGGGCTTAATACAATAATTTATATAGATCAATTATTATTTATTATGAAGTTATAATAGCTAACACTCAAATTAAAAATACTTAAATTTAAACAATTAACTTTATCTGTATTATTCAAAAAATACTGCATATTAAAAAACAAAATATGTAAAACTTTTTTGTGGTTGTTTAAAAAGAACCAGATAGAAAGTTTCTTTAAAGTGATTATCACTGATACAACTTTGCAATATTTGGCAAATATAAGAACTGTAAGATAAAGTAGGTCAGAAATTTTCTGGGAAAAACTTATTTGATTGGTTTCTGTAAAGATGAGACATTTCTCTCAGGTGAAAAGCTATTAATTAACAAATACCTTGTGTCTTCTAAGACTGTGCCTCTCTAAGACCAGGTTCCACAGGGTTTTTAACTCTCCGATAATTCCATACTGAGTCTGCAGTCATTCAGCAGTTAAAGGGTTGTTACTGATACTAGCTCCAGAGCTGGGCTTCTCCCAGTAAACTGGGATTCTTGGTACCTATCAGACACTCTCTAGTTTTCCATGCAGTGGCTTTCCTGTGACCTCAGTTCTCTGATCAATCTACTGAGAGTTGTATTTCAGTTTGTTCAGCGTCTTTTTATGTGAGGATGAAATGGATGAGTCCCAAGCTCTTTACAGGTTGAAATGCAAACTGTGAGATTTCACTGTAATTTTAAAAATAATTAGGAATATTTGTAAATTGAATGATACTTTTTTTTTTTAATCCACTGGAAAGGCTGTTATTCTTGTGAGTTACTACAAAACATAAAATGTTTAGAAAAGTAATTTGATCTGTTGAGTTCTTGGTTTGTATTGCTGATTTCAATAATACGGATAAAGTTAATTGTTACTTGTTAAAAGTTAATTGTTAATTTCACAGGCATTGTGTGATCTGAAGTTTTGGCTCTATCATTTAGTTTATGTTAGAATCCTCAATACCTGGCTAAATATTGTTATGAACTAAATTTTTGAGTGTATGCTTTGAGAACATGTTTAACATATTTAGTTTGCGTTCTAGAGTCCACATTTTATTCACTGTCAATTTAGAAAATCTAATTGGGTTTGAATGGCAACATAGTATCAACTGAGCTTTTGATTTAGGTATTTTAAAAATGTTATGGAACCCTAGTAACTCCATAGTTAAGACTTCTACTGCTAACCAAAAGGTCTGCAGTTTGAACCTACCTCCTACTTCTTGAAAACTCTATGGGACAGTTCTACTGTGTCCTATAGGGCTGCTATGAATCAGAATCAACTTCATAACAATTTTTTTTATTTTGTTTTTACATGGATATTTTAGGTCATACATGTGATGAATGTGAGTTTTATAGAAAGCATGCAACATTAAAGTATGTGTTTCTCATAACCATTAGCAAAACAGAAGGGGAAAATTATGAAACAGTATCATTCATATCACACAGAAGTAAACTTTTTACTAAAGATCACCCAAAAGAGGTTGCAGTGGTACATCAACAGAGAACTGCCAAAAGTTATCCAGATTCAAAAGATGACATGGAACAAGGATTATTGTTGCATCCTGGCTGAAAGCAGAGGATATCAGAAGGATGTTTACCTGTGTTTTATTGACCATGCAAAGGCATTTTACTGTATAGATTTTAACAAATTATGGATGACTTTGTGAGGAATGAGAGTTCTAAACACTTAACTATGCTCATGAGCAATCTGTACATAAACCAAGAGGCAGTTGTTTGAACATTACAGATGGATATTTCGTGTTTCAAATTCAGGGAAAGTGTATGTCAGGGTTGTATCCTTTCACCAAAGTTAATCTATCGGTTGAGTAAATAATCTGAGAAGCTGGACTATATGAAAAAGAAAGAGGCATCAAGAATGAAGGAAGACTCATCAATAGCCTGTTTTATGCAGATGACACAATCTTCCTTGCTGAAAGTGAAGAGGACTTGAAACGCTTACTGATGGAGATCAAAGACTACTGGATTTCAGTATGGATTATGGCTAAATATTAAGAAAACAAAAATCCTCTCAACTGGAGCAAAAAAAAACCATATGATAAGTGGAGAAAATATTGTAGTTGAAAAGGATTTTGTATTGCTGAGATCCACAGTCAGGGCCCGTGGAAGCATCAGTCCAGAAATCAAAGAATTCATTGCACTGGGCAAATCTGCCGCAAAAGGTCTCTTTGAAGTATTGATAAGCAAAGACATCATTTTTAAGGACTGAGGTGTACCTCACCCACACTGTGCCATTTTCAGTTGCCTCACATGCATGTGAAAGTTCATTAATGAATAAGGAATTCCCAAGAAGACTCGATGTCTTTGAATCATGGTATTGGTGAAGAATGTTGACTATACTGTGAAACGCCACGAGAACAAACAAAATTTGTCTTGGAAGAAGTACAGCCAGAATGCTCACTAGAAGTGTAGATGACCAGAAGAAAAAACCCTCAATGAGAAGAATTGACACAGTGGCTGCAACAATTGATTAAAGCATAACAATGATTACAAGAATGAGGTAGGAGTGACAGTATTTGTGCTGTTGTATATAGGATAGCAATAGTTGGAACTGACTCAACAGCAGCTAGCAACAATGTCTATCTTCTATCCTCAGTAGCTTTACTAAAACTTTGTTAGAATTTCAAAGAGGCAACATGAATATATTTCAAATATGTGTGAATATTCAGTTACAAAATGCTCTGGTGAATGTTTACATTGCTACTGCTTTCTATAGATATATTATCTATAGTTACGAGAATTGTTGTGAAGTTGTCTTCTGTGACAATTACATAGAATATATAGTTCATATGAAATGTAAATTATTCATAATGATCAGATAATTCACAGTGATTTTTTAAACAAGCAATTTTCCTTCCTTGTAGTTATCTAAGTCCCTCTTGTAAATAGCAAGACTCTATTATAGATTGCCCACCCTAAAGATATGTGTGGCTAATTATCGTATTTTTTAGGCCATTGAGCTAATAAATTTAGGTCCATAGGCTTTTACTCATTGCATTATAAAGTAGCATTGTTTTCTTTCCACTGAGATCATATCTGAGCAACTTTCTCACCAATATATAAATGAGTTTGGGATATAGCATAGATGAACTTAGATTATTTTTTTTAAACAATATTACTCCGATCTTGCGTATCTAGAAACAGTCAATATACCTAGTGCAAAACATGTATGAGTACAACCGAATCCTTGACCAGCCTTCAAAAATTTCAGATAGGTAAAGGCAGATTTTCTTATGCATAACTACAGTGCAATTTTAAGTTGTCTTAGCCTCCATTCTGATCTGATTGAGAGGGTCCTGATTTTTTTACTTGCTTGCCCTGGAAAATAATTTATAACCAAGTATTATTAACAATTTTTACATTCATGTTCATTATATTTAGCAGGTTTCTACTTCAGCTTCCAATATAGTCTTATCTAGTAATGTGACACAGTTGCTGAGAATATTCTTTATCAATCAGTTAAATCTGAAAAATGATTGACAATAAGTGTTTACTCTTTTCCTAAACATTTCCATATACATCATCAAAATCTGTCTTTCAAGGACAGCAGACAAGGTTTTCATACATAGAAGAAGTTGCAATTGGACACAAGGATCCCAGGGCACTTCTCTCGAGTTTCAGGGTGTGATGAGAGCAATATTCCACGCTGTTGCTGTCCTTCTGAACACATAGAATAAATAGCTCATGATATGATCTGTGAGATGCATGGAACTAGCAGGCCACCTCCTGATGGGGTTAGTGGAAAAGAGGAAAAGGTGTAGACTAAACGTATATAAATTAAGTAACAATAAAGCTGTGCTGTCCTGTCTTTATTTCAGTGGGGTTACTTGAATGCTATTGCAAAAGTTGCAGTGGCACTGTGGTTCTTATATGCTGGTGGTCTGCAACTGTTTATTTACTTCAGTGCTTACAAAAAAAGAAAAAAATGTTGCCATCCGGTCAACTCCTACTCACAGCCAAATGCTCCTACCAGGTGGAGTAGAATTGCCCCATAGAGTTTCTAAGGAGCACCTGGTGGATTCAAACTGCAAACCGCTGACCTTTTCCTTAGCAGCTGTAGCACTCAAACCAGGACACCACCAGGATTTCCTTTCAGTGCTTACTATGCTTAAAATGAGCAAAGAGGCAAACAAACCAACAAAAATAAGTGAGAGGAGCCAGAATAATACAGGTAACTATTAACCAACTATTGACCTGTTTAAATCAGAAGGTTAGTAGATACACTCCTGTACTGAAGACCAGAACAGACGACTTTAAACTTGACATTCATAGCTTCTAGTCCTTTTTCTCTATACTCACAAATGGATGAGCATTGCTACTAAAAACCACCTTTCTTTGGTCTCAAATATGTTTATGGCAGTAGTACTTGTGTTTATAAAATGTAATTAAAAACAGTGAAAAAATTTTTAAAATGAAATATTCATAAAGACTCGGTAAGATCGTGCTACTCAAAAATGTTAATTTAGGTGTCACCAAGGCAAGTTTAAAATAGAGAAAAGTGGCCTTCAGAGTAGAGACAAAGTTCACTATGGGTCTTAGGTTCCTGCTTCATTTAAAAAGCAAACAAAAACACTGAAGTTAATAACCAAAAACCTTATGCAAGTAGTTTATATAAAAGTTTGTAAAATTCAAATCACATAAAACATTTTAAAGGAGAGGCCTAAATCTAAATTACTAAATAAATGCACAATTCTTACATGATTTTTAATTCTGACAATTTAAACATATTTTTCTATTATTAGTTTTATCCTTCATTTACTGGTCAAAATAATCTGTCTTCCATGTTCTCTCAGAAGTAATCTTCTTCCCCCCGTATCCACATCATGCTTCTTTCATGATTTTATTTATGTGATTAATTTTTATCCTGCTTTGGAATTGCTCAACATCTCAGATCTGTAAGGTTAAGTTTTCATAAAGTTTGATGATTTTTTTCTCACTTTTTCTCCCCATTCTTTTTTAGTACTTCATTTAAATATAGGTTAAAATTCTTGAGGTTGTCTTTTAGGTCACTGAAAAGTTTGTTATTCTTTTCTATCGATTTTCCTCCTTTTCTTCTTTAATCTAGTATAATTGCTGTTCAGGTGCTATATTTACTGACTCCTTTGATACCTCTAATATTCTACTGAGACAGTTTAGAAAATGTACTTCAATTACTGTACTTTTAATTCTAAAGTTGGTTCTTTTCATTCTTGCTTCGTTTTACTTTGTTTTCATTTTTGACTATTTTTAATAATCAGTTTAAGTCCTTTTTTCTAATTCTAACATCTGCTTCATTATTTTACTACTGATTGATTTTTTTCTCCCTGTATATGAGTCAATTCTTTCCTTGTTTTTTATACGTCTAGTAGTTTTTGTGGATTCTGTTCACTACCTCTGAAGGATTATCATTTTTGGTCTGGGGTGCCAATCACTTTGTTCTCCAAAAATCTTTGTTGGTGAAGTGTGGACCTTCTTGAGTTTTAGTGGAAAACATAAGGTTTTTAACAAGTCTCTCTAACTTGATGGGTGCCAAATTCAATTCCTATCTCTCCTTAAATGAATAGCATCTGAAATTTTGTTCAGTTCTTTCAGTCTTCCAGCTAGTGCTTTCCTCCAAGCTGTTTGTATTCTCTCTTTCACAAGCATGGTTAAAGGTTACTTGAGGATTTAAGAGTCCAAATGCAGATTTGGGGTTTACTCTTTATTTTTCTATTTCATTTTGTTTCTATTTCTTCTTCATTTCGAGATTTTCTAGTCTCCGTAGATAATACCTCAAACCAACAAGACTGGTTTTCTGCTTCAGTTCTAAATTCCCTTTTCTGTGCAAAGAGATGGGTGTACTCAGGGGAACAGATGTATGAAAGTCAGTCTCAACAGACCTATCTTTCTTCTTTCATGTATTGAATCCTCTTCAACATCTGCCTGACTGTATTTGTGCTTCTTTAACCATAGATGAATAAGTCATTGCTAGGAGCCATCTGTTTGATTGAGACTCATAGCAACCCAATGTGACAAAGCAGAACTCTTTCCCAGACTGTAATCTTTATGGGAACATATCATGAGGTCTTTATCCTGGAGAAGCTTATGGTTTTAAACCACTGACTTTTCAGATAGCAGTTGAGCACTTAAAAATTGTGCCACTACCGTGTGGTCACTAGCTCTCTTCCTGTTTGTCTGTCTATACTTCTATTCAGATTGTTTTTACTTTTCTTTAAAACTCAGTTCAGACTTCATTATTGTCTTTGAAAGGAGGGTGTCTCAGTTATCTTGTACTGTTGTAACAGAAGTATCACAAGTGGATAATTTTAACAAACAGAAATTTATTCACTCACAGTCCAGGATGGTGTAATCTGACCTCAGAATGCCAGCTCCAGAGGAATAGTTTCTCTGTTGGCTCTGGGGGAAAGGGCTTTCATCAATCTTCCCCTAGTCCAGGAGTTTCTCAGCACTCGGGCCCCAGGTCCAAAGGATGCACTATTCTCCTGGCTTTTGTTTCTTGGTGGTGCTTTTTTCCCCATATCTTTCTGATTACTTCAGTTTTTTTAATCTGAAAAGATATTTATTCAAGCTACCGTCTAATGCTGTAGATTGAATCCTACATCATTAACATGATTGCCACTAATCCTTCCTCATTAACATCATAGACATAGATTTACAACACATGGGAAAATCACATCAGATAACAAAATAGTGGACAAACAAAATATCCGGAATCATGGCTTAGCCAAGTGACACACATTTTGGGAGTGGGGAGGAAGACATGATTCAGTCCGTAACAGGTGGTTAGTCTTACTCAAATTCGTGTACTGTTATCAGAATTGGAACATCTATTTATCTTTTAGTTCCCTTTTCACTGATTGGAAACCCTGGTGATATAGTGGTTAGTGCTGTGACTGCTAACCAAAAGGTTGGCAGTTCATATCTGCTAGGCACTTCTTGGAAACTCTAAGGGGCAATTCTTCTCTGCCCTATAGGGTCACTATGAGTTGGAATTTGCTCAATAGCAGTGCATTTGTGTCCCCCCCCCCCCAGCTGATGATTCAATTAACCATCAGAACAGTTCTTCCTGTTTCATTCTGATGTAGTCTCTGATTTATGTGATCCTTTCTGTCTCTTTGGCTCATATTTTCCTTATGTCTTTGATGTTCCTCATTCTCTTTTGCTCCAGGTGAGTTGAGACCAATCAATGTGTCTTAGATGACTGCTCGCTAGCCTTTAATGCCCCAGATGCCATTCACCAAAGTGGGATGCAGCATATGCTCTTGATAAACTTTGCTACGCCAGTTGACCCAGATATCTCCTGAAAACATAGCCCCCAGACACCTGTCTGCTATTCTGTCCCTTGAAGTGTTAGTCTGTATTCAGGAAACTTCTTAGCTTTTAGTTGTATCCAGGTGTGCTGACTTCTGTATTGTGTGATGTCTGTCTCTTCACTACAAGTAATTTTTGTCTAATATCTAGCTAGTGAATACCCCTTTCCCTCCCTCAGTTTGCAACCATCAAGGAATGTTTTCTCCTGTATTTAAACCTTTTTTTGAGTTTATATAATAGTGGTTTCATATAACACTTTTCCTTTTGTGACTAACTAATTTCACTCAGCATAATGCTTTCCAGATTACTCCACTTTATGAGATATTTCACCAAAACATTGTTGTTCTTTATCTTTGTGTAGTATTCCATCATCCGACCCGACGGCAGTTGGCTTGGCTTTGGCCTTTAGCATAATTTGTTTATCCATTCATCTGTTGGTGGGCAACTAGGCTGATTTAATCTTTTTGCTATTGTAAACACTGCTACAATGGACATTTGTAGCAAGTAGCCATGTGTTTTTTATTATAGATTTATAGCCTCAATTTTTGTCTATACTAGGAAACTCTGGTGGCATAGTGGGTTAAGTACTATGGCTGCTAACCAAAAGGTTGGCAGTTCAAATCTGCCAGGTGCTTCTTGCAAACTCTATGGAAAAAATCTATTCTGACCTCTAGGGTTGCTGTGAGTTGAATCTGACTCGAGGGCAGTGTGCTTTGGGGGTTATTATTTATAGCAAGTTATTTACTAGGACAGAAAAAGTAATATTTTAGCTTCATTGAACTGTGTGTTTTCCAATATCGTATACAAAAGGGCACTTGAGAAGTATAATTTAATTATGTTCTAAAACTCCACTGGCACCAAGTTGATTCTGACTCATCATGACCTATAGGACAGAATACAACTGCTCCATACAGTTTCCATGGACCACCTGGTAGACCTGAATTTCTGACCTTGTAATTAGCAGCCTTAGCTCTTAACCACTACACCACCAGGATTTTCGTAGCTAAATTATAGCAGTATTTTACAAACTAATTTCATCTACTTCAGTAGGTTTAGGATAACACTAAGAAAAAATATATTTTGTGATAACTAGGAAATAAAAATATGTTTCCTGAGGCTAGATGAAATAAAATAACCAATTACAACAAATTCAATAAATCACTTAAGTATTTATAGTTTTCTAAGTAGTAGTTATATTTTAAATAAGTAAAGTTTGATACATGTTTTATTTCTTACCAATTGCCAAAGCCAACCTGATTTAGATTGGCAAGGAACACTTTCTAAATTCATTTTGTATTTCTGTGTTTTACAAAGATGATCTGGAGGCAATTAAAGGTGTCACTAACAGACTGTGACTATTAATAAGGAGACAGTTCTTGTATCAGCTAGTATATACATTTTTTTCCCTGCAGGAAATTATATGTGAAAGAATGAAATAATTATATATTTTTCTGAGAGGGAAATACACATATATACACATACGCATGCATGTATAGTACATACATATACTAAAATTGGTCTTTCTATGACAAATTTATGAATTTTAAACATTATGCATAATTAGTAGATATTTTATTTCACTGCTCCCTAGAGCATAATGTTATTTTTCTTAAGCTACTGTATCCCAATAACTATTTTTCCCTAAAAATTCAATTCAATTTATTTGCAATATTATGTGGCTATGCCCATAGGCTTGATAGAGAAGTAAACATTTTAAAAATCAAACAATGAATAAATCATATACATTTGAATACATTCATGTTTCAGACATTCAATTATGAAAGCATTCAAACTGAAAAAACCAAACCCATTGCTATGGAATTGATTCCAGCTCATAGTAAGCCTATACAGCAGAGCAGAACTGCCCTGCAGGGTTGCCAAGGAGCACTTGGTAGATTCAGACTGCTAACCTTTTAGTTAGCAGCGTTAGTGATTGATATTTTCCAATTCTATCCTTTCCAACTCAATGGCACTTGGCTGGCATCCCTTCCAATAAACAACCAACATCACTGTATACTACTTTCCATATTATGTTCCAAACCTGGTCATCAGTCTACAGTGATTTTCTGAATCATTTCTTATCATAATGTTTTACTACTAGAAAATAATAACTTTTAAAAGACCAATTTTAATAGGATGAACAAAGAGCCTTGATTTACTATAATTCATGGCTATTTTTCCCTCCAGTACAATTTTATAAAAGTGTGCCTCATACTAAAATATATATGCAATAGAGATGTTAATAAAATAGGTCTGAAATAGGCCTGAGATTCTGCACTTTTCATAAACTTTCAAGGAGATGTTGATACTGTTAAACTGAAAAACACATCTTCGGTAGTGTGATGGCTAAGACTGTGTGTCACCTGGGCTCTACTGTGATTCTCACGGTTTTGGCAGTTATATAATGTTGTGGTCCCCACCATGATAAACTAAGCTGTGGTACCAGGGAGACCGGGGAGGGTGCCCTCTCAGCTTTCATCTCTCTGCCTTTCACCACCTACTTCCTCCCTGCTCATTATGCCAAGGTTTTTTTTAGGCTTGTCATGGACCTAACAGCCGCTGCTATCTTCTGATGTCCAGTTCTTGGGACTCAAACTAGCATCCTACCTGTTCATCTTGGGATTTACAGATATTCACAGCCTGCTGGTAAGAGTCCTGTTCTCTGACCTGCTGACCCTGAATTCACCGGTCCCTGTAGCTACGTGAATTAGAAGAAACCTTGAAGTCTCGCCTGCCATCGTGGTATTTGCTGACCTTCTGATCTGCTGACCTTGGGTTCACCAGCTTCCACAGCTATGTGAGGCTTTTATTCTGATCCAGGACTTGAGATGTTTCTGCATCTACAATTGGGTGAGCTGTTTCCTTGATATAAATCTCTCTCTATATATGTTTATGAAAATGGTGTTGATGTAGTGGTTAAGTGCTGTATCTGCTAACCTAAAGGTCAGCACATTAATTACACCAGGCGCTCCTTGGAAACTCTGTGGGACAGTTCTACTCTGACCTATAGGGGTGCTATGAGTCAGAATTTCCTGGAAGGCATTGACTTTGGCTGTATATGTTCGTAGGCTTTCCTGGTGTTGCTTCTCTAGAGAATAGAGAACTCAGTCTAAGACATTTGGTACTTAGAGTGGTTTTAGAGGAACAAAATTCTAAGGGTGAATTTTCTAAATTGGTTCTCAAGTTTGACTTATCTTAAAGATGCTGATGACTGCCTCAAGCACTGCTGTTCAGATGGCGATACAAATGCGCAAAATATCACCACCAACAAATTAGGTACTGCTGAAAGGTAAGGATCCGGGTGAACATGTATGTGACCTATTTCTACAGTTTTGTTAGAATACATATAAGGAAGCTGGCTGGTTGGTCCTACTTTCGTTAGACAAACTGGCGAAAAAAAGTGATGAGCTCAGGGCTTTAGAGCCAAAGTTCAAGTGCCACATAAGAGATTACTTCATGTTTGTCTGCCCAAGCAGCCTGCCCAGTAAACCATTATCCTCACAAATCCCATCTAATGCTGTTAGCTCTAGCCCAGCTGCCTCTAAGGAACCGTTGCTGGAGTCATTGCCTGGGCATCTTCGGAAGCAAATGCTTTACAAGACAATGCTGAAAGTTCTCGTAACAGTTCCACGGTACTGCTTTTGGCTTCTAGACTTGTAACTGGGCTTAAGACAGAGAGAGACCCGAAAGGTGAAGTACAAATTGTGACCTAGGAGGAGGTATTCTACACTCAGAAAGAACTGCTTGACTTTTCCAGTATGTACAAACAAAAGCCTGGGACATAGTCTTGGGGATGGCTACCAATGGTGTAGGATAATGTTGTAAAGAACATAAAGATGGCTCAGTCTGAATTTATTGATATGGGTCCACTAAGATTCTTTGTTTGATATTCTGGCTCAGAAAGTTAGGGAAGAATCTAATTATTTGGCTGAGTTGCTGAAGCATGGATTTACACTATGGCTTACAAAGACACAAGTTGAAATACACTTAGTCATCATTCTACATGTATTTTGCTGAATAATCTCTTACCATCATATTTTAATATGGGAAAATAATGATTTTTAAAAATCCAACTTTAATATAAGGATAAACAAAGTGCCTGGATTTACTATAATCTGTGGCAAAGATTTTGTTTGTGCACTGTACAATTTTAGAAAAGTATGTTTCATGTTGTAATATTGTAATGAAGGACTTGATGAAATGTTTGAAGTAGGTCTGAGATTCTGTGCTTTTCATAAACTCACACGAGATGTTGATGCTGTTAAACTGGACCTTGAATAGTAAGCTAAGTTCCCAAATTCCCATATATTCTGTATTTAGCATCAGGATAGATTGAATTATTTCTACAGTTGTATGTGTCAAAAAGAAACAATCAGAAATGACATCTATATGTTATATAAATGTATGTGAAAATATAAATAATGTTAAGGGAAAACCAGAAAAAAATGCATATTTAAAATATAATCTTCCACCTTATGAAATAATACAGGTCATATTCAGGGTAAAAGTATTTGTACACATAAGGTTATTGTGAGGTCATTCAGATTCCTATAATTTCTTGGATCATAGAAGGCATCAGAGAGAAGACACAGGAGAGCTTGAAGGAGATAGTTAATTTTTAGGTGGCTGCCCTGGATTTGGGAAAGCTAGGGAAATATTTTTTAGGTGACATTCTCACAGGAACTTCAAAATTATAACTATATGATTTATCACATCCATTGCTATTTGAGATCCCTGTGGATGATTATAATAAATCAGAAATGATAATAAAGAGCATGAAATGGGCATGAATCCAAAAGAATTACTGTAACAAAAGGGTACTTCATTCCAGTCATAAGAGGGACCTCTATTGCCTTGATAGTTTAAATGCTATAGCTTAAATGTCGTTGAAATGGTACACTTCAGGTGAGTGATATGTGGTAGGAGACGGTGTAAGTTTTGAAGACCAAGAGCTTCTACAGACAGCCAAGTGAGAGTATCAAAACGGAGGAGCCAAAGCCAAGTGCCATTGCACATCCAATGTGCCAGTGCTCTGTGGTGGACAAAGGTTACCTGGTACAATTTCCCTAATATTTGCACACAGCATAAAATGACATATTCTTGTAAAATTGTGTTTTCTACAAAACTGAAATACAAAAAAAGCAACAGGTATATAATATATATTGCTCATTGGATTTGTTGTAAGTTGTCACCAAGTAGATTCCAACTCATAGTGACCCTACCCACCACAAAACAAAGCAATGCCTGGTCCTGAGCCTTGGTCACAAACAGTGTTATGTTTACGCCCATTGCTGCAGTCGCTGGGCCAGCTCATCTCACTGAGCGTCTTCCTCTTGTATGCTGCCCTTATACTTTACGAAGTGTGATGTTCTTCTTCGAGGACTGATACCTCCTGACAGCATGACCAAAGTATGTAAGAGGTAATCTCACAATCCTTGCTTCTAAGGAATGCTCTAGTTATACTTCTTTCAAGATACGTTTGTTTGTTCTTCTGCTGGTCCATGGTATATTGAATATTCTTAGAAAACAACACAATTAAAAGGCATCAGTTCTTCCTTGGTCTTCCTTATTCATAGTCAGCTTTTCCATGCACGTGATGTAGATGAAAATACCATGCCTTGAGCCAAGCTTACCCTAGATTTTAAAATGACTTCTTAGCTTTTCAAATCTTTGCAGAGGTTTTTGCAGCAGATTTAACCAATGTGATGAATTTTAATTTCTTGATTTCTGCTTCCATGGGAGTTGATTGTGGATCCAAACAAAATGAGATCCTCAAACTGTTCTTTATTTACCACAATGTTACTGCTTGGTACATTTGTGAGGATTTTTATTTTCTTTACGTTGAGTTGTAATCTTCACTGAAGGCCAAGTTCTTTAGTCTTCATTAGCAGCTGCTTTAAGACCTCTTCACTTTCAACAAGCAGGATAGTGTCACCTGCAGAAAGCAAGGTGTTGATGAGTCTTCCTTCAATTCTGGTGCTGTGTTCTTCTTCATATAATCAAGCTTCTCCTATTATTTGCTCAGCATACAAATTGAATAGATATGGTGAAAGGATGCAATCCTGATGAACACCTTTCCTAGTTTCAAATCACACAGTGACCCCTTGTTCTGGCCAAACAACTGCCTCTTGATCTATGTACAGGTTCTCAATAAGCACAATTTAGTGGTGTGAATTCCCATTCTTCACAATATTATCCATAATTTGTTATGATCCACACAGTTGAATGCCTTTGTATAGTCAGTAAAACACAGGTAAACATCCTTCTGGTGTTCTCTGCTTTCAGCCAGAATCCATTTGACATCAGGAATGATATCTGTGGTTCTATGTCCTCTTCTAAATCTGACCTGAATTTATGGCTGTTCCCTGTTCATATAATGTTGCAGCTGCTTTTGAATGATTTTCAGCAAAATTTTACTTCTGTGTGGTATTAATGATATTATTAAATTATTTTCACATTTGGTTGGATTACCTTTCTTGGGAATAGGTATAAATATGGATCACAGTAACTATCAATGAATCATGAAGCATGTTCAACTGATGTCAGACTGCAGAAGCTGGTAAAAATCTTCAATTTCTTCTTCATTGGCCTTAGAGTTTGTTGCATAAATTTGAATAATAGTTGTAGTTAACTGGCCTTCCTTGCAGTTGTGTATATGGACAGTATCCTATTACTGATAGAATGGTATTTTGGGATAGACTCTGAAATGTTCTTTTTGATGATGGATGCAGTGCCATTCCTCTTAGAGTTGTTATTCTCAGCATAGCAGAGCATATGATATTGTCCAGTTCAAAAGGACTAATACCAGTCCATTTCAGCCCACTAATGCCTAGGATATCAATCTTTATATGTTCCATTTTTGCTGATTCCCAATTTTCTTAAACTGACATTTTGTACATTCCAAGGTCCAATTATTACTGAATGTTTCAGCTGTTTATTCTCATGTTGAATCATGTCACAGCAGCAAGTGAGGGTCCTGAAAGCTTGACCCCATCCACATCATTAAGGTTGACCCTACTCTGAGGAGGCAGCTCTTCCCCAGTTGTCTTTTGAGTGCTCTCTGACCTGTGGGGCTCATTTTCTTGCACTATACCAGACAGTGTTCCTCTGCTGTTTGTAAGATTTTCATTGGCTAATTCTTTTTAGAAGTAGACTGCTGGGTCCTTCTTCCTAGTCTGTCTTAGTCTACGAGCCTCAGCCAAAACCTGTCCACCATGGGTGACCCTGCTGGTATCTAAATACTGGTGGCATATTTTCCAGCATCATAGCAACACAGAAGTCCCCACAATATGACAGACTGACAGACTTGTAGGAGTTATGTTTTTATAGTGAAATGTTTCTTCACTAAATGATAATATCAAGTAGGCTGTCAGTTGAATTCATTACCAAATGCCAAAAAGCTATGTCTTTTACCTTTGCTTATTTGGCTTATCTCCATTAATTTGCTTTTATTATGCTACATATTTAAAACTGATTTAGGGTGAAGAACATGGTAATGCTTCTTTTCATCCGTATACCCTTCTCCTATACAGAGAATAAGTAGAAGACCACAGGAACTAAGGTTGAGCCATAACTTCTTCTGGTAAATTGCACTGGAGAAGCTATACATTTTGAACCATAGAGAATTGTCTCAGCTAGTCCAAAAACTAAGGTTTCATTCATATAGATATCTGTGATATTATAACCTTACTTATTAAATTTATTGGGATTGTTATGTCTCTTTTAACACAGGAACAAAACATCTAATAAATACATGAGACTATTTTAAGGAAACTATCATGTGATGGAGGCTTTAGATAAGTGAATAAAATAAGGGTATGTTAGTCACTAAGATATATTCCGTAAAGTTCAGGTGTTCACAGTGTGGTGGCAGTGTTCCCGGTGTAAACCTTTACTTTCCATTTGATTCCAACTTGTGACAACCTGATAGGACAGACTGGAACTATCTCATAGGGGTTTCCAAGGAGTTTGGTAGATTCAAACTGCTGACTTTTTGGTTAGCAGTTGAGCTCTTGACCAGGGAGCCACCAGAGTGTTGTTCCCAATTTAGTGCCAGTCGACTCGACGGCACTTGGCTTTGGCTTGGCATTCTTACAGAATCTTTTTTTCACAACTGCTGTTTCAGACAACCAGGAGTCACAGCATGTAAAACAATTACATTCAATAATTTTATCTTTGCCTTCACTTTTACTTTATGCCTACTGATTTGTCTACTTGTATTCCTTTCTGTGGATGATATAAAAGGGATGGATTTTCTGGTCTTGTTTAGTTAAAACAAACAAGAAAAAAATAACAGGCATTTTAAGCTTTGAAGCATAATCTCTTGACTGTGTTTATTATATCCCCCAAAACCAAACCAAATCCATTGCTGTCCAGCCTGTTCATATAGACAAGTACTAATAAATCAAAATCATAAAGTAAATTCGAGCATAAATGAGTCTCTTTTCTCCTGCAATCTGGCCAGCTATAGGCTGGACCTATGTAGTTAGTAGAAGAATAATGCCACTGTTAATTTATGATCTAGTTGATTGAAATTTATCATGGCTTTATGGGGATAGAGCTGCTTCACAGGATTTTCAAAGCTGTGGGCTTTCAGAAACAGATCTGAGGCTTCTTAACTGAGGTAGTTTTGTGCAGATTCAGACCGCCAATATTTTGGCTAGTAGCCTAACACTTACCAACCATTTTACCAATCAAGGAACTCGTAGTAGGAGGGTGGAGATCTCTTTCTCTCTCTTTGGCAGAAAACATCTTGCCAAAAATCTCACACATGCTTAGCAGAGATGGGATGTGAATCCAAACAGCCTGGTTTCAATTTTCATAAGCTGAAACATGAGGTAGTCTACATAAAATGGTGTATATATTTTTGGCTTAATGTAACTTGATTGTGTGTGTGTATGTGTGTGTGTGTAACTGAGTCGAGATTTAAACCGAAGTCTACGATGTCCTCTAACCTTCCACATTTTTCCATTGTGCTGTCTTATAATGTGAACTTACAAGAATGATTGTAACCACAGTTTTTAGTTGTAACTATCTAGTGGTTATCAGAGATCAGAGACACAGAATTTTTTTTTTTCCCAATTTAATCATAAAACTTATTTTGACACAGGAATCATAGTAACCTCGGGAATGTCAGGTAACTGACTTAAAGTTTGCTAAATGTTAAGTAACTTAGGCTCTAGGAAAATCAAATTCTTATTCCTTTTTTCTGTTGTTGTTGGGTGACACTGAGTCAGTTCCAACTCATAGCACACCAATGAACAACAGAACGAAACACGGCCGGGTCTTGTGCCATGTCCACAATCGTCGTTATGCTTAAGCCCATTGTTGCAGCTATTGTGTCAGTCCCTGTCATTGAGGGTCTTCCTCTTTTTCGCTGACCCTCTGCTATACTGAGCATGATGTCTTTCTCCAGGGACTGATCTTTCCTGACAACATGCCCAAAGTATCTAAGGCATAGTCCTACCACCTTTGCTTCCAAGGAGTATTCTGGTTGTACCTCTTCCACAGCAGTTCTGTTTGCTCTTTTGGTGGGCCATTCAACATTCTTCTCCAATACCGTAATTCAAACATGTCAATTCTTCACATGTCTTCTTTGTTTATGGTTCAGCTGTTGCACACGTATGATATGACTGAAACTACCATGGCTCAGATGAGGCACATTTTAGTCTTAAAGCTGACATCTTTACTTTTGAATACTTTAAAGAGATCCTGTGCAGCAAATTTTCCCAATGCAATGTGTCTTTTGATTTCTTGACTGCTGCTTCCATGGGTATTGATTGTGGATCCAAGTCGAATGAAATCCTTGACAACCTCAATCTTTTCTCCATATGCTGATGTTGCTCACTGGTTCAGCTGTGAGGATTGCTTCTTTTCTCTGATGTTGAGGTGCAATCCGTAATGAAGGGTGTGGTCTTTTCTATTAGAAAAGAGAATACAGTTTAGATTTCAAAAGAGGGTTACATTGCATAAGAATTGAGACGAGAATTGCAAAAGGAACTCGATTTACTGCCTTGGCCAGTGTGTGAACTAGTCTTTATTTTACTTCATTTGATGAAGGACAGCAAGCATAAATTTTTTGACTTACTTTGAAAATTAGGGTCCATCCATTACCAATCTAAGTACAATGCTTAAATCTCTGTTGCAACTTCTACTTAATTTATATCCTGTGTTAGAGATACTGGTTTAACCTGGCAATTCCACATTGTCAGTTTTGCAGTTCATTGCTGAGTGGCCCAACAGCATAAGCACTAAATATGAATACTGGTAAGCCAGAAGCTTCTATGCATCAAATAATTAATGATTATAATTATTTCTCTAAAAATATCTTGCTTTATCATAGGTTTTCTTATATTTTTATTTACATAATCTAATACTGATTCAATATAATGTTTATTTTCTTGTTGGGTTCTCAAATGAGATTTCAAAAATTGGGGAGATGACACTTTAATTTTGACTTTCAATTGAAATGTAGGATACATTCTGTTCTAAAAAGTTTTGTATCTAGGAATGCCTACAGCAGGGAGAAAACAGTACTGAAAATGGCCACTTATTTTATGATTCATTATTCTTAAAGGTAATTCATTTATAGATTTTACTGTTTGGAAAGGGCAATAATCATACAAAGGAAGACTGATAAAACAAAAAGCATGTTAGATTTATACAGACAACAGTGTACAAAATGTTTTGTAAGAGACTATTTCATAAGAAGCAAAACTTATTTTCAAGTCAGAAATAAGATGGCAAATACTTAAATTATTTTCTTGAAATATGCTTTGAAATAAAGGTAGCAGCCAAGTGCCGTCGAGTCATGCTTACTTAATAAAAAAGATTTGTTTCTGCTAACAAAGACTGTACTTCAAAGAAAAATTTAAAGCAGCTCCACAAAAGAATAAAAATTAAAATGGATTTTGTTAGTGTAGAGCCAAAAGGAGACAAACACAAGACCAGGGAAGAAGAAAGAGATAACTCAAAAATAAAAGAGTTAATTGGAGTTCTGTAACCTGCATTCTACTGCACCCCATAAAGTATGCTTTGATTGTCAATACTATCAAGTTAAAAATACAAATAACGATTTTACACGGAATCACTAGCATCACATTTGACTTGTTTCAATAGTTCAGGAATGCAAATATTTACGAAATGAAAATTGAAAAGGGAACACAAAAGTTTTATCTATAAAAGAAAAGCTACAGAGAAAATTGTTACAGATTGATAATTAAAATTGATGGAAACAAGCAAGTTAAAAACATTAAGAACATAGAATACACATAGCATATAAGTTTTATCAAATGGTGGTAGAAGGCATTTTTAAACTATATGTGTATGTTGAAAAGATTTAACTGGAAATGAAAATAAAATAAATTACAGTGGGCTTCAATAAAGTATGAAATTCTAAAGATTGTAGTAATGACATTTATTTGTTATTAATTACAGTTCTTGTTTGGCACCCCTAGAAGATGAAATTGACCATACTGTAAGACAAACATTAGCAGTACTAAAGGCACTCACTGGTCTCTGGATTACAAAGAAACAGAAGTAGCTCATTCAATGCAGCTTTTTACGTTGTTTTTCTTATGTTTCATCACAGAGTGTTTAGAAGAGAAGCTTTCACACTTTAAGAAAGCAGTGGTTGATGGTTTCCTTTTTTGCCAGTAAGATTAATCTATCATTTGTTTAGTCAGTTGGTTTGAAGTGTGGCTTTTTACACTTGAAATTTGACATTTGATTGAAAAAAAAACTTTCATATTTGCAAAATTTTATCTTTTGTACAGAGTTTTGGTATCACTCATTTTACTGTTAATTGTATCTCTATATTAGGGTTTTTATATAATAAAAGATTTGGAGGTAATAATGGAAGATTATCAGCAGCTAAGAAGAAAAAGTGGAAACTGCATGTTGTCAGGAAAACCCTAGGAGCCACGGTTACATCCACAACTGGTCACAAGGATAGTGCAGAAATTGGGTGGCCTTTTATTTGTTTTGTTGTGCAAGGAATCAGGTCACCATGAGTCAGGCCAGATCAAAGGTAGGTAAGAACAACAACAACTTTATTATACTCTGCAAGTCCTTGGAGTCACAACACTCACGTATAATAAAGCTAATTACACTAGTTTCAAATTCCTTACACTGAAAAAGCAAACCTGTTGCCATTGAGTCCATTTTAACTCATAGTGACCTTATAAACCAAACCAAACCCAGTACTGTTGAGTGAATTCAGACTCACAGTGACCCTACAGATAGACTGGATCCTCCAAGTCCTTCTTACTAGTCAGTTTTAGTCTAGAAGCTCAACCGAAATCTTCCTACAAAAGGTGACCTTGCTGATATTCGAAATACTAGTGGTAAAACATCCAGCATCATATCAACAATATTCAAGCCATCACAGTGAGACAAACTGACAGGCATGTGTTTCATACTGAATATAGTGACTTAACATTTATTAGTAAAAATACTAAAATTTTAGAGCAAGTTTTACATTGCTAACTGAAAGCTTTCCCATTGAGATCGCATAACTAGTGTCAGTGTATTCTGTTCCAGTAATATTTTCTAAAATAAAAGAATGAATGTGTTTTCCTTGAAAAATAGTACCATATGGTTGCTAGATGAAAAAATATTTAATGGAAGACTAGTAGAATATCATGAGAGAGAAAATGACAGTGTTTAGTTGGAAATTCTCACACACAAAACTCAAAGTGCATTTCTTTGGAACTAAACACTAGTATATTTTAAGGATGTAAGTAATGTAGGATAAATATGCCCTTTAAATTTCACATATACCCAGTAGAATTAAAACCAACTACTGTTACTACTATATATACTAAAAAGAAATAAAAAAGGTATTAATGATTGGCAAGCAAGTTGTTTTTATTCTTGTTAACTAAAATTTTAAATATTCTGAACCAAGCTGTTTACAACACAAGTTGATACTCAGTCTGATGATTTGGGGCCATTTCTTCAAGTGTGATGCAATTTGGAGCAAATTTAATAAAGCAGAATTTTCCTCCAAGTGAAAAGTGTTGGAAAATTGCTCATGGTGCCCATAAAGCATCTGGTAAGCCTGATGCCTGAATTTATATATGTTTTTTCTTCAGGTGGTTCAATATATTTCTAAAACAAAACAAAACAAGAAGAAGCCATAGCCAACAATTGCACAAGCCAGTGGTTTAATTACATCAAAACATTTACCAGCAAATCAAAAGCACTATAATAATCTATGTCATAAATATTTGATATTCATTCTGTGTTGTATACATAGCCACCACATTCATTTTCTTCAGTTATGTAATGAACTCTTGTTTTATCCTCTCACCTCACTGACCTATTTCTTACTAATATACCTCTAGTTATCATATCAAAAATAAAATTTATTTTTTATTATCTTATATATTGCTAATATCTACAACTCAACAGCTAATATTGGATAACTCTCATAATCCAAAATTTTAATTTACAGTCAAAAGTTTTTTCTTAAGAACAGTTGTTTTAGGTATGATCTCTCATTGAATACTGACTCTTGATCCCCACTGATCAAATGATGTAAAAGTGAAAAAATTAATTTTGTTTATTATAGTCTTAAGTAAATATCTGTTTTGCTAGTTTTGTGATCACAGGATTACTATAAACTACAAATCAGAAATGCAGGTACTTTTATACTTCTTTCTTAATTATTTCACTTGAATTTAGGGTCAGAAGAATTAATTTCAGAAACGTTTTAGAAAATATTTTGGAAAGACCTGTAGCCAAGCCAGCCAGAATATGTTCAAAAGGAGGAAAGAAAGAGATGACCTACATAGTCCTTCTCTCAGTCATTGACTTAGACATGAACATCAAACTTAGTAGAAGATAATATGATACTTCGGTAACAATTAATAGAAGGCAGATAAGAGGTCTGACAATTCTGTGAACTTACTTGTTCTAAATCCTGTATATCTCACTGCTGAATGTCACTACAGTCATTTTGAAATACTCCCCTTGGGAAGCTAGGCACCAACACCAGCACTTAGTCCACCCTTCAATTCAATTTTGGAACTCTTTCTGGAATGGTCATTGTACATAGTGACATGTTGGCAAGTTCCCAAACTTAATTGTGTAGTTGTCTTTGGGGGAGTTTTTAGCCAGTAAACAAATAACTGTATTGGAACAGCTTATCTACTCATCTGATCTGGCCCCCAATAACTTTTTTATTTACCCAAAAGTGAAGGAAATATTGAAAGGAAGACATTTGAATGACATTCGGGACATTAACAGTAATATGATGACAGCTTTGAATGGCCATTCCAGAAAAAGAGTTCCACAATGCTTTGGAGGGTGGACTCGCACTGGTGTTGGTGCTTGGCTTCCCAAGGGGAGTACTTCAAAGGTGAACATAGTGATATTTCGCAATGAAGTGTGTATCACTTTTTCTAAGATGAGTTTCTGAAGTTAGTTGGCAGTTCTTGTATGCAATATATAGGTGAAGTTATTTGTAAGAAGAATTACAAGTATTGCCTGGTGAATCTTGTTAAGCTTTCTGATGCCAAAGACTTGCGGAACAATGTACAATAATATGGAACACATGATAACAAAAATTTGAGAAGTAGCAAAAGAATTTTCATGAGCAAAGTACATCTAAAACACTGTTTACTAGTACAAAAACAAATTCCTCAGAAAAAGACCAGTATGTTAACGTATCCAATGTATAAACAAAAATAAGCTTTAACGGAAAACTGTTGTCAGGGTCCATCTAGTTGATTCAGCTTATAGCGACCAATGTACAGCATAAAGGAATGCTGCATGGTCTTGTGCTATCTGCACAATCTTTGGCTTCTAGTCTCTAACTACTGTGTCAGTCAATCTCTTCAGGAGTCTTCTCTTGTTTTGCTGACCCTCTACTTTTCAGGCTTAATGTTCTGCTCCACAAGCTGGTCCCACCTGGTAACATATCCAAAGTATTTGCAAAAATTGTCACTATCCTTTCTTTTAGGGAGCATTCTGGCTGTACTTCTTCTAAGACAGACTTGTTCCTTATTCTAGCAGTCCACAACATATTCAATATTCTTTGCCAACACTGTGATTAAAATGTCAACTGTCTTTAGTCTTCTTTATTCACTGTGCAGTTGTCACGTGTGTATCTGGTTAATGCAAACACCACTGCTTCAATCTAGCACACCTTAGTCCTCAAGGTGACATCCTTGCTTTTAAGGCTTTAGAGAGCTCTTTTGAAACAGCTTTGCCCAGGGCATTGCTTCCTTTGATTGCCGACTGTTGCTTTCCATGGGTGTTAATTGTGAGTCCAGGAAAAATGAAATGTTTGGCCACTTCCGTCTTGTCGCCACTTATCATGATGTTGCTTAATGGTCTGCTTGTGAAGTTTTTTGTTTTCTATATGTTGCGATGTAATCCTATAGTCTTTGTTCTTCATCAGTAGGTATACTTCAAGTCCTCTTCATTTCCAGCAATAACGGTTGTGTCATATGCCTATTGCAAGTTGTTAATGAGTCTTCTTTCTCTCTGGATGTCACATTCTGTTAGATATAATTTAGTTTCGGTGATTAGTCATTCAGTATACAGACTGAATAAGTATGGTGAAAGGGCACATTCCTGACCCACACCTTTTCTGATTTTAAACCATCCCCTTGTTCTGTTGGAATGACTGCCTGTTGTTCTGTGTACATGTTCCACATGAACACAATTAAGTGCTCTGACACTCCTACTATTTACAATAAATCCATGATTTGTTGTGTTCCCCACAGTGGAATGCTTTGCATAGTAGGTAGAACATAGGTATTGAATGGGTACAAATACAGAGCTCTTCCAGTTGGTTGGCCAGGTAGCTGTTTTCCAAATTTCTTGCATGCTCAAGTGAGTACCTCCCGTAGCACTGCATTCATCTGGGGAAACATCTCAGTTGGCATTGTGTAACTCCTGGACCTTGTGTTGTCCGATGTCTTCAGTGCAACATGAACTTCTTTCTTTGCTACCATGAGTTCTTGATTGTATGGTACCTTTTGAAAAGGTTGACTTTTGACCAATTCTTTTTGGTGCAATGACTGTTTATTCCTTACATATTTACTTGATGCTTGATGTGGCATTCAGTATTTTAGCTACAGCATTCTTAGGTATTGTCACTTGAGTCTTGCTTTTTTTTTTTTTCTTTTTCCTGTCAATTCTTTCAGATTGAGAAATGCCTAAAAAAGAAAAAAAAAAGGATTACTATAGAAGGCTATATGAGAGTTTATATCCTATATATTAAATCAAGCATATTGATACGTGATAAAAATACTGCATGCAGTAGTAATGTGAAATTCTACATTTTCCTGTAAAGATGAGTCCATTTTACATATAAGGAGAGAGACAAATTTTATTCTCTAGCATCCAACTTTAGGCAAATATTTTTAGCCAATTACTTTTGAGTTTTGTTTCCAAAATCTAGTTTGAAAGGGTTCATGTCTTCTGTATTAAAAATTGTATTCCATTTAATGTTCATGTTGGACATTTAGGTAAAATTATATGGAAGATTTACATTATTGCTAAAAAGCTGCTACAGAATTAAGCCATCAGCAATAATAGTAGAGCAAGAACCTCAAAAGTTCACCCCTCCATAAAAGCAGTAAAAAAACAGAAAAGAATTAGGATCAACATGTTTAAAGCCCTGGAAGCTAGCCAAAGGTTTGTAGCAAACCAGGGAATGCATAGTAATGGAAATAGAACCCTGTAAGAACAGTGAGTTGTCTGAAATTTTCTTTTTCTCTAATCTTACCCTCCATTCCTCAGCTCAGAGGTAATCTTAGAAAAGTAATGGTCTGCATTCTTGGAACCACAGGAAACAGAACACAATTCCCTTTAAAGTAAATATTCTTATTTGACTTGTCTGTTGGGTCCCTGGAAAGCTCCACTTGAAAGTCTGGCTTTTTATCCAGTCCCAGTCGTATACACCTAGTGCTGAACAGCGCCTCTTGTGTTTGTGAGTGAAAAGTATTTGCCATTCTTTTAACATCACAGATGCCTGAGGCAGCAGATGGGAGTTGGGACAAACAATAGACTAATGAAAAGCTTAACAGGAAAAGTTAAAATTTCCTTATGGACTTCGAAAAGTACAGACATATTCCTGAAAATCTAGAAGGCCACAGGCATGCATTTAGAGATGTAAACACGCTCAAGAAAGGCCTGGCAAGGCCCTAAGCTCTCTCCTGTATCTGATATTTGAGAGTCTATTCAAGGAACATGTGACGCTGTAAATCATCTGGATGAATGTTTAAGAGGTACCCCAACACTAATACAGAGCTCCTCAGAAAAGACCAAGGGAGTTACTAATTCTAGGTATTTAATGAAATATCTATCTAATCCTTATTGTATACCCTCACACTGATTCAGACTCATAGTGACCCCATAGGACAGAGTATAAGTGCACCATGAAGTTTCGTAGGCTATAAATCTTTAGAGTAGTAGATTGCAGAGGTGCTAATGGATTCAAACTACTGAACCTTTGCTTAGCAGCTGAGCTCTTTAATCGTTATGCCACCAAGACTCTGTCTAATAGTTAGGCGACCACTAATTAAGTAGAGACTATAGTAGCCTCGACGGCACTTGGCTGGCTGGCTTACAGTAGCCACATATCACAAATATATAGACTTTTAAGAAATAGGCCAGTTAAGTCACTAAACAACAACCCAGCTCATTACTATTGATCTGTTTCAACTCATAGTGACCTTATAGAACAGAGTAGAACTGCCTCTTGGATTCCAAGGAATGGCTGGTAGATTTGAACTGCGAACCTTCCATTTAGCAGCCAAGCTCTTAACCACAGTGCCACTAGAGCTCCTTCTAAACGGCAGGCAGCACCTATAACAAGTGATAGCATTGGTTGTCATGCTAAGACAATTCACTGAAAAATAGTCTTTTCAACAAGACTATTTTCAACGAGACTAGAAATTCATATGCATAAGAATCAATCTGGAACCTTATTTCATACCATACAAAACGTTATTTCAAATGTGACAGAGTGCCTAAATCTCAGTTGTAAAACTAATGTCTTTAGTTAATGATTTCTTAGAAATTACATTAAAATAATAAGAAATTTAAAAACCATGCAAATTAAACTTTATCCAAAATTAAAAATATTGTATATCAAAGGTACTATCAAGAAAATAGAGATATAACCCACAGAGTGGATACATTTTGTATTAACAAGGGCTGCCAATTGAGTTTGTGAATTCATCTTAGAAAAAGTTCTCCGTATCTCACTGCCAAATATCACTATGGTCACCTTAGAAGTACTCCTCTTGGGAAACTGTGCAACAATGCCAGTGCCTAGTCTACCCTTCAAAGCACTTTTAGAACTCTTTCTGGAATGGCTATCAGAGCTATTGTCATATTGCCCTTGATATCCTGAATGTCATCCAAAAGTCTTCTTTTCAATATTTCCTTTCTCTTTGACTAAAGAAA
Source organism: Heterohyrax brucei (assembly GCA_028571685.1). NCBI lineage: Eukaryota > Metazoa > Chordata > Mammalia > Hyracoidea > Procaviidae > Heterohyrax > Heterohyrax brucei. Next base: position 122,635,126 of record CM053142.1, on the reverse strand, counting down.
AAAGTCATCAGGGCCAGATCAGGTGAACAGGTAAGGAGTTCCAATACAGTTACCTGACTACTGGCTAAAAACTCCTTTGCAGACAAAAACTACAAAATTAAGTTTGTGAACTTGTCATCATGCCACAGTGTGCAGTGGCCATTCCAGAAAGAGTTCCAAAATTGCTTTGAAGAAGGGACAAGGTACTGGTACCAGTGCATACCTTCCCAGGGGGAGTACTTCAGAGATAATGCAGTGATATTCAGCAGTGAGATATGTAGCACTTAGAACAAGTAAGTTCATGGACTAAATAGACCTCGTATGTATATGCGTGTGTGTGTATAAATTATAAATATGAACATATATTTGCATGTGCATCTGCATAAATGTGTCTGATAGAACTCTAGGATCCAGAATATAAAGAACTCTTACCATACATGTCAATAATAAAAGACAAATAACCCAGTTAAAAAATGGAGGAAAGATTTAAATTGACATTTCCTGAAGAATGTATGAGATAGTAAGAATGCGAAAAGACACTCACCATCATTATTTATTATTGTTGTTGTTGTTAGGTGCCGTTGGGTCAGTTCCAACTCATTGAAACCCTATGCACAGCAGAATGAAACCCAGCGAAGCATCCTTCTGGTATTCCCTGCTTTCAACCAAGATCCACCAGACGTCAGCAATGATGTTCCTGGTACCACGTCCTCTTCTGAACCTGGTTTGAATTTCTGGAAGTTTCTTGCCAATATACAGTTGAAGTTGCTTTGTAATGATCTTTAGAAAATTTTACTTACGTGTGCTATTGATGATATTGTTGGGAAACTTCCACATTTGAAAATTATTTATTAGAGAAAACCAAATACAGCATGAAGTAAGACTTCATACCCACCAGGATGGCTATAAAAGTAATAACAATAACAACAAAAAAAACAGAAAATATCAGGTGAGGGATGATGTGAAGAAACTGAAGCCTTCATATGGTTGTGAAAATGTAAAATGATGCACCCACTGTGAAAAATAGTTTTCCAGTTCATCAAAAAGATAGACTGAGTTCCCATATGAACAAGCAATCCCGCTCCTGGAAGTAGACTCATTAATTCAAAAGCCTGTAGTCGTGCAAAAAGTTGCACCTGAACTTTCACAGTGCCATTATTCTTGATGCCCAGAAGGTAAAAACAACTCAAATATTCATCTACTGATGGATGGATTATAAAATATGGTATAATGGTCTCAGAGAATATCTGGCTCAATTAGCATATTTTTCATAAAGAAAATGTTCTACATTTTACTTTGGTAAATAGTGTTTGGGATCTAAAAACCTGCAAGCAGCATCTAGGATATTCCACTGTTCTCACCCCTTCAGGAGAAAGGAAGAAGGAAGAAAATTAAAGACGCAAAGGAAAGATTAGTCCAAACAACCACATCCAGAATAGCCTTCACCAGGCTTGAGAACCACTAAATGATGCCCAGCTAGCGTCATGAACTGCTCTGACAGAGGTCAAAATAGAGGGTTCCAGAAAGAGCTGGAAGGAAACGTAGAACAAAATTCTAACTCAAAAAGAACACCAGACTTTCTGACTTGACAGAGACTGGAGAAACCCTGATCTCTTTAATGAAGTTATCCCTGAGTTTCAACATTTCCTCTATCTTTGAGTTTCAATATTTCCTTTACCTTTGAGTAAAGAAAATACTCACTGGGGACCAGATCAGGTGAGTAGGTAAGGTGTTCCAATACAGTTACTTGGCACAGGAAATAAAACTCCTTTTCAGCAAAACAGTGGACAAGTCCATAAGACAAAATGAGACTAAAGGGACACACAAGCCCAGGCGTAAGAGTTGGATTAGAAGGCAGAAAGAGACTGGAAAGGTAGTAATAGGGAGCCGAAGGTTGAGAAGGGGGAGTGTTGGCCTTTTGTGAGATTGTTAACCAGTGTCATAAAATAGCATATGTACTAATTATTTAATGAGAAACTAGCTTAGTCTGTAAACCTTTATCTAAAATACAATAAAAAATGTATGGTATATACACACAGGTAGGATATCATTCAGCTATAAAAATAATGCAGTACTGATTCATAACATTGACAAACCTTGAAAACGTTATGCTAAGTGCAAGAAGCTAGGCAAAAACATCGTATATTCTATGATTCCATTTTGGTGATATCAGCCAAACTGAAAAATTCATAAAGACTAAACAGAGTAGTGATTGCCAGTTGATGGGAGAAGAATGAATGGAAAAATAACTGTTAATGGATGTCAGGTTTTTATTTGTGGTGTTAAAAGTATATTTGAATTAGTGGTTAAGTTTGCACAATCTTGAGACTATACTGAAAACCACTGAATTGTACACTTTAACATAGTGACTTTTATGGCATATGAATTATATCTCTATAAAAACATGGCATGGTTTTGAAATCCAAGTGACCTTCAAAATAACAAATCTCAGAAGAGAAAAATGAATGTGAACATTGTTTTCAAATTTGTCTCCTTAATTTGTTTCCAATATTTTTTAAAAAAGATTGTGACAGCAACTTGAATGTTGAGACTTCATTATTTTTATTATATGAATTTTTAGACCAATGTTCAATTTCTGCAAAATTTTCTGTTTGCATTCTATCTGAAAGGCATGTTTCAAGGTTTCCTATGCCCTCTTTATGTAAAACATCAAGGAAAAGAAAAAACGTGGTAGCTACCATATGCAACTATTTTTGGATGCAGAGCAATGTCTAGTAAAAGTTATCACTGACAGAAATTTAAAGTATATATTACTAAAAAAAAGTGCTTTCAAGAACAAGTATTTTTTAGCAGGAAAATAGAAATCTAATTTCAGGACATTGCTCTAGTGGGGAGTCCTTTGTGTATTTAAACTTCTAGTTGCTACTGGCCATCCTTGGAATTCCTAGGCTCAGACCTACATCTACCGTATGCATCTTTCTACAGCTACAATCTTTTTCTTTGTCTGCTTCTGTCTGTCCTGCTGTTTTATAAGACGTTACTGGGAAGTGGTTAGGGTGGGAATCCATAATACTCTAACATGACCTTAGTAATATAATAAAAGAAAAACTCTGTGTGTAAACAGAATCAAACCTCTGGTAGGATTTTCATGTATATATTGGGGGACACAATTCAATATAAGTCAAGTAGGTTTAATAAATATATACAAAGCACACTACCAAAGAACAACAAAAAGCACATTCTTTACAAGTGCACAAAAAGGTTCTCCAAATTAGAATGTATGGTAGGTCATAAAACAAATGAGAAAATTCAAAAAAAAAATCATAAGATGGTTCATTTCTGGCAATAATAGGATAATACTAGAAATCAGTAACAGAAAACTGGAAAATTGACAGGTGTGTGAAAATTTAACAACACATTCATAAATAACTGATAAATTGAATTAGAACAATATTTGAATATCATGTATCTGATATGGGTCTAATATTCAGAATATGTAAACAATTCTTACAGTTTTACAGTGAAGAAAAAAAGCTCAATTAAAAAGTAGGCAAGGGCTTGGATAGACATTTAGCCAAAGAAGAAGAAAAATGAGAAAAAGATAGTAAAATGTATTCACAATCATTTCATTGTTATTGTTGTTACATGCTATGAAGTCAGTTTCCAGTTACAGTGACCCTATGTGAAACAGGATAAAATGCTACGAAGTGCTGAGCCAGCCCCATAATTTTTGCTATGTTTGAGCCTATTGTTGCAGCCGTTGTGTCAATCCCCGTGTTTTACCAAGCTTGATGTCCCTCTCCAGGACTGGTCTCTACTGATAATTTGTCCAAAATGTGTTTGAAATGAAGTCCTGCTAGCCTGACTGCTAAGGAGCATTCTCACTATACTTGTTCCAAGACAAATGTGTTCATTCTTTTGCCCATCCATGGTATATTCAAAATACTTCACTAACACTAAAATTCAAGTGCATCAATTTTTCTTCAGTCTTCCGTATTCATTGCCCAGCTTTCTCATGCATATAAGGAGATTAAAATACTGTGGTCTGGATGTACCTGAGTCTTCAAGTGATATCTTTCCTTTTGAAACGTAAAAGGTATCTTTTGCAGCAGATTGCTCAATGAAATACATGCCTTGGTTTCTGATTGCTGCTTCATGGACATTGATTTTGAACCCCAAAAAGATGAAATACGCAAAAACTTCAGTGTTTTCTCCTTTTATCATGATGTTGCATATTGGTCCGGTTGTGAAGCTTTTTGTTTTCTTTATGTTGAGGTATAATCCCTATCAAAGGCTGTAGTCTTTGATCTTCATCAGTAGATGCTTCAAATCCTCCTCACTTTCAGCAGGGAAGGCTGTGTTATCTGTGTCTCACAAGTCATTCATGAGACTTCCTTTAATCATCATACTGACTTCTTCATGTAGTACAGTTTCTCAGATTATTTGCTGAATGTGCAGACTGAATAAGTATAATGAATATTTACAGGCCTGGTATGCATCTTTCCTGATTTTATGTGGTATTCTCCTATTGTGTTTGAGCAAATGCCTCTTGGTCCTTTATGTCCATGTTCAACACAAACACAAGTGTTCCAGAATTCTCATTCTTCGCAATGTTATACATAATTTGCTATGATCTACATAGTTGAAGGCCTTGGCACAGTCAATAAAACATACGCAAACATCTTTCTGGCACTCTGTGCTTTCAGTCAAGATCCATCTGACTTAAACAATGACATCCTCAATTCTAAGTTCACTTATGAATCAAGTCTAAAATTTTTATCAGTTCCTTTTCCATGAACTACTACAACCAGTTTTTAATTCAGTAATGTTGTACTTGATATGTTAGTGAAATTATTCAGTTACTTCAGCGTTCTGTGGATCACCTTTCTTTGAAATAGACTCAGATCTGGATATCCTTCAGTTGGGTGTCCAGGTAGCTGTTTTACAAATTTCTTGGTATAGATGAGTGAACTCTCTAGAGTTGCATTGGTTTCTTGAGCCATCTGAAACATTGTAATTTCTTTGCAATTTCTGGATCTTTTTTTTTTAATCAATGCCTTCTGTGCAGCTTGGACTTCTTTCAATAATAGCATTGTTCTTTGATCATATACTCCCTCCTGAAATGGTTGAATACTGATCAATTCTTTTTTGTACAGTGACTGTCTATATTTCTTGGGTGCTTCTTCCTGAGTCATTCAATATTTTTCCCAAAGAATCTCTCAGTGTCACAGCTGGAACCTTGATTTTTCTTTTTTTTTCCTCACTTCTTTATGCTTGAAAAGGGCCAAACATAGTTTTCCATTTTGGTTTTCTGACTCTAGATCTTTGCATATTTCATTGTAATACTTTAGTTTGTATTCTTGAGCTCTCCTTTGAAACTTTCTGTTCAACTCTTTTACTTCATCATTTCTTTGATATGATTTAGATATATTCAAGAAAAACTTTCAGTGTCTCTTTTACAACTATTTCATCTTTTCATTCCTCTCTTTTTAATGACCTTCTCTTTCTTTATGTATGATGTACTTGATGTCATCCTGTAAGTAGTCTGGTCTTTGGTCATTAATGTTAAATGGATCAAATCTATCTTTGAGATGGTCTCTATATTCACGTGGGATATACTCAAGGTTGTCAGGCTCTCACGGACATGTTTTAATTTTTTTCACCTTCAACTTGAACTCATGCATTAGCAATTGACATCTGTTCTACAGTCTGCCCTGGCCTGTTCTCAATGATGCTACAAGCTCTTCCATTGTCTTTTTCCACAGATGTAATCAATCTGAGTCTTGTGTATTCCATTTGGAAAGGTTAACATACAGTCACTGTTCATGTTGATAAAAAGGTATTTCCAATGATTAGTTCATTGATCTTGTAATATTCTATGATGTTATCTCTGGTGTTGTTCCTGTCACCATGGCTGTATTTTCTACTCATCTGTCTTTACTTTCAACTTTTACATTACAATCACTAATAATTATGAATGCATTTTGATTGCAAGTTTGATCAATTTCAGATTCCAGAAGCTAGTAAAAATGTCCAGTTTCTTCATCTTTTTCATTAGTGTTTCATGTTAGTTTTGAAGAACAGTCCTCTTAACTGGCCTTCCTTGCAGCTGTATGGTTATTATCCTATCATTGACAGTGCTATATTTCAGAATAGATCTTGAGATGTTTTTTGTTAATCAATGTGATGCTATTCCTCTTCAATTTATCATTTGTGGCTTAGTAGACAATGTAGTAGTTAAGTGCTACATCTACTAACCAAAAGTGGGCAGTTTGAATCTGCCAGGCACTCCTTGGAAACTCTAAGGAGCAGTTCTACTCTGTCCTATGGGGTCACTGTGAGTTGGAATTGACAGACAAGTGGTGAAATTAAGCTCCAGGTAAATACAAATGAAAGCCATAATTGGACATCATTTTACAACCACTGTTGTGGGTGTTGTCCAGCTGATTTCTGTATGACAGAAGAGAACTGCCTCACAGTATTTTCTTGGCTGTAGTTTTTGTTGAGGCAGACGGCCACTTCTCTCTCCTGAAGAGCCTCTCAGGAGGTTCTAACCATTGTTCTTTTGGTTAGCAGTTGAGTGCTTAACCATTGTGCTACCAAGGGTCCTTTCACAGCTACTGCAATGGCTTAAAGAGAAAATAAAACAATAAAAGAACACTTGTTGGAAAGGAAGTGGAAAAATTAGAATCCTAGACCATTGCTGACATCATATAAAATGAAGCAATTTCTGTGGAAAATAGTTTGGCAGTTCTCAGTGAGTTCAATTTATAGTTACTATGTGACCTATCAATTCTACATCTAGGTTTATATTTAAGTGAACTGGAAACAAATATTAACACAAATACTTCTATACAAATGTCCATAGCAGCACTATACAAATTAGTCAAAATTTGGAAACAAACTAAATGTTCATTAATGAATGAACTGATAAAATATGGTATATACGTACAATGGAATGTCATTAATCATGGAAAGGAAATTAAATATTAATATGTATTACATTATTAACTATACCAAATCATTCAACTGTGTGGATCATAGCAAATTATGGATAACATTGTGAAGAATAGGAATTTCAGAACACTTAACGGTGTTTGTGGGGAATCTGTATGTGGAACAAGAGGCAGACCAAGGGTGTAATGCATGTTTTAAAGTTAAGAACTGTGTGCATCAGAGCTGTCTCCTTTCACCATGCTTACTCACTCTGTATACTAAGTAAATAATCAGAGAATCTGGACTGTGTAAAGAAGAATAGAGCATCAGGATGGGAGGAAGACTAATTAACAGTCTGTGACACCCAGTAATACAGCCTCGCTAGCTGAAAGGGAAGAGGAATTGAAGCACTTCACTGTGGAAGATCAAAGACCATAGACTCAGTACGGATAATACCTCAACATAAAGAAAAAAAAATTCATCACAGTTGGACCACTGAACAACATCGTGATAAATGGAGAAAAGATTATCAAGGATCTGGAATCAACAGCCGTGGAAGCAGCAGTCAAGAAATAACAGGACGCATTGCATTGCACAGATATGCTGCGAGACCCCCCCCTTAAAGTGTTAAATAGCAAAGCTATTACCTGGAAGACAAAAATGCCCAGGACCAGAGCCATGGTATTTTCAATTGACTCACACAGACGTGAAAGCTGTGCAATGACTAAGAAAGACTGAATGTATTATCTAGCAGGGCTAGTCCCTGGAGGACACCAGGCTTGGTAAAGTAGAGGGTCAGAGAACAGGAAGAAGACCCCCACTAAGATGGACCGACACAGTGGCTGCAACAAGGGGATCAAGTGCAACAACGACTGCGAGCCTGGCACAGGACCAGGCTCTGTTTCATTCTGTAGTATGTAGAGTTTCTGGGAGTTGGAACCCATTGGATAGCACCTAACAACAACATTTTATATTTTTGTACAAGAGACTAGCCATGTGATTTTTAAGAAATATCTTCCACAGTTAAAACAAGTCTTCCTAGAACTGTAATTTTTCTTTTGTCTCCTGAGCCCTTGAATGATCTTTATTTGTCTGTCACTGTAGTGTCTTTTAATTTGAGAAATTAGGGAAACAGAATCCAGAAAACATGTCCTCAATCCTAGCTTTACCACTTAAAAATATTGAATGTGTTGTTGTTGTTGCTAGGTGCTGTTGGGTCAGTTCCGACTCATAGCGATCCTAAGAACAACAGAATGAAACACTGCCTGGTCTTGCACCTTGTCCACAATCGTTTTTACGCTTAAGTCCATTGCAGCGGCCACTGTGTCAGTCTATCTCGTGGAGGGTCTTCCTCTTTTTCACCTACCCTCCATGCTGCTAAGCACGATATCCTTCTCCAGGGACTGATGTTTCCTGACAACATGCCCAAAGTATGTGAGATGCAGTCTTGCCATCTTTGCTTCCAAGGAGCACTCTGGTTGTACTTCTTCAAGAATAGATCTATTTGTTCTTTCGGCAGTCCATCATCCAAAATATTTAATCTAGACTTGTAAAACTGTATTAATAATGACATATAAAGGAATAAAAAGGATATAATACCTACGAAGATGCTTAATACAATGCCTAACACATAAACCTACTGCTGTCTAGTCCGTTGTGACTCATAGTGACCCTATAGGACAGAGTAGAACTGCCCCATAGAGTTTCTAAGGAGTGCCTGGTGGCTTTGAACTGCTGACAGTTTGTTTACAGATGTGGCACTTAATCCACTACATCACCAGAGTTTCCATGCCTAACACATAGTAGAAAAAAATGAGTTTTATTAACTGTGTTGATAATCTATGACACTTGTATTTCCTTTGACTACACACACACACACACACACACACACGCATACATGCAGAGGGCAAAAAGCGTATCTTGACAGCTAGAATAAACAGGTGTTATTTTAACAGATAACATTAGAATGAACATTTAAATTTCCTTTATTCTGTCCTCAATCTTCTTATGTAGCCTTATTTACAGAGGCTGCCACTGTCAGTGCTGTGTTTGTTTTTCTGTTATAGCTTTACTATGTTAATATGCTTATCACTTGTCCGTATGATTTGTAAACAATATTTGAAATGATTTTGTTTTGGTTGTTTAAAAGACACAGAAAGTAAGTCTCCCTGTTCATGTTTAACAAATCACATAACAGTTCAGAAAAGCATAACATAGATATGGAGGACAGATGCATTATTATAGGATGTTTATCATATATAACTTCTTAGCATTATCCATGTGTGAAGAAACATTGATGTAATTCAAAGACTGTTCTTATTGCCTGCATGACATCTGAAACTTTGGTCTCAATCGTAATATCCTTAAGCACCAGTAATTGCTCATGTCAAAGGAAATCTTTATATGACTGGCTCCATGAGACCAGGATGTTTATATTGTTCACTTAAATATTCTTGTGAATGATTAGTTTATTCAACACAGTAATTGAAAAGTTATTGAGTGTATTAAAATATTAGTATTTTAAGTATTAGGGATTGGGATATACCAGTTGAAAGAATAGATGAGAACTCCTTCCCTCTTCTGGGAAAAGAATGGGAGATAGATTTGGAAAGTATAAATAGAATAGTCTAGAAATTTGTTGTGGCTCCAGAAGCTAAAGCTGAGTGAGTACAAGACAGCCACATATGCAACTAGTCAGAATATATAGTATGTTAGATTAAAATTATTCCTCCAAAGAAAAATAATTCAAGGAATTGGTAGATTTCTCACAAAGCTAGATGGGATGTTTGATTTCTTCTCTTAATGCCGTGTGAGTGGTGCATTTATAGACAAATCTCTTCTATCACTGTAAGAACTCCTTTCAAATGATTTTTCCATTTAATTCAGACAAGACCATTTTTTAAAAAGCTGTGTCTTAAATATATACATATATTTACCAAAAATATCTCCAAAGTTTCTTTGGGAAATATTTTGATATCTGTGTATGATACCATAATCTTCAAAGTTGTCACTCTACTTTCTTGATCCATTTAAATCCCAAGAGTTGTATGAGAAGAGTGACATGAGCTGAGACATCATAGAAGTTTTACAGGACCTTGTAAATTTTATTAGGAAAGCACTTTGGAGTAAAAGTTGCCTCAGCACTTTCATTTTCATCCCCAATTTCAACCTCTATAAAAAGTAAGAACTCTCAGTTCCCTTTCAAAGTCTTAAGCCCGAAACAAGTCACTCCCTTTAGCTTACTTCTAGTTTTGTTTTAACTCTAGTGGAAAGAAAACAAATGATGACAACATATGCCTTTGATTTTTCATGTAAATCACCACTTAATATCTGCATTAAATCATATGATATAGACTGTAGTTACTCAGTGCCTTTTTAATATCATCTTCAGCAATGTCTCTGAATACTTTTGGGAAACTGAAATTTAAAAACTGATTCTAATGCATGTATAATATAGATTAAATAATTACACATATTTTTGTGGTTTTTGTTTGTTTTATTGTTCTTTAGATGAAGGTTTACAGGACAAACTACTTTCTCATTGAGCAATTAGTACACATATTGCTGTATGACATCAGTTAATGAGGTCAACACTCGCCCTTCTCAAAATTGACTCCCTATTACCAGCTTTCCTGTCCCATCCTGACTTTTAGGGTTTGCCTGTGGGTTGGTGTGCCCCTTTATTCTTATTTTGTTTTCTAGGCCAGTCCAATTTTTAGCTGAAGGGTGAACCTCTGTATTGACTTCATTACTGACCTGAAGAGGTATCTGAGGTCCACACTTTCAGAGTTTTTCCAGTCTCTGTCAATTAGAATTTTGTTCTACATTTTTCTCCATTTGTGTTTGGAACCCTCTGTTGTGATCTCTGTCAGAAAACTCAAGATTCTAACCAGGAACCATCTAGTTGTGCTGGATTCAGTCTGCTAGTGGCCTTGGTAGACCTCGTCCATCAGTCCTTTGGATTCATCTTTCCCTTTTTTCTTTAGTTTTCTTCATTCTTCCTTGATCTCAAAGAGTTAAGGCCAGCAGAGTATCCTAGATGGGTAGGCATGGGCTTTTAAGACCCCAGGTGCTACTCATCGAAGTAGAATGTGGAACATTTTCTCCATAAACTACATTATGCTGATTGAGCTAGGTGTTCCCTCAGACCACGGTCCCCACAGCTCTCAGCTGAGCAATTTGGCCCCTCAGGAAATGTGGACATGTTCATGGACCTTCCAGGACGTTGCCGTGTACAAGTTGTGCTAGTGTCCCCAGTACTATTATGCACTGTCTTATCCTTCATCAGAGTTATCACTCATCTGCTGTCAATTTAATGTTTTTCCAACCTGACCCCTCCTCTCTCTGATAACCATCAAAGACTGCTTCTTTTTATCTGTAAATCTTTTTGTGAGTTTTTGCAGTAGTGGTCTCATACAGTATTTGTCCATTTGTGATTGACTTATTTAATTCAGCATAAAGACCTCCAGTTTCCTCCCTATGAGATGACGTTCAGTTTTACAGCAACATTTATTAAAAAGATTGTCTTTTCCCCCATTTGATGGACTTTGTGCCCTTGTTGAAGATCAGGAGACTCTAGGTAGATGGATTTATATCTGTGTACTCAATTATATTCCATTGATCGGTGTATCTGTCATTGGGCAAGTCGTACCAGGCATCTTTGTCTCTAAGGTGTGCCTCTTGGCACTTAGGCCTCTTGGCTATGCTTAGGCCATTTGTATTCAATGTAATTAGTGATAATTGTGATTTTATTGTTTCCATATTGCAATGCTTTTTTATTTTATTTTATTTTATTGTGGTGCTGACATTTTCTTTGTTCCTCTTTTCTGTACTGAATTTCCTTGCTTTGTGGATTATTTATTCATTACTTTTGTTTTTGTAAATGTTGCTTTTGTGGAGACTTTATGTTTTCCTGCATTATTTTGATGAGTAGGTTTATCAACATTCTTTGTGTTTACTTTGAAATTTACCCTTACCTTTCTGAGTTTGAACCATTCCGTTATTTCTTTGTATCATCTTGCCTTCTACTCCATTAGAAACTTGAGTACTTATACTGTTTATTCCCTCTTTTATTGTTTTGATGCTGTTGTTATTTTCAGATTAACCTCCCTAGTTTCTTGTTTAATTCTTTTGGATTTGGATAGTCCTTGAGAGTTATTTTCATAAACTGGCATCTGGTTGTATCACGCATAATTCTCAAGTTGTCTTCGTTTTCCTTCGCTCTTTTATCTGATTTTTCCCTTGGAGCTGTATTCAAGTGTTTAAGTTTGCTGATCCAGTGTTCCATCATTTCAAACCTGCTCCTCAGCCATTCTATGATACTACCCATTTCTGAAATCGTGTTGTTTACCCTTTAGATTTCTAATTGTTGTTTTTGTATGATTTCTAGCTTGAATGTATTTTGGTATTTGTTGTCTATATTATGTTCATAAATGTTTACATGAATTTGTCTGTTTTATCTTCATTTTCGCCTGCTATTTTGCTTCAACTCTTAGATAGTTCTGTATATTAGAGATATAGATTCCCTGACACTAATTCTAGTGTCTTTTCTTCTACTGGAAAGTGGTAAGTCTTCTGATATTTTATTTTGGACACCTACTGGAATCATCCTGTCCTTTTATCATCATTATATGTTTTGATATTGTCTGCTGTCTTTGGGCCATTCTGTAGTTATCTTTGTTTATTGATTATAAACCTGTTTGTTTTATCCTGCTTTTTTGTTTTGTTTAGTTATGTCAGAGCAGATGGGCTGTACATTTTTCATTGTTGGCTGGACTGTTGTCACCTATGCCATCTCTTTGTCCAGTGATGAGGCCCTGTTTCTCAGCTATGGTGCAGCAGGGCAAGTCTAGCTGAAGAGGGGTTGCTGAGATCGTTGGTTGTGTCGTGTACTAGAGCTGACAGGGCAAGCAAGGAATCGCTGATGGACAGGCCCCAGCAGACTGTGCCTGTGGTGCCTGGGAGTGTGACGTTCAGCATATTGCGGTGATAGACAGGAAGGAGCAAGAGGCATGAAGATGGACTTGGGAAAGAGGAGAGGAGGGATGGAAAAACAGAGGACCAAACAAACAACAAAAGCAATGCTAAGGGAGCTTATTGTTGGATAGAAGAAATGAAAAATGGAGAAAACATAAAAAAGATTTTTTAAAAAAGAGGAAGTGAAAGAAAAACAACGAGTTATAAAGTTGGAAAAGAAAGGTCCCTAGGAGGTCCTGCCAGTGCTGCTGTGAAGACCAGGGATATGTCTCCCAGGCTGCATCACACAGTGTGGCTAGAAGGGCTGTAGATGTCACCCAGTGACAGGTATTCAGGAGATAGGAAAAGATGGTAAGTATAGAGAGACCAGACCTGAGAAATGAAGACAGGAAGAAAACAGAGAAAGCTAAAGAAGAGAAAGAAAAAAAGAAATGCCCTCAAGGATCCCACTCATGTGGAAGCCTAGATTCGAGCTGGGAGTCCTAAGCCACGTAGAACAGCGCACGTAGAAAGGACTACCAACCCATGAAAAGAAACATTAACGGGGGAGAGCAGAAAAAAACAAAATAAAAAAGCGAAGCCAAAAAAACAAACCAAACCAAAAAGAGCTCTGCTGATTCCACCAGTGTGACAGCTTGGGTGAGAGGAGGGAGTCCCCAGCAAAATGACACTTCATAGTCCTTCAGGAAGAAGAGATAAAGACAGTACATGGAGTCAGGTCTTCAAGAGGAAGGATGAGGAGGTGATGGGAAACATGAAACAAACAAACAAAAAATAGAAAAGAAAAAGGAAAAAAGCAACACCAACAACAGACAAATAGCACCCAGGAAGCTGACCCTTGGTAGGGGGTGGGTAGAACTCTGTGGCAGGGGTCTAGTGAGCTTCCTCCTCCCCAAGAGACTATAACTGGCAGGAAGAAGAGGAAGCTGAGGGGGTGAGGAGGGCGAGGGTAGGCAATCATTTATCGCTGGCTACCAGATGATCTGTGTCCTGCTGGAGCTCCTGACTATGCTTTTGTATACTGCCTATCTTCTAGTGTCCAGTGTGGGTAGGGCAAATCCCACAGCACATCCACTGCCCTTCAGGCTGTCTGAGCCACTGCAGCTAGCCAGGAGGCTTCGGAGTTGGAGCAGCAGGGACTAGACAGGGGATGGAAAGTTGTGTATCCCTGGTTATCAGGTGCTTCATCTTCTGCTGAGGTTTATGTGAATCTGCTTTCCTGTGCTCCTTGTCTCTTGCTCTGACAGAAGTCCAAAATGGCAAATCTGTGCTGGGTTAGCTGATAGGGACTTCCATTCATATCTGTTTGTCTTTGTTTTGCTTATTTGGGGGAGTTTTTGGTGTTGAAAGCTGGCATGGTGTTTCCATGTATGGCCTCCAGTTTTGAAATACCTAATAACTCAGAATTATTCCATTGTTTGACTTGACAGCACTTGGCTTGGTTTCACATGCGTAGGGAAGACTGTGAAAGTTTGAAAAATTGCATTCTTCAGTGATGTAGTGCATATACTCAAGTGAAGGTCAAAAGAACCTGCAGAGTGACCAAAATTCCCGTGAGAAATAAAACAAAACCCTGTAGCCCTTCAAGAGATAATATCAATACTTTTTTTTTTCCTATTTATTGGAGTATACTATGAGAAATATTGTTTTTGTAGCATAAGGGTCTGTTTTTGTTTTTGTCATGTGAATGTATACATAAGGTGCTGCGTCCAAGTTTCTCCAATAAAGGGAGAAAAGATATCACACTGAAATGATGTAGTTTTGCATGACACAGTTACATGGTAAATTATTATAAATACAAAAACAAAAACCACTACTCACTACATTTTGACTGGAAAGCACTGTATTGATAAAGAGAGGAATATAATTTTAAACACCTAAAAGATAGTTTACAAGCACTTATGGAATTTTACTAGTGATAAAACACTGCTGGTAGCTCTAACCAGAATGGTTAATTGCATTCTATTACCTGAATTTTCTGGAGAACATATACCATGAAAGCCAGATTCTACAGTGAAAAATGCCAAGATTCTTACACTTACACTCTATAGTTCTCCCTCCTATTCTAGCTAAAATTAGTTATCATTTGGTATCATGTAAAATTAAAATTTCTTGAACAGCAGAAACAAAGAAAAAGGAAATAGAGAAAAGTAAATATTATTTAGAATACTAAAGTAACTAATTCAGACCCAAAGGAATATTGTTGTTATTGCCAAGCCAAGTGCTGTTGAGTGGGATCCGACTCATGGTGACCCTAGGGGCAAATATTAAACGAGGTGCTGTCAAGTTGGTTCCAACTCACAGCAACCTTAGGTTGAGCCATCTATTGAACAAAACACTAGCTAGTTCTGTGCTATGCTCAGTTATTTTTATGGTTAAGTCAATTGTTGGCGGCTACTGTGTCAATTTGTCTTGTTGAGATTTTCCTCTTTATATTTGGTATCACTTAATAGTCAAAAATAATATTAAAATAATATTATTTACAGAGTGGAGACTAGGATGAAAATTCAGCTCCTGATATGAGAAAAGTGTATTGAATTAAATAAAAAATTATTTCTATGTGATATTGATATAAAAAAACTTAACATTTGAAAGATTGTATGTTATCTTCCAACATTATTGTGAATACTTTTAATGTAAGTAAGCCTAGAATCTACAACATCTGCCTGACATATTTTGGTAGACTAATCAGGGAAGTCATTTGCTTTCAGAAATTTCTGCTCCCTTCTTGGAGGAGTCACATTTATGATGACAGTGAGACTATCATTATTGTTATCATCATTCTCATTTTTATAACCATGCTTATGGTCATTATATCACTTGTTACCTTTATACAGTACTACATTGTTTCCAAAGTATAATTGGAGATATACTGCTATTTTTTAATATTACAAAATAGATTTCTAAAAATAATATGCAAAATTACAGTCTTATCGTTCTGTTTTAAATGTAAGAACTGATTTGGTTACTTCATCAGTTAAATGTCTTGTACAAATCACCTTAATTCTTAGTAAACCAGATGGCAGTTAGAAACCTAACTAATCACAGATCAGTTTGTTTAACTAATCACAGATTAATCACTACTCATATTCAGCAGAAGCCACAGTGCACCAGAAAGGCTGTAAAAATCAAGTAAGGAATGTAGCTACCTATAAAACTGACTTTGATAAATAGTGTCTGATACTTTAAAGTTTAGTATCTCTGTGGGTGATTACTGCTTCATAGCTCACCTTTAGATCTATGGCTAAGGAACTCTTCTATGTCCTAATTACTCCTGGGGATACGAGGTACATCACTAGCTAAGTTTCTAAGTACTCTGAGAAGAAAAGAGACAATAATCATTGTGAAGACTTACTTGATTTACTCTAATAAACTTTTTGGCAACAACATATAAGAAAAAGTCAGCCATTTTTCTGTTTCTTGCTTGCACGCACTCTCATTCTTATTCCTAGAGCATTGTTACACTAAGAAATAAAATTTCTACTATATAACTGCAAGCTCTGGCTAGCACTAATTGCCAAGATATAAAATTAAAATAGAAACAAGTAATTGTCTTTATCCACATACACTCTGCACTGAGCCAAGCCAGCCAGCCAAGTGCCGTCAAGTCGGATCCGACTCATGGCGACCCAATAAACATTATTTCTCCCTCACTTTCTGGTCTTTGTATTACAGCTCATGATATTTTCCCTCTATCTGGGTAGGCCATTTTCCCCTTCACTTTTTTAACCAACCAATGTAAACTTATGAGTCTTTTAGAGAGTGACCCAAATATTTCTTCCTCCAAGTTCTTTTCCAAATTCAATAAATGATTCATGCTGCTAATAATAAATAAGCCAGCCAATAAATACAAGTCATTTTATAAGTCTATGTTATGGAATTAAACAAAATTCTGTGAAGAGTCAAAACAGACACTGCTCTTGTTCTTACCTGTCGTGTCTGCGCAATAGGTAAGTGTTGGTTGCTCTGCCCTTGAGCTATGTGCATACCTGACCAGCTCTTTATCTCTTCTAGTACTCTATTGTGAAAACTGCTACACAGGGTTTCAAGGAGCACCTTGTGCATTGCACTGCCTGTCTTTTGATTAGTAGCCGTAGTTCCTAACCACTATACCACAAAGATTTCTATTCTAGTATAACACCAAATCCAATGCTACTGAGTCAATTTCAACTCGTAACAACCAGATAGACGGTGTAGAACTACCCCAGAGTTTGCGAGGAACACCTGGCAGTGCTAGACTCAGTCTAGTGGAGGCTGTGGTAGATGTGGTCCATTAGTCCTGTGAACTAATCTTTGCCTTGTATCTTTAGTTTTCTTCGGTTTCCCTTGCTCATAAAGGAATGAGACCGGCAGAATATCCTAGATGGCTGCTTACAGACTTTTAAAACCTAAGGCACTACTCACCAAAGCAGAATGTAAAATATTTTCGTTATAAACTAAGTCATGACAGTTGAGTTAGATGTTCTCCATGACCAAGATCCCCAGAGAAGATATAACGTGCAAAAAAATAAGCTGGTCATACAGAAACTATGTAATTTAGATCATGAAAAGGTACTTCATATAATTATACACCAAGGAAATACATGTTAAAATGACAATCTGATACACTTATTAAATTAAATCTGATACACGTATTAAAACGTCTAAACTTAAAAGATTGACTACCTCACGTGTTGACAAGAAGGTAGAACATATGTAACACTCATACCTGACTGGTGGTTGTATAAAAGCGGTGCGTCTTCTTTCAAACAAAGATTTTAATATTGTAAATACTAAACATGTATGCCCAATCCATTAAATTAAATGACCCAATCATTTCACTGACATATAGTTACCTAAAAGAAGTGAAAACAGACGTCCATAAAGTTTCCAGCACATAAGTCTTAATTGCATCTTTGTTTTATTGACCAAAAACAACCTAAATCTCTGTTAATAGGTGACTGGATAAATTAATTTTTGTATATCAATACAATGGAATACCTCTCAGCTTATATTAAAAAAGAAGGTAAACAATTGATACATGGAAAAATATGAATGAATCCCAATTATTCTGTATAAAATAAGTAAAAAAAATACTGTATAAGTTAATTTATATAGAAGTCTAGAAGATATCAACTACTCCGTACTGACTGAAATTAGATCTATTGTTGCTGTGGGATAAGGGAGTTATGTGTCGTGGATAAGATAAATCTGAAGTAGATGATGGACAAGCTTGTTATCTTTATTGCAGTGATTATCTAATGGCAGTATAGATGTCAACACATTTAAAATCATGTACTTTAAATGTGTGCATTCTATTGTAAGTCAATTACGTATCCACAGTTTTCATTAAAAAAAAAAAACTCAAAGAAATGTGTTGTACTAAATATGTTAATTTGTAATTTTATGTGGCGTGACTTTGGTTTTATTCCATTATTTCATCTTCAGTTGAGTCTTTGAGTTTGAAGCTGTCTTTTTAAGACAAAATATATAATTATTTTCTCTTTATTAAATATATTTTACATGTAATTGTGACAAATACCAATGAAAATACTAGATAAAATTACTGTGTAAAAAGTAAATTGTTATAATGGATCAGCCCCTAGGGTCGCCATGAGTCGGATCCTACTCAAAAGAATCTCTAGAGTTATGTAAAATATGCTAGATTACTTTCTAATAAAATGATAAAGGAAATAGTTACTGCTTTAAATACATTCCATTTCATAATATTACTTTCCTATTGACTTTCTTCTTTGAATCACTGCTTTTCTGGTAATGGACTACAAAACACATACAACATTTTGGCAATGAGTGAAATCCAATGACATATAACTATTTGTTACAGAAGTGAATGTAAGCAATACTGAACAATACTGTTTTACTTACTTCTGTTAGAATTTCCAACTTGTTAACCCCAACTTGTTAATCTGGTTCTTTGCGGCACTTTTTTCTACAAATGAATTCAAATGTTCAAACATAAGCTATCCAAGGTTATTATACTTCTGCAAATCATGTATTAACTTGTTGTTGTTGTTATTGGGTGCCATCGAGTCAGTTCCAACTCACAACAACTCCAGGCACAACAGAACAAAACACTGCCAGGTCTTGTGCCACTTCCATAATCATTTTTATGCATAAACCCATTGCTGTTGCCACTGTGTCAATCCATCTCATTGATGGTCTTCCTCTTATTTGCAGATTCTCCTCTATACAGCTCGAAGGCACTTGGCTTTTGGCCACTATACAACACATTATGTTCTTCTCTAGGAACTGATCCTTCCTGACAATATGTCCAAAGTATGTAAGACTCAGTCTTGCCATCTTTGCTTCCAAGGAACACCCTGGTTGTCTTCTTGCTGAACAGATCTGTTTCTTCTTTTGTCAGTCTGTGGTACATTCAACATTCGTCTCCAATACCAAATTAAAAGGCATCAATTCTTCTATCTTCTTTGTTGTCCAGCTTTCATATGCATATGATATGATTGAAAATACCATGGCTTGGGTTGGGAGCACTTTAGTTTTTGAGGTGATGTCTTTACTTTTGAATACTTTGAAGAAGTCCTTAGTAGCAAATTTTCCCAATGCAATGCATCTTTTGATTTCTTGACTGCTGATTTCATGGGGTGTTGATTGTGGACCCAAGTAAAATAATATCCTTGACAACCTCAATCCTTTCTCCATTTATCATAGTGTTGCTTATTGGTCCTGTTTTGAGGATTTTTGTTTTCTTGATGTTGAGGTGCAATCCATACCGAAGGCTGTGGTCCTTGATCTTCATCAGTAAGTGTCTCAAATCTTCTTTACTTCCAGCAAGTAAGGTGGTACCGTCTGCCTAACACAGGTTATTAACAAGTTATCTTGCAATCTCGATGCCTTGTTCTTCTTCATATAATCAAGCTTCTTGGATTCTTTGCTTGGTACACAGATTAAAAAGGTGTGGTAAAAAGATACAACTCTGATGTACACCTCTCCTGATTTTAAACTATGCAGTGTCCCCTTGTTCTGTTTGTGTGACTGCCTCTTGATCCATATACAGGTTCTTTAAGAGCACAGTTAGGTGTTCTGGAATTCCCATTCTCTGCAACATTAGCCATAATTTAGCATGATTCACACAGTTGAATGCTTTTGTGTAGTCAATGAAGCACAAACATTTTTTTCTGGCATTCTTTGCTTTCAGTCAAGATCCATTTGACATCAGTGATAATATCCCTGGTTCCATGTCCTCTTCTGATTCCACCTTGGATTTCTGGCAGCTCCTTGTCAATATACTGTTGTAGTCACTTTTGAATGATCTTGAGCAAAATTTTGCTTGCATGTGATAGCAGTGATATTATTCGGTAATTTCCACATTTGGTTGGATCACCTTTCTTTGGAATAGGCATAGTTATGGATCTCTTCCAGTCAGTTGGCATAGACGAATGAGCACTTCCATTGCTGCATCTGTTTGTTGAAATATCTCAGTTGATACTCTATAAATTCCTGGAGGATTAATTTTTGCCAATGCCTTCAATGCAGCTTCGACTTTTTCCTTCTGTACAAATGGTTCCTGATCATGTGCTGCCTCTTCAGCTGGCTGGACACCAACCAGTTCTTTCTGGTATAATGACTCTGTGTATGCCTTCTATCTTCTTCTGATGCTCCCTGAGTCATTTAATAGTTTCCCAATAGAATCCTTCACTGTTGCAACTCAAAGCCTGAATATTTTCTTCAGTTCTTGCAGCTTGAGGAATGCAGAATGTGTTCTTCCCTTCTGATTTTCCATTTCCAGCTCTTTGCTCATGCCATTAATACTTTCTTTTGTGCTTTCTAGCTCCTCTTTGAAATCTTCTGTTTAGGTCTTTTACTTCACCATTCCTTCCTTTTGCTTTAGCTACTTGACATTCAAGAGCAAGTTTCAGAGTCTCTTCTGACATCCAATTTGGTCTTTCTTGCTCTCTTCACGGATGATGTCTCTGATGTAATTCTACAATTCATCCAGTCTTCAGTCATTAGTCATCAACACATCAAATCTGTTCTTGGGATGGACTTTAAACTCTGGAGGGACATACTCAAAGTCATACTTTGGCTCTCATGGACACTTTCTAATTTTCTTCAGTTTCAATTTGAAAGTGCCTATGAACAATTGATGATCTGTGCCTCAGGTAGCACCTGGTCTTGTTATGAGTGCTGATATGGAGCTTTTCCATCATCTTTTTCACAGATGTAGTCTGGTTCCTGTGTATTCCATCTGGTGAGGTCTATGTGTACAGTCGCTGTTTGTGTTGGTTAAAAAGGGTATTTGCAGTGAAAATGTTGTTAGTCTTGCAAAATTCTATCATGTGATCTCTGGCATTATTTCTATCACCAAGGTCATATTTTCCAACTACTGATCCTTCTAATTTGTTTCCAACTTTTGCATTCCAGTCACCAGTAATTATCCATGAATCTTGATTGCATGTCCAATCAATTTCAGACTACAGAGCTGGTAAAAATCTTCAGTCTCTATATCTTCGGCCATAGTGGTTGGTGCACAGATTTGAATAATATTCCTGTTAACTGGCCTTCCTTATAGGTGTGTGTATATTATCCTATCACTGACAGCATTGTACTTCAGAACAGATCTTGAAATGTTCTTTTTGATGATGAGTGCAGCACTGTTCCTCTTCAAGTTTTCATTCCCAGCATAGTAGACGATATGCTTGTTGATTCAAAATGGTCAAATACTGGTCCATTTCAACTCACTAATGCCTAGGATGTCAATATTTATGCATTCCATTTCATTTTTGACAACTTCCAATTTTCCTATATTCATACTTCATGCATTCCGTGTCCTAATTAATAATGGATGTTTTTAGCTGTTTCTTCTCATTTTGAGTCATGCAGCATCAGAGAATGAAGATCCATAGTACTAAATGGTAGTAGTACTTTGCACTACTAACGTATAGTGCAAAGCAAATCTACACTTTTTTGTGTTCTACTCTCTACAGGGGGGATAAAACAGGATAATCTGTTTCCTGATAAAGGCATTACTTTCTGTATCCCTGTTTCACAATTTCCATTATCCACAACAGTTCCTTAACTGAGGAAATCAAATTTGTACCATCCTGGCATGTATCACTAAGCTTAGAGAGTATCTAAGCACTGAAGACTATTAGATATCAATGTACTCTAGCTGTAACATCCATCAGTTCATTGGTTTTCAGGTATGATGGAGCTTATTTGTTGACTTAATGTAAATTGCCTTCCTTTTACAATACTCTTTGCATGTCTCTCTTGAAACCTGATGCTTACTGTAAGAAGGTATCTTCAAATTGAAAGGGATACATTTTGTTCAAAGACAAAACAAATTTAGGTTTTTCTTTTTATTCCAAATTACAGCATTAGGAACCTCTCAAAACAGAAAGGACGGCTCGGAGTAATCTCTGCTCCTGGCCGCCTCCTGATTTCGGTTAATAAGCTGTAACTCAGTTTGTCCACAGTGTCCCACCACCACCACCGCCACTACCATCATCACTATCATCATCACTCCCCGAGACTAATTGTAAGACACTTGAGAAATCTTATTCAAGTGGTAATCATATAACTGAAAATATTACTTTTCCTACAAAGTAAATAAAAGTTTGCACTTCTAGAGTCATTCTGTACATTACAAATTTTTATTCATCTATCCATTAAAAAACACCCACTGCCATCAAGTCAGGTCCAGCTCATAGAGACCCTATAGGTAAGAGTAGAACTGCCCCATAGAATTTCCAAGGATCACCTGGCAGATTTAAATTGCCAACATTCTGGTTAGCAGATGTAGGACTTAACCTACCATGCCACCAGGGACTCCCATCTATCCACAACAAACTGAAATGTAATTTCCTCAATGATGGCTTGTCTGAATTCCTCAAGCCTAGTCTATTTCAACTCTCAAATCCCGTGTGACACTGATTCTAGCACAAATTAGAAAGTTTCTCAAATTATATCACAAAGATTTAGGGGTATACTTCTTCCATCTATGTTATGGATTCCTCAAAATCAGATGCCCTGTCATAGGTACATTCGCATTTCCAGTTTCTTGCTCACTGCCTGGCTAAAAATAATTTGTCAATAAACTTCAGTGAATAACTGAGTAGATAAATAAAGCTGCTTATGGAGGATCTTTATACTTACCTATGTGGAAATCTCATTGACATAGTAGTTGAGTGTTATGGGTGCTAACCAAAAGGTCAATAGTTTGAATTCATCTACCTTGTTCTGTAGGGTCACTAGGAGTCAGAATTAACTAGATGGCAATGGGTTTTGTTTGGATTTGGTGTGTGTTATTTGATATTATCTAACAGTATAACATCAGCATCAAGAGAACAAAAATCCTTAGCAATAAGCAACCAGTAATTAACATCATGATAAACAGAGAAAAAAATTAAGTTGCCAATGATTTCATTTTACTTGAATCCACAATCAACACCCACGGAAGCAGTAATCAAGAAATCAAAAGACTCATTGCAGTGGGAAAATCTGCTGCAAAAGGTCTCTTTAAAGTGTTCAAAAAACAAGTTGCCATGTGTAAGATGAGGGTTTGCCTGACCCAAGCCATGGTGTTTTCAACTGTATCATATGCATGTGTAACCTGGGCAATGAATAAGGAAGACAGAAGACAAATTGATGCCTTTGGATTGTAGTGTCAGAGAAGAGGATTGACTATACCATGGACTACAAAAAGAACAACAGATTTGTCTTGGAAAAAGTACAACAAGAGTGCTCCTGGGAAGCAAGGATGGTGAGACTATGTCTCACATACTTTGGACATGTTGATGGGAGGGATCATTCCCCAGAGGAGGACATTGCGCTTGCTAAGTTACAGGGTCGCGGAAAAAGAGGAAGACTGATGACAGGATGATACAGAGGGTCATCAGAACTGAGTCAAGAACATCTAAGTACAAAAATAACAGAACAACAAGGAGCCCAGGTACAGCAGTAATTAAGCACTCAGCTGCTAACCAAAAGATCAGCAGTCCAAACCTACTAGCCACTCCGTGGGAGAAAGATGTGGTAATTTGTGGCCAGAAAGATGTATCACCTTGGAAACACTATGGGACAGTTCTACTCTCTTCTATTAGCTTTGCTCCAAGTTGGAATCAATGAAATAACAATAAATTTGGTTTGGTTTTAAAAAATTGAACCATATCTTATTCCCTGAAGATTTACCAGCAAAAACTTCATTGTCTCTGAGAATGCACAAAATGATTATTATATACAATTAGACATTTTGTTGTTGTCGTTGTTTTTGTTGCTGTGCTGAAACATTTGGCAACTCTTTCTGTGTTTGAAAGCACTCTTTTAAAAATTCACACACCTAGCCTTTAGGGTTAGTTTTATTTTTAACCAGAGGCATTAACTTTGCTGCCAGCTGTCTTAAATTTTGTGACAAGTTAATTTTAAACATAAGACTGTCAGTGTTTTTAAATTAAGTTTAGGATCTAGTAATGTGGTAAGGGTCAATCCAGTGGATTTGCTTTGAGGTAAAGGAACTGCCTGTGGGGAGCTAATTAAGGAAAATCCTTACCCCTCTCCCCAGCGGTGTTCTTGAGGCATTCTCGTGTCTATTTAACGGTGTCATGAGCAGGGCTTTGAGCCACGGTCCCTGTTTTAGCACATACTGTGAGATCTTAAACCAAGTTACCAAACCCGTCTGAGCTGCAATTTACTTATAAAAAAGATAGGAACTTTTCATGGTCTTATTGTGAGAAATGAAAGAAATAATGCATGTAAAGTATACAGCATAAAAAACAAATATAAATTTCAAGAAGTAGAAATGTAGTATCTTAACAGTATCCTCATTTTAAAGTTGAAATGTTTATGTTTTGTTGAGGGGGAGAACTGAAAAATGTTCCTTAAACTAGTTAAAGTAGCTTCTCACTAAAAGCTTAAAACTATATAAATCAGTATTTATAAAATAATTAGAAAAAGCCACAAAGACATATATACCTCAAAGAGCTAGAAAAAGTCATTATTTTAAATTAAAAGTTACTTTAAACAATTTTATTGAAAATCTGTAGTGGTATATATTGAGGGTTATTTTAGCAAGCATTCTCAGAAAACATCAAAAATACAGTTTTTCTGATAATAGTAATAAATCCTAAAATCAGAAAACTCAGATTTTCACCTCAATTTTCCCTGAAAATTTGTGTTGGAATGAGATGATTTCATGTTTCCTACCTTTGTACAGAGCAGAGCTATAACATTAAAGGGAAAATTTATCCCTCCTCTGCCTCAGAGAATTCTTGAGCAGCAGACCCTATAACTCTTAAGTACCTACCCAAGCTGTTTAACAGACATAAGAAATATTACATCGGTATGTGTGTATGTATCTATGTATGCATATACATATGAATATGTGTGTACATGCATATATGTATTTGATTATATATATATACTTTATATACATTCTTTTATCTATTTAACTATTTTTACTTTAGAACACTAATAAAACGAGCTTGACTTGGGGAGGTGAGGCCAAGATGGCAGACTAGACACATGTCTCCTCAATTCCCTCTGAGAATTAATGCCTGGAGTGATAATTGAACAGAGCAGTGTGGACATCCAGGGAGCCCTAGGATCTGGCACAAGGCTGTCAGATTATACTATGCACCAGAAATGGAGTAGCTACACCTCTCAAAGACAAGGCAGCAGTGCTGAGTCCTACTTCTGCTGACTCACTTTGGGGGAGGACTGCAGGTACTGATGCCTTCTTCTGGGAGGTGAGGGCTGGGCATGAGTCAGCTAATATGCTGAACTGTACTGTTAAGTAAACAGCATATAGTACAGCAGAGAGACTGTGCTTGGGATAGACGCATTTGGAGAACTCAGATGCTGACTGAGGACACCACTGCCCCTCTACCCACTCTTTTCTGAGCTGTGCCATAGATTCTGCTGTTTCACAGCAGGGAGAGCAGCTTGGGCAAGATGCCATCTTGATTGGCTAGGACATGGAGTCACCCACCCACAGGCTTAGCTTGGGCTAGTTATTGCAGAGCAGCAATCCCTGTCTAGAGTTATGTATGAGCCTGATAGAGGATAGCAGAAAGTCCATAACTCTCACTACTTTGAACCACATCACAGCATCTGAGAATGGCCTGTGAGGTGCTTTCATTGTCAGCCAGAGGTGAGGCCTGCAACACCAGAGGGCCTGACTGATTTCGACAGCTCTTCACTAAGCTATAAAGTACCTTTTAAAAATAAGACCACCTAAAGAACTGACTGCTGAGCTTCCTGGCAGCATCTCCTCCACACTTCACTGATCCACATCATAGCATCAGCTGACAGCCTGTGAGTGACTCCAAAAATAGGGCACCATCTTTGCCAGCCAGGAGGCAGACTTAGGCATTCCGGAATGTCCACTTGGGTCCAGTCACCAGGTACACAAAGGTGGCTGGTGACCAATTCCCCACTTAGAACTGCACCTCAGCCCCTGCTGAGGTAACACTAGAGAAAACCAACAACTTCTAGATAGCACAAAGGCAACAAACAAGCTAACCATTTAAAGAAACAGTTTGCCATGGCTCCAGAAAAATTCTCAAAGAATCAAAAAATTCACAGATGAATAACTCTTTCTGAAACTATTGGAGGTAGAGTACAAAGTAATTATATAGAGAGCCTTTCTAGAGATTAAACAAAATGCAGCAGAACAAAATCAAAATGTAAGCAAGTTATACGGACTTATTTCCATCAATGATCTGAAACCCAGTAGATCAATAACAAAATTACAGAATTAGATAATTAAATCCAAAGACAAAAGAGCAAAATTGAGGAATTAGAAGCCAGAGTTAGTGAGGTTGAGGCTATCTGACACCAGCATTAATGAGAAGAACTCAGAGAAAAGAAATAAGAAGAATGAAGAAGCATTAAGAAACATGTGGAACTCTATTAAGGGGAATAATCTATGAATAATTGGAGTTCCTGAACAGGTAGGGATAGCTGAAAATATGGAGTATTGTCCTAGAGTTGCTGACAGAAAACTTCCCTGAAATTATGAAAGAAGAGAACATAGATATCTAAGATGTACATCAAATGTCACAAAAACTAGACCTCCCTTCCCCAAGACACCAAACATATTGCAATCAAGCTTAATAAAATGAAATATAAACAGATTCTCTTGAAGGCAAAGAGGGTTAAAGCAAAGCTAACCTACAGAGGGAAGCCTTGTATGCTTTCATCTAACTTCTCAGCAGAAACAATTTTGGCAAAGAGGCAGTGGGATGTCACATTCAAAGCCTTGAAGGAGAAAAACTTCCAATCAAGAATTATATATCCTGCAAAATTGTCTGTCAAATATAAAGATGAAATTAAGACTTTCACAAATAAACAGAAGCTTAGAGACTGTAAAAAACAAACCAAAACTCCAAGAAATACTGAAAGAAGCTCTTTGCTTAGAAAAATAAAAACATTAAGTGCATACTTAAGGAGGCAATCCTATTCATTTAAGGAAGTCGCAAAGCTCAGTCAAGGCTACAGTATTAAAAGAAGGGAATCAGGGATCATATCATGAAGATTATGACATCATCATACTAAAGGAGAGACATTTTGATGCAGTTGTAACCCTTTCAGATGGAGAATAAATTAAAAAGATATGCAGAAGCTAATGTCTGGTTTAAACTTAGAATATTAAAGGGGTACATAGGGTGAGCTGCAAAGTAAAAACAAGAAACATAATACAGGAGTCCCCACAAACACAAAATCAACACTGAAGAAGATGAAAAGTTGACCCACAAAGAAGAATGACCCAAAGCAGAATATTAAGGGCAGCACAGAAAACATCAACAATGCAAAAATAAAGGCATCAAAATCACAGCACTAAACACATATCTATCAACAATTGCACTGAATGTAAATGAATTGAATGTTCTAATAAAGAGACAGTGAGTGATACCCTGGATCAAAAGACACAGTACTTCTATATGTTGCTTATAAGAAACACAACTAAGACTCAAAGATTTGAACAAACTGAAAATTAAAGGATGAAGAAATATATACAAGGCAACAACATACAAAGAAGTACAGGAATGGCAATACTAATCTCAGATGAAATAGAATTTAATGTAAAATCCACTATCATGGCCAAGGATATTCACTATTGCTGAAAGAGTCAATACATAAGCAGGACATAACAATATTTAATATTTATGAACTCAGTACTAGATCATCTAAATACATCAAAGAAACACTGACAAGATGAAGCTAAGATAGATTGCTCCACAATAACAGTTGGAGACTTCAACATTCCACTTTTGGTAATGGAGAGATCATCCAGTAAAAAGGTCAGTACAGTTACAGAAGATCTTATTGTGACAATTAACCAACTAGATATTAGAGATCTGTATAGAAAATTTTTATCTAACAACAGTTAAGTACACCTTCTTCTCCAATGCACATGAACGATTCCCCAGAATAGACCATGTCTCAGGACATAAAGCAAGTCTCAACAAAAAGGAATCATTGAATTATTCCAAGGCATCTTCTTTGACCATAAAAGTTGAACTCAAAACAGAAGAAACATACATAGAAATATGAATTCATGGAAGCTGAACAACACCTTGTTCAAAAAGCCATGGGTTATAGAAGAAATCAAGGATGAAATAAAGAAATTTATGGATTCAAATGAGAATGAAAACACTTCTTACCAGAACCTATGGGATATAGCCAAAGCAGTGCTCAAAGTTCAGTTTATCTCTGTCAATGCACACACCGGGAAAGAAGAAATGACTCAAACCAAAAAGTTAATCCTAGAGCTTGAACAAGTAGAAAGAGCAACAGAAGAACACCTCAGGCACCACAAGAAAACAGATAATAAAGATTAGAGGAGAACTAAAATAGAACAGCTAAAAAATAAAAATAAAAAGCTTTTTTTTTTGAAAAAATCCACAAAATTGATAAACCATTGGCTAAGCTTACAAAAGAAAAACAGAAGAGACGGCAAACAACGTACGAAATGAAATTGGAGATGTCAAAACACACCCAACTGAAATCAAAAGTATCATGAGAGAATACTGTGAAAGACTAACAGATTTGAAAGCCTAGGGGAAATGGACAAATTCCTAGATTCATATCCCCTATTAAATCTATCACAAGGAGAAGTAGAACAACTTAATAAGCCCATCACAAAGGGAGAGATTGAAAAAAGTAATCAAAGCACGACCAACCCAAACTTTCCTGGCTCAGATGGCTTCACCAGAGAATTCTGCCAAACTTTTGGAGAGGAATTAACTCCAGTACTGCTGAGACTATTTCACAGCATAGAAAGGGATGGAATACTCCCCGATGCAGTCTATGAAGCTAGCATAACCATAATACCAAAGCCAGAGAAATATCCCACAAAAAAAGAGACTTGTAACCAATATCATTCGTGAAAGTAGGTACAAAAATCTTCAACAAAATCCTAGCCAACAGAACTCAACAGTATACAAAATAATAATAAAAATTCATCATGACCAAATGGATTCATACTAGGGATGCAAGGCTTGTTCAACATCAGAAAAACAATCAGTGTGATCAGCCACATAAATAACACAAAAGATAAGAATCACCTAACTTTGTCAATTAATGCAGAAAAGATATTGGACAAAGTCCAACACCCATTCATGCTAAAAACTCTCAGCAAAATTTGAATAGAAGGGAAATTCCTCAACAGAATAAAGGGCATATACACAAGCCAACTGCTATATCATCCTGAATGGAGAAAAACTGTAAAAATTCCCCTTGAAGACAGGAACTAGACAAAGATGCCCACTCACCCAATCTATTCAACATTGTACTTGAGATACTAAGCAGTGCAATTAGACAAGACAAAGAAATAAAGGGTATTTTCATTAGCAAAGAAGA
Organism: Heterohyrax brucei; assembly: GCA_028571685.1. NCBI lineage: Eukaryota > Metazoa > Chordata > Mammalia > Hyracoidea > Procaviidae > Heterohyrax > Heterohyrax brucei. Next base: position 122,605,453 of record CM053142.1, on the reverse strand, counting down.
AGTAAAAATCTCCCTTTTTTCAGATCACATGATTGTACATTCAGAGAATCCTAAAGAATCCATATGTAAACTACTGGAACTAATAGAATAGTTCAACAAAGTGTCAGAACATAAGATAAACATGAGTAGATCAGTAGGATTCCTGTATACCAACAAAGAGATCACAGAACAAGATATCACCAAATCAATGCCATTTACTATAGCCCCCAAGAAAACATATCCTAGGAATGAATCTAACTAGAGAAATAGGAGCTCTGTCCAGACAGAACTACAAAACCTTAACTGCAAGAAACCAAGAGACTTACATAAATGGAGAAATCTACCCTTCTCATGTATAGGAAGACTTAATATTGTGAAAATGTCTATTTTACCCAAAGTAGTCTACATATACAATGCAATCCCAGTACCAATTGCAGTATTGTTTTTTAACAAGATGGGGAAACAGATCACCAACTTTATTTGGAAAAGGAAAGAAACTCAGGAGAAGCAAAGCACTACTGAAGAACTGGGACACAGTAGGAAACCTCACACTACCTGACCTTATAAATTATTACACTGTCATAGTAGTCATTCCCTACTATTCACTGTCTATTCATAGTAGCCACTGGTACTGGTACAAAAAGAAATATATGGATCAATGGAACAGAGTTAAGACCCCAGAGGTGATACCATCCTCTTGTGAACAGCTGATATTTGACAAAGGCCCCACGATTGTAAACTGAGATAAAAACAGTCTCTTTAACAAACGGTCTTGGCAAAATTGGATAGCTATCTGCAAAAAATTGAAGCAAGGCCCATATCTCACAGCTTACACAAAAACTCACTCAGAATGGATCAAACATCTAAATATCAAAGCTAAAATGACAAAGATCATGCAAGAAAAAAATAGGGTCAACAATTGAAGTTCTAATACACAACTTAGACTTCAAAGTCTGACAAATAAAGCATGATCAACAGAAAATAGATTAACGAGAACTGCTAAGAATGAAATACTTGTGCTCATCCAAAGACTTTATCAAAAGCATTAAAAGAGCCCCTAGAGAATGGAAAAAGAAAGTATTTGGGCACTACATGTGCGACCAATGTCTGTCTGCCACAACCTGAGAGGCACTGCAAAATATCAACAACAACAACAAAAAAAGGTAAATAACCCAATTAAGTGATAGGCAAAGGAGACGGACAGGTATTTTACCAAAGAAGACACTGAGGCGGCCAAAAACACATGAGGAAATGCTTATGATCATTAGCTATCAAAGAAATCAAAATCAAAACTACAGTTAGATACCATCTCACCCCATCAAGGTGGGCCATGATCCAAAAAAAACACAAAACAACAAATACTGGAGAGACTGTGGAGAGATCAGAGCTCTCCTACACTGCTGGTGGGATTGCAAACTGGTACAACCTCTTTGGAAAGCAATTTGGCACTTCCTTAGAAAGCTGCAAATAAACATACCATTTGATCCAGCAATCCCCCTGCTAGCAATACATCCTACAGAAGCAAGGGCAGTCACACAAACAGATACATGAACATGACTGTTTATTGCAGCACAGTCCACAATAGAAAAAGATGGAATTGATCTAGATTTCCATCAACAGATGAATACATAAACAAGCTACAGTACATATATTCAGTGGAGAACTATGCACTGATAAAGAACAATGATGGCTTTAGGAAACATCTCATAACCTGGTTTCATTTGGAAGACGTTATGCTGAGTGAAATCAGTCGGCAGCAAAGAATATTATATGAAATCCCTACTATAAGGAGTTGAAAATAGACTCATGTACCGAAGAAAAGACTCTTTGATGGCTGCAAGAGTTGGGAGGGAGGGAGAGTGTTGGTCATACATTAGACAATTGATAGTAATTTGGTTAGGTGAAAGCAGTGACAGCACATGAAAGAAAGTAGATCAGCTTCACCATAAACTGAAAACTCTTCTAATCTTAACCCAATTTTGCAAGGATAGAGTAGCAGGGGTGGGATCTGAGGACCATGCTTTAAGGGAACATTAAAGCCAGTTGATGTAACTAATCTATTGTTAAGAGAATCTTCTGAACTCCATACTGGTGACTGGAGTCTGGGGTCTTAAAATCTAGCAAGCTGCCATCTGAGGTACACCAAGTGATCCCAACACATCTGCAACAGATGATAACCAAGAACAACAAAGACATGAGGAAAAGTGAGGACAGGAGACAGAAGGACCCAGGTGAATGGGAGACTGTATCAATATATGACCAGAAGAATCAGATGGTTCCCAGCCACCACCAAAGACAGTCGTGATGGGGCAGTCAATGCTGAGCCCTTGTGGCTCAAAAAAGAGAGAGACGCAGCTCTAGAACTCTGCTAACAAACATAATTGATGGTCTGATGGCCCAGGGGGTCCCCTGGAAACACGGCTCTTACACCAGCTGCTGCCCCTGACCAGAAAACACTACTGACGTCAAGTCTTTCAACAAAAATGAATTGGACTCAGGGGCAGAATGTGACCATGTGGTCTGTGTACTTTATGAATTTATAAGATACTATCCTAGTGGTCTTTCTCTAGATAGGATAGGAGAGAGTGGAGATGAAGGGACAGGAGATTAAGAGGATATGACAAGTATAGAACAGAAAGGAGGAGTGTGTTGCCACTGGGCAGGGAGAGCAGAAGGTTGCAGATAGGCAGGCATGCAAAATGAATTTGGATTGTATACTTACACTTAATCGCAAATAAAAAAAATGAGCTGGACCTGAAATATTGTATCAGATGTCTAAAATTTCATGCATAGTATATATCAAAATACTTGATAAAATATCATTCAGGATTTAGAGGGAGTTCTGACTATAAAGATATATAGACAAAATTAAAAGCCTAGATTGTCTTTAATGTGAACAATGTTGCTGATTCTTTAGGAGCAGCTCGCTTAGCCAATACCAATTGACTTCTTACAAAGTATTAGTATTTGAAAAGTCTGCAAATGATTACTAGGAGCTCTGTGCATTCCTTCCAAAGATTTTAAAGTGTGGAAAATTGGTTAGTTAGCAACTCTGATGAAGCTCTCTACTTGAGGTTGGTAGTGTAGACTAACATGATTAGTATTCTACTATTATTATTCTTTAAAAACTGTTTATGTGCATGCGTTTATTTTTGAATGAGGACTGTGACAAGTTAATTAAAGTTTAAACTCTAGTAGCTGTTGAAGATCATACATAATCCAATTATTTTTTATTCAATTAATTTAATAACAAACCACTTTGCTATAATTACTGTTAATCCCTCGATTTTTTTCTTTCTAGCTATTTATCAATGGTCTGTGAGATATTTTAGAGGAAATCATATTGGGATATAATTATCAGCAGTCCCAGCTGGAATTAATGACTAAATAATATTTAATTACTAAGTATCCTTCATCTCTAGTTAGGAAGAGATAGGAGGAATATAGCTGAGTGTTATATTTATTGCAATGTTGAAGATTTAGGGTTATTTGATTTTAATAATTCTATTCCAACTTCCAAACTAGCAAAAATGAATTCCAATTTCACGTCAAGAGGAGAGTGGTGTACTAGCACATAATGCTTATTATACAAATAGATAGGACAAATTGTTGAAGAAAGCCAGCAAGCAAGTTTTCCATGCTCACAGCACGAGTTTGAATTGTATACACAGGCAAAGACACAGTCTTTCCTCATTCCCCTGTTGTTAGAATTTTCTATTTTCAATAAAATTCATAACATTTTTTCCATGCTGAAATGTAATGTATATTAAATTTTTGAAGTTTGTACTGTGTAGTAATAACCAGTCAAAAATATTGATTCATTTCTTTCCAGCATCTGTGTTCATGTTTCTAATTTAAAAGAAGTGAGGTCATACATTATTTCAAATTATATTCTGATTTTTATCTTTATCAAAAACATTTTCTACCATTAAATATTCCTTTGCAATATTATTTTAATGGGTGCATAAGATCTCATTTTATAAGCCATGATTTATTCTACCAATCTTCTATTGTTGAACATTAGGTTATTTCAAAATGTTCTTAACTCTTACAATAATTGGTCACTCTACTGCATATGTTTTGTGTATTTTATTATTATTTTCTTTAACTTAGTGTATCAAAGATTACAAGCATTTAAATGATTTTAACATATATTGAAAATTACCCTTCAGAAAGATTGTACCAGTTTACATATCCTCAGCACTGTTTGAGGCCAGAGCTCTAAATACTAGTCGTTAATTATACCCCTAATAGTAATTTCTGTTATTCTGCCACAGGGCATTAGAATTAACGCAGGATTACTATATTTCTGTATCCTTAATTCTTGTGTGCTTGAATAACAGAACCAAATGGATTATCTATTAGTGTTACATTATTTTGGGAAACACTTGTCCATAAATCTTGGGCAAAATTATTCTGTGTTGGAAAAATCATTGATTATTAAATCTTTGAGACTTACCCTCACACATACGCACACACATGCAGACATGCGCACACACAAATTTATTTATAGCTCACTTTTTATTTTTATTTCAGGCCATTTGCTAAAGCTATGGTCAATGTGCTCTTTAGTCCAGAACTAGGCAGCTAGAGTGGTCCATATCTGGGACCTTGCCAGGCTCATGGCTACAGGAAAAGAGAGATGATGATACAATGCAATAATCTTTAAAGCTTCTGATTAGAAGATGCTTATGACACTTCACCATACATTTCCCAGCCAAAGTTATGTCTAAATTCTATTATCAGTGAGATGATAAGTATAATTAATTCTCTTATAGGGAGGGGCCAAGTGGAAGGAATAATTAATGTTTTGACAATATTGCACTTTAGCCCTATATTATACATAGTATATAATGGAAAATCTATCTAATACTATTTACTTCACTGACCAAACCCTTTAAGCAGGTGGAACTTTGATCCAATGGTTGGCAATTTAGCTTATCAAACAACCCAGATGAGTAGAATTGGTAATTAGTTTCCTGCTTCAATTTCTTTTGTAAGTTTTGGGTCTAAAATGCACAGTTACATGAAAATTTATTGCAATTCTCATTCATTGGCAAAAGAAGAATCATATGAAAACTACCTCCCCAAAATTCATAGTAGAATTAGAAATGAATGTTTATCTGCAATATTATTCTTTATTATTATTCTTTTCTTTTAATATTATTTTTTATTAATTACAGTAAAAAAATAAAATAACATCTATCAATTATCTCTTCTATGATAAACTCTCAGCCCCCTACCTACCCATGTAGCCAACACAGTCATTTTCTTCTGTGGATAATTCTCTTTTTAAATCTTTATAAAATTGGTCCTTTTGGCACTGATTGATTTCACTCAGCATGATCTCTTCCAAATGAGACTATGTTATGAGATGTTTTCTAAAGCTGACATTGTTTTTTATTGTAGCATAGTGTTCCATTGAGTATGTGTACCATAGTTTGCTTATCCATTCATCTGTTGATGGGCATCCGGGTTGACTCCAACTTTTTGCTATTGTGGACTTGTGCTGCAACAAATGTTCATGTACATGTGTCTGTTTGTGTGACAACCTTTGCTTCTGAAGGATAAATTCCAAGCAGTGGGAATTATAGGATCAAATGGTATATCTATTTCCAGCTTTTTAAGTGCCAGAGGGTTTTCCGAAGAGGTTGTACCATTTTGCAATCCCACCAGCACTGTAGGAGAGCTCCAGTTTTTCCACAGCCTCTGCAGCATTTGTTGTTTTGTGTTTTTTTGGATCATGGCCAATCTTATTGGGATGGGATGGCATCTCATTGTCATTTTGATTTGAATTTCTTTAATGGCTAATGATCGTGACCATTTCTCCATGTGTCGTTTGGCTGCCTGGATATCCTCTGTACAGAAATGTCTATCTCCTTCACCCATCGCTTAATTGGATTATTTACCCTTTTCTTGTTGATATTTTGTAGTACCTTACAGATTATGGAGATCGGACATCGATCTGGCGTATAGCTGCCGAATATTTTTTCCCATTCTGTAGGTGGTCTTTTACTTCTTTTGATGAAGTCTTTGGATGAGTGAAAAGAGTTTAATTCTTAGTAGTTCCCGTTTATCTATTTTCTCTTCTGTTGACCATGCTTTGTTTGTCAGGTTTTTAAGTCTGCCTGCATTGTGTATTAAAACTTCCATTGTTGATCTATTTTATGTTGGATGAGCTTTATCATTTTAGGTTTTATATTTTGGTCTTTTATCCAATTTGAGCTTTTTCTACAAGGTGTGAGATATGGGTCTTGTTTCTATTTTTTGCAGATGGATCTCCAGTTTTGCCAGCACCATTGGATCTTCTGACCCTAGTTTAAAATCTTGGGGCCTTTGTCAAATATCAACTGTTCATAGGATGATGATGGCATCTCTGGGGTCTCAACTTGGCTCCATTGGTCTACATGTCTCTTTTTGTACTGGTACCAGGCTATTTTGACTACTGTGGCAGTGTAGTAAGTTCTAAAGTCAGATAGTGAGAGGCCTCCCTCTATGCTCTTCTGCTTCAGTAGTGTTTTACTCATCTAGGGTTTCTTCCCTTTCCAAAGTTCATGATTTGTTTCTCCATCTATTAAAAAATGTCACTGGAATTTGTGTTGGGATTGCATTATACAAGTAGATTGCTTTGGGTAAAATGGACATTTTCGAACTGTTGAGTCTTCCTATCCATGACCGAGGGAGATTACTCCATTAATGTCAGTCTCTCTTAGTTGCTTGTGGTAAGATCTTGTAGTTCTCTCTGTAAAGATCTCTTATTTCTCTAGTTAGATTTATTCCTAGGTATTTTATCTTCTTTATCATTATTCTTAACTTCTAATTATTTTATTTTGGGGGAAATGCAAATGTCAACATTAACTTTGATCATCTTCTGGCTCATGATATAAATAGCAACGCTGCCACCCTTCTTCCTCTGTGGGTTCTGGTACCCAACTGATCATGTGATAATCTTATACAATGATTGGTACCTATCATTTTATCTGTGTTATTAAATATAAAATTATAGTACAAATATTCATACTATTTTTTCTTTTATACTGCTAGATATATTCATTACACAAAACCACAATTTAGACTTTTTTTATTATTTATTGAATGTTTACACTTTGCTAATTACTATTTGCAAATACTTTAAGAGCATTAAGTTATCTAAACTTCAAAACAAACATTTTAAGCACATTTTTAATACGCTTGCTTTGAAAATATGAAAATAAAATTTCCAACTGGTTAAATAACTTTCCAAGGTCACACTGTTGGCAGATGGTAAGACTGTGAGATATAATCAGACCTATCAGATGGCAAACAGTATCTTATGACTAGAAAGATTATTTTGTGCACGGAGAATTCCTACACATAATACTCAATGCATTTTTTTTACCTTCAACATTTTTCAAGATCTGACTGTCAGTTCATGTATTATTATTTAACATTATTATTTTGTGAAATAAGTGTTGCTAGTGTCTGTCTTAGGGTCCTCCACTAGTAAGATCTGTATCTATCTGTCATCTATCTGTCTGTCTGTCTGTCTGTCTATCTGTCTATCTTTCTGTCTACCTACCTACCTCTCCTCTGTCTGTCTGTTGTTAGCACCCTTGAGTCAGTTCTGAACACAGTGACCCTGTATACAACAGAATGAAACATCTGCCCAGGGCTACACCATCCTCATGATCTTTTTTATGTTGGAGCCCATGGTAGCAGCCACCATGCCAAGCTATCTTATTGAGGACTTTCCTGTTTTTTGCTGACTCTTTGCTAAGCATGATGTCCTCTCCCAGGGACTGGTCCCTCCTGACAACATCTCCAAAGTGTATGAAACGAAGTCTCACCATCCTTGTTTCTAAGTCAGACTCTGGCTATACTTCTTCAAAGACAGATTTGTTCATTCTTCCGGCAGTTCAGGGGATAGTCAATATTCTTTGTCAATATCATAATTCAAAGAAGTCAATTCTTTGATCTTCTGTTTCTGTGTAACTTAAAAAAATGCAATGCATATCACCATCTATGAAAAGATTTTATGGATATTGTCAACAAGTGGGAATACATCCTAGTTTTGTGGAATTTCAGGCTACTGGAATTTTAGAATTATTTTTAAGGAAAAAAATTACTAATGAAGCAACACTTGTTTAGGATTAGAAAAGTAATCACAACAAATTGTTAATAAATGTTAGTAATGCAAATTGTGTATGCACATCTTACTAGGCTCCTTGTCAGAGTCACAGTGAAAGGCCTTCCTAGGGCAGCATGAAGCTTAAGTTTTGTTGGCCTTCTGCCACCCTTGTGTGTAGGGAAGGTCCATCATAACGCTGGGCCGCCTGCCTCTGGTCTATGATCAGATGAGAAGCTCGATAGATAGACCGCAAGGTGAACTCCGCAACTTTGATCATCTTCCTGAAGATGAGGAGAATTTTCATGTGGATACATCACACAGCTAAAGGGGTAGGGGAAGATAAATAATGTCAAAACATAGCACTTTTCCTTGTTATGCTTTTATCCAAACATGTGCTTAAGTGAATAAGATGAGTGACATTATAGAGCTACACTCCCAGCACTAATACAAAACTCCTTCTTTGAGTACACTCTGAGATTTTCTCAAAGTTAATAATTTATTTATCTTTGTATTGAAAAGGTATGCTATTTCAGAATTTAAAGTCATATAGAATCATTTGAATTTGGGAGTTAGCAAATATGTAATTGTGTTCACATCTGATGTCACATTATTAAATATCGCTCTTCATATTTGGTGTTTTGCCCTCATCTCTCCTACACCCTGAATATTCACTGGAATAAAATGTATATTTTATATTGATTTCAATCAAACAACTTTTGCCCTGAGTAGTATTAGATGGCTAGGTCACTGCAGCAATTATACAACAGTATTCCCCAAGTGAACCTTTCATCTACTTGTAATATAAAATCAATAATGTCTAAACGAGGACTGAAATGGCATTTTAATGTTTGCCAAAGAACATTTAGACATCTGAGCTGCCTCAGAAGTGGTTTCAAGATCCATTTTGAAAATAAGGATAAAAATGCTGTCTAGGTGTTATTTGTACACTGAAAATACACATTCCTAAGTAGTTAAGAAATAACATTATCTAATTATAAGGCTTTAGCCTATGCCAATAAAATTGAAGCAAACTATTGTTTGTATTTTCTATTAGAAAGCCAGGATATGTTGCCGACTTTTGCAAGACAGTAACACATTTAAAAATCAGAATTTTTAGTCACTAATTTTGAAAACTCTTCATCAAGATACAGTAAGAAAATAGTACATTTAGTAATACTTTACATCAAACATTCAGAATTCAAAATGTAAAAGTTACTTAAAATTCAGTGGTAGTTTTTGCAAGATCTTTTCTACAATGTGATAGGACTAAGTTTTTCTCTGTTATGCATTGTACAAAATCAGGTTATATACACAAGGTAAAAAAGTTTCAACATATTCCTTCAATGAAAAGAAGTGGGAAAAATCCCTTTTTTACTATTTCAATTCCTAATTATTAAAAAAGAAATGCCTTCAGCTGACAATTTTTGAAACTTCCTTCTCTGATTTTATCAGACCTAAGAACACATGAAACCTCAGTGACTAATAAAAGCAATGATTGCACCAGTGGCTTGCAAAATTCCTGCCAGAATCTGGAACGACATCTGGAAACTGAACTTGAAATAAGCTCAGAAGGTATTTCAAGCTAGCGACCTTCTTTGAGTAAGATTAAACTGACAAATACTATAAAAGGTACAAAAATTCCTCTAAGAAGCCCTGTATTTCAGTCAGTACAGTCAAAATACCCAATTACTGTTTCATCTCATGCAATACTTACAGATCTTATATAAGCACGTTAGCTTGTTTAACTAACTTACCTGTGTCGAGCACATTATTATATCACAAGTCAGTGAATAGACATCAATCATCATACTTCTGCTCAAGGAATTACTGAATCAACTGAAATACTTGTATACTGCAAAAAAAAATTATCCTTAATTCATAAAGAAATACTGTATCAGGAGCACCATCATATTTTCCCATTACCACTTCACTGTATTTATGAGACTTATGATAAATTATCTAAACTTCCAGTAATTTAAATTCCCAAAGCTATTTAAAATCCCATACAGTTGGTCCTTTCATACCATAAGGTTAGTCACATTCTTAAAATTCATACACATTTGATTTTACTATCTCTAGGTTATCACAATTTGTTGAGATTAGTGGTTAAAATTTGCTGAGATTAGTGGTTAATCTTGTGGAGGACTTCTAGATTTTACAAAATTTTGAAAATATTAGAATAGTAAAAATGTCATTTTTTAAAATTTTAGTACTTCCATGAATACTTTATTATTAGCCAAGCTTTTAAGTAGTGAGAATATTTGTATCATCAAATACTATATTGGGTAAATTGAATGAATGTTTTTTATTCTGAATAAGTCATCATTCCATTTTATAAATGTCAAATTCTAATTATTTGATTGGGATAGGCTTATAGAATAAGGAAGGTTTTTGAGGCTTCATTTCCCTAGCTCATTTAATAATAAGCCAGAACAATTTTAATTGAAAGTTTCTAGAACTACTTACTAATCTTAAGAAACAATTACCAAGATTTCCTGTAAGGCATCTGTCCATCAACATGTGTTTATTTACTATGTATTGATCATATCTTAGTAATTGTCATATACTGAAATAAATTAGTATCAATTACCTTCTTAGTCTGCTATGCTGTAATGTCATGTTACTGTGATGCTGAACGATGATACCAGTATTTCAGGTACCGGGAGTGTCAGCCATGGTGGACAGCTTTCAGTAGAGCATCTAGACTAAGATGCATCTAGACTAGGGAGAAGAAACTAGTGGTCAGCTTCTGAAAAGCTGGCCAGTGAAAACCTTGTGAACAGCAGTAAAACATTACCTGATACAGTGCTGGAAAATGGGCCCCTCAGGTTGGAAGACATTCAAAATATAACTGGCAAAGAGTTGCCTCCTAACATCAGAGTTCTACTTAACGATATGGATGGAGTTGCATTTTCGGAGCCTTCATTTGCTGATGTGGCGCCACTCAAAAAGAGAATAGCTGCAAGCATTGATTAATAATCAGCACATGGAATATACGAAGAAAACAAAACTTGAAGTTTAGTAACACTGTACAATGCATAGACTTTTATCTACTCTAAAACACACTCTTATTTATTTTTCCCCTGCTAAAGACCATATCTGGACAGAGCAGCTCTGAAGTAACAAGTTATTACAAAACTGCTGGGAGAGTAGAGATGTGTATCAGATCAAATAGACAAAACTAGTGTCAGTTTTCTTTTGCATAAGTTGTTCTATTGTCGTTAGGTGCCTTCTGGCCAGTTCTGACTCACAGCTACGCTATAACATAACACTGTAACACAGCAGAACTGAACATCGCCCTGTCCGAAACCCTCCTCACAATTATTGCTGTACTTGAACCCAATGCGGGCAGCCATTGTGTAAATCTATCTTGCTGAGGAGGGTCTTTCTCCTTTTGGCTGATCCGCTAGTTTACTAAGTATGACGTTCTTCTTTAGGGACTCATCACTCCTGATAGTGTGTACAAAATATATAAGATGTAGAACTGTCATCCTTTCTTCTAAGGAGTGTTTTGCACTTCTTCCAATTTCTTTGTTCATTTGTCAATCTGTGATATATTCAGTGTTCTTTGCCAACACCACGGTTCAAAGGTGTCTGTTCTTCGACCTTCCTTATTCATTGTCCAGCTTTCACATGCTTATGAGGCAATTAAAACAACCATGACTTGGGGCAGGCTCACCTTAATCCTCAAGGTGACATATTTTCTTGTAACACTTTAAAGAGGACTTCTGCAGTTGATTTGCTCAGTGCACTGTATCTTACTATTTCTTGACTGCAGCTTCCAAGGGTGTTGTTTGTGGATACAAGTGAAATGAAATGATCAACAACTTTAATAGTTTTGATTTATCATGATGTTGGTTAGTGAGCCGGTTGTAAGGATTTCTGTTTTCCTTCTGTAGGGCTGTAATCCTTACTGAAGGCTGTAATCTTTCATCCTCATTAGTAAATGTTTCAAGTCTTCCTCACTTTCTAGCAAGGAAAGTTAATAATGCAGGTTGTTACTGACTCCTTCTTCAGTCCTGAGGCCCTGCTTTTCTTCGCGTAGTCTAGCTTCTTGGTTTATTTGTTCGCCACTTAGATTGAATAGGTACAGTGAAAGGACATACTCTGACCCAGACCTTTCCTGACCTTAAATCACGAAGTATCCCATTATTATATTCCACCCCCTGCCTCTTAATCTACATACTGTCTCTTTATGAGCACAATTAAGTGCTCTGGAGTTCCCATTCTTCACAATATTATCCATAATAGTTATGGTCCACACAGTCGAATGTCTTTTTGTAGTCAATAAAACATCAGTAAATATCTTTCCGGTATTCTCTGCTTTGAGCCATGATCCATCTGACATCATCATTGATATTCTTTGTTTCATGTCCTCTTCTGAATCCATCTTGAGTTTCTGGCAGTTCCCTTTTGGTAAACTGCAGCAGCCACCTTCGAATACTCTTCAACAAAATTTTGCTCCATGTGATATTAGTATTGTGCCAAAATTGCCACATTGTATCTGGATCTTAAAAGCTAGCAAGCTGCCATCAGAAGAACATCAATTGGTCCCAAGCAATCTGGGACAGATGAGGACCGAGAACATAAGAGACAAGAGGAAAAATAAGCCAAGGATGCAGAAGGACCCAGATGAATGGAAGACTGCATCAGAATGAGACCAAAAGAACCAGATGGTGCCTGACTACCACCAAAGGCAGCTGTGACGGAGGACACATTGTAGAGTCCTTTATGTAGCACAAGTGAAAGAGGTATGCAGTTCAAGAACTCTACTAAAAGACCAGAACTGATAGTTCAATAGCCTGGAGAGTCCTCTGGGAACATGGCCTCTAGACCTGCTACTGGCCCTGACCAGAAACCTGTACCGAGGTCAACTCTTTAGACAAGAATAGGCTGAACTTGGGGACACAGTGTGAACATGTGGTGTATGTACTTTATGGTTTTATACAGGAGGGCATCCTACTGGTTTCTTTCTAGATGGGAGATGAGATGGTGGATAAGAGGGGACAGGTGTTTGTCAAGAGGATACTAGAAGTAAAGAGTGAAAAGGAGGAGTGTACTGTCACAGAGTGAGGAAAGCACATGGAGCTGCAGATAGACTGGCATGCAAAATTTATTTGGTTTGCATACTTTCACTTAATCATAATAAAAAAAATGCTACGTTATGTTGGTTACCTTTCTTGGCAATAGGCAATATGGATGTCTTCTAGTCAGTTGGCTGGGTTGTTGTCTCCTAAATTTCTTGGAATAGACAAGATAGCACTTCTGGAACTGCATCTATTTGTTGAAACATCTGAGTTTGTATTCCATCAATTCCTGAAGGCTTGTTTTCTGCCAACACTTTCAGTGTAGCTTGGATTTCTTCCATCAAGATCCTTGATTCCTGATCATACATTACCTCCTGAAATGATTGAATATAGACCACTTCTTTTTGGTATAGTGATTCTGTGTATTTCTTCCATCTTATTTTGATGCTTCTTGTGTCCTTTAGTATTTCCCCATAGAATCCTTCAGTATTACAATATAAGGCTTGAATTTTTTCTTTAGATCTTTCAGCTTGAGAAATGTTGAGCCCATTCTTTCCTTTTGGTTTTTCTACATCCAGCTGTTTGCACATGTCATCACAATACTTTGTCTTCTCTAGCTACCCACTGAAATCTTCTATTCAGCTATTTCATGATGTTTTTCCTCTTGCTTTAGTTACTCAGTGTTCAAGAGCATGTTTCAGAGTCTCTTCGGACATCCATTTAGGTCTTTTCTTTCTCTCCTGTCTTTTTAATGACATCTTGTTTTCTTCATGGATGATGTCCTTGAAGTCATTCTACAATTCATCTGAGCTTCTGTCCTTAGGATTCTGTGTATCAAATCCATTCTTAGGATATGTTTCTAAATTCAGGTGGGGTGTACTTAAGGCCATATTTCAGCTGTTGCAGACTTGTTCTAATTTTCTCAAGTTTCCACTTGAACTTGTATATAGGTAATTGATACTCTGATCCACATTTGGCCCCTGGCCTTTATCTGAGTAATGATAGTGAGGCGTTCCATCATCTTTTTCCACAGATACAGTTCATTTGAATCATATTTATTTCATTTTATGAAGCCTGTGTGTATAACCATACTCTATTTTGGTGAAAAAAAATTTTTAAATAAATTAGTCATTGGTATTGCAAAACACACTCATGCAAACTCCAGCAGCATTTCTGTTCATCAAGGCCATATTTTTTAATTACTGATCATTGTTTGTTTCCCACTTTCCCTTCTAATCATCAGTAATTATTGGTGCATTCTGATTACATGTTTGATCCAGACTGAAGAAGTTGGTAAAAATATGGAAACTTGCCATTTTTCTTCAAGCTTTCATTCCCATCATAGTAGACTGTATGATTATCTGATTCAAAATGACTAATGCCAGTGCATTTCAGCTCACTAGTACCTATATATAAAACTTTACTTTTTCCATTTCATTTTGGATGATTTCTAATATTCTTAGACTCATACTTTGTATATTCTAGTTTCCAGTTTTTAATGGCTATTTGCAGCTGTTTCTTTTCCTTTTGAGTCATAACACATCAGCAAATGAACATCCTAAAAGCTTGACTCTATCTATATTATGAAGATTGACTCTAGTTTTAGGAGGCAGCATTTCCATATTTATATTTTAAGTGCCTTCCAACCTGAGACACTCATTTTCTGGCACTATATCAGACAATGGGCCACTGCTATTCATAACGCCTTCACTACCTAATTCTTTTCAGTAGTAGACTGCCAGGCCCTTTTTCCTAGCCTTTCTTAGTCTAGAAACTCAGCTGAAAACTCTTCACTATATGTCACCCTGCTGGTAGCTGAATACCTGTGGCATGGCTTCTAGCATAATAGCAATACAAAAGCCTCACAGTATGATAAACTGACAGATACCTGGGGGTCTTGTATAAGAGTGTCATTGAAATAACATTATGGCATTCTTTCTGAAGGGAGTAGGTCCATATGCTGTTCTTTGATGGAGTGATACATATAAATGGTATATATAATCTTCCTTCTGGGGAAGTTCATGGGTAAATTGAACCAAAGACAAGTTCTGCTCAGCCAATGGATACAAAAATTATGTGTTTCCCAATCTATTTAAGTGTGATTATAAGACCTGTATTTCTTGTTCAAATTAAGCATTGAAAATCAGGTAGATAGGCAAGAACGATTGACTCCCCTTGGATTTCTATCATATGTATTAGAATTTTGTCCCTACTAAAAATATGGGGGAAAAAAAGTGTTTGTGATAAAAGAAACTAAGTTCATCTAATTTATAAAGATGTATGTGGTTGGAGTCACATCAGAACACTAGTCCATATCAGGAATTTTGTATTGGGGTCAAACATGCTAATGGCCTTGAAAACACTAGAAAATAATCAAATGCTTCCTAAGAGTCACAAAGAGAATTTTCACGTTATAAAAATATGATTCCAAGATATTTTTTTTTAGATTTTTTTTTTTATATGACTGAGTGAAAATGTACATTCCCGTATAAATTTACATGCCCACCTCTATGCAACTTCCACTGCTCTCCCTGTCCGGTGACAGCACACTATTCCTCTCTGCTCCATACATGTCTCATCCTCCCAACAGTCTCCTTTCCCCTCCTCTCCACTCACTCTCCTTCCTCTATAGGATTCAAAGACGTTTTCAGCAGCAAATTTTCTTTCTCCTTGAACACTATTTGAGAGGATGTCAAATAGAACAATGCGATAACGCAACATCATGTGGCCACAAAAGACAAGTATTTCATACAGTGCAAATTATACAGAAAACAGAACACTATAAATAGCTTTCCCCATGTAGCACTGTGTCCTATTCGTGTACAATTTGGTACTTGCAGAGCTTACCATTTGGGGGATGTAGGGAAAATGAGAAAGATTGATTGTGTTTTTGGTACATCCAGGGAATCAAGACTGAAACCTGGCTTCCTGATGTATCATTTTCTACATTGATAGATAGCTATGATATACTTTACCTCTTGGATGAGTGTGTGGGTGTTGGTGTGGATGAGAGAGAGAGAAAGAGAGAGAATAAATTTATATTGCTGGCTAGCAGTTTGCGAGTACATTCTTTTAGGATTTACTAGCTCTAGCTACAGCTAGTATAAGTAAAGAAATATGAGATAAGAGACAGAAAAACTCTTAAAGAAATCTAGTATTGTTTTGTCTAAAAAAGTGTTCTTAGTAAACTTTATTTTGTGGACACTCCAGGACAGTTGCCATCCTTTCTATTTTCTATTTAGTTCATGTTGTTCATGATTAATTATTGTGATTTTATTTATTGCCTTTCTAAATACCTGAAGTTTCTTCAGGATAGGCAATATATCATTCTCTGACATATACTTTAAAGTCCTGAGCAGTGTGTTGTAGACACCTTGTGTATTGGGTGACAAATCTGAATGGGACAGGTTGTGCAAACTGGTGTTACTTAAATAATTAGCTAAATTTCACAAAGTACATTTATCTAGTACCTTGACTGTAACTTTGAGAATCTAAATGAAATATAAGCATTATGTTAAATAATGTATATATTTGACTACATACTACTGGATAGCTGTATTTTGAAAAAAGCTATTTGACATCTTATATAAAGTTCTAGTTATTCTGTGCAACATCTCGTGAGACTCATAAACAAAACAATTTCTTGATGCAGTAAGTGGCATTGGATATATAGGAAAGAGCCATACTTCATATCAAAATGTACACAAAATTGTAACATGAAAATATTATAAAAGTTTAAACGTAACCAACAGCCAACTCCATTCTTTACCAGTGTTTTCTGCCAACTACTTGTGAATACATGAATTCATTTTTAATTATTGTTATACATTGTTTTATCTCATATTTCTTTTCAAAAAAGGATCTGTGGTTTCAATTTGACAATAGAGACATACAAAGCTAGAAAGAGTATTACTTCCACTCTTAGTATTTTTTAAGTGGAAAAATATAAATTACTAAATTTTCTTGAGCCCTTTAAAGTCCTAAGGCCACCAAGAAATGGTTTGAGAATTTGGGGCCTCGGGGTGGAGTTAATGTATTTTGCATGTGAAATTGACACGAACCATTGAGGACCAGAGGGCAGACTGTGGCAGGCAGAAGAATGGCCTCCCAGAGATGTTCACATCCTGAGTCCTAGAACTGATGAATACGTTATGTTACAAGGAAGTAGAAATTCAATTTATGTTTTAGCCTAGGTTCTCTAGAGAACTTAAATCAGTGAAGTAAGTGTATGTGTGTGTGTACACACACATGAACATACACACATACACACACGAAGTCTGATAATTACGTACAGGAACTTAATTGTTTTAGGTGCTACATAGCTTACCGCTAAGTATCACTACAGTCACCTTCAAAGTACTCCCCTTGGAAAGACATGCACTGATGCCAATGCCTAGTCAAACCTTCAGAGGAATTTTGTAACTCTTTCTGGAATGGCCATTAAACATAGTGGCATGGTGGCAAGTTTGCAAACTTAATTGTACAGTTGTCTGTGAGGGAGTTTTAGCCAGTAAAGAAATAACTGTATTGAAATACCCTCCCTACTCACCTCATTTGGCCTCCAATAACTTTTTCCTTTACCTGAAGATAAAGGAACTATTGAAAGGAAGATATTTTGATGACATTTAGGACATCAAGAGTAATACAATGGCAGCTCTGATGGCCACTGCAGAAAAAGAATTCCCAAAACTGTTTTGAAGGGTAGATTAGGTGCTGGCTTTGGTGCACAGCTTCCCAAGGGGAGTACTTCAAACGTGACTGTAGTGATATTCAGCAATGAGGTATGTAGCACTTTTTCTAGGATGAGTTCATGAACTTGTCAGTCCTTATATATGGAAAGAGAAGGGAACAGTGAGAGAGAGAGAGAGAGAGAGAGATTTAATCAAAAAAATTGTGCATATGGTTGTAGAGCCTGGAAAGTACCAGGTCTGTGATACCGGCTGTAGTCTTCTCCTGATTCATGTAGCTGCAATGACTGGTGAATCCAAGACCAGCAGGTCAAACAACAGGCCTCAGGCTCACTAGCTGCAGGGCTGGCCAAGCCCGTGATGGGGAGCTAAGAGTCTAATTCAAGTCCTAAGAGTCAGAGGTCAGATAACAGGAGCCAGCTACAGGATTCAGGTCCCGTAAAACCCTACAAGTTTGCCAGAATATCCATTTATGTTAGATGCAGGTCACAGATCCAAGGAAGCTGTTTCAGCTTACTGATCATTCATAACAGATCTCGTCATGGAGGTTATCACATTACATCAAGTCATTTTATGGAGGTAACTACATGATTATATCACTGTAAAACTACATCATAACTGCCAAATCATTTACAATCATGGCCCAGCCAAGTTGGCACACAGACTTTACCACCACAAGTCACAAAATAGCCAATCCCAAAATGTGGAGATTATCTAAAGTTGTCATGATACATCAGATGTAAATACAAAAATTCTTAATAGTGAGCAAGGGAGGAAGAATGATGAGACTAGATATGGGCCTGACTCACCTTTGCTAACATTGGAGATTAAAGGATGTCAATATGCTCTAGAAGCTAGAAAAGCTAGGAAATAGATTCTGCAAAGAAGCTTCAGAAAATAATGGAGACCTAGCAATGCTTTGAACTCAGCCCAGTAACATCACAGTGGCTGCAACAACAGTCTTAAGCATAAAAACAATTGTGGACATAGCAGTTCTGTTGTGTGTAAGGTCACTGTGAGTGAGGACCAACTCAGTGGCACCTAAAAACAACATCTATATAGACTCAGAATTTTGACATACATAATTGTAAGGAAGTAAAGTTGTATTATTTAAACCACTAAATCTGTGATAATTACAGGGCTGTAGAAAACCAAGATAAATAATAGCTAAATCTTGAATCTTGTGAGTGACAGACAACTTGAGTAAAAAACAGTATCCAAGCATTCGTTTATCAGGGGCTAATGACACTACAGGTTATAGAAATATGCTTACAGATAGGTTAGAATATATTCGTATATTTTCTACCTGTGTCTGATTAAAGAGGCAAGAAGCACTGACACGCTGGCAGCAATGAGTACTCCTAAAACCCAGATCTTCTTTGCCAACAACTATTATCAATAGAAAGATCCAGGGATCCTTGGAGACATGGCTGCTTCCGTGACTCATCAGGAGTGTAAAACTAGCCTTAGAAATCTTATACAAGATGTCATAGTGTAAGAAAGTCTCACCATACACACATACACACACTGGCATGTGGATACAGAAGACAGCCTATATAGCAACTCCAAATGGGCAAAACTTCAACAGTCTGAGCAGCAACATCCACATAAATAATAGATTATAACCTGAATAATAAAATAAATTCCATATAACCATACTGATAAAATTAAATGACCAGATTAATTAAAAAATGTAGAAAATTGGAAAAAAAAAACGACAAAATTCCTACTAATGAATATAAAAATAATGGAAAAAATACAAAACACCATGAAAATACTAGTTACGACTGTTGCACATAAAGTCTACTGATAAATGCTAAAAATAACTAGCAAATATTTAAAGAGAAGGAGGATATGTGTATAGCCTCAAAATGTATTTTCAAAACTACTGTTTACTATGCTTGTTTCGATACATGTCCACAAAATCTTTGACACTGTTTCTTCTGAGAGATGTACCTTAGCTTCCCTCACTTTTAAGTGGTCTGAATTTAGTGGCATGGTTACAAAGAACTAAGTATGATGAGGGAAAATAATAACTTTCATTGGAGGAACAGGCATATGCCACTTTAGCCAAGTGATCAACTTGAACATCAAGAGCAGTAACTTCCGTTGGTAATATACAGTCCTCATGAAATATTATAATGTGTTGAAAGGGTACTTCTGTGACATTTTCCTCTCAAATCCAAAAATTTATTTCAATCATGTTAAAACATAAGAGAATTCCAAATTCGGTGGTGGTGCACAAAATTTCTCAATACTACTGTTCAAAATGGCGTGAAATACAGGAGTCATAGAAACTCTCACAAATTGGATGAGCCTAAGAAGATGTGAAAATTAAAAATGTAAGAAAATATTTGTCTCCTGAAACATGAAAATAACGTTTGTGGAATATTGATTAAATTGAGATGAAGACTCTGTTAAGTTAATAATACTGCAACAATACAATTTCCTATTACTTTGTTATTGTTAGCTACCATTGAGAAGACCCCAACTCTTAGGGATCCCATAAATAACTGAAAAAAACAATGCTGCATAGTCCTACACCTCCCCCTTTATTAACCAGGGTGATCCATAGGGTTTTCATTGGCCGCTTTACAGAAGTAGATCACCCAGCCCTTCCTCCCAGTCTGTCTAAACCTGGGAGCTCTGCAGAAACCTACTCACATCGTAGCCAGTTTGCACTGGCTAGAAACTGAACTCATGTGTCCCACATGGAAGTTTAGAATTCTACTAAACAACTGCTGCCCATGTGCTCTTCTTGCTTTTCTTGTTGGATGCTGTAAAGTTGATACCCATCATAGACCCCATGTGACAGAATAGAACTGCCCCATAGGGAATCTTTGGGTTTTAATCTTTATAGCAGATACTTAGGTCTTTCTCCTGTGAAGTCACTGGGCACTGGGCACCTTCAAACCACCATTCTTTCAGTCTGCAGTCAAGCAGTTAACCCACATTGCTACCAGGACTCCTTGTGATGTTCTTAGAAATGGCTTTTCATGTTTTTTCTTCTGTTTATGGTTCAGTGGGACCACTTGATATCTACGTTGCCATTTCTAAACAAGTTTGAATACTTTGAGATATTAATTCTTTAAATAATTTTTATACATCATTTTCTTTCTCCCTCCCTTCTGAAGCTCCAATCACAGGATGTCCGACTTAATATAATCCTATAGGTCGCTGAGGCTTTATTCCCTTCCTTTCTTCCCTACCTTCTGTTCATTCCTCTATTTATTTTTTGTCTCCATATCTTCAGTTTGAAGGATAATGTCTACCAACCAGTCTTCCAGGTTACTGACTATTTCTTATGTAGTTTCCAATCTACTGTTAAGCTCATCTATTGATTTTTTTTTATTTCAGATATTTTATTTTCCAATTTAGAATTTCCATCTGTTACTTATTTTTCATTTCTCTGCTAAAATGACATTTTCACTTGTAATGTTTATTTTCCTTTAAAGTATTAAAGTTATTTATATTTTATACTTTTAATCCTTTGTTAATTCTAACATCTATATCATCTCTTTCTGTTTATTGACTTTTTTTCCTGGTTACAGGTTGCACTTCCCTCCTTCCCTCTTCCTCTCCTTCCCTCCCTCCCTCCCTCCTTCTCTCCTTCCCTCCCTCCTTCCCTCCTTCTCTCCTTCCTTCTTTCCCTCCCTCCTTCCTTCCTTCCTTTCTTCCTTTTTCCTTCCTTCCACAGTATAAATTTTGGTTGTATACTTAACATTGTGGATGCTATATTGTTGAAAGTCTGCATAGGTTTTCTTCTGTTATTGAGTAGCAAAATTGGTTATTGGTGGCACAGCTTGATGCTTTTACCCCTCATGGTTCAACTATTTCTCATGTTCAGTAATCAGATTCTGTTTCCTGAACCTCATGGACTGCTTCTTCCTGTTTAGGCTTTTCTGCCCTGTGCTACTCTGTGAATGAGAGCCCCAGGTAGAAAGCCAGTTTACTTGTGAAATTTACTTGACTTATTATTCCCCATAGTTACAGCCCTGTGCTATTGTCCAATGCTTAAAATTAGTTGCTTAAACTGTTTCTCAATCGTTGTAGTTTTGTTGTTGTTGCTATAGTTTATTTGTCATAAATAAAGTTACAGATTTCTCTTGTTAGCTGAGTCTGACAAGCACCAGTGCATAAAGGAAGACAGATTTGAATCAAGAGATGAATTCTGGAACACATGGGACTACGTGAGCAAGCCAGTCATGCCATTATCTTGCTATATTATAATCTCACATTTTTACATGATTGAATTTTGAATCTTATTTTCCCTCTTATGATGTGTATTTGATATAATGCTAAAGGGAAAAACAGTACAACTAGGTTTTCCTTTTTCTTAAGCATGTCTTATGTATACTTCATATATGACCTGTTAGTGTAGGTAAATGGGGCCAAATGTCCGATAATCCCTTTTTAATTAAAAAGATAGAGTGCAAAATACAAGAAAGATATAGAAAAGTTATAGTAGAAGCAAAACAAAGATTTTTTTTCTTTCATTATACAAAAGATGAAAAATATTCAAATAATACAGGTATGGGGGCATGCTATTTTAAATACCAGATATAGACTCATTTGTGTGTGTATGTGTGTGCAGTTTCAAATAGCATCATGAAATCTCCAACAATGAAAAATATAATAGATTATTAGAAAATATTATTTGTGATACTGAAATACCAGCATGGCCATAATGAAATTACATTCTTCTGGACTCTAAACTGATATTCTTCCACTCTCTTTCTCCTCATCCCACTATACCTGTAGCTGTATGCATTTTCAATTTACAAATCCCACAGAATAGTGGGAAATTGATTTATCCTACAAGATAACATTCCAAGATAAAGTCAGATTCTCTTGGAAAACTAAAGTAGTAGCAGCCACCATTTTGGAGGAGGAAACTGTTAGGATCATAGTATTCTGAGAACACACATTAGCTTTTAGATATATTATCATTCTAATTAGGAAATTTAATATAACATTAATGTTTGCATATTGTATTATTATTATTTATTGCTGACATTTTAATTTTTGATTACCATAGCACTAATATTGCGATCAACAATTTATCATATTGTACTATAAAAATTGTCATAGAGTAAACAATTTTTGAGCTAGTTGATATTTATGTTCTTTATTAACACTGTGGTTCCTTAGTTAGGCCATAAAAGTCCTGACAAATAAGTCCGTGAACTTAAATGTTTTTAGTGCTACTCGTCTGATTGCTGAGTATCACTCTTGTCACCTTTGAAGTACTCCTCTTGGGAAGCTATGCATCAGTGCCAGCGCCTAGTCCACACTTCAAAGAAATTTTGGAACTCTTTCTGGAGTGGCCAATGCATACAGTCCATGGCAAGTTTGTGAACTTAATTGTCTAGTTGTCTGTGAGAGAGTTTTTAGCCAGTAAACAAGTAACTGTATTGAAAAAGCCTCCCTATGCACCTGATCTGTCCCCTAGTGACTTTTTCCTTTACCAGAAGATAAAGGAAATATTGAAAGGAAAACATTTTATGCCATTCAGGACGTCAAGGGTAATATGACGACAGCTTTGATGGCCATTCCAGAAAAATAATTCCAAAATTGCTTTGAAGTATCAACTAGGCGCTGGCATGGACTAGGTGCGTGGCATCCCAAGGGGAGCACATTGAAGGTGACGGTAGTCCCACTCATCAAGGAGGCATGTAGCACTTTTGTTAGGGTGACTTTGAAGACATAGTTGTCAGTCCTCGTATGCATTGTTGTATTATAACATGTTTTAATTATTAAACGGGAAGTTTCTGCAATGCAAATAAGATCAACGGAAAGAAATTCTACACAAACTTCTCTTTTTTTCCCTCTTTCCCATAGTTATTTTTGGTGAAATATTTAATTTGTATTTTTATCACTTGTAGACACAGATTATACCCTCAAGGAGCTTAGAAATTTAACAGAAATACATTATAAATGCATTCAAATAATTAGAATATAACTGGGTGCTTAATTGTAAGGAATACAAAACTTTCTTGGAAAATGGAAATAGATAGGGAAAGTCTCATGAAACAGATTGAATTTGAATTAATCTTATTAACAAAAACTAATACTTAGTGAGTATTTACTGAGTGTTAGGTGCTGGCCTAATAACTTTGCATGGATATCTTAGTCTGATTAGTATAAGGCCCATTTCAGTAAGTAATGTATTTTAATCTTTAATTTTTCAAATGTTGAAACCAAAGTTTTTAAAAGAAAACAGTTTGATCAGGTTCATATGACAAACTGCTGCATACAAAGAATTTGATGTCAGGAAATACAACTCAGTAGCTTACTTTATTAATCACCTTGAGGCAAAAGTAAAAACTGTTCCTGTAGAGAAAGAGAATCAATATTAATATTGTAATATATAGAAGGTATGGCAAACTTTTTCTGTAACAAGCCATATATTGAATATCTTAGACTTTCCACGTCATACATTCTTTGTGACAACTTCTCAAAAATGGCCTTAGATAGTACACGAATAAGGAAGTGTGGCCAAGCTCTAATAATCCTTTATTGACAAAACAGACAGTGACCACACTTGGCCTGTGGTTGTTTTTAGTTTGCTACCTCCTGATAAATCATCCCAGATGGCTGTTATCTTATTCTTCAGATGCCAAGAAAAAGCAATATTTAAATACAAGAAGGAAATCAATAGAGTTGTTTATAATCTACATCATAGACATAACCTTGATAATATGACTAAAAGTAACATATCCTGAACAGAAAGATACAACTTCTAAAGATATATAATCAATCCAGGTAACATATACATGAGATAAAATAACTTGAAGGATAACCTTGAGGGCCCTGTGAGTGTTTTCTTTGGCTCTTGACACCCTTCCTTCATTCAGCAAACATTTCCTAGCATGCAAAAAACATATTTGCCTTATACAGATGGTCACAGACAGATGTCATGATTAGTTACCACTAATTAAGTTGCTTTGGAAGTTACTCTTTAAAATTTCAACTCAGCCTACTGGCATGATGAATTTAGCTGATTTAGCTCAGTAAGGAAATGGAGCAAATTGGAGCTTCGTTCTAAGGCTGGCACAGAATTAGTGTCTACATCCCAGGTAATTAAGTTGAGTTTTAAGCCTAGCAAGCTAACAACAATAGAATCACAGGATATGGCTCAAGGTTACGTGTCTGGATATTGCAAGATTTTTTTAGTAACAGAACTTAGGCGAACTGATTCTCATATTTCAGTGAGATATAAATATTCTCATGAGTGCCATTTGGTGTTCTGCTAAGACTGTAGGAAAGTGCCAAATCCTTGGGGATTTGGAAAGACAAATACAAATCTTATGGAAAAAAGCTCAATAAAATAGACTTTATTAATACCATGGTGATATTAAGAAAATATTACAATTTAGTGGTAACGTGGATGCTCAAGGTATTTGAAATATTGAACTACAGAACAGCACTACTTTAAAAATAAGCTTTTGATAGTGTTTGTTTCCTTATCTACTTCCTGATGCGGTCAGCCTTGGGTCAGGATAAGAGACAGCCTGAAATTATCCAGGACAGAGTTTCAAGTCAGTAACACTGATCCAGTTTCGGTGATAAGAAAGCTTCAGTTCTAGGGAACAGACACTGATCTGTAGTTTTCACCAAGTAAATACTGGCTATGCATCACAATTTATAGTTAAACACAGTATTGTAGAACTATTCTAATGTTCCTCTTTAAAGTGAAATAGCCAACAATTACTTGAAGAACCGTCAGTTGAGACTGAAAGTCTTTCCACAGTCCTGTCGTGTAAATTGTCATCAGTACCAGAAATAGAGATGGTACCAAAAGGCCAGGATTTGTTCACAGTTTATTATTAATCCTTTAAGAAAATGAGTTAGGTTATATTTGCCTTCTACATTTTTAACCAGTGGGAATTTAATAGAAATCATTATCTCACTAATTATTTATGTAATGTGATGTATTAAAGCATCGTTATATACCTAAGCTTTAACCTTTACTCCTAGTCATTTAATAACTTTTAAATAAGGCCTTTTTGATTTTTCTATGGTTTCCATGCTAACGGGTATGTCTTAGTTTAAAAGTATTCAATAAAATATTTTATAAATTAATGGCTAGGTATGTTGCCAAGCTAGCCAAGTGCCGTGGAGTCAGATCTGACTCATGGCGACCCTGGTAGCATTGTGTGAAACTCAAAGTGGCCCTCTCAGGTTGTAATTGCTGTATTCTATGTGTATCATATTTTAATTTGCTAAACATTTAGCCACAAAAATAGATTGACAATTTTTGGGGGGGGGGGTCAATGATTAAATTTTACGTTTTTTCCCTAGGATTTGAAGAGGTGGTGAGCACAGGAATGTGAAAGAACTAAACTTGTAAGATACCAAATGGTCTGATAACACTAAAGAAAACATTTATTTTAAAAACCACATTAGTTTCTCTTCTACATTAAATTAAAATATTCTATATGTTATTACTGTGACAACAGGTGTTTTAACTTTGTGATATTATACCTGTAATTATCCAGGATAAACTTTAAGTAGAATTACATTTGTACAAATAGTTCAGTAATTTTAATTATATTATGTATATTGGAACCCTGGTGACACAATGGTTAAAGTGCTCGGCTGCTAACGGCTTGAACATTGAGTTTATCTAGTGTTTATTACGATTTTTTTTCTTCTTTGTTTTGTTATTGTAACACTGCACTGTCTCTTGTTCATAGCTAGACAATGAAGGAGGAAGATCAAAGGGTTAATCCCTTTGAATTACAGTGGTGGCAAAGAATATTTAGCATAATTATGGGCTGTGGGAAAATGAACAAGTTTGTCTTGGAAGAAGTACAGCCAGGTTGCTTCTGGGAAGAGAGAACAGTGAGACTTCATCTCATCTGCTTTATAACATTTATCCAGAGGGATCAGTCCCTGGAAAGGGAGATCCTGTTTGGTAAGTAGAGGGTCAGCAAAAAAGAAAAAGCCCCTCTATGAACTGGATAGACACAGTGGCTGCAACAATGAGCTCAAACTTAGCAGCAACTGTGAGGATGATACACGACTAGCAGTGCTTTGTTGTGTTGTACACAGGGCTGTTATGATTTAGTACTGACTGGATGACATCTGAAACAACTGGAGTCACACACCGCCACCTGTCTGTCACTCTGTCACACTGGGCTGGCTTCTGAGTTGCTGTAATGCTGGAAACTACAATATCAATATTTCACTTGCCAGCAGGGTCATTCTGGGTAGAAGCAGAGCTGGGAGACCAAGATAGACCAGGAAAAGAGGCTTGAGAATCTACTGTTGAAAGTAGGTCAGTGAAAATCTTATGAAACAAACCGGACACCGTCTGAGTAGCGCTCACTTTAGACAGCACCAGGCAGGGTCGGTCTCTGGAGGAGCAGTTGTGTTTGGCGAAGTAGAGAGTCACTGGATAGAAGGCGACCGTTAGTGAGATGAACTGGCACAATAGCCCCAACAATGGATTCAAACATGTTGACTTTCTTCTTAGTTATAAAAGAAAAAAAAGAATAAGAAGAATGATTGCTCTAACTGCTAATATTCAACATTTTACTGGATGCCATATCCACTGTCTCAAGGCAAGTAGACAAAGGAAGATACATAATATTTTAAAAATCAAAAGAAAAAAGTTATTATCATATGACATGTGATTTGTATATGTGGGCATTACTAAGGACTCTCCCAAAATACTGCTAGGAAGAGTAGATAGTGAGTGGATTTAACACAGTCATATCATTTCAGATCAATATAAAAACCCCAGTTTTATTTTTATATGGAAGAAACCAACAGCTAGTTAATGAAAATAAACCAATACTGTCATTAGTAATAGTATCATGCAGTTTCAAGTAACTCAGGATATATTTAATGAAATATATTCTATACTATATACTAAAATGAAAAGTATTCCTAAACGATTAAAGATGACCTGAATAAATGGAGAGCTAGATCATAATCTGCAATTGAAAAGCTCAATGTAGTTAAGACATTCTCTATAAAATAAGCTGTAGATTGAATAAAACCTCAATAAAAATCCTAGCATGATTCCTTTTAAGTAAATTATTTTATTTTTGTTGTTACTGAGAATATACTCATTCATATATACAGAAAAGCAGGCACCAATTCAATAGTTTCTACATGTACAGTTCAGTGCTATTGACTACAGTTTTCAAGTTGTGCAGTGGTTCTCTTTCTCCTTTTATGAGCTGTTCCTCCTCCTTAATATTGGGAAACCCTAACAGTGGTTAGAGACACAGCTGCTAGTAAAAGCATAGCAGTTCGAATCCACCGGGCTCTCCTGGAAACTCTATAAGGCAGTTCTACCCTGTCCTATACAGGGTTGCTATGAGTCAGAATCTACTTGAGGGTAATGGATAGCAGGAATAGTAAGAGAATGCTAAAAGTGGAAAATAAGATTTGACTTGCGTCTTAAAAATGGTGGGAGATGGTGATGCCAGAAAACAAAACAAAGAAAATAACATTGCGCCATCATGTTCCGTACTTACCTTAAGTGAATATCTTTGTTGTTACTATTGCTGTTAACATTGTTTTTTTGGAGATCCAATCAGGATTTGGTTGCAGTCATGTTTGTACAGTTTTGTTGCTATCAAGGTTAGCATTACTTTTCTCTGTGTCTTTCTGACTTTGGTTGAAATTTAGCTTAATTTTATCATAAAATTTTCCATATGACCATGTCGTTTCCTATTGCTAATCACTAAAGAATATCATGCATCAAATAAAAGTCATTTTGTTTCTCCCTCTTGAAATCAGCATTTTAGGTATGGTTATATACTGAAGACGACATTTAGATGTTGCCAAGGTTGTCACGTGGTTGTATTCATGTCTAGCATAGCTACAAATTTACTTATACGATACTAACACATACTTTTAAAGATCTGTTTAAATATTATTTATATTTCATCTTGGTTAAGCTTTTTGCTTCTTTGATAATGCATTTGTTAATTGGAAAGCAATATCTCTAAAGCCTTTGGTAGTCTAAGTTTTACTCAGCAACAATAGCTTAACAATTTGCAAAGCTTTTATTGTTTAAATTGTGGGCTAAATTCTAAACAAGGCCTACTACACACACCAGGAAATAGATTAAATTACAGCACTGAATTTCCCCTCCCTTTAAGAAAATCAACAACCATTAGAATGAATAACTCACTTGAGCAATTTTGAAAAACAGAAAACATTCTTCCTAGCTTCTATGAGATTTAGAAATCACTATGTGTTGTGGGGTTTAATCACTCTCATTCTTCACAGAGACAACTGCAAATGACTCTGTCCATAAAATAATCTTTCTTCATTAGAATTTCAGTTACCTCCTTGAATTTGACATTTGTCTCCATCAGTAAAACTAGATGCCAACAAAATATTATATTTTTATGTTAAAGGAATTTCTACTAATTTCAAAATGTGAATATTTTGTTTTCTAACTTTGTTTTATAGGTAGCCACCATACACAGTTATTGGTAGAGTGTCTTAATATTAAAAAAAGAAAAAGTGAACTTCACAATAAATTGTATACCAACTAGTTTTTAAAGCAATATTTCTATAATCATGCATAATCTTGATTATAATATGTAATTTTCCCAAAGTATTTTGCCTTAAAGTAGAATAGCACTAGTTTTGTTTCTTTCTCTAGAGGTTTTATACCTCTAGACTCAGAAATTGTCTCTACTATAGTTCAGACATGAAAGAGATAAATCAGATTGCCTTTATGTGTTAATATATGTGTATGAATGATGTGTGCATGTATATAAATCTATAGTATTCTTATGCATAACTAAAGTCCAGCCAGTCCAGTCATGCTATATTTTAACCTAGTCTAATTAGATAGCTTACATTAAACCACACATATGAATTTACATTTACTTATGCAGTAGACACAATTGAAAACATTTTCTTGTGCATCTAGAATATCATTGTCCATTGTATATAAGTGAGTGCATTGTTAAGAATGTGGTAAGAACACATTAAATATTAATAACAATTATTTGCATTTATATAAATTATCATAGGAAAATTTGTTCTGAATTTGATATATATGACACTGTTTATAAGACATGGGAAAGCTAAAAAAATGGCTAACATTTATAGCCACCGTCACAACAAGGAGGTGTAATAATGCAATTTCAAACTGTGTCTACCTTTGTGGGAGGATACCTAGACACCTCCTCCCTAGAAGGGTAGTCGTAGGGACTTAGGGTAACTGTTCTTGTCCTTAAAAGTTTTTTACGGTCTCGACTTGTTTAACTTCTTACTGATTTGTCAAGTAATCTAAGATTCTCATCGTTTATTTCTGAGATTTCTCTTTGTTTTCCAATCATTTAATTTGTATATTCTTACTCAAAAAAAATTATGGATAACTTTCTAAAGAATGGGAATTCCAACACTTAATTCTGGTCATTTATATGTGACCAAGAGGCAATCATTCAGTTAAAGGTTTAGATGACATTGCCTTGAGCAAATCAACTGCAAGTGACCTCTTTAAAGTGCTAAAGAAGCAAAGATGTCAGTTTAAGAACAAAGATACATCTGATACAAGTGCCTGGTCCTCTCTTCAACATAGCTTGTCAATTTCCATCAAAATCTTTTTGTTACAATTTTGGTGGGGAATTCGTTACATTTAGATATCATTTCTGAAAAAAAAAAAAAAGACACTATGCTACGACTGTGTTTCTTACCTAGGAAGACATCACTCTATGCTTCCAAACCCAGCTCACTGCCATCAAGTCAATTCAGACTCAGAGCAATGCTATATACTTGGTACTGTTGATTTATTTTGTGATTACTTTCAACAAATAAAGGAGGGAGGATTGTCTTCAAATAACTGCTGAACTTGTTAAGTAATCTTGTTTATCGTAATAGCATAGGTAAAGGAATGAATCAACTTTTATTTATGTATTATGAGTCTGAGAAAATCTGTATTAGATTTATCATAAAAGATTAACCTAACCACAGTAAGCCATGACCACAAACGTCCAACTTGGTTGTCAGAATCAGAAAAACTTAAAACAGTAGGAAAGCACTGCACCGAAGCAGTGAGACAGAGTGCTCTAACTGGTTCATTGGGCAGCGGCCACGTGTTCCAAAACCAGATAAAAATTTACCTAGAGAAACAACAATCTAATCAATAACATATGTTGCCCACGTAACACATACAAAAACAGCTATCACTTGACAGACCCAGAACCTAGAAGCTAAGAGACCACATTGTTAGGAAAGAAAAGTAAAAACAAGTTCACATAGTCAAGATCTGTAGTTCTTTGCCTTTATTTTAACAAATGATAGCCTGTAAGTAATTTACTCATAATGAATCACCCATGTCACAAGTGTATTAAAAAAACTTGTAGATGGTACTTCTTTGGATTTTTGTTTATATCCTGTGTTTGTATCATTGCAGCCATTTTCTATTTTATGATATGTCAGTAAAAATCTATTTGTCCGAGAAGGCTTTGGTCAAAGTTGTTTCTCCATGACAGAGTGAAGCAGCAAGAGGGAGCAGGACCTTCACCGTCAAATTCCTCCTCGAATCTCCAGGAGACCTGGACAGCTTCTCGGTGCCACAGCGAATCTACTGTGCCCTGCTCGAATCACTCCATGTACCTTCAGAGATCCTCAGACTGAGGTAAGTACTATCAAAGTATGGCCTTTATTGCTCTGCTTACCGATAGGTATTATTGTGACATATTTTTTGTTAAAAACCTATTGAGCAAGTTTCATTTGAAACTCCCTAATGAAATTTATTTTTGAGAGTTCCATCTGGAGGTCTTTTGGTAAAAACTGCAGTTCCTGATTTTATAGTTGTGCTTGTTTCTCTTTCTTAGTTTCTTGTTCTTTCTGTTGTTAGCTAACAAAAGAAAATGGGAAATAATAATAGTTAGAATGACAAAAGCACAGTTGTGGTACCCACTGTCACTATATGTATTGAAACTTTCACACTTCTCCTGGTCAATATTTGGAAAAATGTCATGATCTCATTAAGGACCAAGGAGCTGAACAATGGTTCCTACAGATAAGTTCTGATTTGGCTAAAAGTTACATTTGAGATGTAAACTAGAAAGTTAAGGATGGTGTGTAAAGCAACTCCTGTGAAGAATTTTTTATAATTGAAATTTTGAGATATTGAGATATTAGTATTAGGGCAAATTTGTCTCCCTGTAGGAAGTAGGAGCTAAGCAAATGTCTTGGGTATCTATTGCTGCTATAACAGAAATACCACAAGTGGATGACTTTAACAAACAGAAGTTTACCCTCTTACAGTATAGTAGGCTGGTGTAGTGGTTAAGTGCTATAGCTGATAACCTAAAAGTCATGGTTCAGTTCCCCCAGGTGCTCCTTGGAAATTCTGTGAGGTACTTCTACTCTGTCCTATAGGGTTGCTATGATTTGAAATCACTCCACAGCAGTGAATTTTGATACCTACAACAAAGAAACAGTTAAGGGAATTTTTAAGATTGTGTGGATACTATGAAGCTTTAATATATATTATATGTAATATATACAAATTAATATATAATATATATTTGTATTGTATTATACATATTATAAATAGTGTATAGAATACATAAATTTAATATATATAATACATATTATATTGTATATATTTTATATATAATTATATATTGTGTATAATATAATACTTGCAATACATAATATAATACACATTATATAATATATACAATATATATACATAAGTAATATGCATATGTATAAAATATACAGTATTGACAGCACTTGGCTGACATTACATATAATATATATTATATGACATATGATATATTGCATGAAATATAATATATGATATATGACATATTATATAATTATTACATACATTCTATATTATCATATATTATATACTATAATATATTATTATATGCATTGTATACAATTATTGTATACATTATATAGTATATGATATACACAATATATTATATCATATATACTGTATTATGTAATATATAATATATCATGTATTATAGGTATATTTTTATATATGTATGTATAATATATAATGTATTCTATATTATATGTATATTATATGTATTGTATGTATACTATGTATATATATTATATAGCCAAAAGCCAAGTGCCATGGAATTGGATCCAATATATATTATATAAATATAATTTATATATATAAAGTGGTATTGCAAGCAATGACTAGAAGGACTAACTCTCATTGAAGTTGTTGTAATCTCTAATAATTCTTTGAATTTCTCTTTTCCTTTCTGAAAGAGAAGGAAATACCTTAAATGTCTTAATTCAGAAACATGAAGATTGCAGAGGCCTGTAGGGTACTACAGTATACAATTAGATACAGTAGCTGGAGCTTATCTTTTGTGTCTTAGGGTGATTGCAGTCACTTTCAAATGATTAGAAATAATAGCTGATATAGTATTGGAAAACAACCTAGATGCTTATGTCCCACATGCAGTTTCTGCCATATTAAAATGTACTCTAACCCCAAACCTTCCTGCTAGCTGACTAACTTCACAGGAACCTTTTTTCCTAGCTGCCCTCAATCTTAGATTACATACTGTAGGGGTTTTGGATTCATCTGTTCTTATGCAATGATAATGACACTGCTAAAGACTGTTTTGATTTCACAGATCAACTTTTATCTTCCAGAACAGATCTTGAAGAAACTTACTCTCCAAACCTTGTGTTGTTTGTACATTGCTCCTACAGAAAACCCAAGGCTTCTAGTTTTAGGTAGCAAGGATAATAGAGTTACTGAGTCAAAATTGACTTGACAGCAATGAATTCTTTTTTTTTTAATGCCTTACTAGACTGTAGTGACTACTACAGTAAAAGTATTGAAAAATAAATGCTTGCCTAAGGTAACCTTGGCCCAACAAGTTGAGCTTATAGCCTTAAGAAGAGCATATAGGTTGGCACAAGGCAGGTGATCAATATTTATACTGATTCTCAGGATTGCTGTGGAATTTTTTGTCAGAATGTTATGGAAGCAGAGGGTATTTTTAACTTCCTCAACACAATCTGTAAAGAAAGGTATTTTTAGTTGCTGGTTTGCTGGAAGTTCTCTTATTACCTTCCGAGATAAAGAGTAATAAAAATACAATCTTATCAACCCAAATGGGGGCAACAAAAGGAAGTAAATGAAAATATATTGGTTGACAAAACTGCCAACGTGGGTGCTCGACCCTCATTCAGGAGTGTTTAAGCTCCTACTGAGTGTCTTAGGCAGATAGCACTGTTATAACAGAGATACTGTAAGTGGATGGCTTTAAAAAGAGAAATTTATTTTGTCACAGTCCACAAGGCTAGAAGTCCAAGTTCAGGGCATCAGCTCCAGGGGAACTCTCTGTTGCCTCTGGAGGATGATCTTTGTCATTAATCTTACCCTGGACCGGGAGCTTCCAAGACACAGGGACCCTGGTTCCCTTTCTTAGGACACGCTCTGCTCATGGCACTGCTTTCTCTGTGCCATGAGGTCTCCACATCTCTCTTCTAGCTTGTTTCCTTTATATCTCAAGAGATTGCCTCAAGATACAATTTTACATAATCTTATACACTGAGTCCTTCCCTGCCGACACAAATGCCTCCCAACCTCCCTCATTAACTTCATATGGCAGAGTTTATAGCATATAGGAACAGCACACAATGCCAGGAATCATGGCCTAGTCAAATGGCTATACACGTTTTTGTGGGGTACACAATTTAGTTCATGACAATCAGCAAAATAGGTGCTCAACTCATTTTAAGGGAATTAGCACAAGCTTTCCAAAAATTTGAGATGGAAGAATTAGAGTTCTCCCTCCTCTTCCTGTTAACTCTCAATCACCGTTCAAAATTTACTCCTGTTTTCTAAAAATAAAACAACATCAGCAGCTAGCTCCAGAAGAAGGGGTACTGTTGTGGATTGAATATGTCCTCCCAAAAATGTGTGAAGCAGTTTGGCTGGGCCCTGATTCACAGTGTTGTGTGATTATCCTCTATTTTGTGATTATATTCTTTGTATGTGTTGTACATCCTAATCTCTGCCTGTGATTAATGGGGCAAGATTGGGTTATGTTAATGAGGAGTAGGGTGGGACTGTAACACCCTTGCTCAGGTTGCATCTTTGATTCAATGTGAGGGCAACTTCCTCAGGTATGGCCCACACCGTCTCTTATCTCCCGAGACATAAAAGGAAAATGACACTAGCAGAGCATTGAGGACCTCATACCACTAAAAAGCATTGTTGGAAGCAGACCAGCGTGTTCTTTGGTTTTGAGATTTCTGTGCCGAGATGCTCCCAGACCAAAGGAAGACTGGTGAGAAGGACAGTCCTCCAGAGCTGATAGGGAAAGCCTTTTCCTGGAGCCAGTGCCCTAAATTCAGACATGTAACCTGCTGGACTGTGAGAGAACAAATTGTTGTTTATTGAGGCAATCCACTTGTGGCATTTCTGTTGTAGCGGCGCTAGATGACAAAGAGAGGTACTTAACTGGGTCTCAAGAGAACATTATTACTGCCAAATTATAAACAGGGCCTGGGAACAGACAGGAATACCTCGAGATCTACACCTTCCATTATTGTTAAGGTAGCAAATCTATATGGGAGGAAGAACTGATTGCTTATTAAAGTTTCATGGGAAATTTTAAGGCAGCAGCTCATTACTTACGTGAGGTAAGAAATGTACTAGTGTGAGGATTCAGATTAATGCTAATGGCTGGAGAAACTGAAAATAAAAGTTATCACCCTCAGTTACTTTTTTCAGGAGGGGACAAAGGCCAGATTTGTTCTAGTGAACAAATTGTATCCTTAACTGAACCTGGTATCAATGGTCCGGAGACAGAGTGGGAGCAAAAGTAGCATAGTGTGTCACTGCTTCAAAAAGCTGACCCTTTCTTCAAACAAGATCAATGGAAAGTTAAAGGATATCAGATAAACCAGAAAATACGATTATACATGGAATAAAATAATTAATATGTACTCCTTTAAGGATTTACCAATCTGGTTAGTTACCAATTTTCATTTTAAGAGATTATTTATGATTGGATGAGAACATGAAACCAAAAAAAAAACACCGTGTAGTCCAGTTGATTCTGACTTATAACAACCCTGTACAACAGAGTGGAACTTCCCCATAGAGTTTCCAAGGAGTATCTCGTGGATTTGAACTACCTACATTCGGTCAGCAGTAGCTGTAGCACTTGACCACCGTGCCGTCATGGTTTCCTACAGCGGATGAAGATATACTACGGAGGTCATTTCCGAAGGGCTGCAGACAAAGGCAGTCAGACAACATCCATTCTGTGCTGAATTTAATCCAGTGAAAGCACTTAGATTCCTTGCTGGTAATGTCCTTTTCGTATTGGACTTATGTTCCAAAGGCAAAGGATTTCATTTAGTTAACTCCCTCAGAGGGATACAAATATATCTTGTTAATGATTTGCAGCTACTCTCATTGGGTAGAGATTTTTTTTCCTTTTAGGAGTGCTGCCAACATTTTTGTGACAAAACTTTTAATAAACATAGTTAAATATAATTTCTGTTTGGTGTACTCCAGGCATTCTCTATTAGATCTAAGAACTCATTTTACTGCACACGTACTAACTGCTATATGCAACATTTTTCCCTTTCTACAGGGCTTATTGCACTGTCTGCATCACCCCCAGTCAGCAGGACTGGTAGAATCAGTGGTTATATAAAGAACCAATTAGCTAAATTAACCATTTCATTAGGACTGACGACTTCAACTCTTCCCTTGGTGTTAATGAATTTAAGATCAATTGTCTTTCTCTCTCACAATTTAACCACTTTTGAAATTATAACTGAAAGCTCTAGCCAAGCTAAGTGAGCTTCACTTTATGAGTTTAGTGATTTGAATCAAAATCTCCGTTGTACTAGTCTGTTAAAATTAGTTTGAACTCACTAGCTGTTCAGTGAGACATAAGATCCGTCGATTCGTTCCAGTAACATCACAGCCTAGAAATCCCTCTGGGGCAGTTCTGCTTCTCCCTGTAGGGTGGCTAGGAGTCAGAATTAACTCAGTGGCACACAGAAACAACAGCATGAGAACTGAAACTCTAGAAACCTAATTGATCAATTGCTTTATGCAGAAAACTAGTTTCAGAATCTCTAGGAAATCTGAGGATTTAATTTTCATTGGGTCAACAATGTAAGTAGCATAAGGACATGTTGCATTCAAAAACAAATCTGCTTCAAAAGATCTCTTTATTGTGTTGAAAAGCAACGTCACTTTAATGAGTGAGGGGTGCCTGACCCAAGCCATGGTCTTCTCAGTCACCTCATACATATGCGAAAGCTGAACAGTAATAAAAGGAGGACTAAAGAAGAATTGATGCCTTTGAATTTCGGCGTTGGCCAAGAATATTGAATGTTTCCTGGACTGCCAGAATAACAAATCATTTTTTGAGGATGTACAGCCCAAGTGCTCCTTAGAAGCAGGGATGATGAGACTTTGTTGTGATTATATTGGACTTGTCATTAGGAAAGACCTATCTCTTAAAAGGAGATGATGCCTGATAAAGTATAGAGTCAGCGAAAAGGATGAAAGCCCTCCGTGAGATGGACTGAGGCAGGGGCTGTCATACCACACACTCTGAGGATGGTACAGGACCCGACAGTGTTTCACTCTGATTCCTACAAGGTTGCTGTCAGCTGGCTTCTCATCCACGGCAAGTAACAACCACAACAGCAAACATGAAAGATGATTAACACAGTAGGTCTCAAATGACAGTGTTACACTGAGTATCAACTTGTTTTATCTTTTCTTTGAAAAAGGCAAAATGCATACAATTTAGATTGTCTGTTATGTGTGCATTAGTCATTCTAGAAGTATTTAATTGAAAAAGCTTTACAAGTTTGTCTCAGGTATTTTTTATATTTAAAGGTCTCCCTTTATGTTTTAATATTAAAGATAAAAATAATAGGACGTAAGAGTTGTAAATCTATTGGTAGCATATGCTTCAGAATATTTTCTATAGCTAATTGCTATAATTATCTATAAATATTTCATAGTCATGAATACTAAACACAGAATCTAATAACAATTTGGTGGTTAAGAAGTCATGATTTAACTGCTAACTGAATTTACTAATTTTCAGGACACATCTCTCTTTGTCATGAAAGCAATACAGCTTATAATTATCATCTTAAAAGTCATTCTCTCTTGGTTAGTAAACATTTTATTTTTCTAAAATTAACAATCAAGAAAAAATTGCTTTAAAATAACAGAAGTTTTTTTTTTTTTTATTTTGAGTTAGCAGGATTATACTTGATAATGGACACTAAAATTAAATATTCATCAGTTTTCTTCACTACTGATTTGGTATATTAAAGTTATATATGTTATAATTTACCTACTACCTCTTGTTAGTATATTAAAAAATGCTTGGCTTTTGTTAAGAATCTCAGTTGCCAATTAGTCCTACAGCTTTGCTGAAGGAACAAAGACTTTAAACAAAGCCTGTTCTTTAATCTAGGCAGTTTCTCACAGTGATTTTATGTACTGCAAGTTTTCAAAGACTGACACCTTACTGTAACCCTACTTAGCACAGAAGTACTACCCACAAGAGGGAGGCACTTTGACCTGGAAGAGAGCTGCAGTACATTCTTCTCACTGTGGTGAATATTGATTTTTTTGACCTATGATGAAAGTAAAAAGGTCTGACATACAATCTATCCCACCTGCAGTTTTGTGCCAAAAAATAACATACAAAAATGAAACAACTTTTAATGAATAAATGCAACTTTTTGCTTTTTGCTTTTGCCAAAATGTGAAAGTTATAATATCCAGTTTATTTATTTGCTTTAGGTGACTATATAGTACTAGTTTATGAATCATTTATTGGCAGGCAATATCCAAACCTGGAGAGTTATTAGAGGTAATGTAATCAGACTACACATATTATAGATGAGAAAAGTAATGCTAGGGAATAAATGTTTGTGGAGGTCTGTCAGTATTGATCTCAGACAAACTATCTTTAAGTTTTATATCATACCCACTATACCTAAATGCAAGTGAGTATTTTCTTCTCTGAATATCAGTTCATAGTTCTTTAAAAGTAAATGCCAGCCAAGCCAAGTGACATCTAGTTGGATACGACTCATATGACATTTAAATTTTTAACCCCTAATACTTTATAGAAACCCTGGTAGCATAGTAGTTAAGAGCTATGCTTGCTAACCATAAGGCCAGCAGTACAAATCCACCAGGTGACAGTGTTTGATTCATTATAAACATTCCATAAATATCATTGAATAACAGAGTGAATAATCATTACAAAAAATTCTTATAATATTTTGATCTCTTAAGAAAAAGGATATTAATTTATAAAAAATATTTTCTGGCAGTTACTTTTAATGCTTTCATAAAATTCAATAATTTGAGTTACTAATTAATACACATTTAAAGTCCAACGTTTATTATAGTCAATAATTAAATATCACTTATTATGCACTTACTGATTTATATGAATTACCCCACTTAATACACAGGATTAATCCTCCTTAAGAAGTAGATGCTGTTGTTATTTTACAGCTGAGGAAACGTGGTCTTAGAGGAGCTGGAATTTGAATGCAGAGTTCTTAAAAACCACACTACAGTGCCTGTGTGCTTACATTAAAATGCCTTAATGAAATCCACATAATATGTACAATGGGAAGTTGGAAACACAGGACTGTCTGATTTCAGGCAAAAGTTAAATTTTGAGAATTTTAAATTTGGAGTTCATCAGAACTCAAGTGAGTGGATCAGAGATTCAAAAGGAATATTAATGGGCATGACCGAGATTCAAATTAATTGATGTTGAAGGTTAATAGTAAAGATGAAACATCCTACAAAACAGAAACGTCATTATAATGCAAAGCTTAGTATAATGATTATTTTCAAGAATCAACAACTTATTAGATTTTTTCAACATTAAAAACAAATTTGTAAGTTAAATAATTCAGTGTAAGAAATATGACCACATATTAATCACTATTTTAAGATAATTAACTTATAGAATTATCAAGATTTTAAAAGCCCACTCATAATATTAATAAGAAAACTATGAAAATTTATTAAACATATTGAACCATTTATCATTTAGTTGTTCAGCTTCTTTTTTTAATGATAGATACAGAAGAATCATTACAGCAAATATTCATTCATTTAAGAAATAGTAACTAAGCACCTCCTGTGTTTACTCTTGGTGTTTATGTTGGTTGTCTTAAATGTTACCTTTTATCCTCATTTATATGCTATGTTCTAGGTGGTGAGATATCAAAACAAATGTAAACAAAGAATAATATTAGAATTTCAGTTCAAATAAGAGTTACTAAAAACATAAATCTGAAATGAGATAATGAGTGGTGGTAAGTAGATGAATACAAGCAAATAAATTTATATCTAGTACAGTTAGAAAAGACTTCCAAATACCGATCATCTGAGACGGATAATGACAAGAGGAGAACCAGAGGAATGTCTAGGAGAAAACTATGGGCAAAGGCAAATGAAAGCATAAAAACCAAGCTTGAAGTAATGAAGGCTCAGGAAGACAGACAATAGCTAGAGAGAATTTAACAAGGGGGAGACTATAAGGGTTGAATTTGGGCAAGTAGGTCGGAATATATAATATTTGTACTATGATTATTAGATCTTCAAGACATTATGATGTCTTGTAACCTTTTGTAGGAAATTCTGGTGGTGCAGTGGTTAAGTGCTGTGGACTGCTAACCAAAAGGTCAGCAGTTCAAATCTACCACGTGCTCCTGGGAAAGTCTCCGGTGCAGTTCTACTGTGTCCTATAGGGCTGCTACAAGTTGAAATCCACTTGATGGCAGTGGGTTTGCTTTGATTTTATAGCCCTAGTAAGGAGGTTTGTGCTTTGTTCTGTTTCCGTGGGCATTCACTGAAAGGATTTAAGCACAGAAATGATAATCTGAAATATATTTTAGAAAATGAAATGTACATATACACATATTCATAAATATACACAGCAACCCTATTGGACAGAATAAAACTGCCTCTTAAGGTTTTCAAGGAGCAGAGCAGCCAAACTCTTAACCGCTGTACCAATGGGACTCTCTTTCTTTTTCTATCTATACGTGCATATATGTTACTGAATCCAAAAGGTGAATGGTTGTCCAATATGCTCAGACTTCACAATTATGTGGACACTGGTCTTTGAGAAAGGGAAAGTAACTTTATTGCAGTGTGAATTTCCTCACATGCATCTCCTTAAGTTATGGGGAAGCAGGAATTTTGACTTGGGCAACACGATAGTACTTGCACAGGCATAATGAGAAGAGAAAATTCTAGAAGGCAGCCAGGAAACAGGAAGAGACCTGATTCTTCTTGGCTCTTTTGCTTTGGAGTAGAATTGGGATGATGATTTTCCTTCTGATTTTTACCTCCTGTTGCTGTGTCCTGTGTTGAGTTCAATTAGCAGTCACACCTGGCTCTTCTATCAGTGTGGGATGGGCCAAAATCTGGCTTGGGCTTGTTTAAGGAGTAATGGAAATTTACTGACATTCATAGGTCAGCTTACATATATATATATTTGTGTGTCTGTGCGTGTCTGTGTGTATGTAAACCCTGGTAGCATAGTGGTTAAGTGCTATGGCTGCTAAATAAAAGGTTGACAGTTGAAATCAACCAAGTCCTCATTGGAAACTATATAAGGAAGTTCTACTCTGTCCTATAGGTTCTCTATGAGTTTGAATCAACTAGGCAACAGGTTTATATGATAATTAATTATGGTGATGGAAGAAAGAAGGCTAAGGAGGAGATTGTTGTAGATCAGGTGACAAATGTTAATAAATTGGCCCATGGGTAAAATAGGGGCAAAGGTGAGAATTGAACAGATTATGGATTAGTTTTGAAGACAAAACCAGTATGAGTACTAATGAATTAGATATAGACCCGGAGAGATATAACTAATCAAGGTTAATGCCTACATATTTAGTCTGAAAAGTGGAATAAATTATACTACCATAAATGGAGACTGAAAAGACTCGGGAGGAAAAGCATATGTAAGGTGAGCAGTGGGGAGCTATGGCAAGTTTTCCCACCCCTTTCCGTACTTTCTTCACGGAGGTGATCTTGAATGGATTAGCTGGGAACTTGGAGAATCCATTTTGCCTTTTTTTTTTTAAGGAAGGGATTGAGTTGTAGAGGGGAGGAGCATGAGTGAAAAAGAGGATTTTAAGGATAAAAAAATTTGATCGTATTGAAAGACTGAAGGAAAGCGCTAGCAGTGAAACAATGATAAGGCAGGAATGACTGACGAATAAAGTTCGAGATTAACTAAGAAGTGAAGACAGTGAAACAAAATATCTAGGAAGTAGTTATAAGTAAGATATTCTGTCTTCTGATACTTGAAGAAGAGCAGTAAGTGTTTACGTAGATGAAGTGACAGGGATGTTGAAGGTGATAAAATAAAGGATCTCATGTATGAAGGTGACGTACAAAGAATAAGAAAGGGTTTTGAGGGGGCATAGTGCCTTATGTCTGAAGTGTGTTGAATGAAATGCCAATGAAAAGATTGACCTAGAGCACTGACGATGCACATTTTCATAGTAGGTGATTTTCTTAGTAGATGTTAGATGTCTTAAAAAAAAGAAAAAGAGAAAAGAAAATAAAAAGAAAAACCAGTCCCCCTGCTGACTGTTGTCCAGTGAAGTTCTACTCATAGCAAACCTATAATTCAGAGCAGAACTGCCCTGCAGAGTTTCCAAGGACTGCTTCATGGACTTGAACTGGCAACCTGTTGTTTAGCAGATGTAGTGCATAATCACCATGCCGCCAGGGTCTCCCTAAAGCAGGATCGTAAGTCTTACATTGTAGTGTGGAACAAATGTTCAAATTAGTTTTAAATGAGTGACTGAGATGTCAGGAAAAAGTGATGTCCCATAGGATTAAGCTTATGAGCTTTAGATTCAAATCTAAGTTTATCTCATGGCTCCAATACTCAGTAGTTTTGCAAGTACAGAACATTTCTTAAAGTATAAGCCTCAATATACTGATCTATAAAATGGGAATACAAATATCCATCTCAAAATACTGTTGTTAATATTAAATTAGATAATGGCCATACAATACTTGCAGTGTTCTTAACATTAGTGAGTACCAAGTGAACAAAACCTGTATAAAACAATTGGAGAAATCAACTCAGAAGGTAAAACCATGAAGCTATAGATTGATTTAGAAAGAAAAAGAGAGAGCCAGAGACCAAGATAGTCCAATAAACCCCCTGCTGTCAAGTCACTTCCATCTCATAGAAACCCTATAGGACAGAGGAGAACTGTCTCACAGAGTTTCCAAGGTGGGGCTGGCATATTTAAACTGCTAACCTTTTGGTTAGCAGATGCAGCATTTAACTGTTAGGACTCCAGGGTAGTCCCACAGATACCAAGTACTCAAATAGTGCTTTATAGAACAAAAACATTCGTCGACATCAAGTGAACTTGCGTGCTCCATAGTGCAATATTACCTCAGTAAATCCAAGTCCCTTATCTACCTCCTGAGGTGAAGTTTGACAGTTTTCACACACGGTGTGCGAAGTTTCCAAGTCATTTTCTTCTGTCAAGGAAGACGGGAAGGTGATAAAAGTGGCCGGTGTAATTCTAGCAGAGGTAGAGGGAGGCAATATTAACTGATCTTTGGAAGAGTAAAAATTCTACTTCACATTGAAGTTTACATATTTTTCTTTAGACTTTGTAATATCCTTGAAAGAATACACTAAAAGGTGTCCTCTGAGCATGTGTGCTGATAAGTAAAAGCACATGTCTATATCTGCATTTTCCTTTTTCTTTCAGTTAATCAAATTTGTCAGTGACTTCCCAAAGACATCCTCGATAGATACATAAAGTTATTATCAGATTTTGAGTGCCTTAATGTCTTCTTTAAGATTCTACTATGAATATTTTGTGACAGACAAACTCTTTAATCCATCATTGGAATAAATAATGACATTTAAAATGAGCCAAAGGAAGACAAAAGAAATGCACAGTAGAGAGGAAGGAGAAACGGCACACAAAGAGGAGCAAAGGCTGGTAACTGTCTGGCAAATTCTACCCGTACTTTGTATTCCTCAACTTTGTGGAAAACACTTCTTGCTCTTATAACTGCTTAGAGATTTTGTTTTCCTTTTATTTATAATTTTTGTAAAATAAAACTGAATGGATTCACTGTTTGCTTATTTTCCATTATTTTTGACCACAATAAGTATGTTATGTATAAAGTTGTGTCATCTCATTCAGGTTGACATCATTGTGTAATAACCAATGTTATTAGTTGGTATCGTTTTTTTCTCTGATTCCTACATGTCTGTCTTTGCAGCAAATGTGCATCACTTAAATCTCTTATTCAGGGCTTGCAGATGAACGCTTCACCTCTTACAGGGACTGCAGAGACAGAATACATTAGAGTAGCTAAAAACACAGATGCTGGTGATAGTTGTCTGGTTTCAAAGCCTGGCTTTGTCTCTTGCTAGAGGCATAATCATTTGTTATGATAATTGTTGGGGTTTGGATTTTAAGACGCAACCCAGAATTACTTTAAAGGTTAAATTTTATTAAAAATATGCCCAATAGGAAAAAGACTGGTGCACCAGAGATGCACTCCAAACTACAAGGATTAAGGAGGCGATCCCAAGTTTTCTTTGCACCCAGTATTTAAGTCGTGAAACCACAAGGTAGGGAGGGGGAGCAGACCTTTGGATTGATTGGCTGAGGTTGGCTAAGGCCATACAGAGTTTCTGCAAGTTGCAAAATTTAGCTGTGGGTGAATGTGTTAACCACATGGAATTTCCATTAGTGGATGTTTTACTAGGCTGGCTCCAGGGGTTATTTGTGAGGCTGCCTCCAGGCTCTATCTGTTTTGGTGTAATTAACCTATAGTATTTTTCTTCTTCTTATTTCCTTCTAAATTGGTTCCTAGAGCCTGAATTTTCACTGCACTCTTCCTCTAAATGGAGTTACTTATGTCTCATTTCAACAATAATAATAATTTACATATTATAAAATTCACTCATTGAACAGTGATTTTTACAAAAATTATGTTGCTGTGAAACTTCTACCAAATCCGTATTCAGAATATTTCTATCATTCAAAAACATTCCTTCAGACTGCTTTGCCATCACTTACCAATTCCACCTCCAGCCCTAGGCAAGTCT
Source organism: Heterohyrax brucei (assembly GCA_028571685.1). Classification (NCBI taxonomy): domain Eukaryota; kingdom Metazoa; phylum Chordata; class Mammalia; order Hyracoidea; family Procaviidae; genus Heterohyrax; species Heterohyrax brucei. The sequence continues at coordinate 122,560,524 of CM053142.1, read as the reverse complement.
GGAGATAAGTTTTCTGTCTCTATAGTTTTCTTTTATAGAAATTGCCTATAAAATGGAATCCTGCAAAATGTGTTTTGTGTCTGTCTTTCACTCAGCATTTTGATTTTGAGGTCCGTCTGAGTTGTAATATGTTATCAGAAGTTTCTTTTTATGTGGAATAGTATTCACTTGTACCAGCTGTCTAGGTTTACCCTTTCACCATTTTACATGTGACTTGTTTCCAGTTTTGAGCTGCTAGAAATGACGTCTGTGTGAATGATCTTGTACAAGTGTTACTGTTTTCTTCTCTTGGATATATAATATATGAGTGGAATTTGGGGACTAAACAGTAAGGACTCAATGACACCTAACAACATGTATGTATAGATAGATAGCAAGTGTTTATCTGCATACAGATATAGATATATAGGAAATGGGCAAACTGTTTTCCAATGTGGCTATTTTGTTTTACATTCCTACCAGCAAAGGGTAAGATTTCTAATTTCTCACATTCTCTGCAATGTTTTGATACTGTCAGCATTATGGTATCTAACTGCTCTATTTTGTGTATGGTCATATCTTTTCCAAGGACTATTCTGCTCTACTTTTTCCAAGACAGATTTATCTATTCTTCAGGCAGTATACAGTATAGTCAATATTCTTCACCATAATTCAAAGGCATCATTTTGTCTTTGAATTTCCTTGTTCATTGTCCAGCTTTCACATGTATTAGGGGGTAATTGTAAATAACATGGCTTGGGTCAGGCTCCCCTTAGTCCTCAGAGTGACATCGTTGCTTTTTAGCATTTGAAAGAGAGCATTTGCAGCAGAATTGCCTAGTGCAATACATCGTTTGGTTTCTTGACTGCTGCTTCTGTGGGACGTAATTGTGCATCCCCATAAAATGAAATCATTGAGAGCTCCAGCATTATCTCCATTGTTATGATTTTTTTTAATGTCCCTCTTGTGAGGATTTTTGTTTTATGTTGAGGTTTAATCCATACTGGGGACTGTAGTTTTCATTTTCTTTAGTAAAAGCTTCAAATCCTCTTTACTTTCAGCAAGCAAGATTGAGTCATATGCATATTGCAGGTTGTTTCTGAGTCCTCCTCCAGTCGGAGTACACAACATGTTGCATTCTTTTACATGTAGTCCAGTTTTTCAGGTTGTTTGGTCAGCATACAGATGGAAAACTCTGGTGAAAGGATAATATCCTGATGTGCACCTTGTCTGATTTTAAACCACACTTTATCTCTTTGTACTGTTTGAATGAATGCCTTTTGATCTATTTACAGGCTCTGCATGAGTACTATTAAGTGCTCTAATATTCTCATTTTCCACCATGTTATACACAATATTTTAGGATGCATGTAGTCAAATACCTTTATATAATCAACAAAACACAAATCAACATATTTCTAATATTCTGTGCTTTAAGCAAAGATCACTTTGTTATAATGTGGTAGCTTGTGTGCTGCTGTAATGCTGGAAGTCATGTCAACAGTATTTCAGATACTAGTAGAGGCACCCATCATGGACAGTTTCAGCAGACATTTCAGACTAAGACAGACTAGGAAGAAGGACTTGTCAGTCTACTTCTCAAAATAATTGTCAGTGAATTCTTAAAAGTGGGTGAGCTGCCATCTAAGTAGCATCAATTGGTCCCAATCTACCTGAAGCATGGGACAAAAAGGATATGAAAGACATCAGGAGAATATGAGCCTAGCAGACAGAAGCTGCCATGTGATCCAGAGACTACATCAGCACGAGACTTAAAAGCTAGGCAGTGCCCGGCCACCACCAGTGACTACCCTGACAGTGAATATAATATAAAGTCCCTGATGTAGTGGAAGAAAAATGGGTGTGTAGGACTATAACTGTTAAAAGACCACACCGGATGGTCTATCAGACTGGACAGGCACCTGAGGACATGAGCCTTAGATTCTCGATTGGCTCAGAGCTGAAACTAGTAGAGAACCCAACTCTTTGGACAAAGATAGGAGTGAACTGGAAGACAGAGTGATGCTGGTGAAGAATATGTACACATACACACACATACACGCATATATACATATATATATATGTATGTGTATATATATATATGAGGCTGCCTGGGTAGCTCCCAGAGGCAAGTTGAGATGGTGGAATGGGACAGTAGTTGGTTGAATAGATTTGGGAAGTACGAGATGGAAAAGAGGAGTGTGTTGTCATAAGGGGAGGGGAGCAGTTAGAGTTGCATAGTGGTGTGTGGGGTTATATGACAAATTGATTTAAACTGTAAACTTACATTTAAAGAACAATATACATATATATGTGTGTGTATATGCATATATATATATATGCCAAGTGCTGTAGAGTTGGATCCGACTCATGGTGTGTGTATATATATATATATATATATATGTATGTGTATGTTAAAGCCAGTAAAAACCTTATGAATAGTAAGGAAACATTTCTGATACAATGCCAAAAGATGGGCCTCTTAGGCCTAAAGGCTGTCAAAATGTACCTAGGGAAGAGTTGTCTCCTCAAGGTAGATCTGACTTTAACGACAAGAAAGGAGGAAAGCTTTGGGGACCTTCATTGGTTGGTGTGACATGACTCAAAATGAGAAGTAAATGCTGCAAACTTGGTTGTTCTTAAATATTTTGTACAATTTTACACCTGTGTCTTGTGGAAAGGATCTGTTAGTTGCTCTGTGTTGTGATAGCTGGTGCTGTTGAGGTTTTTCAGCTTTGAAATTTTGAACATTTTACTTTATCTCTGTTGTTTAATTCTCTCACAGTATGGTGGGGATATAAAAATAACTCACCTGATAAAGCTGGCTTAAACATGAAAGAAGTTAACATTTGTAAAACACTTTAAAATTTTCTGACACGTAAAAGAACATAAACATTAGCTCTTATACTTTGCATTCTTTTTTGTTAAGTAGTATGAAAGCTATATAGGAAAGTATTCATATTTAACATACTTTACCTCAACTACTAACTTTTTGTTTTGAAATGATTCAGTAATTATTTCTGAAAAACATAATTTGTAGAGAGCCATGCTTTATAATAATAGTACTAGACATATGCTCCATTTGTCATGGAGATAAAAGCGGTCTTATAATCTAATCAATATTCTACTAAAAATGTCCAAAAAATTGTAAAGTTACAAATCAAAAGAAGCTATACCAAGTGTTTACAAGCTGTTAGTAAGGTCTAGAAGAGTGTAACAGGAACCGTGGCTCAGAAAGACTGTATCAGCACGGCTGGGTGGACTGTCTTAGGCACATACGGAATGCTGGAAGTTATAGTGAGAAGAACATAAAGTTTCATGATCAGTAATAGGAATCATCCTGTTACACATTGACAGCTTAACCGTGAAAACATTTACCAGTCCCTCTGAAATTCAGTTATCTAATTTGAATTTCAGATAATCTGAATTTCAGTTACCCAGTTTGCAAAATTAATATTGCTCTATCTTCTCACAATGTTGCAAAAAGTAAGAGAATACATATGAAAGGAATAACCACATTATTTTGAAAATAGAAGCTGCTTAAAACTTAAAATATTAGTTGAATATGTATTCCTTTTAAACTAATGTCTAAATTCATGTTGTCATCATCTTGATCACTAAATAATCTTTATCACGTTAAAAGCTAACACTTCCTGGTTAATATTTGAAAGGCATATAATCTGCTCATCTGTGATTTTATTCTTACATTTATTTATTCTTTCAATAAATACATATCAAAGACTTTTTTATGCATCAAGCACAACGGTAAAAAATTTGTCTTAATTTTGTTCCCCTGAATTTTAACTAATATATATTTTACTTAATATGCACAGCAGTTCTGTGGGATTGGAGCTAGATACTATATTGTTTTTAATATATAAACACATAAACTTACTCAAGTTAAGTAACTTGAAGAGGACCAGACAGGCAATAAAGTATTTTGATTAAAAGTCAGCTCCAGAGTTTAGCAACCGACGCTTCTGGCATAGTGGTTTAAATGCTACGTCTGCTAAAGAAAAGATCAGTAGTTTGAATCTGCTGGCACTGCTTGAAAACTCTGCAGAACAGTTCTACTCTGTCCTATAGAGTTGCTATGAGTCAGAATTGACTTGACGGCACTGAGTTTGTTTGTTTTTTCCCATGCTGTTTCTTGGTAGTTCTCAAATTCAGGGTGACTTCACAGCATAAGAAGTGTTTGTTAAAAATCCACACATCAAAAATTCTCTTTCTCTAAGTCTGAGAGGAATCCCAGCAATCTACATTTTTAATAATTGACCCAATAATTCTGGTACAAATCGCCTTGGACTACATTTCAAGACATGCTTGCATAAACATTTTCTTAAGGCATTCCAATTTCCCACATAATGGAAGAGTACCGTAACTCTTACAATCCACTTGAAAGACTTAACATAAATAAATGATTTTAAAGCTCTACCTGAGTGATTTTCTCCAATAGCTTTGTTGTTAGATACATATAATTTTGTGTTATTCCTTCCTCTGACATCAAAGAGAACTGGATATAAGTCAGGTAATAAGGTACATATTTTCCTTGCACAAAAATTGCAGTGGAAATCTGATGATCATCACTTTTCATCTGAGCTCTAGATTCCCTTTTCCGTATTGAACACCTTTGGCTAGATACCCATTATATCTAAAAGGGAAACATAAGCTTCTCCCCAAACAATTCCTTTTTATGTCCACATTTCAGTTAACAACAATCTCACCTACTGAATCTTTCCAAATAGTTCCCACCCCCTATCCAATCAATCTCAATTCTCTAATTGAGTCACAATGTTACTTTCTTAATTCAGGCTCTTGTTACGTCTTCACTGGATTAAGACAATGTTTTCATATTCTTAATTCTAATTTCTACTCTTTCCTACATATGCTGCATAGCTCCCAGCTCACTTTTCCAAATACGGGGCTTAGATTTTATCTTTTTTCTGTCCTCCAAATCATCAATGTCAAAAAGTTTTATAGATCCCAATGAAAAATTATTTAACTTGTTATTCAGTGTTCTCCATTATCTGATACATTTATTTTTCCAAAACATAATTCTTATTATTTCCAAAATTTCTCATCATCAGTATTATAGTGTTATATCATGATTTGCATGAGTTGGATCCGACTCGACGGCACTTGGCTTGGCATCATGATTTGCCCGATAGCTACCGTCTTGTAAGGTCCTTGAAAGCAAAGAGATTTCTTACTGGTGTAAGATACTTTATGGCCAATATTTTATTTATTGGATAACCAAAAACCAAACCCTCTGTCTTCTAGTAGATTCCAACTCATAGCAGCCCTATAGGACTGAATAGAACTGTGCTATAGGGTTTCCAAAGCTGTAAATTTTTGTGGAAGCTGGCTGCTACATCTTTCTCCTATGGAGCTGTTGGTATGTTTGAACTGTCAACATTTTTTTAATAAGCAACAGAGTGCTTTAACTACTGTATCACCAAGACATTTATTTATAGGATAGGATCATTAAAACTTACTTAGTAAAATGATATTATAATTCAATACTTTCACCGTTAATGTTTAAGTAAACAGAAAATTTGTTTTTAATTTTGATGACTTTTTTTTAAAGAAGAATAGAATTGACCGTGATCCATAGAATTCTGGCAATGTAACTCCCTCTTGACATAATTTCTCCATCAGTGTATGGTCAGTGCATTGAATCTTTTGTACACAGCATGTGTATTCAAGTCTTATTTTCATTTACAGTTTGATACACTGTTTTAAGTTAAAATATATCTTTTGAAACAGAATAACTCAAAACAAGTGTCCAACTATGGTCTTATTTATGTAGTATAATAGCAAAGATAATTCAAGTCAGTTCAGAACAAAGGAAAGATTCAGATTTTTCTCATATACTGTCATTTCTTTGTGAAACTTTTTTTTTTTTTTAAAGTTTGTGTTCCAGGCTGTGTATTCAAATGCATAAACTCCTGTGATTCAACAGGAGTTGTTATTAACTAAGATTTTTTAATATTTAATTTCATCTTAAAACTTCTGGTATAAGTGTAGAGAATTTTAAAAAGGTACTAACTTGAAAGCTTGCATTTGAGTTTAAAATGTGTTTAAGCATTTATTATTAATATCCATTGTTATTATTTCAGTGTTTTATACATTTATTAGAAATTATAATATCTTCTTGCTTTTTACATAAATTTCTTCAACTCAATTCTTCATTCCTCTGTAGGCAGAGGAATGGGATGCAGAGATTAGCCAACTGGTGAAGGTACCCGCCTATCTGATTCGATGTGCCAACCTAGGGAACAAAATATAGTAACTGGAGCCTATTCTAGGAAAACAAAAACTGTTTACAGATATTTGATTGGTCTTGTTGAGAGGAATATCAGTCTTATTTCTTTGTGACAAAGCTTTGCCTAGTTTTTGCCCCAGGAAATGACTGTTCATGGTTTCAAAATAGATACAGTTTTAAATGTAAATGTAAATACAAAAAAGGCAGAGAGGCAGACGTTTAGTAAGAAGAATCAGGAGTGAAACCAGTGCTATAATAGGAACCCGGCACAGTACTGAGGAGCACACATTCAGCCTAAAAAAACAAATCCCACTGCCGTCCAGCTGAACACAACTTGGAGTGACCCTAGAGGTCACAGTAGAACTGCCCCATCGAGGTTCCAGGGAGCACCTGGTGGATTAGCACCGCTGGCCTTGTGGTTGACGGAGGTAGCACTTAACCCACTATGTCACCAGGGGGTAGACAACAAAGCCTGAAACTGGTTCCTTCAAGTTCAAACCCTTGCTAAGAATTTGTATGTCAATCATTTGCATTTCAACCCTCAGATACACAGAACCACAGTCTATGTTTCTCACCTGAAGAGTTGTTAAAATGTAGGTTCTGATTCTGTATATCAAATTCTCAGCAGGCAGTCTAATTTGAAAGAACCATTTTGAAGCCTTGTAGTATTTGAAGGGTCTTACTTTGTGATGCTACACCAGACTCATTAGGTGGAATTCAAATACTATACATTAAGCATTTTAAAATGAATAATGGGCACTCTGCATCTCCAAGTCCAATCCATTTGTGTCTGAAGATTGGACCTTCGTTATGATTTATGGGCAAGGGCAGCATCAGGGCAAGGGCCCATGCTCCCAGGGGAACCCCGAAACCGCTGGACCATCAATTGTGGTCTTTTAGTAGAGATCTCAGGGTGCACCCCTTTTTATTCTTGTGTTGCCAGTGAGACTCAACTTAGTGAGCTCCATCGCAGCTATCACTGGTGGTGGCTAGGCACCATCCGGTTCTTCCAGTCCCAAGTCGATGCAGGCACCCACTCATGTGGGTCTGTCTATCTTCTGAGTTGTCTTTACCCTATGTCGTTTTGGTCCTTGGTGAGCATCTGTTCCTGCTGAGTTGGGACCATTTGCTGTGCCCTCGGATGGCAGCTTGGCAGCTTTTAAGACCCCAGATGCCACTCACCAATGTGGGGTGCAGAGAGCCCTCTTACTAAAACACTAGCTGTGCCAATTGGCCTCAATTTCACCTAAGAGCATGGTCCCCTGTCCCCTGCCCCAGCTACTCTATCCTTGCAATATTGGGTTAAGATGGAAGGAGTATTCAAGTTATGCTGAAGTCCACTTAATATTGTTCTTGTTTCTAATGTGTGCTATCACTGATTTCACCCAACCAGATTTCTAGCAACTATCTAAACTAAACCGTCCCCCCTTGCCCTCCCTCCTTCCCCTCCCTTGCAGCTGTCAAAGAGTCTCTTTTTCTACACATAAGTCTATTTTTGAGATCTTATTATAGGGGTCTCATACAATATTTGTCCTTTTGTTGCTGATTGCTTTTACTCAGCATAATATCTTCCAGTTGAAACCAGTTTATGAGATGTTTCCTGGAATCATCATTATTCTTTATCATTGCATAGTGCTCCATTGAGTATGTGTACCATAGTTTACCTATCCATTCCTCTGTTGTTGGGCATATATTGGATGCACTTTATGGTTCTATACATCTATAGGATATCATCCTGCTGACCTCTGGCTGGATGAAGGAGAGTGGGTGGAGAGGAGGGGACAGGAGACTGTTGGGAGGATGGGACATGTATGGAGCAGAGAGGAATAGTGTGCTGTCACCGGGCAGGAAGAGTAGTGGAAGCTGCATATAGGTGGGCATGTAAATTTATCTGGGAATGTACATTTTTACTCAGTCATAATAATAATAATAAAAAACAAGAATGCAACCCATGTCACTGCACAACTTGTGTAGAAAGTTGAATGGGAACCTAAACTGCTATGTAAACCTCCACTGAAAACATAATTTAAAAATAAAATAAAATAAAAAGAATAATGGACTGACATTAAGTACCTTTAAAACGTTGTGCAGCAACCATTTTTACCTAGATCCAGATGTTTTCTTCCCTCTACAAAGGGAATGCTATACTCATTAACCATTTGCTTCTCACAGTCCCTGTCTATGACCATTCTGCATTCTGCCTTTATGGATTTACCTACTCTGGATCTTTTATATAGATATAATCATACAATATGTACCTTTTGCACCTGACTTCTTTCACTTACAATAACATCTTTGAAGTTCATCATTGTTGTGGCATGTGATGGTTAATTTTATGTGTCAACTTGACTAGACTATGCTTCCCAGTTGTTTGGCCAAACACGAGTCCAGTTGCTGCCATGGATTATTACATATGAGCCAGTCAATTGTAGACTAGATTAACCTTCCATAATGTACTTTGTTGTTGGGTACCCTTCAGTCACCTACTACTCACAGAGACCTTATGTATTAAGAGACAAAATCTTGCACTGTCCTGTACCATCTTCACAATCCAGCTGTGTTACAATCTATTCTTGCAAGCACTGTATAAATCCAGCTCATTGCGGTATATGTACAGGTTTCTTATGAGCATAATTAAGTATCTGGGAATTCTTATTCTTTGCAATATTATCTATAATTTTCTATGACCCACATAACGGAATGCCTTTGCACAATCAATGAAGCAGAAATATCCTTATAATATTCTCTGCTTTCAGCCAAGATCCATCTGACGTCAGTAATGATATCTGTCTTTGCATGTCATCTTCTGAATCTCCATATCAACTCTTTTGTTCTGCCAGCTTTTCAGTATTTGTAGGTTCTCATAGAATCAACTCCAGGAAAGAAGACTTTCTTCACTGTAATTTTATTACTAAGAGGCTACCAACATAATGACGTGATTTTGAACAGTGGATTCTTTTTTCTTTTTTTACTTGGACAAACAATTTTTTTTAATTATGATTGAGTGACAATTCTTTTTTCTTTTTTCATTAATGCTATACATATATTGAAAATTGAAAAGGGCTTTTTATCCATTGTTTCCATTCTTCATGTCTCTTATATCCATTTTTGTATAATCAATGCTTGTAGAACCTATACTTTACATAGTAAACAGTGGTATAATTTTACGATTCTGGGGAGAAAAGAGGAATGCATAGACAACAAACTGATGGTAAGGTATGAAAACAAATTGTCTCTCTGTATACTCTGAGTTATTTCAGACAACCAGGGTTAACTCTTCAGGATTAATATAACCACCATTTTCCATCTAGTTGACTGTGACTCTTGACAACCCCACAAGTGTCAGAGTAGAGCTGTGGTTCTGTGGCTACTTTTTAAGAAGGAGGTCATGAGTCCTTTTCTTCTGAGTTGACCATCCACGTATTTGAAGCTCTAGTCTTTAAGTCAGCCACCTAGCACGTTAAGGGTACACCACCCGAGGATACCTGATTAGTATAACCATTCTCAAACTCTCTTAATGGTGGAATTAGGAACCAAGAGGTGTACTTCCTTTTTGATTATGTGTGAAGTTTATCTCTTATGACTTCTCTATTAGCTAATATATTTTCCTTATCTAGATGCCCAGTTCCTTGCCATCTTTTTATGGACAGTTATTTTAAATTATGAATCACTGACTGCTTTTAATGCTGACAGGTACAATGTCTTGGCCTGGTTGCATGCTCCCACAAAGCTAATGCATTGCCAAACTCTCACTAAAGTCAGCAAAGCTGCCAGATTAGAAAGAATTTAGGAAAGCTACTAAAACAGATGATAAATTGATGCGTTGGAAATGGTTGCCTTTTACATTTCTTTTAGCAAGTTTTCTTGGGGTTAGATCATCTCTCCTTTTAAGGTACATGTTAATGTCAGATATCTTAAGTAGAGACAGCTAACCGTTCTCTCTCCAGCAGTAGACCCCATACCACTGCTCCTGGCAACTGCTCCAAATGTTTTCTGCGGGTATGGCTATGGGATTCCTCCCTGCTAATCTTTTTAATTGTTTAAAATAATATCAGGCATAAAACTTAAATCTGCAGTGTTTGTTGGCATCAAATTTGTTGTGGTGATTTTTATTTTACCAGTGACTTGGAGGGCACAAGATGATAAAGCTAGTTAGTTCATAGTCTTTGTCCTCAAAAGAAGCTCTCATCAGTGTTAAGTCAAGCTTTTATTTCTTTTCTTTACAAAGTATGATAATTTATTTCAAGTGAATATTAAGAAAAATGAATATTAAATGAACACATCAAGTGACTATTAAGAAATACTAACCCGAATATATCAAGGGAGTATTAAGAATTCCTGAAAACATATCTGTTCTAGATTTTAACTAACTCAAAGGAAAACTACCTTTATAGAGTATCTTATTTTCTTGAATGTTAAATGTACCAGAACACTAATTGTGCTCATGTGGAGCCTGTATAGTGAAACATAGGCAGGTGTTCAAAAAGCATAAAAGAGATACTCCATGGTTTCAGTCGTGGCTGTATCTCTCACACCATGCTCATTCAGTCTGTATGCTGGACGCTGAACAAATAGTCAGAGAAACTGGACTGTAGGACGGAGAGCAGGGAGGGAATCAGGACTGGAGGAAGACTCCCTGAGAAACTTCATTGTGTAGATGGCACTACCTTGCTTGCTGACAGTGAAGAGGACTTGAAGCACTTGTTGACGGAAGTGAAAGACCACAGCCTTCAGTACGGATTATGCCTCAGCATAAAGAAGACAAAAGTCCTCACAATCGGACCAATAAGCAACGTCATGATAAGTGGAGAAAAGACTAAACTTGTCAAGAATTTCATTTTGTCTGGAGCTATAGTCAAGAAATCAAATGACATGTTGCATTGGATGAATCTGTCACAAAATAACTCTTTGTTCTGTTGGAAAGCAAAGATGTCACCTTGAGGACTACAGTGAGCTCCCCATGAGCCATTGTATTTTCAATTGCCTTATATGCATGTGGAAGCTGGACAATAAGGAAGATCAGAGATTGGTGGCTTTGACTTGGCCCATTGTCAGATATGTTGCATGTACCATGCACTCCCAGAAGAAACAGAGCTGTCTTAAAAGAAATGCACCCGAAAGGCTCCTTTGGAGCTAGAATGCGGAGACTTTTCTCTCATACTTTGTCCCTGGAGGAGGATATAATGCTTCGTAAAGTAGAGGGTCGGCAAAAACAAGGAAGAATTTCAATGAGATGGACTGACACAGTGGCACAAACATAGCAATGATGTGCTTTACCATGGCAACCGTTGTGTGGATGCCACAGGAGAGGGTACTGTTTTCTTCTGTTGCACATAGGGTCGCTGTGAATCCGAACTGACTGGACAATGCTTAGAGCCATAAATATTTTCCTGAAAACATGACAAGAAGCCAGTTTGGGGTAATAATTGTGTATTGTAATACAGAAAAAGTCAATTTTGATAGAGTGCAAGTAATTAAAATTTTGGTATGCCAAGTGCCGTTGAGTCGTATGCAAGTGGTTTATTCATATTTAGTTTCCCGTACAATTTGTGAAAGGAGTCCTGCCGGTTCAGTGGTGAAGTGCTCAGCTCTTAAGAGTTGGAGCTTCAAACCCATCAGCCTCTGTGTGGAAGAACAATGTGGCAGCTGGCTCCTTTAAAGATTAAAGCTTTGAAAACCCTTTGGGGCAGTTCTGCTCTGTCCTTAGGATTGCCGTGAGTCAGAACTGTCTCAGTGGCAATAGATTTGGTTTTGTTTTATTATATAAGTTGTATATGTCTGCTTAGCAATAGACTATTTGAATGAAAATTGCTATGTCTTATTGCAATTACAGAAAAATAAAACATCAGAGAAAACATTGAGATGAGTCAATTAAATTTGGGGTTCTAAGTAAAGTCACAAACACATTAAAATTAGACTTTATAAATATATACATTTAATACATTCCTCGTAGGTATGTGTAATTTAGTCAATGGGTTTTAAATGCTTTATTTGAGACACAAGTCCATTTGAAAACAAATTCAGTAGCTATCTAGTATAATGTATTTCTGTGTCAGCATATTTAAAAAGCAATCAGTACCTCACCTGACACTGTTCATTTTTTCTCAATTAAAATAAAATATAAATCCACAAAGCAATTTCAGAAATTGCTTGAGCAAAATAAATTCTGACAAGTCAAAAAGATCACTGGTATTTGTCTTAAATCTTGTTACTGTGCAAACCTTTTTGCTGTTGAATAATATAAAAGTATCTGTTGCACTGCTTAATAGAAGAGAAAGTGCTTACTAAAGTAATACTAAATCAGTGTGTTGTAAAAATGAACAATATTTTCGCTAAACTATACACAACAGTGCTTTTAACCTGAGAAAACTGACGTTTAAAACAAGGAAGTAAGGAAGAAAGTACCAGTTTTAGACATAGATTAAGTATTTTAAAAATTTCTTAATTTACGTACTGACCATAAATATTTTTGAAGGAAAAGTGAAAGAGGGGATATTATTACTGTTGTTAATATTATTATATTTAACAATGAAGCAACCAAAGATCAGACTTTGTACCTTTTATGATTTTTCATACTGGTAATTAAATATATCTAGCTTCTGTGGAAACCCTAGTAGCATAGTGGTTAAGCGATACGTCTGCTAACCAAAAGGTTGTCAGTTCAAATCTGCCGGGTCCTCCTTGGAAACTCTACAGGGCAGTTCTATCCTGAACTGTAGGTGCATTATGAGTCAAAATGCACTCCATGCCAACGGTTCCCCTATCCCTCGCCAACTCACCCCTGCCCCCACCAAGTAGCTGTTTGTACATTTCGTTTTTACCATGACGGAACTTGGCTTGGCTGGTTTCAACACACATAAATATATTAAAATTGTATTTAATTCAAGTAATGGCCATAAACATTTTTGAAGGATGGGTATAAGAGGAGAAAAATTCAGCAGAAGAGTGAGGAAACAGAAGGGAAACCATCATTTGTTGAACCCAAATTAGCTAAACAGCATGCTAATGTATGTTAATTTACTAAATCTACAACATAGTCTTGTAACTATTCTATTTCTGTTTCTACAAAATTAAAATAAAATGTGTCCTCAAGTTAAAAAAACTTCTGAATATGGTAAATAGTGAGAAAACCCTAAAATAACTCCAATGTAGATTAAATCTCAAATAGGCCTCCTGCTGATTTTATGGTTTTGGCAAATCATTTGATTTCTCTGAGTGAAATGCTCATCAGATAGGTAATGAGATAAATAGCATTCACATGATAAAACTGTACTGAAGATGGAATTATAGTATATGTGAAGTGCTTAACACAAGGCCTAGAGCATAAAAAAGCCCCAAACCAAACTCACTATTGAATGGATTCTGACTCAGAGTAACTCTATGTGTTTATAATTTTGTTTTCCACTGCTACAACTGAGCTTATATAAAGAACACAAAAGAAAACGGAATTCTAGACTATCCCCCTTCATTTGATACTTAAATAATATATTGACATTTCTGAGTCTTCAGAATACGTGAATGAAAACTTATTGCATCTGTACTCAAGAGACGTTAAGACCTGAATGAGCCAAATATTGCTGAGGGATCTTGATCAAACAGTGTGTTCTAATGCTGTTTACTCACTTAGAAATCTGCATCTGTAGAAGGTCTGCTTCCTAGGTTTGCAACATTCAAATGCAACAATGGTTTCAAGGGGCACCAAAACATAGCATGCGGGACTTAGATCTCAAACTCAGCACCTCTGCTCTGGTGTGACTGGGGGAAAATGACTTGATAGCACTTGTGACTTTGTTTTTCTACTACTTTACAGGGTTGTTTTAACAATAAAATACATTAATGTAGGTAGGGAGCCTGGCACTCAGTAAATGATCAACTATGGCTAAATCAAAAAATACAAAACAAACCCATTGATGTTGAGTCAGTTCTGACTCACAGTGACCATGTAGGACAGAATAGAACTGCTCAATCGCTTTTCCAAGGAGCACCTGATAGATTCCAACTGCCAGTCTTTTTTTTTTTTGTTAGCAGCTGTAGCACTTAACCACTATACCACCAGGGTTTCCATTGCTGGATATTAAATTGTAAAATATGAGTTGCCAGAAAAAAATAAATTCTTATTTCCTAGTTACTAATTCTGTAAAACAAACCTCAATAAGTAAAAAATAATACAAACAATATTTCAGTATGTCATTTTTCCTGAAGACATAGTTAATGCCATCAATCTAGTGTTCACTTTTAATTCATCTTTGTCTGGTCTTCACCAGCTCTTAGAGAAATGAACACTGTAGATGTCTAGTAATTTCTGAAAAGATGAATAAATACGTTCCCTTGACCTCACTGCCTAAAAATAATGTTAAAGTTAATCATTCCTCAAGTTCTTCTGATATGTACCTTTTAGATACCTTATCCTTTTCCATCACATCGATCCTAACTCGCAGTGATGCCACAGGACACAGTAGAACTTCCCCAAAGGATTTCAAGGCTATAAGATTTATGGAAGCAGATTACCACATTTTTCTCCATGGAGCAGCTCGTGGGATCAAACTGCCAAACTTCTGCTTAGCAGAGCAGTGCTTAACTGCTTTATGATGAGGGTTCCCGCTACATGAATTAGGCTCTGTTTTTGCATCAGATGTATAAAACTAAATGTTTCATCTAATTAAATCATAGCTCATATAATTCCAACTATGACATAAAGAAACGAGATTTGTGAGCACACCTTTTAACGTGGAGAGGCACATAAAAAAGGAAGCCAAAAATAAAAAAAATCGATTTACTTTGTTAAGCAATGAATAGGATGTATGCGTGTGTGTATACTGTGCACCTTAGCCACCAATGGAAGTTTTAAAATTATGTTCCCAATTTATGTCCACTGTCTTTTAAGTGAGCATAGCTATTGTTTTGCCTTGTATTCTAATCTGTTAGATTTTTACTCAGGATGTGATCTGTATCATCCTTTTATTTCTCCAGTAAAAATGCTGTGAAAATTGTATTTGAAATTCTTATCTATGAAAAACAAAGATTCTATAATAACCATGATGAATAAAGTAATCTTAGAAAAGCTGATACCAATATGTTGTAATGTTTTCATCTGTCTAAATAGAAATGAAAATATGATAAAAAAAATATTTCTAGATAGAGGGTTATACAGTTATTCATTGAGTACAAGGTTTTCCTTATAGACAGTTCAGATTGTCTGGGCAAAACAAATCTCAACACTTGGTTTGGAGATAATACACTGAAACTAAATAATATCCATAGACTTACAGTTATAGGTGAGTTTTGCTAGTATGTATTGAAGATGAGTGCTTGTATGCTTCAAAATACAAGATGTTAAGATTTTTTAGGCAGTGAGTTGACAGAGAAATGGTAAGAAAAGTATTTCTAGCAATGTTTTCACTTTGCATCTGTAAACTAAGTTCATCTTATAGACAAAACGGTACAAAAGAAAATAACACTGGTATGTGAATGAGGAGCTTGTTTTCTAGGATTAACTGTAGTGAAATCACAATGGAACCATGAACATATCACAAAGAGTAAAATTAAGATATTGGAATATATTATCCCTAGGTAAAGCTCGCTGGCTGAAAGTAAAAAAGACTTAAAGCACTTACCTCAAGACAGAAACAAAAATCTTCACACCTGGACCAAAAAGCGACATCACGATAAATGGAGAAAACATTCAAGTTTCAAAAATTTTATTTTACTTGAAGCTGTGATTAATGCCTATGAAAGCAGTGGTCAAGAAATTAAATGATGTATTGCATTGAGGAAATCTGCTGCAAAGACTGGTTTCAAGCGTTAATGAGCAATGATGTGAGTCTGAGGACTAAGGTGTGCCTGACCCAAACCATGGTATTTTCGCTTGCCTCGTATGTATGTGAAAGCTGGGCAATGAATAAAGAAGACCAAAGAAGAGTTGATGCCTTTGAATCAGGGTGTTGGCAAAGAACATTGAAGACACCATGGACTGCCAGACGAAAGTATTGATTTGTCTCACAAGCAATACAGCTAGAATGCTGCTTGGAAGCAAGGATAGAGAGACTTGTCTCATGTGCCTTGGACATGTTTTAAAGAGGGGCCAGTCTCTGGAGAAGAACATTATGCTTCAAAAAGAAGGAGGTCAGAGAAAAGAGCAAGACCCTCAACTGCCTGGATTGACACAGTAGCTGCAGTGGTTCTAATGTCACAGTGATTATGAGAACTGTGCAGAAACTGGAAGCAATTTCTTCTGTTGTACAGAGGATTGGGTTATGAGTAGAACTAGTTTAATGCTACCCAACAACAGCAGCATAACAGGCAGAGAGCTCTAATTGCTTATTTATGACACATGATTTGTAAAGTAGAATGACTGACACGCAGTGCCACAAGTCCACATGCTTGTTCTCAGTTAGTAACTAATGTAGAGACCAGAGATGCTTAAGTAATTTATCATATGGCTATATGTATGTTAAAAGAGATTAAACTCAGATCCTTTATGAAAGTAGATAGTTTGTTATAAATAAATTATCCTGGACTGGAGTCCTTCTCATAAATCTTCAGGAAATAAAAGTTCATATTTTCAATATTCTTAAATCATAACATTACAAATAATGACCCATTTGAGAACACATTTCAAAATTATCATTTTGTTTGCAACCTTACAAATGACATGATTTGCTATTGCTGAATAAAATATTTTTCTAATGGATTTTTGTTCAGTATTGCAAAGCAATGGATGCCTTAGCAGACTTCTTTTATCTCCTCCATCATCCAGTTTTCATGAGATTTGTGTGCATTTTCTTGTGAATCATTATTATTTTTTCTGATAATTATTATCAAACTTAATGCATTAAAAGGTGTAAAGATGTGAAACTAAATATGTCTGATTCAATTGCATTTTTCACTAAAGTAATACAAAATTAGTTGCTCATAAATTTACTTGTATTTTAATTAGATTCCAAAAACTAATCATTGTTGAGACACGATCTGATAACATGATACAGAGGAGGGAAACCTGAGTAAACAGGCTCCAATAGAAGGTAGAGATGGCATTAACTGAGGGCAATTCCTATTGACTCTTGACTTGAAAATAATGTGAAGAGAGATATTTTATTAAAAGTAAAATTTTAATACCTCAAGTTAGCTCATGTATTATTATTTAAATTTCTTTTTTCCCACTTGAATTATATTATTAAAGACTATTGAAATCAATATGTTTATTAAGAGAAAAAAATAATCATATAGTTTTAAAAATTAGAATTAAATCCATTAATCTGATGTAGTTTATAAACCTCTTTTTAAGTGTTTTGATAAATATTTATTTTGTATATACTGACTCTCTTTAAAGTATTTCATTGGCTACATAATTTTTCAATAAATTCAATAAATTTCGATAAATTTTTCAATAAATTCAAGTGATAATTCAGTTTTTTGATATGCAGGCTGATGATGGCAAAGAATAAGGCACCAAATACAAATAGAACAAAAATTCCCATCTGTAATTATCATGGATCGATTCTGTTGTTCCTCAGACTTGCCATTTATGGAAAGCTACACAGTTAACTATTTAAATAAATTGCAAAATGTAAATACTGATCTTTATTTATATTGTCATTTTTAGTATATATCACTGCATAAAAATCAAAGGGTGATGGTTCCTCTGTGGGACAGACAGGCCTCCGGCATTCTTATGCTCATGTTGCGGAGATTCTACATCAGGCAGACACAGACAGGAAATCTGGTACTCCCTTCCTCCATCCGGGTTGTAGTCATAAGGTATAAGCTCTGTCCGACTTGCAGCAGGCCAAGAATTTTGGGGTCACAACTGACCTCACATCAACTCACTCGTGGAGAAGAAGTTCCATGCCACAAGAGGCAAACTAAGACGATGAGGTGTGTCACACCCTCAGATGATGTGACATTGTCCCCACTTCCAGCTCTACAGCAGTGTCAGAAAGATTGTGACCAAGAGGGAAGACACATTACAAAAGAAGAGTGTTCCTTACCTTTTCCTAAAGGGACTGACTTAGTCTGAAACCGGCCCATTCCTGCCTGTAAATTCCCAGGAGGCAGACAGCTTTCCTTCATTTTGTCTTGGTTCTTTCTCTTTAACTCTGAAGTGGCAGGATTTCTGCTAATATTCATTAGTTTTATCAGTGATAGGTCTAACATCTTTAGCACTAATTGTCCGGCCATACCCTTACTGTCCATTCCAGAGCACACTTTCGTAGTTTTCTGAGTAGAACTTTCCAAATCTTTAAGGCCTGGTTTCTTTTTGCTCAGTTCTTTTCTAGAACTCTTGCTTTCTTTCCACATTTTACTCAAAGAGGCAAGAAGGAACCACAACCACATCTTGAAGATTTCATTTAGTGTCTCCCTTAGTTAAAGATCCAAGTTTCTCCCTTAGAGCTCTATTTTTAACAAAATATTTTAATGTAATTCAGGCAAAGTCTTCTACCACTTTACACCAAGAATGGTCTTTCCTCTAGTGTTCAACACTATGTTCATTGCTTCTGTAGAAAGCCTCACTGTAAGTGCATATAACATCCACACGTTACGAACATTCTGTTTACAGCAATAGAAGCTTTCCGCACAGCTCTCGGTTCTTCCTGAGCCTCTTTCAAAATTATCTTTAGTGTTCACGATCCTGCCTGCCGTCTCTTCAAGGCAGTCTAGATCAGTATTATCAGGAACACTGAAATTTCTCCAGCTTTTATTCAGAATTCACCCTTTCTGCGTTTGAGGTATTTGTTAGAGCAGCACCCACACTCCGGTATCAAACGCTGTCTTAGTTTCGTAGTGCCGCAGTAGGGCAGATACAAGCGTGGCAATTTAAAGAAGAAAAAACATTTTCTC
This sequence comes from Heterohyrax brucei, assembly GCA_028571685.1. Classification (NCBI taxonomy): domain Eukaryota; kingdom Metazoa; phylum Chordata; class Mammalia; order Hyracoidea; family Procaviidae; genus Heterohyrax; species Heterohyrax brucei. Next base: position 122,541,443 of record CM053142.1, on the reverse strand, counting down.
TCAGTTCTGGAGGCTAAAAATCCCAGTCAGGGCCTCCAGTGTGCGGGTGTGCCCTTGTCAGTGGCCTGAACGTTCCTTGATTCTTTGGTTTATTGACAATCTCATGTGGCATCTTTCTTTCCCAGTATGTGCTTTTCTGCGTGTCTAATCTCATCTTTTTATACTTCATAAGTATTAGGTTCAGCATGCATCTCACACAAGTGTGGTCTCAATACCGTAACATTAGATGGATTATTGAAGTTTATTAGATTCCATGTGCAGGTATAGAAGTTTAACATCCCCACATACATCATGGGGTACACAATTCAGCCCATAACAGTTACCTAGCACTGTCAAACAAAAATACCACAAATGAGTGGCTTTAAAAAACAAGAATTATTTTCTGATAGCTTTGGCAGCTAGAGGTTGACGTTCGAGTGTCAGCCCTTTTTTTACTGATAGGCCAGCAGTCTGTATGCAGTCTTTGGTGAGTCACGGTATTTCTTGGCACCCGTCTTCCTATATTTTTCTTGTGCATATTCTGCTCTTTTTGTAAGATATCTGTCACAAGTAGAAGCCCTGATGGCAAAATGGTTAGGAGTGTGACTGCTAACTAAAAGGTCAACAGTTGGAATCTAACAGCTGCTCCTCAGAAAACCTATGAGGCAATTCTGTTCTGTCCTCTGTGGTTAGTAGGTGTGAGGACTGACTCTAAGGCAATGGGGTTGGAATTTAATTTGCTCAGAAGTGAACAAGGCATCCTGGCGACACCACAGTTAAATGCATGGCCGCTAACAGGAAAATCAATGGTGTGAACTCCTTGATTCTGTGGCAGAAAAATCTGGCAATAGTCCCGTACAGATGAAACGAAACCAGATCCACTGCTGTAGAATCAATTCTGACTTAGATGGACCCTGAGCCTAGGATATCGTATGATGAAGTTCGTCTCTATCACATGGGCTCTCTACGAGCTGAAACCCAACTGAAAGGCACTTCACAACAACGGAAGTGAGTAGGCTTAGGACCCACCCTATCCTGACATGACCTTTTTAACATAACAAAAGAAAACTCTTCTTTCTAAATAATGTACTTTTCAGGTACACGGATTAGAACTTCAACAAAACGTTTCAGGGATGCAGTTGAATTAGGAACAGTATGTCAATTACATCTCAATAAAGCTATTAAAAAAAAGAAACTTAACAGAGAAAGTGTCAAAATCTTGTTCTCCACATATTACCAGAACAATCTACTGATTAGATAAATCTGAGTTAAGTGATTATCCTGGTAAGGGAGAATGCTAACCAGATGTAGTCTGCTACAGAAGCATCTTACAAGGAGTATGGCAAAACCAAAACCAGTGATGGTTGGTCAGATGTTCATATTTTGTTTAATGCTGGCCTTTTAATGGAATCTGGGAGGTTGTTTGATTAAAATTTGGTATGGATTATAACACAGTAGTGTGATGCAATGGATTGCTTTGTGTAGCCTTTCTAGCCAAGATGTTTTAACTACCACCCAAGTGACTGGGCAGAACTGTGCCAATACAGTAATTGTTACCCATACAGTAGTTGTGACCCACCAAAGCAATTGATTGGTCAGTTTCATCATCTTAGTGGGCTTGAAATGAGCCAACCCAGAGGCAGGAAAGAAAGGATCTCACCACCACTAAGAAAGACCAAGGAGCTGTGAGCATATCCTCTGGACTTGGGATCTGCACTGAGAAGCTCCTGGAACCAGGAGACTTAGAAAGCAAGCTGAAACCCTGAAGACAATGAGGAGCAGTGGCAGAAGACATTGACAGGGGACCACGCAGTAGGCTTCCCAGCTCTCAGAGTGAGAAAATTGAGTATGTGAGGTGCCTCTGGGGATTTATTGTCAGGGGCTAAAAGAGCTTTATAACACTCACTGGAGCCGGGCAGAGGCCTAGGGCAAGAGAGAGGTGTGCTCGTGAGCACAGCTGACGACAAGCTGTCCTGATAGAAGAACGCCATCCTGAGTATTCCCGCACCTGAGTTATAATTCATTACTTCCTTACTAAGCTGCGTAATCTTGAGTACTATCTTTGGCTTCTGTGTGACCATTGCAATGATTTGTTGAATGCAACAGGAAAGTAGATCATGTCATGGGAGGGATGGTTGGTGTCAGAATTGATAAGCATGGTGGGGAAGGAGGCATGCCGGACCTCTACCTCACAGGAATCGGCCTTGGGCTATTGATCTCGAATTTCCTTCCCCCTGTGAAGAGAAGAGATCAGACTCCGCCCCACACTATTTTTATAAGTAGTTTATATTGATAGACATAGTGCTAGAGTAAAAATAAGATCTTTGACCAACCCATTAAATCCCTTCCACAGATGGAGAAAAGAAAAAAAAAAGAAAAAACAGCATTTATTATTGAATAAGCAAGGAAGCAGACTGTGGTGTTCACTCCAAAACAAACTAACTGCTGTTGAGCTGATTGTGACTCATGGAAACCCTCTAGGACAAAGTAGAACTGCCCCACAGAGTTCCCAAGGAATACCTGGTGGATTTGAGCTGCCAACCTTTTGGTTACCAGCCATAGCACTTAACCACAATGCCACCAGGGTTTCCATCACAGGCAATAATTAATGAGGTTGCAAAGACAGAATGAAAGGTCAAATTTTGTGTAGCAAGGTAGAGTCAGTCCATTATATACATGTTCTCAAGATAAGCAATAACTTGACTTCACTTAAAAGAACTTAAATTCTTGTTGCTGTACATTCTTTCATTAGTCTTTCTAACTTTACCTGGTAATTGCGGTGGCAAACTATGCTAGGGAATTACTTTCTTCTTTTACCTAAAGGAAAAACTAAAAACTTCTGTATTTATGACAAGCTTGGAGCAAGGTGCCTAGATTTAACTCCCATGGTGACAGAGAAATAGAGGCACTCTCTTCCTTGATGTTTACATTTCAAAGAGATAGCTCCTAGGCCCTTATTAAAAAAAAAAAAAAAAAGAGAGAGAGAGAGAGACAGAGAAAAAGTTTTAATTATGGCAAGAGTCTTATTTAACTTTATTAAAGATGTATAAAATGCTTCAAAAGGACAGAGAAAGAATTTAAAATTCTGAGCTTTCAAGGATCTGTTCTAAGAAAAGAGAGACGTGAAAAGATCATTTTCACTTTTAGCAAGGGGATTCCCTGCTCCCTTACAAAAGCAAGGGGAGGAGCACCAGGAGAGATGTTCAAAGAATCTCAGAATGTGCGCTGTCAGAGAGGGGCAGTGTCAATTGATGAACTGATGGACTTTATTCTAAAAGTTCTTGGGAAGAAAATAAAATTATTTTCAACTTTTGTTTTTCTGGACAAGAATCTCCTGAGATAACAATGTTATATTAAGGAAAGCAGTAGAACAGCAAAATACTGATAATCAGTAGACCAGCAGTAAGCAAACTACAACCCAGGTTGCAAATCCTGGCTACAATCTGATTTGTACAGCCTGCCAGCTAATAAGGGTTTTTACATATTATATGGTTGAAAACAAAATACCAGGATATTTTGAGGCAAATTAAAATTATAGCATATATCTGTATCCCTAAAGTTTTATTGAAATCTAGCCAATCTGTTATACACATAGCACATGTTGTGTTACTGTAGTAAGTTGCCATCAAGTCACTTCCGACTCATGATGAGCACATAGGTGCAGAGTAGAACTGGCCCGCAGGAGTTTCAAGGTTGTTACCTTTTGGATGCGGATTGCCAGGTCTGTCTTTTGAGCTGCCTGTAAGTGGGTTTGAACTGCCCGATTTGGGTTAGCAGTTGAGCACTTAGCTATTTTCACCTCTGAAATTGCTCGTTATGCTGATTTATTTATGATTTTATTATAATGTAATTAAGCTATTTTTTTAGTTTGGAAGCATGCAAGGACAATTCTAAAAAAACTAAAAGGGATACAACTGTGAGTCCAGAAATGACTGGAAGCTAGCAGTATGATGAGAACAGTAGAGGGCAGTAAAGACTGCAAAGGGATGCCACAAATTCCCAATGGAGGTGGTTGGTAGCTGATGCTGAGTTGGTCCACCACACAAATTGCAATTTAATGTGGTACAGTAAAATGAAAGAGCTGTTTATTGTTTACTACTGTTGAAGATAATAAAAGTGGACATATTAAAGACAATTTTAGCAAATGCATTTGATAACTTTCAATAGCCAAAAAACCAAAAATATTAATGGCTCTCAAGACTTTGACTTTTAACAGGATCATTGTTTATAACTTTCACAAGCTGTTGTTGTTGTTGTTAGTTACTGTGAAGTTGACTTCATCTGATGGTGAACCCCTGTACAACAGAACTAAACTACATTTAGTTCTGTGCCATCTTTATGACAGTACCGTCACTGTGTACTCTGAGTGTTTTCCGTTCTAGGAGGCTTATCTTCCCACTCTATAATGGACACTATTCTGTTTTGATCTGTGGGGTTTTTGTTAGCTGATTTTTAGTAGACTACCAGCCTTTCCTTCCTAGTCTATATTAGACTTAAAGCTCTGCTGAAATCTGTCCACCACCTACTGATATTTGAAATACTGCTGGCTCTAGGGTCGCCATGAGTCAGATCTAACTCTATGGCACTTGACTGGCTGGCTGGTAAGCTTCCACTATCATAGCGACATGCAAACCGCCACCCCACCAAACTGATGGGTGGTAGGGTCAGTTATTAAATAATTGTCAGTAACATGATACTGTTAACCTTGATTGCCTGGCTGTTAAATGACTTGAATTCTTGCATAATAAAGAAAACCACTTTGTCAAATACAAATCATTATTTAAATGTCTTGAGATGTGAAACAGTGGAACCATGTAATTTATAACAGGTTTTGTCCAAACTTCTCTTTGGAAATTGACCAAAACCAAAAATGTTGTGTCACTGCTACAACAAGCAGAGTATATTTATATTGCTTCCTCTTATATTCTTTTTAGCAATGCCAAAGCATAAATAAGTAAATAAAATTACATGTTTCAGGATGTACCTGTATGGCACTAATTTTTGTTTCTGTAATTACTTTTATGACAGATGATATAGCATCAAAATTTAGCATGCAAATATTTTGAAAGAATTTTCAGAAATAGACAAAAAAATCTACTGTTTATAGGTTTCTTAGGTTTCTCATGATTTCTTTCCTTATGAAAAATATTTTATTGTGCTTCAAGTGAAACTTTACAATCTAAGTGAATTTGTCCTTAAAAAAACTTCTACATACATTGCTATGTAATTCTAGCTGCTTTCTCCACAATGACAGCAAACTCCTCCTTTCTACCCTGTATTTCCTGTGTCCATTCAACTAGTTCCTGTTCCCTTCTGCCCTCTCATCTTGCCTCTGGATGGAGCTGCCCAGTGAATCTCATGTATCTACTTAAGCCGACAAGCATACTCTTCACTGGTATCAGTTTATGTGTTATAGTCCAGCCCAGTCTTTTTTCTTAAGAGTTGGCTTTGAAAATGGTTTCACTTCTGGGCTAACAGAGAGTCCTTGGGCCATTTCTCCTGGGGACCCTCCAGTCTATTGAACCATCAAATCTGGTCTTTCTAATAGAGTTCTAGTTCTGCATCCCATCTTTTTCCCACTTCATCATGGACTCTTTGTTGTTTTCCTTGTCAAGGAAATCACTGACAGTAGTTGGGCACTACCTAGTTCCTCTGGTCTCCTGATGATGTAATTTCTGGATTATGTAGCTTTTTCTCTCTTGGGCTCACATTTTCCTTATGTCTTTGATGTCCTTCATTGTCCAGGTGGACTGGGTCCAGCTGATGCTTCCTAGATGGCTGCTTACTAGCTTTTAAATCCCAGATGTCAGTAACAAAAAGTTCCCATAATTTAAAAGATATATATCTTTACTGAGCATGTGGCCTCTTGTGTTTCTCCACCTTCTTTTTTATTCTTTTTTAAACATTTTTTACTTAATTTTATTATTTTATTAGTTACAGTAAAAGAATAAAATTTCTAACATCTATTAATTATCTCATCTATGATAAACCTTCAGCCTCCCACCCACCCTTGGTTAATTCTCTTTTTAAGTCTTTATAACAGGGGTCTAATACAAAATTTGTCCTTTTGACACCGATTGATTTTACTCAGCATGACCTCTTCCAAGTGATGTGTTGGCTACAAGGGTGGGTGGCAGGCTGAAGGTTTGTCATAGATGCAGAAAAGTTACAAAGACATTACAGAGGATTTCCATATAGCCTACACTGAGATACCTATATTAATGGTATATATTAGTATGGCAGATTAGTTATAATTAATGAACACAAATGACAAATTTATACTAACAAAAGCTTGTATATATTTCACATTTCATTAATTTTTACACCATGTCCTTTTTCTTTACCAGGATCTCATCCATGATACCACATTACATTTAATAATAAAGTTCCCTTATTCTCTGCTTATGGTTTTATAATGACAGTTCCAAAAATTAACCACCAGTTATGTTGTAGTACTCCTCTGCTGAAATTTTCTTTTGTTTTTGTCTTCACTAGACAGTTTTATGGCAAGGAAAACTGCAAAGGTAATGTGTTAATCTCACACATTATATCCAGGATACGTGTAGTTCCTCACTGGTGGTGTTAGCCTCAACCATGTGTCTAAGATAGTATTGATCAAGGCTATACAATATTGTCACTTTTTACCTCAGTTTTACATTTTCTGTAACATAATTTTTGGAGCAGGGTCCTAGGTTTATAGCCCACACTTAAGGAATATTACAACAAAAAAAGTCCTCCAGTCTATTCTGATTCATGGTAACCCTACAGGACAGGGTAGAAATTCTGCATACAGTTTCGAAGGAGTTTCTGGTGGATTTGAACTGTCAACCTTTTGGAGCTCTTGACTATACAAGCAGGGCTCCACAGGAATGTCTCTCAAGGTTTCTAAAGAGAAGTTGGTGAATTCAAACTGCTGGTCTTTTGGTTAGTAGCAGAGCTCTTAACCACTGTGCAACCAGTGCTCTTCGCTTAAGAGACAGGGACGTTTATTCTCTCTCTTTAAGGGTAAGTGTCTATATAACATAAACTCATATGGAATTCTTCCATAAGAATATTATTTAAAAAATAGTTGGATCTTCTCAATTAGATGACAAGCTTCTTGAAGTTATTTGAAGAGATTGTTGTCCTATTATTAACATAGTCTGCACAAAGATGAGGTTGCTCAATTAATAATTACAAAATAAAGGATGAGAGCATTACCACTTTTTGTGGACAATAGCTCTGTTATTCTAGTCCTAACAGGAATAAAGTACACTTCAAATGTGACATCAGAATCATGGAAAAACTATCATACTCAGATAATTAACTTCCTTGGGGCTTTGCCGTGCTCTACCATCACAGAAAACTTTGGAAGAGTAGACAAAATCATGAAAGTTTGTTCATTAGGGTTGGTTGAGCTAGACTATTTAAGAGCTCAGAATGTGATGCTGTTTTAAAGAATAAGCTTATTTCATAAGAGAATGAAGTAACATGGGCATCAGAAGAGCTTGAGATATATACATATATAAATATATTTTTCTAAAAGTTTGTAAATATATGCTTTGTCTTCTACAATAAACACAATGCTGCAAAGATGTGATAGATAAGAAAGACATACACTAAAATATACTAACATATGTATAATTATTTGCTTTAGAACTGACACACTAAAGCATTTATAGTTGATTTTCCTTTGTTTTGAGGTTGATTATTTTCACATCATTATTTTCCCCATAGTTTCACTTGCAGAAATAACTTTAAAATCTAACCCTAAGAACCAATGTTTGTTAAGCTGTAAAGGGGCCCTGGTAATGCGAGGGTTAAAATGAAGTGCTCTACTGTTAAAGGCAAGGTCTGTGGTTTGAACCACCAGTAACTCTGTGAGGGCAAAGATCTTGCAATCCTCTTCATTAAAGACTCCAGTCTAAGAAATATTATGATACAGTTCAACTCTGTCCTATAGGGTCTCTCTCAGTCAGAGTTGACTCAAAAGCTCACAACAGTAGCAAACTAATAATCTGTAGAGAATTTATTATTTGTTTTTTCTTTTATGAAATTTTGTTTTTTTAAGATTAAAATTCTACAAAGACAGGAGAAGTAGGTCTGATGTGAAGAGTTGAAATGCAGTAGATAGGAAGCAAAGGGGGTAAATTGGGATATCCAAAGATTTATGTGTTCTTTTTTTTTTTTTTAACCCATACACATTTTGTTATCAGTACTAAACTATTCTGTGAATGGAATCATTGCAAAACAAAATGAAAAGCTTTATAACCTTTAATTTTTCTTACTGGTAATGCCACTAAACTTTCTTAATTGTGTCGTGCTTAACATTTACTATTTTAGGTACTGAGTTTTTCATTCTCATTGACATCTCCAGCACGTTCTAAACCACAGCAGAGCTGAATTAAGTCATAGGTAGAGCAGTACCATATAACAATTAACCAGATTATTACCGTTATTAAATCAGCATCCTCCTTAAAATCGTTGTGCTTTGATAGCCCCAGGGAAAGGATGAAGGGAGAGGGTGAAGTACACGCACAACAAAACAGCAGCACTTTATTTAATCTTTTATTGAATACTGGGTCTTTGTGGATCAGACTTTCATTTCTCTTGGTCTTGTGCAGATCTCTTCTGCATTAAAGATTCTCATTGATTTCAAAGGAACCAAACTGCAAGGTAGGGAATAAAATGAAAAACTGAACCTGCTGAATTTTTCTGCTTTTGTCAGATATTTACTTTCTGCATTATTTTGCTCTTTGTCTTTATATCTTCAAAGGAAAACACGTTATGTCAGAAGGGCCCTTTCTTGCCTCGCCTCTCAAATGTCTGGATTTTCCAAAGGGAGTAATCTGTACTAGTCGTAACTGAACCTGCTTCTCAAGAAGGTTACTGAATCTTAAATTTCAAATAACATTTGATATTTCACACCAGTCTCCAGAAAAGGAAACAACCAGATCAGTTTGAAGAAATAAAGGAATGAAAGTCTATGTGCTAAATTTATTAAGTTCATTCAAAAGTAATTTCTTTCAACTCAGAGTTCTCGCTGGCCAGATTTTCTCACTTATAAACATTGGTAAGACAATATTTTTAGTGTTAATAAAAGAGCATGTGAGGTGCCTGTAGTCTTCTTGTTCATACTGAATTCCTTACCTTCTTTTTCCCAGACATGTTTCAAAAGCAGGCCCTCCCTATCCTTGCCTCAGGGAAGAAGACACTCATTGAAAATACAAAGAGAAACAACAGATTGGTTGTTGGTGACTGAACAAAAAGTTTGAAAAAATGTAAATACCACCCAACCCAGCAACCTCTAGGAGGAAAGCTAAGCATAAAAATCTCTCTGGACTGAGCTTCTTTGTTTAAATTAAAAAGTGGCAAACTAGCCCAAGGATCAAGCTTAGCATACCACTTGTTTTTGTACAACTCATATGATAAGACCATTTTTTATATTTTTAGATAGTTGAAGATAATTAAAATTTAAATATTTTTTGATACCTAAAAATTTTGTGGAATGCAAATTCCACTGTGTGTAAAAAGAGTTTCATTGGAACATAACCATGTTCATTTGTTAATGTGTTGTCTGAGTGTTTTTGTCCTTCAAGAGTAGGGTTTAGTAGCTGCAAAAGATAGTGTATGTCTTGTCAAGCCTAAAACATTCTGTAAATACATGGGTGGTACTTTTGAAAGGATCACTGTGTAACAGGAAGGCAAATCTCTATCCAGAGTACATGTCTATTCTAGTATTGGAAAAAAAAAATCTGCCAGTCTGTAATAAAAGTGTTATAATGTAATTAGCCTGGCTGATCACCCTGCTGGCAAACTGAGACTGGGTTGTGTCTATTGACAGGCCTTGGTAAGTGGAAGTCCATATTGCTGAACCCACGTATAACCACCATCCTGACCACCACGCCACTTTGTATGTGACTGTATTGGTAAATGACAGAAGTGACTAGACAAAGTAGCTAACTGATAACCTACAATGGGCTGTGTGGTCCACTTGTTCACTAAAATCATCCTTTGCTATAGTCAACAGTTTGGTGCACAGTCACATGAGACACAAATATCTTCATGTGTTTTGTCAATCGAAAAAATTCTATCTATTAATCTTTTCTCCAGATCTCCTTAGCACTAATTTTTGAATCGTGTTCCTTCTGGTGACAGATGATCCAATCATTCCACTGGCCATCGCCCACGAATCAGCATATGATCACACATCTGATAATTTCTTCTTCCAGACAAAATGAACCACCAGGCACAATGCTGGAAGTTCCGCTCACCGTGAGGATTTCCCTTCATCATTGGCCTTTAGGGAAGTCCCAGCACGGGGCTGCGGTGCTGCACCTGTCTACTTTTGAATGGTGCTTTTACATTGCATTGAGCCATCTGTAAATCAGGCCCTGGTTTTCACTTCCTTATCAACTTTTTGTGAGGTGCTCCCAAGAGATTATAAATTTGGACTAGATGAAAAAAGTAGTATAGCAACATGCAGACTAGGACTTTGGGCCACTTCTTTATGCACCTTATTTATGCCTTTGGGGCTTGCTTGCATCTCTTCTCATGTCTACCGTTCCCATCTGATGACCTAGTGTTGCCCTGTGTGCCCAATTTTATGGCTTTATGGGTTAGACAACATCCAGCTCATGACGAGCAGTGCAGGTGCCGTAGTAATTTGACATCTGCTGGTTAAGCATTTCATTTCTACAAATGTCCAATAACAGGTCAAAAAGCTGCTTCTTAAAAGGAGGGTAATCTGTTTTGAATGGCAAAGACTTACTCAAAAATCCTAGGAGTCTTCACTGTGACTCACCTATAAGGGAGTCTCCAACATCTCTATCTGCCCCTGACCTTTTAAGCACCATTAAATCTACAGGATCTTACAGCTGAAATCGCAGAACAGGTTGCACTCCAGACTCGAACAATTCAGAGCCTTCTCTTGCTCTGGGCCCATTCAAAACTAACACTCATTAAAATGGGTTGGGATAGCACACTCAAATGCAGAACATGTTGTCTCAAAAACCCGAAGAGTTCCACTGTGCATTGTGCCTTTTCTTTAGTGGTAGGAGAGAATAGATATGTAGATTTTGAAGAAACATGCTATGCTAAATGGTTTCCAATCCATAGAGCCTTTGATGATTCATCAAACAATTTTTGGCAGGAAAGTAGCATTATCAGATTTATCATCATAGTTAGCATTTGGATGCTGGTAAGAAGCAAGAGCTGTCATTCCATAACTACAAGAAGTCAGTTAAGATGTGGTTGGAATATTTTGTAGAAATAATTAATATGGATAACTGAGGCTGAAAAATTTTCCTCCCCCTCCTTGCTGTCCCCGCTGGTGCCTGATAGGATACTCCCTTTCCCTTCTCAGCTGGCACTCGCCTGACAGGGCACTTTCCTTTCTCAGGCCGGCTCCCCACCTGGCAGGATACGATATTCCCTTTCCCCTTTCCTTTCTCAGCCCGGCTTCCCGGCTGGCGGGATACGATATTCTCTTTCCCATTTCCCTTCTCAGCCTGGCTCCCTGGCTGGCAGGATACGATATTCCCTTTCTCCTTTCCTTTCTCAGCCCGGCTCCCCGGCTGGCAGGATGCGCCCCTTAGAACTCCGTCCACTCACCCCATTTGTCTCAACCATGACATCCTCAAACTGCACTATATCTACCCTCCAGAAACCCCACTCGGGGCCAATTGTTGGAACCTGAGAAGGTCCCATTGGCCAGCCAGAACAATAAACAGCTTCTTGCCTCTTCCTGGGTGTCTTTCGCTTCCTCATTTTCCGTAACATAATGAACCTTACGTGATGTGGTGTTAGAAAGGAGAGCTGGTGATAAACTTCAGAGATATTTAGAATGTAATTTGGTTGGACTTTATGTTCCACTCTCTTTTCTCCATAAGGTAGGACCTGAGAGAGGTGCCTTTCTTACCTTGGAGATAATTCAGAAAGATTAGGAGGTATTCAGGGCATACAGATTTTATGAAAAATATTACTGTTAATGTCAGGCTAAGGAAACAACTGGAAATTGTTCCAGAAGTGGAAACTACATTATAAAACTGATAAAAGAAAAAGTAAGGAGGAGGAATAAATGTTAAATATTATAAATACATGAAATACTTAACCAGTGTGAACATGCCAGCAAAGCAGATTTATAGTGGAATACAAATTCTATTTATCAAAATGTATTTTATTTATATTTGTAATGTCTTTCCTTGATAAATACTAAGCAGTGGGGCTGGGACTAGTATTATGGAAACTGAAAAATTCCACAGTGAGTTGAATACAATTAGACTAAATTCTCTTTGGACTAAAGATGAATATTGCTAGGAGCTTTCTATTTCATTATAGGCAATTCATTGACTTCATTTGCCATATTTTAGAACAGTATGTAAGAGTGGTAATTGGCCTTCCCATTGTGATAATTGTGAAAGGCTGAATTTAAGGAGTCAGTTAAAGTACTGATCCTGGTAATCATCCTACCAGCTAAACAACAATTCTTTTACACAGAGGCACAAAAACACACAATCTGTTTGGGCAATGTTTAAGAAGTCAGAGCTAGGCTGATGATCCTCTTCAACTGCCCATTTAAATTACATTCCTTCACAAATCCCAAGCAGCTATAAGGACTATACATACACATATATGTACATTTAATCTATAAATAAAATAATTAGAATATGGAAATTCATTTGACTACCTTTAAAAACATATGCTAGAATTCCATCTATCACGGATAAGGGAAGGTTTATAGGTTTATAGTATGTTTATGAAGTATTTCATATGACACAAATTCTATCTCACTGTAGGAAAGAAAACAATTCTTGAATCGTTTTTAAATATTTTTAAGATTAGCAAGGATATTCACAAGTTGTCATTCAGTGCAATAAAACTTAACTAATCCTACTTCGAGAGAAATTTTGGATGTGAGTACTATATGTTAACAATAACAGGATGACAAAGAAAGGAAAAGCAATGTAGGTGAATTAGTTTATTTGTCAACTCTTCCGTTTTGAATCTGAACATGGCTTGAAAGAAAAGTATGGTACAGCATGTGGCAGACACACTATGAACTCTCATTCTGTACCACATTTTCTGTGTAAATATTCAAGTTTGTTTTTTTTATTTTCTTTTTTATTGTGGTAAAATTTTCATGACATGTAATTCGTCATTTTCAGTATGTTACAGTTGACAATTCCCTGGCATTTAGAACATACAGTGTAGTGCAGTCTTGACTACTATTTCATTCTGAAGCTTTTTCTTCACTTCAGAAGGAAATCCTGTGGCCGTTAAGCAGTCACTCCCATTCCTTCCTCTCCCAGCACCTGACAGTGATTAATCTGCTTTCTGGCTTAAAGAATATGTTTATTTCATGTAAGTGGAATTATACAATATATGACACTTGTGTCTAGCTTCTTTGAATTGTTTTCTGTGTTCATTCATGTAGAAGTAAGTGCTGGTATTTCCTTGTTTCTTATGGCTGAATAAACTTCTATTGTATGGATATACCATATTTGTTTCTCTCTTCATCGGAAGATGTATTATTTGGGTTGATTCTATCTTTTGGCTATTGTGAATAGTGCTGCCACAAACATTCTTGTACAAGTTTATATCTGATCATTTGTTTTCATTTATTTGGGAGGACATACGAGGTCTGACAATTAAGTTTGTGAACTCATGCTAGAAAAATGCTACCTACCTCACTGCTGAATATCACTATGGTACCTCGGAAGTACCCCCTCAGGAAGCTACGTACTAATGCCAGTGCCTAGTCCACCCTTCAAAACAGTTTTGGAACTCTTTCTGGAATGGGTATTATACAAGGTGGTGCGGTGTCCAATTCAACATTTAATAGTATAATTTTCTGTAAGAGATTTTTTCAGCCTGTAAAAACACCCTCTCTATTCACCTGATCCGGCCCTCAGGACCCATTTCTTAGCCAGAAGATAAAGGAAATTTTGAAAGGAAAACATTTTGATGATATTCAGAACACCAAGGGTAATACAACAACAGCTCTGATAGTCATTCCAGAAAAAGTGTTCCAAAATTGCTTTGAAGGGTAGACTAGCTGCTAGCATTGGTGCATAGCTTCCCCAGGGGAGGTGACCATAGTGATATTCAACAGTGAGATATGTAGCATTTTTTCTAGGATGAGTTTGCAAACTTAATTGATAGTCCTCCTAAGTCATTCATGTATTTTCTTTGGGAAAATGCATTCTTAAGTTCTTTGCCTCTTTGTTATGTTGCTGTTGTTGTGAAGTTGTAAGAATTATTAATGTATTCATGGATAATACATTGTCATTGAAACAATTCTGACTCATAGTGAGTCTAGGGCAGAGTGGAACTGCTGCATAGAGTTTCCAAGGAGTAGCTTAGTAGATTCAATCTGCTGACCTTTTTTGATTAGCAGGGGAAACTCTTAATCATTGTACCTATCAGCTATATTATTTACAAACATTTTATCCTATTTTGTGGATTACTTTTTCACTCTCTAGCTGGTGTCCTTTGAGGCTGAGAAGTTTTTAATTTTGGTGAACTCTCATTTATCTGCTTTTTGGTTGTAGTTTTGGTGTCATGTCTACGTAACCCTTGCCTATCAAATACCCTAAAGATTTATATATATGAATTCTCAAAAAAAATGCTATAGTTGTAGTCATTGTATTTAGGTCTTTGATCAAATCTGACTTTTTATATATGATGTGAGTTAAGAATACAACTTCAGTCTTTTGTTTGTGGACATTCAGTTGTCTGAGCACCATTTGTTGAATGATCTACATACTTTAGTCAAATTCAATTGACTGTAAATACATAAACTTATTTATGGATTCTAGATTCTATTCCATTAATCAATGTGTCTGTCTTTATGCCAGCACTAGGCTTTTAATTACAGTACTTTAGTACTGGGTTTTAAAATAGAAACGTATGAGTCCCCCATCTATTTCTTTTCTTTCCTGGATGTTTTAACCATTCACTGTTCCCTAACATTCCATATGAAATTTAGGATTAGCTTCCGCATGTACAAAAAAATATTTTTAAGATTTTAATATAGAGTGTATTATATCTATAGGTCACTTTGGGGAGCATTGCCGTTCTTACAATATTAAATCTTACAGTCTATGAAGGCAAGAGGTCTTCTCATTTATACAAGTCTTTTATAAATGTTTTTCATCAGTATTTTGTAGTTTTCAAGACATGAAGCTCATTAGATTTATTCCTTAGTATTTTATTCTTTTTGATCTTCTTGTAATTGGAGTTTTTTTTTTCCTAACTTCTTTTTTGGACTGTTTGTTGTTGGTGTGTAGAAATACAACTGATATTTGTGAACTGATCTTATATTCTGAAACTTTACTGAATTCATTAACTATTCCTTAATAGTCCTAATTTGAATGCCTTTAATTTGTTTTTTCTTACTTAATTCTCCTGAGCAAAAACTTCCTGTACGCTGTTGAACAGTGGCTGAAGGAGGCATTCCTACATTTTTCCTGATCTTAAAATGAAAACTTTTAGTCTTTTACCAATGTGTCTAAATTTAGCTGAAAAAAAAATCTCTTAATCATTTTGAAAAAGTTTATTTCTATTGCTAGTTTGTTGAATGTTGTTATGAACAAGTATGTTAGATTTTTTAAATATTTTTACCTGTATGGATTTAGGTAAATATACGTTGCTTTCCTTCATACTATTAATGTGGTATATTACACTGATCTCCATATGTAGAACTACTCTTGTATTTCTGAATTAAATTATATTGGTCATGGAGTATAATCATGTTTATGTACTGCTGAATTCAGTTTGGATTTTTTTATTTTTTTACAGCTAGACACTTGAAGAATATTGGTTTGTAGTTTTCTTGTCATGCCTTTACCTCACTTTGTAACCAGATAACATTCACATCATAGAAACAGATAGGAAATGTTGACTCTATTCTATTTCTGGTAAGGGTTTCAGAAATATTGGTAAAATTATGCATTTGGAATACATACATGCTAATCAAAGTAGGAGTTATACTTTCTGTAATCAAAAAACCCCAAAGATCATTTCTCTCCCAAACTCCAATCTATATCTTTCTGCCTGTAGGTTTCCTTTCATGAGTGGAGTACTTAAGTTTTTTCCACCATGTGACTTTCTAGACTACCTAAGTTTCTTGGTTTGTTCAAGACTTCTGTGGTTTTCTCCTGAAAAGTGTTATATCTTGAGAAATCTCCTTAGCCCTATACAAACAAGAATGGTTGCTCAACCTAATGCCTTATCCATTCAAACATGAGAGAATAAGGACAGTCAATGGGAAACTTTTATTGGTCAAGTCTGAAAGTAATGTGCATACCCTTCTGCCTATATTTCATTGACTATAATCCAGACATATGGTTAAATCTATGCAAGGGATGTTGGGAAATATAGAATTGATAATTATCAGTCAGAAAATGAAAAATTATTTGAATATTTAGCCAGCCTTTACCACATTCCATCATCTGGATATTAAATATCAATTTCAATATCTGTCTTATACATCCACTTCCTCAAGAGGAGAAAATTCAAATGTCTAAGGAGTCTGTTTTTTACTTCTAGAGAAGCAAAATTAGAAATCATGTAAGTATACATACAAAGAGATTTATATCCAGAAATAGCTTGTATGGATGCAGCAGCAGAATGTCACAAGTCCTTGGGTCAGGATGGAGGCTTTTCCTGATTCGCATAGCTGCAGGGCCTGGAAAACCCAAAATCTACCAGTCAGGGAGCAGAGGTCTGGCTTACAGGCTGTGAAGGTTGATGAATTCCACAATAAACAGGCAACACAGTAGGTAAGCTTCTAGCTCAAATCTCCAAACCAGGCAGCCAGATGAACAGGAACCAACTGCAGGATTCAGTATAAACAAAAAGCCATCAAGCCTCACCAGAATGTCTGCTTATATTTGATGCAGACCACATGCCCAAGAAAATTATTTTTCAGTTGGTTAGCTACTCACAGCAAATCTCACCATGAGATGGATCAGACATGACATCTCAACAAGGAAGTGATCACAACGTTACACGACTGTCAAAAACACTTGAGAATTATGGCCCAGCCAAGTTGACACTCAATCTTAACTGTCATCCAGTCACTGAAAACAAAAACAAAAACAAAAAACAGTTGCTGTCAAATTTATGGTAAACCCCCGTGTAGCAGAATAGAGCTGTGTTTCACAGAGTTTTCGATGACTGTGGTATTCTGGATGTAGATCAACAAACCTCTTCCAAGGAGACTCTAGGTGGATTCAAACCACCAACTTTACAGTTAATAGTCAAGCACTTAATTATTTGCATCACCTAGGGACTCTAAACAGTTAAAAATCACGAATCCCCAGTGATATACTATTCTCTTCGTAAGGTATAGATATTATTCATTGTGACCCAGCAATCAAAAGATAAAAAGATACAGCTATTTGAAAACTCCCAAAGGATCAATAACAGTAACTGTAAGAATCTCAGCAAACATTTTTGTTTGTAAAAGAGAATAGAAAGCATGCTGTATTGGTACTAACAGTGATAGAATCTTGGTTGGTTGGCATTGTGAAGAACTTCAATTCTGGAATGAGGCAAATTTTTATTTTATCCTTATTTTGCTCTATGGGAGATATTCCCTTTTTCAATCTTCTTTGAGTCATTCCTTGCTGAGGTCATTTTTGTCTCCCATGTATCCATATGAAGTGGTCATTGCTGTTTCCTCGCTGTACATTCATGATATTACCTGTCTGTTCATCAATCTACCTACCTACCTACCTACCTGTTTACTTAGCTATCATCTATCTAACTGTATATCCATCTGTGCTCTCTCTGCAATCTATTTATCTGTGTCAGTACACACTTTGTGATACTGATTACATGTTAAGTAGGAAAAATAACATTAGTGAGTACAACAAATCTAATGAGTTATGTATTTAATTATTTGTTTGTTTGTTTTGTAGGTAGTTCTTTACATAGTCAAAGACCCAGGTTCCTTTTCCTCTTTGTAACTTCTCTCAGTTCTAGAGATCTGTGTTTAGCTAATGGTTTGAGAATGATAGCTGATATTCTTTGTGAAGAAAATTGTGTGACGTATGTCTTCATATGATGTTAAAATCACAAGTATAAGTAATAGGATTTGCAACATATTTTTGAGAACACATTCAATCCATAGCATGCCTCCTTTGGCCCCTTAAAATTCACTTTCTTCCCATATGCAGAACACATTTACCTCATAACGTGTTAGTTGTATCATGTTAGGTGTAAATACAATATTGTAATAGTCTTTATTTAGAGAATAGATATGGTTTGAGGTAATGTGCATAGGTACCAAGCTAACAAGGGTTGGACTATAATGGTTATGTTCTCATCTTGGCCAGGCTATCATTCTTTTTTATTTATTTATTTATTATTTTTTTAAATTTTTTATTTTTATTTAACATAACTGAGTGAAAATGTACATTCACATGTAAATTTACATGCCCCCCTATATGCAGCTTCCACTGCTCTCCCTGTCCGGTGACTGCACACTATTCTTCTCTGCTCCATACGTGTCTCATCCTCCCAACAGTCTCCTTTCCCCTTCTCTCCGTCCACTCCCCTTCCTCCAGCCAGAGGTCAACAAGATGATGTCCCATAGATGTATAGAACCATAAAGTGCTTCCAATATATGGTTACTCTGCATTGCCAAGTCCATTCCATTCCTGTCCAAAGAGTGGATCTTTGTTATAATTTATGGGAACAGGCAGCATCAGGGCCGGGGGCCATGTTCTCAGAGGAACCCCCAAACCACTGGACCATCAATTGAGGTCTTTTAGTGGAGATCTCATGATGTACCTCTTTTTATTCTTGTATTGCCAGTGAGGCTCCTCTCTGTGAGCTCTGTCATGGCTATCACCAGTGGTGGCCAGGCACTATCCGGTTCTTCCGGTCCCAGGTCGATGTAGGCACCCACTCTTGTGGGTCTCTCTGTCTTCTCGGTTGTCTTTACCGCATGCCATTTTGGCCCTCGGTGAGCATCCGTTCCTGCTGAGTTGGGACCATTTGCTGTGTCCTCGGATGGCAGCTCGGCAGCTTTTAAGACCCCAGACGCCACTCACCAATGTGGGGTGCAGAGAGCTCTCTTAGCAAAATACTAGTTGTGCCAATTGGGCTGGAACTCGCCCAAGAGCATGGTCCCCCGCCCCCGCCCCAGCTACTCTATCCTTGCAGTATTGAGTTAAGATGGAAGGAGTACTCAAGTTATGCTGAAGTCCGCTTAATGTTGTTCTTGTTCCTAATGTGTGCTGTCACCGCTTTCTCCCAACTAGATTTCTAGTAACTACCTAAACTAAACTCTCCCCCCTCGCCCTCCCTCCCTCCTTCCCCTCCCTTGTAGCTGTCAAAGAGTCTTTTCTTCTATACACAAGTCTGTTTTTGAGATCTTATTGTAGAGGTCTCATACAGTATTTGTCCTTTTGTCGCTGACTACTCTCACTCAACATAATGTCTTCCAGTTGAAACCAGGTTAGGAGATGTTTCCTGGAATCATCGTTATTCTTTATCATTGCGTAGTGCTCCATTGAGTATATGTACCACAGTTTACCTATCCATTCTTCTATTGTTGGGAATCTGGGTTGATTCCACCTTTTTGCTATTGTGGACTGTGCCGCGGTAAACATTCTGGTGCATGTGTCCGTTGGTGTGAAAGGCTTTGAATCTGTAGGATATATTCCAAGTAGTGGAATTACTGGGTCAAATGGTATATCGATATCCATTCTTTTAAGGAAGCGCCAGATTGCCTTCCAAAGAGGCTGGACCATTTTGCAACCCCACCAACAGTGTAGGAGGGTTCCACTTTCTCCACAGCCTCTCCAGCATTTGTTGTTTTGTGTTTTCTGGATCATGGCCAATCTTGTTGGAGTGAGATGGCATCTCATTGTTGTGTTGATTTGAATTTCTTTAATAGCTAAAGATCGTGAACATGTCCGCATGTGTTTTTTGGCTGCCTGGATCTCCTCTTTAGTGAAGTATCTGTCCATCTCCTTTGCCCGTCGCTTAATTGGATGGTTTATCTTCTTCTTATTGATATTTTGTAGTATCTAATAGATTATGGAGATCAGGTGTCGATCTGACATAGAGTTGCCAAATATTTTTTCCCACTCTGTGGGGGTTCTTTTAATTCTATTAATAAAGTCTTTGGATGAGCAAAAGTGTTTGATTCTTAATAGTTCCCATTTGTCTACTTTCTCTTCTGTTGATTGAGGTTTCTTTGACAGATTTTGGAGTCTGTCCTCATTGTGTATTAAAACTTCCATTGTTGTTCCTACCTTTTCTTGGATGAGCTTTATCATTTTAGGTTTGATATTTAGGTCTTTTATCCAGTTGGAGTTGGTTTTTGTATAAGGTGTAAGATATGGATCTTGATTCAGTTTCTTGCAGATGGATAACCAATTTTGCCAGCACCATTTGTTGAAGAGACTGTTTTTACCCCAGTTTAATGTCTTAGGGCCTTTGTCAAACATCACCTGTTCATAGGCAGATAGTGTCATCTCTGGGATCTCAATTCTATTCCATTGATCAATCTGTCTGTTCTTGTAACAGTACCAGGCTGTTTTGACCACTGTGGCAGTGTAGTATGTTCTAAGGTCGGGTAATGAAAGGCCTCCCAGTGTGTTCTTCTTCTTTAGTAGTACCTTACTTATCTGGGGCTTCTTCGCTTTCCAAACAAAATTGGTAATTTGTTTCTCCATCTCATTAAAAAATGATGCTGGAACTTGTATTGGGATTGCATTATATAAATAAATTGCTTTGGGTAAAATAGACATTTTCACAATGTTAAGTCTTCCTATCCATGAGCAGGGTAGGTTTTTCCATTTATCTAAGTCTCTCTCAGTTTCTTGTAGTAAGGGCTTGTAGTTCTCTTTGTAAAGGTCTGTTGTTTCTCTGGTTAGATTAATTCCTAAGTACTTTATCTTCTTAGGGGCTATCACAAATGGTATAGATTTGATAATTTCCTCCTTAACAGTCTCGTTGTTGGTATAAAGGAATCCTACTGATTTACTTATGTTTATCTTGTATCCTGAGATTTTGCTGAACTTTGCTACCAGTTTGAATAACTTACTTATAGATTTCTTGGGGTTCTCTGCATATACAATCATATCATCTGCGAACAGGGAGATTTTAACTTCCTCTTTGCCGATGCAGATGCCCTTTATTTGTTTGTCTTGTCTAATTGCTCTGGCTAGAACTTCTAGCACAATGTTGAATAGGAGAGGTGACAGTGGGCATCCTTGTCTAGTTCCTGATCTCAGGGGAAAGTCTTTCAGTCTCTCTCCATTCAGGATGATGTGGGCAATTGGCTTTGTATAAATGGCCCTTATTGTTTTGAGGAATTTGCCGTCTATGCCCATTTTGTTAAGAGTTTTTAGCATGAATGGGTGTTGGACTTTATCAAATGCCTTTTCGGCATCAATGGACAAAATCAGGTGATCTTTGTCTTTTGTGTTATTTATGTGGTTAATCACATTAATTGTTTTCCTGATGTTGAACCAGACTTGCATCCCTGGTATGAATCCCACTTGGTCAGGATGGATTATTTTCTTGATATGTTGTTGTATTCTGTTGGCAAGAATTTTGTTGAAGATTTTTGCATCTAAGTTCATGAGTGATATCGGTCTGTAATTCTCTGTCTTTGTTGGATCTTTCCCAGGCTTAGGTACCAGGGTTATGCTGGCTTCATAGAATGTGTTTGGGAGTACTTCATCCCTTTCTATACTGTGAAATAGTTTCAATAGTATTGGGGATAGCTCTTCTCTAAATGCTTGGTAGAATTCTGCCGTGAAGCCATCTGGGCCTGGACTTTTTTGGGTTAGCAGTGTTTTGATGACCTTTTCAATCTCTTCCTTTGTGATGGGTTTATTAAGTTGTTCTGCTTCACGTTGTGATAATTTGGGTAGGTGGTATGAGTCAAGAAATTGGTCCATTTCCTCTAGGTTTTCAAATTTGTTAGAGTACAGTCTTTCATAGTATTCTCTTATGATGTTTTTGATTTCTGTTGCATCTGTGGTGACAACTCCCTTCTCATTTCTAATTTGGGTTATTTGTTTCCTTTCCTGCTTTTCTTTAGTTAAGTTTAGCCAGTGGTTTATCAATTTTGTTGATCTCTTCAAAAAACCAGCTTTTGGTCTTTTCAATTTTTTCAGTTGTTTTTCTACTCTCTAATTCATTTAGCTATGCTCTAATCTTTATGATCTCCTTTCTTCCGGTGCCCGAGGGGATCCTCTGTTGTTCTCTTTCTACTTGTTCAAGCTGTAGAGTTAGTTCCTTGATTTGGTTTCTTTCTTCCTTCCCGATGTGTGCATTCATGGAGATAAACAGAGCTCTGAGCACTGCTTTGGCTGTATCCCATAGGTTCTGGTAGGAAGTGTTTTCATTCTCTTTGGAATCCATGAATTTCTTTAATTGATCCCTGATTTCCTCTATAACCCACGTTTTTTTGAGTAAGATGTTAAGTTTCCAAGAGTTCCACTTTCTATCTCTGTTTTTTCTGCTATTGATTTCAACTTTGATGGCTTTATGATCTGAGAAGATGCTTTGCAATAATTCAATGGTATGGATTTTGTTGAGCATTGCATTATGGCCTATCACATGGTCAATTCTGGAGAATGTTCCTTGTGCACTGGAGAAGAAGGTGTAGTTGTCTGCTGAGGGGTGGAAAGTTCTGTATATATCAATGAGGTTTAGTTGGTTAATTGTGTCAATGAGGTCTTCTGTATCTTTACTGAGCTTTTTTCTAGATGATCTGTCTAGTAATGAGAGTGGAATGTTAAAGTCTCCCACTATTATTGTGGAGTCGTCTAACTCTCTTTCAAGCGTAGTCAGTGTTTCTTCAACATATTTAGGTGCTCTGACATTAGGTGCATAAATGTTTAATATAGTTAAGTCTTGCTTGTGTACTGAACCTTTCAGCAATAAATAGTGTCCATCTTTGTCTATGATGGTGGATTTGACATTAAAGTTGATTTTGTCTGACATTAGAATTGCCACCCCTGCTCTTCTTTGTTCATTATTAGCTTGATATATATTCTTCCATCCTTTAATTTTCAGTTTGTTCCTGTCTTTAGGTCTCAAGTGAGTTTCTTGTAGACAACATATGGATGGGTCGTGTCTTTTGATCCAAGATGACATTCGCTGTCTCTTTACTGGAGCATTCAGTCCATTCACATTCAATGTAATTATTGATAGGTATGTGTTCACTGCTACCATTGTGATATGTTTATTTTTACGTTGATGTTTTCTCTGTTGTTCTTATTAGTCTGTTCTGAGACACTCTTTTTTGTGAGTTGATTTTTCACCTTTTTCCGAGCTGGTTTTACAATTGTTGAGACTCGTGTGTTAGATTTCTTGAAATGGTATGATACATCTTTGTTGTGCTTTACAGCTGCCCCTATGAACCCCCTTAATAAACTATTTATAAACCCAATTTTGATTACTACCAGTCTGGTCATCTTCCTCTTCATCTGGAAGGACTATAATGACTGTAGTACATCCCTCTTTTATTATGATGACACCATAGTTTTCATGATGATCACTGGATTGCTTCTTTCCAAATCAAAGCTGTGATTGACTTTGGAGCCTTCCCTAAAAGAGTACTGAGTAGTGTGTCGTTCTAAAATATAAAGTTAGTGGTTTCGTTCTTTGAAGCCAAAGCCAAGAACTTCTTTCAGTATTTCTTGTAGTTTGGGTTTGGTTTTTACAAAGTCTCTGAGTTTCTGTTTATCTGGAAATGTCTTAATTTCATTTTTGTGTTTGAAAGACAGTTTTGCAGGATATATAAATCTTGGTTGGAAGTTCTTCTCCTTCAAGACTTTGAATGTGTCGTTCCACTGTCTCCGTGCCAGCATGGTTTCTGCTGAGAAATCTGACGAGAGCCTACAGGGTTTCCCTCTGAATGTTAGCTTTGCCTTGAGTCTTGCTGCCTTTAAGAGTTGCTGCTTGTGTTTCATTTTGTTAAGCTTGATTATAATATGTCTAGGAGTCTTTCTTTTGAGATCTATATTGGGTGGCGTACGATATGCATCTGGAGATGTCTATATTCTCTTCCTTCATGATTTCTGGGAAGTTTTCTTTCAGCAGCTCAGCAACAATACTCTCTGTGTTCTCAGATGTCTCACCCTGTTCAGGGACTCCAATTAATCGAAGGTTGTTCCTCTTAATAGAGTCCCACATGCTTCTTAATGTTTCTTCATTTTTCTTGTTTCTTGTTTCTCATTTCTGCTCATATACACTGGCATCAGTAGCCTTGTCTTCCAAGTCAGAAATTCTTTTTTCCATTTGTTCCATTCTGTTTTCTTGGGTTTGCATGGAAGTTTCTATGTCTTTGATTTTCTTCTTTATCTGTTGGATTTCAGAGTACTGGTGTTCCATCAGATCGAACAACTTGCTTAATTTTTCATTTTGTTCTGCTGCATTTTGTATAAGATCTAGAAGGGCCCCGTATATAATCAATTTGTATTCACTTCCTGATGCTTTCATAAAAGTTTCTTCATCTGGAAAACTCCTGGTTGCTTTGTTTGGGAGCCTTCTGAAGCCATGAGTGATTGCTTGTATGCCACAATTGTCTGTTGCTTTTTGGGTCCCATGTGAGTATATAGAGGCTGGAAGAGGTGCTGTGAGGATGGATTGCAAATGTTTCTCTAGGCTGTCTTCAAATGTAAAGCAAAAGGTATCTGACCAGTTCACAAGTCAGTTAGGTTTTCAGGTGTAGAGGTCCCTCTTCCCATCTGACAAAATAAGCGCCACTGTATCCAACCCCAGATGATAACAAACTAGTTCAGAATACAGCAGTGCTAGTGCCCTGGTGGCCTCTGCTGATAGGGCCTAGCCTTATTCAACACTGCGTCGAGTACTGGTTTTGTGACAGAAAAGCACTCTCTTGTGGGCAGGCTCTGGCTCCCAAGCTAAGAATTAGGTCCAGCTGCGGCCACCGTACCCAGGATGGCGTCCTCCACACAGGCAGCAGACAGGGGGGCTAAAGGTGCCCAGAGGCAGCGATTCCTCTGCTTCTGTTGCAGGGCCCTCAGTGTAGGCAGCACTATGCAAAATCACTACTTTTCTGACAGAAAAGTGCTGTCCCGTTTGCAGGCGCTGGCTCCCAGACTAAGAACGAGATCCCGCTAAAATCTCGGTACCAACATGGCGTCCTGCACCCTGACCACGGAGTTCTGCACAAACCCCACTGAGGCAGCCACAAAACGAAAGGCTCAAAGTGTCTAGATTAACAGAGTCCCGAGCCTGGCTCTCAGAATATGGGAATTTCGCCTGCTTATCCCCCCAGCAGCGCGTCTGAGTCCAGCCGCCTGGCAAGGCCTAGCTCCGCCCGCCAGCCGAGACAGAAAAAAAAAGTCAAAATGATGCGTTTACCTTCCGTCCGTGAGAGCCGGGGCTAGCCAGGAGTGGGAGTCAGCGAAAGAGAGGAGATTTTTCGCTGAGTGGTATAAAGTCCCAATTAACAGCTCTATGCCGTGTCCTGAGGCTGATTAGGTGCTCAGAAGGCTCTGTTTGATTGTCAATTCAGGTCTTGGTTTCCAGAGGGATAGAAGGAGACGTGGGCTTTGTCGGCCATCTTGACTTCCAGGCTATCATTCTTAATGGTTTAGCAGATGCTGTGTAATCATTTCTTATTTTGTAATTGGATCTGAGCAGTCAATTAGTTGAAAGGAAGTTGGCTTAGGGGTATAGTCTGCCTCTACTATATAAATGAATGTTCTGGAAAAAGTTTATACTCTTTCTCAACACTACACACCTCTGATTGCTTGACTCTGTGTTCTTGAAGTATAATTATTGAAAGGAACTTGATGGTACCTAACAACATCAACATTTTTGCATGCATTTACTTTTCTATGTATTGTTTTTTAAATAGTTGCATTTGAAGGAAATGTAGGGAAGTATTTTGGCTTATTGCTTGCTTTAGTAAGATTTATTGTAACAAAATAAAATTAATCAAACTAAAAAATGTGTTAAAGTCTTGTCAATTAGTCTAAAGTATGTCAAAACACAATTGGAACTTAAATGAATTTCTCTCCTTCAATCTCATAAAGGAATGAAATATTTAAAGGAAAAACTACATAATGGTTTTATTGTGACAAATAAATATTTTTGAAAGTTTTAAGTAATGAAGTAAAGTAATCAGCATATATAAATCACTTCAGAATCTGAAACAAGAGATGCTGCATTGCTTTGCATACCAAACCTCCTAAACCTGCTGTGTGGAGTCTGTGGTGACTCATATGGACTTTACTGGACATGATAAAACTGCTCTGCAAGGTTTCTAAGGTGTAGCCAGTGGATTTGAACTGCAGATCTTTTTGTTAGCATATAAAATATTAACATTCTACCACCAGGTCTCACTGCAGTGCCAAGGCTCCATTTTGCACACTCCAAGCATTTAACAGATATCCATTTTTTTTTTCTACTTTAAATAAACTTTATTTTTAAAACAGCTTTAGGTTTTCAGAAAAATTGAAAAGATTGTCCAGAGCATTATCATATCCTCTACATCCTGGTTCTCCTATTGTTAATATCTCATATATATATGGCATACTTGTTGAAGAATAATTATTAGAAATCATTATCTGACTACTAGTTATGTTCATTGAATCCAGTCCCTCTCAGCTGACAAAGCAAGGAAATATATGCATAAACTAAAAAAAAAAAAAGAAGACCCTATCATTGCATCCTTGCCGATTCATAGGAACACCTGATAGACAGAGTAGAACTGCCACGTAGAGTCTCCAAGGAGTGCCTGGTAGATTTGAACTGACCAACTTCTGGTTAGCAGCCATTCACTTAAATACTATACAACTGGTGTTTCCATGTATACACTAGACAATAAATATATACCTGCATATTTAGACATTCCTATGTGTAACTATCTATATCTGTATGAAGTTAAACTTGAGTTCATACTGACGGAATATCTGTAATTCAGTTATAACAAAGATGATTTTATCCTCCTCTCCCTGCTAATCTGTGAACTCTCGCTACAATAATGAGAAGCCTGTCTCCCAATTTCTACCATATATTTACGTAATTGTTAAATATCAGTATATATGCATATAAGTAACAGAATTCTTAACCTATACCTACATGGAAAACAACTTTATCAACTAGGAAAAAATGGCAAGTTGCCATCCATTTTATTTCAACTCAGTGGAGTCCTATGTGTGTCAGACTAGAATTGTGATCCATAGAGGGCTTCTATTTAATTTTATTCTTCTTTTTCTGTGATTATATGTTAAATTTTAGAATTCAAGACAATTTGCCATATAAAATTCTTCATACATGCCTCTTTGCAACTCTATCTGCTCTCCTTACCCTGTGAGAGCACATGCCCCATTTCCACTCCATATTTCTGGTATTCAGCACTTGTCTCCTCGTCTCCACTCTCACCTCTCACCTCTAGAGAAGAACTATTCGGACAGTCTTATATACACATTTAGACCATGAAGTACACACACCTCCTGCATCACTCTGTGTTACATAGTCCAGTCTAATTTTGTCTGAAGGATCGGCTTCAGTACTGGTTTCCGCTCTAGGCTAGCAGCAAGTCCAGGGGCCGTGTTCACAGGAGACCTTCCAGGATGCTGGGCCATCGAATCATACGGGCCCTACTGTCTCCTGGGATGGTATCTTCCACATGTCTTTGATGTTCTTGGTTTTCATCTGCTCCAGGTAGGTTGGGACAAGATTATGTTCCTTAGATGGAAACTTACCTGCTTTTGAGACCCCCAGGCACCACTCACCAACATGGGATGCAAAGCATTTTCATAGAAACAAACTAGTTATGCCAATAGACTTTGATGTCCCATGAGACCATGGTCCCTGAACCACTGTCCCTGCTACTGTGTCCTTTGAAATGTTGGGCTAAATTTAGAAAAATTTAAATTATGGTATAGTCCCATTATGCTGACCTGCCTTTTACTGCATGCTGTTGTTCTGTTCACCTAACTGAATTCCTATCAACTATCAAATCTGCGAATAACACTCTTCTTCCCTCCCCACCTCTCTAGCTCTCAAATAGTATTTTCTTCTGTGCATAAATCTTTTCTTAAGTCCTTATAATAGTGGTCTTATACAATATTTGTCTTTTTGCAGCTCACTGATTTTACTCAGCGTAATGTTTTCTAGTTGATTCTAGGTTCCGAGACACTTCCTAACGTGATCATTGTTCTTTATCAATGCATGGTGTTCCACTGTATAAATGTACCACAGTTTTGTTTATCCATTCATCTGTTGATGGGGACCCACATTCATTATATCTTTTTGCTATTGTGGACTGTGCTACAATAAACGTGTGAGTGCACGTGTCTGTTCATGTGACAGCCATTATTGTTTTAGAATGTACTCCAAGCAATGGAATTGCTGGACCATATTTCCATTTCTAGCATTTTTAAGAAACCACAAAATTTCTTTCCGAAGGGATTGTACAATTTTACATTTCCACCAGCAGGGGAGAGTTCCAATCTCTTCATACACTCTCCACCATTTATTATTTTGTGTTTTTTGGATTAATGCCAGCCTTGTTGGGGTGAGATCGTATCTCATTGTAGTTTGGGTTTGGTTTCTCTAATGGCTAATGATTGTGAACATTTCCTCATGTGTCTTTTGGCTGCTTGGATGTCTTTGGTAAAGTGTCTGTTCATATCCTTTGTGCAGTGTTTAGTGGAGTTATTTGTCTTTTTCTCGTTCATATTTTGCAGTACCTTGTAGATCATAGAGATTAGATGTTGGTCAGTTTCTAGTTGACAGATAGTTTTTTCTAGTCATAGACAGTCTTTTACTCTTGATAAAGTCTTTGGATGAGCATATTTATTTTTATTTGTTTTTTCTAATATTTTATTTATTGTGATTGAGTGAAAGCGTACAACCTAGTTCAAATTTGCATGCCCACCTATGTGCAGCTCTACTGCTCTCTTTGTCCGGTGACAGCACACACCTCCTTTCTGTTCTATACATGTCATATCCTCTTAACAGTGTCCTGTCCCCTCTTCTCCCACCCTCTAAACTCCCCTCTAGTAAGAGACCAGTAGGATGACATCCTATAGATGCATAGAACCATAAAGCATGCACATGATATGGTCACTCTGAATCACCGAATCCAATCCATTCCTGTCCGAGGAGTTGAGCTCAGTAATGATTTATGGACAGGGACAGCATCAGATCTAGGGACCATACTCTCAGGGGAATGCCGAGGCCTTCAGACCATCAACTGTGGTCTTTTAGTGGAGTTCTCAGGATGCACCCCATTTTATTCTCATGTTGCCACTGAGACTCAGCTTTGTGAGCCCCATCATGGCTGTCACTGGTGGTGGCCGGGTGCCTTCTGGTTCTTCTGGTCAAATGTTGATGTAGTTACCCATTCACATGGGTTTTTCTGTCTTCTGGGTTCTCTTTCCCCTGCATCATTTTGGTCCTTGGTGATCATCTATTCCTGCTGAGTTGGGACCATATGGTGTACCTCAGATGGCAGCTTGTTAGCTTTGAAGATCCCAGATGCCACTCACCAATATGAGGTGGAGAAGATTCTCTTAGCAATTTGCTAGTTATGCCACTTGGCCTCGACGTCTCCTGAGACTATGGTCCCTGGACCCCCCAAACATTTAAGCTCATCCAAAGACTTTATCGAAAGAGTAAAGGACTGTCTATGACTAGAAAAAACTATCTGCTGACTAGAAACTGATCAACATCTAATCTACATGATCTACAAGGTACAGCAAAATATGAACAAGAGAAAGACAAATAACTCCACTAAACACTGCACAAAGGATATGAACAGACACTTTACTAAAGATGTCCAAGCAACCAAAAAACACATGAGGAAATGTTCACAATCATTAGCCATTAGAGAAACCAAATCAAAACTTCCCCAGCTACTCTGTCCTTGCAATATTGGGTTAAGATTGGAAGAAAACTCAGGTTATGTTGAAGTCCAGTTACATTGATCTTTTTTCCTAATGTGTGCTGTCACTGATTTCACGCAAGCAAATTTCTATCAACTATCTAATGCATAACCAACCCTCCCCCTCCCTCCTTTCCTCCACTCCCTTGCAGCCATCAGAGTCTTTTCTTCCATACATGAGTCTGTTTTTAAATCCTTTTAGTAGGCTCCCCATACAATATTTTTCTTTGTGCTGCTGAGTAATTTCACTCAACATATTGTCTTCCTTATGAGATGCTTCCTAAAATCATCATTGTTCTTTATCATTTCATAGTGTTCCATTGAGTGTACATATCATAGTTTATTTATCCATTCATCTATTATTGGGCATCTGGGTTGATTCCTTCTTTTTGTGCTGCAATAAACATTCGTGTGGATGTATCTATTCGTATGACTGTCCTTGCTTCTGTAGGATATGTTCCAGGCAGTGAGATAACCAAGTCAAATGATATATCTGTTTCCAGCTTTTTAAGGAAAGGTCAGATTGCTTTCCAAAGAGGTTGTACCATTTTACAATCTCACCAACAGTGTAGAAGAGTTCCAATTTCTCCACAGCCTCTCCAGCATTTGTTGTTTTGTATTTTTTGGATCATAGCTGGCACTGTGGGGCTGAGATGATATCTCATCATAGTTTTGATTTGAATTTCTTTAACAGCTAATGATCGTGAGCATTTCCTTATCTGTCTGTTCACTGCCTGAATATCCTCTTTAGAGAAGTGTCTGTCCATCTCCTACACCCATCACCTAATTGGATTATTTGTCCTTCTCTTGTTGATATTTTTTAGTAACTTGGAGATTATGGAGATCAGGCATCAGTCTGACATACAGTTGCCAAATATTTTTTCCATTCTGTAAGTGGTCTTCTAATTCTTTTGATGAAGTCTTTGGATGAGCAGAAGTGTTTACTTCTTAGTACTTTCCATTCATCTATTTTCTCTGCTGTTGATCGTGCTTTGTCAGTTTTTGAAGTGTGTCTGTGTTGTGTATTAAAACTTCCATTGTTGATCCTATTTTTTCTTGGATGAGCTTTATTGTTTTAGATTTGATGTTGAGGTCTTTTATCCATTTTAAGTTGGTTTTTGTATAAGGTAGGAGATATGGATCTTGTCTCTGTTTTTTGCAGATGGATATTCGATTTTGCCGGAACCATTTATTAGACTGTTTTTACTCTGTTTTAAAATCTTAGGGCCTTTGTCAAATATCAACTGTTCATAGAAGGATAGTGGCATCTCTGGGGTCTCAGCTCTGTTCCATTGATCTATTTGTGTCTTTTTGTACCAATACCAGGCTATTTGGAAAACTGTGGCAGAGTAATAGGTTCTGAAGTCGGGTAGAGAGAGGCCTCCCAATATCTTCTTTTTCGATAACACTTTACTCATGTGGGGTTTCTTCCCTTTCCAAACAAAGCTGGTGATTTGTTTCTCCCTCTCATTAAAAAATGACACCGGTATTTGTATTGGGATTGCATTATACAAGTAGATTGCTTTGGGTAAAATAGACATTTTCACAATTTTACATCTTCCTATCCATAAGCAGGATAGGTTTCTCCATTTATGTAAGTCTCTCAGTTTCTTGTAGTAAGGTCTTGTAGTTGTCTTTGTAAAGGTCTGTTATTTCTCTAGTTAGATTTACTCATAGATATTTTATCTTCTTAGGGACTATAGTAAATGGTATTGATTTGGTGATTTCTTTAATAATCTCTTTGTTGGTATAAAGGAATCCTACTGATTTACTTATGTTTAGCTTGTATCCTGATATTTTGCTCAACTCTTCTATCAGTTTGAATAGTTTACTTATGGATTCTCTGCTTATACAATCAGATCATCTGCAAATAGGGAGACTTACTTCTTCTTTGCCAATGCAGACACCACTTTTCTCTTTGTCTTGTCTAATTGCTTTGGCTAGAACTTCCAGTACAATGTTGAGTAGGAGAGGTGAGAGTGGGCATTCTTGTCTAGTTTCCATTCTCAAGGGGAATTGTTTCAGTCTTTCTCCTTTCAGGATGATGTAGGCAGTTGGCTATGTATAAATGGCCTTTATTGCATAGGAGAATTCACTGTCTACTCCTGTTTTGCTGAGAGTTTTTAGCATGAATGGGTGTTGGACTCTATCAAATGCTTTTTCTGCATCAATAGACAAAATTGGGTGATTCTTCTCTTTTGCGTTATTTATGTGGTTGATCACATTAATTGTTTTTCTAATGTTGAACCAGCCTTGCATCCCTGGTATGAATCCGATTTGGTCATGATGGATTATTTTGGGGGTATGTTGTTGAATTCTATTGGCAAGGATTTTCGTGAACATTTTGAATCTAGGCTCATGAGTGATATTGGTCTGTAGTTCTCCTTTTTTTGTTGGACCTTTCCCTGGCTTTGATATCAAGGTTACACTGGCTACATAGAATGAATTTAGAAGTATTTCATCCCTTTCTATGATATGGAATAATCTAAGTACTATGGGAGGTAACTCTTCTCTAAAAGCTTGGTAGAATTTGGTGGTGAAGTCATCTGGGTCATGATTTTTGGGTGGGTTGGTAGTTTGTGGATTACTTTTTTAATCTCTTTCTTTGTGTTGAGTTTATTAAGGTGTTCTACTTCACCTTGTGATAATTTTGATAGGTGATATGATTCTAGAAATTTGTCCATTTCCTCTAGGTTTTCAAATCTATTAAGAGTCCGACCTTTTGTAGTGTTCTGTGATGATATTTTTTATTTCTCTTGGATCTGTTGTCACATCTTCCATCTCATTTCTTGTTCATGTTGTTTCCTTTCCTGTTTTTCTTTAGCAAGTTTAGCCAATGATTTGTCAATTTGGTTGATCTTTTAAAAAAATCAGCTTTTGGTCTTATCATTTTTTTCAATTGTTCTATTATCTGGTTTGTTTAGATCTGCTCTACTTTTTATGATCTGTTTTCTTCTGGTGCCTGAGGGGTTCCTCTGTAGCTCTCTTTCTACTTGTTTAAATTGTAGGGTTCATTCTTTAGTTTGGGTGCTTTCTTCCCTCCATATGCATGCATTTATAGAGAAAAACTGACCTCTGAGCACTGATTTGCCTGTATCCCATAAGTTCTGATAGGAAGTGTTTTCAGTCTCATTTTAATCCATAAATTTCTTTACTTCATCCTTGATTTCTTCTGTAACCCATGGCTTTTTGAGCAAGATGTTGTTCAGTTTGCTTGAGTTCCAATTTGTATGTTTTCTCTGCTGTTGATTTCAACTTTTATGGCCTTATGGTCTAAGAAGATGCATTACAATAATGCAATTGTATGGATTTTGTTGAAATTTGCTTTGTGTCCTAACACATGATCTATTCTGGAAAATGTTCCATGTGTCCTGGCGAAGAAGGTGTAGTTATCTTCTGATGGATAGAAAGTTCTGGATGTGTTGATGAGGTCTAGTTGGTTAATTGTGACAATAAGCTCTTGTTTGTCTTCACTGAGGTTATTTCTAGAAGATCTGTCCAATACTGAAAGTGGAGTGTTGAATTCTCCCACTATTTCTGTGGAGTGATCTATCTCATTTTTCAATGTAGTTAGTTGTTTCTTCAAAGTATTTAGATGCTCTAGAATTGGGTGCATGATTATTTAATATTGTTAAGTCCTGCTTGTGTATTGAACACTTTAGCAATAGTTTACATCCTTGTCTAAGATGGTGGATTTTACATTAAAAATCTATTTTGTCTGAGATTAGTATTGCCACACTTGCCCTTCTTTGTGTACTGTTAGCTTGGTATATGCTATTCTATCCTTTAATTTCAGTTTGTTCATATCTTTAAGCCTAAAGTGAGTCTTTTGTAAGCAGTGTATAGATGGGTCATGTCTTTTGATCCAAGATGTCACTCATTGTCTCTTTACTGGAGTGTTCAGTCCATTTACATTCAACATAATTATTGATAGATATGTGTTTAGTGCTGTCATTGTGGTGTGTTTATTTTTGTGTTGATGTTTTATCTGTTACTTTTACTATTCCGGGACATTCTTCTTTATGGGTTGATTTTTCACCCTTTTTGGTGTTGGTTCTGTGTTTGTTGAGTCTCCTGTAATGTTTCTTGAATTGATATGTTGCATCTTTATTGGGCTTTGCAGCTCACCATCTGATCTCCCTTAATAATCTATGTTTAAACCCAATTTTAGCTTGTGCATGTCTTATTAACTTCCTCTCCATCCAGCAGTTAAAGGCTATAACTACTGTAGTACATCCCATCTTTTTGTTAAATTTATTGTTATTGAGTAAAAGTGTATAATCCAGTATAAATTTGCATGCTCACCTATATGCAGTTTCCACTGCTATCCCTGCCCCCTGCCCAGTAACAGCACACATCTTCTATCCATTCTATACATGTCATATGCTCCTAACAATCTTCTGTCCCCTCCTCTCTACCCTCTCCCCCAACACCAGTAAGAGGCCAGCAGGATGACATCCTATAGATGCATAGAGCCATAAAGTATATACACGATATCCCTCTTTTCAAAGTGATGATATCATAGTTCTCAAGATATGATCACTGAAACACTTCTTTAATATAATAGCTTTGATTGAGTTTTGTCCCTTCTCTAACTGAGTAGGTTTCTGGATGATGTGTCCTGTATTGCCTCCTCAAATATAGAGTTAATGATTTTGTTTTTCTAAACCAAGAACTTCTTGCAGTATTTCTTGTAGCTTCGGTTTGGTTTTTACAAAGTCTCTGTCTGTTTAAAGCAAATGTTTTAATTTCATTTTCATATTTGAAAGACTGCTTTGGAGGACATATAATTTTTGGTTGGAAGTTTTATTCCTTCAAGGCTTTGAATGTATTATACCACTGTCTCCATGCCAGCATTGTTTCTGCCGAGAAGTCAGAAGAAAGCCTACAGGACTTCCCTCTGAATGTTGGCTTTGCTTTGAGTCTTGCTGTCTTTAAGAGTTTCTGCTTATGTTTCATTTTGTTAAGCTTGATTATGATATATACTGGTATCTTTCTTTTGGGGTTTAGATTGCGTGATGTTTGATATGCATCTTTGATATCTGTGTTCTGTTCTTTCATAGCTTCAGGGAAGTTTTCTGTTAATAACTCAACAACAATACTCTGTCTTTTCAGGTGTCCCTCCATCATAAAGCATTCTTCTTGATAGTGTCCCACATGTTTCTTAATCCTTCTTCATTTTTTTTTTTTTTGTTTCTTTTCTCTGATTTCTCCTCATAAATGCAGGTGTTGGTAGCTCTGTCTTCAAAGTCAGAAAGTCAATTTTTCAGTTGTTCAATTCTGTTTTTCTGGCTTTGAATTGAATTGTCTAATTCTTTAATTTTGTTATTGATCTGTCAGATTTCAGAATGCTGGTGTTCCATCAGTTTGACCAGCTTGTTTTATTTTTCATTTTGCTCTGACGCATTTTGTATAATATCTAGGAGGGCTGTATATATAATCCTTTTGTGCTTGACCTCCGATAGTTTCAGAAATGCTTCTTTGTCTGGGAAGTTTTTTTGGTTCTTTCTTTTAGGAGCTTTCTGGAACCATGGGGGGATTTTCCTTTAACTATCTGCCCAGATTTGTTGCTTTGGGGGCATTTAAAGGTTGTTTAGTTTCTTGGGTGATGCCTTAACAGGAGCTGAGGTATAGTCTGAGAAGAAAGTTGATCACCAGTCACCTATATGTACTCCAGTGACTGGGCCAAGTGGAATCTCTAGCGTAGCAGGCCCCACCTCGTGGTTGGCAAAGAGACGACCCTACTTATGGAGTCACCGGGGGGTTGTCAGCTGATCCTGTTATGTGGGTCAGTAATGGTTGGAAGTGATGCCATGAGGATGCACCACAGTTATTTCTCTAAGTAGTCTTATTTGAAAGGTAAAAGCTACCTGACAGCTTCCAAAATCAGTCAAGCTGTCAGGCCCCTCTTTCCAGCTAGCAATGGAGGCACCTCTATATCCACACCCAGATGCTGTAATCTGGTTCAAAGTCTGGACAGGCTACTGCTCTGCTGTCATCTGCTGCTGGGCCCCAGCTTTAAGGCTACACTGTGCTAACCACAGTTTTTCTGCTAGCGAAGTGCTCCCTGGGCTGGTGTTGCTTCTAGGCCTGTTAATTAGACCATGCTGAGGCCTCCATTTGGGTTACTCTGCCTCCTGGTCAAACAAGATGGTGTACCACAAAAGCTCTCCCACCTGCTGCAAAAGTCGAGTCAGTGGCGGAGGTTCAGAAAGAGAAGGTGGAGGGACCAAGGTGCACAGAGTCCAGAGCCAGACTCTCAAAATGTGGCTATTCTGCCTGTTGATCATGTGAGCAGTGCGGCTGAACTTTGCTGCTGGTTAAGCCCATGCCTCGTGGCCAAGACAAAGACAAAAAGTTAAAAATACAGTTACCTCACCAATGTGGGGTGCAGAGAGCTCTCTTAGCAAAGCGCTAGTTGTGCCAATTGGCCTCGATTTTGCCTAAAAGCGTAGTCCCGTGCCCCCTGCCCCAACTACTCTATCCTTGCAATATCAAGTTGAGATGGAAGGAGTACTCAAGTTATTCTGAAATCCACTTAATGTTGTTCTTGTTTCTAATGTGTGCTATCACCAATTTCTCCCAACCAGATTTCTAGCAACTATCTAATCTAAACCCTCCCCCCTACCCTACCTCCCTCCCCTCCCTTGCAGTGCAGAGTGACCATATATTGTATGCACTTTATGGTTCTGTACATCTATCGGATATCAGCCTGCTGACCTCTGGTTGGAGGAAGGAGAGTGGTTGGAGAGGAGGGGAAAGGAGACTGTTGGGAGGATGAGACCTGTATGGAGCAGAGAGGAATAGTGTGCTGTCACGAGACAGGGAGAGCAGTGGAAGCTGCATATAGATGGACTTGTAAATTTATATGGGAATATACATTTTCACTCAATCATATCAAGTAAAAAAATATATATATATAGTTACTTTCCATCCACAGAACCAGCCATTCAGCAAGGGCAGGGGTAGGTGGAAGAGAAGTTTGCTGTTCAGCGGCATGTAGTCCAAATTGACAGCCCTATGCTGTGTCCTAGGGCTCAGTGGGTGTCCAGAGGCTCTGTTTAATTGTCAATCCAGGCCTTAATTTTCAGAGGTAATTTAGAACACCTGTGTCTAGTTTGCCATCTTGACTCCCAGATCTCTGTTTGATTTTTAGTAGTTCCCATTTATTTATTTTTTTTCTGTTTGTTGTGCATTGTTAGTAATATATCATAGTCTTTTTATTCTGTATATTGGTGCTCCCAGTATTTTCTCTACTTTCTCTTCCTTAATATTTGTTAGTATGGATTTGACATTTATATCTTTGACCCATTTTAAGTTAGTTTTTGTGCAAGGTGTGAGATATGAGTTTTGTGTCCATTTTTTTCAGATGGATATCCAGTTTTGCCAACACCATTTGTTGAAGAGACTATTTTTTTTCCATAGTTTATAGATTTGGAGACTTTGTCAAATATCAACTGTTCATAGGTACATGGAGTTGTTTCTGGATTCTCTATTCTGTTCCATTGGTCTATGTATCTGTTTTTTTACCAGTACCAAGCTGTTTTGACTATCATGATAGTGTAATATGTTCTAAGATTGTATAGTGTGAAGCCTCCCACTTTGTTCTTCTTCCTTCATTTTTGGATAAGTGCATTTACTGAGAGAAATTTACCTCTGAGCACTACTTTTCCTGTAATTCATAGGTCCTGGTAGGATGTGTTTTTGTTCTTATTTGATTCCGTGACTTTTCTTCATTCTACTCTTGATTTTTTTCCATATCTCAGAAGTTTTTGAGGAATGTGTTTTCATTGTCAATGAGTTTGAGTTTCTACCCATGCTTTTTCTGCTACTGATTTCAAATTTTATGGCTTTATGGTATTATGCTTCACAATGTTTCAGTGATTTCGATTTTGTTGAAACTTGCTTTATGGCCTAATATATGGCCTATTCTGGATAGTGTCCCATGAGTATTTGAAAAGAAGGTATACTTGTTTGTTTTTGGGTGGAGAGTTCTGTATATGTCTGTGAGATTTGGTTGGTTGATTGTCACAATAAGATCTTTCATACTTTCATTGATCTTCTTTCAGGATGTTCTGTCCATTACCAAAAGTTATAATACTAAAGTCTCCTATCATTACTGTGGAGCAAGTTATCTCACTTTTCAGTGTTGTCAGCATTTGTTCCATGTATTTAGTTGCTCTGTTTTGGAGTACATAAGTAATTAATATTGTTATATTCACCTTATGTACTGACCCTTTAAGCATCAAATAGTAACTATCCTTGTCCTTGATGTTGGATTTTCCTTTAGAGTCTATTTTATCTGAGATTAATATTGACACTCCTGCTCTTTTTCATATTAGCTTGGTATATGTTTTTCCATCCTTTGAGTTTCAGTTTGTGTCTTTAAGTTTAAAGTCTGTTCTTTTGGAGGCAGCATATGGATGAATTGTGGGTTTTTATCCTTTCTGTTATTATTTGTCTCTACAATCAGTAAAATTATTTTAGTGTAATTATTAATGTAATGCTGTCACTTGGTGCCATTTTTGTGTGTTGTTGATAGTTTCTTTGTTTGACTTAATTTTCTGTTCTGCATCATTTTTTCTTTATGAGTTTTCATCTGTTTCAGTGTTGGTTTATCTCTGTTGAGATTTCTATATTGTGTTTCTGGTTTTGATGTGTAGTGTCACTAATTTGCGTTGGGGCTACTCCAATATTCCTCCCTAATTATCTAAGTTTAATCCAGTCTTTAAATTCTATGTATTGCCTTGACTTCCTCTCCCTGAGACAATTCTATGAATCCATTAACTTGCTCCTCTTTTCAGTATAATGTCATAATTTACATACTGAGATCTCTGTTTCCCAATTTTTAATATTTTAGCTTTTATTGAGCTTTGTGGATTCCCTATTCAAGTTGGACTCTGGATACTGTGTCCTGAATTGTGTCCTTGAGTAAATGTCTGATGCTATTGATTTTCTAATAAAATAACTTCCTTCTGAATTTTTTGTAATTTGAGTTTTGTTTTTGAAAATTCTCTAAACTGCTGTTTGCCTAGGAATATCCTAATTTCCTCATCATATATGAGAGACAATTTTTCAGGATATATAATTCTTGATTGGAAGTTGTCTTTTCCTTCCAGGCTTTGTATATATCATCCTACTGCCTTCTTGCCAATATGACTTCTGCTGAGTAATCAGGGCTCAGTCTTAACGATTCTCATTTTTAAGTTAGTTTTGGTTTGAGCCTAGCTGCATTTAAAAGAATCTCCTTATATTTTAGTATGTTAAATTTGATTATAAAATGTCTTGATATCTTTCTTTTGGGATCTACCTTTTGTGGAAATCGAAGAGTATCTTGGCTAGATATCTCTTATCTTTCCTGATGTCTTGGGGGGTTTCGGTCAGCAAATATTCAACAGTTCTCTCTATTTTCTATTATCTCTCTCTGTTCTGGTAGTCCAATCACTTGTAAATTGTTCCTCTGGGTAGAGTCCCATGTAAGTCTTAGTGATTGTTCATTATTTTAAATTCTTTTGTCTGATTATTCCTCATAAATGCTGGTGTCAGTTGCTTTTTTTTTTAGTATGACTAATTCTGTATTCCATTGCCTCTATCCTGTCCTTTGACTTTCTGTTAAATGGTCTGTCATTTATTGTTAATGTGTTGAATTTCAGATTGTTATTGCTCTAACAATTCTTGTAGCTTATTTTATGTTTCATTTTGCTCTGCTGAACTTTGTCTAATCTCCTTCTTGACTTCTTGAGTGGCTCTGTTTATAACTGTTTTGTATTCTACCTGCAATATTTGCGGTAAGACTTCTTCATCTGGGCTTTTTTTTTTTTTTTTAATTCTTCGTTTTAGGAGTTGTCTGAAGCCATGATGGTCTGCTTTTTTAAATGTTTAGAAACTGATCATTGTCTCTGAACTATCAGAAAGCTGTTGTGAATTGTTTGTAGGTTATCATGATCTAACTAATGTATACAAATACATTTTAACTTGATTTGGTTGTCCAAGCAGTCTAGTCTTTTGACTGATTATTGGACTCTTAATAATTCTGATGCCCTATCATCAGATATTTGGAGCTGTGACTGCACTTATAAACACAGCAGGAATTATTGGCTCAGGGAAGCTGGTGGAACTCTTTTCCTATCCCTCCCTTTGTTTGCCTCACCAAGTCCAGGAGAAAAGCTGAGGACACACATGAAAAATGCACACTCCCAGCCTAGGTAATATGCCAGAATTTAGCAAGCAGTGTACAGCAGAGAAGGGAAGATGGAAAGCCTGGGTAGCAGTGAAATCAGTACAAGAAAAGTTTGAGCCACAAGAGTTTTCAAGCACTTAGCTTGTGAAATTCTGCTGCAGCTCTGCAAGTGTAGCAATCCTTAGCTCAGGGGAGTCAACTCAGCTTTTCTTTTATCCTTCACTTTGTTTCCCTCTCCAAGTCCAGGAAAAAAAAATCTGGGTACATGCTAAAAATGTCCCTCTTCTGCCCCACATAGTGTGTCAGAATTTAGAATCTGGGATAGCTCAGAGAAGGCGGGTAGGGGTAAAGGGTTGGGAAAGATATCAGCACATAGGAATGATTTGAACCACAAAAGTTCATGAGCACTTAGCTTGTGACATTCTGGTGAAAGTCTTGTGTGGATATTCACAGCTCAGTTTCCCCACCATGAAAGATGTGCTTCTCTTGCTCACTGCTGCTGTGCTCAGCTGCCCGCTGCTGCCATATTCTACAGGTGTGACCATCCTCAGCTCTGTTTCCTGGCCGAGAAAGACTCATCCCACCCAGGTACTGCTGCCCTGTATGGTTACTGGTTCCAGCAGCACTCTCACATATAGACTTGCCAGGTTCAGCTTCCCCTTGAGAAACATGGCCTCTGCT
Source organism: Heterohyrax brucei (assembly GCA_028571685.1). NCBI lineage: Eukaryota > Metazoa > Chordata > Mammalia > Hyracoidea > Procaviidae > Heterohyrax > Heterohyrax brucei. Next base: position 122,500,719 of record CM053142.1, on the reverse strand, counting down.
CCAGTGTTGCTTTTCTGCTCCCACACCAGCAGAAGGAGACCCCTCTATAGTTGCTGATCCAATTCTAACAAAGGTAGTTGTTTCCCTTCCTGTCACCCAGTCTGATCTCTCCACTTTCCACCTGATAACGGGAGTCCTAGAATGTCCTATTTATCCCACTCAGTAATTTACTGTTAGAAGGATTACAGGAAACCTGTGGCTAGCCTGCCACATTAGCCCCACCTCCTTGCTCCATTGGGATTTTAATGACTGTTTTTTTTGTAGGTAGATTGCCAGGAGTTTCTTCTGTGATGTCTCTGGGTAGACTTGAACTTCGGCCTTTTAGTTAGCACTTGAGTATATTAACCATTTGCACAGCCCAGGGGCTTCTTATAAATTACAGAAGTCATAAGTATACAGTTTCTTTTGCTTTTGGTCTTACAGTCTCCAATAATTTTCAGAATTCCTTAAGTCAACACTTTTTCTCCTACTCTTTTTGGTCTGGATATCCATACATTTATAATACAATGTGATGGCTTTGGCACATAACACATTCTATCTTGGAATCCCCTGTACTCCTATAAATTCCTAAACTACTTCAGAATTTGGATATATTCAGATTTCTTTATTGTGCTTGGAAGCTGAGTGGAATTTACAAAGTCATCAGCTGACTGTGAGAAGCATAGTAGACCAAGTAAACATCGATACAGAAACAGGAAAATCTTAACAGAAAATCTTGGCATGAAAACTGTGTCTAAACATGGTAACAAAGGAGCTCACCAATGAACAAAAAACAAAAGAGAGTCAAAGTTTGCTAAGACCTTTTAGAGAGGCAAGACAATATTTTGGGCCTTGTTATCACTGGTGACAAAAAAAAAAAATGGGTGTACCAGTATAATCCTGAAACAAGGTATTAGAGTGAACACTGGAAGTCAGCCAGTTCTCCACTACCATAAAAGTTCTGTCTGCCCAAATCCACATTGTAAAAACAATTTTGCTGACCTTTTTTGATATTAAAGGGAATATTCGTTTTTAATTTGTACCAACTGGACAGTTAATAAAGTTTGCTATTTGGAACTGATGAAATGAAAAGGCTGTGTGAAAAAGTTAGAGGAAAATGACCTGAACTTTTTACCAACAATTCATGGCTCTTGCATCACAACAAGCTACCAGCTCACACAACACTGTCTGTGAGAGAGTTTTTTGACCATTAAACAAATAACTGTATTGGAACATCCTACCTACCCACCTGGTCTTACACTCAATGACCTTTTAACTTACCCGAAGATAAAGAAAATATTGAAAGGAAGACATTTTAATGATATTCAGGACATCAAGTGTAATAAAATGACAATTCTGATGGCCATTCCAGAAAAAAGAGTTCCAAACTTTCTTTGAAGGGTGGGCTAGGCACTGGTTTCATTGCATAACTTCCCAAGGGGAGTACTTCAAAAGTGACCATAGTGATATTCAGCAATGAGGTGTGTAGCACTTTTTCTAGGACAGGATGTGTTCATCAACTTCATTGTCATTCTTTGCTGTTAAACTTTAGGTGGCTAACCAAAAATCTGGAAGTTTAAGTCTGTCAGCCACTTCTTGTAAACCATGCGAGACATTTCTATTCTGTCCTATGGGATTGCTATCATTTGGAATTGACTCAGCAGCAAAGGGTTTTTTTGTTTGTTTGTTTTACTAATATCTTTTTGTTGTTGTTTGTTTGTTTTAAATTCCAGTTATTCATTGGTAGAATATAGGGAAATGTATTGGGCTTGTATTATTTAACATAAATATTCTTGCTTACTCATTCCTAGTTCTAGGAAGTTTATTTACTTTTTCAGTTAAGGGCCAGTTCTGTTGGGATTTTCTACATAGACAACTATGTCATCTGCAAACAAAGATGGATTCATTTCTTCCTTCCTATCTGTATACCTTCTCTTCCCTTTTTGTGTTCTATTTACTAGTTTTACTTCCAGTCTCATGCTGAATAAAACCAAACCAAAAACTCATTGCCATTGAGTCAATTTTGACTCATAGGAACCCTTTAGGGAAGAGTAAAATTTTTCCATAGGGCTTCTAAGGAATGCCTGCTGTATTTGAACTACTGACAGCCATAGGTCTCAAGAAACACACCATCAAGGTTTTCTTCATGTTGAACAAGAGTTGTTAGAAAGAATATCCTCGTCTTGTTCTCAGTATTATGGAAAGGCATCACGTTTCTCACCATTAAGTGGCATGTTAGCAACGTACTGTAAGTAAGCGTTTAAAAAAATTAATTTGGGGAAGTTCTGTTACATGCTAGTTAGCTGAGAGCTTTTCTTTGTTTTTAATCATGAATGAGTGTTGGATTTTATCAATGCTTTCTGTATCAAATGATACGATCGTATGTTTCTACTCTAGTCTGTTAATGTGGTAGGTTGTATTGATAGATATTTGAATGTTGAAATACCCTTAAGTACCTGGAATAAGTTCCCCTGAATGTGTTGTATAATTTTTTTTTCTATATTGCTGCATTAAATTTTCAAGTATTTTATTAATAACTTCTAAAAAATTATTTTTATTAGTTTTATTGTGCTCTAATTTATCTTTCTTATAATGATTAACTATTTTTGATATTAGGATAATACTAAATTCATAGAATGAGTTAGGATGTATTTCTTTTGTGCTCATTTTCTGGATGAGATGGCACTTGGCTTGGCTTGGTGGTGTCATTTCTTTCTTAAATGTTTGTAGATGTTACCAATGAAACCTTCCAGGCTCTCTTTTTCAAAAGATTATTAATTAGTGATTCAATTTTTAAGATGGACATAAACTTATTAAAATCCAAACCAAATCCATTGCCACTGAGTTGATTATGTCTCATAGCAACCCTATAGACAGAGTAGAACTGTCACATAGAGTTTCGAAGGAGCACCTGATGGATTTGAATTGCCGACCATTTGGCTAGCAGCTGTAGCACTCAACCAATTTGCCACCAGGGTTTCCATAAACCTATTAAGATTGTCTGTTTTTCATTGTGTGAATTTTGGAAGTTTATGTCTTTCAACAATTTGTGCCTTCCATCTAAATTATAAAATCTGTGGATGCAGGTTTTCATAGTATTTCCTTACATTCCTTTTATATAAATGGGCTCAATAGTGACGCTCTATCTTTTTTTTAAATTTTGTTTCATAATTTGTGTCTTGAATTTTCTTTCCCTCCCTTGAATACTCTGGTTAAAAAAATTAAGCATATTAAATTTTTTGTGGAACCAATTTTTAGGATTGTTGATTATTGTTATTGTCTATTTTTGATCTCATTGATTTCTGCTCCAATATTTGTTATTTATTTTATACACTTGCTTTATGACTGTATGTAGTCAAATGTAATCATTATCTTTTTTCCTCTAAATGTAAGGTGATTTTGCTCCCCTCCTTTCAGAATTTTATCTTTGTCATGATTTTCTACAGATTGAATGTGATACACTTTTTTGCTCCCCTCCTTTCAGAATTTTATCTTTGTCATGATTTTCTACAGATTGAATGTGATACACTTTTTTTTTTTTAATGTATGTATTTGTCATGCTTCACATTCTGTGTGCATCTCAGATCTATGGGTTTGTGTTTGCTATTAGTTTGGGAAGATTTTTGACAATTATTGCTTCAGATATGTCTTTTGGTCCCTTTTCTCCTGATTTGCCAGTTATGTGCATGTCATACTTTTTATAATTACCTCATAGACCTTAGACGTTTGGTTGTGTTTTTTGTTGTGGTGGTAGTAGTGGTAGGTTTTTTGTTTTATTTTTCTTTTTGTATAAAAGTTTGTTAAATTTTTATTGACGTATCTGTAAGCTAATTTGTTATATCTTTGGTTATATCTAATCTACTCATAATTCCATGAAAGACGTTCTTCCCTTCTATTAATTATATTTATGTGATAATGGCAATGAGTGAGACAAATGACCAGGTATTCAACTAGATGAAAGGTTGGCAATTTGAAACTTCCCAGCAGTGCCTCAGAAGATAGACTTGGTGAACAGTTTCTGAAAGGTCACAACCATGAAAACCTTATAGAATAGCATACCTACTTTGCACATGTGGGGCAGCCGTGAGTCACAACTGAATCAAAGGCTAGTAACAATAATAGGTTACTGTTGTGGAGGATACTCTGGACGTCTTTCATTATGTTTATTTTTGTTGTACTATTGCTAGACATGTGAAAAAATCATTATCGAATGTTTGCTACAGCTTACTTGGTGGAGATACTAGTTACTTTAGGAGTTATAATGCATGTGACGTAGAACACCAGCATTTTAGTTATAATTTGAGAATTTATGACCCTGTTGTACTTTGCATAAATAAAAATATGTTTTATTTAATAATAATATATGAAAATGGCTTATATTCAAGCACCTTATATTCCACATAAATATGGAGTTTAATCACTGTATTTTTTTTAAAAAAGTCAACAACAACTGAACAGTCAGAGGTATAATCTGACAAGTAAATTATTCTTTGTGTGAAACGGAGTCTGTTCTCAATAGGTAAGATTTGTTTTCAAAATCTATTAAGGTCTATCTTTCACTAATATTTGAAATCCTAATAACAGTACTAAATGTTGTTATGAGTTGGAATTAACTCAGTAGCAATGGGTTTTTTTGTGAAAGTATCAACACTGAGACAAAAAGCATTATTTGCATGAAAGAGGTGGAAAAGTTTTAAAGCTCATTTATTTGTATAAATTCACACACAGTATTTTGTCATTGCATTAACTGATTCTTTAACACTGGGAGGAGGTAGTTAGGAGATATGAAAATAGAATGAGATAAGAAAGCAGAGACAGAACTGAACTTTCTTCATTTAATAATAGGTGCAGAACAAAAACTCTTGAAACCAAAACCCTCAGCTTCCCATTGTTTTGATCTATTTTTCTATGGCTTAGTTAGGGAAGAATCTATATGCTATTATGTTTCTACGTTTAGAGTGTTTAGTGTGAACTCATTACTTATTGTTAAATAAACTAAAAATGCATAAACAAAGCGAGAAGGAATAGAAGGAAAAATTCCCATAATTCTTTGGTAAGATAAGATACATTATGAACTCACCACACATTTAACAGCTCAGACATACAGCAGTACAAATCCTGCTGCCATTAAATACCATGAGTTTTTTAGAAATACACATGCTACATCCTTTGGTGTTAATGCATTGCATAAATTCACAATCCTCCTTAATGGACTCTGCATTTCTCATTTCCTATACACAGTGGGATAGTATTATTTTTGCAATTTTATTCTGAAATAGAGCTTTGATGCAAGAAAAAACGTGTATGTGAAATTTACATTTTTGCTGTTTTTTAGGACAGGCATAATAGGCTATTTTCTTGAAGGAAAAATATCCAATCATTCTTTTATTTCTACATATTTTTCAAATATGAGTCGTATTCTCAATTTGAAAAGCTGAAATTCTATCTTACTTGGCAGATACTGATTTAAAACTTTTCTTTCTATTCAAACCTTACTAAATTCTTTTGAAAGTATTTGTAAGATTACCTTTGTTTTTATCCAGATTTTCTTATGTGCCCTAAATTTCTAGCTAATGTGCTTTCTATAAATTTCAAAACATTATTACCCCAAATGAATCTAAAGCAAAATGAGTTTCTACATGAGAGACAATGGATTCTGGGTGATTCTGCCAGTAGAGGTCAGCCTTACAGGTTGCAAAACAAGATAGAGAAGATAGCTTTATAGAGTAATCAGAGTATGTGCAATGCACAATGCTTGCTTATGTTGCCACAGCAATGCACAAAGCAAATTGATCAGGGTACCAATTTCCCATCTGAAGTAGGAAAACATACAACATCAAAAAAATTTCTTCTAGTACTTCCAATATTTTAGAAAATTTAGTGAAATTGTCTTCTTATGCATTTTCATACGTCTTGTTTCTTAGAACCTACCATAATCTCTAAACGAGAACAGTGTGTTATAAGGAAACAAATTCATATTACACATTTTTCAAATTTGTCTGTTGATTTCGGATTAAATTTTTCCTTATAGTAAGGTATTTCCCCAAATTTTCCATAGCAATTAAGGAAAAAAAAAAAAAAAGGTGGGTTTTGTAGGTATCCCATCAATGTTCTGAAATTCTTATGTTAATCTCTTACTATATATAGTTTTAAGAGCAAAATTTTAAATATAATGCAGATAAATATTCAGGAAGTGAACAAGTCTATTCCAAAACACCTTCAAATAAATTCAAATTTCTCTAAAATATACCCTCAAATGAAAGTTTGAGTTGGGCCTGGAATATATTTTACTTTCATTTTCAATTAATTTTACAAATAGTATAATATTCTAAAAATTGATGCATTGTACTCTTTTCCATCTTGCATATAATATTAAATAATTCTCATTGATTAACACTGAGTTAGTCATTAGTATATTAACTCTGTCAATATATTCATCACCAATATATTAACAGTTTAGGTACCTGTGTGTCTGATACAGAAAAAAAAGTTATGTTCTCTACATATCTCTACTTGGATATGACCCTAGGGGAATTCATTTCTGAATTTCTATCTTTATTCTCTTCTGCTAGACCTGATTAACAAAAAATTTTCCAAATATATGAGCAGCAGAAGTTTTTCCTCACTTCCAACTGGTGAGATAGTCCAATCTTTGAAATAACATAGCTTTATGTATCATTTTGTTCCAGATTTGGCCAATAGCTGGTTTGTATTGTTGAATTGGAATCCATTCTTTCCTTGGAGGCCCATTCATATCTCTAATGCCAAAGTGTGAATGGCTTATAATAGGCAAGAGCAGGGGGCTTATTCTACAGCTGTTGTATTTATTTAGAAGCACCATGCATGTAACAGAAAATACCAACCTTAGACAATGCTTCTGCCTCCCTTGCCTCCCGCCTGAACCCATTATCACCAATGAGCTATTGTGTAGATTCTGCTACTGTAAGCAGTCTATTCTAGTTATAATCATGAGCATTCTATCCCCTAAAAAATTCTACGCCCTTGAGGAACTAAATATGCTATTCAGTCTAGGTTTTGTCCTTTTCCTCTGTGATACCATCGTCTGAAAATATTGCTTGTTTAAAACATGGAAATAAAATATTTGAATTGTAGGTGATAGTTTTCAGTTGTATCATGCACTAGAAATAAAATCAATGTGCTAAGGTAAGGGAGTATCTAGTGAGATATAAAGAACCGTACAAATAAATGTGAATCAATCACTGAACATTTGAGACACAGCAAAATATGACCTCATAATTGGAGGACAGTTTGTGTTGAATTTTGATATAAAGGGAAATAAAACAAAGAAACTGTGTACTTTTTCAGAGGAGAGACATGTCAATTATATATCAAGAGGAGGGTAATGTGAGGAGAAGGGACATAAAAAAATCTATAAAATGTGCATAAAAGTTATTTTGACTTCAACAGAGGGGCATGTTATAATTGTGGTTTCCCAGAGCCTCAGAAAACATGCTGCTTGGTGGACTGCTTTGTATATATGCACTTATATACAATGCATTATGCTGATAATTGTTGCTATTGTCAAAGAAAATAAAGGTTTAATTACTGCGTCAGCCTTCAGGGGTCCTTGACATTTCTGCTTGACTTGGGATCAAACACTTTGTTCTTCATAATCTCCTCAAGGATGTTTGTATAGCAAACAACCTTCAGAGCGAAGGGCACACGGCTTCCTTACCATTCTGATATACTATTTCTTTCTGGAGCAAAGAGAAGTCATCTTTACTGCACATTATAAAAAAAAAACTGAGTTCCCTAAACTCAAGATTCATCTCCTACCATGGAACACATTGTGTACCTGTGGTTTCCTTTATGTCACACTGTAGAAACAGCAGCTTAGGGAATCAATCCATAAATGCTGACACTCTGGCTACTCTCTATCTGTACATATAAATTGGGGTCACTCTCTGATCTAAAAATCTTGAGTCTCCTTCTGGAATCCAAAAAAAATGTGCCAGCTTATTTGTTAGTTTCAAATACTGTATAATTACAGACCCAGCAAGTTCTAGACAGCGAATTCCTAGAAGGAAGGAAGGCAAGCTTTGGCTTACGTTCAGGAAGAAAACCAAAGAAAACAAACCCACTGCCACTGAGTTGATTCGGACTCATAGCAACCCTGTAGAAGGATGTATAACAGCTTCATAGCTTCTAAGAAGTGCCTGGTGTATTTGAACTACTGACCTTTTGGTTAGCAGATATAGCACTTAACAACTATACCACCAGAGTTTAGGAAAAGATAGTTTAATTGACGGTGTTACATTTTTGATTTGAGAGCATTGTGGAAATACGATTTGCATCTTTATGAGGTCTGACAATCAAGTTTGCAAACTCCTCTTAGAATGAGTACTATATACCTCATTGCTGAATATCACAACGGTCACCTTCAAAGTACTGCTTTGAAGTCCACCCTTCAAAGTAGTTTTGGAATTCTGTTCCTGGAATGGCCATCAGAACTGTTGTTGTATCATCCTCAGTGTTCTGAATGTCAACAAAATCTGTTCCTTTCAAGATTTCCTTTACATCTGGGTGAAGGAAAAAATCACTGGGGGCCAGATCGGGTGAGGAGGTAGGATTCTTCAACACAGTTTTTTTGTTTACTGTCTAAAAACTCCTTCACAGACAGTTCTGTGCAAGCTGGTACACTGTCATGAGGTAAAAACTGTGAGTTGTTGGTGAAAGTTCAGGTCATTTTTGTAAAACTTTTACACACAGCCTTTTCAGCACTTCCAAATAGTAAACTTGGTTAACTGTTTGTCAGGTGGATGTAAATTCATAATGAACAATCTTTCTGAAATCTAAAAAGTTTAGTAACCTCATTTTGACTCTTGATTTGGACTGATGCAAGTTTTTTTGGTCATGGAAAACTGGCTGACTTCCACTGTGTGCTTTGATGCTTTGTCTGGTACGGGTACACCCATGTCTCATCACCAGTGATAACATGGCCCAAAACCCTGTCTTGCCTGTCCAAAAGGTCTTGGCAGACTCCAACTCTCCTTTGCTTTTGTTCATTGATAGATCCTTCGAGACCATTTCTGTACACACCTCTCTTATGCCAAGATTTTCCTGTTTCTCTTATCAATGTTTACGTGGTCTACTATACGTCTTACAGTTTACTGTCAATTTTGATGCACAATTTGGTGAACGTTGGCAAGGTTTTCATCAGTTCTGCTCATTATTAGCCTCTCTGACCTCTCACCAGTGATACTTTCTCTCACTTAGAAAAATATCCAGTCCATTTATATACCGCCGTTTTCTTCATGGCGTTATCCTCATAAACTTGGACTAACATATCCCTGATTTCACTTCCATTCTTTGTAAAGTTTAACCAGAAATTTGATGTTTGCTCATTGCTCTGATTCAAGCTCCAGCATTCTCACAACAGCGCACAAAAACACGCAGCACCAACAACGAACTCTCCTCTGCACGACCCTGCCGTGTGTCGGCACAGACCCAGCCGTCAGATGCTGGGATGCCAAGGTTATGAAACCTTGTCAAGCTGTTTGTACAGTGCTGCCAACAGAAGTGTGTGGTGGCGAGTTTATGAACTTAATTGCCAGTCTGTAAGGTGGACAAAATAGGCCCACTTCAGTAACAGTTGTTCATATGAAAAGACATGTATGCAAATTATCCTTACACCGCATACATTTTATTACATTTTACCTTTGTCTGCAATAACTCTCTAAACAGTTGCTTGTTATCTAGTAGCCACATTGCTAAGCAATCTAAGTTTACTTATGTCTTTATCCTTACGCCTTTCTAGATTGTAAAGATGATATTAATCAAGAGACAACTTGATGGAAGAGAGTCCTATCATCCCTACTCTAATGGGAGATACAGAAGGAAGCAAAGGTGGTGGGACAGTAGCAGTTACTTAGCTTTATCAGGTTTATCTCCCTGAGCTACCACACAATACATGTACCTGACAGAAATGGGGGGGAAAAATAGATCCTTATAATCTTGGGCTTTAGAAATTCACAAGCAACTGTTTACAGTAATATACATATGTCAACCTGACATTTCTATTTTATGGATGAGGAAGTTGAAGCTCAGAAAGATTAGGGAAACAAGATGATTTATTGCATGGGGGAGTCAGTGTGGCCTCAGTTCGGTCTTAGTTCATTTCTCATGTATTTTGCCGCTATGTGCAGAGTCAGTGGGAGCAGACAGCAGCACTGGCGGAGTCCGAGAGCCTGGTGCCGGACTCAAGGCCTTGGAGCGTTGATGGAGCAGCTGTATCAGAGCTTCACAGGTCAGCTGACCACCAGCTCGTTCATTATCCTGCACGTGAGCATCTGTCGGCGGCACAGCGCATTTAAATACAGAAAAGAGAAACAACCAAGGGTCAAGTGCCCAACTGAATGTAGGAGCTGGACTAACCCTGTTCATGAGCACATATAATAAGTTCTCTAGAAGCTTGCTGCAATACTTTCATGAAAGAACTACCTTTCTGTTATTCTTGGGTAAAGAGGGAAAAAAAACCAAAACACATAGCATCTTGCTATTGTTTTCATGATTCGAGTTCTGTTGTGTTCTGTTGACTTCTTTCCTGTTCGTAGTCACCCTGTAGGACAGAGTAAAACTGCCCTCATAGGATTTCCTAGGCTGAAACATTTAAGGAGGGACATAACAAAACACATAGCGTCTTGCTATTGTTTTCATGATTCGAGTTCTGTTGTGTTCTGTTGACTTCTTTCCTGTTCGTAGTCACCCTGTAGGACAGAGTAAAACTGCCCTCATAGGATTTCCTAGGCTGAAACATTTAAGGAGGGACATTGTCAGATACCTTCTCCTGCAGACTTGCTGGTGGGTTTGAACAGCTGAACTTTGGATAATTGTGTTAGCAGCTGAGTGTTTGTCCTTTGTACCACCAGTTCTCCTGCATGAAGTATGTGAAAATAGTTACACTTTTGTTTGTTTCTGTCTTATCTAATTGACAGTCAGTGTTTTAGTCAGCTAGGGCTGCTCTAACAGAAATACTACAGAGTGGATGGCTTCAAAAAAGGAAGGTTTATTCTTATACAGTCCGGTAGGTTGCAAGTCCATATTCAGGGTGTCTGCTCCAGGGGAAGGCTTTCCCCTTGTCGGCTCTGGAGGAAAGTCCAGTATTGCGTCAGTCTTTGTCCAGGGAGCATCTTGGCATGGAAACCTCAGGTCTGAAGGATGTGCTCTTCTCCCAGTGCAGATTTCTTGATGGTGGGAGGTTCCCAATTCTCTTTGTTTCTCTTTCCTTTTATCTCTTGTAGGCTGAAAAGGATTAAGGGTGGGGCAAGCCATACTCCAGGGAAACTCCCCTTACAGCAGAGCAAGGAAGTAATCCTATGCAGGAATTTACAGCTCCTTTAGCATACAGTTTAGTGAAACCACGGAATGGAGGACAGTCACAAGATACTGGGAATCATGTCCCAGCCACAAGGCTGCACGTATTTTTGGGGGGACACAATTCAACACATGACAGCTTTCAAGAAGAGGCTGTATGTATTTCTTATATCTTATTCATCTCTATATTTTCAGATCTAAATTCAGGGATTGCTGCATAATCTGTTGCCATCTAGCAGATTCTGACCCTATATGACAGAGTAGAACTGCCTCATGTGGTTGCCAAGGAGCACCTGGTGGATTGGAACAGCTGACCTTTCAGTTAGAAGCCATTGCTCTTAACCAGTATGCTGCCAGGGCTTCACTTGCCAGACAGTGGCTGCTAAATAAATCTTCAGTAAGTTTATGAATGAGTTAATGAATAAGGAAGGATAGTCAAATAAATTGGGAGAGAAGATCAATACATAAATATGTTCAGTTCTTCATTGGGGATTTATATCCACAAATAACTGTGATCTTACTAGTCCCTCTTCGTCTTCTGGCTACAGCAAGTTAAAATCTATTTTATCTTTGTACTTCTCACGGCAATCGTGCAAGCGTGTATCATCTAGTATGTGTGCAGTGGGAAGAATAGTAGGCAGTGTTAATGACTTAAAAACAAAGAAACAAAACCACTAATGGCAGTCCATGAGTTATGAACTAGATCCACTCCTCAGTGTATCTTTTAATGTGAATTTGTAGGTAAGTCAGAAGAGGTGACATCAGTAGGGTCAGTGTCAGGCAGTGTGATAACTCATGATGTCACCTTCCACCAAGGACCTCTTCCTGTACTAAGCCAAAACCAAACAAAACTCATTGTTGTTGAGTCAGTTCTGGCATATTAGTGATCCTGTAGAACAGGGTAGAACTGCCAAGGAGTGCCTGATGGATTCAGACTGCCAGCCTTTTGGTTAGCAGGAGTAGTCCCTTAACCACTATACAACCTTCCCATACCAAACCATACAAAATCCTGTTGGATTTTGCCTCTTGATCTGTGCACAGATGCCTGATGAGAATAATTACGTGTTCTGGAATTCTTATTCTTAGCCATGTCATCCATCTGTTGTCAGTTGAATGCTTTTTCATCTTCAGTAAAACACAGGTATATATCTGTAAAAATGTACAGCAGAGGGAAAGCAGTCTAACAATATAAACATTATTTAGTTTCCAGTGTAATTTAGTAATGGCACACACACACACACAAAATTAACTAAACAAATCGTATAGCCGAAAGTACTTTTTATTTTGTAAAACATTCTAGGTTAATATTTCAATATTCTTAGTCTGTGAAATAACACCTGTTAAAGAATCACAATACTTGTTCTTAATGAAATTATCACTCATAAAATGTAAGAGAATTTTTAACTGACTAATTTAAAAGAATTGTATTGAGTTCCCTGAGAAAATGTTTATGTTCTGTAATTGTTATCTTTGCAAATATTTGAATCAATATATATATATATATATATGTATATATAAAATTTTAGTTCTTGGAATAATAATAAAATAAAATACATTCATTCATGCGTAAAACCCCCAAAACCCACTGCTGTTAAGTTCATTCTGACTCATAGTGACCTATAGAACAGAGTAGAACTGTTCCATAGAGTTTCCAAGGAGTGCCTGCAAGATTTGAACTACCAACCTTTTGATTAAGCACTTAACCAATATGCTGCTAGAGTTTCCTTCCTTACTCATGCATAGGCTGGCTTATTAGTCGTGCATATATTGTTTTTCAACAGAAGAAGTTGAATATTTGAGATACTAGGATATTTGGTATTTATAGGCAATATTTGGAAATACTGATGGCGTAGTGGATAAGTGTTATGGCTGTTGACCAAAAGGTTGGCAGTTCAAATCCACCAGGTACTTCTCAGAAACTCTATGAAGCAGTTCTACTCTGCGCTATTTAATGACAGTTTTTTTTTTTTTTCTTGCTTTTTCATGGCAGTAAGGATATCATTCCTTTGAAACGCAGTGTGTAACTTTACTACAACACCTTACAGAGCTAGTTCAGGACTGTTTATCTCCAAAACCACTACATTAAAACCCAGGGGATATTATCTATGCAGATAAACAATAATAAAATTAAGGAGTCTAAATATTCATTTTTTAAATCCACATTAGAAAATTTCCAAATAGTTGCTGAATTTTCATCTTGGATTTTTAGCGACTCCGTTTTAGAATAACAATCAGAAGCTCTTCTAAGCTAGTATCTTCCATTTCTTAACTTCTTTCCAGGCAAATTGATCAGTGGTGTTTTGAGAATTGGCTGTATGCCCAGTTTCCACAAGTGCCAAAGACTTCTGTGCACCAAGTTAATTAAAATTGACTGCTTGTTTTAGGCAGAAGAAACAGGCAGAATACCGGATGGTTCTAAAGAATGATTGAACAATTTAAGCAAACAGAATAACCTGCCTTCAAGCTAAAAAATAAAAATAGTTTATTATGTTGCCTTTGCTTGAAAAGCAAGCTTTAAAAATGCTAGTTTTAATTGAAAAAAGTGAAATACATATCTGAATCAAATGGAGACTGTAACATTAGTCATGGAAAAGCAATAACAAATGTGCAATTACATTTCAAAAAAATCTATAAATTGGGCTTTTAGACAACCAATACATCAAGATTTTATTTACTTACATGTATATTCTAAATTTATTTCTATTTTTTTGCTGTACATACCTAAAAGCTGTATTTTCCAATATTGTGCATAGATATGTCACCAATTAACATCTAATTTTCAAGGAGAAAACTGCAGATTGAAGCTCAGAGACACATAGCCAAAAAAATAAACAACTGAATTCATATTTCAGGATTGAATTGAACTTTTAAGTAACATTGTATCTAAGTGTTGAATTCTTCTGAATTTTATTGCAATAAAGAGCTAACCAGGCTCAACATTTAATGTATAAACTTACGTTGGGTTAGTGATTTGAGTCTTGACTCCATGCTCCTTGTTCATTCACTTTAGAAAGGAAATGGAAAGCTGCTACAAGTACAGAGAGTTTAGCAATTGTCAGACACACCACTACGATCCTGGACTTTTAGGGCAAGATTCCATTCCAGTAATTCCATCCTAAGTTGATTCTGACGTAAGTCAGATACTTCTGTTTTTAGTTTTCATTACTATTACCTTTTATTATCAGTATTTTTATAAATCTGATCTTTGTCTTTGGGGATTGGAAACATTATATGCAAACTTACAAATGTAGTTTAATATATATACATGTGTATGTAAAAAAAATGCACAAATCATAAAAATTTATTCCAACAATGAAGATGTGAACATGGTATATGCCCATGGAGATGGTGTTTCTAGTGAAAAAAAAAAATAGTGATAACTGTTTGTCTGGTCTTTTTCTCTTCATCTATTTTGCAGTAACATCCACTGCTTCCCGAAACTGCTTCTCTAACAAAACAATTACTATTTGGGTCTATGTTTTCAAGCAACTGAAGCCCCTGATTTAGTGTAGAAAAAATTTCAAGTAGCCTTTTGACAATGTCTCTTTTTATTCTTCCTTGTCATTTCTTTCTGCTCCAGCATTTCTTTTCTCTTCAAATTCTACTAAACCTGTACCTATCATTTCCTTTACTTAGTGGTCTATCAGCTGATCCATATTGTCCATACTAACTTCTAAATTCAATGCTCTTTCTGTATGGACAATATTCCCACCAATCTCTTCCATCATATTATTCTGATCAAATGTTTGGAGCATGTTCACATAATTCAACAATTTTTCCATATTCCCTGCGTGCATTTTTTCATAACTTCCTCCAAGGAAGATATGAGATACATTGAAGAATATTATTATTCTTCCACAAAATATGTAATATTACCATATCTCCACCTGCTGCCACTACGAACTGAGAAAAGGTAGTCCCGAAGTATTATTCCTTGGAGGTGATGATCGTACCTTGCTCCACAGGTTAAATCTCAGTTGTTGCGTTGGAAAGCAGACATACCACTTTCACATCTTGATGTAGATCATCTATAGCAGAGAAAGTACTGGAGACATTATCAACGAGCACGAGAATGTTAAAAGAAATGCTCTTTTTAAGGCAGTAGACCATCTCTTCTGTAATGAAACAGTTTAAAAGCACAAGCACCATCTGTGTGTTAGAGTAACTCCTATTGTAGACTGGCGTCGTATTTTTGTCAATATGTTTGAATGCACAAGGGGTTTCAGAATAGTAAACAAGAAAAGGTTGTCATTTAAATACAGCAGCATCTCCTCCAAGCTGTAGCCTGATTTTGTCTTTAAATGCCTTGAACCGTGCACTGACTTTGGCTCTGTGAATATAGGTCATTTCTGGCATTCTTTTCCAAAAAAAAATCTGTTTTGTCCGTGCTGAAATCTATTCTGGTAGATATTCATCTTGTTTTGTCCTGTTCAACTGATCATTGAATTTTTTGGCAGCTTCGGCATTGGCTCGTCCTGCTTCTCCAGTTGTGTAATCTAAGAAAATCTGGGTTTGAAATGATGAAACCAGCTCTCAGTGTCATTGAAGTACTTCTGATAGTTGGTAGTCATTCTCTTGCTATTCCTTCAAGCTTTAAAAAAGATTTCATGCTTCCAATTCGAATTGTAAGTAAACTCATAGAATTCCTCTTCTGAATTTGGTCTTCTATTCAAAATATCAACAGATACTACATTTTGTGGACGGATCCTTGCCTCTTCTTTATTTGAATTGTTGATTTTATGCCAATCATTTTTTTAACTGCCCCTAAATCCTTATTCTTGTACTTAATAGTTAGTCAAATGGTTGAATGGAACATTTTTCATGAGCTATTTAGCCAACATTCTGGCCATTATCACAGGTGTTAATGATCATCATCTTTATGTTGACATCTAGAACCTCCCTCACCTTCTTTTCTGGATTAGAATTTGCAGTAGCTTGACTTCTTTTGCAAGAGATGTCTTGTTGGCGGGGGTGAGGGGTGGTAAGCAGTTCAGGAGTTAGAGTAACTTGCACAGTTCACCTTTATATTAACCCCTAGTTCATCTCATGGTACTAAATGCTGATTAAGATCATGCGATAGGCTGGTCTAGAAACCCTGGTGGTGTAGTGGTGTGGCTGCCAAGTACCAGGTGTTCCTCGGAAGCTACATGGCACAGTCCTATTCTATCCTATAGTATCATTATGAGCCAGAATTGACTTGACTGCAATGGGTTTGGTTTATTTTTTTAATAGGCAGGTCTACAGTTAATTTGGGGCCAGTATCTTAACACTAAAGTTAGAGTCTTAATGGCTGTCAGACATATGAGTGGTTCAATTGTCATACGTTCTTACATTCAAACTTTGCCCAGCTTTCTGTCTGTTACCATTTCCAACTGATACTGACTTAATTAAAGATCAGGCCACAGCCTGCTATACAGAAGTGTTTTGAGATTAAATCATAAAATCAAACATCTCTCAGTATCTGAGAATAACATCAGGAAATTACACGCTACAACCAGTAAAATGTACAAAGGAAACAGTTGTAGGTGCAGTTCATTGTCACTTGAATACTTTGTAAGTCAAGGACTACCTGTAATACAGTAAATTTAACACATGCTATTGCTTTTGATTCTCACAGTAATGCTATGGAATAGACACTAATACAGCTATTTTGCAGATGAAGAAACAGAGATAGGAAGAAATTGTCTCAAATGTCAGAAAACAATATTAGGATTAATCAACTGGGGCCAATTAATTTTAATTATTTGATTTATTCAGAGTTTTGATGAGCCCTTAAAGTTTACACAATCTGTTATTTTCAGATTGTTTTACTGTCACTTCATTACATAGGATGGATTTTTATTTGGACCACTGTCAAGTTTTAAAAAGTTCAAAGATTAAGCTTGTATCAAAATCATAAAATCATACACAATTTGTTACATACTTTCCTCAAGGAAAGTTACCCTCAATGTAATCTCAGTTTATGTACATGCAGACCAAATTTGGTATTCTGATTTCTAAAGGAAGAGCAAACTAGAAGCTACATGTCATGAAAAGTGTCAAAAACTCAAAATAATGTGGTAGCTAAAAGAAACAGTATCGATACTCTCATATCAAGAGAAGAAAAATAACATTGAAAAAAGAGGTAAAAAGAAAACAAAATAAAGTATCCAGAAATTCAACTCTTAGGTATATACTCAAAAGAATCGGAAGGAAGGATACTGACAAATGTTGATAGGCCATTACGCTCTATGGCACTATTCACAGTAACCTAAAGGCAAAAACAACCTAAATGTCTATCAGCATTTTGGGTTAACTTAATGTCATACACTCATAAATTAAGTTTCGCTCACATATTAAAGAGATATGATGCCCTGAAATACATTACAACCTAGATGGACCTTGAAAATATTTTGATGAGTGATGTAAGTCATTTTCAAGAGTACAAATATTGTATGAAATCCCTAAAATTTATTGAGACCAAAGATAATCAGTGGTCACAAGTGGTGATAAAGAGCAGGAAAGAGGGAGAAGGCAGTACTTAGTGACCACAGGTAAGAGTGATAAAAACTGGTGTTTCTGGGTTTACCTATAGTTCTTATTCTAGAACTATTTCTATGATCACAGAATATCTCTTCAATTGAAATGTTATGTGTACTGAACCCAGTCTATTTCAGCATGCTTTTTTTTTTTTTTTGAACATTTATCGGAGAGATTTAAACGAACTTTTATCAAATTCCATTTAATTTCTTTTAAAGTTATTTTATCTATGTCTCGCCAAACTTCTGATTGCCAAGCCAGCCAAGTGCCATCGAGTCAGATCCGACTATTATTATTATATTGCTTATTTGAGAACTTGTAGGAAAAAATATATATCAAAGTTACAAATATCTAGATCAGTAATGAAATATCATACTAAATTTTTGTTTTTAGCAGTCCTAGATGCCAAGAAAGCCAACCTGCTATCTTCACCTATTAAAAAAAGTGACCAGTTAATAAAGCAAGCAAGCAAAAAAGCAATTAATATTGTAATGTAAATACATTTTGCTTCCCTGATAAATTTGTTCTACATTTGGGCTATAAAACAATTCCTGCACAGAAACAAAAAGAAATGACAGGATGTTGAACTGATGAATAAGTCTTGTTGTCAGATGCTGCCTAATCATTCCAACTAATAGTGATACTATCTACAACAAAATGAACACTGCCCAGTCCTATGCCGTTCTTATTATCATGGGTAGTTACTATGTTTGGGCCCACTGTTGACTGCTGAGTCAATTTGTCTTGTTGAGGGTCTTCTTTTTTGCTGACCGCGCTATCTACCCAGCATGGTGTCCTTCTCTAGGACCTAGTCTCTCCCAATAGCAGGTCCAAAGTAGGTGTTATTCTGGCAATGCTTCTTCCAAGAGAGATTAGTCCATTCTACTTGCAGTCCATGGTATAGTCAATGTTCCTAGCTAACATCATAATTCAAATGCATCAATTATTCATCAGCCTTCCTTATTCATTACCCAGCTTGTGTATGCATATGACGTGTTTGAATATACCATGGCTTGGGTTAGGTCAACTTTAAACTGACATCTTTGCTTTTTAACAATTCGAAAAGATCTTTTGCAGCAGATTCGCCCAATGTAATATATCATTTGGCTTCTTGATTACTCCTTCCAAGGGTACAGATTATAGATCCAAGTAAAATGAAATTCTTGACAGCTTTGATCTTTCCTCCACTTATCATGCTTGGTAAAGTAGAAGGTCAGCAAAAAAGAGGAAGACCCTCAATGAAATGGACTGATTCAGTGTCTGGAACAGTGGGCTCAAGCATAACAGCGGACGTGAGGGTGGCACCAGACTGGGCAGTGTTTTGTTCTGTTGTACATGAGTTGCTATGAATCATAACCAACTGAGCAGCACCCAACACCAGACTTATGATTTTTCTTATTGGTCTAATTGTGAGGATTTTCATTTTCTCTGTGTTGAAGTGTAATCCGTAATTAAAACTGTAGTCTTTGATCTTGATCAGAAAGTGCTTCAAGTTGTCTTCACTTTCAGCAAGCAAGGTATGTCACCTACAGATCACAGCTTGCTAATGAGCTTTGCTTCAGTTGTGATTTCCCATTCTTTTTTGTATAGTTCAGCTTCTCAGCATATTTGCTCAGCATGCATATTGAATAAGTATGGCAAGAGGATACTACTTTAACTCATGACTTTTCTGATTGTAAACTGTGTACGATTCCCTTGTTATGCTCAAATGACTGCCTCTTGGTCTGTGGATAGGTTCCCCATAAGCACAATACAGTATTCTGGAATTCCCATTCTTCACAACATTTTCCATAATATATTATGATCGACATAGTTGGATGCCTTTGCATAGTCATTAAAATACAGGTAAACATCTTTCCTGCATACTCTGTGTTCAGTCAAGATCCATCAAGATCCATGTGACATCAGCAATAATATCCTTTATTATAACTCCTCTTCTAAATCTGCCTTGAATTTCTCACATTCCTTGTCTACGTACTGTCGCAACTTTTTTGAATTATTGTCAGCACATTTTTACTTATGTGTGATATTAAAAATATTGTTCAATAACTTCAATAAAGGTAATTCTTTGGGATCACCTTTCTTTGGAATGGGCACAGATGTGGATGTCTTCCAGTTGGCTGGCCAGGTATCCATCCTCTCACAGATTCCTTGGCCTAGACTAGTGAGTGCTTGCAATACTGTGACAATTTTTTTAAAACATTACAAGTGGTATCCTGTCAATTCCTCATGCCTCATTTTCACCAATATTTTCACTACAGCTTGAACTGTTTCCTGCAGTACCATCAGTTCTTGATCATATGCTACTTCTTTAAATGTTTGAGTGTTGACCAGTCCTTTTTTATACAGTGACTATGTATTATTTCCATGTGCCTGCATTGTTCAACATTTTGCCCATAAAATCCTTTCATTTTGCAACTCAAGCCTTGACTTTTTTTTTTTCTTCAGTTCTTTCAGCTTGAGGAATGCTGACTGTGTTACTTACTTTTGGTTTTATAAATCCAGGACTTTGCACAGTTCATTATAATAATTTGTTTGCTCAAGCCACCCTTTGAAATCTTGTTTATCTCTTTTACGTCATTGCTTCTTCCATCCCTTTAGCTACTCTATGTTCAAGGGCAGATTTCAGAGTATTTTCTGACATATATTTTGGTCTTTTCTTTCTTTTAACAACACTTTACTTTCTTTACATACTATGTCTGATGTCATCCCACAATTTACAACATAATAAATCATCAACAAGCATATACCTTCAGGCAGCACAAGATCTGAAGCGACATGACTAGGGTATGGTTCTGCCCCTATGAGCTTGTGTGCTAGTATCACCATTACTCTAACTATGTGATTATAGTTCAAAGAGCTTACTGATTGTATCACCCACAGTTATTATCTTTCTTTTGACAGACTTTTTTGCTGTCGGACTGCTAAGGAAAATACTATTTTTTCTTACTGCAGTCTGAGCCCTAGAAGCTGAAGACTTTAATGTCACTCTCATGGCTAGCCTTGCCCCTGAAGTGAATTATTTTTTCAACCAGTAGCCTTCTTCTCTGTGGGTAAGATAAAGTGAAGAAAGCCGGGGCAGCTGGTGTCTCAGAAAAACTCAAGCTGGCACCTGGGGTTTGTTGTTTCTTTTGACAGAATTGTCTCTGTAAGTTAGAAGCATAAAACATATCAACCTCTACCTTATCCACATGTGTGAATGGAATAAGGACTTAACACCAAATACTCATGCAAGTTGAGAGTCCCAGACAGAATAAGACGGAATAATAATTTTCTCTTGCCATGTTCTGTTATAATATCAGATTTTCTTCCCTCAGGGTATATAAGGAGATTGGCAGATGTAATGTGAGTTGCCTCAGATGATGACTTAAGTTTTTTGTGGAAAATCAGAGAAGCATCCTAGAAATTCAGGACATTTTAAAAGGAATTTTTTTCAGAAAATAAAGTATTAGCAACAGTTTGACGTATTATGGTAGATTGCATGTTGTTGTGATGGTGGAAGCTGTGGCACCAGTATTCCAATACTGGTGGGGTCACTTCTTAGGCAAGGTTCTCTAGAGAAACAAAACCAGTAAAGTGTGTAAATATATATAGAGAGAGACTGAGGTTTATATCACGGAAATGGCTCATATAGTTGTAGAAGCTGAAAGGTCCCAAGTTTGTGGGTCAGACTAGAGGCTTCTCTGGGCTCACGGACTGCTGAGACCAACAAATCCCTGGACTGACAGGCTAGTTCCTAGGTAAATTGGTAAGTCTGGAGAACCTGAAGTCCAATGAACAAGAGCCAGCTGTGGGAACCAGCACAACAAAGTGTTATGAGCCTTGACAGAAAGTCCACCTACATCAGAGAAAGGTCACAACCCTAAAGAAACTCCATTTCAACTAAGTGGCAACTCACAGCAGATTCCACTGTAGAAGAGATTATATTATATAAAATCTAATGAGGAAGTTGTCTCTAGTTAAGCATCTGCTCGGATCCGACTCGACGGCACTTCTTGGCTTGGCAAACTATATCATAACTACCAATCCACTGAGAATCATGGCCCCACCAAGCTAACATGCAGCCTTAATGATTACAGTCACCCATAGTGGACAGGTTTCAGCTGAGCTTGCAGACTAAGTCAGGCTAAGAAGAAGGACCTGGAAGTCTACTTCTAAAAAGAATCAGCCCATGAGTCAGATCTGACTCAAAGGCACTTGGCTTTGCTAGTGAAAACCTCATAGTTACCGTGGAACATTCTGTGATACAGTGCTTGAAGACAAACCCCTCAGGGTGGAGGGTACTCAAAATGTAAGTGGGGAAGGGCTGCTCCCTGAAAGTAGAGTTGACCTTAATGAGGCAGACAGAGTCAAGCTTTTGGGAATCCCTTTGCTGGTATGGAACAACTCTAAATGAAAAGAAACAGCTGCAAATATCAACTAATGATAGGAATGTGGAATTTACAAAGCATGAATCTAGGAAAATTAGAAATTTTCAAAATTGAAATGCAATGAAGAATAATTTATGAGACAGAATTGACAGCAATGGGTTTGGTGTCATTAGTGAGTTGAAATCGACTGGCACTGGGCATTGTGAATGAGAGGATTGTATAGTCTACTATGCCAGGAATGACAACTCAAAGAGCAATAGCATTGCATTCATTATCATAAAGAATGTTATAAGATCTATCCTGAAGTACAGTGTTGTCAGTGATAGGGTAACATCCATATTTCTATAAGTAATATCGGTTAATGTGACCATTATTCAAACTTACACAAAAACTCCTAAGATCAAAAGTGAGGAAAATGAAGATTTTTAAACAATTTCTTCATTCTGAAATTGATCAAATATGCACTTAAGATGCATTGACAGGAAATGGGGCCAAGATGATAGAATAGTCAGATGCTTCCTGTGATCCCTCAAACAACAAAGACCCAAACGAATAAATGAATTGGTTATATATGACATTCTAGGAGCCCTGAACATCAAAGAGAAAGTTGACACATTGGACTGAGTGACAAGCTAGGCAAAGTAGATCCAGAATCACCTAGGACTAGCCAGACCTTACTCAAGGGGATTCGGCTACAGTCAGCATGTGAACAGGGCCATGACTTTCAGAGGGCATCCGCCTCAGCAAAAGAGATAGAATAGCAGAGAGTACACAACACAAATGGTGTTAGCATAACTGGCTATTCAGAACCAGTGAAAAACTGTACTCAGTCATCAAAAGCTAAGTGGCTTGGCTTTAATGTATTGTACATGGATCTAAATCTTTCCTTTGCAATAAACATCTCTCCCTTATCTCAATGCTTCCTCCTCCCTTCTCTGCACTCTGCCGAGCTCCTGAGTTTGACACCATTACCTGAGCAGGAAGTAAGAGTCTTTATGTGCGCTGAGCCTTGGAGAGGGAGCAATTAAACAAACTGGGGAAAAGGGCAATAAAAAACAAAATAAAAACAATAAAAATCTGCTGACTTCCATAACTCAGAAATTCAGGGCAGAAATAACTCCTTCACCTAGAATCAGACATAAGCGGACACATCATGCTCACACACACTGAGGAGTAGCTGTAGCCCTCTGCCTCTCTCAGTGCTTGGAGCAAGATAGCTAGGCCTATAACAGTCATCCCTGCCCATCTATGACAATGGATGAGAGCCTGCACCCCACATTTAGTGACTGATTATCTGGATACCTGAGCTGAATTCATACCAGAAAAGTAAATGGTCTCCTGGACTTTCATATCTGGTAACAGCTCTAACCATCTGGTGAAAGGACATTAGACCCTCAAAGGCACAATGACCATTAGCACACATGATCAATCTATTTGCACATTTCAGAACAAAATAGAACAAGAAGCTAGAAACAAAGACAAAGTAAGCAAGTATAAATAACTTACTGATGGCTTGTAGACAACAGTCAATATCACTTCACTTAAAAATCAGACAACAGTGGCTTCAGAAAGCTCCCTGAACAAAAACCAATGAACTTTACAGATGAAGGGAACTTTCTTGAATAATCACAGGTAGACTACAAAAGATTAAGATTCAGAACTCTTCAAGAGATCAGAAAGTAGATGAAGTAAAATGCAGCAGAGCATAATGACAAATTAAACAGGCAGCAAGAATGCATGCAGAGACAGGAAGTAGCAATGCAGAAAATTACTAATAAAATTACAGAATTAGACAACTCAGTAGAAAGTCAAAGGGTCAGAACTGAAGAAATGGAAGAGACTGAAGAAAAGTCAAATAAAACAATTTTTAAAAATCAAGAGGCCCTGAAAATTATGTGGGAATCTCTTAAGAGGAAAAATTTAGGAGTAATGGGAATACCCGAGTGGGGAGATGGGATAACAAAAAATACAGAGAGAATTGTTAAAGACTTTTGACAGAAACATCTCTGCTGTTACAAAAGCTGATAGGATATCTATTCAAGATGCTTCTCAAACTCTACATAGGGAACATCCCAAAGGAAAGATGTCTGATGTAAGAACATGGCCATGGTAGTCAAAACAGCCTGGCACTGGTACAAAAACAGAGTCATAGACCAATAGAACAAAATTGAAAACACAGACATAAAATTATCCACTTATTAGAAACTGATATTTGATAACACTTCGAAGTCCATAAATGGGAGGAAAAGACCATCTCTTTAACAAATGTTGTTGGCATAACTAGATATCCATCTGTAATAAATAAAACAAGACCCCTGTCTCATACCATCCTAAAAAACTAACTCAAAATGGATTAAAGACCTAAATACAAAATTTAAAAAGTTAAAGATTATGAAGGAAACACTTGGGACAATGTTCCAAAAAACAAAACAAAACAAGAAACACTGCTGTCAAGTTGATTCCAACCCATAGCAACCTTATAGACAAAGTAGAACTGCTTCATAGAATTTCCAAGGAGCACCTGGCAGATTTGAGCTGCTGACCTTCTTGTAAGCAGCCATAGCACTTAAGCAATATGCCACTGGGATGTGCAGGACAATTCTTGGAGCCCTAGTACCTGGTATAAACAGAATACATACTACTCCCAGTGCACAAACATAAGAAGAGAAAAAAGACAATTGGCAACTCCTCAAAATCAAACACTATGCTTGTCTAAAGATTTCACATCAGAGAAAAAAAAAAAGCATAACCTATAGACTGGGAAAAAATGTTGACTACAACAAATCTGATCAATGTCTAATCTCCATAATCTACAAGATACTGCCAGACTCAACAACAAAAAGGCAATCTAATTAGAAGAATTGATAAAGTATATGAACAGACACTTCACCAAAGAAGCCATTCAGGCAGCTAGCAGATACATGATGAAATGCTTGCAATCATTGGCCATTAGAAAGTCCAAATGAATATTACAATGAGATACCTCACCCCAAGAAGGCTGGCATTAACCCAAAAAACACAAAATAGTAGATGTTAGAGTGGCTATGGAGAGACTAGAACAATTCTCCACTGCTGGTTGAAATGTAAAGTGATATAACCACTTTGGACATCAATTTGGCACTTTTTTAAAAAGCTAGAAATGGAAATACTATATGATCTAATATATCCTAGAGAAATAAGGGCTGTGACATGAACAGATACATGTACACCAATGTTTACTGCAGCACTGTCTACAGTAGCAAAAAGATGGAATCAACCTATGTACCCATCAATTTGGGTGAATGGGTAAAGAAGCTATGCTATATTCACACAGTAGAATATTATGCAATCATAAAGAATAAGAATGAACTTGAGAAACATCTCAAAACGTGGAGGAATTTGGAAGGCATTAGCTGAGTGAAATTAGACAGTTGCAAAAGGACAAATATTGTATGACACTACTATTATAAAGATTCAAGAAAAGATTCAAAAACAGAAGACAGCAGTTTTTGATGGTTACAAGGATGAAGATTGAGAAATAGGGGTATTCATTAATTAGATAGTAGGTAACAATTAGGTTAGGTGAAGGGAGGGACAGCCCACAGTATAGGAGAAGTCAGCACAACTGGACTAAACCGCAAACTGAGAGATTTCTTAAGTACAACCAAACATTTCAGTAGATAATCAGGAGCAGAAGTCTGGGAACCATGGCTTCAGGGGACATCTAGGTGAATTGACCTAACAAAGTTTTTTTTTTTTAATTGTGATTAACTGAAAGTATAGAATCCACATTTTGCATGCCTACCTATCAGCAGCTCCTTCTGCTCTCCTTGCCTGGTGACAACATGCTCTTCCTTTTCATTCTATACTTGTTGTATCCTCTTAACAAGATCCTGTCCACTCCTCTCCACTCTCTTTTCACCCATCTAGAAAGAGACCAGTAGGATAGCATCCTATAAACGCATAGAATCATAAAGTATACATACATATGGTCATATTGTGTCTTCGAGTTTAGCCCATTTTTGTCCAAAGAGTTGACCTCAGTAGTGTTTTCTGGATGGGGGAGTAATGGGTCTGGGGCCACGTTCCCAGGGGATCCCCTGGGCTATCATTGTACAAGGGTTCCAATTTCTCCACAACCTTCCAGCATTTGTTGGAAACCAGTCCTGAAGCTAACTCTTCAGAATTTGAATTGGACTTCAAGACATAAATAGAAAAGAGTTTGATTGTTGGCTTAAGTGGATACGTGAGACTAACTGCCTAGCTCCTGTCCAAGGGAAGATGAAAAGGCGAAAGGGACAGAAACTAGTTGAATGGACATGGGAAATACAGTGTGGAAAGAAGGAGTGTTCTGTCACTGTGTGAGTAGAGCAATTAGAGTACATAGCAGTGTGTGTGCAATTTTTTGCTTAAAAAAATGTCTTGGATTGTTAATTTTCACTTAAAGCACAATAAAATACATATATTTTTAAAGATGAATTGATAATTACTGATGATTAGCATGTGAAAAGCGGAAACAAAGAAGATCATTAATTGGAAAATACTTCTTTGGTGATAGAATAGATGCCAGAGATCACATGATAGAATTTTGCAAATTGACTTCGTTGCAAACAACTTTTTTTTTTTTTTTTTTTTTAACCAAAACAAATGACAATTATTTAGGTAGATATAGACAAATAGAACACACAGAAATCAAATCAGTTCATCTGTAGAAAGGGATGATGGAAGAGGTCAATCATTTGAAAGAAGACCAGGGAAACAAGACCAACTGTGGAACAGACAATTAACAACTCATGTGCAAGTTCAAGCTGAAACTGAATAAAATTAGAGAATGTTCATAAATGAAATATTCCACCTGAATTTAGAGGCCAACTCAAGAATAGACTTGAAGCATTAAACACTAATGACTGAAAAGCAGAGCAGTTGTAGAATGACATTAAGGTCATAATACATGAAGAAAGCAAGAGTTCTTTAAAGAGATAGAAGAGAAATAGAACACCAAAATGAATATTAGAAGAGACTCTTAAACTTGCTCTTGAATGTTGAGTAGCTAAAAAGAAGGAAAGAAATGAAGGAAAAGAGCTCAACAGAAGATTTCAAAGGATGATTCTAGAAGACAAAGGGAAGTATTATAATGAAACGTGAAAAACCTATAGTGAGAAAACCAGACGGAAGGAATACGCCTAGCATTTCTCAAGCTGAAAGAACTAAGAAAATAATTAAGCTTTGTTTCAGGCAGCTAGGGATACTCTAATAGAAATACCACAAAGTGGATGGCCTTAACAAAAGGAAGGTTTATTCTTACACAGTCTGGTAGGTGACAAGTCCAAATTCAGAATGTCCACCCAGGGGAAATTGGCTCTGGAGGAAAGTCGAGTATTGTATCAGTATTTGTCCAGGGAGCATCTCAGAGCAGGAACCTCAGGTCTGAAGGATGTACTCTTCTCCTAGTGCTGCTTGCTTGATGGTGTGAGGGTCCCAATTCTCAGCCTGCTTCCCTTTCCTTTTGTCTCTTGCAGAATGAAAGGATTAAGGGTAGGAAAAGCCATACTCCAGGGAAACTCCCTTTACAGTAGAGCAGAGAGGTTGTCCTATGAAGGGATTTACAGTTCTACCCTAATCTTTTAACATATAGCATAGGAAAACCACAAAATGGAGGACAGTGACAAGATACTGGGAATCATGGCCCAGCCACACCTATTTTTGGGGGAACACAATTCAATCCATGACAAGATTCAAGTTGCAATATTGAATGGTTCTATGGGCAAAATTTTGAACTATGCAGATGGTATCAAAAGGAAATGGAAGGAATACACAGAGTAACTGTACCAAAAATAATTGGTCAACATTTAAACATTTCAGGTGGTAGCTTATGATAAGTAGATGATACAAAAGCACTGAAAATATTGGTGGAAAAACAAAGCCCCAGGAATGATTGAATAGCAACTGAGATGTTTCAACAAAACAATATAGCACTAGAAGTGCTCGCTTGCATGTGCCAAGAAATTTGGAAGACAGCTACATGGGCAACCGACTGGAAGAGATCTATATTTGTGCCTATTCCAAAGAAAAGGGATCCAAAAAATGGGGATAATTATTAAAAAATATCATTAATATCACATAAAAGTAAAATTTTGATATAGACCATTCACAAGTGGCTACAGTAGCATATCTACATAGAACTGTCAGAAATTCACACGAGATGCAAAAAAGGACATAGAAACAAAGATGTAATTGCTGGTGTCAGATGGATCCCAACTGAAAGGAGAGAATATCAGAAAGATGTTTGCCTGTGTTTTATTGACTATGCAGAGGCATTCAACTATGTGGGGCTTGACAAATTATGGGTAACATTGCTAAAAACAAGAATTCTGGAGCATTTAATTGTGTTTATGTGGCACATATACAAAAATTAACAGGCAGTTGTTTGGAAAAAAGAATTCTCTATGGTTCAAAGTCAGGAAAGATGTACATTATAGTTGGGTTCTTCCACTGTACTTAACTCAATTTGCATCTTCAGCAAATAATCCAAGAAGCTGGACCATACAGAAGACAAGACATTAGGAATGGAGGAAGAGTTATTAATAACCCACAGCAATACTAAGTAATGATTCTTATCCAGGTGCCACTAGCATTAACAAGGTACCTATTGTTCAAATTCTTATTGCATATATTCTGTTACATAGTATTTTCATTCTATTTTCTATTTAGTATTTAGTATTTAGTATCATCAACTATACTACACTATAAATTCTCTGTAACGGAT
Source organism: Heterohyrax brucei (assembly GCA_028571685.1). Classification (NCBI taxonomy): domain Eukaryota; kingdom Metazoa; phylum Chordata; class Mammalia; order Hyracoidea; family Procaviidae; genus Heterohyrax; species Heterohyrax brucei. The sequence goes on along the minus strand of CM053142.1, from coordinate 122,471,772 downwards.
AACACAATTGCTATATCCCAATCAGATTTTATCACAAGAAATGCCTTAAAATGTCTCATATGATCATATTCTCATGCACCCATGAAATTTTTCATTTTATGCCTCAGTATCATCTCAGTGACTTTTCAGGGCAAGTGCTGAATACATTTTTGTTAGAGTTTTCTTCAGTGATACCCACCTCAAACAGAGCCGTGTCCTCCTTGTTGCTTGGTTGCTGGGCAGTCAGCTTCCCTACTAAGCTCTGTCAGTTTTTCCATGGCTTTTTCACCACTTCACACATAGCTGTAGAAGTGACTGTACTCAGGAATTAGGTGGTGAATTTTCTTCATGTGCATGAGGCTGTTTTTAAATTCTCTTCTCTCCAGCAAAAACAAAAAACAGATCAAACCGTAGTATCCGTTCCCTTACTTGAATCTGAGTATTGTCAGAGCAAAACTGGAAAATCTCAGAGAGGTCTATTTTTGCAGCTATAGGACACAGGGCCTCAAAGTCTAATTACTGTATCTCACTTCTACCTTCAGTGTTCAAATAGATACAGAAACAGATATGTTGTTGTTGTTGTTGTTTGGTGCTGTTGAGTTGATTACTACTCACTCACAGAGACCCTATCTGACCCAGTAGAGGTGTTTCATAGGGTTCTATGGGCTGTAATCATCATAGAAGCAGATTACCAGATGTTTATTCCCAGGGAAAGTCTGGATGAATTCTAACTGTCAGCCTTTGGGCTAGTAGCTGAGTGCTTAACTGTTGTGCCACCAAGACGCCTATAAACACGCATATACATACACACTACATATATTTTTCTTCTACACTAGCATAAGAGTATGCTTCTGTGTTATGGAGTTAAAAGTGGTCATTTCTCTGAACATTGTTTGATATAATTATTATTTGACATAATGCTTGACTTTTTAATATTATTTTGATATCTATTTAATTGATTTATTAAATTATTAAAAATTTCTGGGGTTTGAGTATAAAAACTAAAAACCATTGCTCTTACATCAATTCTGACTCTGTGATGCTACAGGACACAGTAGAACTCTCTCATCAGGTTTCTAATAATCACCTGGTGAATTTGAACTGCCAAGCTTTTGTTTAGCAGCCATGGCACTTAGCCACTGTGCCACCAGAGTTCCAGTTAGTTCTGGTATACTTGTATGTACCCATATGCAATAGTACAATTGAAACTAATATTAACTTTTCTTTTAGATAATTCTCCTATCATAAAAATTAGTACAATAAAATTCTTTTTGGAAGTGAGAATTTGCAAAACACTGGGTTAGATGCAAATTAATTGACTTTTTTAGGTAGTGTTTTTCACGCTATTGTATACAAGGTATAATGTAATGAGTTTATAGTTGTTTCCTGGAAAATATTCTGTCCTCACAAAAGCTTTATCTGCCTATTTAGCCCTATCTCAGAGACACTCAGTTATTAAAACCTAAGCTTTAACACTTTAATACCCTGGGGGTCAGTTTTACCCTGGCCCCTAGGGTCGCCATTAGTTGGATCTGACTCAATGGCAGTTGGCTGGCTGGCTGTTCAGTGTAAAATTGACTGATGACTGTTTTCTTTTTTAGTTTAATGACTAGTGTATGGAATCAGCACAACAATGGAGCACCAGAACATTTTAGATTTGAAATAACTTCTGAAAACAGAAAAAAAAAAAAAAACAAAGCTACTAAACACAAGACAGAAAAAAGCAGCTGTCATATATGAACACAGTTTAGTGAATGTTCCTATGCAGCTTAAATTATTTATTGAAATACTGTTTTAGTATATCCATCATCTCTATAGGATATAAACAAGGCCAAACTTACATTAAGATTCTGAGCCCCTTCCCAATTAGAAGAATGGCTTTTCTCTCTTGACATTTCCCTAAATCCTAGTTGTGTTTGCTGATGTTCAGTTATCATCACTAGGTTCCTTCATTGCTTGATGGTACAGCATGGCATGCATTGCCACTTCTATCTTTCCCACTTTCACTACTGCTAGTGCAATTAATATAGTGACAATAAAGGAATGGAAGAAGGAGCATGAATAACGTTCATGTACATAGGTGCACAATACATGTCATCATCACAGAGGGAAAAGAAAATACTCCCTTCATGATGATAAAAGGAAGGAGATGTGAGGTGGGGCCAAAATGGTGGACTAGACACGTGTCCTCAATTCTCTCTGAGAACGAAGGCCTTGAATGATAACTGAATGGAGCAGTGGATATCCATGGAGCCCTAGAACCTGGCATAGTGTTGTCAGATTTGACTAGGCACCAGTAATGGACTAAACTACCCCTCCCAAGGATGAACCAGCAGCTGCTGACCCTGCTCCTGCTGACTCACCCTTTCAGAAGACTGCAGGTACTGATGCCTTCTTTGTTATCCAAGAGATGGGATCTGGGCATGAGGCAGCAAACATGCCAAGCTCTGGAGCTTAACTAAACAGCATATAGTGCAGCAAAGAGACAGTGCATGGGAGAGCCACATATTGAAAGCCTGGCTGCTGACTGAGGGCACTACTGTGTCTCCATTCTCTCTTTTCTGAGCTGCACCATAGACTCTACTATTTCACAATAGGAAGGACAGCTAGACAGGGACACAATCTTGGTTGGCTTGGAGGTGGAGTCACCCAGCTGGGGGCCTTAGCAGTGAGTAATTCTCAAGCAGAGCAGCAGCCCATCTTGTAAGTGCTTCTCCAGCAGAAAAGTGGTGTTTGAGACAATTCATGTCAAGATTCACATGTGGGGTCTGGCAGAGGACCACAAGAAGGCCCTAAGCTCTCCATACTTTGAATCACATCATAGCACATGGGGACAGCCTATGAGCTACTTTCATCATCGGCTTGAAGGTCAGGCCTGCAACACAAGAAGTCCTCACTGTTTACAGCAGCTGTTAGAGAGCTACCTGCTAAGAAGTAAAATACCATTTTAAATAAGACCACCTGGAGAACTGACTGTACTGAGCCACATCATAGGGTGGGCTGACTACCCCCCAGTGACTCCAAGAATAGAGTGCTCTCTTTGCCAGTCAGGAAGCAGGGCCAGCTGCCCAAGAGAGCCCACCTGCTGTCACTGGAGTACGTAGAGATGGCTGGTAACCAGTTCTCTTCTTACAACTATGCCTCAGCTCCTGTTGAAGTTACAACAGAAAAGTCAAATAGCTTCTAGATGACATGAAGACAACTTTCAATTGCTACTCATTTGAAGAAGCAGTCTACTATGGCTCTGGAAAACTCCCACAATAAAGAACCAAAAAAATTCCCAGATGAAGAAGTTTTTTCTGAAATTATCAGAGGTCAAATACAAAAGAATTATATAGAGAGGCCTCCTAGAGATTAAACAAACTGTAGCAGAACAAAATGAAAAATTAAGAAAGCTATTTGAATGGATAGAAAATCAAAGATCTGAAATCCAGAAGATCAATAACAAAATTACAGAATTAGACAATTTGATTCAAAGCCAAAAGAGCAGAATTGAGGAGATAGAAGTCAGGCTTAGTAACCGTGGGAATAGAGCAACTGATCAGCATTTATGAGAAGAAATCAGAGAAAAGAAATAAGAAAAATCAAGAAACATTAAGAAACATGTGGGACCCTATCAGGAGGAAAAACCTATGAACAACTGAAGATCCTGAACAGGGAGGGATAGATGAAAATACAGACAACATTGTTGTAAAATTGCTGACAGAAAACTTCTCTGAAATTATGAAAGAGAAATTAGGTGTTCAACACATGTATCAAATGCCAGAAAAACTAGACCCCAAAAGAGAGACCCCAAGACATATTGTAATCAAGTTAAATAAAATGAAACATGAGCAGATTCTCTTAAAGGCAATGAGGCTCAAAGCAAACATTCAGAGGGAAACCCTGTAGGCTTTTGTCTGACTTCTCCACAGAAACAATGTTGGCAAGAAGACAGTGGGATGACACAAAGTTCTGAAGGAGGAAAATGTCCAACCAAGAATGATATATCCTGCAAAACTGTCTTTCAAATATGACTGAAATTAAGACATCCACAGATAAACAGAGAATTAGAGACTTTGCAAAAACCAAACCAAATCTACAAGAAATACTGAGAGAAGTTCTTTGCCTGGAAAAATAAGAACATTAAGAGTATATTTAAGGAGGCAATGTACAACACAGCATCCAGAATTTTTCTCACTTAAGGAAGTCAATAAGCTCAATCAAGACTACATTATTAAAAGAAGAGAACCAGTGATCATAAAATGGAAACTATGACATCACCACTCAAGAAAGAAGGATGTATTATAGTAGTTATAACACTTTCAGATGGAGAGGAAATTAAAAAGATATGCAGATGTTGAAGTCTAGTTAAAAGTTAGAATACTAAAGGGTAGCCACAAAGCAAAATAACAATGTGATATATCAAAACAAGAAGCGTAATACAGGAGTCTCAACAAACACAAAACCAGCACTGAAAAAGATGAAAAGTCAATCCATAAAGAAGAATGACCCAGAAAATAATACTAAGAAAAACATACAAACCATTAACAACTCAAAAATAAATGCATCAAAATGATAACACTGAACACATATCAGCACTAAACACTGAATGTAAATGGACTGAATGCTCCAATAATGAGACAATCAGTGACATTGTGGATCACAAGACACAACCCATGTATGTGTTGCTGTTTTAGTCAGCTAGGGCTGCTCTAACAGAAATACCATAGAGTGGATGGCTTTAACAAAGGAAGGTTTACTCTTACACAGTCTGGTAGGCTACAGGTCCAAATTTAGGATGTCCACTCCAGGAGAGAGATTTCCCCCTAGGTGGCTCTGGAGTAAAGTCTGATACTGCATCAGTCTTTGTCCAGGGAGCATCTCGGCACAGGAACCTCGGGTCTGAAGGACATGCTCTTCTCCCAGTGCTGCTTGCTTGGTGGTGTGAAGTTTCCAATTCTCACCTCATTTCCTTTTCCCTTATCTCTTTCAGGTTGAAAAGATTAAGGGTGGGACAAGCCATATTCCAGGGAAACTCTCTTTACAGTGGAGCAGGGATGTGATCTTATAAAGAGATTTACAGTCCCACCCTAATCCTTTAACATACATCATAGGAAAACCACGAAATGGAGGACAGTCACAAGATACTGGGAATCATGGCCCAGCCACATGGCTACACATATTTTTTGGGGGGACATAATTAAATCCATGACAGTTGCTTACAAGAAACACTCCTAAGACTCAAAGATATGAAGAAACTGAAAATCAAAGGATGGAAAAATATATACCAAGCCAATAACATAGAAAGAGCATGAGTGGCAATACAAATCTCAGATAAAATAGACTTGAATGTAAGATCTACCATTGTGGACAAAGATGGTCACTATTTATTGATGAAAAATTCAGTACATAAGCAGGACATAACAATACAAAATATATATGCACCCCATACTGGAGCATCTAAATACATCAAACAAACTGACTACATTGAACAATGACATAGATCACTCCATAATAATAGTTGGAGACTTCAACACTCCACTCAGTAATGGACAGGTCATACAGAGGAAAGCTCAGTAAAGACACAGGAGATCTTATTGTGAGAATTAACCAACTAGACCTTATTGGAATATGTATAACTTTTTACCTATCAACAAATAATTACACCTTGTTCTCTATTGCACATAGAACATTCTACAGAATAGACCACGTGTTAGGTCATAAAGCAAGTATCAACAAAATCCAAACCATTGAATTCTTGCAAAGTATCTTCTTGGACAATAAAGCCATAAAAGTTGAAACTACTAGCAGAAAAATCATAGATAGAAATTTGAATTCATTGAAACTAAATAACACCTTGCTCAAAATTCCATGAGTTATAGAGGAAATCAAAGATGAAATAAAGAAATTTATATAATCAAATTAGAATGGAAACTCATCCTACCAGAACCTATGGGATACAGCCAAAGCCATACTCAGAGGTTGATTTTTCTCTATAAATGTGCACATCTAGAGGAAAGAAAGGACCCAAACCAAAGAATTAACCCTATAGCTTGAACAAGTAGAAAGAGAGCAACAGAGGAGCCCCTCAAGCTCCAGAAGAAAACACATCATAATGATTAGAAGAGAACTAAATGAGTTATAGAAGAACTACTGAAAGAATTAACAAAATCCAAAGCTGCTTCTTTGAAAAGATCAACAAAATTGATAAACCTCTGGCTATACTTACAAAAGAAAAACAGGAGAGTAAACAAATAACCCAAACAAGAAATGAGACGGGAGATGTCACAACAGACCAAACTGAAATAAAAAATATAACAGAATACTATGAAAGATTGTACTCTAACAGAAGTGAAAACCTAGAGGAGATGGACAAATTCCTAGATTCTTATCACCTAGATTCATATCACCAAAATTAACACAAGAAGTAGAACAACTTAGTAAACCCATCACAAAGGAAGATATTGAAAAACTCATCAACAAACTACCAACCAAAAAAGTCCCGGCCCAGATGGCTTCACTGGAGAATTCTACAAAACTTTTAGAGAAGAGTTAACTCCAATACTACTGAGGCTACTTTATACCACAGGAAGGGATAGAATACTTCCAAATTCACTCTATGAAGCCAGAATAACCCTGATACCAAAGCCAGAGTAAGATCTCACTAAAAAAGAAAATTACACACCAATATCACTCATGAACCTAAATGCAAAATTCTTCAACAAAATCCTAGCCAAGAGAATTCAACAACATATCAAAAAATAAATCATGATGACCAAGTTGATTCATACAGGGGATGCAAGACTGATTCAACCTCAGAAAAACAATTAATGTGATTAGATGCATAAATAACACAGAAGAATCACCTGATTTTGTCAACTGATGCAGGAAAGGCATTTGACAAAGTCAAAACCCATTCATGCTAAAAACTCTAAGCAAAATAGGAACAGAGGGGAAATTCCTATTCAATGCAGTAAGGAGCATCTATACGAAGCCAACCACCTATATCATCCTGAATGGTGAGAGACTGAAAGAATTGTTCTTCAGAACACGAACTAGACAAGGAGGCCCACTCTCACAACTTCTATTCTTCATTGTACCAGAAGTTCTAGCCAGAGCAATTAGAAAAGATAAAGAAATAAACGCTGTCTGCACCAGCAAAGAAGAAGTAAAAATCTCCCTATTTGCAGATGATATGATTGTATATATAGACAATCCTAGAGAATCCATCAATAAACTGAAACTAATAGAGGCATTCAGCGAAGTAATAGGACGTAAGTTAAACACAAGGAAACAAGTAGGATTCCTTTATACCAAGAAAGAGATTATCAAAGAAATCACCAAATCAATACCATTTGCTATAGTCCTCAGGAAGACAAAATACCTAGGAATAAATCTAACCAGAGAAATAAGAGACCTATACAGAGAGAACTACAGGACCTTACTGCAAGAAACCAAGAGACTTGCATAAACGGAGAAACCTACTCTGCTCACGGATACAAAGACTTAGCACTGTGAAAATGTCTATTTCACTCAAAGTGATCTACATGTATAGTGTAATCCCTATTCAAATTAGTGTCATTTTTTAATGAAATGGAGAAAGAAATCACCAACTTTGTTTGGAAAAGGAAGAAACCCCAGATAATAGAGCACTATTGAAGAAGTGGAAAACAGTAGGGGGTCTCACACTACCTAACTTTAGAACCTATGACATTGCCACAATAGTCAAAACAGCCTGGTACTGGTACAACAAGAGATATATAGACCAATGGAACAGAGTTGAGACACCAGAGATGCCATCTTCCTCTTAAGAACAATTGATATTTGACAAAGACCCTAAGATTGTAAAGTGGAGTAAAAACAATCGTTTAATGAATAGTGTTGCCCAAACTGAATATCCATCTGCAAAAAACTGAAACAAGACCTGTATCTCACATTTTATACAAAAACTAACTCAAAATGGATCAAAGATCTAAATATCAAACCTAAAATGATAAAGATCATGCAAGAAAAAAAATAGGATCAATAATGGAAATTCTAATACACAACTTAGACAGAATTCAAACTCTGACAAAGCATAATTAACAGAAAATAGATAAATGAGAACTACTAAGAAACCACACTTTTGCTCATCCAAAGACTATCAAAAGAGTTAAAATACCACCCACAGAATGGGAAAAAATATTTGTCAACTACATGTAAGACTGATGTCTGATCTCTGTAATTTGCAAGGTACTGCAAAATATCAACAAAGAAAAGTAAATAACCCAATTAAGCGATGGGCAAAGGAGATGGGTAGATACATCACTAAGGGGTCATTCAGGCAGCCAAAAGATACATGAGGAAATGCTTATGATCATTAACTTTTAGAGAAATCCAAATCAAAACTACAATGAGATACCATCTATCTCCAGCAAGGTTGGCCATTATCCCAAAAACACAAAACAAGAAATGCTGGAGAGGCTGTGGAGAGATGGGAACTCTCCTACACTGCTAGTGGGATTTCAAAATGATACAATCTCTTTGGAAAGCAATCTGGTATTATTTAAAAAGCTGGAAATAGGTATACAATTTGCTCTAGTAATCCCACTGTTCGGAATTTATCCTATAGAAAAAAAGGCTGTCACACAAACAGACACATGCCCATGAATGTTTATTGCAGCACAGTCCACAATAGCAAAAACACGGAATTTACCTAGATGCCCATCAACAGATGAAAGGATAAACAAAGTTCAGTGTATGTACTCAATAGAAAACCATGAAACGATAAAAAAACTATGGTGATTTTAGGAAGCATCTCATTTATCTCATTGCCTGGTTTCAATTGGAAGATATTATGATGAGTGAAATCAGACAGTGGCAAAAGGACAAATACTGTATAAGATCCCTGCTATAAGGACTTAAAAATAGACATGTACAGAAGAAAAGACTTTAATAGGTACAAGGGTGAGAAGTGTGGTTGACAGTTGGTCATAGATTAGATAGTTGATAGAAATTTGTTTAGGTGAAAGCAGTGACAACACACAGTAGAAAACAGATCAACTTAACTGGACTTCACCATAAACTGAAAGCTCTTCTAATCTCAACCCAATATTGCAAAGATAGAGTAGCAGGGGTAGAGTTTGTAGACAATGCTCTCTGGGGACATCAAGGTCAATTGGCATAATTAGCCTATTGCTAAGACAGCCTTCTGCACCTCATATTGGTGAGTGGCGTCTGGGATCTTAAAAGCTATGAAGCTGCCGTCTGAGATACACCAAATGGTCCCAACCCAACCAGAACAGATGATCACCCAAAACACCAAAAACATGAGGATAAAAGAGCCCAAGAGACAAAGGGTTCCATGTGAATAGGAGGCTGTATCAGCCTGTGACCAGAAGAACCAGAAGGTGTCCAGTCACCACTAAATACAGCTGTGATAGAGCACACGATGTTGAGAACCCGTGGCAACATGAGAAAAAGAGGGGTACAGCTCAAGAACTCTACTAAAAGACCTCAGCTGATGGTCTAACAGCCCGGGGGATCCCTTTGGATCATGGTGCCTAGACCTGCTGCTGCCCCTGTCTAGAAAACACTACTGAGGTTAACCCTTCAGGCAAAAATGGTCTAGACTCAAGGACACAATGTGACCCCATGATAGGTGTACTTTATGGTCCTGTGCATTTATAGGAGGCTGTCCTACTGATGTCTTTCTAGATGACAGAGAAGAGGGTGGAGATGAAGGGCAGGAGCTCGTAAAGAGTACACAACAAGAATAAAATGAAAAGGGGGAATATGTTGTCACAGGACAAGGAGAGCACAGGAGCTGTAGATAGGCAGGCACACAAGACTGATTTGGACTGTATACTTTCACTTAATCACAACAAAAAATAAATAAATAAAAGGACACAGATGAGTTATTTGAGGGTGTTGGTGATCCCAAGGACCTAGAATGTATAGGATTACACACTTATATATACAGGGCTCACCCTCACTATTATGGCTACCTTAGCCAAATATCTAGGCTGCTCAGAGAAGCTGAGGTTCTAACAGAGTCACTTATTTTCAGTGCTTTGGCATATAGATTATTATGGAAGCTAGAGGTGTGAGCATCAATCTTTACTGAATTCTGATGGACTTGAAATGGCTCATTGATTTGCTTAATACATATTTCCACAGCCACTGTTACATTTGTCTGGAACTAGCAGACTATCAATGTTGTTTTGTGAGGTGTCTTCGAGACTTTAACCATGCAAAGCTACCTTAGGAGCCACAGAAGGAAATATTAGCCAATCTGAAGCCATTCTCACAATCATTATGTCTGAGCTCAGTATTACAGACACTGTGTCAATCCATCTCATTAAGGGTCTTCCTCTTTTTTGATGACGTTATATTTTAGCAAGAATGATCTCCTTTTGTAGACACTGATTAATCCTGATAGTGTATCCAAAGTATGTGAGATGAAATCTGGCCATCTTTGCTTTTAAGGAGTATTCTTGCTATATTTCTAAGACAGATTTATTTGTTGTTTTGACAGTCCATGATACATTCAATATTTTTAGCCAATATCATAATTCAGAGTAATCTTTGGTTCTCCTTATTTGTTTTGTAGCTTCCACATGTATATGAAGCAATTGAAAACACCATGGGTTGGGTCGAAAACACTGTCGTCTTCAAGGTAACACTTTGTTTTTCAACACTTTAAAGAGGTTTCTTTTTTTTTTTTTTTGGTAGCAAATTTGCACAGTGCAATGTGTCATTTAATTTCTTGACTGCTGTTTTCATGGATATTGACTATGGATCCAAATAAAATGAAATCATTGATAACTTCAAGCTTTTCTCTGTTTACCATGATGTTGTTTATTGGCTCAGTTTTGTGGATTTATGTTTTCTTTATAGCGAAGTGTAATCCATACTGAAGGCTGTAGTCTTCGATTTTCATCAGTGAGAGCTTAAAATCATCTTCACTTTCAGCAAGTAAGTTTGGGTCAACTGCATAAAGTTGTTAATGAATCTTCCTCTAATTCTGAAGGCTCATCTTGTTCTCAGAATTGTGGCCCAAGATAAAGATTGAATGAGTATGGTGAGAGGATACAACCCTAACACACCTTTCTAAACCTGAAACACTCAGTATCCCCTAGTTCTGTTGGAACCATTGCCTCATAGTCTATATACAGGTTCCTCATGGGCACAACTGAGTTGTTTTGGAATTCAAATACTTTCACATTATTTGTTATGATCCACATAGTCAAATGCCTTTGTACAGTCAGTAAAACACAAGTAACATTGTTAAGCCAGGAGTAGCCAAAATCAGCACAATGTTTTGTGTCGTCTTCTGAATTTGGCTTGAATTTATGTCAGTTCCCCATTGATGTACTGTTGCAGCTGCTTCTGAATGATCTTCAGCAAAATTTTCCTTGTATCTGATATTAATGATAATGTTCAGTAAGTTGTGCATTCTTTTGGATCACCTTTCTTTGGAAAGGATACAAATATACTTTTTCCTGTTGGCAGGTAACTGTTGTCCAAATTTCTTGGCATAGGTAACTGAACATTTCTTGAGGTGTTTCCATTTGTTGAAGTTTCTCAGTTATTATTATTATTTTTATTGTGATTGAGTGAAAATGTACATTCCCATATAAATTTTCGTGCCCAGCTATGTGCATCTCCTGCTGATCTCCCTGCCTGGTGACAGCACACTCTTCCTCTCCATTCTGTACATGTCATATCCTCCTAACAATCTCCTATCCCCTCCTCTCCATCCACTCCCCTGCATTCAGTAAGAGGTCAGAGGAACAACATCCCTTAGATGCATAGAACCATGAAGTGCATGCATGATGTGGTCATTTCGTGTCACCAAATCCAATCCATTCCTGTCCAAAGAGTTGACCTCCATTATGATTTATGGACAGTGGTAGTATCAGGGCCAGGGGCCATGCTCCCAGGGGAACCCCGAGGTCCCTGGACCATCAGTTGTGGTCATTTAGTAGAGATCTCAGGGTACACCACTTTTTATACTTGTGTTACTAGTGAGACTCAACTTTGTGAGCCCCATCATGGCTATCACTGGTGGTGACGGGGCACCATCTGGTTCTTCCAGTCACATGTCGATGTAGTCCCCCACTCTTGAGGGTCTCTCTGCCTTATGGGTTCTCTTTCCCTTCTGGTTCTCTTTCCCTCATGTCGTTTTGGTCCTTGGTGATCGTCCATTCCTGTTGAGTTGGGAACATCTGTTGTCCCTCAGATGGCAGCTTGGCAGTTTTTAAGACCCCAGCTGCCACTCACCAATTTGGGGTGAAGAAGTCTCTTTAGCAAAATTATAGTTGTGCCAGTTGGCCTTGATTTTCCCTGAGAGCATGGCCCCCGGCCCTCTGCCCCAGCTAATCTGTCCTTGAAATATTGGGGTAAGATGAGAGGAGTAATCATGTTATATTGAAATCCAATTAAAATTGATGTTCTTTCTAATATGTGCTGTCACAGATTTCACCCAACCAAATTTCTGTCAGCTATCTAATCTATATCCCACCCTCTCTCTCCCTCCTTCCCCACCTTTGCAGCCATCAAAGAGTCTTTTCTTCTATGCATGTGTCTGTTTTTAATTTCTTATTGTAGGAGTCTCATATGATATTTGTCCTTTTGTCACTGACTACATTCAGCCAACATAATATCCTCCAACTGAGACCAGGTTATAAGATGTTTCCTAAAATTATCTTTGTTCTTTATCATTGTATAATGTTCCATTGAGTATATATACCATAGTTTACCTATCCATTCCTCTGTTGTTGGTCATTTGGGTTGGTTCCATCTTTTTGCTATTGTTGACTGCACTGCCATAAACATTCCTGTGCATGTATTAGTTGTTGTGAATGGCCTTGATTCTGTAAGATATATTCTGAGCAGTAGAATTACTGGGTCAAATGGTATATCTAGATCCAGCTTTTTAAGGAAGCACCAGATTGCTTTCCAAAGAGGTTGCACCATTTTACAATCCCACCAACAGTGTAGGAGAGTTCCAACTTACCCACAGCCTCTCCAGCATTTGTTGTTTTGAATTTTTTGGATAATGGCCAACCTTGTTGGGGTGAGATGGTATCTCATGGTAGCTTTAATTTGAATTTCTTTAATAGCTAATGATCGTAAGCATGTCCACATGTGTTTTTTGGCTGCCTGGATCTCCTCTTTAGAGAAGTGTCTGTCCATCTCCTTTGTCTGTCACTTAATTGGATGATTTATCTTTTTTTTAATTGATATTTTGTGGTACCTCATAGATTATGGAGATCAGGCATTGGTCTGACATATAGTTGCCAAATATTTTTTCCCATTTTGTAGGTGGTCTTTTAATTCTCTTGTGAATTTTGTCAGTTATTATTTTGTCAATTTTTGGATCCTTTTATTTTTTTCCTGCCAGTTCCTTCAGTGCAGCTTAGACCTCTTCCTTCGGTACCATCAGTTCCCAATCATGTAAAATGGATGAACATCTACTGATTATTTTTGGTATGGAGATTTTGTGTATGCCTTCCACACTATTGTAATGCTTCCTGTGTCATTTAGTATTTTCCTTACATAATCCTTCAGTATCACAACTGGAAGTCTGAAGTTTTTCTTCAACTCTTTCAGTTTGGGAAATGTTGGATTCATTCTTCCCTTTTGATTTCATAACTCTAATCTCTTTACACATTTTGTTACTTTATTTTGTCTTCCTGAGCAGTCCCTTGAAATCTTCTGTTCAGCTCTTTTACATCTTCATTTCCCCGGCTTGGTTTAGCTATCTATGTTGAAGAGCAGGTTCAGAGTCTCTTCTGATATTCATTTTGGTTTTTTCTTTGTTTCCTGTCTTGCTTTCTTCATGTATGAAGTCCTTGCTGTTGTTTCACAATGATCTGGTCTTCAGTCATTGGTGTTAGATGCTGTGAAATATTTTCTTGAGATTATCTCTAAATTCAGTTGGGATATATTCAAGGTCATACTTTGGCTATCATAGACTTCTTCTACTTTTCCAACTACCAATCTCCTTTGTTTCTAACTTTTGCATTTTTATCACAAATAATTATCGATGTATCCTGATAGCACATTCCATCAATTTCAGACTGCAGCAATTGATAAAAATCTTCAGTTTCTTAATCTTCAGATTAAGTGCTTGGTGTATATATTTGAAAAATATTCATATTAACTTGTATTCCTTGTAGGTGTATGGATATCATCCTAACTTTGAAAGTATTGTACTTCAGGATACATCTTGAAATGTTATTTTCAACAATGAATACAATGCCACTCTTCTTCAAGGTGTCATTCCTGGAATAGTAAATCATGTGGCTGTCTGATTTAAAATGCTCAATTTTGTTCACCAATGCCTAGGATATAGATATTGATGACTTCCATTTTATTTTTGATGACCAATTTTCCCAGATTTGTACTTCTTGCATCCATGTTCCAATTCTTAGTGGGTATTTACAGCTGTTTCTTCTCTTTTTGACTCATGCTATATCAGCAAATGAAAGACTCCAAAGCTGAGCTCTGTATACATCACTAAGGTGGACTACAGTTTGAGGAGGCAGTTCTTCCCTGGTAGTATCTTGAGTGACTTCCAGCCCAAGGGTCTTTTCTTTCTGCACTCTATTAGACAGTGTTCACTGATATTCGTAAGGTTTCCACTGGCTAACTTTTCAGATGTAGTCTGCCAAGTCCTTTTTCCTAGTCTTTCTTAGTCTGAAAGCTAAGCTGAAACCTATCTCCCTTTGGTGACCCTGATGGTATTTGAATACCAGTAGCACAGCTTCTAGTATGACAGCAGCATGCCAACATGCAAGTGCCCACAGTACAAGCAAAGCACAGATGTGTCAGGGACACTATCAATTACACAACACTATTCTGTCTCATAAGGTCACTTTGAGAGAATTGATGCAAAAGCAGTGGGCTTGGTCTACATTATAAGCTGCTATTAAGATAACGGGGTCCAAAATTTGACTCTGCAAGAATGATTGACACCTTGTCTACAACAGTGGCCTCAGGAATAACAATTATTGAGATGATGGTGCACAATTGTGTCCCAGAAACAATCTAGCTTCAGTCAGTGACAATACAATTAAACTGAAAGATTTATGGAGAACAGATTAGTGGTTGCTAGGGACTAGAGATATGTGGTGGAGAGTGGTAGGTATAACATAACATAAGAGGGAGAAGACATGTACTGTACTCCACTAGTCTGACCCTTTCAGGACCAAGGGAGAATGAAGACAACTGGAAACATAAGGGAAAATTATTCCAAAAAGCTAAAGGGCAACAACTACCACAGCCTCTACCAGCATCATTCCAACACAACTAGGTGGTACCTGCTGTCACCACTGACTACTTTGACAGAGATTACAATAAAGAGTTCTGGACAGAGCTCGAGAAAAAAGTAGAACAAAATTCTAACTTACACACAAAAAACCCAGAGACTATAGAAATTCCAAGAATACAATCTAAGGACATGCTTTTAGCTCAGTAACGAAGTCAGAAGCAAGGGTGGTTAGCCTTTCTCTCAGATGCTCTGTACAAGGAGTGACTAGTCTCTGGAGAAGAAATTATGATTGGTAAAAAGAGCAAGACTGTCAGCAATAATGATTGACATAGTATCTACAACAACAGTCTGAAGTGTAAAAACTATTAGGAAGATGGTGCACAGTTGTGTAGTGTTCTGTTCTGTTGTACAGTGTCACTATGACTTAGAACTGACTCAGTAGTGCCTAACAACAATAACATACATAAAAGTATTGTGGGAGGGACACATCAAATTTATGGAAATCAGTTAATAAAATACTGAGTTAAAGATGATACAAAATGATGGAGAACAATTAATACTGAAGTAGTCAGGAGAGAAAGCCAAATCAAGAAAACTGTGTTTCTTTGTAATTTATAAACTCCCCAAAATGCTAGTTAATTAAAAATACAAAATGAGAGAAATGAGTAAGCTAGATATGTCTAACTTGTTTTCTAATGTATGAAGTGATATTATTAATAAAACTAATAATGGTACTAGTAACAACAATAATCATATACTTAGCATATTTCAAAGACTATATTACTACTGTTTGTTAAGTGATGTAGATCATTTATGCAGCTATTATGAGATTTAATTTATTATTAGAATAAGACTATCTTGCATATAATTCAAACTTACTAAAATACCTCACTTTAGTGATTAGATAACAAGTTCAAATTGACTTATCTGGTAAATATAAAATCAAGATACAATTAAAAATTGTATTATTCTGTGTACAAGCATAAGAGAAGTATAATGAGTAGGGACTAAGAAGAGAATAGTTGAACGGACCAATACTAATGTCAATTATATTAATAATAATTTATAATATCCAATATCTGTTAAATTTTTTTCGTTTCTTTTTATTTATTTGTTTGTTTATTTATTTATTTATTTATTTATTTTATTTAACATGACTGAGTGAAAATGTACATTCCCATATAAATTTACATGCCCACCTATATGCAGCTTCCGCTGCTCTTCCTGCCTGGTGACAGCACACTATTCCTCTCTGCTCCATACAAGTCTCATCCTCCCAACAGCCTCCTTTCCCCTCCTCTCCACCCACTCTCCTTCCTCCAGCCAGAGGTCAGCAGGATGACGTCCTATAGATGTATCGAACCATAAAGTGCATCCAATATATGGTCACTCTGCATTGCCAAGTCCAATCCATTTGTGTCCGAAGAGTGGACCTTCATTATGATTTATGGGCAAGGGCAGCACCAGGGCCAGGGGCCATGCTCTCAGGGGAACCCTGAAACTGCTGGACCATCAACTGAGATCTTTTAGTGGAGATCTCAGGATGCACCCTTTCTTATTCTTGTGTTGCCAGTGAGACTCATCTCTGTGAGCTCCATCGCGACTATCACCAGTGGTGGTCGGGCACCATCCGGTTCTTCCGGTCCGAAGTCGATGTAGGCACCCACTCATGTGGGTCTCTCTATCTTCTAGGTTGTCTTTACCCCATGTCATTTTGCTCCTCGGTGAGCATCTGTTCCTGCTGAGTTGGGACCTGTTAAATATTTTTTATGAGCCAGGTATTTTTCTACACATTTTATTTGTATTAATTCATGTATTACCATTGAGATTCCTATAAGTAAATTACTGTTATCATCATCTCCTATATGCCAGTTATTGATTTATTACCACTTATCAACAAATTCACTCTTATTTGCCTGTAATGTGAGTAATGTGAGCTGAGGATGGGCCCTTAAAATATTTCTCCATTGAACATGGCACCATATTAAACTTTGGCATTAAATGTTACTTTCAAGAACTATGTGAGAAAGGGGAATCTCTGTCCTTGGCTACAGTTTTTGCTGTTTTGTTTTCTTCTTACTTCATTGCTGATCCAGCCAACGGTTTATGTAGTGTGGTTTCTGTGGTGCAGTCTCGTGGGAGGATTCGCAGTGAGTCTCCAAGACAGCCACAGTGGGGGGCTTACCAGCCTAGTCCTGTCAGGACCACTGAGTTTCCCACTTGCTGGACCCGGATGTAGTTCTCCACCCACAGTCTGTGTCCAGTGATTGTGTCAATTCTGGCTTGAGACTACTCGGAACACATCTTTACTATCAGTCAGCTACATCCATAATCTTTCCAACGAGTCATGAATCCCACTTTGGGGGAGAAAGCACCCTTTCCAAGTTTATTCTTTCTTAGATACTCTTCTCAGAAACTTTATTCTTTAGATTTATCTTTTATGGAAAGCCTGGTGACATTGTGGTTAGGTGCTACGTCTGCTAACCAAAAGGTTGGTAGTTTGACTCTGCTGGGCACTTCTTGGAAACTCTGTGGGGCAGTTCTACTCTGTCTTCACAGGATAGCTGTAAGTCAAAATCAACTCTATGGCAGTGGATTTCGTTTTGGGTTATCTGTCATAAGCAATCCTCTATTATAGTTCAAGATTCTTTATGTTAAACTTTTCCTTGTCAAATCACAGTGTGATTCCTGTTTCCTGAGTGATGCACTTGTTTGACATGTGAGGAAACTGAAGCACACACAGATCAAGCAATGTGCTCAAGTTTACACAGCTAGTAATTGACAGAGACAATATTTAGACTTGAGCAGTCTAGTTCCAGCATCTGTTTTCTTGTTGAGTGTCTTAAGCCCATTCTGACTCATAGTGACCCGTGTGACACTGCAGAACTTTCTTATATGGTGTTCTTGGCTGTAATCTTTATGGGAACAGATAGCTCGATGTTTCTCCTGTAGAGATCTCCTGCAGAGACACCTGGTAGGTTTAAGCAGTTAACCTGTCAATTAGCATCCAAGCTCTTGACTGTCAATCCACAGCGGCTTTTTTAGGTACTATGTTGTACGACCAAACTAGCAGGAAAGAAACTGATGTTTGGACTATTGCGTTAGACATATAAATGAAGTCTCTAGTTTATTTTACTTTGATTATTTGACACTTCTACCTATAGATTAAGAGAGGTAAGTAGAAGAGTTATTGTTGTTGCTGTTGTTGGGTGCCATCAAGTTGGTTCCAATTCATAGCGACCTATAGGTCAGATTAGAACTGCCCCATAGAATTTCCAAGGGATACCTGGTGGATTTGAACTGCTGACCTCTTAGTTAGCAGCTGTAGCACTTAACCCCATGCCGTCAGGGTTTCCCAGAAGAGGTATAGATTTAGTTAACATGAAGAAATGAACATGTTGCTCCCAAAAAAGAGTTTGGAAAAGTGGGCAAAAATCAGAACCAGTGGCTCACAGAAATGCTTTGGTTAGCCCATAAAGTATTGTCCTTCACAGTGCTTTATAAATTTTTTAATCATCTGTCAACACTAAAAAATCAAGCATTTCATGAAATAATCTATATTTTGTGTTTATCTTAAAAAATTAGCTAACATTACTTCAGAGGGGCCTTCTCTAAATATTTAACAAAATTAATTTACTGATTGTGATAGAATTATACATTTTCCTTATTTATTATTTATTTAAGTCTATTGGAATTGAAATTCTGTGAGCTGTAACTTGTCTATGCTGTCACTATTATTTCCTCAATTGCTACAGTTATTTTGTATATATAATTAAACCAGATCCACTGCTTTTGAATTGATTCCCATTCATAGTGACCCCATAAGGTTTCCAAGGCTGTACATCTTTATGGAAGTAAATTGTCTTTCTGTCTCCCTCACAGTGACTGATGTGTTTGAACCACTAGACTTTCAGTGAGTAGTTGAGTGCTTTAAAAACTATGCCACCATATATATAAAGCAAATAAGTAAATAAACCAGTCCAATATTTTAAATGAAAAATTAATAACTATATTTTTAAATTTAGAATATGGAATTAAAAACCTATTTGTTGTGGGTTAAAAGTGAGAGTAGTGAGTATAGATTACTAATGGCACAAAAAGCTCTTTTTACCTTAAAGGCACAATAACAAAAACATGTACTATATCACTTTATATAATGTGTTCTAATTTATTAAATAATTCAGTAAACTTTTTAAACTCTAATAAAAAATATTTATGAGATTGAAAAGATAAGTAATGGACTTGCCAAGTATCAACTTAAAATAAGTGTTTTGAAAGAACATCTAAGACTTCAACCAAATACCAGATGCTGATAGCAATTATTAGTGTATTAGTAAAGAAACTCTGGGGGAAAAAATGTCTAAGTGAATACTCGAAATTTGGTTGATGCACTACTCAAGTTTAATTACACAGAATAAATACAAAGAGCACAATCTAAAGTTCATTATGCTCGTTCTCAGAATGTAGGCTCAAGATTAACAAATCAAGGATCACCTAGTATTCAAGAAAGAGACACTAATGACAGTGGTGAAGTGCTCTTCTGCTAGCTGAAAGATTGAAGATTGGCGGTTTGAACTCAGCCAGTGCCAACTTGGGAGAAAGACCTGGCAATCTGTTCCACATGGGGCAGTTCTACTGTGTCACGCTGGGTTACTGTAAATCGAAATCAACTCAACAGCACGTAATGGCAACAGCAAAAAAACACTGTTAAAGAATGGTTCCTTCCATTTCAACTGTCTATTATTCTTGACAAATACTATCTGATCAGTTTCTAATAGATTTTGAAGACTATATGATATATCAGATATTTCCAACTCTCTTTTTTTAATATTATTTTAACTCTGTCAGTAATATCACACATTTTAATCACATTTATTAAAAAATTTCCTCAAAAAATTGAGATTCATTGCTACCAACAGTAATATCCTGAATTATGCTTGTTCTATAACGTGCTTTTATATATCAAATTGTTCTCTTATTTATATGTTAAGATACATGAGTATCTTAATCCTTGCACATACTTTACTTTTTATCACCCACTGCATAAAAGTTATGTTTCCTAGTGTTTGGAAAAAAAGAAAATCCACACTTGTAAATTAACACATGAAAGAAGGCCATACTGTATATAGCTGCTCAACTTAAAATTCATTTTTAAAACCTCACACATGTTTTAATAACCACATTTTCTTTAAAGTCTATATTGATGATGACAGTAAAGATGCTAGGTATGTGTCTGGTTCTTTTTTTCCCCCCCTTGTTGGGAAAGAAAAGTGTAGATATATTTCACTAAATCTCTGTTATATTGTATAAACATTTAGAATTATGTAGTATTTAAGTTGAACACATACAGATACATGATGTGAATGTATGTGAACATATATACACACATGTACTCTAAGAAGGAATCATGAAACTGCTGTAATGGGGATCCTATTATTCTATCCAGCTGAGTCCTACACACAAGACACTTGCACAGACTAGCCACTGAAAGTTGTTTTTATAGAAGTAAACAGTAAACAGTAAAAAACAGACGACTTTTACTTATCTCCCCTCTTAGCAGCATTGTAGGAGGACCCACTATTTTTCCCAAATTATCTACTCTGTGTCACTGGATGGGCGTGCATGCTTTGGGCTAGGTATCAGCCAGTGACTCTCTCAGCATGTATGTCATTAGGTCAAGTTGGGTGTGGCATGGCTCTGTTCATTCTCACTCTCTTTCTTCAGCTTTTCTACTGATCTATCTCTCAACCAACAGCTTTGGGACAATGCTAGGTAGTGCCAGGATTAGGCTGGTGTTAATACAGCTGTTTAGACAAAACCTTCATTGGCAACCCCTTGAATGTGTATGACTAAGCCTCCACCCCATTGGTGACCTTCTGTCTAGAGTTGCCCAGCTCTTCAGTAACCTCCTTCCTATTGGTACCCACCTCATTAGTGACCTTGTTACCACAGGCCTCCAGCTATGCTTTGTGAACTGACTCACCCACCATCACCTACTGCTGCCATCTTCTCCTTAAGCTGGCTCTGCCTTCCGCAACCTGCCTTTCCTGTGTTTCTTGTTGCTGGCACCTCTGCTGTCACCTTTTCTTGCCTCTTGACTGTTCCTAGCTTGCTGGCATTTCTCTGTCTTCACTGTCATCAGCTCACTAAGTGTTGCCAGCTCCATCATACAGCTCTTGACCTGTTACAGCTTTTCTAGGAGGTTCCCTGCACAGGACCCCACACCCAAAGACGGAGCTCCCCTCCCGACTCTCATGGATTAGGAAGACTCGTATGAATCTCTGTGTTCTAGGGATTTGATCGGTCACTGGAGGGGGGTCCCAGGCAATCCTGGTACATGTTGGCTATTGGGTAGGCTGCTCCCAAGCCAACCTCTGTAAATATGGATCATAAACTGACCAATCTTATGCAAGCTGCTTTTAGAGATGACAAGCCAGCCAACTCTTTTTAAGCCATGACTTGAAAGTATTTGCTTCCTCACCAATTGCATTTGGAGAATTACTAGCCCAGGGCCACAGAGGACAGAAAGAGAAAACCCATTGTACCACAATATAGTTAATATGCAGAAGATATATAGTACATAATTAAATTTGTAGAAATGTTTATAATACATAGTTAAATTTGTCGAAATGTAGACTAAATATTACAAATCTAGAGTATTTATTCTCAGCCTTATTCTAAGAACTTTACGTACATTCGGGACACTGATGGCACAGTTGTTAACTGTCTGGCTGCTAAACAAATGTTGGCAGTTTGAATTCACCACCTACCACTTGGAAACACTATGAGATAATTCTACTTTTTCCTTTAGGGTTGCAATGTGTGAGAATTGACTCAAGGACAGTGGGTCAAATACATTTATAAATTTAATTCTAGAAAAAATCTATGAACAGGTTGTTGTTTTTATGTGTAGTCAAGTTAACTCTGACTCAGAGCAGCCCCATAGGATGGAAGAGAACTGCCTTACAGGGTTTCCATGGAGCAGCCAGTGAACTCAAACTGCCAACCTTGCAGTCAGCTTGTGGATGCTTAATACTATGCCACCAGGGGCTTCATGAGCTACGTATTCTTATTTTAAGGCAAAATGAAAGAAAAAAAGAATAGGGAGATGATGTAAATTGATCATGGTCTCTTGGTAAGTAAGTCACAGGGCTGAGGTTGAGAACCAAGTAATCTGCCTCCAGAATCTGCCCTTTTCAACACCAAGATGTAATATATGTAAAAAACAAAAAAAATCATGAGATTTGACTAATCAGTGAAGTCAGCATCTTAGGTACAATTAGTCATGAAAACACCAATATGAACACTGAGATATCATACAAAGTTTATGAGACTTCTAGGGTTATTGTTCCTAATGAACTTCAAAATTAGGAGGAATAAAGATACTTGTGCAAAGTTGTAATTATTTGCTACTCTGCTTTACCTGAATAGCTCAGAAAAAATAAAAATTTATCCTTATGCAAAGAGTACTGAATATAATTTCAAACTCTTGGGGAAATTTTCCACTAACAGTTTTCTGCTCTCATTTTCCATGAAAAATTCTTTTTGTGTGTTCTTGTAAAAGGGTGAATGATACACAAGGCAGTGTTATTTCCATTCATAGTTGAAAGACTGAGATCGGTTGACCTATTCGCTGTATCATCATAAAGTAAAAATGAGGTTGTAATAGAATTATGTGTCTTAGAGAGAAGTTTATGAACCTTACTTCACAAAAGTCATTCTCCAGACTAAATAATACTATAGAGTATGAACAGAGATAATGCCTGGTCTATGCAATGAAAATATGTCTTATTTCCTTGTGCTAGGTTTTGTTGTCAAGTATGGTATGCTTCTCCAGTCCACTGTACATGTCAGGATATAAAAACAAGAGGTATGATTTCTTTGCCCTTAGTAGCAAAGAAGTTCTAATATACATTTCATTGACTCCTCAACTTCCTAGTCTTCACTTATAATCAATTTTATAGTTTCACGATTCTTTTAATTTATAGTATCAAAATAAATGTTACAGTTATTTGTTGTTGTTAGTTGTCTTCCAGTTGGCTCCATTAACAGTGATTTTATGTATAAAACAACGAAACACTGCCCAGTCAGACGCTAGGCCCCTGATCTTTGATAAGTCTGAGCCCGTTGCTAAAGCTATTGCATCAGGCAGTTTAACTGCAGATTTGCCTCATTTTTGCTGATGTACTACACGAATCAAGATGTCATTTTCTAGAGACTGATCTGTCCTATTGATGTGTCCAAAAGTTAACAGGTGTGAAAATCTCCATCTTCACTTCTAAGAGGTATTTCTGTTCTATTTATTTAAAGACTGATTTGTTTCTTCTTCTGAAAGTTGAGAGAATATTCAAAATTTTTTGACATCACAATTAATGTGCAAAATTTTCTCTTCTACCTCTTTTTTCATTGTTCAGCTTTTGCATGCATATAGCCAGTTGCCATCTGTCTGTTCAGTTTTGGCTAATAACGACTCAGTAAAACAGAGTGGAACTACCCTGTAGAGTTTTGAAGGAGTGGCTGGTGGATTTGTACTGCTGGCCTTCTGGCTAACAGCCAAGCTCTTAACCAACGTGTTATCATTTAGGCCTTGGTTTGTTATGTTGTATGTAATATGACTGTGAGTCAGAATCAAGTTGGTGCCACCTGACAATATAACAATAGGCAATTGTATAGACTTTTTAAAAATTATTTATGAAATCAGGTAGGGGAGGCAAGTTATATTTTCTGTGATTATATAAACATACATAAAAGTTATTTATAATATTTTCCATATCAGGCCTCTCTCTGTTCTCTGCTATCTTCTAGCTGCCAGAGAAGTTTCACTGGTAAGCTGTCTGGCTATGACATTCATAAATCTGTGGTAATTATCACTGAGGTCTAAAATATGAAATATACTGAAATTCGAAAGCCAGATATGTGTTGTCAAAAGTATGTTTGCCTAACATCAAACTGCTGGTTATATATTATGGAGTAAACATTTATTCCATGTTCCAGAAAGCTGTCTCTTCATTATTACGCTTATTCATTGTTCAGTCTTCTCAGATTCTCTCCATACCTAGAATCTATATTTCTCTCCTTTCCCTTATTTGTGTGATAGCCATAAATATAACATGTAGCATGTATGTGTCAGAATTCTGATTCTCCCATTTATTAGTCATGCTTATATCGGACAAATTATTTAACTTTTCTGTGAGTTTCTTTCCTCTTCTTTTATATAAGATTTGTAACACCTATCTTATAGGATTGCTATAAAAATAAAACAAGCTAGAATAGGTAAAATATTTATAAAATGCCTAGCACATATTGTACTCATTATATTATATATCAGTATCAAGATGATACTGCTGTTGCATTTGATATTGTAGGATCTCAAATAGCTTTAATAACCAGCTAGTTCAATCTGAGAAAAAAAAAAAAAACCTCAACTCTTATTATCACCCCCTCCTCCTAGTTTATTATCACTGTATTTCTTTTGATTTGTATCTCTAAGGGTTCTGTTCAGAGACTTACTTAAGTGTAAAATGAAGACAGTATCTCCTTTGGAAATCAAGAAGATGATGAGATTCATTACATATATTCTCAATTCTATACTTTTGGAGAGTAGGGAGAGTCAAAATTGTCAGTGGAAACATAATTCATCAAAATCATTGTATTTCAAAATATGTACAGTGTGCAACTTAAATTATGGCTAAGTATTTAGACTACTGACATAGGTTATTTGAAGGAAAATATTTTTATTTGTTGTTTGTGTGTGTTTTTTTTATCATAGAATTCAGATCCAGAATACACAATGTTAATTCTACTTTCAGCCATATATATAGAAGATAAACATAAATTTTTGAAATTGCTATGTGTATTAGGCTGGGTTCTCTGTAGGAACTAAACCCAATATCAAACTTGTTGCTGTCAAGTAGATTGTGACTCATAGTGAACTTATAAGACAGAGTAGAACTGCTCCATAGGGTTTTCAAGGTATGACTGGTGGACTCAGACTACTGACATTTTTGGTTAGTAGCCAAGCTCTTTATAGAGATTTATTTCAAGGAAATGGTGTATGCATTTGTGGAGGTTGGCAAGTCCCAAATGGCTCATGCATTTATGGAGGTCAGGCAACAAGCTGGGTGGCTCTGACTCACATGGTAGCAGGACCTGATAACCCCAAAACTTCTGAGCAAGATGCAAGGTGCTGCCTCCTGGAGTTGTGGGTACTGGTGAATCCAAAATCTGTAGGTGAGGCAGCAGGGTGAAGCTTTCTCAGGTCCCCAAAACTGAAGACCAGAGGATGACTAGAAGAATGCAGGACCAAGAGTGGGAACTTCCCCAGAGTATTGGATGCAGGACCCACTGCCAAGGAAACTCCCCTTCAAAATGATTGGCTGCTCATGCAGCTGACAAAGTGGAGGGTGATTACGTTATGTCTGCCAAACCACTGAGAATAATGACCTAGGCAAGCGTTAGCCATCGTACAAAATTTTATGATAATTCTTTTTTTTATAATAATGTTTTGATAGATGTCATGGAGGAAGTTCAAGAGAAAAATATGTACTGATAGTATGAAGTCTGACATGTATTTCTTACTTTGTATTAAATTTTGAGTTCATAGCATAAAAAAACTCTTAGGTAGACAGTATGTCTCTTTCTCTATTTGACATGTGAAAAGCACTGGACAGTATTACAATAAAGTTTGAAATTAATCTGAAACATGTATTTGTATTCACAAATGAGACAACTGAGGACTATTGTCTATAAATATCATATTCAATAATAAATATCCCCCGAGTAGTGTTATGTTTTTCTAACTGGAAATACTATAGTATATCAGGGTAATAGCTGGCATAGATATACAGATAAGATGGTTAAGCACAGAATTTATGATAAGATTGTGACAATATAATTTCCTTACTGAAATACCAGTTTTTTTCTAAATTTAGCATTATAGTATCTTACCTTCTTATCTATGTGAAGTCAATCTGACTCATAGCGACCTTGTACAAGCTCACTAGATATTACAGAATGGTGTAAAATCAGAGAAAAGGAGAATTTGGAGTCCTTTCAGTTTGCTTAGGGAAAGCTACAAAAACATGGTGAAAATCTATTTAACACAGATATCAATTACAAGAAAGCAAAGGTTAAAAAAAAAAGCATTAGTTCTAGAGTGTCTGAAGAACTTGATTTTCAGCAGAATCCATTTACAATCCTCAAAGTGACACTGACTCCATTAGAGGCCAAGTGTAAATAAATGATCAAGCTTAACAGAAGTGGTTAAAGAGCCCTAAGTCAGGACGAGTTGGAAAGTGAGGGGATTATTAAGGTTAACTGTTGTTAGGTAAGGAGAGAAGAAACCTGTCGGAGCAGCAAGATAGTTATCACTGCTTTAAGGTAAAAATCATTACTTTAGAAGAGGAATTTAATTTGCTGCTAAATAAAAGAAGATTGATTTTTGTTTTCGTTTGGTAGGTTTTATTTTCCTATTGAAATTCCAAGCTGGGGATGGAGGGCGGTGGGCAGGATAGAAATGCTGACACATGGAGAAAAAAATTGTTGGGTGAAACTCTTGAACATGTAGTCTTCTTCTCGTGACCCTTAAGAACTGAAAACTACAAGTCCCCAAATAACCTACAACATATTTAAATTGAATTTACATCACCATTATATTTGCAGCTCTAAAAAATTCTATAAAATGAGGAAAATGAAAAAAGAGAAATAAGCTCACCGAACTGCCAACCTTTGACATTCAGGTTTACCTGAATTTAGCTATTTTACTAGTTGTAAGCAATTTTTGATAATAGCAAAATGATAGTAAAAAGATCTTCACATGTGTTTTATATCTGTCTCCAAAAGAAATTACAAGGTGATTTTCAAGGTGGAGATCAGGATTCAAACAGCTTTTTCCTAATTAAGTGAGAACAGTTCTCAATTGCCTTTGGTAGAATCTAATCTTCAAAGCATAATGAAGCTAAATTGACAGAAAACCACATACACTATTTGTAATGTGTCAAAATAATGAATATTTTACTGTGGAATAGGTATTTTAATAGAGATCGAACACTTGAACTTTTTCTCTAAAAATAAACATAATTAGTGAATTCCTTCTCTTCATTTTGTCTACTACTATCCTCTCTGTAAAATAGCTTAACAATGAAGTAATAATAAGAAATTAAACTAAGTGGATGCCAGGGGCTTACAAAACTTCATCTCCTTTAAGCTTGTGTATGGTAAACTCAGTAGTCTTCAGTCTTTGATAATTGAACTGTAATTCCTTGGTTCTATCCTATCAAGTCAGTGTTCTTTGACTAAGCCATCGACTTTAGAGTATGTTGTTTTACTAAGTTCTATATCCATTTCAAAGACTATTAATGACACACCTGAGCCTCTGTTATTGCTTAAGAAAAACTCTCCACTTCAGCGTCAAACAATAGGTGGTATCTTTACACACAATCTAAAAGAATTGCTGCTTCTGGTTTTAGCACCAAGTGCAACTTGTTTAGTAGAGTACCCCATCCGTGTTCCAACTGAGTACTGAGAGGCTTGAAACTCTCTCCTTCACACAGTCAGCTCTCAAACACCAGGAGCTGGTAGAAAGCTGAGTTTGTCACAGTGTGGGAGGGTGTGTGTTGCTGTGATGCTGGAAGCTATGGACACCAGACACAGCATGGTCATTCATGAGGGCCAGGGTTCAGCTGAGCTTCCACACTAAGACAGGCTGGAAAGAAGGACCTGGCAGTCTACTTCTGAATGAAGAGAATTAGCTAGTGAAAAGCTTATGAAGTCTACTTTATCTCACAGCCCTCCAGTCTCTAGACATTGCCCAATATAAAAGATCCTAGACGATCATTACAATTGGCTTTGTTTTTTTCTACTATCCAGTATCTTATTGCTATTATTTTTCTCAGTTCTATAAAATGTGCTGTCTCAAAATCTCCTTCTAGGAATAACAATTTTCCCTAAATCTTTAAGCTCTTCATTCTTGCTCTTGTTTGGAAAATGGCTCCTTGATGAGGAATGAATTTGCATGAAGTCTTTAGATTTCCTGCGTCCAAAGAGCACCAAAATTATGACAGAGTCCTTCTAATTTAACATTTATAGGCTGTTACTCTTTTTTGTTCATTAAACAAAACAAAAAGCCAAACTGTTTGCTGTCATGTAAATTCTAGCTTGTTACTACTGATAGGACAGAGTAGAACTCCCCCATAGGGTTTCCAGGGAGCAGCTGTTGATTCAAACTGCCAACCTTTGGGTTAAAGGGTAAGTTCTTAACCACTGCACCAGATTCTGTTCCTCTGACACTTGGTCTACTGGGCTAAAAATACTCTCTTTTCGTTGTTGTCTTGAACTCCGTCATTGCACTGATACCATAAAAACTTTAGCACTTAAGCTTATGGTCCTTCTACACTATGCCAACTGTCATTCTGACTTAACAATGCCCTCTGTAGTCATTTTCAAATTATCTTCTCCACCACATCACTTCAGCCATTATTGCCCCTTCTTCCTAATAATGAAAATTGAAGTAACAATTTGAAACAACAACTTCTGACTCTGATAGAAACCTTTTATCATTTTAGTACTCTGACCCCATTATTTCAAATATACTATTTCAGTAATCTCAAGACAGTTCCTACATTGAACCTTTTCTTTCTTTCTATCTAACAAAATTCTTCATTTTATTTATAGCTCAGATCCCATATAAGTGTTACCTAATCTCTTGTCAGTAGTCTCAATTTAATTTTCCAGTATCCTTCCATTCTAAGTCATTGGCAAAACCACCATCTGTGTAAATTTGATGTGATTCTTTATATTTAGTTTACTGTGGTGGCCAGCCTCAAGTTGGCAGTTAGTAGTCTGTAGCTCCTGGTGTGCAGTTTCTTCTTGTACCAGGATGATTGTCTATGTGACAAATAAAATACTTCATAAGCGATAGAATGTAGTTTCCAAGATTAGATTTTAAAATGTATACAGTTTCTTTCGCTTTTCTTGCTCTCCTTCCCTTCCTCTCTCTCCTCTCTTTTCCCTCTCTCTTTCTAC
Source organism: Heterohyrax brucei (assembly GCA_028571685.1). NCBI lineage: Eukaryota > Metazoa > Chordata > Mammalia > Hyracoidea > Procaviidae > Heterohyrax > Heterohyrax brucei. The sequence continues at coordinate 122,442,530 of CM053142.1, read as the reverse complement.
ATCTGTCTTCTCCCTATTTTTGTCTGGAACTCACTGCAGTTATAAAACAAGCTGCTACAGATAAACGTTAAGGAATATTTTTAGGAGCTTTGGAATTCTATTCAAAACAGAAAGACATTTTTCCTCTACCCATTTTTTTTTTTTTTTTTTTTTATAAATAGTAATGTTTCTCAGGATTCTTTTCTAGGATTTTATTTTATTTAGCAAAATGTCTCTAAGCAATCTCTTCTAGAGCCTTATCTTCAATAACAATCAAACAGTTATTCACAAGCGAAGACTGAAGGATTTTACTTTCACTGGGAAGCACAGGTAGTCCTTGATTTATTGCATATTTAAGTTAAAACAAACTGCACTTACAACCCTCCATTTTTGTTTCTCTCATATTTGTTTTTATATATGTATTATTGTTAGCAATATGTATTACATAAAACATGCAGCTTGTAACTTGCTCATGTTATCTTAGATGTTGACTTGCAGAAGTTCATTACTGTTGGAAACATAGCCATATAGATTTAGTTTACTAAACTAAATTGGGAGTTTCAGTTACTAGAAAACATAGACTCAAATGCTGATTGCTTTACTAAAGTCAACAAGCATATTTGGGAAATAGGAAGATGTTACTGAGAAGAAAAATGAAAAAAGATCCATGCAGAAAACCCTCACTAATTTTCTGACTAGAAAGGCCACCTCCATTCCCAAGGATAATCTCGATGATCCAGAAACTTTCTTGAGTGTAGTTATTACTGTAACTGATGAAATCCAAAGTTGTCTAGCTCTTCTTCATTGTTGGAATAAATTTTTATGATTTACATATTTTTATGTATGTATGTATGTGTATGTGAGATAGACTATAGCTATAATTTTGTGTGTAATGTTTCCAACCTCCAAAGACAAATCAATGTAAGATTTATACAGATAATGATAACAAAAGGTAGTACTAATTAAAACTATAAAAATACAAAAAAAACGAGGTATTTAGCTTATGTCAAAATCAATTTACAACAGAGTTGTCAGAATGGAGCCCTGTTGTTATTTGGATACTACCTGTTTCAGTCAGCTAGGCTGCTCTAACAGAAATACCACAGAGTGGATGGCTTTAACAAAGAAAGATTTATTCTTACACAGTCTGGTAGGTTGCAAGTCCATATTCAGGGTGTCCGCTCCAGGGAAAGACTTTCCCCTTGTCGGCTCTGGAGGAAAGTCCGGTATTGCGTCAGTCTTTGTCCAGGGAGCATCCTCACGCAAAAACCTCTGGTCTGAAGGATGGCTCTGCTCCCGGTGCTGCTTGCTTGATGGTAGTGAGGTTCTCAAATTGTCCTTTGTTTCTTTTTCCTTTTATTCCTTGCAAGCTAAAAGCATTAAGGGTGGGGCAAGCCATACTCCAGGGAAACTCCCCCCACAGCAGGAATTCACAGCCCCACCCTAATCCTTTAACATACAGGTTAGCAAAACCGCACAATGGAGGACAGTCCCAAGATACTGGGAACCATATCCCAGCCACGTGGCTGCACACATTTTTGGGGGGACACAATTCCAACCATGACACTACCTGTAAAAGACAACTTAAATTCATTAAAAGGCATTTCCAAATCATATTCAGACCCCACTGATAATTCCATTTGGATATAGCTCTCTGTAGGAGATTCTTGTCTTCTGATGGAAATCATCCTCATTGTAAATTATTGCTATAGATGGGGGTGTTTCAAAGAAAGTATAGTTAACTGTTGAATAGAGTTGACCCTTCTGCCTATTTTACCATCTAAAACTTATTCCCTAAGATCTAGACAAATACTTCCAATGGTCTGTTAACATCTCGTGAACACTTTAAATGCAACATATCAAAAGAGAATTGTCCCTTGTTCCTGTCATGAATTCTTCATCTTAGTTTCCCTAGATCAATGAATGAAATCAGTAAAGTGAGTTCTACAAGTAAAAGAATATTGAATCTACTTATCTTTTTTATGTCCGCTCATACTATTGAAGGACACCTGGGGTGGCACAAATGATTAAACACTCAACCAATAGCCAGTGGGAGTTTGAACTCACTCGGAGGTACCTTGAAGACAGGTCTGGCAATCTGCTTTGGAAAGATCACAGTCTTAAAAACCCCATGGAGGTGTTCTACTTTGTACACATTTGGTCACCATGAGTTGGAACCAATCGGATGGCAACATAAAATAGCAGCAACAATGCTCCTCAAGGCCAGCTCTCCAGCCTTCCCATTAGAATTACTGGAAGAGTCGTGTGGTTGTTCTCTATGCCTTTAGTATTGTTCCCTTTTAGTTTATTTCCCACACATATAGTGTAGCTGTAATGACAGAGTATACTGCTTAAACATTTTAACTGCATTCTTTTACATTTGGGAAAGGTTCAGTCTAATTGGGCTCTAATTAGTAAGCTCTTTGTTCTACTCTTTTATTCACCTAGTACCCTGGCACACCATTGCCTCTGCTCTGCTTTCTTCCTCTCTACCCATAATTTATTCAGTATGAACTTCCTTTCATTTTCCAAACTCAGTGGGATTATTCTCACTTATGGGCTTCGGGTCATGTTATTGTCTCTGCCATGAACATTTTCTCTATTTTTCTTTAGCACATTACAACTCATCTTTCGTATTGCAGCTTAAATGTAATTTCTTAAAAAAATGTCTGACCATCTTTGATTGAGTCACGCACTCTTGCTATGTATTCTTAAAGCGCCCCATATTCTCCTGCCACAGTAATTATCACACTACTGTAATGTACTGTTTTATTTGATTTCTATTACAAGTTCAGGCACACTGTTGTGCTAGTGACAGCATCTTTATCGTTCCTTATATTTTTTCTCAGAAGCCAAAGAAAGAACCTCATTTTGAATGATGAATGTATACACTCAGTATTGAATGCAGTAAATAATTAATGAGGATTCAGTCAGTAATTCTTTTTATAAACAGTATTTTAAAAATAATGAAATAAATTGAATTATGCTAATCTTTTAAGACACAAGATAGTAAAAATGAATAATTGTTATGCAATCTAGTGCATTGTTCAGCAATGCTTGAAGCAAGAATTTGAAATAAAATAGAAACTCAAATCATCAGAACTTACCACTTCGCAAGCATTTAATTTGATTAAAAATTCACCAGAAATTCCAGATTGAGATGATGCATTAACAAATTACTGATACCTACCTACCTTTAGGTTTGGGGAACAATTCTTTTTTGGAAAATAAACACAAGGAGTACTGGAAGTCAAAGGAAAGTACAAATTCTTGCTGATCTAAAAACTATTCAAACATCCTTACAGGGTAAACACTGGTAAGTGCTTAACTACTAGCCAAACGCTGGGTGCTCAAACCCACCCAGAACTGTCATGAAAGAGAAGCCAGTCTTGATGAACCTATTCTACAATGCAAAATCTTACAGCTTTTATTTGAGCCGAAATATATGTCTCTATATTTTTTCAGCCAGTTTAAGTTATCTGTAACTTTCAGTCAATCTTTCTAACATTGTGGGAAATTATATTCTATCCTTAAGTTTAGATCCATGGATGAAACGTATTTTGTCTGATCTCACTTATACTATTTTCTATTTGTTGAGATCCCAACCTATCCTAAATTATAACGGTACTGTATTCATCTGAATCTTTGCTCCACTTACCTATGTAAACCCATTGCCATTGAGTGGATTCTAACTCATAATGACCCTATAAGAAACAGTAAAATTGTCCCATAGAGTTTTCTAGGAGTGCCTGGAGGACTGAATCTGCTGACCTTTTGGCCTAGCAGTCATAGCACTTAACTACTACACTAGCAAAGTTTCTACTTGTCTCTACAGAGGTTTATTAATTAATCCAACAATTCTCTCCTTTGAACGGTTATTACAAACCAGACACAAATGCGAAATTGCAGCCATGACAGCAATAAGGGATGGGAACCTCATGGGCTGCATAAAGCACAGACTCCAGAGCCACGTGATACAGCTTTGAATCCCAGATTTACCACTTAGGAACTTGATGCTTGTGGGTAACTTATGTAACTCCTCTCTCTTGTTTTTTTAACTGACTGATACTGTCAAGTTGCCAAGGAAAGATGTCTTTCAAACCTGCAAACACATTGTAGCTAACTAGGAAAATTCTTTTAAAGTTGGTAAAGATTTCTACTCAAGGGTCTTGACAATGATATACCCAAAGCTTGTTTGGGATCTTTTTTTTTAAACTTAGAGCAGGGACCCCTTCAGATACATGAGAAGATGGCTTTGCCTATTGAGAAGACTCATCCACTTACTAAGAGCACCAGGTAGGGACACAACGGACACTGCAGCTTACTGGTAGAGGGTAATAGCCAAGTAGACTTCATGGAAAAGAAGGTCAGGATAAGTTGAGCATCAAAGCCTTTACATGGCTTCTGAGCTGTTTCAGACCACTTCTGATGGATTTCAGCTTGAATCCAATGAATCCAATCCTATGGAGGCAGCTCTACTCTGTCCTATAGTGTCTCTATGGCAAAATTGACTTGATGGTAATTTTTTTTTTCTTCTGTTTATGCTGGCAGGAAGGTAGAGAAATTCTGTGTGCCTTGCACACTTGCTCTATCCATTGTATTCCCAATGCACTGACCCAAAGAAGGTATTCATGTCTTCTTGTAGTTATAAACATTGCATTGAATGCCAAAAAGGCTGTGACAGAAACCAGAATAGTAACTAACATTACAGAACATTTAAATGTATCCTCTTACTATTCTTTAGTCAACCACGAAACCAGTAAAACTGACAAAAAAATAAACCACAGAGAAGCTAAGGGGGTCAGCAAACTTAGTTCCTCCACTAAGAGAAGCACGTGCCACATTCCTTAGCAAAGGTATTTAAAGCATCTTAATCACTGTGTAGAAACACATCTACAACTAGCTCATATACTGCAAGTAAGAAACCAATCATGACTGGCTTTTTGTTGAGAAACTTCAAAGATATTCCTACTACAAAAACAGTGGTTACATCATTCACGAGAGAGGTGGAAATCATGTATGAGTGTGGAGGAATAGCAACCTAGAAATCACCAGGCAAGTAGTAGATGGTGGTGACCCACAGATCACTGCTGTTGTTAGGTGCTACTGAGTCTTATGACTCATAGGGACACTGCAGACAACAGAACAACAAAATGCCTCATCCTACACCATTCTTGAAATCTTTCTTGTGCTTTAGCTCACTGTTGTAACCATTGTGTCAATCCATCTTGTTGAGGGTCTTCCTCTTTTTCAATGACCTTACCATGCATGATGCTCTTCTACAGGGAGTGGTTTCTCCTGATAACATGCTCAAAATTTGTGAGACAAAATTTCATCATCCTATCCCCTACGGAGCTTTCTGGCTATATACCCTCTGAAACAGATTTTTTGTTGTTTTTCTGGCAGTCCAATATTCTGCCAACACCATGATTCAAAGGCATCAATTCTTCTTTGGCCTTATTCATTGCCCAGCTTTCACATGGATATTAGGGAACTGAAGACATCACTGCTTGGGACAAGCACATCTTACCCTTTAAAGTGACCTCTTTGCTTTTTAACACTTTAAAGAATTGTTTTATAGCAGATTCACCCAGTAATACATCATTTGTTTCTTTTTCTTCCTCTTTCTCCTTCCCTCTCTCTCTTCTTTCCTCTCTCCCTCTTCCCTCCCTCCCTCCCTCTTTCCTTAGTTTGTTCATTCATCTGTTCATTCATCCCATCGTCCATTTGTTCATTCCTTCCTTCCTTTCTCTTAAGTTACTTTAGGTAAAACTTTAAAGCTCCAGTTAATGTCTCATGCAAAAATTTTCACACATGTTGTTATGTGACACTAACTGCAAACTCTGTAACGTAACAGTACCCTCTTCCTTTCCACTCTTGGTTTCCTATGTCCATACAAGTAGCTCCTGTCCTCTTTCTGAGTTCTGATCCTGCCTCCAGACAGGAACTACCTATTGGGTCTCCTGCATCTGCTGACACTAAGAAGCTCGCTCTTCATGTGTATAATTTTATGTTTTATAATACAGTATAATCTTTATCTGAGCAGTCAGCTTTGGGAATGGATTTAGTTCTGGGTTAACAGAGCCTCTAGGGGCCAGGGTTTTGAGAATTCCTCCATTCTCAGTCAGACCATCAGTTTTGGTCCTTAGCTGTGAATGTGAGTTCTGCACCACATTGTTCTTGCCTTCAATCAAGGTCTCTCTGTTGTGTTCCCTGTCAGGGTGGCACCATCTAGTTTTTGTGTTCTGAGACTGATAGAGTCTCTCATTTACTTGACGTTTTTTGCCTCTTGGGCTCACATTTTCATTTTGTCTTTGGTGTTATTTATTCTTGTTTGTTCCAAATAGGTTGACTTTCCCTATTCTATATGTTTTCCTTTACATCACCTAAGATGATTCTTGTCTCCTATCTAGTTAGTCAATTCCTGCCTTCATCTCTTCTATCCACATCCTCTTTTGAGTTCTTAAAATAGTAGTCTTATACAGTGTCTGCCCTTCTGTTACTGTCTAATTTTACTCAGCATAACACCCTCCATATTTATACATGCTGTGAGATGTTTTTCACATTCAGCATTGTTCTTTATCTTTGCATAGTATTCCATTGAGTGTATTTAAAGTAATTGGTTCATCCATGTTGATGAGCACCTAGGTTGTTGCCATCTTTCTCCTATTGTGAATAGTGCTGCAATGAGCAAGGATGTGAATATACCTATTTGTGTGGTGGCTCTTACTTCTCTAGTATATATTTCAAGGAATGAGATTGCTGAATCTTATAGAACTTCTATTTCTACCTTTTTAAGGAAGTGTCAAATAGATTTCCTAAATGGCTATATCATTTTACTTTCCCATCAGCAGTGAATAAGTGTTCTAGTCTCTCCATAACCTCTCCAACATTTACTATTTTGCCTTTTTTTTTTTTTTTTTTTTGAGAGGGCAGGGATTAGTGCTATCTTTGTTGGGTTGAAATGGTGTCTCACTGTAGCTTTGGTTTGTATCTTTCTAATCGCTAATTATCATGATAAAAACTCTCAGCAAGATAGAAATAGAAGAGAAATTCCTCAACTCAATAAAAAGCATTTATACAAAGCCAACAGCCAACATTATATTAAAGCATTACCCTTGAGAATAGGAACCAAGCAAGGATGTCTTTTATCACCACTCTTATTCAACATTGTGCTGGATATCCTAGCCAGAGCAATAGGACAAGAAAAAAAAATAAAGGATATCCAAATTGGTAAGTAAGAGGTAAGCATACCTTATTTGTAGAAGATATGATCTTTTCCACGGAAAATCCCGAAGAATCCACAAGAAAACTACTGGAACTAACAGAAAAATATCAGCAAAGTTTTAGGATACAAATTAAACATACAAAAATCAGGTTAGATTCCTCTACATGAGCAAAGAGGAAATCACCAAATAAACACCATTTACAATAGCCACCAAGAAGATAAAATACTTAGGAATAAATTTAGCCACAGATGTAAAAGACATACACAAAGAAAACTATAGGACACTATTGCAAGTGTATAAAAGAGACATACATAAGTGAAAAACAGACCTTGCTCATGGATAAGATTCAACATTGTGAAAATGTCAGTTCTACACAAAGCAATCTGCATATACAATGCAACCTGAATTCAAATTCCAATGACTTTTTCACATTTTTAAAAATATTTTGTTGTGCTTTAAGTGCAAGTTTATAATCAAAGTCAATTTGTCATACAAAAACTTACACACACATTGCTATGTAACTCTAACTGCTTTTCCCACACTGTAACAGCACGCTCTTCTCCATCCTGTAGCTCCCATGTTCATTAAACCATCTTCTGTACCCTTCTGTCTTTTCTTCTTGTCTGTGGACAGAAGCTGCCCAATTAGTATCATGTGTCATCTCCTTAAGCCAAGAAACATAGTATTTAACAGTATCATTTTGTGTCTTACAGTTCAGTCTGCTCTTTGTCTGAAGAACTGGCTTTAGGAATGGTTTCAGTTCTGGACTAACAGAGAGTCCAGGGGCCATGTCTTTCAGGGACCGTCCAGTCTGTCAGACCATCAATTTTGTTTTTTCTTTTCATAGAGTTTGAATTGTGACCCCTATTTCTTTCCTACTATGTCCAATGATATTTTTAATGAGATAGAGAAACAATCAACAACTTCATATGGAAACAGAAGAGGCCTCAGATTAGTCCAGTAGCACTGAAGAAGAAGAAGAAAGTAAGAGGCCTCACGCTATCTGATTTCGGAACGTGTTATACCACCACTGTAATAAAAACAGTCTGGTATTGGTACAATATATACTCAGCGGCACTTGGCTTGGCTGGATGGAACAGAATTGAGAATCTAGACATAAATTCAGCTACCTACAAGCAGCTAACATTTAAAGAAGTCCCAAAGTCCATCAACTGGGGAAAGGATAATCTCTTTAACAAATGGTGTTAGTATAACTGGATATCCATCTGCAAAAAAAAAGAAACAAGACCCATAACTTGTATCATTCACAAAAGCTAATTCAAAATGGACCAAAGATCTAAATGTAAAATATAGAACAATGAGTCTCATGGAACTAAAAATTGGGACATCTCCAGGAACCCTAATACATGGCATAAAAAATACAAACCATAATAAACAATGCACAAACACTAGAAGAGAAACTAAATAACTGGAAGCTCCTAAAAATGAATACTTAGTGCTCATCTGGAGAATTCACTCATAGAGTAAAAATGCAACCTAGAGACTAGGAAAAAAAAAATGGCTACAACAAACCCAATCAGGGTCTAATATCTAAAATCTATAATATTTTGAAAAACCTCAACAACAAAAAGAAAAATAACTCACTAGAAAATGGGCAAAGGCTATGAAGACAGACTTCACTAAAGAAGATAAATATACAAGGGGCTAACAAATACTTAAGGAAATGTTCATAACCATTAGTCATTAGAGAAATACTAATCATTTGATTTCTTGCTTCCATGGGATTGATTGTAGAGCCAAATAAATGAAATCTTTTGAAACTTCTATCTTTTTTTCTGTTTTTGTGATATTGCTTATCTTCTAGCTATCAATTCTTTTACTTTGTTTCTAGCACTTGCATTCCAATTTCCAGTAATTATCAATGCTTCACTATTGAATGTTTGATCAATTTCAGACTTCAGAAGTTAGTAAAAATCTTCAATTTTCTTCATGTTCAGTATCAGTATTTGGTGTATAAAGTTGAATAGGAGCCATATTAACTGTTTTTCCTCATAGGTGTATGTATATTAACCCAACACAGACAGCGTTTTACCCTGGGTAAATCGTGAAACGTTATGATGAACATGATACTGTGCCCTTCTGATCGGTTACCCCTGGCAGAGTAGACCACGTGACTATCAGATTCAAAATGGCTGATACCTGTCAATTTCAGTTCACTAACACCTAGGAAATCGATATTTGTTTTCTATTTCATTTTTGAGGACTTCTAATTTTCCTGGGTTCATACTTTGTGCATTCCATGTTCTGATTATTAATGGATATTTGCAGCTGTTTCTTCTCATTTTGAGTTGTCCCACATTAGCAAATGAAGTTCTAGAAACCTTGACTCCATCCCTGTCACTAAGGTCATCTCTACTTTCTGGATGCAGTTCTTCCCCGGTTGTATTTTAAATGCTTTCCAGCATGAGATGCTCATCTTCTGGTACTATATTAGACAATGTTCCAATATTATTTTTAAGATTTTCGTGACTAGTCTGTCTTAGTCTGGAAGCTCTGAAACCTGTCCACCATTTTTGACCCTGCTGGTATTTGAAATGCTGTTGGCAAAGCATACAGTATCACAGCAAGTGAAAAGCCACCACAGTATAAGAAACTGGCAGACATGTGTTGGAAGAGCACTAGTTCTGTGACATCTAACATCAAAGAAACAATGATCGTTGAATCTTAGTAAACAAGTGCTGTAATAGTTAAGTCCTATGAGGATCAGAAACCAAATATCCCTGCAGAGCCAATTCTTGCTTACTTTACTGTAGTTTAGATAAGTAATATAAAATAAAATCGTATGTGATGACTTCATAGTAGATTTTATGAAGTCAGCTATCTGTACCTTGAGATCCTAGTCTTTAGTCACACGGAGCTGCATCTCGTATTATGTTGACAAAATCAATGTGAGTTGTTGTCTTGCGTTAAACTCCTTCTAACTTGGATTCTACAGTCCCAGTGCTGAAGGTCACTGACTGTAGACTGGTAAGGAAAGAAAAGACCCTTGTCCTTCAGGGATATTGAAGGGATGAAGAAGGAGTGAGTTAGTATATATATATATATATATATATATTTGCCAGTTGAATAGGAAAGTCTGTTATCTAGACCTGCACCATCAGTCCAATGATGTAGCCACTAGCCACATGTAACTATTAAAATTTCAATAATTAGAATGACATAGAATGAAAAATCCAAGCCCTCAGTTTTAATGAGCCATATTTTAAGTTCTCAGTAGTAATGTGGCAGATACCTATAATACAGCTGAGTTTTATAGATAGTTTCCACTGTTCAAAAAGTACCAACCTAGACTTAGTAATTCTATTCTTAGATATTTACCTGTAGAAATTTCACAAATGTATTCCAGGAGACAAGATTAGGAATCCCTATGGCAGATGCATCTGTAGTAGCAAAACACTTGACATATACTAAATGACCATCAGGAGGAGACAGATAAAAATTATATGCATATAATGGGATAGTAGACAACAGTGAAACTGGATGGCAGATTAACACATACTGTGGATACATATCACATACTGCTAAGTAAAAAGCAAATAGAAGTTTATAGAGGAATACTTCTAACATCCTTCTCTTGGTAGACCAGTTAATAAACAACATTAAACCATTTGCTTTTTAGTGTAAATGATAAAAATTGTAGAGAAAAACAAGTGAATGATAAACACAAATTTGGGATAGTGGTTTTCTCTAGGGTAGATGATACGGAAGTACAGTAAGGATAATATATTAAATGGACATCAACAGTATTGGTAGTTGTTCTATTTCTTAAGCAAGTGGGTGGGTGAGATGATTTTTATTATTGCATTTTTTCACATTTAACATCTTCAGAATCAGGATGGGCTGACAATGACTGTCAGGCAGGTGGTGGTCATGATGTAGTTGTTGTTTTGCTTAACAAATACCTTAGTCAAAATTATTTCTCTTATATTTCTCACCTAAGTGCAAGAATGATATGTGTTGGAAATACATCTAAATCTGAAATATTTAATGTTTATTAACCAAAAATATAAGTGGCAAGAAAAAAAAAAGAGAGAACAAAAACAAGTGTGTTTTAAAAATCAAGACTGCCTGTTTTAAAGTAGGAATATTGCTACTGGGCACACAGAAGTGTTAATATTTCAATTTGTAGAAAATAGCATTTGTCTCTCGAACCCACAATATTCTCTAAATTTAATATGATATTAAATGAGTAGATGAAGTTAGCAATAAAAAAACAATTAATTGAGTCAATTCCTACTTACAGTCAACCTACTGGACAAAGTAGAACTGCCCTATAGGGTTCCAATGAGCTGTTGGTGGATTCAAACTGCTGACAGCTGAGCTCTTAACCACCATGACATGAGCATTGAAATCTGAGAATTAAAGTGATCTTTTAATAATTACCTATGAATTTTGCAAAAATTAGTTCATTTAAAATGGCAAGAAAACAAAATAGAAAATTTTTATTATCTTCTAACTGATTAAAATTCCATAGAAATTATCAAATCAGTACAAGGCAGTGTATCCAAAGAAAGTCATATTTTTCACATTCTTACATGAATTGCCCAGTAACTCTCATGACTTTGGTCTCAGGTGTTTATTACAGCTGAAGCTGAGATAGCTCATGATTACATTTCTTTCTGAAGAATATGTGTTCCTACTTTCTGTTAGATATCCAAATAAAGAAATTTTGTCTTTTCTTTGAAGATCTGCTTCTTGCACAGTACAATGCACCATTTAAAAAGCTTAAAGATATTTCTTGGAGTAAATAGACTTTCCCAGCCCTAGCATAATGTTTACCAAGGGCAATATATAGCATGTCCCTTAGTGTGGGTGGCATGAGTATTATATAATCACAAAAGAGATAGTTTAGGGACCAAATTTGCAAATCTCATTTCCTTAGACAAACATGGTGCAGCCTTCAATTTACTTTGCCTGAAACAGGAATGAGTATTCATTAAATTAATCCGCAGGGATGTGCACAATACAGCTTTAGCCCTTTAGAGATCAGAGTTAAAAGGAAGTACAAAACTTGAATATACTTTCTATTTTCTGAAAACACCATTTTAAAGAGTAAAACCAAACCAAACCTGTTACCATCAAGCCAATTCTGACTTATAGCAACCCTGTCGGACAGAGTATAACAGCTTTATAAGGTTTCCAAGGAGCAGCTGGTGGATTTGAACTCCCAACTCTTCTGTTAGCAAACAAAATCTTAACTACTATACCACCAAGATGGCTTTAAAGAGTAGGAGGACTATTTATTAAATGTGAGAACAAGGACCAAAAAGGAGAAAAATCTTACCTTGGATTCAAGTACACTGCAGTTCAGCCCTCAGTAGTTTAATTACTGCTCTTTTTTTATGACTCACTTTCTCCCCAAGTGTTATAACTTTTTCTCATTTTATCAATACCTCAAAAGCAAATGTTTTGGCTGGATTTTGCATGCCAAAAGGATTAATATAGTAATTAGAATTAAAGATTAACATTTACAAACATTAATTATACACTCCCATCTGAAAGGTAAATGTTTTCATTCCCATTGTTATTCAAGAATTAAAAAAAAAAGTGCGGGTGATGTAGAGAATCCAGGAAGAGAGCAAACTTCCATAAAAGTGTTCCTTTAGCAATAAATTTCTCATTTAAATGGAATAGAAATGATGATGTGTGCTAGACTATATGATACTCTGGAGTCTTTGGACTCACAGAGGAAAATAAAAACAGTCAAGAGTCAAGAAGTCCTCAAGAAAGCAAATCCAAATTTCTCTTAAGTTCTAAAGAGTTATGGGAAAGGGACATTTCACATTTCTCCAAATAAGGCAGAGAAGACAGCTAAAAGGAAGAGACTATGGTTTGAAAGTGGTGGGGGTTGGCCCATAATAATGACTAGTGAACAAAGAAGTACACTATATACTGGATAGGTGAGACTGGATGTCAGCAGGCTGTTATATCGAAGACAATAACATGTATCTCTGACAACCAAACAGGACCGATGTAAATCTCACGATTTCACAACCCCTGCCTGATACCACGGAACTGTGGAAAGTAGGCACTCAGAAGTAATCCCAGGGAGAAAAAGGCAAAGAGGAAACATTCTGAACCTGACTAAATTAATCTTAAAGCAATTGAAAAGAATCATCAGATTTGATTTAGTTTTTCTGGAAATGGCTAAATTAAGTTGTTGACAGCAGGCTGACATAAAGATGTGAGATAAAAATGAAGTCTGTTTATAAATAAAAACATAGCTCTGATTTTTTGCACATTGGAAGGCATGGCTTATGAAAATCATAACCAGTCACTGCATCTTGTGTGTAATTTGCCTAGTATAAAATACAATGTATTACCATCCACTTTAAACTGGAAATTATTCTCCCATTGAGGTAGCCTCACAGTGGATATGGAATTTCTGGTAATCTTGATAGTCACTTCTGCTTTGTAGTAAGTTTACAGTCAACTAAATCCTTAACAGGATTTTTGATTTTACCTTTTACATGCACTTGCATATTTTAAGACATAATTGTTTGAGCTTAGATTGTCCCCTTCATTAAAAACTAGTGAATAAACAAAAAGTAAACATTAAAAACAAGGAAATGAAAACTCCACTGTCCACTGTGGAAAGTTCCTAAGACTTAGAATTCAGGAAACTTGGGTTTGAATCCCAAATTAGCCTCTTAAAAGAAAAAAAAAGCATGAAGCAAGTAGGAAACAAGTAGTTTTTACTTTGTATTTCCTATTTTTTATGCTATGATAAATTTGATGAATTAGTCCCACCTATAAAATATTTGGGAACCTTGGTGACATAGTGGTTAAGTGCTTCATTGGCTAACCTGAAGGTCAGTAGTTAAAATCTTCCAGGCACTCTTTGGAAACTCTATTGGGCAGTTCTACTCTGTTCTATAGGATAGCTATGAGTCAAAATCAACTCAATGGCAGTGGATTTTTTTGTTGTTGTTGATATTTTATAAGCTACTTAATAATTTTTATTCATTTGAGCTATTTTTTTTCAGATTCTGAAATCTGCAGATTTAAGAAGTGCAGACTTAGTGTGTTTTAATTGTTTCCTCACTACAACTTCTCTAAATTTCCTTTGCAAATAGAATGCCAAAATTATTTCAGAGCAACTCCATCTGAATGAATACTCATATTTACAGTTTCCTTTACAGCAGTGGGTGACCACGTAACAGGGATCAGTCTATTAGTAGAACATTAATATACATCCTTGAGAAACTTTCACTTCATTGATCAAGGAAGGTCATATAATTATTTTTGGCTTTCCTTATTCATTACTTCTTGCACTGAACACAGATTTAGTATCTGGAGATGCAATGGCCATCTTTTGACCATAAGGTAGGTGACATGCAATATTTTCAGTAAGTGGCACATAAAGATACAAAGATCCTGGGTTTCTAACGTGGCTGAACAATTAAAGGCTCCAGCAAATGTCTAGTTTCAAATATCTCACTATAAAAGAAAAATAAAAACAAATTCTTATGTTTAAGTCACTGTGTATTTTATTGTAGCAATTAAACATGATCCTGACGAAACAACAATGTATAAACTACATCCTAACCCAAGTAACTAATTTTAGTATTGTACTGTATGTAGTATACTACCAATAATACTACCAGTAATAAAGGCCCATAGTATGCCTCTAAAGGCAATTGTGAGATTGGTGGAAATTTATTATTCAACACACCCTATGTACAATTGTTAAACTCTTTATAGATGTGTGTAACTAAAATCCACAATACTTAGATACTACCATTAACAGATCACACAAAAGTTTTTGAAATAATTTAATGAGGGCAGTCACAAATACATTCGTAATAAATTGACCTAGCTTTTAAAATAAGTAAGTAGTTCCTTGACCCAAGTATTGCAAAAGGATAATGTACTTGGCTGCTTAGCAAAATGTTGGTGTTTCAAGTCCACCCAGAAGTACCTCAGAAGAAAGCCCTGGCAATATACTTCTTTAAAAAAATCATCTTTGAAAAGCCTGTGGAGCACAGTTATACACCGATACAAACAGGGTTGCTATAAGTTTGAATTGATTCAAGAATGACTGCTTTGACGTAAGTTCCAAATAGCCAAAGCCAGCCAAGTGCCATCTAGTCAGATCCGAAAGTTCCAAATAATCATCTTTAATTATTTTCTTTTTATCCTCAAGAATTTTACTTATTTCAAAATAATACAGTTTACTGTTATTTATTGATTTATGAATTTTAAACATTAGGTACTGAATTTCCCTCATGATAGGTGAGGAATTAACATTTATATAAAATGCATTGTCCTTGAGTAGATTCTAACTCATAGTTACCCTGTAAGACATAGTAGAACTGTACAACAGGATTTTCAGTGATGAGCTCATGGATTCAGACTGCTGACTTTTTGGTTAACAGCCAAGCTCTTAACCACTGCACCACTAGAGCTCCAACATTTTGTATACATACACAACATTTTGTATACATACACAACATTTTGTATCACATATATTCAACCTACAGTGTTTATTCTAACTACTTATATGCTGTTTGATGCTATTCAAGTAGTAGTGGACCAGAATCACTTTTCTTGTATGCAATAACTGTTTAATAGTTCCTGGCATTTTGTATTCTGTATTACTATGTTGTTGTTGTTAGGGCCCATCAAGTGGGTTCCAACTCATAGTGACCCTATGTACAATATGAAGAAACACTGCCTGGTCCTACACCAGTTTCACAACTGTTGACATGCTTAAGCACATTATTGCAGCTGTCTTGTTGAGAGTCTTCCTCTTTTTCACTGATCCTATATTTTACCAAGCAGGTTGTCCTTCTTCAAGGACTGATCCTTTTGGATAACATGTCTAAAGTATATGAGAAATAGTCTTACCATTCTTGCTTCTAAGGATCATTCTGTATCACTATAGCTATTGTATGTTTACTCAAATAACACACTCGTTGCTTTGTTTTTGCCAACAGAACTGTCCCCCCATGATTCATAGGAGCATTATGCTATTTTTTTCTTTTATTGAATTTACAATGAAATTACGTTATTGTGTATCAAATCAATGAATAATGACCATATATTTCTTTCATGATGAGTAGGACATTTTTGGCCTTTTGGTTTACTGGGAAGCTGCTTTTCCACTCACAGCATGTGAAGCCAGCAGTTGGGGAACATATACCTGTTTGGAAGGGACAAAAGGGTACATGCCATAAAGTGTTAGTTTTATAGAGTATTATATGAGGTAGTACATCCTAGAGGTCTGACTGTGTAATCTGTTGTCTCTTTCAAGTGTTTACAGCTAGCTAAGCCTTTTAAGTAAATTTCTGGGTTCCTGTGTGTTATTCTAAAGTTGTGTTTCTTGTTATGACTCTATGTTTGTGCAAATGTCTCATTTTCAGGTGCCATACATTGTGTAGAATAATTTAAGAGTGACTAGAGTACCAGAATGGTGGTGAAGGGCAACAGAAAATACAGAGAGAACTGGTGGACATATGCTAATAGAAAATATCCCTGATATCTCAAAAGATAAGAAGATATCTATCCAGTATGCTTGTCAAATTCCACACAAGATCAATCTCAAAAGAAAGACACCAAGACATATTATCATCAAACTTACCTAAACAGCAAAAAAAAGATAAGGAGATGGTTTTCAGGGCAGCTAGGCTTAAGCAAAAAAATAACCCACAAAAGAGAGTCAGTAAGACTAAATTCAGATTACTCAGTGGAAACCATGCTAGAGAGAAGGAAATGGGATGACATAAACAAAGCCTTGAAGGGGGGAAAAAAAAAATCCAGACCTGGACAAGAATTATATATCTTGCAAAATTCTCTCTGAAATATAACAGCAAAATTAGGACATTTGCAGATAAACAGAAGGGTAGAGAACTTACAAAAAACAAACCAAAATTATACGAAACAATAAAGAAAGTTCTTTGATTAGGAAATCACCAACATCAGATACATACTTAAGTATACAATGCAGGACAGAGCATCGAGATATCAACATAGTAAAACCACAAAAATAAATCACAGCTACAACACTAAAAATAGGGAAACAAAATCTAAGTATGTAAATGATGGCAATATTATACCAAAAAGAGTGACTAATTAATGTGTTCATATATCCTTCAAGTGGAGAAGTCAAGGCAATACAAAGAAATTAAAGAATAGTTTAAATTTAGAACCATAGGGGTAAATGTTAAGGTAACTGCAAAGACATTTACAGTCCTATGCGTCCTATACATAAGAAATCATACACAGTCCTACACATAAGAAACCCAGTCAAGAAGTCTCAGCAAATATAAAACCAACAACAGTGAAAAAGATGAAAAGAAAACCCAGAAAGACAAATGAATCAGCATTTGTGGAGTATATCTAATATGGAATGTGGAACAAAGAAGCCATCGGCAACACACAAAACGATGTCAAAATGACACTCCTAAGTTGAAACCCATCAATAATTACATTGAATGTAAATGAGTTAAATGCACCAATAAAGAGACAAAGAGTAGCAAAATGGAAAAAAATGCAAAAACGATAACAAAAAATCAATCTGTCTACGTGATACCTAAAAGAAATACACCTACAACTGAAAGATGCACTCAAACTGAAACTCAAAGGATTGAAAAATGTATACCAAGATAACAACACTTAAAAAAGAGTTGGAGTGGCAGTATCAATTTCAGATAAGACAGACTTTAAAGTAAAATACACCACAGTGGGGAAGGAAGGTTACCATAAATGGCTTAAAGGCTCAGTGCATCGGAAGGACATAACCTAATTAATTATTTACACATGCAGTGACAGGGCTTTTAAATACATCTAACTCTGACAGCACTGAAAAGCAAGAGAGAGGTCTACAATAATAGGAGACTTTTCACACCACTTTTGGTGATGGACAGAATATCCAGAAAAGAGCTGATTAAAGGCCCAGAAAATCTAAATGCCTTAATTAATCAATTTGACTTCATACACAACAACGGAACACTCTACCCAGGAATAGACAAGTATAGCTTCTTTCCAATGCACATGGAACTTTCTCCAGAATAGACCATGTACTAAGCCATAAAGCAACTCTTAACAAAATCTGAAACATCTTTTCAGACCATAATGCTGTAAGAGTTAAAATCAATAGCAGAAAAAGTAGTTAAAATTTATTTAATGTGCGGAAACTGAACAACACCTTGCTCAAAAATGACTGAAGTCAATCACATAAATAAAAGAATCATTTGAATGTATCAATTACTGCAGAAAAGGTATTTGACAAAGTCCAACACCCATTCTTCTTAAAGAGAGCATGAAAACACATTCTGCCAGAATCTATGGAACACAGCAAAAGAAACGTTAGAAAGTCAATTTATTTCAATAAATGCACACATCCAAAAAAAAAAAAAAGAGCCCAAATCAAATCAATAACTCTACATATCAAACAAGTGCAAAAAGAGCAGCAAAAGACCACCTTGGATGTCAGAAGAAAGTGAATAATAAAAATTATAACAAAGCTAAATAAAATTTAAAATAGAAAAATAAGAGTTAAAAAGATAAAAAGGTAGTTTTTTGAAAACATCAACAAAATTGATAAATCAGTAGCCAAACTGATAAAAAGGAAAATAGACAAGGAAACAAATAACTTGAATAAGAAATGAGACAGGCAGTATCACAACAGACCCAATCGAAATACATCATAATAGAATACTATGAAAAAAATTTTACTCCAATAAACTTGAAAACCTAGAGGAAACGGAAAAATTTCAATAAACAAACTACATACCAAAACTAAAATAAACAAAAGTAGAACAATTTAATAAACCCATCACAGAAGAAGAGTTTGAAAAAGTAATGCAAAAATCTCCCAACCAAAAAAAGCCACGGCCTAGAATACTTCATTGGTCCATTTGACCAAATTTTTCTAGAAGAGTTACTACCATGATTACTAAAGGTATTTCACAGCAAAGAAAAAGATAGAATACTTCCAGATTCATTTTTTGAAGCCAGCATAGCCCTGAAACCAAAACCAGATAGCAATGGCTAAAAAGGAAAATTACTGACTAATATTTTTCATGTACCTGGATGCAAACATCCTTAACAAAGTATTAGCCAATATAATCCAACAATATATCCAAAAAATACTTCACTATGATGAAGTGAGATATTCATATCAGGGATGTAGGTACAGTTTAATGTTTTTAAAAAATTACTGTAGTCAACCACATAAACAAAAGAATCACTTTAATTTGCATTTGATGCTGAAAAGGCATTTGACAAAGTCCAACACCCATTCATGCTAAAAACTCTCAGCAGGGTAGGAATAGAAGGGAAGTTTCTCAAGATAATAAGCCGAATCTATGAAAAACTAACAGCCAGAATCATCCTAGGTGGAAAGAGTCTGAAAGCATTCCCCTTGGAAACATGAACCAGACAGCTTTGCCCTTTGCCAGCTGTTTTTGTCATTATGCTGGAGGTTCTAGCCAGAGCAATCATGCAACATAAAGAAATAAAGGACATCCAAAGAATCTTATAGTCTGATTTCAACTGGAAGACATTAATGCTGAGTGAAATCAGTCAGTGGCAAAAGGACAAATATTGTATGAGACCCCTGCTATAAGGACTTAAAAATAAACTTCGGTGCAGAAGAAATGACTCTTTGACAGCTACAACAGTGGGGGAGGGAGGGAGAAGGTTGGTCATAGATTAGATAGTTGGTAGAAATTTTGTTAGGTGAAAGCAGTGACAGAACACAGTAGAAAGTAGATTAACTTAGCTGGACTTCACCATAAACTGAAAGCTCTTCTAATGTTGACCCAACATTGCAATAATAGAGTAGCATGGGCAGGATCTAACTCATGGCAACCCTAGGGCATAAGGAGCCTATTTTTAAAAGAGTCTTTTGCACTCCATATTGTTGAGCGTCATCTGGGGTCTTTAAAGCTAGCAAGCTGCCATCTGAGATACACAAAATGGTCCCAACTCATCCAGAATAGATGATCACTGAGAACAATAAAGACATGTCAAAAAAAAAAAAAAAAAAAGAGCTCAGGGGACAGAAGGACCCATGTGAATGGGAGACTGTATCAACATGTGACCAGAAGAACCAGATGGTGCCCAGCCACCACCAAAGACAGTCATGATGGGACACACAATGTTGAGTCTCTGTTGCAGCACATCTAAAAGATAAGTGCAGCTCAAGAACTCTACTAAAAAGTGCTATTTAAGGGACCAATGGCCTAGGGCATGCCCTGAGAGCTTGTTCTCTAGACCTGATGCTGTCCCTCTCCAGAGAACACTATGAGGTCAACTGTTTGGACAGAAGTGGACTGGACTTGGTGACACAATGTGAACATATGATGTGTGTACTTTATGGCTCTGTGCATTTATAGGATGCTGTCCCACTGGTCTTTTTCTAGATGGGAGAGAACAGGGTGGAGAAGAGGGGACCAGAATTTGTTAAAAGGATAGGACAAGTATAAAATGAAAAGGATGAGTGTGCTTTCACAGGGCAAGGAGAGCAGAAGGAGCTGCAGACAGAAGAAACTCTGGATATGTAAAGCATTACTGAAGAACAAAGTTGGAGGCCTCATACTACCTAACTTGAAAATCTATTATACTGCCATGGTAGTCAAAGCAGGCTGATACTGATACAAAAGAGACATAGAGATCAGTGGAACAGAATAGAGAATCTAGATATGATATCATCCACCTATGAACAGCTGATATTTCACAAAGGCTGAAAGTCTGTGAACTAGGAAACAAAAAGTCTTCTCAACAAACTGTGCTTGCAAAACTGGATATTCATTTACAAAAAACTGAATCAAGACCTTTATCTCACACCATGCACAAACTACCTTAAAGTGGATCAAGCACCTATATATAAAACGTAGAACAATAAAGGTTATGGAAGAAAAAACAGGAACAACGCTGAGAACCCCAATACATGGCACAAAGAGACTACAGCATATTACTAACAATGCAGAAACACCAGCAGAGAAAATAGATAAATAAGAAGTCCTAAAAATCATTTATACTCATCTAAACACAAGCAAAAGAGTAAAAAAAAAAAAAAAATCCTAAATTTACCTACTGACTGGGAAAGAATTTTTGGCTACCAGGAATCTGAACAGCATCTAATCTTCATAACGTACAAGGTACTGCTAAGCCTCAACATAATGGGTGAAGGATATGAACAGGCACTTCACCAAAGAAGACATCCAGGCAGCTAAATGATACATGAGGAAATGCTCACAATCATTAGCCATTAGAGAAATCCTAATCAAAAGTACAATGAGATACAATCTCACCCTGACAAGACTGGCATTGATCAAAAAAAAACAAAATAGTAAATGCTGAAGAGGTTGTGAAGAAACTGGAACTCTTCTACACTGCTAGAAGGAATGTAAAATGGTGCAACCACTTTGGAAATTGATGTGATCCTTTCTTAAAAACTTAAAAGTAGAAATAAAACATGAGCCAGTAGTCTCACTGCTTGGAATACATTCTAGAGAAATAAAGGATGTTATGTGAATGATATATATACACACCAGTGTTTGTTGCATCACTGTCTACAATAGCAAAAAGATGGAATCAATCTAGGTATCTATGAATAGATGAATAAATAAACTGTTTTATATTCACACAATGGAGTACTATGCAACGATAAATAAAAACAATGACTTTAAGAACATCTGATAATGTGGAGTCATCTGAAAGACATTATGCTGAGTGAAATTAGTTAATCACAAAAGGGCAAAGATATGAGACTGCTATTGTAAGAACTAAAGAAAGGTTTCAACACAGAAGAAAATAATCTTTGATGTTTACAGGTGAGGGGAAGGAAAGAGACAGGTATTCATAGATTAGATAGTAGATAAAAGTTGGGTTAGATGAAGAGAGTGGCAACACACAATAGATTAATACCGGTGGACTTCACCAAAATCTAAGAGGCTTCAGAAAAACAACCCAGAGTAGCAGGTACAGGAGTCTGGGGACCATGGTTTCGGGGGCTGTCTAGATCAATAAGCATAGCTAAGCTTTTTTAAGAAAATATTTTGCATCCCGTTTTGGTGATTGGCATCTGGAGTCTTAAAGAACTAACAAGCTGCCACTTAAGTAGCTTCGATTGGTCCCAGTCCACCTGGAGAAGAGAAGAATTAAGATCATGGAAATGAAGACAAGGAAAATATGAGCCTAAGAGACAGAAGGAATCATGTAATTCAGAGATAACATCAGCACGAGATCATTAGAACTAGATGGTGCCAGGCTACCACCAATGATTGCCCTGACAGGGAACATAAAGTAAAGTCTCTGAAGTAGCAGGAGAAAAATGAGAGTGAAGACCTAGAAGTCTGTTAAAAGACCAGAGCTGATGGTCCAAGCTCCTGGAGATTCCCCTGAGGACATGACCCCACACTGTCTGCTAGCATAGAAGTGAAACCTGTACCAAAGCCAACTCTCCATATAAAAACTGGACTGGACTGTAAGATACAGAGTGATGCTGATGAAAAATGTTCTTGCCAGAAGACAGAGAGACCCGCATGAGTGGGTAACTACATCGACTTGTGACCAGAAGAATTGGATTGTGCTCGGCCACCACCAGTGATAGCCATGATGGAGCTCACGAAGTTGAGTCTCACTGGCAACACAAGAATAAAAAGGGGTACACCCTGAGATCTCCATTAAAAGACCTCAGTTGATGGTCCAGGGTCCTCAGAGTTCCCCTGGGAGCATGGCCCCTGTCCATAAATCATAATGGAGGTCAACTCTCAGACAGGAATGGATTGGACTTGGTGGCACAGAATGACTGTGTCATGTTTGCACTTTATGGTTCTATGCATCTATAGTATGTTGCCCCTCTGACCTCTTACTGGAGGCGAGGGAGTGGGTAGAGAGGAGGGGATAGGAGATTTGTGGAAGGATAAGACATATATGGAGGAGAGAGGAGGAGTGTGCTGTCACTGATCAGGGAGAGCAGTGGGAGCTGCATGTAGGTGGCCATGCAAATTTATATGGGAATGTACATTTACACTCAGTCATAATAATAAACAAAAACTATTTGCAATGGAAAAAGAAAAAAGTTCTTCTTCGCTTAAACTTATGTGTCAGGTTGTCAGATTAGCTCCCGTCCAGAGATGAAATGGGATGGTGGAGAGGGTCTGATAAGAGTTGGTTAATGAATATGGGAAGTACAGAGTGGAAAGGAGGTGCATACTGTCTGTCACAGGTGGGTGGGACAGCAAGTAGAGTTGCACAGCAGTGTGTGTGATGGGTTTTGTATGGTAAACTGACTTGGATAGTAAACTTTTACTTAAAGCACAATAAAATAGTTAAAAATGAAAGAAAATTCAAATGCACTCAATGATTTAGAAAGCATTTCACTAAGCAAAAGTTAAAAGCACAAAATAAATCAGTCATGAACAGAGTATGACAGATTTTTTTTCTTTTCCCTTGTGGAGAGGCCAATAGGTTCTAACAGTAGGCTTTGCAGTTAGCAGTTTTAACCACTGGGCCATCAGGGCTTAATACTAAATGCTATTCTCCAGATGATGGAAGCTGGTGGCATAATAGGTTAAGTACTGCATCTGCTAACCAAAAGGTCAACAGTTCAAATCCAACAGGTATTTCTTGGGAACTCTGTGAGGCAGTTCTACTCTGACCTCTAGGTTGGCTATGAGTCTTATTAGACTTGACAGCAGTGGGTTATTCTCCATGTACCCACTGCTGTAGAGTTGATTCTGACTCATAACAACCATACCAAGTTATACTTTAGGGATTTGGCTTTTCTTTCCTTTTACCTCCACCCCTCATCATGAAACCCTTGGGAAGTCTCCCCCTCCCTACCATTGTCCTTCTCCAACTGGTCTATTTCCTATCTAACTCTGATGGACAACTCTTCCCTTAAGAACTTCTTTGTCTCAATCCTGCATTTAACACTGTTTCTTAGATACCTTATTAATTTAATATCCTGGGTTAATGAATTCTATTATTTAAATGTATAGTGTTTTTCAGTAGTTTCTTATGCATGGAAAGTTTATTTCTGTAAATGCCTTTTTCTTCCTTTACACGTGATTGATTTTTTGGCTGGGTATAGAATTTTAGATTTAAAAAAAACACTTTCTGCTTAGAATTTCCAAGAAATTTTCATAATGTAACCAAATATCTAGTGTTTTTAATGAAATATCCCCCTCAGTTTAGATTGCTGATCCTTTCTATGTAGCCTTTCTGTTTTACTCTAGTGTTCTGAAATTTTATGATGGGACACACTGATGTCATTTCCCCACTCCCTCCACCAAAGCTTGTATCGTGGTTGGCGTTCAGGGAGCCTATTCAAAGTGCAAATACGCTATTCAGTGCATGATAAGCTACTTTTATTACTTGCTTGATAATTTGTGTCCCTCGATATTCTCATACTTGCTTGACAGTGCTATTATTAACTTTTTTAATATCCTAGAGTGAATCTATGTATTATTTTTCTACTATTCTCAATTTCATTTTCTATCACTTCCTTTGAATGATATTGTTCCTGTGGCCATATTTTTAATTCCCCGAAGAAGTTACTTTTTTTTCATAGCATTCCATCATTTTTCATTATTCCTTCTATTATCTCACTGAAGTTGGATACAAATATATATCTACATACACACACACACACACACACAAATGTACATGTTCTTGTATTTTTACTGCATTATGTCTGAGTTCTCTGAACCTTCTCTGCCTTTGATTTCTGTGCATTTTCTGTGATTAAATTTCTGGTGATGTTTTGTTGTCCACGTGCTTCACTGTAGAAGAATAAATTCATAGTGTATGAGACTGTCATATAACAGAACCTAAAGTTTTTGTGGTGTTTGCCTCCCAGCAAAAAAAAATCCTGTGTGTGATTGTTCAGACCTGACTACCAGCAATTATAACGGCTATGCCAGGCAGGTCTATGGGGGAAAGATGTCCTCCCCACATCAGATGTGGTGCAGAGCCAAGGCGTTGTAGTCTCTGACAGAAGTTACAGTCCAGGACCGAGGCACCCTTTACCGGCCATGATTTTAATAATATCTTCATTCTTATTCCAGGCATCTGAATTCAATGACTTCTTTATTGGGGACTTCCAGGTGCCTCTGTAGAGACATTATCAGGGAGACAGGAGGTAGATTTGAAGATATTTTCTCTACTCTGACTTGGTAGTTTTATACTCCTTAAACCTTCCACCTTTATTCCCTTCCCCAACTCCCCCAAACCCTTTCCATAAAACTGCATGAGCCTTTCCCTTGGCAACAAGACAAGCTGATCCAACTGATCTTCATGTGGGCCATTCCATGGGTCAAAAATGGAGTCACCAGGGAATCTGCATTTGCTCCAGGTTTAACCTCTGGCTTATACAGTGAAATCTATGGGAGTAGAAACTGGAATGCACTTTGTTGTTTTTCTGGGTCTCACATGATTTCCACCTCTGACAGGCTGCAGTTTTACTGTTTTTCTAAAACTGGTTCTCGTGGAAAATATTTGAATTTTTCTTCTCTGATAGGCATACACCTTCACTGATTTCAGCTTTTGCAGATTTTACAATAGCAAGGCAATATGTGATTGAGATTTGAGTGTTATTGTCATTTTTGCATATAGGTTTTCTCTGAGTCAGAATCAACTCTATGGCAATGGGTTTCGTTTTGGCTTGTCTTAATCAGCTGCTCCAGCGTCAGGTAGCTCAGTTCTCTCCAGCTCCACTCAACTCAGTTGTTGACAGTTGGTTTTTGTTTTTTTTATGTTTATTTTTTTTATTTGATATGACTGAGTGAAAATGTACATTACTGTATGAATTTACATGCCCACCTCTAAGCAGCTTCCACTGCTCTCCCTGTCTGGTGACAGCACACTATTCCTCTCTGCTCCATACATGTCTCATCCTCCCAACAGCCTCCTGTCCCCTCCTCTCCAGCCACTCTCCTTCCTCCAACCAGAGGTCAGCAGGCTGATATCCTATAGATGTATAGAACCATAAAGTGCATGGTTTTGGTTTTGTTTAATTTTTTTCTTTCCTGTTTATTCTGAGGCTATCCAGTACCTTGAAAAAAGCATCTTCCAGTCTCCTTCCAGGAGGATATAAACTTGGCTGGATTTCAGTAATCTTGAAGCTTAGCAATGCTAAAAGTTTGGAGGGATGAAGAATTTAATGAATGATCCTGTTACTGTGTGTCACCTCTCCCTGGTTTTTGACCCTGTCTTACTTCCCTAGGACTTTAGTCTCTTCGGTCCAATAGGCGTAGAAACCATCTCAGTGTTTGTGCTAGGAAACGGTCATATGTAGATGTGTGGGGCGAGGGAGGGGATTTGAGTATTTCCCTACTTTTTGTGCAGACTCTCACTGATTTTCTTGGTAAAGGCTTACTAGAGGGCCACATAAAAAAAGGAAAATCCTCAACAAGGCTACAATGGCTCAGGTATACCAACAATTGAGAGAATGGCAAAAGACTGGGCAGAATTTCCTTCTGTTGTGTGTAGGATTGTTGTTGGTCAAAACTAACTTGATGGCACTTCATAACAACAACGTCAGTTCCCTCTGTGAGCCACTTGCCTCATGTTGTCTTCGTCATCGCCTACAAGGCCTCAGCCTCCCTGGGACTCTGTGGCTTGAGTTGTTGTTCTCAGTACCCTTCTGTGCAGGTCCCTGATGTTTAGCTTGTACAGCTCAACTAAATTCTTGTATTTTTTTTTTCCTCTGCAAGCCACTGACAACTATTCTCTCTTTTCTTTTTCATTATTCTGTTTGTCTTTATAGATGTATGTATGTTTCTTTCTATTGCTCTCACATTAGCAAGGGTTCATTATGGGAGCTGGGGTAAAAACTTTTGTACAAGCTACCATATGATAAGAATGACCTACCTCCTATAAAGGGCTTGGAAACCCTGGTGGGTTTGGTTAGCTACACCTGCTAACCAAATGCCTGCAGTTCACATTTTGCAGGAGCTCCTTGGGAACTCTATGGAACAGTTCTACTCTGACTTCTAGGGTTGTTCTTAGTTGGAATTGATTCAATGACGATGATCCTTTTATTTTTTTAATAGAAAAAATACAGGGCTTGGAAACCTTGGTGGCATAGTGATTAAATATTAAGTCTGCTGATTAAAATGTTATCAGTTTCTACCAGGTGCTTCATGGAAAATTTAGGGGGCAGTTTACTCTGCCCTGTAGGGTCTCTATGAGTCATAACTGATTCAGTGGCAGTGAATTTGGGGTAAAAGGCTTGTTGAAAACCTAAGGAAAAGAAAATATAAAAGTAAGTTTATAAACTCCTATATAAATATTGCAAAAGGAAGAAAAACCAAACCCATTGCTGTTGAGTTGATTTTGACTTTTAGCAATCCTATAGGGCAGAGTAGGACTTTCTTAAAGGGTTTCCAAGGAGCAGGTGGTAGATTTGAACTACTGACATTTTGGTTTGCAACTGAGCTCTTAGCCATTGCACCACTGGGGGCTCTGTATCCTTACTTAAAATAGTTGATTTTTTTCCTACTTTCTCAATTACCATGGGTTCATTCACTTTCTTTGAATTGTGCTAAAGCACATATAATATAAAATTTGTTCTTTTAAGCATTCTGCACTTTGAGGGCTAAGGTGCATCTTATGCGAGCCGTGATTATTTCAGTCACCTCATACGCATATGAAAGTTGGACAAGAAGTAAGACTGAAGAAGAAATGATGCTTTTGAATCACGGTGTCAGTGAAGAATATTGAATCTACGGTGGAGCACCAGAAGGACTAAGTCTGCCTTGGAAGAAGTACTGACAGAGCACTCCTTAGAAACAATGGTAGTGAGACTATGTCTCGTGTACTTTGGGCATGTTAACAGGAGGGACCAGTCCCTGGAGAAGGACGTCCTGCTTCTCAGTAGAGAGTCAGTGAAAAAGAGCAAGACCCATAAGAAGATAGACTGACACAGTGGCTGCAACAATGGACTCAAGCATAACAATTATTATGAAGATGGCGTGGGATGAGACTCAGACAGTGTTTCTTTTGTACACTTGGTTATATGTAACAAGTGCATAGTTCAGTGTATATATCTGTTTCTAAATTCTTTTGCCACCCAAACAGAAACTGTACTCATTAAGGATTAACTGGTCTTTCATAGTACTTGTACCCATGGCAGTGACTAAACTACATTCTGTTTTTATGTATTTGACTATTTCATGTTAATAGGATCATACAATATTTGTTCTTTTGTCTCTGGCTTATTTAATTGATGATTTTGACACTCATCCATGTAGTAGTGGATATCAAAACTACGTTTTGTAATTGATGAGCTTAAACTGTTTCTCCTGCTTCCGTCGGTGTGTTCCTGATTAGGCATTCCGTGAAGCCCCCCAAGGACCACCTCACTGCTTCTCTGCCAAGGCTGCACTTTACTGCCTTCCACCTTCCCCATTCAGGCAAAATAAGTTGAAAAGCTCTCCTTTGATGAACTTCTTGGACTATACCCCAAGAGTAGGATGTCCCCTAGCTGCCATATTGCAGCCTCCGCTGCACCCCCCTCTCTCTCTCTCTCTATTCTAAGTAGTTACAGTTTCTTTACGTGACTGGATGAAGTTCCACTGTATGCATATACTGCAATTTGTTTATCTCTTGGGCTGTTTCTATGTCTTGGTTGTTGTGAATAATGCTGATACAAATAGTCAATTGAAAGTAGCAAGATGATTAAGACAAGTTATTTTAAAGTAATAATTATTAATGCTTAATGATTAATTTTGTATTTTAATAGCATTTTATATGAAACCAAACATTTTAATTTTATAAATTATTTAGAGACTTGCTTAAGGGAATAGCAATTGTCTTGAGACTGACATAGGTGTCGGTGACAGTATAAGAAGTGTAGACTGGAAATCAAAAATTATTACTTATTGTACAGATAATAATGAAGTTACTTCTATACCTACATATTTGAGCTAATTTCCTTTTAAATATTGGTTTTATGAGAAATTCAAAGTAAAAGATGTAAAATTCTATTATCTCAGTTTTACGTTTTGGCTGTTAGTATAATGAATAATGATAAAATAATACTGCACTTTTTAAATTAATTATATCATGAGCATTCTTTTTTTGTTAAGTATGAGTTATTTTTAGGCTTTCCAAATATATCTAGATAATTTTTGTTTGTTTTGGTAAGAAATCATGTCAAGATTTTTCACTAAAATTTTCTTGAATATAAGTAATGATATTTATATTTTTTTCAATTTTGTGTTCCAAATATATCTGCAGGTATAAATGTTAAGTACATATTCAGAAATACAGCTATTTTTAATTAATTTGTTAAAAAGCAAACTTCCACAAATATAGAAATTTAGTTTTAGGGAAAAAAGGTATTCACAAAGAAGTCTTGGTCTTGCAGAATGCTAGCATGAAATCTCCATCATCATTTCTGTTACCAAGGCTCTGTTTTCTAATTACTGATTCTTCTTTGTTTCCAACTTTTGCATTCTAAGCACTAGTAATTATAAATGCATCTTTATTGTAAGTTTGATCAATTTCAGACTATTGAAGCTGGTGAATGTCTTCAATTTCTTCCTCTCTGGGCTTAGTGGTTAGTGTGTAAATTTGAATAATAGTTGTATTAACTGTATGAATATTATCCAAATATAGAGAGCACTGTACTTCAGGATAGATCTTGAAATGTTTCTTTTTATGATGAATGCAATATCATTCCTGTTTGTTGTTCTTGACATAGTAGACAAAAGATTGTCCAATTCAAACGGCCAATACCAGTTTATGTCAGCTCACTGATCCCTAAGATATCAATGTTTATTCTCCATTTTATTTTTGATGATTTCCAATATTCCTAAATTCATACTTTGTATATTCTGTGTTCTTATTATTAATGGATGTTTGCAGTGGTTTCTTTTCATCAGCAACATGAAGGTCCTGAATGCTCGACTACACCCACTTCGTAAAGGTTAACCCTACTTTGAGGAAGCAGCTCTCTACCAGTCCTCTTTTAAGTGATTTTCAACCTGTGGCGTTCATCTTTGAGCGCTGTATCAGACAATGTTCCATTACTATTCATAAAGTTTTAACTGGGTACTTCTTTTTGAAAGTATATTTTGAGGTCCATTTTCCTACTCCTTGTCTGGAAGCTCAGCTGTAACCCATGCTGTGGTTGACACTTTAGATGTCTAAATACCTGTGGCACAACTTCCAGTACTATAAAAAAACACAAGCCTCCAGAGTACAAAACAAAGACACAAGGAGGGAGAGTTTTCAAGGAATATTTGGTGTATGCAAACTGCCCACCTTTCAATTAGCAGCTGTAGCACTTTACTACGCCACCAGGATTTCAAAATAGGTTAAAAAAATAGGAAAGAAAACACTGCACCCACTGCTCCACTGACATCAAGTCTATTTCAACTCATAGCAATCCTATAAGACAGAGTAGAACTGCCCCATAGTTTCCAATGAGCAGCTAGTGAATTTGAACTACTGACATTTTGGTTAGCAGCTGTAGCATTTAGTCACTACACCACCGAGTTTCCAAGTAGATTTAGACATGAGGTCTGACAACTAAGTCAGTGATGGTATTAAGGACATCAAGTGTAATATGATGACAGCTCTGATGACCATTCCGGAAAAGTTCCAAAATTGCTTTCAAGGACAGACTAGGCGCTGGCATCAGTGCACACCTTCCTAAGGGGAGTACTTTGACGATGACTGTAGTGATCTTCAGCAGTGAGGTATGTAGCACTTTTTCTAGGATGAGTTCACAGACTTAATTGGCAGTCTTTGCGTATCTTACAAATGAGGGCATACAATATTGCCCTTTATTGACTAGCTATTTTACTTAGCATAATGTTTTCAAGATTCATTCATGTAGCAGCGTGTATCAGATCTTCATTCCTCACACTGTTTCTCAGCATTTATCTTGCTCTTGGCATGCATGTCCCTCTCCAAATTATATCTGTGGGCTTACGAATGCACCAAGCTCCTAAACAAACTTTTCCCATTCCCTTTTGACCTTGGCTTCACATTTTCAGCTGTACACCTCAGTTTCCCTCTCTTATGCCAGTGAGACACAGGCTTCTCAGCTGACATTGTGAACTTGAGCTTTATCTGCTGCTCCTCAACATTCATTGTTGTTATTGTTGTAAGGTACCATCATGTCTATTTTCACTTGATAGCAACCTCATGTGACTGAGTAAAACTGCTTTACAGAGTTTCTCAGGCAACTTATAAAATTAAAAAAAAACAAAACAAACCTGTTGCTTTCTAGTTGATTTTGACTCATGGCAATCCTTTAAAAACCTCCATATCAGAAAAAAACAGAGACAAAAATGTTGCTGGAGTTGCTTAAGCAGTCATTCAGCAGACTTGGACCAATACTATAATTTGTGTTCTGCTTGTTCTAAAACCTGCGCACCATGCTGGAAACACAAGCTAACTAGCTGACAGGGGTCTGGCATGGGCCTGAAGGAAAAAGCCACAAAGTTTTCCTGCCATTTCGAGAAAGTTATGCTTATCACTGTGAACATCTCATGCGCACCAGAGTTTCAGCAATGTTAAAATTTTAATAGTTACTGCTTGTTTTTGATGTTTCTGTGGGAGTGGGGGGCAGGTGGAGTTTTTCACTCAGCTGTCTTGGTCTCAGCTCTGATAATCAATTCCTCTTAACCTTTAACTTACAGTTCTAGTTGCCAATGCTATGTAAACAGTGAATCCCACTCAGCATCTCACTTCTGCTTCATAGGGGTATTACAAGGATTTATTAATTCCTCCATAGAATAGCCTGGAAATAAACTTGCTTACTTTTTTCTTTTTATTTAAACACTGCTCACAAATGGATAACATGTCTGCAATCCAGTCACTATAAGATAGTCATAATAATAAAATCTAATAGATACTGTAATACTTTTTTTCTTTTTTTTTATTTAACATAACTGAGTGAAAATGTACATTCACATGAAAATTTACATGCCCCCCTATATGCAGCTTCCACTGCTCTCCCTGTCCGGTGACTGCACACTATTCCTCTCTGCTCCGTACATGTCTCATCCTCCCAACAGTCTCCTTTCCCCTCCTCTCCATCCACTCCCCTTCCTCCAGCCAGAGGTCAGCAAGATGATATCCTATAGATGTATAGAACCATAAAGTGCTTCCAACATATGGTTACTCTGCATTGCCAAGTCCATTCCATTCCTGTCCAAAGAGTGGACCTTTGTTATAATTTATGTGAACGGGCAGCATCAGGGCCGGGGGCCATGCTCTCAGAGTACTGTAATACTTTTGATAATACTATTTTAAAACAAAATAATAGTCTAAAGTTTTACATTCTTCTGTTTGTCTCTTCTTTGTACTACCTACCCTTTTGTTATACCCATGAACACACACACTGAAATATTCCAAACACAAAAGACAATGCTATTTTCTTGTGGGGAAAGCAAAACAAAATTACTTTCAAAGAACACAAAGTAAATATATTGTCAAAGAAGCATTTCTGCCTCTGGTTCCTCCAGAGACATATTTTAGCAACAGTTTTACTGGGAAGAGATATTAACTCAAGAAGAAGTTTTAAAGGTGGAGGTGCACAAAGAGGACAAATGTCCAGGAGATACGAATATATGCATGTTAATTATAATTTTAGTAAGATCTAACATTTATGTTTCTTTAATAGAGATTTCCTTATATCATTAGCACAGAGGTCATTCCAGTCAAATTACAATTAATTTTGGATTTTACAACATGTTTTCTTTATTTCAATATTAATTAAACTCAGGAAATTTTGAATGGCTCTTCAAATTTCTTTTTAAAAGCTTTTCTCCTATTATCAAGTGCTACCAGATCAAAGCCTGCTGAGATTCACCACTCATACATCTGACTCAAATTTTACTAACTCTGAATATGATTTAAAAGTAACTATAACTTTTCAACTATGTTTTGATTGTATGTAAAGATTTACCATGAAAGCAAACTACCCTTTTAATTTAACAATCAAAACAAAATACTTCACAATATTCTCATAAGCAAGAACTGTGACTTGAATACATTTTCAGGACAAAGAATAATTTTTTTACAATGCACTTCTTCATCTCCTATTCTCTACAGGAAATAAGCACTTCACTTAACTACTAACTTATTTATTTTCATTTATTTCAAAGTCAGAATTATTATAGCAGTATTTGCTATGAAAGAAAATACTATAAATAGAAGGTCTGACAATTAAGTCTGCAAACTTAATTGTTTTAAGTGCTACAAACATCATTGTTGAATATTACTAGGTTCACCTTCAAAGTCCTCCCCTTGGGAAGCTGTGCACTGATGCCAGAGCCTAATCCATCCTTCAAAGCAGTTTTGGAACTCTTTTTCTGGATGCCCATTGCACACGGTAGCACGGTGGCAAGTTCACGAACGTAACTGTATAGCTGTCTGTGAGGGAGTTTTTAGCCAGTAAACAAATAACTGTATTGGAACACCCTCCTGACTCACCTGATTTGGCCCCTCATGACTTCTTTCTTTATCTGAAGGTAAAAGAAATATTGAAAGGAAGAGATTTTGATGACACTTAGGACATTAAGGGTAATACGATGACAACTCTGTTGGCCATTGTAGAAAAAGAATTTGAAAATTGCTTTGAAGGATGGGCTAGGCACTTACATCCTGCATAGCTTCCCAAGGGGAGGACTTTGAAGGTGACCACAGTGATACTCAGCAACAAAGTATGTAGCACTTCTTCTAGGATGAGTTCACGAACTGGTCAGTTCTTTATATATTTTTAACAGACATACACAATAGAAATAGTTTGACATGGTATCTATCATTTATCTTTCTATTCACTGTTCATCTACCTATGTATGTCTAGATACACCACTCATCTGTGATTTTTGTCTGAATGTGGTGGCTGGCTTGGTGATGTGATATTAGAAGCTGTGCCACCAATATTTCAAATACAAACAGGGTAACCTATAATGGACAATTTTCAGTGAGCTTCCAGACTAAGATTTGCTAGGAAGGAAGACCTGACAGTTTATTTCTGAATAAACTGGGCAGTGAAAACATTATAAATAGTACCAGAATAATTGTCTGATATTGTACCAGAAGATTAGCCCCTCAGGTTGGGAGACACTGCAAATACAACTGGAGAAAAGCTGTCTTCTCAAAGTAGAGTTGATCTTAATGACCTGTATAAATTGAGTTTGGGGACTCTTATTTGCTGATGTGAGTTGACTCAAAATGAGAATAAACAGCTACAAACATCCCTTAACAATCATAAGGTGAAATATAAGAAGTCTGAATCTAGGAAAACTGGAAGTTCTCAAAAATGAAATAGATAGCATAAATGTAGATATTCTAAGTGTTCATAAACTGAAACAGACTGGTAACAGACAGTCATGTTGGCTACTATGATGTATTGAAGGGAAGTAGTCACATGCATCATCTGAAAGAACATTTTAATATCTATCCTGAAGTACAACGCTGTTGGTAATAGGATACTATCCGTACACCTGCAAGGAAGATCAATGAATGTGGCTAGTATTGAAATTCATGCACCAATCACTAATGCCAAAGATGAAGAAATGGAAGATTTTTACTAACCTTTACAGTTTGAAATTGATCAAACGTGCTATCAGTATGCATCAATAGTTATTGGTGATTATATTATTAAAACTAGAAGCAGAGAAAGACTGATAGATGAACAATATGGCCTTAGTTATAAAAACCACACTAGAGATGATGTGACTGAATTTTCCAAGACCAACAACCTCTTCAGTGCAAACAGCTTTTCAACAACACAGATGCTGTCTGTATACATAGGACTTACCAGATGTAAAACAAAGTAATCAAATTGACTATATCCATGAGGAAAGACAACAGAGAAGCTCAATGTTATCAGTCAGAACAAAACTAGGAGCTGACTATGGTACAGACCACTAGTGTTTTATATCTAAATTCCAACTGAAGTTGAAAAAAAAATTAAAACAAGTGCACAAGAACCAAATAATGACCATGAGTGCATACTATTGGAATTTAGAGACCATCTGAAGAAGAAATTTCATGCATCGAACAATAATGATGAAAGACTACACAGTTGTGGAATGACATTAAGGACATCACACATGAAGAAAAAAGAAGGTTATTAGAAAGTTGGGAAACAGAAAAGACTAAAACGGGCATTAGAAAAAAAACTCTTAAACATATTCTTGTAAGTCAGCAACTAAAGTGAATGGAAGAGAAAGAAACAAAAAAGAGACCTATATAAGTGGAGAGACCTACCCGAGTCATGGATAGAAAGACTCAACACTGTGAAAATGTCTGCTCTACCTAAAGTGATCTATAGATGCAATGCAATCCCAATACAAATTCTAATAGCATTTTTTTTTTTAATGAGATGGAGAAGAAAATCACCAGCTTCCCATGGAAATAGAAGAAGTCCTGAATAAGTAAAACATTATTGAAGAAGAATAAAGTGGAAGACCTCACGGTACCTGACTTTAGAACCTATTAATCTGGCATGGTAATCAAAACAACCTTGTACTGATATAAAATAAATACAACGGAACAAAATTGAGAATTCAGACATAAAATTGCCAATCCAAGAGCAGCTGATATTTAGTAAAGGCCCAAAGTCTGTAAGTTGGTGATAAAACAGTCTCTTTAACAAATGGCTTTGGTATAACCAGATATCCACCTAGAAAAAAATGAATAAAGACTTCTATCTTACACCATGCACAAAAACTAACTCAAATTGGATCAAAGACCTAAATACAAAATCTAAAACTATAAAAGTCGTGGAAGAAGAAATAGAGAAAACTATAGGAGATCTAATACACAGCATAAACAGATGACAAAACATTACTAGCATTGCACGAACACTAGAAGAGAAAATGGGTAACTGGGAATTCCTAAAATTCAAACACTCACCAACAAATAAAAAGATAACCTACAGAGTGGGAAAATTTTTAACTATGATAAAACTGATTGGTGTCTAATTTCCAAAATCTACAAGATATACCAAAGCCTCAACAACAAAAATACAATTAGCACAGTAAAAAATGGAAACAAAAATATGAATAGTCACTTCACCAAAGTAGACTTTCAAGTTGCTAGCAGGTACATGAGGAAATGCTCATGATCATTAGCCAATAGAGAAACACAAATCAAAACTATAATTATATACTGTCTCACCCCTACAAAGTTGGTGTTAATTTAATAACAATAATAATAATAAATTTTGGAGAGACTGGAAAAACTTGACCGCTTCTACACTGCTGGTAGGAATGTAAAATGGTACAGCCACTTTAGAAATAAATTTGGTGCTTTCTTAAAAAAGCTAGAAATTGAAATATGACATGATTAATGATAAAGAACAACGATGATCTTAGGAAACATCTCATAAAATGGAATCATCTGGAAGACATTATGCTGAATGAAACTAGTCAGTGCCATAGGAAAAATGTTGTGGAGGACCACTGTTATAAGGACTGAAGAAACGGTTTAAACATAGAAGAAAACAGTCTTCGGTGGTTACAAGAGTGGGGAGGGAGAGGGGTATTCATTAATTAGATGGTAGATAAAATGGTAGATAAAGGGATGAACAACAGATAATAGGGAAGTCAGCACAACTGGACTAAACCAAATGCTAAGAAGTTTCCTGAATATAACCAAACACTTTGTAGAACAGAGTAGCAGGGGTAGGATTCTGGGACCATGGTTTCAGGGAACATCCAGGTCAACTGGCATAACACAGTTTAAGAAAATCGTCTACATCCCTCTTTAGTGAGTGGTGTCTAGGTCTGAAGAGCTAGCAAGCAGACATCTAAGAAGCATAAAATGGTCCCAATCCATCTGGAGCAGAGGACAATGAAGGGCATCAAAGACATAAAGAAAATATGGACCCAAGAAACAGAAAGGGCATAATCCAGAGACTAAATCAGTGTGAGCTAGACAGTTCCCAGCTCCCACCAATGACTGCCCTGACAGGAACCATAAACAGGAGTCCCTGATGAAGCAGGATAAAAATGGGCTATAGAATTCAAATCCTATTAAAAACACCAGACCGGATGGTCGAATAGCTGGAGGGTCCGGCACATACAGCCCTGGGCGCTCTGTTAGCTCAGAACTGAAACCATTCCTCTAGGCAACTCTTCAGACCAAGATTGGACTGGACTATAAGACAGAAAGCAACACGCGAAGAGTGCTTCTCGGCTTACGCAGACACAGAGACTAACGGGGCAGCTCCTGTCCTGAGGTGAGAAGTGAAGGCAGAAGGGGACAGGAGCTAGCGGAATGACCACAGGAGTACAGGGAGGCAAGAAGCAGGGTGCTGTCACAGCGTGGGGAATGCAGCTAGAGCTGGATAGCAATGTGTGTGCAAGTTTTTGTATGACAAATTGATTTGGATTGTGAACTTTCACTGAAAGCACAATAAAACATGAAGAAAAAGAAAACTATTTAACTAGTTAGTACCCAGCTTATGACATACAGTAGGTAATTAAAAACAAAAAAGAAGATAAATAAATCAAATGGAAGAAATGATGAAGTAAATGGGCCGAAGAGAAGAATTTAAAGAGTGGTTTCAGAAGACTAAATAAAGGATGATAATGACACGTGCAAAGACCTGGAGTTAGCAAACCAAAAGAGAAGAACGTGCTCAGTGTTGGTCAAGCTGAAAGAACAGAAGAAAACGAAAAAGAAAAAAAAAGAAAAGCCTGGATTTGCATTGTGAAGGATATCATGGGCAAAATATTGGGCTATGTGATAAGTATCTGAAGAAGATGGGAGAAGTACACAAAGTGCCAACGAGAATTTGTTGATATTCAACAATTTCAGGAAGCAGCACATGAACAAGCACCTATGGTAGGCAGGGAAGAAGTCCAGCTGCAGTAAAGATATTGGTGAAAAACAAAGCTCCAGGAATCACGGGAATACTAATTGAGCTGTTTCAACAAACAGACGTAGTGCTGGAGGTCCTCGTTCGTCTCTCCCAAGAAACTTGGAAAGAGAGGTACCTGGCCAGCCGAGGGGAAAAGATCGATATTTATCCCCATTCCAATGGAAAGTGATCCAACAGATTGTGGAGATTATCAAACAGTGTTATAAAGATCACATGTAAATAAAATTTTGCTGAAGATAGTTCAAAAGTGGTTGCATCAGTACATCCATTGGGGACTGCCAAAAATTCAATCCAGATTCAGAAGATGACTTGGAAGGAGGGATATCACTGCTGATGTCAGATAGATTTTGGCTGTAAGCAAAGAATCTCAGAAGAGTATTTACCTGGTTCTTATTGATTATCCAAGGACACTCAATTTTGTGAATCAAAGCAGATTATGGATAGCACTCTTAAGAATGGGAATTCCAGAACATTAATTGTGCTAATAAGGAATCTGTATATAGGAAAACAGGCAGTGATTTGAACAGAACAAGCAGATGCTATGTGATTCAAAGTCAGGAATCATGTGCATCAGGTTTGTATTCTTTCATAATTCTTAATCTGTTTCCCGAGCAAAAACTTTGAGAAACTGGCCTGCATGAAGAAGAATGTTGCATCAGGATTGGAGGAAGACTTATTAAAAAACTGCATTATGCAGATGACACAACCTCGTTTTCTGAAAGTGAAGAGGACTTGAAACACTTACTGGTAAAGATTATAGCCTTCAATGGGA
Source organism: Heterohyrax brucei (assembly GCA_028571685.1). Taxonomy (NCBI): domain Eukaryota; kingdom Metazoa; phylum Chordata; class Mammalia; order Hyracoidea; family Procaviidae; genus Heterohyrax; species Heterohyrax brucei. The sequence continues at coordinate 122,403,715 of CM053142.1, read as the reverse complement.
ATTACATCTCAACCTAAAACAAAAACAAAACCAAAAATTTTTACAACTGGACCAACAAGCTAAATCATGATAATGCAGAAAAGATTGAAATTGTCAAGGATTTCACTTTAATTGGATCCACAACCAACACCCATGGAAATAGCAGTCAGGAAATCAAATGACATACTGCCTTGGGAATATCTGCTACAAAAATCTCATTAAAGTGTTGAGAAGCAAAGACTTCACTTGGAGGACTAAAATGAGCCTGATCCAAGCCATTGTATTTTTAATCACTTTCTATGCATGGGGAAGCTGGACTATGAATAAGGAAGACTCAAGAAGAGTTGATGCATTTAAACTAGGGTTTTTTGGTAAAGAATATTGTATACACCGTAGACTGACAGAAGATCAAACAATTATTTCTTGGGAGAAGTAGGACTAGAATGCTCCTTAGAAATGAGGATGATAGTATTTCATCTCACGTAATTTGGACAAATTTTCAGAAGGGACAGATCCCTGTCGAAGGACATTGTATGTGGTAAAGTAGAGGGTTGGTGAAAGAAAGGAAGAGGCTTAGTGTGATACATTGACACAGTGATTGCAAGCCTGGCTGAAGTATGAATGAGTCGATGTGGCAGCACTGAGCAGTGTTTCTTTGTGTTCTACGCAGGGTGGTTATGAGCAGAACTGACCTGACCTCATCTAACAACAACACAAATTTAAATATGTATATGTGTATATTTGTGTGCATATGTATGTACATGTATGTACACATGTGTGTGTATTGTTTTTGTTATTTGCTGCTCAGTCGACTGCAACTTATAGAAAGTCCATCTGTGCAGAAGAGGACTGTTCCTTATAGTTTTCAAGGCTGTGATCTTTTTGGAAGACCTGTTTTCTAAGGTGCCTCTGTGTGAGTTTGTATTGAGAACCTTTTGACTGAGTACTTAACTGTTTACACTAGCCAGGAATAGATAATAGATAGATGGTAGTCGGATAGATAGATAGACAGACAGACAGACAGATAGATAGATGATAGGTAGATAGATAGGGTAGGTAGGCAGGAAGGTAGGCCGGTGGGTACATCAGTAGGAGATAGATGGACAATAGATAGACTAATTACTGGTAACTTTGTCTGATTCTGACCCTATAGAGAAACATTTATATCAATTTTAAATCTGAGGCCAGCGAAAGTTGTATATAAAGGACCAAATAGCAAATATTTTAAGCTTTGTGAGCCACGTGGTTTCTGTGGCAACTACTTGCCTCTGTCATCATGCTATAAAAGCAGCCAGACAAAGTACAGAAGTGAATGAGTGTTCCTGCATTCCAATAAAATGTTATTTACGAAAACAAGTGGTATGATACAGCTGACCAATGGGCCATTATTTTCGGATCACTGGTTTAGATAATACAAAATTTAGAGTGGGTGATAAGAGGAAGATAAGTACACAAAAGGGCTTTCCAAAATATTAGTTTTATTTAAAATATTTCATTGTGCTTTTTAAGGTAGTTAGGTAACCTTGTAACAATTGTTATGACAAGTTACTTCCAAAATTTAATAGATTAAAGTGGTAACTATTTGTAACGTTTCAGAATTTTTGTGGCTTCTCAAGGTAGTTCTCACATTTCACTTGCTTTCATTTGAGGAACTGGAACATCTGGAAGACTGAAATGAAGACTCTCACACAGTTGCTAGCTGCAGACACAAAGCTCAATTGGGAGACCTCTGCTCTCTACCATGTGGGTCTCTTTCTGAGACTCCTTGCATTTTCTCACAGCAAGGTGTATAGATTCAAAGAAGGAGTATTCCAAGATGCAAAGACAGAACTTAAAATAAAAACATAGCTTTCAAAATTATTCAGCATCGCTTCCACCATATACTGTGAAAACTTGCCAAACAGCAAGCTCATATATGAAGAGAAATGAAATAGTCTCACTTGTTTGGTTGGCTAAGTTACTTTGTGAAATAGAATGTACAATATTAGATACTCTGATAAATCTTTGATAGACAAATATCTACTGTACAGGTATTATGTCTCATGTTCAGCATTCATATAAAATCAAAAATTAAAAAAAAAACCCTGCTATCTAGTCGATTCCAACTCATAGCAGACCTATAGGACAGAGTAGAACTACCCCATAGACTTCCTAGGAGCATCTGGCAGATTTGTAAGACAAAGAGTTTACATTGGTTTCTTATGTTATTTAGTACCTAAATATTACACTGTCAGGATCATAATAAGCACTCAATAAGTACTCAATGAATTAATTTTCCTCCAGAAAATTATGAGAAATAAGATATCACTGTTCGAATATGTACATTGTAGACTCAGAAAGAAAAATATAAAAACTGAATCAAATATATGTGTCTGAATTACTGAGAAATTTTAGGCAAAAATGCAGTGTGTTAACCGGAATTGTCTAGAACAGTATTTCACACGCAGTAGTTAGGAGGTTGGCTTCTGACTAACAGGACGACAGTTCAAACCTACCACCAGCAGCTCCTTGAAAACTCTGTAGGACAATTCTATTCTGTGCTGTTGGGTCACTATGAGTCAGAATCGATGTCACGTTAATGGGTGAAAATACATCATCATCTATACGTGTATAAACATACATACAGGTATCTAGACATCTACAGATAAATATAATCTCTACAAAATCTATGTTTCCTTAACTGAAAGGCCTGTTTTGTTTCAATGATGATCTAAAACTTAATGAAAGACCTAATCATTCTCACACTGAATATGTCAATTTGATTTCAGTTACCTGAATTTTGTGCTTTCAAGTTAGCAATTGATGTGATTTTATTTGACAGTACAAAAATTAAAATTTTGCAGAACTTCAAAAGAAGTATGTAATAGGTGGAATGAGATATCCTATTCTACAGCAGTAAAGATGTGGCAAATTCAGGAGAACTTCTACTGGTGTAGTCAATACCAAGATTTCTGTATCTGGCAAGCAGGTGTACTGTGTGTGATCCACATATCTTCAAACAACTCTGTGAACACTACAGTCAGGTTCAATAAATAGAAAAAATATTCTGATAATTTTTTGTATTGCATTTCTGGCATGTACTAGCAAATGGATTGAAAAGAATGGATATCTGTTTAAAACTGTTATCATAAATTAAATTAAAAAGATAATGTCCTAAACCCATTGTCCTAAGAGACAAACAAGTGTCTAAGTGGGATATATATATATATATATATGTATATATATATGTATGTAAATTTGTAAAACATAAAATTACTATTTTTTTATTATTAAGCCAATGTCTGTGCTACAGCACTGGTATAATTTTAAGTCATTTTACATTTACTGTTATTAATGGTGGAGCCCCAGCAGTGCAGTTGTTAACAGTTTGTCAGCTAACCAAGAAGCTGGCGGTTTGAATCCACCAGCCATTCCCTGGAAACCCTATGGGGCAGTTCTTCTCGGCCCTAAGGGTCTCTGTGACTCAAAATTGACTTGATGGAGGCAGGTTTTAAAAAAATATATAATGCTATTAGTTTGAATTTTATTGGTTTGTAAGAGTTTCAAGTATGTATATTGCAAATTGTGTTCTTAAACTTAAGTACTTGTCTGCTAATCAAACAGTTGGCAATTCAAAGCCACAAGCTGCACTGCAGGAGAAAGACATGGCAATCTGCTACTCTATAAAGAGATTTCAGTTTGGGAAACCACATGGGGCAGTTCTACTCTGTGCTGTAGGGTCCCTATGAGTTGGAATAAACTTGAGGACAACGGGTTTGGTTTTTGTGATATGCAGCAAATGTATGATGAACTAATGTTTGCTGCTACCAAAATGGAAAAAGACAGTCAATAAGATGGAGTAACACAGTGACTGAGATAAATAGGCATAAGCATAGCAACAACCGTGTGGACTGCACAAGACTGGGCAACACTTTGTTCCATTGTACATGGGATCACTGTGGGTGGGAACCAACTGGAAGGCATCTAGCAACAGTTACATATTACAAAATAAGTTACATTAATGACTTAACTATGTAATTTTATATCATTTAAAAATTTTAAATATTCCTATAATATGATATTAAACATATTTGTGAGAATAGTTTATAAAGAAAATATCTTATATACAACTTCGGTGAGCAGTTTCCGGGGTCTTAAAAACCTGTGAGTGGCCATCTATGATACTCTACTGGCCTTGCCCTTTGGTAGAAAGGAAAAATTAAGACAACTGAAGATACAAAGGAAAAGCTAGTTCAGAGGACTAATGGAGCACATCTACAGTGGCCTCCAGAGACCAGTACAACTAGATGGTGTCCAGCTACAACAGCTGACTACCTTGACAGGGATCACAACAGAAGATCTCAGAGAGATGTGGAGAAAAATGTAAAACAAAATGCTGACTCAAAAAGAAACATCTGACTTGCTGCCTGCTAGGCACTGGAGAAACCCTGACAGTGTGGCCACAAGATGCCTTTCAGCTCAGTGATGAAATAACTCCTGACATTCATACTTCATCAAAAATTGGACAGGCTCATAAGACAAAATGAAGCTAACAGGTACACCAGCCCAGGGACAAGGGATAAAAGGCAGGAGAGAGCAGGAAAGCTGGTAACAGGGAACCAAAGCTTGAGAAGGGAAAATGCTGACTTGTCATGGAATTGTTAACCAATGTGATAAAAAAATATGTGTACTAACTGTTTAATGAAAAACTAGTTTCTTTTGTAACCTTCATTGAAAATACACTAAAAAATATGTATATTTATGAGAGTTCCCATAATCCAAATTAATTACTTTCTTGGTAAAAATTAAAGTCTGAGATGGAACTAAGCAAGACAATGTTTGTGACTTTTGACATTACTTAGCATTTTTAGTTTGTTTCATCCTCATATTTTCAGGCACATCTATTGTCAAATTGGAAACCATGATAGTGTAGCAGTTCAGTACTGTGGCTGCTAACCAAAAGATCAGCAGTTCGAGTCCACCAGGCACTCTTTGGAAAATCTGTGGGTCAATTCTACTCTGTCCTGTAGGTTTGCTGTGTGCCATCATTGACTGAACAGCAATGGGTTTGGGTTCTTGGCATTGACAAATTAATTTCCTACAATTTTATAAATAATTAAATAGCAAAAACTGAGTTTGTTAAGCATCTTAATACAATTATGCCAATAACTAATTTGCCACTCGAAACAGGCGTGTTAGATGCACTCAACTGTTGGTATATTCTAATTTTGTTCTAACTAGAAGCTATATTTATGAAATCACCACTCTTGTGGTTGTTATCTTTAATCAGATGAATGATGGATAGCAACTTTTGGATGTGTTGAAATATTAAAACCGACTACCGTCGAGTTGAGTCCAACTCTCAGCGATCCTGTGAGTCAGAGTAGAACTGTCTCATAGAGTTTCCAAGGAGTGCCTGGAGGATTTGAGCTGCTGACCTTTTGGTTAGCAGATGTAGCAGTTAACCCACTTTACCAAGAGGGTTTCCTGTGTTGAGCTGTTAGTGGTGTCTTAATAATCTAGTGCTGCTGTAACAGAAACTACTGCAAGAGGATGGCTTTAACTTCACTTTACAGTGAAGCATGCTTCAAGTCCAAATTCAGGATGTCAGTTCCAGGGGAAAGCTTTCTCAGGTAGCCTTCTTCTCTTGGACTATAAGCTTCTTTGTGCAGGGACCCCCACCCCAGAGGACACACTCTCCTGCTGGCACTACTTCCTTATATGAGGTCCGCAACTCTTATATCCCAAGAGATTGTCTCAACCCAGTCCAATCTTATAGACTGAGTCCTGCCTCGCTAAGATAGCTGCTGCCCATTCTGCTTCAGTAACATCATAGAGTGAGTTTATAATGTGTGAGAAAAATCACACAATACCAGAAATCATGGTTAAGTCAAACTGATACACATTTTGGAGTGAACACAATTCAATTCAGAAAAAATATTCTTGAAAATTTAGCAAAATTATTCATTTTATTTATTGTTTAATAATCTTTATTCATAGCAATGTCAGTTGTATACTAAGTACATACTTATTCTATCACCTTTAATGAAATATTTGACCTTTAATTTGCAAGTAAATTTCAAGCTTTTCAGGTCAGACTGCTATCATATTAAGGATCCAAAGTATTTCAAAATGTATCATTACGCTGAAATTAAATGTTCTATTTTTCAGTGAATGCACTCAAAGGCTGAAGAAATGTTACATTATTTCCCTCTTAAAACCAATGTCTTATGAGACAGTTGACAGTGTTTCACTTCCTTTATTGACTATCTGAACATGTTAAGTGCTTTTTGTTTTAAAAGAGTAGCGGAATCTATATGCTATTGAATATTTAATAAAATACTGGGATATTGGCAATACGTTTGCTGTTCAAAAATATTTGATACAAAAATAATTGATAATTACAAATTGGCTTTGGATTGTGCTTTGTAATATCATGAAACTTTATTTTAACTAATATATATTTTTGTACAGAAAAAGAAATATTTGAACAAGAGAGCAGAGAAAGGCTAAGCTAGAAAACAAGCAATTAAGTATATATGAGACAAGTACATTTAAATTATAGTATCATGGTTTCTGCGAACATGTGGTGAGCAATGTTATAAACGTTTACTGCCATTTTTTAAAGCAAACCTCTACATCAACCCATTGTGTACCTGCCACTATCGAAAAACATGGTTGAAATGCAGTACTAAAATGCCATAATTTCTTATGATAGCAGTCCTCAGTCTTCTCTGTTTCAATACTACTATACTTTACACCCTTAAAACATATAAAGGACCCCAAAGGAGTTTTGCTTATACATGTATGTGGGGGTGTGTGTTTCACATATGTTTCATAAAAATAGTTGCCAGATGAAAAATAAACACAGAAAATAGAATTTATTAATTATATGAAATGAATTAACTATACATTAATTTCATAATCATAAATAGGTTACAAATAAAAATATACCTTACTAAAATAGAATATTTTTCAAATTTTGAAAAGTGTCATTGTTTTCTAATTTTATAATCTGTTTAATATCTGGTTTAATAGAAGATAGCTTTATTATCATATCTTCTTATTCATTCTACTGTAAATATTGTTTTGGGTGAATTATTTAAAGAAAATTCAGATTCTTCAAGTTATATAGTTGAAAAAGGGAAGAAAGTTTTAAAACCCTTTTCAAAAACAGAGGCTATTATTCTTTGATATTAACCAATACTGGCAAGTGTGAGTTCTTAAAGATTAGTGGCAAAGTGGGGTATAAAACCAAATCAACAAACTATTCATACCTGTTACATTAAAATCTGTTAATCTATCTTACATGTTGAATGGATTGTCTATGCATGAATGCTTTTGAAACATCAAACATTGCTTATTTTGAAAATATGTGTTCACTAAATTATGAGGCTATCCCAACCATCAAAGATTTTATTAAACAATATAAAAATAAATGTTACTGTTTCATCATTTTTATCAGAAGAGGCTTTAAAATTTGAAACACTGTCATGTTCCTAGCAGCTAATAAATCTTTTCTTAAAATCTAAGTTTTGCTTAAAAACTTGAATTTTTGTCTTTGACAATAAATATTGATATTAATTGCTTCTCTTGTAACTAAGACTCTGTTCTTCATTTTTGAGAAAACATCTGAAAAATACCTATGAATGAATCACTGTAGTTTGCCAGTGTTCCTTCAAGAAAAATAATTTTCTGGGAATAAAAGCAGCTAGTTTAGCTCACAACTCAAACAACCACACAAATGCTTTCAGTTCAAGGTCATCATCTTTCTGGGAACACATGCAAAGTGATTTTGTATTTTTTTCATTTTATCACTACAAAAAATATTCTTACATGAAACTTGAATTTATCCACTATATAAACATATACAGTAGATATATATAATATATATAGTAGGTATATATAATATATACATATATATCATATATAGTAGATATGTATAGTATATATCTGCATCTACTGTATGTATAGCATATATGTATATATGTATATTTATGTCTCATTGGTCTACCTATCTATGTAAGTGTGTGCCTACCAGTGAAGAATTCAGTAACTAGCAGTAATTCTAATGCCATCTTTAACTTATTCTGTTTTCTAATCCAAGGACAAGAACTAGCCCTTCATTTATTTAAATTCTTTTAAATATAACTTTGTATGTTTTGTATTTTAAAGTGTACATGTCCAACAGTCATTTTCTAAAATTTATTTCTTAGTATTTTATATTTTTGAGTGGCATTGGGATGCACTTCTAAAATTGCATTTTCTCTTTGTTGTAGTCAATAAAACTGCCGTTAATTTTTTATATTGACCTTTCATTCAGTATTTTGATGCTGGATTCTTTGGAATTTTTTAAATGTATAATCATATAATCTGTAAAATATAATATTTTAATTAGTTTTACTTATTTGTCCTGAACTTTATAGAAAAAATTTACTTTATTTTATTTTATATCACAGTGCAGCATCTGGGATCTCTAATAATATATTTAATGGAAATTTTAATAGCATGATATATTTTATCCTTGATTTCATGGGGAAAGCTGTCAATAAATCACATTAATAATGATATATATCCTCTCTTGGAAGAAGTACAACCAGAATGCTCCTTAGAAGAAAGGATAGCAGGACTAAAAGGTCTTTCAAGGAGAATGTCCTAGTTTTGACATCTTATGGTGGCCATAGCTGTGAAGCTGTAGCTGCCGTATTTATCATGTTTTGTTAATACTATTATTCACAAAGAGCCATGAAAAGTTACATGCTTCAACAATGTGTGATAGTTACTAAAGTTTATTATCAAATGAGTGTTGCATTCATCAAACATTGCATGCATTACATGAAATTTAGGATGCTTATAATTGTCCCACCGAGAGAACAAGCTGACATTTAATCAAAAAACTTGAAACAACTGAGTCTGTTGCCAATCTGACAACACCTGTGCACCAATGGACCTCCTGTTCCAATGACAACATCACTGTCAGTTGTCAGAGCATATGCAGGAATCCATCCTAATCAATTTCTTGCCACTGAGCACAAACCACGGGCCTAGTGTCAACCACAGTTGGATAGATTTTGCATCTGGACTTGAAAAGTTACCCTCACAAAATTGTTTTAACTCAAGAACTGAAGTCCAATGACCACAGACTGTACCATACATTTGCTGACTGGGCTCTGGAATAACTGGACACTGACTCTGCTTTTGGAGGAAAAGTCTTCAGCTATGAGGCCTATTTTTGGATGAACGATTTTGTTAACAAACAATACTGTCACATTCAGAGTGAGGAGAATCCAATGGAGATTCAAAAACATTCACTTCACCCCCCAAAAGTTGTCATTTGGTGTGGATTTGGGCCCAGCAGAATCACTGCCCTTATTTTTTCCAAGATGAATGAGGAGAGGCTGTGACTGTCCACGAAGATACAATGCTACCCTAGCTGATTATTTTGGGCCCTGTTTGGGAGGTGCCACAGTGGCCATTTGCCTGAAGTTCTCTTCCATGCATAATCTCATCAAATATACCTCAAAATAAGAAAGCCATTAAAGCTGTATCATTTACACAGCTTGTTTTATTTAAGCTCACATATAGGACCCTTATTGGAAGACCCTTTATGTCTCATATGCTTTGTACATGTTATCAAGAAAGATCAGTCCCTGGAGAAGGACATCACGCTTGGTAAAGTAGACAGGTCGAGAAAAGGAGGGAGACCCTGAGCAAGACCCACTGACACAGTGTCTACAATTGGCTCAAGCATGATAACAGTTGTGAGGGTGGCCCAGGACCACGCAGTAGAGTTGCTGTGAGTCACAACCGACGTGACAGCACTCACCGAAAACAACTAGGAATTTTGTTGCAATTTTTATTGCATAAATGAAGTTCTCTCTTCTTATTTTAATAATGTATGCATTTATTTATTACTGTAAATGAATTTTAAAGTGTATTATGTATCTTTTCAAAATCTATCCAAATGGTAGCATAAATTTTAGCTTTTTTGCCCTGTTCATGTAGTGAATTCACAGTCTGATTTTGTAAAGCTATTCAGTTCACAAATAAACCCTTGGTCATAATAGCTTGGTCAAATCCCTAATGTTTTATGTCTACAGACTTGTCTTCCAAATACTTAGGTAAGAATTTTTACAACTATATTCATGAGAACCTAGATCTTGAATAATCTTGTATGGTAAGAGTAATATCAGATTTTTAGTAAATCATATCATATTGGTCTCATGAAGCTAGTTAAGTGTTCCCTCTCTATCCTCTGGAAGAATTCATGTAAAATTGACAAAGTCTCTCTTAAATGTTTGCAATAATTAAACAGTGACACCATTAGGGAAAATATATAGTTATTTTTGGTACATTTTGCAAATTTAGTTGAGAAGGTATGTTTTCTTTTTTTTTGATGTGCATAATTTTCTTTTTTCAGTTAGATCAATTAGGATAAATGTTATTTTAAATGTTTTACACCCAGGTTAATGTATCATCTGTTTGTTTTATTAACTGTGAAGAAGTATTAAAACCTCCTACTCTGTTGATACATTTTTTCAATTTATCCTTTTAGTTCTGTGAAGTTTGCTAGTAATTCTCTACCCATCTATCTTCCCGTTTATCATCTATCTATATTTTAGTGTAATTGAAGTGTAATTGATATTCAACAAACTGCACTCTTTTAAAGTAAACAATTTGATACATTTTGACTTACCTATAAACCTTATCACCAAAGTCAAAATAGTGAACATATACCTCCCTTCTAGTTTTCTAATGCCCCTTAGCAGTCTCTTCTTCCTTTCCTGATTTTGCCTTTCTAGTTCCACAAGCAACAACTGATCAGCTTTCTCTCACTGTAAGCTGTGTTGTACAGACTAGAGCTTTATATAAAATGAATCTTAAAGAATATACTCTTTTGTAGAAATACAGTTTATAGTTCACTTAAGCAGTCTTAATTTTACTTATTGTAATCATCAATATATAATTTATTTCTTTGCTTGAATTCTATTTAATATTCAACAAAATATTTCAATATATAAATATTTTCAGTTCATAGCTTCAAACTTTCATAATTAAATTCCCATTAATGCAACTGCATTTTTCCACCAAAGAACACCTTGAAATACAGAATATGTACACATTACATGAAATATTTTACAGTTCATCTTTATAAACAATTATCAAATATGCATGAATAAAGCTTATAGCACTTAGAAACTTTTGAGTTTTTTTATTGTGATTAAGTGAAAGTTTACAATCCAAAACAGTTTGCTGTGTAAAACCGTGGGCACCTGCCTCTATCAACTCTACCTACTCTCTTCACTGTGGGACAGGCGCTCTCATCTCCTTCACTCTTTACTTCCAGGATCCACTCAACCAACACTTGTCCCCTCCTCTCCCTTCTAAAAAGAAACTATATATATATGTACTAAACCATAAAGCACACACACACCTGCATCACTCTGTGTCCCTGAGTCCAGTCTAATCTTTGTCTGAAGTGCTGGCTCGGTACTAGTTTCAGCTCTGAGCTAGCAGCATGCCCAGGAGCCCTGTTCTCAGAGGACCCTCCAGGTTGCTGGGCCATCAAGTCTGGTCTTTTAATAGAGTTCTTGATCTGCACACCCCTTTTTTCATTCTAAATAAGGGATTACACATTGTGATATCTGCCAGGGCTGTCTTTGCTGGTGACCAGGTACCATATAGTTCTTCTATTCGCTTGCTGATGTAGTTTCCCAACTGTATGAGTCTTTCTGTCTCCTGGAGTCATTTTTCCTCATGCCTTTGATGTTCCTGGTTTTCGTCTCCTCCAGATGGGTTGAGACCAACTGACGTTCCTTGGATGACAGCTGGCTGGCTTTTAAGACCACAGGTGACACTCACCGATACGGGATACAGAACAATCTCTTAGAAAAAGACTAATTATGCCAACTGACTTCCATGTCCCCTCAACCTATGGTCCCTAGTCCCTCATCCCTGTTACTCTGTCCTTTAAAATGTTGGGTTGTATTTAGAATATCTTTTATCTTATGATGTATTCTAGTAGTGCTGACTTGCTTTCTATTGCCTGCTGTCATTTGCTTCACCTAACTGAAATTCTGTTGACAATCTGATCCATGAATAACCCTCTCCCTAACTACTCATCCTTCTAGCCACCAAAGAATATTTTCTTCTTTCATAAGCCTTTTCTTAAGCCCTTATAACAGTGATCTCATACAGTATTTGTCTTTTTGAAGTTGACTGATTTTACTCACAATAATGTCTTTCAGTTGATTTTGGATTGTGAGATGTTTCATAAGATCATCATTGTTCTTTATAATTGCATAGTGTTCCATTGTATAGATGTACCATAGTTTGTTTATCCATTCATCTATTGATAGGCACCTATGTTGATTCCATGTTTTTACTATTGTGAACAAACAGTGCTGCCATACACCCTGGCGCTGATGTATCTGTATCTATCTGTGTGACAGCCTCATTTCTCTAGGATATATTCTAAGCAGTGAGATTGCCAGATCATATGATACTTCTATTTCTACCTTTAAAGAAAGTGCCACATTGCTTTCCAGAGAGTTTGTACTATTTTACATTCCCACCAGCAGGGTAGAAGAGTTCCAGTCTCTCCACAACCTTTCCAAAATTTGTTATTTTGTGGTTTTTGAATTAGTGCCAGCCTTGTTGGGGTGAGATGGTATCTCATTGTAGTTTTGATTTGGATTTCTTTAATGGCTAATGATTGTGAGCACTTCCTCAGGCGTGTTTTGGCTTCACTTACAATTTTGATAGTTAAGAAACAAAGGAAACATTTTAAAAAAATGGTATATTGTTTTATCTTGCCAACCACAAGGTCAGCAGTTCAAATCCACTAAGCACTCTTTGAATACTCTGGGGGTTAGTTCTAACCTGGCCCCAAGTGTCGCCATGAGTCGGATTCAACTTGATGACACTTGACTTGCCTTAAGTATTTCTACAGAATGATTTTCGTCTTGATAGCAAGATAAACTTTGTATTTTGCAGTTTCTTAAACAATTTTTATGGAAGCAATCCAACAATCTTTGAAGAAAATCTGAAAAGATTTCTTTAAAAATAGTGGTGATAGCAGCCCTGGGAAAGAAACCCTTGCACTCCATTTTTGGCATGGATTAGGTCACAAAATCACTATTTTGACTGAGAACATGTATACCTTTTATAATTGAGAAAATGTGAATACTTATCTTTAAGTTAGATATGGAACAGATTATTTCTCCAAAATTTTCCACATGGAGAGTTATCTATGGGTGTTTTGAGTGTCCTTTCTAGTCTGAAGTTTTGATGATAAGGTTGAAATTAACAATTAAAACAATTTAAAAACAGTGTTAGTTTATAAGGTAAAGCTGAGTCCGCACTACTACTAAGCCAAAAGATATCTCATAAGATCAGTTTGTTAAAGATATGAAGCCTAGAATAACATGTTTCAGTACTAAAACCACACCAATGCAAACCCATTGCTGTTTAGTTGATTCTGACTTAAAGCAACTCTGTTGTACAAAGCAGAGCTGCCCCATGGGGTTTCCAAAAAGTGGCTGGTAGATTCAAGCTGCTGACCTTTCGGTTAGCAGCTCAACTCTTCACTACTGCAACACCAGGATTGCTCTGCAACCTGAAGGGAATAAAAAGTTAAACTAACAAGAGACAATTGATGCACGAAATCAGGCTCTTAAAATAAAACAAAGTAAGGTAATGTTCACTGAAATCATGAGCTTTTTAAAGTGAGTAAACTGAACACTTTTGCAAAGTGTACTGAAAGTTTCTAAAGTGTCACAGGGAATGTCAGTCTATTGACAATCACTAAATTAATTTGTCTATTTTATACCTGGACCTGAGTTGTTCAATTAAATAATTTGAATGAATGAGCCAGCATGTGGTCAATAAAGAGGTATTGAAGGTTAGGCATGATACTTAGAGGAGTGGATTTCCTTGACACAATTTCCAATACCCATTAGAAATGTAGATTTGTTTAAGCAAGAGATGATGTTCGCTGTGGTAAATGGAGTAAGTGATGAAACTGTCAAAGGTTGAAGGAAACTGTGATTATAATAGATGTAATTATGCTATCCTAATGACTTTTCACAATGAATTTCTCCCTCTAGTGAGTGTATTTTAGAATAGTAGAATAAAAAATAAGTGCATACACATATAATTTACAGTACTTAATTTTGTGTATGCTAGGTGAAAGGAAACATGAACAGGAAGACTCAATGTTCTTGGACCTATAGGCAATACATAAAAATAATAAGTGTATCTTCAGTGTAAAACAAAACAAACAAAACTGTCTGCATGTATATGCATTATTTACACACACTATTATTCTGGTCCAGGTAACTCCACAAGACCCTGGTCTCACAGTGATTGAGAGCTTGGCTTAAGAGATTGGCTGCTAATAACAAGGTCAATAGTTTGAATTCACCAGCTGCTCTTTGAAAACCCTATAGGGCAATTTTGTTCTGTCCTATAGCATTGCTATGAGGTGAAATCAACTCAGTGGCTGTGGGTTTGGTTTGGTTTCCTTACCTACACAGAAGTAACTTTACGAAAGACTCTTCTTCTTAGGTAATTCTGCTTTGTAGCATTTCTCCAAAAGGTAGGTATGTACGTTTTAACTAGTGTCTATAGTTATACAGATATCCGACTCGACGGCACTTGGCTTTTAGGATTCTGTAGCCAGCAAAGGGAATGCATTGCCACATCCCTGAAATAGAATTATCTAGAAAGATAGCCTAAAAAATTGGAAAACAATCTTAATAGGAATTTGCCTGTTGTGGAGAGGAGCCTCTGTGACTCACTTCGTCCTGTAAGGTCTCATACGTTTAAGTTAAAAATGAATAAAATTGTTATGGTGCTTTCAGTATCAACTATCTTAAGGAAAATGTTTTATTTATTATAATTAATGTGAGTGAGTGCAAAAATTTTCAAATCTGCTTTGGAAACCCAACAGTAATTTAGATATTATTAACAAAATTTTATTTATTTAGATATGATTAACAAAATTTTATTTATTTTTTTATTAACAAAATTTTATGATTTTAGTATTAACAAAATGGTTAAGGAGAAATGATGAAGTTCAAAAAAGATCAAAATATTCTGTTGGCTAATTCTGTTACCTAAGTGTTAGTGAGTCTTTCCCCTATTTATTCAGCAATGAATTCATATTCTTTTTGATGCAACTGTTTTATTGTAAGATAATAAATGCTTGTTTCAGTGCATTTATTAGGCATTTCTGTAGATTCTAGGAGAGTGAATAAAATAAGTTGTCTAGTCTTGCTGAAGTTTATAAACAAGTCAATGGGTAAGTAATGAAACTTTAAATAGTTTTTAAGACAGTAGGAGTCACAAGACCAGGTAAGGAGATACAGAATTGTAGACGGCAGAGAATACTCTTTTAGGTAGGATGGTGAAGAAGATATTTCTTTGAGTTACACACTGGATATTTTTCTAGTGTGAGCAAAAGCAAAATAATGTGAAGATATCAGCCAGTTAGAAGATGAGATGATTAGCAGAATTTCAGGCAAAGGAAACAAAAATGGTAACGTCCCTAAATATGAAATGCCTTGGAATGCCTGACAAAGATCAAGAAGTTATGTGTAACTAAACTGAAATACTTATCAGGAAAAGTGGCTGAAGACTAGAAAAACTGGCAGGGATCAGATATCCTTCTGAGACCATTATAAGGGTCTTGAATTTTATTCCAAGATTTATGTGAAACTCTTAGAATGTTTTAAGCAGGGTAAAAATGTGATATTATTTATACCCTCAGAAGACCCTCATAGCCTTTGGATAATGAATAAGCGTAAGTGGATTCAAGAAGACTAACAAAGGTAGTCCTAAAATTCTTCATATGCCACCTGAAATAAATATTCCATTATGCAAGACAGCAAAGGAGACAATAGAATCTCACTTGAACAAAATTGAGGTTTACATTAGAGACAGCCGTGGTTCTGTGAGTAAATGAGAAACCTTTCTAGTGTAATTTCACAATAAAAATCTAATCAACTGGCTTTAATGAATAATTTGTACTGCATTCACTGGGGTATCTGTCTTTGGGCAGAGACTATATATACTTGTATATATTCATGTGTATATGTACACAGGTGTGTGTGTGTGTACCCATATACATGTATACGTGTGATATGTGTGTGTGCATGTGTGTGCTATGGATTGAATTGTGTCTCCCAAAAAATGTGTTGTAAATTCTAAACTCTAGACCTGTGTGGTTGGAAACTTGGTAGCATAGCGGTGAAGTGCTACATCTGCTAACCAGAAGGTTGGCAGTTTGAATTTGCCAGGCACTCCTTGGAAACTCTATGGAGCAGTTCTACTCTGTCCTATAGGGTAACTATGAGTTGGAATTGACTCAGTAGCACTGCATTTGGTTTTCTTGGTGATACCTGTGGTTATAATTCTACCTGGAAATTGCTTTTCTACGGTATGTATGTTAATGAAACAGTGTTACTGTAGGGTGTGCCTTAAGTCAGTCTCTCTTCAGATGTAAAAGAGATTAAACAAGCAGTGAGCAGACAAAAAGAGGGGAAGGGAGATGCTAGCTCTGGTGAAGATTACCGTGGAGCAGAAGCTCAAAAGGGCTTTCACCAGAGCTGATGGAGAAAGCCCTGCCCTAGAACTGGCATCCTGAATTTGGCTTGCCGGCTTCCTAAACCATGAGAAAATACATTTATTTGTTTAAGTCCTCTGTTAGTGGTATTTTTGTTATAGTAGCACTAGAAATCTAAGATAGTATTTGCAAGATAATCAATACTAATAGCCAATGTTATGTCAACTAGTTGTAATTTGCAGACTTGTCCCAATAAATATACTTTTGTAAAGCAAGTGATGGTGATGTTTGCTGCCATGGAAAGAGTTAACAAAAAGAACAAACGTCCCCATAGTCTTGTTCAATTCATTCTCAGTTCTATATCTTGGCTTTGGGTGATCTTATTGAAGGTACAAAACTGTTTATTCACAAGACTTTAAATCCATTCTTTCTTGGAATGGTAATAGTAAAAGCTGGAATTCAGGGAAAATATCAGTCAACAATGTTTTAATAATAAAAGAATACATGGATATAAAAATCATTATGTAATCAGTATATATGTATGTCTATAAAAAGAAGTAACATGTTATTATGATCCTGATAACATGTTTTAGGATGTAAAATATCTTATATTTCTGCACTACAATTATATGTTTATTGTTGTAGAAATAATAGAGCGGATAAAAATGGTCATAAGTCTGAACTTTACAAACAAAAACACCAGGACATAAGAAAATCAGTAGCAAATATATAAAAATAGAGGAGAAATCTTTCAATAACGAAAACTTCAAGTGTGTTATAGTTACACCTTTTCCACCACTGATAAACAGATTTTTTTAAAAAGCATCTGTTTATCAGTGGTGGAAAAGGTATAACTCTCATTTTCCTGAAATTCGTTTGAGAATGAGGCGATCACTACAGACCTAAGATAAGATTATACAATTTTTAAGTGGATCAGTAAGAGAAATAAGTAATGGCACAATTGAACAGTGAAAAACATCTTGTATAATTGAATGCAGATTCAAGTTTTCAGTGGAAATGGAACAGAGTGATACTATTACAACAGTTCCAAAAATAAGTAAATTTTCAAAGATAAGGATGTGATTTAGACACAAATCAAAACATCAATTTCTCCACAAAAGGAGACTGGAGAGACTTGTTCAATCATTACTAATAGGAATACATGGTAGAGACCGACTTTGACTGCCTTAGGAAGTCGACAATTAAGTCTGCTAACCTAATTGCTCTAAGTACTACATGTATTGCTGCATATCATTACAGTCACCTTCGAAGAACTCCCCTTGGGAAGCTATGCACTGAGGCCAGCACACAGTCCACCCTCCGAATCAATTTTGAAAGTCTTTCTGGAATGGCCATTGCATGTGGTGGCAAGGTGGCAAGTTCGCAAACTTAATTGTCTAGTTGTCTGTGAGGGAGTGTTCAAACAGTAAACACATAACTGTATTGAAACACCCTCCCTACTCACCTGAGCTGGCCTCCAGTGACTTTTTTCTTTACCTAAAGATTGAGGAAATATTGAAAGGAAGACATTTTCATGTCATTCAGGGCATCAAGGGTAATACAACAGCAGCTCTGATGCCCATAACAGAAGAAGAGCTCCAAAATTGATTTGAAAGGCGAACTAGAAATTGGCATTGGTGCATAGCTTCCCAAAAGGAGTACTTCAAAGGTAACCATAATGAAATTCAGCAGTGAGGTATGTGGCGCTTTTTCTAGGATGAGTTCATGAACTTAATTGGTGGGCCTTCCATGAGGAGAATTGTTTGCACCAGTAAACCTCAGTGTTCACCTCCGTTTAAGAGAAGATAAAGACAATTAGGTCTTGAAGCTATTATTATTATTATTTAGAAGACACTAGCATATGCTGCGGTAACAAGTGAACACACCATTTCCAAAGATTGCATAACAATTTCACTCAAGATACGTGTGCAGTAGAAAGAACTTTTTTTCTTAAGCACTGAGGGATCCAGCCTCACGGAGCCTCCATGTAGTTACAGCTGTGTTGTAGTTACATGCTATCTCCCACTTAAAGTAGTTGCAATAGTTTTTTTTTGGCTTTAACAAAGGAAAGTTTATTCTTTTTTTTTTTTAATTTAATATGATTGAGTGAAAATGTACACTCTCTTATAAATTTACATGCCCACCTATATGCAGCTTCCACTGCTCTACCTGTTCGGTGACAGCGCACTATTCCTCTCTGCTCCATACACATCTCATCCTCCCAACAGCCTCCTTTCCCCTCCTCCCCACCCACTCTCCTTCCTCCAGCCAGAGGTCAGCAGGATGATATCCTATAGATGTATAGAACCATAAAATGCATCTAGTATATGGTCACTCTGCATCACCAAGTCCAATCCATTCATGTCCAAAGAGTGGACATTCGTTATGATTTATGGGCAAGGGCAGCATCACGGTCCAGTGGTTTCGGGGTTCCCCTGAGAGTTGCAATAGTTTTAAATAATGGAGTTTCATAAATATTCACAAGTAATAAAAAAATGTATGAAAGCTTATCCAGATTTCTGATGTTCTCGTCAAGATCTTTAAGAGCGATGCAGAGTTCTAGTCTGATTCTCCTTGTCTTCTCTTTTCAAGCTGGAGAAGTAATTGGTTGGTAATTAAATTCTGTTTGTTTGTTTAAGGCATTTTGTTATGTAGGTATTCTTACACAGATACACGTAGAGTTCACTGACCTGAAGAATAAGAGACAGTGACTCCTGTCAAAATATTTATGAACTATTATGAATATTAAAGATTCTTCTCAATCACTATCAATTGCATAATGTTGTAGTTTTGCTATATTAGCAAGACACAAGGAATATGTAACTCACAGTTTGTTTGAAGTAATCAAAACAGATCCTTGACATGGTAAACAAATTTGCAAGATAATCAACATTAATATCCAATGTTAAATCAACCAATTATTACTTGTGGAGTTCTTGTGAGAAATATACTCTTGTAAAGCAAGTGAGAGTGATGCTTGCCTGCCGTTAAAAGAGTTAACACAGTAAAAACATGCCCATGATCTTAGTGAACTCTTACTTGGATCTGTGTCTTAGCTCCACGTTCCTTCATTGAACACACAAAAAACTTTATTCACTAGAATTTAATCCATCTCTTTCTTGGACTGGTATCAGGAAGAGTTGGAATTCAGAAGAAAAAATCAATTATTATTTTTTCTAATACATTTGTATGTACCATGTAAATATATTTAAAAGAAAAAATATACATGTATAAAGAAAAAATTAGTATGTCTGTGAATTAACCACCAGTTGTTCTCAAGCATAACTCATAAAGCTTACTGGAGTAATGACTGAAAAAATTATAAATTTCTAAGTTAAAATGTGCATCTCATCCAAGTATTTGAGTAGCTATGTACTTGAAAGATACATGCGATAGGCTGTGAGTGTTACATGTTACTCAGAAGTCCTTTGTGCTCATACCCTTTGCCTGTGTATCAACTTATTTACTGGTTGTTTTCCACCTTCAGAATACTTTCTCAGTTGTGCCTTATCTGAACAAAGCAAAGAAAATAAAATACACTCAGCATACATGGAAATCAAAAAAAATTCAAATGAGTTGCTGTCTAGTTGATTCCAGCTCATGTCAGCTTATGGGTGTCAGAGCAGACTTTTGCTCCATATAATTTTCAGAATCTATTTCCTTCAGAAACAGACTTTTCTTCAGAGTTGCCTCTGGGTAGACTTGAACAGCCAATTTTGGAGGGTATTAACTATTTAAAGCAAGTATATTAACTATTTAAACCACCCACAGACTTCTAATATACCTGAAGATGTCTAGATTTAGAGGAAAAAAATTACTCACCTTAGCCAAACATACATAATACTGATGAATGTCTCAGAACACCAACTTCCTTAACTTAAATGAGAAACAAAACTATCAAAATGATTGGATCACTCACATTTTCCTAGGGCTAAGATGGTAAAGACATATTTTGTTTTTTAATATTTCATAACAGCAATATAGCGTGTTCTAAACTGTAATGAAACTGTTCAGTGTGTTTTCATAAATTTGACTTGATGAAAATATTTTTGGAATTTTAAATGTCAGTGTTGAACATATAATCTAAAGATAAACTATAACCAATTACCCAAAATGGATATTAAATTGTAAATTTGGAGGGCGTTTTTTTGCTTCTTTGAAAATGAGTGTGGATGTGAGTACTAACAATAATATGTAATCATGTTATTTCTCTTGATAACTTTGCTTGTCATTTAAAATTGCTTCTTGCTCATTTTTTTCATAATAATTTAAAACCTATTTAGTGTTCATTTGATTCTTTCAACACAAAGTTAATAAGCTGAAGGATACATGTAGGAAACGCTGCTATATCTGTCCATATTTGGAGTAGTACAAAAAAAGACATGGATAAAGTTTTGAAGGAAGTTCTAATAAGCAAATACAATAAAAAAAAACAACGCTTCAAAGTCATAGTACAATTAAAATGAAAGAATGAGACATTATTGCAGATTTATTTCAAAACACATTATGATTTTAATTATGTTTGTAAAACGTCAGCGTGTATTTTCTTAAAATATTAGCATCATGTTCTAGACTATGTTAAACGGATTTTTAAGGTATTTACCCTCTACCTGTTACCCATACTGGAGAGATTTACTCCTGGCCCCCATCCCACGATGATACAGGGCTTAGAACATGGAACCTCAGCAGATGTGATGTGAGCATTTACCTTCCATGTGCTTGTGCAATTTTAGTTGGCTCAGTGATCTGTTGTGAGTAGAACACATAGAACTGCTGTCCTTCTAGACCGACCATCAGTTATACTCATGAAATAGAACACTTGTCCAGGAGAGGTGCTGGAAAAGGGGGATGAGACACACAGCGACAATGCGTGCTCAAACCGCAGCAGCCGGGGCCTAACTTGGCCTACACTGACCAGTTCGGAGTCAGTCTGTACTTCTGTATTCACGATATAAATGACTGTTTAAGAAACACAATTTTGGGGCATAGGGAAGAAATTTTGTTTGGTAACTGGTTAATAAATTACCTGATATATGTCATAATAGTTTGAATACTTCCTGAATAGACAATTCAGAGACAGAATGCTTAAAAAGCCTGAAAATAAAGAAAGGTAAAATATATATATATAAAAGGAAAACTGTCACACAGAAAGATGACTATATTTAACTTTTTATTGGACACTTCATTTTATTCTTTTAAACTGACGCATACATAAAGGCAAACTTACAGTCAAACACAAGATTGTTTAATAAACTTTATTTATACCATATGCATTTTATATTTTGCAACATAAAATCACCAACATTTTGCCAAGTAGGTAGCACAATACTCCAAAACAACGAGTATTGTAGGTGTGTGTTGAGTCAATTTTGACTCAGCAACCCATGTGCCAGAGTAAAACTATTCTGTAGGGTTTTCTAGGTTGTGAGCTTTAGGGGAGCAGGTCTCCTGGGTTTTTCTTTTTTTTTTTTTTTTTTCCTGCAGAACTGCTAGGTGGGTTTCAACCACGAGCTTTTATTTTAACAGCTGAGTAATACACTCACACATACATAAACACGCATACTTGCTGTTGTTGTTGTTAGTGTCATCCAGCAGATTCTGACTCGTGGTGACCCCATGTGTGCAGAGTAGAACTACCCTACAGGGGAAGCCTATGGGATTTTAAGGCTGAGACCTTTGCAAAGAATATTACCAAGTCTGTCTTCCAAGTTACTACTGGCTACTAGTCCAGCACTTTGTCATTTACGGTCCTGAGTCCTCTCTCTTTCTCTTCTGTGTATATATATAGAGAGAGAGTCCTGATAGTCCATTGGTTAAGAACTCAGCAGCAAACCCAAAGTTTTGCAGTTCATATCCACCAGCCCCTCCTTGGCAACCATATGAGGCAGTGCTATTCTGTCATATAGGGGTGCTGTGAGTCATCAGTTATAATTTACCAGTTTTTTTTTTAATGGTATATATGTATTATAGATAACTTCTTTAGAATGTTGAACAGCAAAGACATCACCTTGAAGACTAAGGTAAATGTGAGACCTAACGCATGATATTTTCAATTGTTTCATGTGCATGTGAAAGCTGTATGAATAATAAGGAAGACCAAAGAAGTATAGATTCCTTTGAATTATGGTGTCGACAAAGAAAATTGAATGCACCATCAACTTTCAGACGAATAAACAAATCTGTCTTGGAAGAAGTACAACCAGAATGTGCTTTAGAAGCAAGGCCAGTGAGACTGTTTCATTTACTTTGGGCATGTCATCAGGTGGCACAAGTCCCAGGAGAAGGACATTATCATAGATAGAATTATGTCACCCAAAATATGTGTGTATCAATTCAGCTGGGCCATGAGTCCCACCATTGTGTGATTGTCCACCATCTGATGAGATTTTCTTAACTGTTGAAAATTCTATCATTCTGATTCAGTGAGATGGATTATCAGCAGCTACACTGATGAAGTCTACAAGATTGGATAGTGTCTTAAGCCATTCTCTTTTGAGATATAAAAGAGAGACATGAGCAGGGAGTCACAGGGACCCGACCTCATACAACAAGAACGCAGTGCCAAGAACAGAGTGCTTCCACTGGCACTGAGCTTCCTGCGCTGAGACGCTCCCAGACTGAGGGAAGACGGACACATCTCTAGAGCCTTCCTCCATAGCTGATGGAGAGCAAAGGCCTTCTCCTAGAGCTGATGCCCTGTGTTTAGATTTGTAACCTACCAGATGGTGAGAGAATAGATTTCTCTTTGTTAAAGCCATCGACTTTTGGTATTTTTGTTACAGCAGCACTAGATGACCAAGACGACATCATGCTTAGTAAAGCAGGGGTCAGCAAAAATGAGGAAGACCCTCAGTAAGACGCACTGACGCAGTAGCTACAACAACGGGCTTAAAAACCGCAAGGTTTGTGGGATGACATGGGACCATGCAGTTTTTTTCTTCCCATCTTTTGTTCTGTTATATATAGGATCACTGTGAATCAGATGGCACCTAATAATGTATATATATATGGGATCTAACAATTAAGTTTGCAAAGAATCATTCTAAGTGCTACATAACTCACTGCTGAATATCACTATGGTCACCTTTAAAGTACACCACTTGGGAAGCTTTTTATTGATGCCAGTGCCTAGTCTACCCTTCAAATCAATTTTGGAATTCTTTCTGGAATGGCTATTGTGCATGGTAGCATGGTGGCAAGTCCGCAAACTTAATTGTATAGTTGTCTGTGAGGGAGTTTTTAGCCAGTAAGCAAACAACTATATTGGAACACCCTCCCTACTCAGCTGATCTGGCCCACAGTGACTTTTCTTTACTTGAAGATAAGGAAAATATTGAAAGGACAACATTTTGATGACTTTCAAGACATCAAGGGTAATATGATGAAGCTCTGCTGACCATTCCAGAAAGAGAGTTCCAAAGGTGCTTTGAGGTGTGGACTAGGTGCTGGCGTTGGTGTACAGCTTCCCAAGGTGGGGGGGTTAGTTTGAAGATGACCATAGTGATATTCAGCAATGAGGTATGTACCACTTTTTCTAGGATGAGTGGATGAACTTAATTAGTAGTCTTCATATATACATGTATGTATATATATATGTATGTGTGTATATGTATGTATGTGTATGTATATACGTATATATACACACACATCCCCAAAACAGACAGTTCCACTGAGTCGATGCTGACTCACAGTGACCCTATAGGACAGAATAGAACTGTTCCATAAAGTTTCCTAGGGGTGCCTGGCAGATTTCAACTGCTGACCTTTTGGTTAGCAGACATAACACTTAACCAGTAGGCCACCAAGATTTCCATATATATATATGTGGAATATATGTACAAATATATATGTATGTGTATATACACATGTGTTTTTCTTGAGCGCCTACTATGTATCAGAAACACTGGCATTATAGTGGTTAAGTGCTGCAACTGTCAACCAAAAGGCTGACAGTTTGAATATGCCCACTGTTCTTTGGAAGCTCTGTGGGCCACTTCTACTCTGTTCTATAACGTCATTATGGTTCAGAATGGACTTGATGGCAATGGGTTGGTTTTTAGCTTTTTGTTATGCATCTCATATGATTCTGTCATGTTCTTAACCGTGAAAAAAAACAGTCATTATTTTCAAATATTTCACATTCTATTGGAAAATACGAATAAGTAAATATGTAACATAATGATGTGGAGTTATAAATGCTATTATTTCTATAAAGAGATTAAGGAATAAGAAAACCAGAGGCTGACTGTGAAAAGGGGATGCTTGTTATATAGAATGGTCGTGATAGCTCTCTCTATTAAGTTGGCGTTTGGTAGACACAAGGAGAAAATGAAGTAGTAATAAAAATTGATTTACATTAGGAGGCTGTGGTGGCACAGTGGTTAGGTGCTTTTTCTGCTAACTAGGACCTCAGCAGTTTGACTTCGCCAGGTGCTCCTTGGAAACTCTATGGGGTAGGTCTATTCTGTCTCGTCATGTCGTTATGAGTTAAATGGACTTGATAGCACTGGGTTTGCTTTTTGGGGGGAGTGTAATTTACATTTTTAAAAAGAGAGAGATTAAGTTGTAGAATTCAGAAGATTAGTTAAAAGCATACAACATTCAACGAATGTATGAAAAACACAAAACAAATTTCTCAGGATCATAAAAATATTTTTGTACAGTATATTGAAAATAAACATGTCAGATCACATTGAAAATCACAGAGTAAAGAGAAAAAAAACTAAAATAGTAAGTGAGGGAAAAAAGCAAGCCAAATCATAAGAATGAGATTCAGTTTGATATCAGACTTCTCTGAAATAATAATTTATGGTAAAAAAACTAAGTGTAGGTACCCAATCCAAGTATTAATTAAGGGTAAAGATCAAATTAATTCATTTAAAGTCATACAAAATTGACTAATATATCAATGTCATAAACCTTTTCTCAGGAAATCCTTGGAAAATAAACTTCAACAAAATTAGGGAGCAGTCCAATGGTGTTGAACCATTATGCTGACTTCTGAAGAAAGCATCTCTAAATGTCTGTAATTTTAGCTTCTGAGAGCAGAACTAGGGGTGGAAATGAGAGATGCAAGAAACTATGGATTTTATTATATGCTTCTCAAGGCCATTCAGCTTCTAATTACATGCACATGTACTACTTAGAAAACCAAAATCTTCAAACTGGACCGATAAGCAGCATCATGATAAATGGAGAAAAGATTGAGGTTGTCAAGAATTTCATTTTCCTGTGACCCACAGTCAACACCTTTGAAAGCTGCAGTCAAGAAATGAAAAGACGTTCCACTGGAAATGTGGTACAAAAGACCTACTTAAAGTTTTGAACAGCAAAGATGTCACCTTGAGGACCAAAGTGAGCCTGAGACAACTATGGTATATTCAACTGCATCATATGCACCTGAAATCCAGTTGATAGATATGGAAGACAATAAAAGAACTGACAACTTTGAACTGTGGTGTTGGAGCAGATTACTACCAAAAGAATGAACAATCTCTTTCCCAATGAAGTGTGATCAGAATGCTCCTTAGGAGTAAAGACAGTGAGAACATCTTACATACTTTAGACATGTCGTCAGGAGGGATCAGTGCCTGGAGAAGGACATCATACTTGGTAAACTAGCAGACCAGCAAAAAGTAGAAAGACCCTCAACAAAATGGACTGACACAATGGCTGCAAAAATGAGCCCTAACATAGGAACAACTGCCAAAAATACAAATAGATCTGTTCTCGAAGAAGTACAAGAGTGCTCCTTGATAGCAAAGATGCCAAGACTGTGTCTTGTATACTTTGGATGCATCAGGAAAGATCAGGCCCTGTAGAAGGACATCATGCTTGGTAGAGTGGAGGGTAGGCAAAAAAGAGGAAGATCCTTGATGAGATGGATTGACACAGTTTCCGCAACAATGGGATTAAGCATAAAAACAGTTGTGGACATGATACAAGACCGGGCAGCGTTTCGTTCCGTTGTTTATGGAGTCCCTATGAGTTGGAATTGACTTGTTGGCACCTAGCAACAACAACAACATAGGAATGATTGTGGGCACATTGCAGGATAGGACAACCCTTAATTCTGTTGTACATAGGGTTGCTATGAGTCAAAATGGTATCTAATAAAAACGCAGACTACTCTGATTTTACTAGCTAATTGAAAATAGAAACAATTCACACAAAGATAACTTTAAAATGTGAAAGAGGTGTACTCTAGAGTCAATAGGATAAGTTATTAATTATAATACAGCAGAGAAAGACAAGGTGATTATCCAATGACTGACTGATATAAAATGGTGATGATGATAATATGAATAATAACAGCAGAATCTTTACCAAAATAGCATTTTTCTGTTTATTCTGAAACTTTGTTGAATTAAACTCTATGTTTTATCCTCAGAAAGCAAAAACTCTGTTTAGTTTAAGAAATGAGTTCTAGTCTCCAGAGAATGGGCACAATCATGCTGCCTTGTCTATACGAATTAAGTTTTCTAATGACCAGTATATTTATTGATATCTGTCATCAGCCAGCTCTGGTGGTACTGTCTCAAACACATCTTGGGATGTTCATTCCTTTCAACTTTCTTAGGTGCTTAGAAATTACAATATTGCTAATCTATGACATACATAAATAAAAAATAACAATCCAGAAGTAGACAATAGAATAACAATTCACCAAGCTTCACTAAATGCTAAAAACTCAGATACATGGATTGTTAGCCATCTTTCTGCTTTTTCACAGTAAACTCAGATATGACAGGTAATAATTTTTTGCTAGAAATGTGTAAGATTGTTTGGTGTGATTACTTCAATGCTATCACTCTCATTTATCTATTTAAATCTGTTTCATCTAAGTTTAGACTACTGATGCAATTATTTATTTGCTTTCACTATTGCTATAAATCCTTTGTATTAAAGCTTATATTTTTCTCCTCAAAGCATTTTAGAACTTAATTTATAGAACTTTTTATTTAGTTATACCTGGAAATGCAGTCAAGTATTGCCTAAATATGCTTAAAACCGTGTTGAAAGCTTTTTGGTTTCTTAGGCATTGGCTTTAATATAGCGATTCAAGTTTGATTAGCACACTGTTAGCCTTAAGAATCATCCATATCCTTTTGCTCAAGGTAATTAAAACTAATCAAGATTTTCCTTTTCATGATCTTGTGATATAAAATATACTGAAGTCTTGAGACTCTCTTATGAGGGAAGCTCTCGTAAATATAATTTCTTCCCCCTTGAAGTTATTTTAGGAATAACTCATAGCCATTTTGATTAACAAAAAAATCAGTCATGGGTTTAAGTTCTGGTTTACTCTAGGCAAATATGAGCATATTACAGGAATAAATTCCTTACATGCTGATAATTTATATGTATTTAAAGATTTTTATATGAAATGTGGAGACCTGATACAGATGTCATGGGTTGAATTGTGTGCCCCCCAAAATATGTGTAGCCATGTGGCTGGGACATGATTCTCAGTATCTTGTGACTGTCTTCCATTTTGTGGTTTCCCTAAACTGCAGGTTAAAGGATTAGGGTGGGGCTGTAAATTCCTGCATAGGATTACTTCCCTGCTCTGATGTAGGGGGAGTTTCCCTGGAGTATGGCTTGCCCCACCCTTAATCCTTTCAGCCTGCAAGAGATAAAAGGAAAGAGAAACAAGGAGAATTGGGAACCTTGCATCATCAAGAAATTTGCACTGGGAGAAGAGCGCGTCCTTGAGACCTGAGGTTCCTGTGCCACGATGCTCCCTGGACAAAGACTGATGCAATACTGGACTTGCCTCCTGAGCCGACAAGGGGAAAGCCTTTCCCTGGAGCGGACACCCTGAATATGAACTTTCAACCTACCGGACTGTGTAAGAATAAACCTTCCTTTGTTAAAACCATCCGCTTTGTGGTATTTCTGTTAGAGCAGCCCTAGCTGACTAAAACAAGTGGTTAAGAGCTAGATTGCTGACCGAAACGTCTGTAGTTCGAATCCATCATTTGCTCATTAGAAACTAAATAGGGCGGTTCTACTCTGTCCTATAAGGTAGCTATGAGTAAGAATCAACCCGAGGGCAACATGTTTCATTTCTTCTTTTGTTTGTTTTATTGTTTTGTATCAAATGTAAATCTTTGTTCATCCCAATTATATTGTTCCAATGAAATTTTGATTTCAGGAAGCCTGGTTAGATACTGTGCAATTTAGGATATAGGAAAGTTTAAGTCTATTCCTAGTAATTAAAAACAACTGAACAGACCCTGGTGTTTGAGAAGACAACAGAACATTTATTTTAGAAAAAGAAAACTGCATATATTTATTATATACATTTATATACACGTGAGTCAGATCCGACTTGATGGCATTTGGCTTTGGCACGTATGTAGGCATATATATGTCTCTATATGTATATGCAGGAAACCCTGTTGGTGTAGTGATTAAGTGCTACGTGTGCTAACCCAAATGTCGGCAGTTCAAATCCACCAGATGCTCCTTGGAAACTCTATGGGATGGAGTTCTACTCTGTCTATAGAGTTGCTATGAGTCAGACTTGAGTTGAAAACAGTGGTTATATGTATATCTATACACATAAAACCAAAAAAAGTCCTGAGCTATGGAGTATATACATGGAGTATTAGTGGTAAAGTAGGAAACCCTGGTGATGTGGTGGTCGAGAGCTACGGCCACTAACCAAAAGATTGGCAATTGCAATCCATCAAGCACTTCTTGGAAACTCTATGGGGCAGTTCTGCTCTGCCCTGTAGGGTCACTGTGAGTCAGAATCCACTCAGCAGCAATGGGATTTTGTAGTGATGTTAAGAGCTACAGGTGCTAACCAAAAGGTTGGCTTGGGATTCAATTAAAAAGAAAAACAGAAAAAGTGTTTTGTGCTTTTTGGTGATAACTATAGCAACTCCTCTTGGGTAATCAGCATTAGATATTTCACAAAACAGCTGTCATCTAATTACAAAAAAATGAAAATATTTTGGGAGATTTTGCTTTGAAATGAAACCTCCATGTACAAATAAATGTGTGGGATTTTTTATTTTTTAAACCCCAAATCCTTCAGTCACATTTCTTACCTAGTTTTATATATAAAGAGGTCAAAAAATAAGGAACATATACAGTGTAAGTGACAGAATAAAACAGAAAAATGTATACATTCTTTTTTGGGAAAAAAATGACAAGATTTGGAAATGAATGAATAATGCTACTTTTCACATGGTGCTCACTGGTTTCATTTATGTTTAGCTCTTTAAGCTAGCAAGTAACAGTGAATGTTATAATCTACTTGAAAATGAAACACTTATTTTTGTTTATTTTTAAATTCGTTATGCCTACAATATCTTAATATCTTTCATGAAATGTTGGAAGACTTTTGAAAATTTCATTTCAAGGCAGTGGATTAATATTTTATTCTATAATAAAACACAAGAATCATTAGCAAGTTAGACACGGACAAGGCACATATGGTACACAAAATAGGGCATGTGTAGAGTCTGCAAGTGCAAACCATGTTATGTGGAAACAGTTATTACTTGTAAAATGTTAAGCTTATAGGATATGAAGACTTCAATTATCCTATTATATATATTAATATCCATCTACCTATCATAGAACAAGATAGTTTCTTGGGAATGGAGATAAAGTGACCTCTGAGCACTGCTTTGGCTGTGTCCCATAGGTTCTGGTTGGATGGGTTTTTGTTGTCATTTTATTCCATAAATTTATTTATTTCATCCTTGATTTCTTCTATAACCCATGGCTTTTGGAGCAAGGTGTTTCTCAGTTTCCATAAGTTCAGATTTCTAGCTATGATTTTTCTGCTATTGATTTTGACTTTTATGGCTTTATAGTCTGAGAAGATACTTTACAATCATTCAGTAGTTTGGATTTTGTTGAGATTTGCTTTATGGCCTAACAGATGGTCTATTCTGGAAAATGTTCCATGTGTGTTGGAGAAGAAGGTGTGCTTATCTGGTGATGGATAAAAAGTTATGGAGGTGTTGATGAGGTCTAGTTGGTTAATTGTTGCAATAAGATATTCTGTATCTTTACTAAGCTTTTTTTTTCTGGATGATCTGTCCATTACTGAAAGTGGAGTGTTGAAGTCTCCCACTACTATTGTGGAGTGATCTAGATTATTTTCCAGTGTAGTCAGTGTTTGTTCAATGTATTTAAATGCTGTAGTATTGGGTGCATAAATATTTAATATTGTTAAGTCCTGCTTGTATATTGAAACTTTCAGCAATAAATAATGACCATCCTTGTCCACAATGGTGGCTTTTACATTAAAATCTATTTTATCTTAGATTGATATTGCCACTCCTGCTCTTCTTTGTACATGGTTGGTTGGATATATATTATTCCATCCCTTAACTTTCAGTTTGTTCATATATTTAAAGATATCACTTGGTGTCTCTTTACTGGAGCCTTCAATCCTTTTACATTCAGTGAATTATTGATAGATATGTGTTTAGTGCTGTCATTTTGATGTGTTTGTGTTGGTGATTTCTATGTTGTTCTTAATATTCTGTTCTGGGTCATCCTTTATGGATTGACTTTTCGTCTGTTTAAGTGTTGGTTTTGTGGTTGTTGAGACTCCTGTATTATGTTTCTTGTTTTAAAATGTTGCATTGTTATTGTGCTTTGTGGCAACCTCTGTGGTCCTCCTTAATATCCTAAGTTTAAACCCAATTTTAATTTCTGCGTATTTTTTAACTTCCTCTCCATCTGAAAGGACTATAACTTCTGCAGTATAACCCTCTTTTTAGTGTAATGGTGTCATAGTTTTTGTGGTATAATCAGTGGTTCACTTAATATTGTAGTTTTGAGTTTTACAACTTCTCTAACTCAGTAGATTTCTGGATGCCAGGTCCTGCATTGCCTCTTTAAATATAGACTTAATGATTTTGTTCTTCTAAGCAAAGAGCTTCATTCAGTATTTCTTGTAGTTTGGGTTTGGTTTTTTCAAAGTCTCTAAGCTTCTGATTGTCTGCAAATGTCTTAATTTCATCTTTGTATTTGAGAGACAGTTTTGCAGGATATGTAATTTTTGGCTGGAGGTGTTTTCTCCTTCAAGGCTTTGAATGTGTCATCCCACTGCTTCCTTGCCAATATTATGTCTGCCGAGAAGTCAGACAAAAGCCTACAAAGTTTCCCCCTGAATGTTAGCTTGCTTTGAGCCTTCCTGCCTTTAAGAGAATCTGTTTGTGTGTCATTTTATTAAGCCTAATTATAATATGTCTTGGTGTCTTTCTCTTGGATCTAGTTTTTGTGGCATTCAATGCTCATCTTGGATGCCTATGTTCT
This sequence comes from Heterohyrax brucei, assembly GCA_028571685.1. Taxonomy (NCBI): domain Eukaryota; kingdom Metazoa; phylum Chordata; class Mammalia; order Hyracoidea; family Procaviidae; genus Heterohyrax; species Heterohyrax brucei. The sequence goes on along the minus strand of CM053142.1, from coordinate 122,371,899 downwards.
CTTTTTTCATAATTTCAGTGAAGCTTTCTGTCAGCAACTCAACAACAATACTCTCTGTGTTTTCAGCTATCCTTCCCTGTTCAGGAACTCCAACTAATCATAAATTATTCCTCTTAATAGAGTCTCACATGTTTCATAATGCTTCTTCATGTTTTTTATTTTTTACCCCGATTTATCCTCATAAATGCTGATGTCAATTGCACTATCTTCAAGGTCACTAAGTCTGACTTCTATGTCCTGAATTCTGCTTTTTTGGGTATGGAATGAATTGTCAAATTGTGCAATTTTGTTATTGATCTACCAGATTTCAGATCTTTGATGTCCTATCAGTTCAAATAGCTTGCTTAATTTTTTTATTTTGCTCTGCTGCATTTTGTTTAATCTCTAGGAGCATTCCCTACATACTTTTTTTGCACTCAACATCTGATAGTTTCAGGAAGTCTTCTTCATCTGGAAAGTTTTTTGATTCTTTGGGAGTTTCCCAGAGCCACAGTGGGATGTTTCTTTAAATGGTTAGAGATGGACTGTTGCCTTCAGGGCATCTAGAGCCTGTTTAGTTTCTCTGGTGTTGCCTCAACAGAAGCTGAGATGTTATTCTGAGAGGTGAGTTGAGTACTAGCTGCCTCTGTATGTTATAGTGACTGGCCCTACTGGACTTTCTGGGGTTACAGGCTCTACTTCCTATCTGGCAAACATGGCACCCTACTTATGGAATCAATGGGGAGCCATCAACTGACTCTATGACATGGGTTAGTAAAGCCTGGAAGAGATGTCACCAGGTTGCTCAGCAGTTATTTTTCTAGGTAGTCTTATTATTTTAAAAATTTAGGAACTATCCTACAGCTCCCAGAATCTGTCAGACCATCATGTGTGTCAGGCCTCGCCTTCTGGCTGATGACTGAAGCACCTCTTCAGCTGTCTTAGACGTTATGATGTAGTTCAAGTAGGGAGGGTATACAGCCTTGCTGCATCCTCACCCGTACCCATAAGGTAACACTAAACACAGCCTTTCTGCCGTAAAAGTGATCTCTGGAGTGGCACTGCTTCTCAGCTTGGGAATTAGCCCATGCTGAGGCCTCTGGCCTCAGCTGACCAAGATTGTATCCCAGCCAAGCTGCCTTACTCCTTCAAAATAGCAGAATCTATGATGGACCTCAGGAAAGAGAGGGTGGGAGGCAGTGCCCTCAGTCAAGGGCTGGGTTCTCCAAATGTGGCTATCCCATGTACTGTATCTCTACTGTGCTTCAGCACTGTAGTTCAGCATATTTGCTGTCTCATGCCATCCCCTACCTGCCTGATAAGAACATAAAAAAGAAAAAAGTGTTAGTACCTGCAGTCTGCCCAAGTGGTGATACAGCAGGAATGGGGCTCAGTATGTTCTGTCTTGTCAGAGAGAGGTAGTTTCCCGCTTAGTGGCATGTAGTCCAATCTGACAACCTTGTGGCATACCCTAGGGCTCCCTGGGTGTCCAGAGCGTTCCATTTAATTATCAGTCCAGACCTTAATTTTCAAAGGGAATGGAAAGTGTCTATTCTGGCATCCTAGCTCCACCCTCCATTTTCTCTGGAATGAAATTGATTTGTTATATTAAAATAGATTATATTCTTATACAGGAAAATAAATCCCAGTTTTTGTTCAGATATTGGGCCTACTTTTGATGCATGTGAACTATAGAGTTTAAATTTGACTGAAATTTTGATAGAATGAAGGCTAGTTATTTTTACACCACCAGGAAGCAAATCATTCAGCCTCTCTGTTTTTAGGATTCTTTGGTCTACTTTTTCCTTTGCAAACCTCTCCCTCTAGTGCTTCTCTGCAAGTGTCCTCATGCTCTTCTGACATTTTGCACAGACTTCCTATTTATTTCTCAGATTCACCAAAGTTTGTTTTCTATGCCTGAATCCTGTTCATGCACTATACAAAACTCTGTAGCAATCTTTTTGTTTTACTGCTTCCTTGAAAACCATGTCCTACAAGCAAACTCATGGTAATTATCAAAGTGTTTTCAAAAGCGAATGCCAAGTGCACACAAGATAAATTAAGCATGCTTTAAAGGACAGAAGTGGTTACATTAAAATATGTGTGCATTTACTTTATAATTAATAGACAGTTTTAGAGAACATCTTTAAGTTCACAGAATAATCAAGCAGGTAGTAGGTACAAATAATTCTATTAATCCACTCCACCATCTAACACTCACATTGAATTTTCCCTTATTATGAATACTTTGAATTAATGTGGTCTATTTGTCACAATTAATAAACTGATTTTAGTACGTTATTTTTAACTATGTAATCTGTAGTTGATGTTAGCATTACTTTTGGTGTTGTGCCATTCTATGGGTTTTACAAATGCATAATGTCAAATGTCCATCAAAAAGTTTTACAAAACATGATTTTCATATCTTTAAAAATCTACTGTGCTTCACCTGTCTGGAAAGCCTGATGGAGTAGTGGTTAAGTGCTACATCTGCTAACCAAAAGGTCGGCAGTTCAAATTTGCCACGTGCTCCTTAGAAACTCTACCGGGCAGTTCTACTCTGTCTTACAGGGCTGCTGTGAGTCAGAATTGACTCAATGGCAGTGGGTTTGCTTTTCATGTATCTATATGTTTCCATTATACAGTAGATACAATATGTAATCTTTTGGACTGGCTTCTATTACATAGCAATATATATTTAGGGTTCCTCTCTATCTTTGTATGGATTGATGATAGCATCTTTTCTTTTAATCACTGTATAATACTGAATCACTGTATGATATTGAATTGTATGGATATCCCACAGTTTATCCATCTGGGCATTAAAAGGCTTTTCAGTTCTTTTTGAGGGGGGTGGGTAGGGAGCTGGCTGCTATAAACATTCATGTGTAGGTGTTCGTGGACCTTTTTTAACTCAACTGGGTAATCCGACTCAATGGCACTTGGCTTTTTTGGAGGGTAAATATTTCAGCTCACAATTGCTGAGTTGTATAGTATGACCACGTTTAGTAACTAAGAATCTGTCAGACTGTCCTGCAAAGTGGTTATACCATTTTGCAACCCCACCAGTCATGAGCGAGTATTTCTGTTACTTCAAATCAGTGGCAGAATTTGGTGCTGTTGTTTGCATTTCAGCCATTTTGATAGCTGTGCAGTGTGCTTTGGTGGTGCAAACAGTTAACATGGTGTTAAACAAAAGGTCGCAGGTTTGAGGTCACCAAGAGGCACCCTGGAAAAAGACCTGAGGATACATTTCCCAAAAATCTGCTCTTGAAAACTTGAGTATAGTTCTACTCCAACACAGATGGAATCTCCATGAGTCAGAATCGTTCCAACTGTGACGTATTCATAGGTGTGCTGTGACTCCTTACTGTTGGTTGAACTTGAAATACCCTGATACTGTTTATCTTTGAACATCTTTTTCTGTGTTTCTTTACAACTGTATATTTTCTTTGGTAAGGTATCTGTTTAGATCTTTTTCCTATTTTATAATTGGATTGTTTATTTTCTTATTGGATACAAGTCCTTTAGCATATATTCTCCTCATAGTTCTATAACTACCTATTGTGTGTGTTTTGCAAATATTTTCTCCCAGTCTGCAGCTCATTATTTCATTCTCTAAACAATTGCTTTGAAAGAGTACAAGTTTTAATTTCCAGGTAGTTCAATTTTATTACAGTGTTCTTTTATAGATCATGCTTTTGGTTTTGTATCTAAAATATCAAAAGAGAAAAAGAGAGAGATAAGTATGAACTAGCGCTGAATAGTAAACAAATAATTCAATGTCCATGGCCCCAAATTTATGTGAAAGAGACGTAGTTATAGGTTGTTTGATTACATGGTATATGTAAAAATGCAGTGGGGCACTACAGTTCTTTACAGAATCAAATCAAATCAACATGAAAAACTCAAATCAACAAACCAAAAAAAAAAAAAATCTAAATGAACATTAAACTCATAAATTACATAATTACTCTCTTTGTTTCATTGTCTAAGTTCTCTATACATGAAATAGCCTCAATTCCCTCATATTTTTTAGACTGAACTATAAGAGATCATATTTTGTACAGGTCTAAAAAGGTTGACTACTGGAAATTCATTTTGGAGCAACATAACTGAATGTAATTATCATGACTGTAGTTTTTGAAGAGTAATTTTGGCAACCACTTTATGACATAGCATTTTATTTAAAAGGTGATGCCAGGCAATTAATTTTGTGAATTCATCCTAAAAAAAAAACAAAAATGCTACATACCTCATTGCTGAATATCATTACAGATACTTTCAAAGTACTCCTCTTGGAAAGCTATGCACCAACTTCAGTGCCTAGCTCACCCTTCAAAGCAATTTTGGAACTCTTTTTTTTTCTGGAATGGCCATCAGAGCTATCAATGTATTACACTTGATGTCCTGAATGTCATTAAAATGTCTTCCTTTCAATATTTCCTTTTCAGGAAATACTGAAGTCATTGGTGGCCAGATCAGGCCACCAGATTAGGGAGGGTGTTCCAAAACAGTCATTTGTATACTGGCTAAAAACTCCCTCACAGATAACTACACAACTAAGCTTGTGAACTTGTCACTGTGCCATCATGTGCAATGGCCATTCCATAAGAGTTCCAAAACTGCTTTGAAGGGTACACTAGGTGCTACCATCAGTGCACAGCTTCCCAAGGAGAGTACTTCAAAGGTGACTGTAGTTATATTCAACAACGTAGCATGCAGCACTTAAAACAATTAAGTTCACATCAGATGTCATGTAATAGTAGTTTTTATACATAATAATTACACAGCATTAGTTAGAGTGCAAAGGTATTGGTGTTACAATTTTGTAAAAGGGAATCAACATAAATAAGTCACCTACTTTCCCAGTTTATCCTATTGCCTGCTCCCCCTGTTTATCCTCATGTATTGAGAAGATTGTTACCCAATTAACATTTGATACTCCACAGATGAACAGAGCAGATGCATGTTGAGCTGAATTTAGCATATAAATATGCATTTCAATTATTTGTCTCTTACCAATTTTTGCATTTGTAAATTATGGTCTTTTTCAATTACCATACACAACAGATGTTGAAGAGTTAGTTGAAAGTGATATTTCTTTTAATATAAACTTCTATGTCAAGTGATCTTACACTACAACAGCTTATTTGCTCTTTCCCACATTTATTTGGTGCATTAAAATATGTTGGAATAAATGGGCATTTCATCCACATTTGCCAAGTTGTGAGGCTGACTTTAACAGGATGTCACTGTAGTGTACTCATCCTATCTAAAGGAAGAGAGAATGATGGATTCTGCAAGCCTGGTATGAAATCACACTCTGCAAAATGACAAGATTCAGCATGATAAAAAAAATTCAATTTCTAGCCTTGCTTTTCTTTATGTCAAGGAAGATCTTACGTATCCATGAATTTAATCATAATGTGATTTTAACGAAAATGAGATATAAAACTAATGGCCTGTTGAAATACTTTAGTTTCCTGTTACATGTTTCATTATGCTTATAAATAAATGAATACACACACACACAGGCACAGACACACACATACACACACACACACACACACACACAGAGGGATAATATTCAGTGGAGTTTTGACTTTCAGGTGCCAGTTAATTTAACTAATGTGCAAACCAAAAAAATTATGCATATATGATTGTATTTGTGAATATGTGTTTGTATATTTTCTCCAAACAATCTGATCATAATATTGCATATTAAATTACACTGAGTGAAATTCCTCCGATTTAAAAATTTGTTCAACTTCATCCATTATGCATCTATAACAAGCCCTCAATTATTTGCATTTTGGATGACTGTCATTTATACGGTTATTAGCAAGATAAAATCAATTTTACAGGAAAAAAGTCATTAAATAATTTAAAAACACTCAAGATAATGCCATCGTTTTACACTTTCACCAGTCTAGATTTCTATTACATTAATATAAACCACAAAACCAAACCCATTGCCACTGAATCAATTTCAAGTTACAGTGACATATGGAGGCTAAAAATGTTGCTGTCTGGAATCACGAAAATAATTTAATCTAGATTCTCCTAGCATTAATCATTTAAGCACAGTCATACACATTTTTACAAATTATCAGATTTGTCCCAAGTCAAGAGAAGAACAATATGAGACCACTAAATACATCTGATAGAAGTACCATCCTTGAAATATGTATTCCCACCTGAAAATTTATCTGTCAATCCTTTAGATAGATGCCTGTTGTGACTTTTGCAAGGAGCTGGATTCAGGGATGGTACATATAGGACACAGCTTTATGCATTACGCTTTTCAACACACAGTGTCAGGTTTCTGTTTCTTACCCTGGAATAACATCATAAATATAGTAGTTTTTCAATCACTTTTGGCTTTAAGTTGCATGTTGTTTTGCTAATAATGACCCATTTAGTTAATATGAAAATTCACAGTCCAAGCAAATGAAATATGTCATTTCATATCTAGGTATACCTACTCCTTACTCTTGCCCCCTCATCCTCACCTCCAATCTGATGTGATTCAGACGCTCCAGTGGGAGTGGAGTTCCTGTACGTCTTTTTCTGCTAGTTTGTTTGTTTGTTTGTTTGTTTTCCCCCACCTTACCTTGTTTCAAAGCATGGGAGTAAAGATTGGAGATAAAGAAGCAAACACCCGTTTTTACTGTGTGGTTCTATTTGTATTTCTGAAAGTGTATTGCCCAGACTAAGATGTCATCATTTAGGTAACTTGTAGGGCAATGAGCTGGAGCCCCACTGACACAGTGGTTAACAGCTTACCACTAACGGAAACATTGGCAGTTTGTATTTACCAACTGCTGCTTTTGAATCCTACGGGGCAGGTCTACTCTGTCTTGTAAGGTCGCCATGAGTCAGAATTGACACAACGGCAAGAGATTTATTTATTTATTTTCCATGTATGAGTTATTCATTGGCTGTGCTGGAACCTCTGGGTCATCCAGCTTTCCAGCTCTATCTATATACATCCTGGCATATATGTTTGAACCACCTTAGCTCTTGCCCTCCCCCCTTGCCACACACTCTGCAGCCTCTTGATATAAGGGTTAGTGCATCTCAATAGACCACCATGATTGTGTCTCTAATAAGATGGCTAAAGCCCATCATCTTTTATGGATATATACATGACCCACAAGAGACTCATGCTTTCTTGATGTGAGAGTTACAGGGTGTATGGGCGTTTGTAAAGTTTGTCTCTCTTTTATTGTGTCCATCACAGGAAGTTTCAGCTGGAATTCTTCCAGAAATAAGCAGAAACCAGTCCTTCTGTTGTTACATGACTTCCAGTTTCAGGAAAGAGATAGTTACTTTTCCAAACACCTTTATAATTTCTTGCCTGGTGCACTGACATGGAAGTACAATTTTTATGTTGATCATTGAGCAAATATCTAGCAAGAAAGTAGCATACCAGTTTCCTCTTGGTGAATTCCAACCAACTTGGCTTAAAGTAGGTTACAAAATCTCTGGGGAAAAAAGAAGAGATGTACAATGATAACCAACTAGGCTAATAGCTCACAAATTCTTCTCTTTTTCTGATTCCCTCTCTTAAGGCAGACTAGAGATGAGCAATCAGGAATACACTGACTAATAAATATTGTTTTTATTTTTTATATGTCTTAGATAAATGAGACTAGTATTTTTATTTATGAAGATTTTTATCATAATTATTCTAAAGCACTGAAGACAAAGTTTAAAACCTCCAATAAGTTGCTCAGGTTTATGCTCCTGTTAATGTTGTGTCTGTCTCCCTAGTTTTCTTTTCTCCACCCAAACGTTATACTTGCAGTGTAAAATATATTCTTCAGTGGAATTTTAATATAAATAAAATGTGTTAAAATATTTGATTGATCAATATTGTTTTCCACTTTTTGTATTTACTAGGGAGTAACATATGTTTTAAATACTTGTGATAGCAAAACCCTTTATGTTAATCATTCCAAACCTGAAAGAGTTTTCACTGACTTTTAAATTTAAACATAGTTGATTATTCCATGATTCTGGAAAATGAGAATCCACTAGGTGATCACTTGTTTCTACTTGACTGGAATTTAGGGTAAATAGAGTGTTTGACTTGTGCAAATAATATATGACTGCTAACTGCAAGGTTAGAAGGTCTAGTCTACCCGTAGGCATCTCAGAAGAAAGGCCTGGAAATCTCCGTCTCAAGTACCAGCCAGTGAAACCCTTATGGATCCCATTTCTACTTTAACACATGTGGGTTAACCATGAGTTGACGTGTATTATATTTTTACTCAAATAACGCATGTCCTCTATGTTGCCAATCACTCCCTCCAACTATGAGGTATTCTCATAAGCACTGTTTATGTCAAGCTTTTATTTTCTTTTACATGTTCTTGTAAAAAAGCAAATTAGCATTACATGCTTCCTAAAATATCTCAAGGGGGAGACTGTAGTTGACAAACAAATGCAGAAGGCGAGCATTATTTGCCTAAACATACAGTAGACAGCAGTGTATATAATTGTTAGGCCACATTGTATATCTACACATATACCCATTTAAATTTATCTCTTAGAAATCGTATTTACATCAAAGATAGAAAAAAATTTAAGTAACAACAGGATGCTAACTCATTATTTTTTCACAAATTGAAATATTTTTAAATAAACTAGTATTTAAATACTACAAGAGCATTTTGTAAATGGCTTACCTTATATGGAAGTTTTAACTCTCCAGTTTACTCTAGTTTTCTTCATTTGTTTCATAGAAAGAAAAATCTATGCAAAGATATTTGACATTTATCAGTTTGTCATCTGTGTGAATAAATACATAATATTTATGCAAGTTGTGTGTAGATGTATGTGTGTGCATGTAAAATAAATATGTCCATAAAGGAAGCACACAGCATATGTTGGCTCAAAATTATTTAATATCATGTATCATTTCACCTCAGGCTATTGACTTTCAATAACGTGTGTGAATCCAATGCACAAAATGCAGCTTGCAAGGTATGTCTCTTTTTTATAGACTTCTTCAGAATGAGAATATATGACATGAAGACCCTTATCTAGCAATGTCATAAATATAATTAGAGAAGTCCAAACCTACAGTCATTTATCTTCATAAGTAGAATATGTTTTAAATATTTTTTGTTCCCTGAAATTTAAAAACCGAAAATAAAAAAAAACAACAAAACAATCTCCAGAAAATTACGATAATGACATTAAGAAAAATATGTATAATTTAAATATTTTAATAAACTGATATAAAATTGCACATTTGACTTAAATTATTAGTAGAACTATGTTGAATATCATTATTAATAAAATTAATTTACAAATTGTTCTCAGGATGACAATGTCTAATTTAATTTGAAAATAATCCCATAGGGCATACAGTTTTCCTTCTCATGAAGAATACTGCAGGCCTAGTAATTGCTTCGAGTGATGTTGACAGTAAATAAGGAAAAACCAAGATGAACTGATGCCTCTGAATTGTGTTGTTGGTGAAAAATAGTGTATCATGGGCTGTCAGAGGCCACAATGCTCGTTAGAAGTGAGGATGGTGAGGCTTTGTCTCATGTACTTTGGATATGGTATCAAGAGGGACTAGTTCATGGAGAAGGACATCATTGTTGGTAGAGAGTCAGTGAAAAAGAAAAAGACCTTTAGTAACAGACTGACACAGCAACAGGAACAATGACTCATATGTAGCAACAAATCTGAGGATGACACATAACCAAGCAGTGTTTTGTTCTGTTGTGCAGAGTCACTATCCATCAGAACCAAATTTACAACACTTGACAAAAAAACAGTGTTGACCTGCATCATAGACTGTATAAACACATGATAGACATTTGCAATATATTTAATTACATATTACAAATGCTGCCTCCAAGTTCTGCAGCAGAAAACAAAACTTTTTAGTGGTATATGACTTTTAAAATAAACAAGAAAAGAGTGATAATGAAAAAACACAGATCAATAAAAAGGCAGTCTTGAAGATTTCTGGGATTGTTTCTAAATGTGAATATGGATAATGGTTAGCAACTGGATATATAAATATTCACTCAGTGACACCATTTTTATTTCTGTGATGTTGTTGCTTCATCCTGTAGAGTTAGTTTTGACTCCTAGTGAACCTATGTACAACAGAACAAAACACCGCCCAGTCCTGCACTATGCCCACAATTGTTTTTATGCTTAAGTCCACTGTTGCAGCTGCCGTGTCAGTCCATCTAATTGAAGATCTTCCTCTTTTTCACTGACCCTCCACTTTACCAAGCATGATGACCTCTTCTAGGGACTGATCCCTCCTGATAACATAAACAAAATATGTAAGATGTAGTCTCACCATCTTTGCTACCAAGGAATGTTCTTGTACTTCTTCTGAAACAGATGTAGTTGTTCTTTTGGTAGTCTATGGCACATTCAATATTCTTCTCTGACACCACAATTCAAAGGCATCAACTCTTCTGCCTTCTTTAGTCATTCTTCAGCTCTGGCATGCATGTGATGCTATTGAACGTATCATGGCACATCTTAGCCTTCAAAGTAAAATCTTTACTTTTCAACACTTTAAAGAGATCCTTTGTGGCAGATTTTCCACTGCAATTCATCTTTTGATTTCTTATCTGCTTCTTGCATGTGTGTTGATTTGTAGACCCAAATAAAATGAAATCCTACACAGCCACAAACCTTTCTCCATTTTATCATGATGTTGCTTACTGGTCCAGTTGTGAGAATTTTCTTTTCTTTTCTTTTTGATGTTGAGGGCCAGTCCATACTAAAGGCTGTGACCTTGTGTTATCTGCATAATGCAGGTTTTCAATGAGTCTTCCTTCAATCCTGATGCCTCCTTCTTCTTTACATATTTCAGCTTCTTTGATTATTTACTCAAATAACAGATTGAAGAGGTAAGGTGAAAGGATACAACTCTGACTCACAGCTTTCCAGAGTTTCAACCAGGCAGTATCCCCTTGTTCTATTTGCAAGACAGCCTCTGAATCCATGTGCCAGATTCCTCATGAGCACAACGAAGTGTTCTGGAATTTCCTCTGTCTGCAATGCAAGCCTCAAGTTGTGATAGTGAAGGATTCTACAGCAAAATAAATAAATAAATAAATAAATAGCTCAAAAAGCTTCAAAAGAAGACGTAAGTAATACAGAGTCATTATACCAGAAAGAACTGGTGGATGTTCAACCGTTTTAAGCAGTAGAGTCTGATCAGGAACCGATGATACTGAAGAAAGAAGTCCAGGCAACGTTGAAGGAATTGACAGAACATCAACTGAGCTGTTAAAACAAATGGATGGAGTGCTGGAAGTGCTTACTTGTCTATGCCAAGAATATTTGAAGACAGCTACCTGGTTGATTCCCTTTATGAGATCTATGTTATGCATATTCCCAAGAAGCATAAAGGTGATCCAAATGAATATTGAAATTATCAAACAATATTATTAATATTACATGAAAGTAAAATTTTGCTCAAGACAGTTCAAAAGTGACTACAGCAGTATATGACAGAGAACTGCCAAAAATTCAAGTAGGATTCAGAAGACCACATGGAACCAGGGATATCATTTTTATTTCTATAGATAAAAGATACTATGTCTTGTAAAAAATCTCTTATTTTATTTCTTGTACCTCTGATAAAAAATACCATTGTGTCAACCTGGGACACAGTTAACAAATGGAGTGAAGAATTGATGAAGGGTTGTATCTAGGATGAAGAGGCTGAACTTGTATGAAAAACAGGAGAAATGTAAAATCAAGGCTATTAGTCATAAAGATGAAGGCAACCCAGACTCAAGGATTAAGAAAAAACAGTGCAAGCCTTACAAAGTGTGCCTGAAACATAGAAATAGCAGAAGTATATAACTTTAATACATAGGTAATATTCTTTATAATTGAAGTAAATGGCTGATTTAATGTAGATTGAAATAAATAAAAATTGCATTTTTATATTAAAAATAAAATAAGAATCAATTTGGCCATAGACTATAAGGAAAGAAATGATTGGAGAGAAAACCTAAGTGATAGTTGTTGTCAGGTACGGTCAAGTTGGTTCCAACTCATAGTGACCCCACTTACAACAGAATGAAACACTGCCCAGTCCTGCACCATGCCCACAATCATTTAAACTTTTGAGCCCATCATTGCGGCCACTGTGTCAATCCATCTTTTTCAAGGACTTTTTCGATGGCCCTCTGTTTTACCAAGAATGATGTCTTCCTTCAGGGACTGATCCCTTCTGACAACAGATCCAAAGTATGTGAGACACAGTCTCACCATTCTTGATACTCAGGAGCACTCTCTTTGTCTTTATTCCAGGATGGATCTGTTTTTTGTTTTGTTTTGTTTGCTTGTTTTGGAAGTCTATGGTATATTCAGTGTTTTCCAATATCACAATTCAAAGGTGTCAATTCTTCTGTCTTCCTTAGTCATTGTCCAGCTTTTGCGTGACTATGATGTAGTTGAAAATACCATGGCTTGGGTCAGGGACATCTTAGTCTTCATGGTGACATCTTTGCAATACTTTAAAGAGGTCGTGGACAGCACATTACTCCATGCAATGTATCTTTTGAGTTTTTGATGCTGCTTCGGTGGGTGTAGATTGTGGAACCAAGTTAAACATTTTAAGTATCATACCAAAGAATGTGAAATGTTGTGGTAAGTAGTGGTGAGCTGTTAGAAATTAGAAGAGTTTTAGGAAGATAGAGAATACACAGGTTAATATGAGTAATATGAATTTCAGTGTCAAACTACCCAGCTTAAAACTGAGTTTTGTCACTACCTGTGTGGTCTTGGGCAAGATAATTAACTTTTTTGTGCCTTGGATTCCTATTCTGTAACATAAGAATAATAACTATACTTACCTCATAGCGCAGTGATAAGAATTAGACACACTAAGTTTGTAAAGATTTTAAACACAAGTACAGTAAGTATTTTGTATTTAGTAAATAAAAGATAAAAACAAATAAAATAGCCATAGTTTTTGTGGCTTTGGAAAATGGTGAACAGTTCGGGATCTCTGCTTTCCAAACTTATGTGAATCAACATAGAGCATCTTCTCTCCAGTTTTCAGTTTGGTGGGGAATCAACTATCAGGTAACTCATGTGTTTGTGCTGATTTCTAGCTTAGTCATATTGACTTAAAAGTTGGCAGTTACAACCTTCCTAGCAACTCCATTCATCTTCCGTCAAGATTACAACCAAGAAAATCCTGTAGAGCAGATCTATTCTGTAGCACATCGGGTTTCCAGAATTTTGAATCAACTCATCTACAATGGGTATACATACGTTGATAAAATAGAGAGTTTCCTTCTATTTCTAGTCTCCTGAAAAATTTTAATCATATAGAGATGTTAAATTTTATTAAATATTTGTGTCATCTCTATGGGTATGATTAGATTTTTTTCTATCAATATAAATGACATTGATTATCAGTGTATCAATTACTTATCAATTACTGTAATACATAAACTTCCTTTACTTGTCTTGCATTATTTTAAAATTGGTTCTGTTAATATTATCTTTGAGATTTGGGGTAATTTTGTTTATTAAAGGGATCATTCCTTCGTTCCTTCATTCCTTCCTTCTTTTGTCATTCGTTGGCTTCATGAAGGTTTTCTAACTTCAGAATAAGTATTTGAAAGTATTTGTATTTATTTATTTTTATTTCTCCCTCTTTAAAACACATTAATTATCTGATTGTTTTCTAAAAGTCTGAGTTATCCTAGCATTTATAATCTATATCCTCCTTTAATGAGAGTATTCTTTAAGTTATTGCTTTTACCACTTGCTAGGAAATGCAAGCTGCTCAATATATTTTAACTACACTTGAGTCTCTTTTAGTTTTTGTGATTTTTAAGTGTACTTTGATCATATGTCGAGCCTCAAAACACATTATTCTTTTTGTCTTAATCAGTTTATTTTCTGCGTATTTATATCCATACTTTTCCTTTCTACTGATGTTTATCCCTTCTAGGCTACAAATTATTTTCTTTCAGCACTGAAAATGTGATATTCTTTCATTTCAGTTTACAGTATTTGCTCTGAAGCATTAGTTTCTAGTGTTCCTTGGAAGGTAACATCTGTTCCACCTTCAAATGTATTATGATTATTTCCCAGTGTTTCAAATAAACAAATGATCTGAGTAGAATTTTGACTGTATGTGATTATGGTGGTTACCTACAAGAGCCTCTCTTATCTTTAGGATTTTACTTTTTAAACTTATTTCTGTACTTGACTTGGTGGCTCTATAATGCTGTCATGGTTTCTGTTGGCACAGAGATTAAAAGCTGGTCTGCTAACCAAAAGGTCAACAGTTCAAATCCACGAGCCATTCCTTGGAAACCTTATGAGACAGGTCTATGCTGTCCTATAGGGTCACTATGACTTGGAATTGACTCGTCAACAGCAGGCTTAGTTTTTTTATTTAATGCTGCCACGCAATAGTTACATGTATTTACAAATTATATTGATTATTTTCTTTCGTAGAGTTACTTTCATAGCAACATTTGACAAATGATATTAGCTAATTCCTATAAAGTATTCCCTTACAAAAAATAATACTAGGGACATGCTATGTGTGTTCCTTTCCCTGTTATACTGTTTACTTACTACTTAGCACCTTCTGTCTACATTTTCGGGGCTATATAAGTAGTGTCATTAAAAAGTCAATCAATTCTTTGATAAAGGTTTGCTCAATTTTTAAATTCTTAATAACAGCCTATGAATTAATGACGGGCTCTACATGTATGAACTTTTTGTTCTTTTTTTCCTTATATTTTGCAGTTTTTTCTGAAATTAAACATGTTTCGTTAATATCTTATTGAATATTAATATTAATATTAAATTACAATTAATCAAACCAAAAAACCAAACTCATTCACATCGACTCAATTCTGATGCACAGCAACCCTATGGATAGAGTTGAGCTGCCCCCACAGAGTTTCTGAGGTTTCCAGTTCAAATCCCTGGTGGATTTGAAGCTGCTGACCTCTTGGTTAGCAGATATAGTATTTAATAACTATGTTGCCAGGGTTTCCATAATTAGACAACAGGAGTCTCATTTTAAGGTTAGATCAAAGAATTTATCAGAAAGGTAAATTGGAACGGTTTTTAATAATATTAGATGTTAGTTTGTAGTCCTTTCTGTAATATTCAATTATTTTTTAAATCACTGAATGCAAACTTCAAAAACAAAATAGGTTTATTGGCCCTCTACTCACATTTTAATATAAAATTATGATTAATTTTCAATTTAGAGATGTATTTAGTTGTATAACACATGGCCAAATGGTTTTGACTATATTGTTACATAACCCCCAAAAAACATTGCCATTGAGTTCATTCTGACTGATAGTGACCCTCCAGGACAGAGTAAACCTACTCCCTAGAATTTCCAAGACACACCTAGTGGATTCAAACTGCCAACCTTCTAGTTAGCAGATACAACACTAAACCACTATGCCACTAGGTTTCCATATTATTATATAGTTTAATTAAATATCAGACAAAAATGTAAGCCAGAAAGGAAAATTAACTCTCATGCGTAAAGTATAGAATAAAAACCTAAAACAAGATAAAAATGTATTTTAAAGGAATACACACACACACACAAATTCTCTTTATATATTCACACAAGCTAACTTGTTCATTTCAGTAAGTCAGTAGTGAAGATAAGGTAATATAATACAAAAGATTTTGTTAATATGCAAACACAATTCATAGTGACCTAATTTTCCCCTTCAAATGTGAAATGCTTTTAAGAAATTCAGTTGAATATCAAAGAGACAAAAATATCTATAAGAGATCTCTAGGGTTTGAATGATGAGATTCAATCAAATGAGCCAAGGGATACATAAAATATTTTCATTTTAACAGTTGTCGCATTTACCACTTGCACTTCCCCAAGATCCTATTTAATTCCCTTTGAATGAGACTCAGAAGCATGTACAATGCCAGCTTCATAAAACTTCTTATTTATACTATGCAACTAATATAGAATATGTTTAATAATAACACATTATGAATTGATCAATGATTTTTTAATATTATTCTTGGTGGCCATTTGTTAAGCACAATTCTAATAAAAAACTTTCTCATGTGAATTTTCTTAGACATGAGAGGCATAACTGCTTTTTAAATTGAAGATGACTTACTCAGGGATATCATAGTCTGGTTTAGGCTTTCCTGAAATAATGGAGTAGTGAGTGGTAGATCAGCTCAGACTGAAAGAAGGCAGAAACATTTCTGTGGTTTGCACAGCTAACTTCATCTTAGAAAAAACAAAAGGCGGGGGGGGGAACGTGCTGTGAATGATTCTTCATAAAGTTATGAGAGCTTCTCTGTTGAAGAATGAGCCTAAAACGCTTGCTTAAAAGAACACAATAATCAAGGCAGACATTTTTACTAGTTAAACTAAACTATTTGGCTTTAAGAAGACTTTTGGTGCTATTTTTAAGGTTTAAATTTTACAGATTATCTCTGAGCTGTAGTTTCAAGGGACATCATCCAGTCTTCATGGTTCTAGGAAATTTAGAGCTTATGAAAATTTGAAATCCTGTTCTGTATTTCCAACTTTTGTTCAGGATTTCTCAGCAGAATCCCTGAAAAACTTGTTCACTGACAGTCGCCAGGCAGCACCCAGTTCCTCTGGTCTCATAGCAGTTGCTAATAGAGATAATTAGTCACATAGTCTGTATCCCCTACCTACCCCTGATTATTTTCCTGTGTTACTCTGCTGCAAATAGAGACCAATTATTGTGCCTTGGTTGGCTGTTTACAAGTTTTTAAGACCCAAGGCATTATGCAACAAGCTAGGAGGTAGAACAGAAGCACTTATAATGTTATTAAGCCAATTAAATGGGATGTTTCATGAAATCCTAAATCTCCAAACAAAGGAACCATATCCCATTAGGTGTTCGTGCATGAGCAACTACTGTTTTTGCTTTGTTGTAATTTTGTAAACATATGTATCATATAACTTAAGCTTTTTTAATAGCAACCTCTGTAGGGAAGGGGAACAACTTGGAAAAGAAGGCGAGAATGGTTTTACAACTCAAAGAACATAGTCAGTGTCATTGAATTGTAAATGTATAAGATGTTGAACTAGAGTATGTTTTACTGTGTATATTCTGAACAACAAAAATAAATAAAATATTCTTACTTATAATTAGACCAAGATTTTGGTTGCATAAAAAAGATGCAGTTGATTCCTTCTGTTACTATGTCACTAAATGGAAGACTAGAATATTCCACTGATACTATTAAAAGCTTCTCCTTTCATGTTTCCTGCAATATAAGAACATTCCTCCCAAGACTTCAGCAAACAAAATTTATAAAAGAAAAGAAAAATTCTAAGTAAAACTCATGCCCCCAAACTATAGAAGGGCAAAATAACCTATACTTTTAAATCTAGTGTATTTCCAGAGATGATAAAGATTGGAAAACAGGTGGTCACAAAAGTGTATCAGACTTCTGACTTGTAGCTAGTCTACGTCTCTTTCATCTTCATCCTCGCTAGTTTTGGCTTCCATTGCCTCAATTCTGCTCCTTTAACTTTCTGTAGAGTTGTCTAATTCTGTAATTTTATTATTGAATCTTCTGAATTTCTCCATGCTGTTTCCTTATGCTTTCTTGCAACCTGTTTAATACGTCATTATGCTATGCTGTATTTTACCTGATCTCTTTAAGAGTTCTAAATATTAATCTTTTGTAATTTACCTCTGAAATTCCAAGAAGTTCTCTTCATCTGGAAAATTTCTCAATTCTTTGTGTTGGCAAGCCATCGTATTCTGCCTCTTTATGTTATGTGGTGTTGATTGTTGTCCCCAAGCCATCAGTAAGTTGTTGTACTTAGTTATTTTGTTTTGAAATGCAAAATAGGATAACTGTGTAATCTACTTTGATTATTGGTGCCACTGAGACTCTAATGTGCTGTCACCAGATGCTTAGAGCTGCTACTAGGCAGGTGAGCCCAGGCATTCATTTACATTTCTTGTCATATTCACCTCAGGTGCCCAGGCAGTTGGTCACTAAGTGTGTTGTGCAACCTGACCCTTATTGTCCTAGAAGGACTGGTTCAATTGATATCTGGCTGCATAGGGTGAGAAAGGCCGGGGTCTGATAGCCATCTGTGTCTGTGATAAAGGTATGTCTCCTTAAGCTTGAGCCTAGCCAAAGGAACTGTTTCTGATTTGAATTCCCAAATTAGGGAAACCAGGTTATTTTATTTATTTACTTACCCACTTGTCCATCTGTCTGTCTATCTGTCTATCTACCTATCATCCCCCTTGTTTCCTGTTCTAGGATGATGTCTTAGGGCATTCACTAAGGAGTCTTACTTGCAGCCCAGGTAATGATGTCAGACTCCATACAGAGAAGGGGTGGCAGCACTGGAAAAGGAAAGAGAGGTTTACAATGAAGGAAAGATTTAGATCCTCAAGCAGTACATAAGATAGAATTCCTTTTTTTATTTTTTTATTTAATATGGCTGAGTGAAAATGTACATTCCTGTATAAATTTACATGCCCACCTGTATGTGGCTTCTACTGCTCTCCCTGTTTTTGACGATCAAATGCCGTTTTTCACTGATTCTGGAGGCATGAATAGGCTCTCTGCTGATTGGTCTCTCCTACTGAGGAAAAAGGCTTCTGAAATACGCTGCTCCACTTACTGAGTTTACCACCACCAATCTGCTGGTGGGCCACTGATTCCCATCAGGTCAGGTGTGGCCAGTCCTAGGTACACGTGGATCTATCTCTTTCTTGTTGCTTAATTTAGTTTCTCAACTTTCCCTTTTATATTCAGGGTTCATAGACTATTGTACATAATTGTTTCATTTGTTTTGGGGGGACTTTAGAGGGATCACAGGAAACATGCAACTATTCTGTCTTTTTAGCCATGCCTCCTATCTAGTTTATCTTTTAATTTCAAAAAATTACAATGGTAACATTGATAAATACAGAGTTTGCAGAGATGTAAAGATAATTTTTAACTACTTTTGAATATTATTGAATAAATATCCTCTGACAACATCTCCTTTGGACTTCACACTGTGGTCAGCATAATTTTACAGTACTTACTTAACAGAAGAAAAGAAATGACATGTCCAAGATCATATAACTTATAAGTGAGACTACTAGATCTAGAAGGTATTTATTCTGACTCTAAAATCATAGCACTTCATTGCCTCTCTGCTGTAATTTCTACCTTAAATGGTTTTAAAGTTTGTACACTTCTCATTATTTCAAGAAAAACGTAGAACTTCAGTACTATTTTCAGCAAAAGCTTTTGAGCTAAACAAGTTATTTACTGCTCCAGAATCCTGTCTCCAGAGACACGATTCACTGCAGCGTGCCCCAGTTTGTGGGCGGGCATCAGCTACTCCTTGGGAAAATACACACAGCAGTCTATTCTCTTTGAGACTACTATGGAATCAACTCAATGGAAATGGGCTTGGTTTTGTGTATATGTGACCCTCATACCTGTAACATGTTTTCTCATTTTCAAAATGGATAATTGAAACTTGACATAAGTAATGCCATATAATACACTAAATAATCAATTTTTTTTTTTTACTGCACAAACTACACTGGCCTCTTTCCAGAAAAATGCAGAACCCTCAGAGCTTCTGTGGTCTTAGTCTCCCTCCTCTCCGTTGCCTTCTTGAGGAATGACCTTCAGCCTGGGAGACAGCAGCTAGGAAGGCTGCCTGGTGTTTTTTGTATCTAGAACTTTCTTTCTTCTTATCACAGTCAGAATGGACTTTGCAGCTATTTTCACTAGCTGGGGAGTTTTCATATAACTGTTATCTCTGATACTTACAAATATACTGATTAGAATCCATGTAGCCAGTATTCATATCTGTAGTTTAATAAAGGGTTTCCTGTGGTTATTTTGTGATGTATACAATTATCTGTGAGGTACATGCTATCATGCCAAAAATGATGCACAAACTGTGATGTAAAAAATTGTATCTTAAGAATCCATAGACAACACCCTGCATTGCTGCGGAGTCTCTGATAGTATCACACCTCCTAACAAACCTTCTTCCTCCTCTAATTTAGAGTATGTTTCATTGGTTCAACTGCTCCAGGGCACAGATCCAAATTGGGTAACATATGGGTTTGTTGTGAGGTTGATATCTTTTAAATGTGGTCTCTCTGAGACTCTTGTTTAAGAAACTTCAAATTAAAAAAAAAAAAAAAAAAGATATTTTTAGGATTCAACAATACTGGAAATGAATGTTGTTAAGCAGAGACTAGAAATTGCTTAGCAAGAATGTCATGAAGAGGTTTTATGAGTAAATTGAAGGATGATTGATTTATATTAACTTCAAAAATGCTTTTGATTTTTTAAAATTTAAAATGTTATGTTTGAAAGTAATCACTTCTTTACAGAGCTAATTTGTCAGTCAGTTTGTCATACCGTGAGGGCTTGTGTGCCTCTGTGATGCCAGAAGCTATGCCAGTGGTGTTCAGATACCAGCAGGGTCACCCATGGTGGAAAGGTCCCAGCTGAGCTTCCAGACTAAGACAGACTAGAAAGGACCTGGCATTCTTAGCCAGTGAAAACCTTATGAACAGCAGCAGAACACTGTCAGATAGAGTTGGAAAATGAGCACCTCAGGTTGGAAGGCACTCAAATGACAGTCAGGGAAGAGCTGCCTCCTTAAACTAGAATTGACCTTAGTGATATAGATGGAGTCAAGCTCTTGGGACATTCACTTGCTTATGTAACACAACCTAAAATGGGACAAAACAGCTCCAAACCTCCATTAATATTCAGAACATGGTATGTAATAAGCATAAAACTAGGAAAATTTGAAATCATCAAAAATGAAATTGAGCACATAAACATCAATATCCTCAGCATTAGTGAGCTGAAATGGACTAGTACTGGTCGTTTTGAATTAGACAGTCTATGCAGGAAATGAAAACTTGAAGAGAAGTGGTGTTGCACTCCTCATGAAAAAGAACATTTCAAGGGGGGCAGAGTCAAACTGACAGTCTAGATACACATCTTCTTAACTCAGTCTGAAAACTAAGACCAGGAGTGATAATTAAATGAAGCCTTCTGGACACTGAGTGAGCCCTAGGACACAGCATGGCTGTCATTTGGGGCTACATGCCACTGAAAGGGAAATTTCTTCTCTTTCACTGACCCCCACCCTTGTTTAATAGCCAACTTCTGCAGACTGAAGGAAACTACCAGCTTTAACTTCTTTCCTTTTTGTTAGCTTATGGCAGCAGTTGGGCTTAACTGGCAGCAAAGTTTGTCCACACTGCTGACATGACCAGTGAGTGGAATAGCCACACTTTTGAGAGTCTTGCTCTGGACTCTGAGAACCACGGCTCCTCCACCCATCTTTCCAAACCACTGCCATTGATTTGTCTATTTCCTAGCAGGCAGGAGAGCCTCTGCAGGATGCCATCTTGTCCAACTGAGAGGTGGAACTACCCAAACAGAGGCCTCAGTAGGGGCTAATTCCCAGGCTAGGAGGCAGTGTCAGCCTGGGAAGCACTTCCCCGGAAGGAAAGCTGTGTTTAGCATGGCTGACCCTCTGGGTAGGGCCCAACACCTGATGACAGCAGGGCAGTAGCCTGTCAGTATTTTCAACTAGATCACAGTATCTAGGGATGGATATAGAGCAGCCTCCTCTGCCAGCTGGAAAGAGGGGCTTGCATACTTGACAGCTGACTGTTTATAGAAACTGTCAGATAGCTTTCACCTTTCAAGATAAGACTACCCAGAGAAATAACTGTGGTGTAGCTTGATGGCATCTCTTCCAATCTTGACTGACCCGCAACATAGGGTCAGCTGATGGCCCCCCAGTGACTCCATAAGTAGAGGTGTGTCTTTGCCAGCCAGGAAGTGTAGCCTGCTATCACAGAGACTCCAATGGGCCCAGCCACTGGAGTACATAGAGGTAACTAGTAACCAACTTCTACTTCAGCTCCTATTAAGACACCACCAGAGAAACTAAACAACCTCTAGATGCCCCAAAAGCAACAGACCTTGTCCGGACACTTAAGGAAAAATCCAACAATGGCTCCAGAAAGATCCAAAAAGAAAGAACCAAAGAACTTTGCAGACGAAGAAGCCTTTCTGAAACTTTTGGGGTTGAGTACAAAAGAATTCTGTATAGAGCCCTCATAGACATCATACAAAATTTAGCAGATCGAAATGAAAAATTAAACAAGCTGTTCAAACAGACTGAACTCCAGCATTCTGAAATCAAATAGATCAATAACAAAATTAAAGAATCAGAAAACTCAGTTCAAGGCCCAGAGAACAGAACTGAACAAATGGAAAATAGGCTTTCTGACTTGGGAGACAGAACTACCAACACTAGCATTTTTGAGGAGAAATCAAAGAAAAGACACAAGAAAAATTAAGAAGCATTAAGAAACTTGTGGGACTCTATAGAGAGGAGCAATCTACAATTAATTGGAGTTCCTGAACAGGAAGGGACACCTAAAAACACAGAGAGGATTGTTGTTGACTTGCTGACAGAAAACTTCCCAGAAATTATGAAAGAAGAGAACATAGATATCCAAGATATGTATTGATCGCCATATAATATAGACCGCAAAAGAAAGACTCCAAGACATGTTGTAATCAAGCTTAACAAAATGAAACATAAGCAGAAACTCTTAAAGGCAGTGAGACTCAAAGCAAGGCTATTATCTGAGGGAAACCCTGTAGGCTTTTGTCTGACTTCTTGGCAGAAAACATGTTGGCTCAGAGGTAGTGGGATGGGATATTCAAAACCCTAAAGAAGAGAAACTTCCAACCAAGAATTACATATCCTGCAAAACTGTCTTTCAAATATGAAAATGAAATTAAGACCTTTGTAGATAAACAGTAATTCAGAGAATTTGTAAAAAACCAAACCAAAGCTATAAAAAATACTGAAAGAAACTCTTGGCTTAGAAGACCAAAACCATGAACTCTATAGTTTAGAAGACAGTACAGGACAAATCATCCAGAAACCTACTCAGTTAGGGAAGGCACAAAACCCCAACTAAAGCTATAATGCCAAAAGAAGTGGTGCAGTGATCATATCATGAAAACTACAATACCATCACATTAAAAAGAGGGATATATTACAGTAGTTATAGTCCATCCAGATAGAGAGGATGTTAATAAGATGTTTAGAAGTTAAAACCAGGTATAAACATACATTATTAATGGTATCATCGGGGTAGCTGCAAATCACAAGAAAGAAGTGACACATCAAAACCAGAAACACAATACAGGAGTCTCAACAACCACAAACCAACACTAAAAAGGGTGAAAAATCAACCCATAAAGAAGAATGTCTCAGAACAGAATAGTAAGAGCAACAGAGAAAACATCAACACAAAAATAAATACAGCAAAATAGCAGCACTAAACACGTATCTATCAACAATTACATTGAAGGTATAAATGGACTGAATGCTCCAGTAAAGAGACAATGAGTGAGATCCTGGATCAAAAGACATGACCGTTTATATGCTTCTTACAAGAAACTCACCTTAGACTTAAAGATATGAATAAACAGAAAATTAAGATGGAATAATCTGTACCAAATTAACAATATACAAAGAAGAGAAGGTTGGCAATACTAATTTCAGATAAAATAGATTGTACTGTAAAAACAAACAAGTAACCAAAAAACTCAATAAAGAGGCAGAAGATCTATTGCCACAATTAACGAACTAGACCTCATTGACATATACAGAACTTTCTGTCCATCATGTTGACTGATATCAGTAAGCGGCACAGGGACAAATACGGTTGAGATCCCTACTTTAAGGACTTGAAAACTGACTTGTACAGAAGAAAAGACTCTTTAATGGTGTCAAGGGAGGTGAGGGAGGGAAGGATGGAGAGGGCTAGTTATAGATTAGATAGTTAATAGAAATTTGGTTGGGTGAAATCAATGACAGCACACATTAGAAAGAAGATCAATTTAACTGGACTTCAATATAACCTGAAAACTCTTCCAATCTTAACCCAATAAACAGAGTAGCAGGGGCAGGGGTCTGGGAACCATGCTGTCAGGGGATATCGAGAGGATATCGAGACCAATTGGTATAACTAGCCTATTGCTAAGAGGGTCCTATCCACCTTATATTGGTGAGTGGCATCTGGGGTCTTAAAAAGTAGCAAGCTGACATCTGAGGTACACCAAATGATCCCAACTCATCTGGAACAGATGATCACCAAGGACAAAATTACACAGGGAAAAGAGAACCCCAGAAAACAGAAAAACTCATTTGAATGGGCAGCTACATCAACAAGTGACCAGAAGACCCAGATGGTGCCCAGCCACGTCCAGTGACAGCCATGATGGATCTCACAAAATTGAGTCTCAGTGGTAATACGAGGATAAGAAGGGGTACACCCTGAGAACTTCACTAGAAGATCACAATTGATGGTCTGAAAGCTTAGGAGTTCCCTTGGGAGCGTGGTCCCTAGAACTGAAGCTGCCCCTAATAATAAATCATTACTGAGGTCAACTCCTCGGACGGGAATAGATTGGACTCGGTGACACGCAGTGACCATATTGTGTGTGCACGTTATGGTTCAATGTATCTATAAGATGTCACCCAACTGGCATCTTACTAGAGAGGAATGGAGAGGGTGGAGAAGAGGTGACAGGGGATTGTTAAGAGGCTGTGACTCGTATAGAACAGAAAAGAGGAGTGAGCTGTTACCAGGCAAGGAGAACAGTAGGAGCTGCACATATGCAGGCATGCAAATTTAAACTGGATTGTACACTTTCACTCAATCACAGTATATATATATATATATACATTTTTTAAAAAGAACATTTCAAGATTTATCCTGAAAACTGTGCTGTCAGTGACAGGATGATATCCATATGCCTACAAGGAAGGCCAGTTAATACAGCTGTTATTAAAATTTACACACCAACAACTAAGGACAAAAATGAAGAAGTTGAAGATTTTGCCAGTTTCTGCAGTCTGAAATTAATCTAACACACAATCAAGACACATTGATAATTCCTTGTGATTGGAATGCCAAAGTTGGAAACAAAGAGGAAGCATCTGTAGTTTGGAAATTCAACTTTGATGATAGAAATGATTCAGGAGATCATATGACAGAATTTTGCAAGACTGACAACTTCTTCACTGCAAATACCATTTTTTACCAACATAAATAGTAACTTACAAGTGGACCTTGACAAATGGAATACAGAGAATCAAATCAACTACATTTGTGTAAAGAGACAGTGTAAAAGCTCGGTATCATCAGTCAGAACAAGATCAGGTGCTGACCACAGAACAATCAATTGCTCATATGCAAGTTCAAATTGAAACTGAAGAAAACTAGAACAAGTCCACAGGAGCCAAAGTGTGATCTTGAGTACATTCCACCTGAGTCTAGAGAACATCTCGAGAATAGATTGAGTTGAACACTGATGACGGAAGACCAGAGGAATTGTGAAATGATATTAAAGGCATAATGCATCAAGCAAATAAGAGGTCATTAAAAAGAGAGGAAAGTTAGAAAGGACCAAATTGGATGTCAAAAGGGCCTCTGAAAGTTGCTCTTGAATGCTGAGTAACTAAAGCGAAAGGAAGAAATGATGGACTAAGAGAACTAAACAAATGATTTCAAAGAGCAGCTCGAGAAGACAAAATGTTGTAATCACATGTACAAAGGTTTGGACATAGAAAACCAAAAGCGAAGAACATGATCCACATTTCTCAAGCTAAAATAATTGAAGAAAAAAATTCAACATTTGAGTTGCAATAGTGAAGAATTCTTCAGCGAAATTATTAAATGAATGAATGAATGAAGAAGCATCAAAAGAAGATGCAAGGAATACATAGAATCACTATATCAGAAAGAATTTGTCAGTGTTCAGTCATTTCAAGACCAATAACTTCTTCATTGCAAATACCCTTTTTCACCAGGGACCTCACCAGAATAATACAGACTACATCTGCGATATGATCAGGAACCAATGGCACTGAAGAAGTCAAAGATGAATTGAAGGCACTGGTGAAAAATAAGGCTCCAGGAATTGATGGAATATCAATTGAGATATTTCAACAAATAGATGCAGTGTTGGAGTGCTCACTCTTCTATGCCAAGAAATTTGGAGGACAGCTATGTGGCCATTACTTATGCCTACTCCCAAGAAACATGATGCAACTGAATGTGGAAATTATTGAACAATATCATTAATATTACACTCAAGTAAAATTTTGTTCAAGAGTATTCATAAGTGACTGAAACAGTAAATTGAAAGGGAACTACCAGAAATACAAGCCAGATTCAGAAGATGACATGAAATCAAAGATATTACTGCTGACATCAAATGGATCTTGGCTGAAAGTAGAGAATACTAGGAAGATGTTTACCCATATTTTATTGACTACAAAAACACATGTGACTGTGTGGATCATAAAAAATATGAATAATATTTCAGAAAATGGGAATTCCAGAGTTTTGAATTGTTCTTATGAGGAATCTGCACATGACTCAAGAGGTAGTCGTGCGAACAGAAAGAGGGAACACTGCATGGTTTAAAACCAGGTAATGTGTTCATCAGGGCTGTGTCCTTTCAGCATACCTTTCCATTATGTATATTGAGCAAATAGTCTGAGAAACTGGACTAGATGAAGAACAATGTGGCATCAGTTGGAGGAAAACTCATTCAATTTGCATTATGCAGATGACACAACCATGCTTAATGAAAGTGAAGGGGATTTGAAACAGTCATTGATTAATATCAAAGACTACAGCCTAAGTGTGGGGTACCCCAGCATCAAGGAAACTACAGCCCTCACAGCTGGGCCACTAATCAACATCATGATTGATGGAGAAAAATTGAGGTTGTGAGGGATTTTGTTTTACTAGGTTCCACCGTCAATGCCCATGGGAGCTGCAGTCAAGAAATCAAAAGATTCACTGAATTGGTAAACTCTGCTGCAAAAGACCTCTTTAAAGTGTTGGAAAGTAAAGATGTCACCTTGAAAATTAGGCCGTGCCTGACCCAAGTGACAGTATTTTCAATCACATCATATACATGAAAAAGCAGTACAATGAACAAGGAAGACAGAAGAACTGATGCTTTTGAATTGTGGTCTTGGAGAAGGATATTCAATACACCATGGACTGACAAAAAAACAAACAGATCTGTTCTGGAAGAAGTACAACCAGAGTGCTCCTTGAAGGCATCTTACAAACTTTGCACAGGTTATCAGGAAGGATCAATCCCTGGAGAAGGACTTCATGTGTGGTAAAGTGGAGGGTCAGCGAAGAAAAGGAAGACCCTTCACATGAAAGATTGGCATGGTGACTGCAACAATGGGTTTAAGCATAAAAACAATTACGGGCGTGGTGCAGAACCAGGCAGCGCTTCATTCTGCTGTGCATAGCGTCCTATGTGCCAGAACTGGCTGCACAGTACCTAACAACACCCAGCTATTCGGAACACTAAACAGATGATACATGTGAGATGTTTGCTGTTTAGTGTGTAGTTCAATGTTAGCTATTTTAGAATATCTATATCTATATATATGTATAGATAAACATACTACCTATTTTAGAATACATATATACATATTAGCTATTTTAGAATACATATATACATATTAGCTATTTTAGAATACATATATACATATTAGCTATTTTAGAATACATATATACATATTAGCTATTTTAGAATACATACGTATACATATTGGCTATTTTAGAATATATATATATGTATTTTCTTTCACTTCCTTAGTAACCTTTAAGGTATATTAAGCTAAGGAACATGTATGCTTACACACCTTCATATTCCTAGTGTATCCCACAATCCTTGATACACAATAATTCTGTAGTGAATTATTGATTATATTGAAAGTTTGATTATTGGTCTAAAATTTCTATGCATTTTAGGTAAAAAAAAATTTAAAAAGTCCAGAGTGAAAGAATATATCAGTTCTCAAGCAGATTAAAATGTTGAAGGGCATCTGATAGTCTTTTAGAAATCCAAAGAATTGCACCTCCTCCCCAGTGCTCTGTGCTGTTTCTATGTATTTGTAAAGCTAATAGCTCAGTGCTGTTGCTGACCCAGGCTTATAACCCCGGGACTTACTAAGTATGTGAACTCAGGGTAACATACTGTCATGGATTGATTTGTGTTCCCAAAAAATATGTGTTTGTCTGGGCCAGGGTTCCTGGTATTGTGTGATGTTCCTCCACGTTGGAAATTCTGCCTCTGTGATGTTAATGAGGGCAGACAGGCGGCAGTTGTGTTTCTGGGGCAGGACTCCATGTGTAAGATTGTTTTGTGTCTTGAGGAAGTCTCTTGAGACAGAAAGGAAAGAAGCTAGCAGAAAGATTTGGGGACCTCATACCACCAAGAAGCAGTACTGGAAGCTGAGAACATCCTTTAGAGAGAACCAGGTCCCCAAGCCTCAGAAGCTTCTAGTCCAAGGGAAGAGTAAAGACAAAGACCTTCCTCCAGTGCCAGCAGAGAAAGCCTTCCCCTGGAGCTAACATCATGAATTTGGGCTCTTAGCCTGCTGGACTGTGATGAAATAAAATTTCTCTTTTAAATCCACAGACTTGTGGCATAACCCCCCTGTCTGTCAGGTTGTCATACTGTGAAGGCTTGTGTGTTGCTGTGATGTTGGAAGCTATGCCACCGGTATTCAAATGCCAGCAGGGCCACCCATGGTGGACAGGTTTCAGCTGAGCTTCCGGACTAAGACAGACTAGGAAGTAGGAAGTGGCAGAACACTTTAGTTGTGCCCATGAGCAATCTGCATGTGGATCAAGAGGCAGTTGTGTGAACAAAACAAGAGGACACTGCATGGTTTAAAGGTAGGAAAGGTGTGCATCAGGGTTGTATCCTTCCACAACACCCTTTCAATCTGTATGCTGAGAAAACAATCTGAGAAGCTGGGCTACGTGGAGAAGAACAAGGCATCAGAATTGGAGGAAGACTCATTAACAATCTGCATTATACAGATGACACAACCTTGCTTGCTAGAAGTAAAGAGGATTTGCAACACGTGCTGATAAAGATCAAAGACCACAGCCTTCAGAATGTGTAACAACTCAACATCAAGAACACAAAATTTCCCACCACTGGACCAGTAAGCAACATCTTGATTAATGGAGAAAGGATTGAGGTTGTTATGGATTTCATTTTACCTGGCCCCACAATCAACATCTATAGAAATAGCAGTCAAGAAATCAAAAGACTCTTTTCATTGGGAAAATCTGCCACAAAGGACCTCTTTAAAGTGTTAAGTAAAGATGCCCCTTGGAGACTAAGGTGTGCCTGACCCAAGCTATGGTATTTTCAATTGCATCATATGCACGTGAAAGCAAGACATGAATAAGGAAGACAGAAGAACTGATGCCATTGAGTTGTAGTGTTGGAGAAGAATGTTGAAGGTATCATGGAATGCCAAAAGAGCAAACAGATTTGTTCTAGAAGAAGTGCGACCAGAGTGCTCCTTGAAAGCAAAGATGGTGAGACTGCGTCTTACATACTTTGGACATGTTGTCAGGAGAGATCAGTTCTTGGAGAAGGACATCACACTTGACAGACTGAAATGATGAAGATGATGAATCAACATAGTGGTTGTAACAATGGGCTTCAGAATGGAAATGATTGTGAGCATGGCACAAGACCAAGTAGTGTTTTGTTCTGTTGTGCATAGAGTCACTATGAGTCAGAACTGACTCAATGGCATCTAACAAGAACCGCTGTGGTATCTCTGTTAAGGCAGCATTATCTGACTAAACAGATACTCTACCTCATTATGGAAAGCCTGGTGGCTAGTGAATGGTTGGCTTTCAAATCTGCCAGGAGCTCCTTGGAAACTTCGTGGGGCAGTTCTACACTGACTTATAGGTTCGCTATGAGTCAGACCTACTCAACAGCAGTGGGTTATAACTTGTTTTACCTTGATGTGTTCATAACTAAATAAGGAATAATTATAGTATTTATTTCATTAGGAGATTATGAGACTAAAGTGAATTAATATACTGAAGAACTTAGAAGACTACTGGGTTTTTATTACATAGTCAAAACAATATGAGCTGTTATAATAATTGGTATTAGCGTACCCATTCCTAATTTGATTAATATAGTTACTCTCTGTTACGTCTTCAGTTTCAGCCTCAAACAGAAGGGTAATATTTTTAAAAGGACACTGCAATTTATTTATCTTTATAAGAGAAAGCAGAGAAGGAGACATAGTAGTTCTGTTTACATTTCTTATGTAATTATTTGTGGATATAGTCATGAGATGGTTTGGTACTGAGGAGAGTTTTCATGAAATATGAAATGTCACTGTGAATAGCCTAACTGTGACAAAACCAATATCTAGTTTAGGGGAACAATGTGAAGTATCAAAGTAAGAAAACTTTGGGAGTAACCTTGGTAGAGCTGGTACAGATAAGAGACACAATTGAATTTTGTTTCATCCAAATTCCTAACATACTTACACAATCTAGCAACTTATTGCTGTCAAGTCAACTCCAGTTCATAGCAACTCTTCAGGACAGAGTAGAAATGCCTCAGAGGGTTTTCACAGCTTTTATCTTTACAGAAGCAAACTGTCACATTGTTCTCCTGTGGAGTGGCTGGTGGGTTCAAACCAAAGCCTTTTCAGTTAGTAGCTGAGTGCTTAACCATGGGGCACCAGGGCTCTTCACTTGACTTATAAAAGCCTTAAACACAGAATAAAATAAACAAAAATTTAACTGCAGCAAGTGGTAAAAATACATAACTCACAAAGAGTTGATTTGCATTATGAGAGTGAGAGCTAGAAGTGGCTGGGAAGGCAGTGCTGCCTGAGCTCATTGTAATGCCAGAGTTAACACCAGAGCTTAGCTAACCAGTCTCTTGTTCGGCGATAAAGTCATTGTCACTAAAGTGCCAATGAAGAGCTTCTTTTGCTATCCTCTATAAAGATATTTTCCAAAGGGAATACAAAATTACACTCATCATTGAGATTCCCTTAGTTATAATCTAATGAAATTATAGAAATCCTGTTGGCTTTTAAAGAGGCAATCACTTTTTTGGATAGTTCTTATAAAATAAAGAAAACTTTTCAGATACAAATAGATGATGAAAATTTTTCTAGAATTATGGATATTACTTAACTTTAACCATTTTCTAACTTGCATAAGGCATTTAACATGAGGACAAAATGAAAGAAGACATCTAAAATCCAGAGGTTCGTCTGTAAAACACTATCTTGTGCTGATAAATATGGAGTTTGATACTCAACACAGATACTACACTCTAGAATTGAAGCTGATTTCTAAAAAGTGAGAATTAGTTATTATGAAATGACTCATTTAATGATAAAGCCAGCCAAGTGCCATTAAGTCAGATCCGACTCATGGCATTTTTTATTATATTTGGTATGGAACAAATAAGTACCTCTGATGCAAATATTTATGTAATAATTGTGACATATATAGTTGCTAATTCTCCCAAACCATTTTAAAGTTTATTAAGGAAAACTTTTTTATTTCAAGTTGCACACTAACAGAATAAGTAGTTATTAAGGTTTCTAACATTTTACAAAAGTGTAATCATATTTTTTACATAGGTGTAGACATATAAGGCATGCATTTTATATCTTATTTACTTTGTATTGCCAAAAATTATATTTTTGACGTTATTGGTGACTTTTAAATAATGTGTTGGTCCATTTTTGTATATCTTGATGATGTGTTTACTTTTCATCATTCTTCTTCACTTAACTTTTCAGCATGAGGAGTAATTGTGACCACACAATGAAAACAATATTATTACTAGTGTTTAGAGGAAGCGATAATCATGAATTTTTTCTTTTATCTAAACCCAAAAGTACTACTTTATTGTAACTGATAAGTATATAAAATGTAGTTGCTTGTTTTTACATAAATAGCATACAGGTATTGCCACGGCTGTATCTACAGTTATAATTAACATAGAGAAATAGATGATAGATAGATAGATGATAGATAGACAGACAGACGGACAGACAGACGGACAGACAGACGGACGGACAGACAGACAGAGACAGACAGACAGACAGACAGACAGACAGATAGACAGATAGATAGATAGATGATAGATAGATAGATAGATAGATTAACCATACTGCTTTTGATACTTTTATCATGTGTATGTGTATACACAAGATACGTATGTATATATATATATATATATGATTGTGTTTGTATAGGATGATGATATATATACATCATATATATGATGTACACACATATATACATCATATGTATGTGTACATATATATACAGATAGAATAAAAGTGTATATACACACACATATATATATAGGAGAAGGAGGTCCATATATATATATATATGATGATACATATATATTTGTAGGATCAAAGTGTATACACACACACACAGGAGGTCCAACAATGAAGTCCACGAACTTAATTCTTCTAAGTACTACTTACCAAACTAGTGAATACTGCTACAGTCAACCTTTGAAGTACGCCCCTTGGGAAGCTATGCACTGAGACCAATGCCTAGTTCACCCTTTAAAGCAATTTTGGAACTCTTTCCCTAGAATGCCCATTGTGCGTGGTGGCATTGTAGCAAGTTCACAGACTTAATTGTATAGTTGTCTGTAAGGGAGTATTTAGCCAGTAAACAAATGCCTGCATTGGAACTCCTTCCTTACTCACCTGATCTGACCCCTGATGACTTTTTGCTTTACTTGAAGAGAAAGGGAGTATTGAAAGGAAGACATCTGGATGACGCACAGGACATAAAGGTAATGCATGAGAGCTCTGATGGCCATTCCAGAGAAAGAATTTCAAAACAGCTTTGAAGAGAGGACTAGATGCCGGTGTTGGTGCAGAGCTTCCCAAGGAGACTACTTTGAAGGTGACTGTAGCGATATTCAGCAGTGAGGTTTGTAGAGCTTTTTCTAGAATGAGTTCATGAGCTTAAACTGACAGACCTCCTGTGTGTGTGTATGTGTGTTTATAAAACATACAACATACACATATGTTTGTGTATATACTGATTGCTGTGGAGTGGATTCCGATTAATTAAAGAAAACTTTTAGATGTTGCATTGAGACTATTCCAACTTAAAATTATTCCATTACAGAGTCAAACTGCTTAATAAGGTTTCCATGGACTGGCTGGTAGATTCAGACTGCCAACCTTTTCATCAGCAGTCAAGTTCATAAGCACTGTGCTACCATTATATACATTTGTACAAGCATAAATGTGTATGTATATTATATATGCTTATATGTATATATGTGTATACACACATACACGCATACATACCCACAAACCCTGAGTGGCTCAAGTGGTTACGTTTTCAACTAGCAGCCAAAAGGTTGATGGTTGCAGCTCATCCAGAGGTCCCTGAAAAGACAGACTTGCTGATCTGCTTTCAGAAGTTCACAGCCATCAAAACCGTGGCACACAGTTCTGTTTTGACATACACTAGGTTGCCATGGGTAAAAATTAACTCTCCATTTCAAGCCATGGAAATAAACTTTACAAAAGCAAGAAAGTATGTATGATAAGATATCTGTTAGTATGACCAAATATAAATTTATGAAGAGAATGACAAAAAGAAAAATGGGACTAAGAATATGTTAACGCTATACTGTTTTTGGTATTTTGATCTCCTATAACCCTTAAGAAACAGCCACCAGCTCTTACGGTTTTAGTATTTCACAGTAATACTTAGGAACAAACTACACTTAGATGATGAACAGAGACCCAGGTTAAGTATTTGTCAATGTCACACGGTGGAATAAGTTGAGCAATAGAGCAATTTCAAATCCAGTCTATCTAAATAAAATGTGAATACTATTCTCACTGCTGTTCTGTGCTCCAGCATCAACTCTTTTGGCTCATAGACAACAGGACTTCCAGGACTCTATTGAGTCCTCACAACTATCCATCCTCTATCCATCCTCACAACCGTTGCTGTATGTCACTACAGCCTCTACGTCAATTTATTTCCTTCAGGGTCTTCCAGTTTTTCACTGACACTCTACCTCACCACTCCCAAGCATCTGTTGGTTTGCTGTACTGTGGGTGCTTGCTTGTTGGTGTGATGCTGGAAGCTATGACACTGATATTCAGATACCAGCCAGTACCATGGTGGGCAGGTTTCAGCTGAGCTTCCAGACCCAGAAAGACTAGGAAGAAGCACCTAGTAGTCTACTTCTGAAAAGAATTAGCCAGTGACAACTTTATGAATAGTGGAACATTTTCTGATATAGTTCTGGAAGATAAAGCCCTCAGGTTGGAAGGCACTCAAAATGTAACTACAGAAGAGCTGCCTCCTCAAGTTAGAGTAGACCTTAATGATATGGGTGGAGTCAATCTTCTGGGACTTCATTTGCTGATGTGGCACTATTCAAAATGAAAAGAAACAGCTGTAAACATCCATTAGTAATTGTAATGTGAAATGCATGAAGTATGAATCTAGAAAAATTGTATATGATCAAAAATGAAACAGAACACATATACATCAATATCCTAGGCATTAGTAAACTGAAATGGACTGGTACTGGTCATTTTGAAGCACAACAATGCTTTGAAGCTAAAGCATACAGAACACTATTTCTCCCTTTCCCAAAGCATGTCTTTTTTCCTGACTTCCAGAACTACCCTAACTGAAGAGAAGCCATTACTCTTTGCAATGATAAGCAACTCAGTCCAGGAGAGCTACCTGACAGGATTTTGAAGACACAATGGACAGAGACTTATACCTAGTATTAAAACAAAAAACAAACAAACAAAAAAAACACCTGATGTACTCTGTGAAACATGATTAAAGCAGCCGTCTAAAAAAAATTAAAAAGAAAAGGAAGGATCACCTGCAGAACCCCTGATAGTGCAGTGGTTAAGAGCTCAGCTGCTAACCAAAATGCTGCAAGTTTGAATCCACCAGCTGCTCCTTGGAAACCCTATAGGTCAATTCCAGTTTGTTCTACAGAACTGTTAGTGGTCAAACGTCAAACTTGACTCAGTGGCAACAAGTTCTGATACACATGCAAAGACACTGACCTTTCCTAAACATGACATCTTACTAATTATACAAGATTAAAGAGATTATACTGTACATTATAAATTGGGGTGAAGTTTGTGATGAAAACTTGTGTTTTAGAAAACCCTTCTAGCAAATAATATGAAGCACAAGAGAAGTGACAGGAGAAATATTTGAAGTGATGGTCACACAATGCACTGCTATGATTAGAAGTGCTAAGTGTTCACGGTAAGGCATCACCAGTACTAGAGCAGAAGACAGACTGAACTGGAGAGACAGCCAGATAGCAGAATAAAAGGGAGTTAGTTCCTGATCAGGTGCGTGTGATGTTAAAACAATGCATGCCTATATTGTTAACCTGATAATGTATATATATTTTTCATATTCACCAGGTCATTTTATTTTTAGTGTCTCTTTCTAACATTATTTATTTTGGTTACCTTTAAAGTATCACAGCTTGAGTTCTCACTATCTGTGAAATGTATTATTACTATAGCTTTTACTACCCATTTTTCATTTTAACCAAAGTTATGTTTATAGATTTTTTAAAATTTGTCGCTGTATTTTTATGTTGCTTTTGTTAGGTACCCTCTAGTCATTTCCTACTTACAGAGAACCTATGTTCAACAGAACAAAAAATTACCAGTTCCTGCTCCGTCCTCACAATCATTGTTATATTCGAATTCATCCTTACAGCCACGGTGCCCGTCCGTCTCGCTGAAGGTCTTTCTCTTTTTCACTCATCCTCGACCGAGCGCGTTGTCCTTCGCCAGCGACTGGCCTCTCCTGATAACGTGTCCCAAGTACGTGAGACAAAATCTAACCATGCTCACTTCAAATGAATCTTGTGTCTGTACTTCTTCTGAAATGGATTTGCTTACTCTTCTGGCAGTCCATGATACAGTCAATATTCTTGGGAAATACCATAATTCAAATGCACCAAGTCTTTTTCAATCTTTGTTATTCACTGTCCGGATTTCACATGCATATGAGGCTGTTGAAAATGCCGTGACTTGGGTCAGTTACACCTTAGTCCTCAGAGTGATACCTTGATTTTTTAACACTTTAAGGAGGTCTTTTGCAGCAGATTTGCCTAATGCGATATATGCTTGGTTTTTTTGACTCTCACTTCCATAGGTGGTGACTGAGGGTCCAGTTAGTATGAAATCCTTGACAACTTCAGTCTTTTCTCATTTTATCATAACGCTGTTTATTGGTTCAGTGGTGAGGAATTCTTATTTCTATTTGTTAATTTGTAATCCACACTGGTGGCTGTAGTCTTTGATCTTCATTAATAAGTGCTTCATGTCCTCTTAACTTTCAGCAACCTGTATGTTGCAGGTTGTTAGTAAGTCTTCTTTCAATCCTCATACTGCGTTTTTCTCCATATAGTCTAGAGTCTCAGATTATTTGCTCAGTATACAGATTGGATACTGTACAGTTATTAGCAAAGATCATGTTCATCCTTTACTGTTCTTATATATTAATTTGCCTTTATGTCTTTATTAATTTCTTGTCTAGTCTCTTCAGATGTTACGGAACGTTAAAAAAATCAAAGAAAACCACAGTATGTACTTAATAACATTTAATATATCTTTTTGAATATATGTTTTAATGATTTCAGTGAAGAGTTAGCATAGATACTGAACAAAAGTAAAGAAATTTTTCTCTTGATATCTTTGTTCTTTCTATCTAATCCCAGGGATTTCCACAATGATGGCAAAAGCTACATATAAAAAGAACCAGATGTGGATTAGAAGGAAATGATGCTCTAGATGAAATTTGACTTTTCCCCTTTGTATCTGTTTTCTAATCTGTTTCCTCTTCCATTCACTGTTCAACTGTGGTGAATAGAAATAAGCACATAATTCTGTTAGTTATTTTTTGTTAGATGGAGTCTTTTAGAAATGCAATTTCACTGCTTATTTTTACATAATAAATTTGTTATGTATTTAATTCACCCAGATCAGATATTATACAATGAATATATGTGTTTCTCAACATTGTCAAGAGAAATTTAAATGTACTTTCAAATAATACAAAGTTTTAAGTAACACAGCTTAAAACAGAGAAGTGAAAATAGGCAAAACACTTGTTCCTTACTCTTAAGTCATGTTTGAGAAGGTTTACTAAAGGTAGATTGAGGAAAACATCTATGCATGAAATAATATAAATGGGACAAAATGGCAGAGAAATAATATCATCGAACAGTTCAGAACACATAAAGACTTTTAAGGTAGAATGTTTCAAACTGTTCAACTTGAATATAAATGAAGCTGACAAGCATGACCTTTCACTAGTATCTACTTTGATGCTTAGAATAAAACACTTTTGCAGAAGCATGCACTGATTGACCTTACTACCTACAATGTGGCTATGCAATATTTCATTTGAAAAACTGAAATGCCTCAGAAGGAGCTGTTTACTTTGTGAAACAGAATATGAAATATGTGCCCTTTAATCCTTTTTATCAACAAAGTAAAACATCTTTTTGTCATCTCATTATGCTTCTAAATGACTTCACATTTAGCAGCTTAAAATGTAATCAGCACTAAATATTAACATTTATCAAAGATAATTTAGATCAAATATTTATATTTCATACTTTCAAGGAAAAAATATTAATATCATTAAACCAGTAATTTCAATTCGTACCAGGAAATACGAGAGCTTTGGACCTGGCTTATTTGTAAAACAACATTCCCATTTTTTTCAGGGATCATTTCCTCCTGTTTTATAAGGAGAAGAATAAGTTCAAATAGTAGAACTCTGACTGTGTCTACATTTTTGGTGCTCAACTCAAACACGTGAGAAAACCAAAACACAAACTCAGTCCCTCGGGTCTATAGGACAGAGTAGAACTGCCCCATAGAGTTTTCAAGGAGTGCCTGGTGGATTTGAACTGCTGAAATAGCAGCCACATTCAGATTTAGTTAAAGAAATACTTAGTGTTCCTAGTTTTGTAATGTATTCGTTAAGATTTTGACTTTCAGAGCCTTCTACACCTGAGAGAAAATCATAGCTCAGCCACAAGTAAGTTTACTGAGAAGTGGAGATCTTAATGCAGCAACCAATGATTTTTGCATTATTTGTACGTAAAAGCAAAATTTGCCGTTCTTTGAATAACCATGTATGATTGCTCAGCATCTTTTTGCAAGATTTTCTTCACTTGGCTATTAGGACCGCTCATTTCTCTCACAATCATTCACCTGCATCGATGTCTTCTTTTTGGGTCTTGCATTAATTTCTCTTGTTTTCTTAACACAGCAGTTTCCTAGGGCTGTCTGTCTCTTCCCTTCTTCTGTTTTATGTTTGTAATCACTTGCTTAATGTTGTTAACCAGTCACATGCCTTTGTCTGTATGTTATCTTTATGTACAATTTGAGAAGTTTTAAACTTAACATCTCGTGTCAGATCTCTCATCTGAACTCCGAGTAGATAAATTTATTTAGTTGCCTACTAGATATCTCCAAACTTACCCAGTTTACTGCTTAACGGAAAGTCGCAGTCCCTAAACTGAGCGAATGCACTTCCTATCCTTAAACCTGCATTTCGCACAATTTCCATCATCTCATTTAATAAGATCCTCTACTGCAACATACACAATTTCATTTTCTTACAGCTACATGTATTATGCCAGCATCCTTTTGCCTCTGTTATGTAGACAACCCAACCATCCTATTACCACTTTCTATTTTCCTGACTCAATCCATCACCATTTCTAACCTAGATTAATAAATTATCAAGCTTTAATGTTTCAGTCTGTTCTCAATACAAGAGGCAGTGTAATCTTGTAATACCAACCAGATTATATCACTCTAAAATACTACAAGGGCTTCGTTTGACACTGAGAGTAAAAGTCAAAAGTCTTCCAGTGGTTTATATGTCCTATTTCCTACTACCTCCCGGTCTCTTCATATACTGCTATTGTTTCTGAAAGTCCCAGGAGACTTTCTCTCCACCAAACACTTAAATGGTCCCTAAGTGAGGTAGAATAGCTAATAAATGTTACTCATAAATTGTGAAAAAATAATGCATAAATACTTAGCACAATTTCTAGCATGTGATCATTTGACTGTTGTTTAGCTTTTCTTTTTATTATACCTCAAAGAAACAAATTTGTGCCTTGGAAACAAATACTATTTTAAGAATATAAGTCTATTTGTCCTTGAATCTGCTTTCCTAAGTGCTTTATCTTGAGTGACTCTACACAATATTGATTACCTTTCTAAAACTGCATGATTTTTATGATACTACCTTTTAACCAAGTTATCTGCCAGCAACAAAAATAATTCCCATGATTTATATAATAAGTATTTAAAATGACCAGACTTTGCAGTGTATCTACTTTAGACTTTTTCAGTGTTTCTATTAAAAACTGGTAGATATATTGATGTTTCAGAATTTGTGATTTCTACAAACCACTATTTTTTATCCATCTGTAAGTAATAACAGACAGTTACCCATTGATTTATCCTAACACAGAGTCCATTACCTGACCATGTTTTGACCCTTAAAAAGGTTTGCTTCAAAGATGAACACTAGGTGTCCATTAAGATTATCCCAGCAATTTAACAAATTATTACCTCCTGTGAATCTTTAGTCATTGACAATGGCCTTCCAGATTTCACTGCTTTTAAAAGATTATCTGGGCATGGATCTTACAAAAGGGAGGAGTAAGGGCAGCTGAGCTAGATTTTATATTTATTTTATTGTAGATCATTTTATTTAAAAAAAAAAAAAGTAGATGAAGCACTTCCTTCATCAAAATACTTCTTAATCTTAATTGTGTCTCTGAAGCACTATTTCAATTTGCCCTTTTGGATGGAACCTGTTAGAAAAGGTTGGGCCAAGATGGTGGACTAGACACATGTCTCCTTGATTCCTTCTGAGAACTAAGGCCTGGAAAAATAACTGAATGAAGCAGAGTGGGCATTCTGGAAGCCCCAAGATCAGGTGTAGGGTTGTGAGACTGGACTGGGTGACAAGAAAGAGGAAACTACCTTGCTGAGGTGAGACAGTAGTGTACTGAGTCCTGCTTCTGCTGACACAGCAGCTGAGAGGATTACAGGCACAGACAGATCCTTTCTTTGTTAACAAGGAGACTGGGACTGGGAATGCTGAGGTAGAGAGCATAGCACAGGCCAGCTACTGTGCTGAGCTGCAGTGCCTAACTAAGCAGCACATCTCACAGCAGAGAGGCTCCGGTCGGGACCACCACATCTAGAGAAACCAGCAGTAGCTGGCAACCAAGGGTGCCAGTGTCCCTCCCCACTCTCTTCTCTGAGCTGCACCATAGGTAGTACAGACTTAGCACGGGGGCTGGGGGGTGTGGCTCTGGCAGGATGCCATCTTGGTCAGCTGAGAGGTGGAGTCAGCCATGCCTGAGGGCTTGGCTAGGGCTGACTCCTATGCTGAGCAACAGTGTCTGTCTGGACAGTGACTCTCACAGCAGAAAAGCTATTCTTAAGGCAATCACACCTAGAGGATGGAGTGACAGCTGGTGGCTGAGTGTAGCCATTGCCCTCCCCCTCTCTTCTCTGAACTGTGTCACAAATACTGTTGACTCACTGCAGAAGAGGGAACTCAGGCAGGATGTCATCTTGGTCAGCTGAGAGGTGGAGTCAGTGCATGAGGGCTCGATTGGGACTAACTCCCATGCTGAGCAACAGGGCCTTTCTGGACAGTGCTTCTCCCAGCAGAGAAGCTGTTTTTAAGACAATCGTACTTAGAGAACACAATGGCACCTGGCAGCCTAGTGTGGTAGTGGTCTAACCCCTCCCTTCTTTGAGCCAAATCATAGAGTCCACTGATAGTCCCTGAGAGACCCCATAAATAGGATGTCACCTTCATTAGCCAGGAGGCAGGGTCTGCCACCCCTGAGGGCCTGGCTGCTATTGGCTGTCTCTGGTAAATACCTCTCCCAGCAGAAAAGCATGGGGTTTTTGTTTGTTTGTTTGTTTTTTTAATGATTGAATGAAAATGCATATTCCCATACAAATTTTCATGGTCACCTATATGCATGCAGCTCCCACTGAGAAAAGCAGTTTTTAACCTAAGTGCATTGGGAGAACATAGCAGTGACTGGTGGCCAAGTGTGGTGGTGCCATTTCCACTTCCCTTCACTGATCCATGTCATAGCATCTGCTGGTGTCACCCAAGAGATTCCATAAGTAGAGAGTCATCTTTGCCAGCCAGGAAGCAAGGCCTGCCACCCCAGGGGTCTGGCTTCTTTTGGCTGCCACTGGACAGCACCGCTCTCAGTAGAAAAGCAGTTTTTTTAAAAAAAATGCATCTAGAGAATGCAGTGGTCTCTGGCTGCCAAGTATGGTGGCAACATTCTTTCTTCCCTGAACTATGTCAAAGTCTCAACTAACGTGATCCTGGAGAGTCGACACAAGTAGGTTGCAATCTTTACTAGCTAGGTGGCAGGGCCTGCCACTCCTGAGAAACCTGCTGGAGCCAGCTGACAAGCAAGCAGCATCATGGAGCTTGATAGTGTCTCTGTTACCAGAGAAGCTATGCATAACTCAGCTGCCTATAGAAAATACAGAAGTGGCTAGCAGCCAAGTCTAGCAGTGCTTCTACTCCCTCCTTTCTTGGGTATTTGCCACAGCTCCTGTAGGTATAACACCATAATAGCTGAACAGC
Organism: Heterohyrax brucei; assembly: GCA_028571685.1. NCBI lineage: Eukaryota > Metazoa > Chordata > Mammalia > Hyracoidea > Procaviidae > Heterohyrax > Heterohyrax brucei. Next base: position 122,330,245 of record CM053142.1, on the reverse strand, counting down.
TTTCTGGTGACATGAAGACAACAATCAGTATCTAACCATTTAAAGAAGCAGACCACCATAGTGCCAGATAACTTTGAAAATAAAGAATCAAGAAACTTTCCAGGTGAAGATGCCTTTCTGAAATTATTGGAAATAGAATACAAAAGACTTGTGTATAGAGCCTTTCTAGAGACTAAACAAAATACAGCAGAACAAAATAAAATATCCATCAGATACATATGGTATTGGCAAAACTGGGTATCTATCTGCAGATATCCATCTGCAAAAAACTGAAACAAGACCCACATCTCATACTTTACACAAGAGCTAACTCAAAATGGATCAAAGAAGTGAATAACAAAGCTAAAATGATAAAGATCATGCAAAAAATATAGTGTCAACAATGGAGGTTCCTATACACGGCTTAGACAAGCTACAAAATCTGACCAAGAATGCATGAACAACAGAAACTACTAAAAGAGAAACTACTAAAAATCAAACTTTTATTGTCATCCAAAGATTTTACCAAGAGAATTAAAAGACTATCTCCAGAATGGGAAAAAACATTTGGCCACTACTTATTGGGTCGATGTGTGATTTCAGTAATCTACAAGGTACTTCAAAATATCAACAAGAAAAATGGTAAATAACCCAATTAAGCAATGGGCAAAGGAGATGGACAGACACTTCAGCAAAGAAGACATTGACACAGCCAAAAGACACATGAGGAAATGCTCATGATCATTAGCTGTTAGTGAAGTGCAAACCAAAACTACAATGAGATACCATCTCACCCCAGTGAGGTTGGCCATAATCCAAAAAACACAAAACAACAAATGCTGGAGTGGCTGTGGAGAGTTCGGAACTCTCCAATACCTCTGGGGGAATGCAAAATGGTACAACTTCTTTGGAAAACAATTTGGTCCTTCCTTAGAAAGCCAGAAATTGAAATGCCATATGATCCAGCAATCCCACGGCCCAAAATATGTCTTCCAGAAATAAAGGCAGTCACATGAACAGATACATGCAAATGAATGTTTATTGCAGCATAGTCCACAATAGCAAAAATCTAGGTGCCCATCACTAGATGAATGTATAAACCAACTATGATACACATACACAATGAAACGCTGCAGTGATAAAGACCAATGGTGATTTTAGGAAGCATCTCATAACCTGGTTTCGACTAGAAGATGTTACGCTGAGTGAAATCAGTCAATGGCAAAAGGACAAGTGTTATATGAGACCTCTGCTATATGGACTTGAAAATGGCCTTAAGTACAGAGAAAACACTCCTTGACCACTGCAAAGGTAGTGAGGGAGGGAGACGGATGTTCACAGTTTAGGTAATCAGTAGGAATTCGGTTAGGTGAAGGGAGTGACAGCATGCAGTAGTGAGTAGATCAATATAACTGGACTGCACCATAAACTGAAAGCTTTTCTAAACTCAACCCAATATTTCAAAGGATAGAGTAGCATGGATGGAGGACTAGGGACCATGTTTTCAGGGGAACTTGAGGTCAACTGTCATAGCTGGTCTTTAGCTAAGAGAGTCTTCTGCACCCTACATTGATAAGTGGTGTCTGGGTTTTAAAAGCTAGTACGCTGCCATCTGAGGTACACCAAATTGTCCCAACCCACCTGGAATAGAGGACTGAGAACATCAAAGACACAAGGAGGAATGAGCCCAGGAGACAGAAAGACCCATAAGAATGGGAGACTGCATCAGCATGAGACCAGAAGAACTAGATGGTACCTGGCCACCACCAAAGGCAGCTGTGATGGGGGATACATGAGGGGTCCAGTTGAGGAACTCTAGTAGAAGACCAGAAATGATGGTTCAACAGTCTGGAGGGTCCCTGGGAACATGACCCCTAAACTTGCTGCTAGCCCTGAACTGAAACCACTATTGAGATCAACTCTTCAGACAAGAATAGACTGAACTTGGGGACACAGTATGAGCATATGGTGTGTGTTCTTTAAGGGTTTGTACATTTATAGGAGGCTGTCCTACCGGTCTCTTTCTAGATGGTGGAAAAGTGGGTGGAGAATAGGGGACAGGAGCTTGTTCAGAGGATACTATAAGTATAGAGCGAAAAGGAGGAACGTGCTGTCACAGAGTGAGGAGAGCAGATGGCGCTGCAGATAGGTGGGCATGTGGAATTGATTTGGATTGTATGCTTTCACTTAATCATAATTTAAAAAATTTACTATCTAGAGTTAACATATATTTGTAAGTAATTTATAAGTAATAAGTATATTACATATGCTTATTATAATGTATTTATTATAAGATATTAAATAATATAATATACATATTAACATATTTATGAATATATTATTTATATATAGTTGTATATATAAATAAAATATACATTATTCTTTAAATAATATGTCTAGGACCTCAAAGTAAAAAAAATGTAGTTAGTTACCACACAGAATTAGAGATAATACAAAGTGGTCTAGATTTATTATGAACAATAAATGTAGGTAAAAGTGATCTCATACATTAATTGACATTATAGGATTGATATATTTTACCCAGCATTATAAAAAGACTAAACTTAAATCTAAAAATAAACATAAACATATACACACACATATACATACACAAAAATGCACACATACGTATAGACATTCAGAGACAAATGTTTGTTGGTTGCTACTAGGTCTAGGTGGGATAAGGAAAGAGAAACTCAGTGTCTACATTGTAGATATTTATTATTTTTGGTGATTAAAAGAATAACACAGAATGTGGCTACAAGAGGCACAGCTTGACCAAAGTAAACAATGCTACTAAACAGTATATAAGACAAAAGAATGATTATGCAAAAAAATACAACATATACCAACAAAAACCGAAACATGAGTATGCAGTCATGTATGTGGGTATATAGGCATATGTGTGTACAGACAGGTTCAGACAGGTGATATATGCACAGATAGAAGTATTTATACATACGTGTACACACAGACATGCATACATACATTCATAAGGTCACAGTTAGAGATAGTTCTTGGGTACAACCAAACACCTTGGGAGAATGGTTTGCAAGAATTGAATGCTTAGGACTTTAGTCTCCTGGGACAACTCAGTCAGCTGGCATCAGCTTCCTGGTCTCCATCCCAGAACACAAGGAGATTAGAATCTGGAACCTTAAAAACTTGAAGGCAGCCACTGAAGTCACCGCTATTGTTCTTCATTCATTAAGAGCAAGAGAGGAAAAAGGAATCCAAAGTCTCAGAGAAGCAACTAATTTGTGGAGCTAATAGCCTGCAGAATCCATGGCTTTATCTACACCCAAAACAGAACTAAATCATGCCCAGCCTCCACAACCAGCCATTCTGATCAGAGCCACAATAGATGCACCTGGAAGGAATGAGAGAAAAATACGCAACAACATTTAAATTCTTTAAAAAAAAAAAGTCCAGACTTACCAATCACTTAAGCCTGGAGCCATCATACAGACTACTGTCCTAAGATATACTTTGAACCTTGAATCAAAACTGTCCCCTGGGCTCAGCTTATCACTAGCAAAATGTCACCTATGAGTATGTGGCTCTATTAAAAAAAACACAAAATCTGCATGAGACCAAAAGGTCAACAATTACTCTACAACAAAGAGGAGTTGCCAAGGGAGGCAGAGAAATCAGAATGCGATTAATGAAAATGTTGATACATTGTGAAAAAAGTAAGTAATGTCATTGAATAATTTGTGTAGAAATTATCAAATAGTAACCCAATTTACTGTGTAAACTTTCACTGATACAACAACAGAATATTAACAAAAACTAATGTAGGAAAACAATAGTTACACAAGACACTTTCATAGAAAAAAAAAATTAGAGACATTTCTTAAATAGAATTCTTAAACAAAATAGACTACAACTTTGAATAAACCACGCTTTCCTTCTCTTTTGGAATCCCCGTACCATATGTGGGATAAATCAGAATCTATGTCCATTGTATATACTCTGTTGCACATTTTAGAAATCAAACCCTTACAGCTCTTTCTAATTTGTAGCACTTTTAACAAGCATGATACTTAGGTTTTGGGGGTTAATTTGTAATCTCTCCTGGAATGTATAGAAATGGCTACTGTTGCTTGTCTTGTTTCTAGTTTTTTTGAGGCAAAAAGACTGTAACCTTAAAGATTAGATAACAATGAAACATGACCATATTTCTCCTGTCCTTCAAACAGAAATGTGACATAGAAGAGATATGAAAGAATTAAGCTGATCATTTTTTATATTTTTTGCTTCATTTATGAAGTCAGGAAACTATACATTTATTCAACAAACCTTGTTAAGCAGCTATGTGGTATAGAGAAATCCTGGTGGTGTAGTGGGTTAAGTGCTATATCTGCTAACCAAAAGGTCAGCAGTTCAAATCAGCCAGGTGCTACTCAGAAACTCTATGGGGCAGTTCTACCCTGAACTGTAGGGTCACTATGAGTTGGACGCGACTTGGCGGCAGTGGGTATATGCCGTAGCAAAACCCTGCTGGCATAATGGTTAAGTGCTTGCTATGTCTGGTAACCAAAAAAGTGGGCAGTTCAAATCCACTAGGTGCTCCTCAAAAACTCTACGGCATAGTTCTACTCTGTCCTATATGAGTTGGAATCTACTTGAAAGTAAGAGGTTTGCTTTTGGCATATGGTACAGGGCAGCTATGACTCAGAATCAACTTGATGGCAATAGTTTAATTTTTTGCTGTTCTTGTTTTCTATGCTATTATCCCAGGGGCACCTGACACTGATCTTGTCTGTAACTCTTCTGCAGCCTAGTGTGACTATTACTGTGGGCTCCGGCTCCTTCTGCTGTTGCAATACTGCTATTATTGTCACTACTGCTACTGCAAACTATTCCCTTGTATGACACTTAACATGTGCCAGATACATTTGAAACATTTTACTTGTTGAACTCCGTATGTGACATATAATTTTATTTTAACAATAATTTAAGGTTACTACCTTTCAAGAGAAATTAAAATAACATAGAAAGTGCCATCCATGAATTAGTGTATACCTTTTATTTTATGCACAGAAATTACAATGTGTCAATAAAGTAATTTTACTTAAAATGCGCTGTTGCACATATTTTGGAAAGCATTTGATTTTACTTAGATACTATTTATCAGTGGAAAACTCCCATTAAGTTATTTTCCTGGACTAATTTGCTGAAAATGGATTTGCTTCCTGTGTGTTTCTCAGTCCCTCCATCCTACAGGGTACTTCTGGGGCTTGTTTGTTTTCTACCGGTGGTTTTTGGTTCCTCAGATTCCTAGGACAAGACGGTCTACCATAATCTACGGCAGTAGTCTGTTTTCAGAAATTTGAAAGTAAGTCTGTGGGGGTTACTGCCTGACTAGTACATGCAGTGGGAGAAACTTCCAGCATTCCTGACTGGGCGAATTTGTTTGGGGAACACGGCTAAGAGTGGATAAAGAAACGACTTGCTCCCCACAGCACAGGTATGACTTTATGTAGGAAGGGGCAATGATTCTTCTTTCTTTTCCTACCCATTATAATGAAAATTACCGGGTCTACACCATGTGCCTTAAAAGAAGTAAGTGGAATAAAATTTTTCTTCGTTTTTTTTTTAAATGTCTTAGTGTTCCTCTCTTGATTTCCTTTTCACTGACCTCCTACGTCCTTTCTGCAAGTTTAGTAAAGATTGAGAAGTAAACTCACGATCTGTGAAAATCTAAAAGGCTTTATGATTCTCATTTATTTTCAGATATAAGAAGGTTTTGTTCGTTTTTAATGTAACGAATGCCAATTTGAATTAATCCTGTGGGATAAACGCAGTGAAATAAGGGAGGTGGAGCAGGAATTTTAACTCATTCCCACATCCCATAGAAGAACCATCTTGCAGAGATAGAGTGGTATAAACCAGAAATATATGTCTCTTGTGCAAATGTTTGTGTCCCCTCTCTTACATCGGTAGGTATACAAGTATCTTTAATGAATGGGATTTTACCTTGCTCCTACATTTAACAAATATTCTGGCTGGTCTTTCATGTGGCAAACATGACCATGAGCTATGAGGACTAATGAAAAAATAAATCACTAAAACTTTTGCCTTCATATACTTACATTTCCTCCTATTTTGGACAAAAGGAAACAAAACAAAAATAAAATAAAATTTAAATGATAAAAAATGTATTATGCCGTATAGAAGGTATTCTAAGATGTGGATAAAACTGAAGCAAAAATAAAGAATTGGAAGTAATTGAGAGAATTGCAAATTTTCATGTTTGGAAGGAAGGTTTCACTAAGAAGGCAAAAAATGTTTGAAGTGTCTTACTGGGGATGAGAAAGAAAGTGATGTGGGGAATGATACTTCAGAAGTGGGAACTGCAAGGCCAAAGAGCCAGGTTGAGACAACAACCAGCGCACAAGAATCGTAAGGAGACCAGTCTGCCTGGAGCAGAGTAAATAAATACGGGAGAGAACGGTAAGCATGAAGATCACCAAGACATCAGGGGCAGATCCTGAATGTTATTGTAAGCAAATTAAAGACTTTGGCTTTGACTTAGGTTGAGATGCATGGTTACGGGGTTTAAACTGTGAGGTGAGTGACATCTGGTCACTGTGTTGAGAGCAGAGCACAGGAAGCAACAACCGAGGAAAGGAGACAATAAGAAATGCAACAATCTCAGGAAGAGATGACAGTGGTTTGATCCGGGAAGGTGGTAAAAATGCTCGGATTCTCGTTTTTTTTTTGTTTTTTCTTGTGCCCACTCTACCAGTTCCTCTCCCTTTCTGCCTTCTCATCATGCCTGTAGCCAGCGGTCTCCCACTTGGTCTCCTGTATCTGCTTGAACTAAGAAGCACACACTTCACGAGTACTACTTAATGTTTTACTGTCCAGTCTAATCTTTGTCTGAAAAGTGAGCTTCGGGAATGGTTTTTGTTCTCAGTTACAGAGCACCTAGGGACACAGTTTCAGGGGTTCCTTAAGTCTCATGCCATTAAGTCAAATCTTTGTGTTAGAACTGGAGTTCTGCTCTGCACTTTCCTCCTGCTCCACCAAAGACTCTGTGTTCCGTTCTTTGCCTGGACGGCTATTTTGTGGTACCTGGATGTCATCATTTTTCTAGTCAGGCTGATGAAGTCTCTGGTTTATGTGAACCTTTTGTCTCTTGGGCTAATATTTTCTTTGTGTCTGTGATGTTCTTCATTCTCCTTTACTTCAGGTGGGCTGAGATCAATTGATGTATCTCTGATGGCCACTCAAGCTTTTAAGACCCCAGGTACCACTCATCAAAGTGAGATTTAGAACATTCTCTTATGTTATGCCAGTTGACTTAGCTATCCCCTGAAATCATTGTCCCCATGAATATTTTTGAAGTTGGGAAAGTAGATTTTCAGATAAAAAAAATTTGGAGATTTGCTTATAGTAAGGATGAAAATGTGTAAAACAGCAATATAGTGGAGTGTGGTTGTTCAACATTTTAAGATACTTTTTATAACTAAAAGTAAAGATGTCCAGTAAGCAGTTGTACCTCAAATCTGGAGCTCAGAGATATCGGGTTAGAGTTGTCCAATTTGGAATTATGACTTTGTGGGTGGTATTTAAAGCCTTGTGATTGGATGAGACTCCTAAGCAGTATATGTAAATTAAAAAATAAAATAATATAAAAGACCAAGAACTGAGATGCAGCTAACTTAGTTGAAAGAGACAGGATACTGAGTACACTAACCTGTGAAAGGAAGGAATTTTTCCCCATCTGCACTTCGGGAGTTCTAAGTTAGCTAAGCCAGGGTTAGAATTGCAATGTTAGCTAGATAGATGAATATTTAACTACTCTGACTGCAGGTAACATCAGAGTAACCTAAAACTAAAGTTTCCCATATTAACAATATTCCATATAATCCAGCTTCTTGTGACTAGTATTGTTTCTTCTTTGGCAACAATGAACTCCAGAATATCCTCTTTAATCCTGTTTTCTTGTTGAAACCTAGAACAAACATAGAGAAAGAGTCTTGTAAGAGTATTCCAAATAAATATTTATTCCTTATTACACCATAGCTGCTGAAGTCTCCTTAGTTCCCAACGGGAAAAGAAAAATTAGAGTTGAATTTTCTGCTCCAAAAACATCCGTGAGAGCTGGGTCTCAGTTGATCTTAATATGGTCCTTCCAGCAAGTTTTGTCTCAGGAGGTTGCCTACCAACCTTTGCAAGCCTTGCCCTTGTGCAGTAATCAAAGAGCAGGGTATGTGATGCAGTAGTCTGACAGAAAGCTAGACTGAATTACTCTTGCCCTGTGGCCTCATCACCAGAAAATGAAATCTGTTTTCCTTTTATTTACTCTAAAGAGTAACTGATCTCTGGTAGCTGGATTTAAAAAAAATAAAAAACCTAAGAGACAGTAAACAGATCCTAGAAGCCAGAAATCTTGGCTGTCTGATAATGGGAGGCTTCCAAACATTAAAGGAGCTAAAGCGCCTTGAATCCAGGAAAGTGGAGCTTTTGCCACTTTTTAAAGTACAAAGACTTGGGACTTCTGTGATTACGAGAGGCTTGTGTCTTTCTTCAATGTAATGCACTACTGAAGAGATCAATTTGACCAGTTTGAGGAAAATCTAAATCTAAGTGTTTGTGACAATGAATGATAAACTTGTAACAATGTAGCAATGCATGCAGACATAAAGAGAATGTAAAACAAAACAAAGAAACCGAAAGCTGCACAACAGTAGACTCACTCTGTCTCCTGTTACAGGAACAAAATTTGGAAATATTACAGAATCGTACCAGAATGATTTGAAGAAATTTTTTGAATGGAGCTGCATCAGGCTGCTGAAACATGTGGTTGTAACTGTTTAAGCAACAAAACTGGTAATAATTTCAGCTTGTTACATAATAGATGGCTTCTCCAAAACACAGGACAGATGGATGATGGATAGATGGGTAGCTACAGAAAGACAGATGGACAGATAGGCAGGGAGGCATGGAGGTAGAAAAAAAGAGAGAAATTAGATGGATAGGTAGATCAGTAGATAGACAGCTACAGTACACGCACATATAAAGAGCCCTGGGGGGTGCCACTGAGTGCTAACCAAAGGGTTGGTGGTCATACTTAGCCATGATTTTGCAGTCGAAAGACCTGACAATTGACTTCCATAAAGACTTGGCAGTCTAAACTGTCTTCCAATAAGGGTGTCTTGTATTTAAATTTGAATAAAACAAGTTGTGTATTTGATATGGTTTTAGTTGTTTTCTTATTTTGAAACACATTTGAAGGCATACTGTGTGGGGAGAAAAAAAAAGTCAGGTAAACAGCCCCTGAAGAACCTTCCAAATGGGGCCAAAAAGAATCATTTATCATAATTTGATAGTTTTTGACATTGACAATTGCAGCCTCTCTTTGTTCAGCTCCATTCAAAAAATTGAAGGGTCAATGAAGGGCCCAGTGCTTGTATTAGGAGAGAAATCAATTGGGATGAGTTCTTGTGCACACTCTTATAAACTTGGTGGCAAGTTTTTCATTGCAATTGCAGTGTGTTGATGCACAAACTTTGTCTGATTGACAACAGACCCAGTTGTCTCAAATTTTTTGATTAAATGTCAAATTGTTCTCTCAGTGGAACAATGATGCATATCATAAATTTCACATAAGGCACAGAATGTTTGGTGAATGGAACACTGTTTTGATAACAAACTTGTATAATTTCTACACATTGTGGAATTGTATAACTTTTCATGGCTATTTGTCAAGACTAATCAAAACAGATTGATAAATATGGCTGCTATAGCTTCACAACTATGGCTGCCGTAAGCTATCAAAAATAGAACATTGGAAGACCCGTTATTCCACAAGATTGCAGCCACGAGAACTCTATGGAATACTTTCTCTCTGTCATATGGGGTCCATAAAGTTAGAGATAGTTTGATGGAGTAGAACTGCAACACACACATATATGTTCATATGTATGTACACATTAAACATATACATTTGCATGTAAAACACACATATACACAAATGTATGTAGCATGTTATCACTTTGTAGAACCACCTTCCATGTTATAGACTAGATAAACCCCAAATGCACTGTCCTTGAGTCAGTTCCAACTCATAGTGACACTGTAGAACTGTTCCATAGAACTCTATGGAGTTCAGATTAGAACTGATTCAGATTCTGATCTATGAGTTTAGATTAGATCTGCTCCATAGAGTTTCCAAGGAGCACCTGGCAGATTCGAACTACCAACTGTTGGTTAGCAAACATTGAACTTAGCTACTATGCTACCAGGTGATAATTATACATGTATACACACGCACATATATTTTGAAAATGTTGTTTTAGTTGTTAAGTGGAGTCACATTGGTTCCGACTCACAGCACCGACTTGTACAACAGAACAGAACACTGCCCAGTGCTGTGCCATCCCCACAGTCGTCATCACGGTGAGCCCACTGCTGCAGCCGCTGTGAGTCGGCATCACTGAGGATCATCCTCTTTTGCTGACCCTCTGTTTCACTAACCTTAACGTCCTCCTCTAGAGACTGATCCCTCCTGACAACATGTGAAAAGTATGTAAGATGTGGACTTGTCATCCTTGCTTCTAGGGATCTGTACTTCCAGAATAAATTTGTTCATTCTTTCAGTATTCCATGATACACGCTATATTCTTCACTATCACCAGAATTCAAAAGCGTCAGTTCTTCTTTGGTCTTCCTCACTCCTTGTCCAGCTTTCACGTGCATGTGATCTCTGCCAGTTGGTTGGTCGAGTAGCATCCATAGGTCACTGTAGCTCTTACCATCAGGGCTGCCAGACGAAGGAAGGAAGGAAGGAAAGAAGAGAGGGAGGGAGGGAGAAAAAGACAGATAGACATAGAGAAAAAGAAAAATGCAAAGTTTACATAATATTTAGGTAAGTAGATATTTCTATAACACTTGGAGTAGATAAAACTGATTGATTCCAAATTAATAACCCAAAACCAAACTCACAGCCACAGAGTAAATCCCAAGTTGTAATTAATAAACCTATTAAAATTAAACATTTGTTTGAAACCTATTACATGGGTTTCTCTGCCTTAGGAAACAAATTTTATTAAAATGAAAAATAATTATGAATATCATTATATTGTTGGTATAAAAATACAGAGGTCTCCTGAAAGTTTGTTGAACGAGAACACTAGCTGACACACCAAAAAGCGATGAACTGAAATAAGGCCAGAGGAGCTCTGTGATTGAACACTTTAATGGATTTTATTTCCACGGATTTGTATCTTAAGCTTTACATGTATAAAATAGCATGTATAAAATATACATGTGTAAAATAACCTGTATAAAGTGACTTCATAAGCTGTATCTGTCTGTCTGCGTGTCTACCTACCTACCTACCTATGCATCATCTATCAGTCTGTCTATGTATCAGCTATCTAATCACCCTGGTGGCACAGTGCCTGAACACTACATCTGCCAACCCCAATGACGGCAGTTTGAATCTGCCAGGTGCTCCTTGGAAACTCAGTGGAACAGTTCTACTCTGTCCTACAGAGTTTCTGTGAGTTGGACTCTGCTTGACTGTGGTAGATTTATTTTTTGGTTTTCATAAGCAAAGGATGGTATCTAAAATAGAGCTTTGACAGTTTGTTTATAGTCTACAGAAGTTCTTAATTTGTAACTAAAAAGATTGACTGTTTTACTCAGAAAATTGTGTTCAAATTTATCAACTCCAAAGGCATGCAGTATTTTTACAACGGAAATATGAAGCCAACTGTATTCATCTAAGTACTTTCTTTGTGTTCATATATAAATTAAGAGATGTCATAAGTAAATGAATAACAAGGTAAAGAAATTGAATTTTATTTGTGAAGAGAAACTACTAAATTTTTGGCATAACCATAAATACTGCCACGGTAAGTGTGGATATAAAAAATGGAGTAAGTATTCCTGTTGATTAAACTTTCAGTCTAAATGCCAATGCTTAATATTTAATTTTGTAAATGACAAAGCTGGGAAAGTATGTCTGCATATGGCTGCATTAATTCTAGTGATGAGTTTTTCATTCTGATTAGTAATGTAAGAGAAAAATAAAAATCTTTCTTGATATTCAGAAAGAAATATTCTTTTAAGAAGAAATAGAAACCACACCTGAATGTGATTAATCTATAATTACTAAAAATGATAAACTCTAGATTATTTTAATACATCTAACACTGTAGCAAAAAAAAGTAAAAACTCAGAGCCATCAAATTAATTCCAAGTCATAGCAACACTGTATGAAAGAGTAGCATCCTATATAGTTTTCAAAAGAGCAGTCAGTGGATTCAAACTGCTGACTCTTAGGTTAGCAGCTGAATTCTTAGCTATTACACCACAAACCAGCCAATCAGCCCTTTAGGGAGTAAATTCCTATTCAGAAACCCCATACAGACAGAACAGAACTATCCCACAGGATTTCCAAAGGGTGGCTGGTAGGTTTGAACTGCTGACATTTTGGTTAGCACTCAAGACTTTAGCCATTACACCATGAGGTTTCCTCTAACATCACGGTGCTGTTTAATACCCATTATAACAGTATGAAAATTTAAGACAGTTAGATTACCCAAGGAAGAATGTCTATTTCCTTCAGTTAAAGCACCAGAATATCTGCCACAATTCTTTATTCATTTTCAATAACATTAAATATATTACAATTTTTTTCCTACAATAAATGTTTGGAAAACATAATATTAGCTAAAGTAGTATTGTGGAAATGAAGAAGACTTAGTCCTTACTCTCCAGCTTTCCAAACTGAGAAAAGCATACATAAGCTTGATATAATAAAAATTTCCTAAATGATATTTCTGAGAAAACTGAAATAAGACTATATGGAAGAAAATAATGAGTTTGACTTAAGGTTGAGAATTGTATTATCTAATCTCATCTATGGAAATGTCAGAACCATATCTCAAACTGCTTTAAGGGAAAAAGAACACATCCCTTCTCCCACCCCTTTGGCTTACATAACAGGGAAAATTGGAAAAAAAAAAATCAGACTAAGTCTAGACATGGACAGATGAAGGAATAAAATTACTAACTTCAACTCAGATTGCTTTATTTATTTTATTATTAAGCAGCCTCTTTCCTTGAAATGGAAAAGGTAAATCATGAGTCTTGCTATATGAATGTTGATGAAGCTCGAAAAACTCACAGTAGAAAACGCAAAAGACCGTAGGAGGCACTTGTACATCGGTTGCCAGTTGAAGCTGTACTATGTAACTGTCCAGCTGGGCAATGTGCTCGTGGTTAAGTCGAATTTTGGATTCAGAACTAAGTTCACATTCTCCGTTTAGTTTCCCAGTTGAGTGGCTTAGAACAAATCCCTCAGCCTTTCTGAGCCTGACTTTTACTTGTCTAACACAGTGATAACAGCAGTACATATTTTATGGGGCATAGGTCCTAAAAGATAATAAAAGCCCAAAGGTTACATATTAATATCATTGTCATTATTATTTTATTATAGAAAAATTGCTCGAGGAGATAGATTTTTTCTTGTGAATCAAAGGTTTGTAGGAATGAGATTATCACCAAAAAAACCAAACCCGGTGCCATCGAGTTGATTGTGACTCACAGCAACCCTATAGAGGAGTAGAACTGCTCTATAGAGTTTCCAGAGAGTGCCTGGTAGATTTGAACTGCTGAGCTCTGGGTTAACAGCTGTAGCACTTAACCACTAGCCATCAGGGCTTGCAGTGAGGTTATAGGAATGAGGTTCAGAAGTCAGGATAAGAAGTTTGATTTATTCCTGTAAAAGTTGTCTGCGAGTGGCTCAAATCCTCAAGCATTGTATGTGTGTACTAGAGTTTTTCCTATGTTTCTTATCTCAGACAATGGCACTGGAGTTTTTGTCTTCTCTTATGTAAACCAGTACAGTTCCTGCAACCTCCAGCATTTAGATTAGCAGTTGAGCCCATTAACTGTGCTACCCATGGACTCCAAGAACAAGGAAAATAGTAGAAAAGCAAATGAAGGGTGTACCCACACGACGGTATCTACAAATTTGATTAGTTATATAGTTATTAAAGTCATCCTCTACATTCAGGTCCTTCACCTGAGCTGTAGCCTGAAAAACTTAAAGACTTGCCACAGCTCTGGTATTCATAATTTTGGTGCCTTACTGGCCTAGCACACGCTTAAGCTGAGTGGCAATACAAGTTCCGTGTTTGCTAACAGACAGTCTGGGTGCTCTTCTCCACACTGTGAAAAGGATAGCATTTTACAATGGATTAACCCTAGACTTGCTTTTGCTAGAAAACTCCTTGCTGTTGAGTAGCTCCTGACTCATAATGGCCCTTTAGAGCAGAGTAGAAATGCCTCAGACACTTTCCAAGTAGAGTTTGGTGGGTTTGGACGGCTGACCTTCTGGTTGGCAGCCGTAGCACTTAACCAGTGACAGCGAACGGTGCCTCCTAGAAAGACAACACCTTTTGGTTTGTTGTAGCTTTATTTCTTTAGTTGTTGTTGTTGGGGAAAATAGGAAGGAAAAAAACTATAAAAGAAACACTTGTTTAAGTCATTTTTATAAGATAAGCTTTTAAGTATGCTAGGGATTTAAATTTTCTTATTTATTTATTTCTTACTTAACTTTTGGGATATTAAACAGTTCTCTCAGTATAATAGAAGATTGTTGTTGTTCTTGTTAGCTGCTTATGAGTCAGTTCTGAGTCATACTGATACTATAAACTACAGAATGAAACACTGCCTGATTCTGTGCCATGCCCATGGTTGTTATGCTTAAATCCATTGTTGCAGCCACTTTGTCAATCCACCTCCTTGAAGATCTTCTACTATTTGCTGACCCTCCACTTTACCAAGCATGACAATCTTCAGCAGGGACTGATCTGTCTTGACATATCCAAAGTATGTAAGAAGCAGTCTCACTGTCTTTGCTTCCAAGGACAATCTGGTTGTACTTTTTCCAGAATAGATTTGTTTGTTCTTTTGGCAGCCAATGGTACATTCAATATTCTTCTCTAATATCACAATTCAAAGGCATACATCCTTCTTCTGCCTTCCTTATTCATTGTCCATTTTTTGCATGCATATGATACAATTGAAAATACTATGGCTTGGGACAGGTGCAACTTAGTCATCAAGGTGACATCTTTACTTTTCAGTGTCAGTATAAAAGAGGACTTTTGCAGCAGATTTTCCCAGTATAATTCATCTTTTGGTTTCTTGACTGCTGCTTCCAGGGGAGTTGACTGTGGAACCAAGTAAAATGAAATCTTCGACAACCTCAAATCCTTTATCACACTGTTGCTTACTGATCCAGTTCTGAGGATTTTTGTTTTCTTGATGTTGAGGTGCAATCCATACTGAAGTCTGTGGGTTTTGATCTTCATCAGTAAGTGTTTCAAATCCTTTTCACTTCCAGCAAGCAAGGTTGTGTCATCTGCATAACACAGGTTGCTAATGAGTCTTCCTCCAATCCTGACATCTCATTTTTATTCATATAGCACAACTTGAATCATCGTGAGTCATTTTCTTGGCATACAAATTGAAAAGATATGGCAAAAAGATACACCCGTGTCGCACATCTTTCCTAACTTTAAACTGTGCAGTGTCCCCTTGTTCTCTTCACATGACTCCCTCTTGGTCCATGTAAAGACTCCCCATGAGCACAATTAAGTGTTCTGGAATTTCCATTCTCCACAATGTTGTCCATAATCGGTTATTATCCACACAGTCGAATACCTTTGTGTAGTCAATGAAATACAGGTAAACATCTTTCTGGTATTCTCTAGTTTCAGCCAAGATTAATCTGACATCAGCAATAATACCCCTGATTCCATGTCCTCTTCTGAATGTGGCTTGAACTTCTGGCAGTTCCCTGTCCATATACTGTTGCAGTCACTTATGAATCATCTTGAGCAACATTTTACTTGTGTGTGATATCAGTGATATTGTTTGATAATTTTCACATTTGGTTGGATCCCTTTTCTTGAAATAAGTATTTAAATACGGAGCTCTTCCTGTTGGTTGCCTGGACAGCTGTCCTCCAAATTTCTTGGTATACATGAATAAGCACTTCCAGCACTGCATCTGTTTGTTGAAATATGTCAATGGATATTCCATCGGTTCTGTTAGCCTGGCTGTTTGCCAGCTAACAGCTTCAGCTTCTTCCTTCAGTACCATAAGTTCTTGATCATATCCTACCTCTTCAAATGGTTGAAAATCTACCAGTTCTTTCCGGTATAATTACTGCATGTATTTCTTCCATTTTATTCTGATGCTTCATTAACCATTTAATGTTTTCCCTGGAGATTCCTACACTATTGCAACTAAAGGCTTGAAATATTTTTTCAGTTCTTTCAGCTTTAGAAATACCAAGCATGGTCTTGTCTTTTGGTTTTCTATCTCCAGCTCTTTGTACATGTCATTATAATGCTTTGTCTTCTGAAGCTACCCTTCAAAATCTTCTGTTAAGTTCTTCTACTTCATCATTTCTTCCTTTTGCTTTAGCTCCTTGACGTTTGAGAGAAAGTTTGAGAGTCTCTTCTGACATCCAGTTTGGTCTTTTCTCTCTTTGCTATCTTTTTAATGACTTTTTGCTTTCTTCATGGATGATGTCTTTGATGTCATTCCGCAACTGATCTGGTCTTTGGTTATTAATGTTTGCCAAATCAAAATCTGTTCTTGAGATGGCTACTAAACTTCAGGTGGAATGTACTTAAGGTCATACTTTAGATCTCATGCACTTGTTCTGATTTTCTTCAGTTTCAATTTGAACTTGCATATGAGCAATAGATGATCTGTGCCACACCAGCACCTGGTCTTTTTCTGACTGACAATACTGAGCTTTTCCATCATCACTTTCCACATATGTAGTAAATTTGACTGCTTTGTATTCCATCTGGGGAGATTTATGTGTACAGTTGCTGTTTATGTTGGTGAAAAAAAAGTATTTGCAATGAAGTAGTTGGTCTTGCGTAATTCTATCATTCAATCTCTGGCATCATTTCTGTCCCCAAGGCCACATTTTACAACTATTGATCTTTCTTCTTTGTTTCTAACTTTTTCATTCCAGTCACCAGTAATTATCAATGCATACTTAACTGCATGTTTGATCAGTTTCAGACTGCAGAAGCTGGTAAAAGTCTTCAGTTTCTTCATCTTGGCCTCAGTATTTGGTGCATAAATTTGAATAATAGTCGTATTAACTGGCCTTCCTTATAGGTGTATGGATATTCTTCTATGACTTCCAGCACTGTAGTTCAGGGCAGATCCCGAAATGATCTTTTTGACAATGAATGCAAAATCATTCTTCTTCAAGTTTTCATTCCCGGTGTAGTAGATCATATGATTGTCTGATTCAAAATGGTCAATACCAGTGCATCTCTGTTCACTAATCCCTAGATAACAATGTTTGTGCATTCCATTTCATTTTTGACAGTTTCTAATATAACAACTTTCATACTTTGTACATTCTATATTTCTGATTATTAATGAAGTTTGCAGCTGTTTCTTCTCATTTTGAGTGCTGCCACATCAGCAATGAAGGTTCTGACAGCTTTGCTTCATTCACATCATAGGAGGCAGCTCTTTCTCAGTTCTCTTTTGAGTGTCTTCCAACCTGGGGGGCTCATTTGGGGGCACTATATCTGACTGTGTTTCACTTCTATTATAATAGTTGTGTTTGTTTGTTTGTTTTAAATATAAACATCCAAACAGATTAAAGAATATTTCTTTTTTGTGTGTTCAATAACAATTTTATTAGATGACAGCCTAAAGATACTATTGTTGCTATTAGGTGAAGCTAAATTGGTTCTGACTCATAGTGACCCTACATACAACAGAATGAAGTATTACCCAGTCCTTTGTCATTCTCACAACCTCTGCCGTGGCTGATCACATTGTAGCAGCCACTATGTCAGTCTGTTGCACTGAAGGTCTTCCTCTTTTTCAGCGACCCTGTACTTTACCTAGCATGATGCCCTTCTCAGGGACTGGTCACTCCCAATAACACGTCAGAAGAATGTAGGAAGTAGTCTTGCTATCCTTGCTTCTAAAGAACATTCTAATTATATTGTTTCCAAGATAAATTTGTTTATTCTTTTGAAAGTCCATGTCATAGTCAATATTCTTTTCCAACACTGTAACTCAAGGGCATCAGTTTTTCTTTGGTCTTCCTTATTCATTGTCCAGCTTTCACATGTATGTGAGTTCATGAGAAACACCACAATTTTGGGTCAGGCACATCTTAATTTGAAGATGACATTTTTGCTTATTAATACTTTAAAGAGGGCTTTTGCCACAGATTTGCCCAGTGCAATGAGTAATTTGATTTCTTAGCTGCTTCTCAGTGAGTATTGATTGTGGATCCAAATAAAATGAAATCCTTGACTATTTCAATCTTTTCTCCATTTATCATGTTGTTCTTTATTTCTCCAGTTATGAAGATTTTCGTTTTCTTGATGTTGAGGTGTAATCCATGCTGAAGGCTGTGATTGTTGATCTTCATCAGTAAGTGTTTCAAGCCCTCTTTAGTTTCAGCAAGCAAAGTTGTTTCATCTGCATATACCAGATTGTTAGTAAATACTCCTCCATGTTTCTTCATTTAATCTAGCTTCTTGGATATTTTGGCTCAGCATACAGGTTGAACAAGCATGGTGAAAGTACACAATCCTGATGCATAACTTTCCTGACCTTAAACCATGCAGTATCCTCATGTCTTGTCTGAAGGACCGCCTTGGGATCTACAGGCAAGTTTCTTATGAGCACAATTAAGTGTTCCAAAATGACCATTCTCCACAGCTATCCATAATTTGTGTTTAAAAAAGATAAAAACATTAATTTGAAAGATATGACTGGCCAGGGTTATTAAGATATTATTTCATTCAAATTGAAATAGCATTTGTAATCCTTAAGCCAATTCTTTATAATCACATTTACGGTTATTAAGGGTATCAAAAAATATGATCATGTGTAAATAATGTTAATTCATGAAAACTATTATGAAAATATTTAAATAAAGCAATTAAAAAAATAAAGTATAGACTTACAATACTTTAGGTCATACACCACACCTGGTTGATTTTTATCTGCTTCAATTAGATCATTCACTGTAAGTGAAAAAGTTAATTTTAATTAAATTACAGAATATATTTCAAAATTTCCTTGTACAGTTATAATTCCTGTAATAAAACATCAAACATATTCTTAAATATTTCATGCTTATGAAATGTTTTTGAATGATCTGCTGACATTAAATCACATAAAATCTACCACTGAATAAATTAATGAACATTTTTCTGAAGCATTCGTAGTCTACTAAGAACATAAAAATAGGTCTTCCTTACTAATTTGAACAACTGGAATGAAAACTCATTTATTCAAGTGAGAATAAATGGAAGAAACTCAGCCTAGGTATATAAAGCTGCACAATAGCTGGGCAATAATTTACATTAGAAATGTAATGCTTATGAAGCTGTTAGTTCATTATTGAGTCAAAGAATGAAAAGATAATGCCTATTTAAAGTGTCTCCTACATTTTATTGTGCTCTAAGTTCAAGTACTTCAAACTCTTACAGCTCAGTGAATCCACTGGTTCACTCACTAAGTTCTCTACTTTCGAAGTCTGTAAAAGTAACACTCTTGTGCCGATTTTCTAAGTACTTTTATTTGTTGTTTTCGTACAACTTCCAACAATTAAGTCCTCAAACTTAATTGTTCCAAGTGCTACATGCCTCATTACTGAATATCACTACAGCCACCTGTGAAGTACTCCCCTTGGGAAGCTATGTACAGATGCCGGGGACTAGTCCACCCTTCAAAGCAGTTTTAGAACTGTTTCTGGAACAGCCATTGCTCTCGGTGGCATGGTGGTAAGTTCACGAACTTAATTGTATAGTTGTCTGTGAGGGAGATTTTAGCCAGTAAACAAACAACTGCACTGGAACACCCTCCCTTCTCACCTGACTTGGCCCACAATGACTTTTTCTTTACACAAAGATACAGTAAATATTGAAAGGAAGATATTTGGATGACATTCAGAACATCAACAGTGTTACGACAACAGCTCTGGTGGCCATCCAGATAAAGAATTCCAAAATTGTTCGGTTTGTAGATCATCATAGTTTTAAACCACCATGTTTCGGTCAGTTTGTTGTACTGTGTTGGTATGCGTGTTGGTATGATGCTAGAGGTTTTTCAAGTAGTATTTCAAACACCATCAGGTTCAACTTTGTTAGACAGGTATCAGCAGATTTTGCAGACTAAGATAGATTTGAAGGAAGGATCTGCTAGGCTACTTCTAGAAAATCTGTCCAGTGGAAGCTGCTGCTCTAACAGAAATACCACAGAGTAGATGGCTTTAACAAAGAAAGATTTATTCTTACACAGTCCGGTAGGTTGCAAGTCCATATTCAGGGTGTCTGCTCCAGGCGAAGACTTTCCGCTTGTCGGCTCTGGAGGAAAGTCCGGTATTGCATCAGTCTTTGTCCAGGAAGCGTCCTCACGCAAGAACCTCTAGTCTGAAGGACGCGCTCTGCTCCCGGTGCTGCTTGCTTGATGGTAGCGAGGTTCTCAAATTGTCCTTTGTTTCTTTCTCCTTTTATTTCTTGCAAGCTAAAAGCATTAAGGGTGGGGCAAGCCATACTCCAGGGAAACGCCCCCTACAGCAGGAATTTACAGCCCCACCCTAATCCTTTAATATACAGGTTAGCAAAACCACACAATGGAGGACAGTCCCAAGATACTGGGAACCATATCCCAGTCATGTGGCTGCACACATTTTTGGGGGGACACAATTTCAACCATGACACGCCACCCTTTGACAACCCAAAAATCACATCACAAAAACATTTAACACATTCATCTCGCCATAGCAAAATTATGTCCATCCATATAACAGAAGTCTTAAATCAGTTCCAAGTCCAAAATGCAAAAACTCTTCTACATTTGTGAAACTTCGAAGGCATTAACAGGCAACAGGCAAGTCAACAGAACACATTACATTAGCCCTCAAAGCTTTGGAAATACGCTTACATTTTTTGAGACATTCTACACAACAGCAATGCTCTCCAGACTCTAGGTATTGGCCACACTCTTTGGTTTCTGAGTGGAGACCTCCAGCTCCATGCTACAACTCTGCCTTCAAGGCCCACTTGGACAGAAACTCTGTTCCATCGGCTTTAGGAGTACCCTAAGCCCAGCTGAGTGGCAATTCCACCGTTACGAACACAGCACACCATGGTTCCACCCTTTCAAACCCCTGAGGTCATGGCCATACCTCTTGAGACTGAGGCAGCTCAGCTTCTCATGCTATTTGTCTCTTCAGCTTCAGCTTCCTATGGCCGCATGGCCGGGGCCTCAGGCCCACATCTGTCCTGCCGGGCAAGTGTTCCAAAGCTCTGAAGCTCCACTGGTTTCAGTGCCCGGAGGCACCCCACTCCCAGTACCAATTCTGTTTTAGTCAGCTGAGGCTGCTCTAACAGAAATACCACAGAGTGGATAGCTTTAACAAAGAAAGATTTATTCTTACACAGTCCGGTAGGTTGCAAGTCCATATTCAGGGTGTCCACTCCAGGGGAAGGCTTTCCCCTTGTCGGCTCTGGAGGAAAGTCCAGTATTGCATCAATCTTTGTCCAGGGAGCATCCTGATGCAAGAACCTCTGGTCTGAAGGACGCGCTCTGCTCCCGGTGCTGCTTGCTTAATGGTAGCAAGGTTCTCAAATTGTCCTTTGTTTCTTTTTCCTTTTATTCCTTGCAAGCTAAAAGCATTAAGGGTGGGGCAAGCCATGCTCCAGGGAAACTCCCCCCACAGCAAGAATTTACAGCCCCACCCTAATCCTTTTACATACAGGTTAGCAAAACCACACAATGGAGGACAGTCCCAAGATACTGGAAACCATATCCCAGTCATGTGGCTGCACACATTTTTGGGGGGACACAATTCCAACCATGACAACAGGTATCAGCAGATTTTGCAGACTAAGATAGATTTGAAGGAAGGATCTGCTAGGCTACTTCTAGAAAATCTGTCCAGTGAAAGCTTTGTGCATAGCAGCAGAACTTTGTCAGCTATCACACCAGAAGATGGGCAACTCAGCTTGGTAGGCATTCAAAATATCACTGGGGAAGAGGTGCATCCTCAAAGAAGAGTTAACCTTCATGATGTGGGTGAAGGCAAACTTTAAGGACCTTCTTTTGCTGGCAGGCATCACTCAAAATGAGAAGAAACAGAAATGAGCATTCATTAATAATCAGAATGTGGAATGTGTGAAATACAGATACAAGAAAATTGGAAATCCCCCCAAAAAGACATGGAATGCATAAAAATTGATATCTAGGCATTAATGAGCTGAAATGGGGTATTACTGGTCATTTTCAATCAACAGTCATGTGATCTACTTCATAGGGAACAGCATATTGAAGAAGAATAGTGTCTCATTCATCATTAAAAAGGACATTTCAAGATCTATGCTGAAGTTCAACACTGTCAGTGATAGGATAATAGCCACACACCTACAGGGATGACAAGTTAATATGATTATTGCTCAAGTTTATACACAAATCACTAAAGCCAGAGAAGAAACTAAAGATTTTTACCAATATGCATAGTCTGAAATTGATGAAACATGCAACCAAGATGCATTGATATCTGTTGCTGACTGGAATGTGAAAGTTGGGACCAAAGGCTTGTTAGAAAATACGGATTTAGGAACAAAAGTAGAGATGGCATGATAGTATTTTGCAAGACCAATGACTTTTCACTGCAAATACTTTTTTTTCAACAACATAAATTGACTCTTTAATAATTACATAGTGTCCTTCCTTGTCCAGTATGGTAGATTCTACTTCAAATTCTGTTTTATGATTAATATTGCCACTCCTGCTCAGTTGTTCAATGTTCTAGTTGATATATTTTTTTTCTATTCTTTTAGTTTTAGTTTGTTTGTATCTTTTAAGTCTAAGATGTGTTTCCTGTAGGCAGCATACAGATGGATGTCATTTTTGTATCCAATCTGCCACTGTCTGTCTCTTTATTGGTGCATTTATTACATTTACATTCAGTGTAATTGCTGACAGGTATGAGTTCAGTGCTGTCATTTGGTTCTTTTTGTGTGTGTGTTATAGACAATCTCTTCCACTCAATTTCATGATGAGACTTTTTCTTTGTTTTCTTTCACATTTTCATTGTTGTTGTTTTTGTATGCTAAAAATTTATATTTTTCTTTTTTTCAATTTTGATTTGTAGGAATGTTAGTTTCCTTTATGGTTATCTTAATATTCTCCCCTATTTTCCTAAAGTTAAACCATTTGTTAATTTCCTTGAATCTCCTTGACTTCCTGTCTGTGTCAGAAATCTATGACTACCTTTTTTTTGAAGTGTCTCTTTTCTGTTATAATGCTGTCATCTTTTACATAATGACATCTCTATTTTCTGATTTTCTGTTTTTTGCCTTTCATTCATTTTTGTGATATACTTACCTGGGTTGATATCTGGTTGTTTTATTGTTCAGAATAGTCTTGGGTTGTTATCTGATATTCAGTTTTTTAACCAAAGGACTGCCTTTAGTATTTTAGTTTTGTGTTTGCAAATTTCTGTTCATCTGCAAATTTCTTAATTTCTCCATCATATCTGAGAGATCGTTTTACAGGATATATAATTCTTGGTTAGCAAGTGACTAAGCGTGTACAGAACTGATGAAGCTGATTAGGGTGGATTAGTTGTTACTGACTGGCTAAAACTTTGCTCGCCTAGTATTAAAGGCACAGGCAATTATTATACTACTCAAGAGCAATGGAATTGTTTGAGGCATGGGAGGGGCGTGGAAACTGAAAAATCTCTGTGGGGCTTTGGCTTGACAGTAATGCTGGATTTTTTTGTCACTGGCAATGCACAGCACCTGGTGATTCTCCTGGGTCACCTGCTGGTCACTTTCATCAGTTCTAGAAATGGGTTTTATGCCTGCTTAACCATGTTGCAGTGGTTTAAGATGGCTTTGCCCCAGTGATTTCCAGAGGGTCCTAAAAACAACCAAGGAAGTGAGTAAGATAACAAAGGAGGTAGCTGAGCCCTGAGCTAATAGTCTAACCAAAACCAAAATCCAGGACCCTTGAATCAATGCCAACTCATAGATACCCTATAGGACAGAGTACAACTGCCCCATAGAGTTTCCAAGGAGCTGTTGGTGAATTTGAACTGTTGACCTTTTGGTTAGCAACCACACACTTAACCACTATGCCACCAAGATTTCTTGTAGTCTGACAAGAGTACTAATTAATTAGATGTTTCAACCTCTAATTCCGCTTTTGGTTAGCAGATGACCTCTGTACCACTCTGCCAGCGAGGCTCCTTTCGTAACACATCACATGTCTAAGTCACGCAAAAGTCTGCTAGTGTGTCTTCAAAAACTAAACAAATCTAACTCCTTTTCACTAACTCCACACTGCTAACCCTTGAAACTGTTGTGGTATAGTGCTTAAGAACTTATCTGCTAGTCGAAAGGTCAGCAGTTGAATATACCACGTGCTCCTTAGGAACACTCTGGGGCAGTTCTGCCTTGTCCTGTAGGGTGACTATGAGTCAGAATCGACTCAGTGGGTGTGTGTTTGTCTCCATCGCCCCTCTGCCCCAGGCTGTTATCCTTGCTCAGACCATAGTCATTTCTCACTTGGACCATTGAAACAGCCTCCCAACTGATTCTCTGCTTCTGCTCTGCCTCTTTGCAGTCCTCTCCTGGCATAGCAACCAGGTGAATTATTTGAAATGTAACTCTGGCTGTGCCACTGCTGTAGTTGAAGTTTACTCAATGGCACTGGGTTTGGTTTGGTTTCAGTTTTGGAACCCAAATCAATCCAATGTATTTACTTGACATTTAAGTTAAATTCTACTACTATAAGAAATCATGGAAACCAAATAAAAATTGGGATTTTTATACCCAAATCTCTCCAATGTATTTACTTGACATTTAAGTTAAACTCTACTACTATGAGAAATCATGGAAATCAAAGAAATGTGGACTATGTGCTATATCTCCTTAACCAAAAAGTCAGCAGTTCAAATCCACCAGGTGCACTTTGCAAACTCTAAGGGGCAGTTCTACTCTGACCTATAGTGTTTCTATGAGTTGGACCTGACTCAGCTGCAGTGGGTTTGGATTTTTTGGTACCATAAGAAATCAAGAAACCTTGATGGCGTAGTGGTTGAGTGCTACAGCTGCCAACCACAAGGTCAACAGTTCATATCCACCAGGTGCTCCTTGGAAACTCTATGGGGAAGTTCTAAAACCTTGTGTTACAGGGTTGCTATGAGTTTGAATGGACTCAATAGCAGTGACTTTTTTTTTAAATATATAAGAGATCAGATGGGAGGATTCATTGCAGATGAATTGCTAACAAGACTGGAGTTGGAAATGTAAGAATCGTTTGGTGAGAATTGGTGATATTCTATAATACCTGTAAATGTGATAATACACTTGAGGGCTGGCATTGCTGTGTTACCAAATTTGTTCTTTTTTAATTATTTCATTTAAAATATAGCTGAAACCTTAAAAAACAAAAAACAAAAAATAATTGAAAAATGCACTATTCTTCACCCTCTGTTCATTCTTTGTCACAGATTGACTTATATTCTCCCAAAAATACGTGTAGAACTTTGGGTAGCCCTGGATTCTTGGTACTGGGTGATGTTCCTCCATGCTGGAAAGGCCGCCACTGTGATGTTAATGAGGGCAGATGGATGGCAGTTGTGTTGGTGAGGCAGGGCTCAAAGTGTTAGATTGTTTTGTGCATTGAGGCAGTCTCTTGAAGTACAAAGGAAAGAAGTTAGCAGAGAGATTGGGAGACTTCATGTTATCAAGAAGTTGTCTGGAAGCTCAGCACGTCCTTTAGAAAGAACAGTGATGACAGGGACCTTCCTCCAGAGCCAGCATAGAAAGCCTTCCCTGGAGGTGACACCCTGAATTGGGGCTTTTAGCTTACTGGTCGATGACAAATAAAATTTCTTTATTTAAATACATCCATTTGTGGTATTTCTGTTAGAGCAGCACTAGCAGACTAAAACATTCTCTGATCTCTTAATTATGAAGATTTGGGCAAAAGAATAACTTTATTTTCTTTATACATATTCTGTTCATTTATCTCTCCCTCCCCCATGTGTATTACATACATACAAATGTATTAAATGGGACATATATATTTACATTATATTTATTTTATTTGTATGTTACCTTTGAGTTATTCAATCTTCCTTCTCTCTTCTTTAAAAAAGAAAAATCTTTAACTACCCATATTTGTTCTATTATGGAATAGGTAATAACTGTGAAATGAAAACAATTCAGAATATAAATTATATATGTAGCTATTAAAACACTTTGTGCAAATATCTAGCTATTGAAAAGTTAAGACTTTTCTTTCCTTAAATCTTTTTACTTTGTCTAATGTATCTTTTCTTTTGATTTTAATCTTCACTGTCTTTTAGAAAGAGCTTCATTGGTGTTCCTAGACATACTTATATTTCTAGTTATTAAGTTCATGTTCATTGGATTAGTAGTTTCAAGATGATAATAGAAATGGAATTTAAGAGATAAGCACCAAGTTCTGCAGAGTGTAATCTGCTTATGGTATCCAAGTGCTTTCGTGAAATATGCAATAGAGGAGTATCAGTTTGTATTCAATAGTAGCTTTTTAATCAAAGATCCAGTAGTCATAAGTATACTCCTGACACTTTAAAAATTATCACTTGTAGCTGTATCCAAACCAATACAATAGATTTCTGAGGTCTTGAAAGAACAGTAAAAGATTAAAGAGAAAGAACTAGCCAAATGAGCTGAGGTTTACTTTAATGTTTAACAAGGCTTGGTAAAGATATTGCAAATGAATTGTCATCTACTGGAGAAAGAATACAGCAAGCACACATTTTCTATACAAAAAACAAAAATGTATACATATGTACACAAAATCAGCACTGTCTTCTTGTTAGGTGCTGTTGAGTCAGGTGCAACTCATAGTAACACCATGTACAATAGAATAAAATGTTACCTAGTTCTGTGCCATGTTTGAGCCTGTTGTTGCAGACACCTGTCTGCCCATCTCCTTGAGAGTCTTCCTCTTTTTCCTTCACCCACTATTGTACAAGCTTGACATTCTTCTTTGGAGACTTCTCCCTCCTAATAACATGTTCACAGTGTATCTTCCCATCCTTGACTTGAAGGAGTATTCTAGCTGTACTTGTTCCAGACTGATATGTTCATTCTTATGGTAGTCCCTGAAATACTCAGCATTCCTCGCCAACTCCACGATTCAAAGGCGCATATTCTTCTTCTGTCTTCTTTATTCATTGTCCGGAATTTACACACGAATGAGGTGACTGAAAACACCACGGCTTGGGTCAGACATACCTTAACCTTGAAAGTGCCATCTTTGCTATCCAACACTTGAAAGAGAGATTTTGCAGCAGACTTGTCCAATGCATTACGCCATGTGATTACTAAACTGTTGCTTTCATGGATGTTCATTGTGGACCCAAGTAAAATTAAATCTTTGACATCTTCAATATTTTCTCCATTTATAATGATGTTACCTATTGGTCCAGTTGTGAGGATTTTTATTTTCTTCATATAGAGGTGTAATAGATACTGAAAACTGTATTTTTGATCTTCATCAGTACGTGCTTGGACTTATATTCACTTTCAACAACCAAGGTTGTGTCATCTGTATAGCACAGGTTGTCAGTTAGTCTTCTTCCAGTTCTGACACTACATTCTTCTTTAGGTAATTCTTCTTCTCACATTTGCTCAGAATACAGATTGAATACGTGTTGTGAAAGAGTACAACCTTGGAACACAATTATTCTGATTCTAAACTGCGTGGTAGTCTCTTGTTTTGTGTGAACAGTTGCCTCTGTCTGTGTACACATTCCTCACAAGCACAATTAAGTATTCTAGATTTCTCAAGCTTTGCAACATTCTCTGTGAGTTCTTTATAATCTCCGTATTTCAATATATTTGCATACTCAGTAAAACACGGGTAAACATCTTTCTGGTTTTCTCTGCTTTCAGCTAAGACATATTTGACATCAACAATTATACCCTCAGCCCATGTTGTGTTCTGACTCTGTTTGGAATTTCTGGCAGTTCCTTGTCGATGTACCGCTGCATGGCGGCTCCAGTTGTTGCCAAGTAGAACAGCTCCAGACAATTGTCCCACCTATGTCTTTTAGAAGCAGATTGCTAGGCCTGTATTCTAAGTTGTCTCTGGGTGGTTTTGAACTGCCAGTGTTTTGAGTAGTAGCTGAGGATTTAAACATTTACACCATCAAGGGACTCAGAATATTAATCAACCACAGTATACAGGTATGTATTCGTGTTTAAGTTTATTAGAAACTAAACAATTAAAATAGTTTGTTGGGAAGAGTCACCTTAACTTCATGAGGCAAATGATAATCCAGTCTAAACTGAGGTTGGCTGAGTTTCACATCAGAAGAATTCAAAGGTTGTAGCTAAGAAGCACCTGAGAAGGGACACATTGAAGTTATAAAAATTTAATTTTATTTTATCACTTATAATCTTGTTTTTACTTTTGCTTATTTTTCATCGCAATTGATACACTATTACCAAGAAAATATTTAATATAATGTGTATTTATATGGGGTTACAGATTAACTGAGGTAAAATGGCATATTCCTACATTTCTTTGTATTATTTCACTTAAGATTATCTATGAATTGATTATGTGTATATACACCCATTGCCTAGAAATTATGATGCTGACCGTGATGATGGCAGAGATGATAGTTTAGGTAAAACAACAGAAAAGTGTAAAAACAGGAAGACATTTTAAAGGAGCAGGTCAGTATAAGTGGATATATTTACATTTCTTTGATAGATATTTTTCTAAAAATTTGCAATGAATTACAAATAAATACATAAATATATAATGTGATATTCATTGTAAATTATTTTTTAATTTCTTACCAAACTACATATAAGTAAACAAATATCAATAATTTCCTCCTTAATTTTCTTCCTGTTTGAGTGATGAAGATTATTTTTCCGTCAGGAGTTTAGTTAAATCAGAAATATTTGCATGAATGGAAAATAGAAGTATTTTAGATAGCTCAGAACAAAAGCAATGCAAAAACTGTATATACTGACTTTTAAAAGTGTTATAGCTTATGTTTACAACTTTTATAGCTCCCTGTTAGTGCTACATTTAAGACAGTGTTAAAATCAGTTTTTTATTGCTAAAGTATACACTGGGCTATCGAGGGGAAGTATGGACATGAAACTTGGTTTGTGGAGGTACAATGCCTTCCTGGCATTAAATGTCTGACATAAATTATGCTCTTAGTACATAATCAATGAGAAAAAATGACTGTTATACTGCAGTTCAATAATTAAGACAGGCACTTGAATCTAATTGTTGGATGCAATTTTCTGTACACCATGATCAAATTTTTATAATAGTTTGTAATGAAATCCACACCATTACAATACAGATTTCACTTTTCTCAAAGAATCGGTAAACATGGTAAAATGTGCTAAATGCTTTAATCCTATTGTCAGTCCAGGTTGTTATCTATTACTACCAAGAGTCCATTTTTTTTATGACAGCTGATCTCATTCAGACATAAGAATGATCATGACCTTCATTCAAGGAGTGCATTGAAGGTCTTCATGTCTGAGGCCTAATATAGTCTAAATTGAAACCCACTGCCTTAAAGTTGGGTCCAACTCAGTGACTCTAGAGGTCAGAGTAGAACTGCCCCATACAGTATCGAAGGAGCTCTGAACTGCTAACTCTTTGGTTAACAGACGTAGCACTTAACCCACTATGCCACCGTAGTCTTGTATATTTGCATTTACAAGATGAAATAAGATGATATGGATGTTTTATTACCAGTAGAATTCTAATCATAGAGCAGAAGTCAAGAGATGGATTTTACCCAGTAGATGATGTTCAGGATGTGTCACAGGTACAACATCTGTCCAATGCTTCCTTAATTTTCTGTTACATAAGAACACCTACTCCATTTGTGCATCACTCAGGAATTGAAATCATCATATTCTACTTCTGTTTCATCAACTAAAATTACACTTTTTTTTTTTTTTTTTTTAGTTTATTGTACTTCAAGTACTGTTTTGGAATCAACAGTAGTTCATTATCTAGTTATAGCACTCAGGTCTAGCAAGAATTCTATCCATTACACAACTTCAGGCAGCCTGAAGAATGCCAAGATGTAACCACTTAATGATAATAAAGAACCCTTTTAAGGGAAGTAAATCTATGGTTTTAGTTCATAGAGACAGTCTTTGAAATTTTTATTGATCTATTTTTCAAGAAGACTAAGAAAACTGCATTATTTATCTAGCAGTGAAGACAGTATCCTAGGTAAGCAAGATATCTATCCATTTTTAACTTGTATTGTTAATTCATCTTGGAATTAATGGAACAGAAGTAAAAAACTCTCAGTGATACTTAAAAATTATAAAATCTGTAGATTTCTGATTCGTTACCAAGAAAGAAAATATATACACACATGCAGACACACTTACACATTTATGTGAAAATTTCTCCCAAATATCTTTAAATTCTCTTCTTCTGATTATTGTCCAAAAAAGGGCATCTCACATTAGACAGAGTTTAAGAAATGGTCCTGCTAGTAGAATGAAAAAGTGATTTCTTGAGACCACTTGCTCATGAGAATGTGAACTTCATATTGGTGTCCAGTGCTATATTTGTGAATCTTACTTCTTGGTGACTTCTACCTAAATTGTTCTCTTAGATTAAGTAGAAAGAATTGCTAACAACAACAACAATAAAAAGAGAGAGAAATAGAGCAGCAGTTGCTGGTTGCCAAGTTTTAGTAAGAGTTATGCCTTATGCTAAATTCTTTATTTTGTATGAAAGGACATGGAGGCAGCCAAAGAAATGATTGGCCCAAGGTTGTAAATAAATGTTTCTTGTCAGAGTTGGAAGAGAACCAGTCCTCCTATCCACGTATGAAAGTTACATTTTTGTATGATGATTAAAATTGTAAGATAGGAAAAGTAGAAGAAATAGTGGCTTGAATACTATTTACTGAGATCAAACGCTTTTTCAGGAACTACAGTGAGTATAATTATTCAACAGACTGTACCTCCACTCTTTCACATCCTTTAAGGGACAGCAGTAAAGACTAGCAGATGTTGACTAGGTCCAAACATTTAAGTGTTGATTCCATCATGGAGAACTTTCTCTGTGTTTTCTCCTTTAAAATCCTTCTATTTCCTAACTGCCACTTGACCCTCTCTCACAGTCCCCTTTAATGTTTACTCCTTCTGCTGACTGGGAGAAAACAAATAAGAAATGTCACTTTGTTCAAAGAGTCCACCATTAACTTGGGAACAAAACATTAAACAGAAAGATAATCATTAAAAAAGTCAAGAGTTATTAGTAAAGTAACAAACATATATTCGGAACTGCAGAAAGTAGCAACTCATTTCTTAAGGGAGTTGAGATGGTTTCAGAGAGGAAGTAACTTTAGAACTGGGACTTAACTATAGAGTGTGTGTGTGTTTTCTTTTTTCTAGAATATTTTATTGTGTCTCACGTGAAAGTTTACACAGCAAATTAGATTCCCATTCAGTGATTCATACACAGATTTCCTGTTGCATTCATTACAACCCACCCAGTCTGTTAGCACTCGTATCACTTTAACCTCACCTGCCCCTATTTCTATCCATTCGTCTGTCCCTCCTTGCATTTTCATCTTTACTTTGGAGTAAATGTTAACCAGTTGGTCTCATATAGTTAATTATTTAAAAGAGCACACTCCTCATAAGTTTTTTATTTATTTTATCGGCCAGTCTGTTATTTGGCCAAAAGGGTGACCTCCGGGAGTAGCTACAGTTACACGTTAGAAGGGTGTTTTAGGGCAATAGTCTCAGGGTTCCTTTAGCTTCTATCAGTCCAGTAATTCTGGTCTTCTTTTTTTTTTTATTAGTAGTATTAAATTGAGTTTTATGTTATGTTTTCTGCCATTCTAAGAGGAACTGTCTATAGTATTCCTAGTTGGAATGGTTTGTGGTAGAAGTGGGCTCCATCTAGCTCTTCTGTTCTCTAGCTAAAAGAGGCCGTGGTTTCTGTGGATTATTAGTCCAATAGACTGGTTTCTTTATTCAGTGTTTGGTTTCATTCACTCTCTTATGCTCTAGATGGGGAAAGACCAATAGTTGTATCTTAGATAGCCACTGACAAGCTTTTAAGACTCCAGCACTGCTCACCAGATTAGGGTATAAACCAGTATCTTCATTAGCTAAGTTGTTCCGATCAACAGAGCTGTCCCATGAGACTTGGTCCTAATCACTGAAATCTAGTAAACCATTGCAGATGTTTGGACTTAACTAGGAAGCATCCCAGTTGTGCCCACTATATGCTTTATTGTGTGTATACATATGGCCACAGCCAAGCCAGCTGAGTGCTGTCAATTGAACAAATATACCTATATATGAATGTGTGTGCATTCCCACACACCTTCCCACACTCATATAGCATATTTATCTATCTATGCAGCCATTCATATAATTTTTTGCTTGTAATTACTTTTGTTGCAAGATTGTATATGTTATACCACTTATAGTAGTTGTCTTTTATTTTTGTGTAACTCTCAGTGTCTCCATCTAAACAACGGCAATGTGTAAGAGGTCCAATCTTTCCAAAAACCTCACTAATATTAATTGTTTTATGTTTTTCTGATCAGTGTTGTTTTTTTACAGGGTCAGATTATATCTCACTGCAGTCTTGATCTGAACCTCTCTAATGGCTAGTGATTACAAGGTCCTCTTCATGTATTTGTTAACTGCCTAAATGTCCTCTTTGGTCCACTGTCCATGTTTTTACATATTATTTTGATTGGATGATGCTTTAGTCATCTAGAGCTGCTCTAAGAGAAATACCATAGGGTGGATGGCTTTAGCAAAGAAAAGTTTATTCCTACACAGTCCAGTAGGTTGCATGTCCAAATTCAGGGTGTCTACTCCAGAAGAGATTCCTTCTCTGTTATCTCTGGGGGAAAGTCCTTGAGTTGCATCAGCCTTTGGTCGGGGAGCGTCTTGGCATAAGAACCTCAGATCTAAAGGACGTGCTCTTCTCCTGGTGCTGCTTTCTTGATGGTACGAGGTTCCCAACTCTGTTTGTTTCTCTTTCCTTTTATCCTTGTAATAGGTGGTATAAACCAAGCTCCAGGGGTACTTTCTATACAATGGAGCAGGGAGGTAATCTTAGGAAAGGATTTACAGTCCCACCCTAATCCTCTTTAACTCACAGCATAGGAAAGCCACAAAATGGAGGGCAATCACACAATACTGGTAATCATAATCTAGCCAAATTTCTATACATATTTTTGGAGGGACACAATTCAGTCCATGAAAGGTGATTTGTCTCTTTGTTGTTGAGTTGTTAAAGTTTTATTTTTTTTTTATGTATTTTAAAGACTAGACTCTAGTCAGATAAGTCATGACCACATTTTGTCCCAAGTTTGTAAGTTCTCTTTTTACTCTTTTAGCAACATTTTTTGATAAGCATAAAGAAGTATTTAATTTTAGAAGCTCCCAGTTATCTAGTTTGTCTTCTGTTGTTTGTACATTTTTAACTGTATTTGATAGTGTATTTACAGCAAAAATTAAGACTTTTATCTTTGCCCCATATTATCTTCCAGAAATGTCAAGTTTCAACATTTAGGTATTTGATCCATTTTTAATTAGTTTTTGTGTATAGTGTGAGTTATGGATCCTGTTTCATTTTTCTGCAAGTGGATATCCATTTTTGCTAGCACCATTAGTTAAAGAGACTGTCTCTTCCCCATTGAACTTCAACCCTTAGTTGAAGATCAGTTGTCCGTAATCTCACTGCCATCAAGTCAAGGCCAGCTCATAGTGACCAGAATAGAACTGCTTCATAGACTTTCCTTTGACTTCCTGGTGGACTTCAACTGCCCACCCTTTGGTGAGCAGCCATAGCATTTACCACTGCACCACCCAAGTTTCTGTAGATGGCTGGATTTGCTTCTGGGTTTTCAGTTCAGTTCCATCAGTCTATGCGTCTGTCATTGTACCAGTATCAGGCTCGTTTGATTACCATGGCTGCATGGAAAGTTATGAAATCTGGAAATATGAAGGATCTTACTTTGTTTTCTTCTTAAATATTGTTTTAGCTGCTCAGGAACTCTTCCTTTCTATGTAAAGCTGAATATTGCTTTTTCCATACTGTCATTAAAGAGTGTTGTTGGCATTTAGATAAGGATCATATTACTTCTATAGATTGCTTTGGGTCGTGTTGACTTTTTCACAATGTTGACTTCTCCAGTCCAGAAGCATAGAGTATTTCTCTATTTATGGAGGACTCTCTTGGTTTCTTACAATAGTGTTTTGTAGTCTTCTTTGTATAAGTCTATTATATGTTGGTAAGTCATTCAACCGGTTAGATTTATTCTTAGATATTTTATCCTTGGAGGCTATTGTAAACTGAATAGCTTTCTTGATTTACTTTTCCTAGTTTTCCTTGAGGAACCCAAGTGATTTTTTGTATGGTTTTCTATTATTACCCTGCCACTTTGAAGAACTCTTCTATTAATTCCAGTAACTTCTGCAATCTCTGGAATTTTATGCGTGTAGGATTATGTCATCTGCAAACTGGAATACTTTTAATTCTTTCTTATCAGTCTGAATATCCTTTATTCCTCTTTTTACCTTATTGCTCTGGTTAGTACTTCCAGCAAAATAACTAATAACAGTGGTGGTGATGAGCACCCTTGTCTCATTCTGATTCTCAAGGGGTAAGCTTTCTCTCTCTCTCTGTTGTTGGCTATTGGTTTTACATATATGCCCTTAATTATTTTGAGAAATTTTCCTTCTATTCTCATTTTGCTAAGAAGTCTTATTAGGAAAGGATGTTGAACTTTATCAAATGCCTTCTCAGAATTGACTGAGATGATCACGTGATTCTTCTCCTTTGTTTCACTTATATGATGAATTATGTTCGTTGGTTTTTCTGATATTGAGCCACCATTGTGTCCCTTTATGAATCCCACCTGATATATTACTTTTTTGATGTGCTGTTGTATTCTGTTGGCTAAAATTTGGCAACAATCTTTGCATCTATATTCATAAGGGATATTCATCTATAATTTTCTGTTTTTGTAGCATCTTTGCCTAACTTTGTTATTAGAGTGACGTGAGCTTCATGGGATGAATTGGGGGGTACTCCTTCTTTTTCTAGGTGCGTATTTGTCACAAATAATGTATACTTTCTATGTTTGTTTGCCAACTGCGTCCTTTGCCTGTAAGATATTTTCATGAGAACTGCCATGCCAAATTTTTAAAACACATTACTGTAAAAAAAAAATAGTACAGCATACTTATAAAAATATCTTATGGTGGCACAGTACGATTGGCAAACAAACATAGATGGTATGTGATATTTGCATGAAAATACACTACCGAAATAGGTTGAGTAGAAACGGTGTCCACTCTTTCCTGGATGTTTTGTAGAATTCTCCAGTGAAGCCACTTGGGGTGCAGGCTTTTTTGTTTTTATTGGGATTTTTGTTAATGACATCTTGACCATCTTTAGCATTGTCTATTTCTTTAGATTTTCTGCCTCTCTTCATGTCACTTTGGTTAAGGAGTGTGTTTCTAGAAATTTGCCCATTGCTTCCAGGTTTTCAAATTTTTTGGATTTCAATTTTTCAGAATCTGTTCTGATCCCCTTTACCTCAGTTGGTTCTGTTGTAACGTCACCCATTTTGTTTCTTATTGTGGATACTTGTGTCTTCTCATTTTCTTCCTTTGTCAGTTTGGACAGTGATTTATAAATTTTGTTGATTCTTTCAAAGAACCAACTTCTAGTTTTGTTGATCCTTTCTATTGTTATTTCTATTTTCATTTCTTTTCTTTTTGCTCTGATAGTTTTTGTTTCCTTTATTCTGGTAACTGTGGACTACTTTTGCCATTCTTTTTTCTATTTATTCAAGTTGTTGAGTTAAATTATTGATTTGGGACTTTCTTTTTTCTTCTGATGTGTTTATTTACTCCTATACATATTTCTCTTAGCACTTCTTTTGCTGGTTCCCAGAGGTGTTTGTATGTGATATCTTCACTCTCATTTCAGTCTAAGAATTTTTTAATTTCATTTATGACTCAAAATTTTTAAATCAGATGTTACGTTTCTGTGTATTTAATTGTTTGTTTTATTTCTGTGATTGATTCCTAGTTTGATAGAGTTATGATGAGAAGATACCCTGTATTATGTTGATGTTTTTTAACTTACTGAGGCCTGCTTGTAGACTAGAATATGGTCTCTTCCTGAGAATCACCCATATGAATTGGAGAATACATACTGCACTGCTATTGGTTGGTGTGTTCTGTCTACATCTGAGGTTGAGTTGGTTAAGTTATTTATGTCTTCTGTATCTTTATGGAGTTTCTTTCTAGTTGTTCTGCCCATTGCCACAAGTTTCTATTGTTACATTCTATTGCTATGGTTCCAGAACCATTTTTCTTTTGAATTCTATTAGAGTTTTTTTTTTTTTAAATGTGTTTTGGAGTTCTGTCATTGCTGTATATTTTTTATTGTTGTGCCTTCTAGTAAATTAACTCTGTAATCATTGTATAATGCCTGTGTTCATCTCTTATAATGGATTTTGACTTAAAATCTATTTTATCAGAAATTATTTATGCTACTCCTCTTATTTTTTTTGTTATTGTTTGTTTGATATATTTTTTCAATTTTTTAATTTTTAACTTACCTATCTCTTTGTGTTTAAGGTGTTTCTCTTGTAGGCAACATATTGATAGGCCATGCTTTGTGTCCATTCCAACACTCTCTTTGTCTCTTGACTGGCGTATTTAATCTATTTACATTCATTGCTGTTATTTTGTTACACATTTTCTGAAGTGTTATTGGCTTCTTTCTTTCTCTTAATTTTCTACACTAAGTTATTTTTGTATAGGAATTTTCTTTTACTATCAAGCATTATTATTTTTGTGTTTACTCTTTGTGATTTTATTCTTTTTTTATTCCCTCAAGTAGATTTATTAATTTTCTTGGTTGTTTTCCTGAAGGCTATCTTTATCTTTTTCAATTTAAAATGTCCTATTATAACCAAATTGCCTTGATGTCCTCTCCTTCTAGAAGTTCCACAACTTGCCTTTTATTCTCCTCCTTTTGGTTCTGAGTTGTCATTTACAGCTTAACAATCTGATTTTCTGTAGTCAGTTTGTAGCTTCATTTTCATTTTACTTTTGTGAAATCTTTATCTGTGTTGTATGTTGATGGTGCCATTGTGTGTCTTTATCTTAGGCTACTGTTTGGTGTTTGTTCTCTACCTAAAGAATTCCCTTTAACATTTCTTCTAAGACTATTCTGGTGTGTACACATTCTCTTAATTTTGGCTTGTCAGGGAGCATTTTAGTTTTGTCACCATTTTTGATACACTGTTTTGTTACACATATGATTCTTGCTTGGCAGATTTTTTTCTTCTTTCAGGATTTTGTATATGAAATTTTATTACTTTTTTGCCTGCATGGATTCTGATGGGAAATAAATTTATAATCTTATTGGTGCCCCTTTTATAAATGGTATTTTCTTTTCACAAAGTGCTTTTAGAACTCTGTCTTTGCTTTCAAAAGTTTGTTTATGTTGGAGGCAGAGCTAAGATGGCAGAGTAGTCAGATGCTTCCTGGGGTCTCCCTGACAGCAATGATCCAGAAAAACAAATGAATGGATTATTTATGACATTATAGGAGCCCTGACCATCAAAGGGAAAGTTGAGAAATTAGACTGAGCACGGGAAGCAGGTCCAGAAGTACATAGGACTGACCAGACCTGATGAGGCAGGAGTCTGCTCCCTTCAGGAGGATCCACGTCTATCAGCCTGGTGAACAAAGTGGTGGTGTTCAGAGAGTAACTTCTCCAGTGGGAAACTGAGTGGCAGCCACTTGTGCCTCAAGAATCAGTGAAACGTGGAATTCAGTAGTCAAAAGCCAAGTGGCTTTCCTCTAACCTGCCACATGGAGATCTAAATCATTCCTTCAGGATAACTTTCCTCCCTTTCACCATTTCTTTCTCCTCTTTCTCTGCACTGCACCAGGCTCTAAATTCTGATGTAGTACCAGTGCCAGACGTAGGGCCACTTCTGCAGGCCCTGAGTTATTCACCCAGACTTAGAGAGGGAACAATTTAACAGACAGAAAAAAAATAAAAATCTACCAGCTCCTTTAAGCCAAGAACACAAGGTGAAACAAGTTCTTTGCCTAGGTACAGGCATAAGGGGTCCATAAACCTTAAAAGCCTTTCAGCACTATACACAGGATCCAGGGCACTTATAGCCCTGCAGCAAAAGCTTTCTACCTACTCACAGAAGGCTGTCAGCCCCCTCCCTTTCTCACTCTGTGCAGCTAGTTACTACACTTGCCGCTTCAATCCCCCCTGCCCATGTAGGACTGTAGGGGATAGGTGGGACTACACCTTTGGTGATCAACTGCCTGGGAACCTAAGCTGAATACACACAAGGAAAGTAAATGGGCACCTGTGCCCCCTAACCTAGTAGCAACTCTAGCTGCCCTACAACAGGTCCTTAGAATCTCTAAGCCACAACAATCAAACAAGCTCGCATGACCAGCCTACTTGCCAGCCAAGTGCCGTCGAGTCAGATCTGACTCAGGAATTTCAAAATTATATATGGATATAAATTAGAACACAGTCAACAAGCATGAATAAATACAACTTAACTGATAGCTTTTGGAGATAGCAGTCAGTATCAGATCACTTAAAGAGGCAGACCACAGTGACTTTAGAAAACTCTCATAACAAAGAATTGAGAAATTTTCCAGATGAAGAGAATTTCCTGGGATTATCAGTGGTAGAATACAAAAGAGTTGTATTTAGAACTCTTTAAGAGGTCAGGTAGGAAAGCAGATAAAACACAACAGAGTATAATTACAAAATGAACATGCTGTAAGAAACTGTTGAGTAACAACAATCTAAAATTTAGCAGATTAATAATAAAATTGCAGAATTAAACAACTCAATACAAAGTCAAAGGAGCAGAATAGAATGTCTTATATTATCTTGGTCAATTTCTTTTAGGGTCTGTTCTGTGTAAGGTTCATGGGGCTTCTTGGATGGAAACCTTTTCATTTTTCACGATATTTGGAAAGTTTTCCACTAATGTATCTTTAAAAATTCGTACCGTTTTTTCTTTTACCACGTCTGGCATTCCTATTATACACAAATTATTTCTCTTGAAGTGTACATACCACATAACTCTTAGGCTTTCATCATTCTTCTTTTTCTAACTGCTGTCCAAAGAGATTCGTATGAAGGGATTTGGGCTCTACTTAGCTGATTCTATATCTTTCCATTGTGTTATCTGTTTAGGATATTTAATTGTTAATGTTCTAGATTTCTAATTTTTGTTTTTGCATGGTTTCTAATTGTCTGCTGAGTCTGTCGTTTTGTTCTTGTATTGTTTTCCTAAATTCTTCGAGGGGCGGTTTCTATGCTTTCCATTATCTTGTAGATAATCTAAATATAAGTGCTTTGAATTTCTTCTCAGGTAGTTCTATTATTATTTCTCTCTCAGGAAGGTTTTTTCTCACTTACTTTTATTCACTTGTTTGAGCCATTTATTCTGTTTCTTTGTATGACTTGTTGTTGTCTGTTGTCTTGAGTCATTAAGGTATTATTTTGTTTGTATGTTTATTTATTGTATCTTCATTTTGATTTAATTTTTAGTTTGTTTAGATAAATCAGAATAGACAGAGTGGACACACCCCGCTGATCACATATCCAGTGAGTGGGGTAGTATTGAAGGAGTGTGGGAGGTAAGCGTGCATTGCCTATCACTGCACAAGCAGGGTAGTGGAGCTGTTGGCAGACAACGAGAGGAGGTGGTGGACAATGTTAGCATGTCCTGCCATTGGTATTTGGTCTGGCAGTATAGGAATGCATGCTGACGCTTCCTGGAGTACAAGGTGGCATATTGTGTTGTATTGAGTGGTGCAGGCATTTGCCCCTGAGAGTACATTGTGATACAAATGAGTTTCAGAATGATGGTATATTTACTGTGTAAATATATATGCATTCCCATAATTTAAGACAGTTTTATAAAGTTGATTTAACTGACAGGTATTTGTGTGGCAGCAGGAAAGGGCAGTGCCACTCACAAGGTGGATGCGGTGCCAGGGGGATGACAGGCAATTGCAACACATGTCACTAGTCATGGTGGGGCTATGTGCAGTGTTAAAGGTGGTATTGTAGGCTGGCCTCTCCAGGGAAGCAGAACACACACAAAAGGTCCAACAATTAAGTCCATGAACTTAATTGTCTTAAATATTACATCCCTCATTGCTGAATTTCACTACAGTCACCTTCAAAATACTCTCCTGGGAAGCTATGCACTGATGCCATTGCCTAGTTTACCTTTGAAAACAGTTTTGGAACTATTTCTGGGATGTCCATTGTGCATGGTGGCATTGTTGCAAGTTTACAAATTTAATTGTATAGTTCTCTGTGAGGAAGTTTTTAGCCAGTAAACAAATAACTGTATTAGAAAACCTTCCCTACTCATCTGGTCTGGCCCTGATTATTTTTTTCTTTACCCAAAGACAAAGGAAATATTGAAAGGAAGACATTTCAATGACTTTCAGGACATCAAAGGTAACAGGACAGCTCTGAAGGTCATTCCAGAAAAAGAGTTCCAACACTTCTTTGAAGGATAGACCAGGTGCTGGTATTGGTGTGCGGCTTCCCAAGGGAAGTACTTTGAAGGTGACTGTAGTGATTTTCAGCAATTATGTATACAGTATTTTGCTAGGATGAGTTTGCAAACTTACTTGTCAATCGTTGCGTGTTTGTGCGTGTTTCTGTATGTGTGTAGAGAGAGAAACTGTTACCAAGCAGTTCACACAGCTGTAGAAGCTGGAAAGTTCTAGGTCCAAGGGTCAAGCTGGAGGCTTCTCTCAACTCACGTGGCTGTAGGAGCTGATAAACCCAAGATCCAGTTCATGGAGGCTGACGAATCGCAAGACTGCAAAGCAAGTTTCAAACTGAAGCCCCAAGAACTGGAGGTCAAATGTACGGGAGCCCGCTGCAGGATTCAGAGTAAGCAAAAGCCCCCAGATCTTGTCAGAAAGGTCCCTATATTTTATTCAGGCTGCAGTCCCAAGGAAATTACCTTTCAACCAATTGACAACTCACAGAAGATCCCATCATGACAGTGATTGTATTATATATCAGATCCCATCATGGAGATCATTATATCATTATATGACTGCCAAATTATGTCATAATTTCCAAACCACTGAGAATCATATGCCAGCCAAGATGACACAGAACTGTAATAATTACCGGGGAGCTCATCTAGTGGTCCTTGGGCTAGTGGAATATCAAAGTTAGGGTAGGCTCACACCATAGGTCCCTGGGAAGATGAGGGTAGAAGAGAACTTGTTCTTCTGGTCACTGGCCTTGTTTGTCAGGGAACTCCCTACAAGCTGCAGGTAGCAGTTGGGACCTGCCCCTAACCAAATGCCAGAGTGGGAGAGGATGGCTGCTGCTCGGAGTCCAGATGGGGGACCTGCTGCTGACACGCTGTGGATCTCCTACAATATGCTCCACCTACTCTAAGGGTCAGAGACCACTGCTGGGGAGGGTTCCTGTCTCTAGCTCTTGGGTTCTTCCCTGTTTTGTGGTCACCAAAATCCTTAGAGCTCTTCTCTGCCTTCCTGTGTTTTCCCTTTTCAAATCTGCTTCTTGCTTCGCTCACCTTGCTTCATTCTCAGTTTTCCTATACAGTTTCTTTTGTATCCTTTTCAGAATTTCTTGAAGTTTCCTTTCTGTGTTCCTCATCCTGAGTAGTTGCTTGCTTTTTGCAAGTTGGCCGTATGTCACACCAGCTGGCAGGGTACCACCAGTCTGTAACTATCTTTGTTTGCTATTTTTGTCTGTTTTTCCTTTTAATATTTGTTCAGCCCAGTTCTTCGTCCTTCCTTTTGATGCTCAGGATTCATGCTTTTGACTTGGTTTCTCAGCTCTTTGCTGTGGGAGGGCGGCACGTTGTGTTTGACTAAGCCACATCTTGAGCTGTCTCTTCCATTTAATAGAATTTTGCCAGAAATGAAAATCAAATTGAACAACAGGGATTATGCCATCGATAGACCTCAGTGCCTAAACTTTATAAATCTAAATGGCTTTAATAGGTGACTATTCAGGAAACCCTGGTTGCATAGTGGGTTAAATGCTATGTCTGCTAACCAAAGGGTTGGCAGTTCAAATATACCAGGCACTACTTGGAAACTCTATGGAACAGTTCTTCTCTGATCTATAGAGACACTATGAGTCAGCCCTGAGTTGACAGCAGTGGGTTTGGTTTTTGGTTTAGTATTCTTTATTCAAGTGACTTCTGCTATTATTGAATAATACAGTGTTTCTAGTCAAAATGTGACTCCCAAAGACAGATTCATATTGTGTCTTTAAAGAATAAACAGATAAAGAAGTTGAAGCATAATAGAGGTAGTTATAATCTTTTTTATGCGTGATGAAGAGTGTTTGATAACTAGAACATGCCTCAGCATAGAGATCCAAAGAATAAATGATTTCCATTTCCTACATGGACAAGGAACACATCTATATTGTCCTCTACAGCACTTAACACACAGTTAATATTTAATTAATAAAGGCCTCTCAGACTACAATGGATAATGTTTAATTCTGACATCCATGTTTACATTTCTCTGCTTCCCAGAAAGTAGTAGAAAACTCTCTTCAAATATGGAGTCAGCTAATAAACAGGTAATTCTCTCTCCTCAAGTGTAAGGTCAAGGATACTCAACAAAATGTCCTTAACTTTAGATAATCTGGTTCAAGTGCTATGATCCTGCTAAGTACTTCTGGTAGTTAAAAGCTATAATCTGGTTAATTTATACTAGGCCAACATGTAATCTATGGGTTAGTGTGTATTTTAAGAATATTAAATGTATCTGTTACATGAACATTGATGATTTTCTTTTTGCATTGACTTATTGTGGAAATGTTTGCTGCATTCGCGAGACTTGTGAAGACTTATCCTTGAAAGAAAATGAAGTAAAGCACCTTTTTCAGTACATTTCCAGTACTAAATGACTTTGAATTTTCCCTAATATTAAGTCATATTGTTGTGCTTGCAGTTAGTTGTCCTTCAAGCCACTCTTATTCAAGGCAACCCCATGTATAGCAGAACAAAATATTGCCAGGTCCTATGTCATTTTCAGAAATCCTGGTGGCATCGTGGTTAAGAGCTATGACTCTAAAAGTTCCTGTTTAATTTTGCTTTATTTTGTCTTTTGTTCCTTTAACATGCTCTATGCTGGTATTTATTCATTTGGGCTAATTGTGTGACTGCAGTGGCTGGCACGAAACTGACCAAACCTGAGCTAGTATAACTTAGTCTATCTTTTGTT
Organism: Heterohyrax brucei; assembly: GCA_028571685.1. Lineage (NCBI taxonomy): Eukaryota > Metazoa > Chordata > Mammalia > Hyracoidea > Procaviidae > Heterohyrax > Heterohyrax brucei. Next base: position 122,286,842 of record CM053142.1, on the reverse strand, counting down.
AATTGCTAAATTTTTATTGCTGCTGTATCCCGTAGAGGTGTGGCTGTGCAAGGCTGTATGAGCTACATGGTGTGTGCTTGATGCCCGCTCCTTTGAGTCAGGTTTAAGAGTAGAAGGGCATTTTCACCGGAAGAAAGATACTTGCATGTATAAATTTACTAATAAAAAAGGTTGAGACCAAGCTTTTATGTTTATGGAGCTTTGGAAAGCTCATCTAGGTGTTTTCAGTGCCTTGTTTTATATTTAAGTTGCATTAATGGGATAGAGGAGAGGGTTAATGTATTTAATTTTAGACCTAGGGATGTGGCCCTTAAAAAGGAAATGAATTAAAGATTAAGAGTTAAGAATCTACCAGGTACTCTTGGAAACCCTATGGGACAGTTCTGCTCTGTTCTGTAGGGTCAGAACTGCATTGACAGCAGTGGGGTTGGTTTTATTTTCTGTTGCCATTTTCATGATGGTTGGTATGTTTGAGGGCATTGTTGTAGCTATTGTGTAAAATCATCTCACTGATGGTTTTCCTAGCCTTTGCTGGCCCTCTATTTTATCTAACATGATGTCTTTCTCCAGTGATCGATCCTTCCCAGCGTAGGTGTGTCAAAGTACAAATTATTAAGTTCATCAAATCTATTTGCAAAATAGAAAGTTTTGTAGATTTTCTTCCCCTATTTTTATAAAAGTTTTATCAATTTAAGTCTTATATTTAAGTCTGTGATAAGTTTTCAGTTTATTTTTGGATATGGGATCATCTACAAAACCAGGTTCATTTAAAAAAACAACAAAAAAACAAATGACATGTAATTTTTCCAGTAACATTCATTAAAAGATATTTATTCTCAACTCAGTTGCCTTTATGGCTTTGTGAATTATAAACCCACAGCTATTGAGCAAGTTCCAACTCATAGCAACCATACAGGACAGAGTAGAACTGCACCATAAGGTTTATAAGGCTGTATTGACCACTACATCTTTTCCCCATGGAACAGCCGGTGGGTTCAAACTGCTGACACTTTTGGTTAACAGCTGGGCATTTAACCACTATGCCGTTGGGGCTTCTTGTCAAAAATAAGTTATGTATATGTTTGGGTCTGTTTCTGAACTGTTTATTCAATCTCACTGATCTGCTTGTATATATGTATTCCAATGCTACACTGTTATTATTGCTATAGCTTTATAGTAAGTGCTGAAGTTACTTATTGTTTGCCCTCTAACTTTGTTCTTTCCAGCATTTGTCTTAGATATTTTAGGTCTCTCTCACTTTCAAGTTAATCTTAAAAATCACTTTGACAAAAAAAGCTGTTGGTAATTCGATCGCAGTTACACAGAATTCTAGGATTGATTTGAAATAATTGGCTCTAGGTAATAGTGAGTCTTCCGACGCACAAGCTACATCTCTCAATTATTTTAAATTGTTCTATAATTCTTTGAGCAGTGCTTTACAATCATTAATGCATGGATGTTTCAGTTTCTTTTTCAGGTCTTCCCTGATGATTTTATTTTTAATTTCAACTTCTGATTGTTTTTTTTTGTCAGTATATAGGAAAACATACTTCTGCTTAAGCAATGCAAATTTCAGGAAAAATGTGAAAGAATAGATTTTGAGTCACTGGATATTAGGAAACAACCAAATTACACAAAAAGGATTAGAATTCCTGGGAGGTGGGGAAAAAATTGTGAGCACTGAGGTTGTGCCAGTTGTTTTAAATGAGATTCCTTTTTTTCTCCAAATGGGAGTGGCTTTTGGGTTAAGAAGATGGAACTAAGAACTCAGGAGTAGACAAGACAGGTTACTAAAGAGGAGAAAACTGCATAAAGAGAGGAATGTCAGAGATCTCCAGAAAGTGTCTGTGGAAAATTCAGCAAAACTAAAATTAACTCACACATGTGAGAAAACTATCATGGATGAAAGAAAACACACACACACACACTCGTACACACACATCAAAGCATCATAGTGCAGTGCTTGTCATTCCCACCAGCTAGGCTGGAAAAAGTATCCTTCACAAAGCTTTCTCTCAGCTAATTCTAACTGAGAGTTCTTTTTAAATTATTTTTTTCTGTTTTATTTATTATATATACCTGCCTTAATAAATTAAACAAAAATGTTTTTTGTCTGTTGCCCTAGAAGTTAGAATATAGATCTTTAATGAATCAGAATCTACCTTCCAATAATCTTATACTGCCTTCTAAGTAGTATAAGGAAACCCTGGTGGTTTAGTGGGTTAAGTGCTACCTCTGCTAACCAAAGGGTTGGCGGTTCAAATCCTCCAGGCACTCCTTGGAAACTCTATGGGGAGGTTCTACTCTGATCTCTAGGGTTGCTGTGAGTTGGACCAACTCGATGGCAGTGGTTTGGTTGGTTGGTTACATAGTATAAGGTACTTACAACATTATTTAGTCATCCCTAAATATCCATGGGGGATTGGTTCCAGGACCCCTTGCAGATATCAGAATCTGTGGACAATCAAGTCCCCTTATAGTAAAATGGAGTACTATTTTCATATAACCTATTCACATCCTCCTATATACTTTAAATTATCTCTAGATTACTTACAATACTTAATACAATGCCAATGCTGTGTAAATAGTTGTTTCATTGCAATTGAAGACTTGCTGTGAAGGACAGCCTTTCTCTTCTCTAAGGTTTTTAAGCTCTTTTGGGTATTAGTGGTGCTGCCTGGGCACCAGCCAAAGGGAATTCGCCCATGATTTCAGTTCTTGAGGCTGAAGCTAGCACCTTACACAGGTAGGCAGCCATCCCTTCATCACCTTCCACTCCTTCCTTCTGCTCTTCTCAACTCTCCACACTTAGCCTTTGCAGGATTACTTTGACCACTTCATAGCTTTTAGTAGGCGTATCTTTCCCAGAAACAAAAGGTGCCTGCAACACAAGTAGCAAACAAACAAGCCCGGAGGTGAACAATGCTCAAACAAGTGCTCCAGAATGACTGGGGATCTGTGACATGCGGGAGGCGGCAGCAGGGACTAGCTACGCGTCACTTCTCTGGGGTGTTTTTAGCACAGTGTTGAAACCCACTGAACCAAACCCACTGCCCTCCAGTCGATTCTGACTCGTAGCAGCACGCTGTAGGACAGAACAGAACTGCCCCATAGAGTTGTCATAGAACCCCTGGTGACTTTGTCCTGCCAAGCACTTGATTAACAGCCACACCACTTAACGACTAGGCCATCAGGGTTTCAAGCATAGTGCTTGGCTTACAGCAGATTCTAGTTTTACTTTTTCAAACTATTTTGTTTTGTTTCATGGGTTACTCTAAACATGCAGAATCCACTGATACAGAGAGCTGACTGTATTCCCAAGTTCACCTTTTTCACCCTTTGTAATGTTACTGTCATACATACCACTTTTGCACATGCTATAAACACAACACACACTGCTAATATGTTTTATTGGAACAAAGAACCAAACCCACTGCCAGCAAGTTGATTCCAACTCATAGTGACCCTACAGGACAGACTACAACTGTACCACAGGATTTCCAAAGAACGGCTGGTGAATTTATAATGCCCAGCTTTGAGCCAACAACAAAGCTCATCTACTGCACCACCAGGGCACCAACATCTTCTATTTTTCTGAGTAGATCTAAAGTTTTGTCTGATATCACGTTTTTCTTTCAGAGCAACGTCCTGTAACATTTATTCCCATGGTTTTTTGTTTGAGGGCCAATTATTTTAATGTAGTGTAATTTTTATTTTTTTCTTTTATGTTTGAAAGATATTTTTTCTGTTTATAAAATTCTGAATTATTCTTTTCTTTGCAGCATTTTAAAGATAGTATTCCACAGTTTTCTAACTTGTATGATTTCTGAAGTCAGCATCTGTTTCTGCATTTTTTATTTTCTTTTGCATGCTTTGGAAACTGTGGGGCAGGTCTACTCTGTCTATAGGGTCGCTATGTGGTGGAATTGACTTGAAGTCCATGGATTTGTTTGTTTGTTTGTTTTTGATTTGGTTTCCTTTTCTTGGATAAGAGTAGTTTATTGCCCTTTCTTCACAAGTTAAGATTTCTGTTTCATAATGAAAGTAAGGAAAAAGATTTCAAGAATTTTAACTTTTTAATTTTTGTTTTTGCTCCATTGTAGCTGTTTCGTTTCCCTTTCTCAGTTCTACATCATGAGAGAGATTTTTTTCTGGATCCCCTAAAGCTTTTCCAGTAGGGATTGTAGAGAAGCTGTCTGCCAGATGGTGAGGACTCCCTACTGCGTTGATGTTACCCTTGCACTTGGCCAGTCTTTGCCGCTTCACCAATCACCCTAACTGAGCTCACGTTTTTGACATCTGGATATAGGGTCGTGGTGAGTCGAAGCTGACCTGCCCCTAGCGGGTTTGGTTTTGATTTGGCTGTATCCTGCCATGTTATGTAAGACCTCAGGTTTCTTCTGTCCTTCGAGGTGTCTGTGTCTTCCTAGATTCCACGCTCTGTGACCTCAGCACTCCGACGATTTCAAGAAAAGTTTGTCCAGTTTTGTTTTCTAATTGTAAAAACAGGAGTGATCATGCTATGGGAGAGGGATTCACAACCTCACAAAGATCTCCATTCTCAAGGTACAGAAATTTTTGAAACATACTGCCCCACTTTTTCTCCCCTACAAGTATTTAAGGCACATGTGTACAAAAGAGTATTGCCATTCCTAAACGGTCAGGGCTACAGAAAAAAATGTCTGAACTATATCTTATTGAGGGAAGCCTATGCTGACAGGTGACTCAGTGATCTTATTTCCCACCACCACTTCTTGTGCTCCTAACCTCTCAACACATTACCTTCCTGGGAAAAAAAGAAAGTTAAATTATCTATGCAACATGGAGATGGGGGAGCCTGAAATAGAATTTTTATTTTTTAAAAAAAGAAAATGGAGAAAAGAAAGAGGGAAATGAAAGAATGGAAGAATGGAAGTCAAGGAGGGAAGGAGAGAGGCAGGGATGGAAGCAGGGAGGCGGCAGGCACTTGGGCAGGCACACGGGGGGCAGGCAGGCAGTTACATTCCACTCATACCTGACTTTGGGATTTGAGAATTGTTCCTGTCACACAAGTAATATCTCTGCCTTGCAAAGAACAGTGTCTAGATGCAAAACATAATGCACAAAATCAAGCTCTAGAATAATTCAGGCTGATTCTTAGAATATTACACTAACCCAAGCCCAACTAGATATTTTTAAATATAATCTGTCAGTGGTTGGGTTTTTTTTTTTATGGGAATCTGTAAAATACACTCTTCTGGAGGCAGAAAAGTTTGCCAGCTGTGGAGAAAACATGGACACATAGTTGAAAATTGGCAGATGGTTTCAGAATTTGCCATATGTTGCCTTTTACTTATTGATGGTGAACTAGTATTATATTAACTGAAAAAGCTGAAGCTTAGGGTGGAGGGATAATTATAAATTTTTAGTGTAAATACTGATATCAAATATATTAAGTATTAGAATATTATAAGGCAATAATTTTAAAGGTTTATGAAAACTTTTCTGATTGGTAGGAGATTTCCTTTTTTCTCTTTTTAGTATTTTGTTATGCTTTAAGGGAAAGTTTACAATCCAAGTTAATTTCTCTTACAAAAGTGTAGACATGCATCGCTATGTAACTTTAGCTGTGCTCCCCACACTGCAACAGCACACTCCTCCTTGCCACCCTGTATTTCTCATGTACATGTGGCTAGCTCCTGTCCTCCTCTGCCTTCTCATCTCACCTCTGGATAGGAGCTGTCCGGTTAATCTCATTTATCTGCTTAAGCCAAGAAGCACATTCTTCACCAGTGTCATTTCACGTATTACAGTCCAGTTCATTCTTTGTCTGAAGAGCTGACTTCGGGAAGCATTTCAGTTCTAGGCTAACGGGGGTGGCCATGTCTTCAGGGGATCCTCTTGTCTGTCTGACCATCAAGTCTGGTCTTTTTAATAGCATTCAGATGCTGCACCACCTTTTTGTCCTTGCCATATTAGGGAATCTGTTGGGTTCCCTGTCACAGCAGTCATGCCTGGCGGCCAGACACCATCCAGTTCTTATAGCTTGCAGATGTAGCCTCTGGATTATGTGGCTCCTTCTGTTTCTGGGGCTCACATCTTCCTTGTCTTTGCTGCCCTTCATTCTCCTCTGCTCTAGGTAGGTTGGGACAAGTTGAGGCTACTCAGATGGCTACTAGTTAGCTTTTAAGACCCAGAGTAATAGATATAGAACATTTTTTGTCATGCAGATTGACCCTAGATATTCCCTGTGTCTCATAGGTTCTGGTAAAATCTCATTCTCATTTGATTCTACGAACTTCTTTATTCTGTCCTTGATTTCTTTTGTAACCCAGTAGTATCTGAACAAGGTATTGTTTATTTTCCTTTTGATTTTTTTTCCCCTGTGCTTTTTCTGTTACTGATTTCTGCTTTTAAGGCTTTATGGTCTGAAAAGATGCTTACTTCATAGCCTAATATGTGATCTATTCTAGAGAATGTATCTTGGAGAAGAAAGTATACTTCTCTGTTGTTGGGTGGAAATGTTTTGTATATTTCTGTGAGGTCAAGTTGACTGGGACATTTAGATTCTCCCTGTTTGTACTGAGCTTCTTTCTGGATATTCTCTCCTTTACTCAAAGAAGGATTTTGAAGTCTCTTGCTATCATTGTGGAGCTATTTCTGTTTTAAATGCAATTAGAGTTTGTTTTAGTATTTTAGAGCACTATCTCTAGTTATATAAACATTGAATATGGTCATGTCCTCCTAGAATATTGATCCTTTAATCATTGTATTATTTCCTTCCTTGTCCAGTGTGGTGGATTTTAATTTAAAGTCTGTTTCATCAGAAGTTACTACTGTCATCCCTACTCTTTTTTTTTTTTAATCTTATTTGATTGATATATTTCTTTCCAGCCCTTGAGTTTTAGTTTGTTTGAGTCTTTAAATCTAACATGTGTCTCTTGTAGGTAGCACATAGGCAGATCTTGTTGTCTTATCCCATCTGCCACTCTTTGTCTCTTTATTGGTGCTTTTAATCCATTTACATTCAGTGTAATTACTGATAGGTGTGAGTTTAGTGCTGACACTTTGATGCCTTCTTTGTGCACTGTAGACAATTCCTTTGTTGCACTTTATTTTTTATAGTGGGTTTTGTTTCTTCATGTCTTTTCACCTTTTTCATTGCTGTTGGTTTTGTATTTGCTGAGACATCATTTTTCCTTTTTTATTATTTTGATGTGTAGGATTATTTCCTTTGTGGTTTCTTTAATATTTGTCCCTATTTTTCTAAATTTAAAAGTCTTTAGTCTCTTTGTATCACTTTGACTTCCTCTCCAAATGAAGGAAGATATATGACTACATTTTATAAGTCCTTCTTTTCTATTATAATGTTGTCATCTTTACATACTGGTATATCTGCTACCGTATTTCCTGTGTTTTTTCTTAATTTATTTTTTATGATTTCCATCAGGTTGCAGTGTTCTGTGTTCCAGTCTTGGGTTGTTATCTGATATTGTTAATTTTCTAACCAAAGGACTTCCTTTAGTGTTTCTTATAGTTTTGATTTGGCTTTTCCAAATTCCCTCTATTTTTATTATCTGGAGATGTCTTCATTTTTCCATCACATTTGAGAGACAGTTTTGCTGGATAAATAATTCTTGGCTGGGACTCATTTTCTTTCAAGGCTTTGTATATGTCATTCAGTTGCCTTTTAGCTGTGATGGTTTCTGCTGAGTAGTCCAAACTTAGTCTTACTGACTCTCCTTTGTACATTATTTTTCATTTATACCTAGACAACTTTAAAATTACTGTGTTATATATAGTTTTAGCAAGTTTGATTATAATATGCCTTGGTGTCTTATCTTTTGAGATCTAACTTGTGTGTCATTTGATAATCATCTTGGATATATGTGTTCTCATCTTTCGTGATATTAGGGAAATTTTCTTTCAACAAATCTTGGATAAATCTATTTGTAGTTTCTGTTATTTCCCCACTGTTCTTGTACTCTAATTACTCACCATTTATTCCTCTTGACAGTGTCCCACTTCAGTCTCACTAATTTGGCCTTCCTTTGCCTCAATTGTGATCCTTTGACTTTCTAGTGAATAGTCTAATTCTGTAATTTTATTACTAATTTTCTAAATTTTTGCTTCCTGTCTCTTTATGCTTTCTTTTAGCTTGTTCAATTTTTCATTATGCTCTGCTGCATTTTCCCTCATCTCCTTCCTGACCTCTTGAAGAGTTCTAAATAGTAATCTTTTGATTTCTACCTCTGGTAATTCCAGATAGTTCTCTACTAAATAATTTCTTTTCTTTTCTTTTTCATTGTTTTAGGAGCTTTCCGAAGAGAGCTTGTCTACTTTTTTTTTTTAAGTGATTTTATATTGACTGTTGTGTGCAAGCCATTTGTAAATTGTTGAATTCATTTATGTTTTCTTACTATGTTCGTGCTTTTTGTTTTGAAATGTCCAAATAGGTTGCTTATTATGCTAGTTTGTTTATTGACAACTTTGAAGTTGTAACATATCATTTCTAGGTGACTGGAATTGTTACTAGACGTGCAAGCCCAGGAGTGCAATTAGTTTTCTTGCAGGGATTCAGCTTAGGGGTTCAGGTAGCCGGTCACTCACTGTGTTTCAGGCTCTCCCCTACTGTCTTAGATGGGCAATGGTGATTGTTGTAGGCACGGGTGTCTGGCTGAAAATGCTGAGAAAGGTAGGGGACTAACAGCCATCAATGAATGAGTGTGAGAAAAGTATATCCCCTTCTGCCTGATCTTAAGTGAAGAAACCATTTGTGCTGTGAATTTCCAGCTCAAGAGATTCAACAGGTATATTTTCCCCCATCTCCTGCTTGTTAAATTGTTCCCTCTCCAAGTCTAGGAGAATAGCTTAGGACAAACTTAAGGAGTCCTACTTCTAGCTCAGTTAATGGTGTCAGACTCTGGAGCCAGGTGGCAATGCAGAGAAGGGAAGGGGAAGTGCTGGATACAGGAGGATAATTTAATACCAAAGAAAATTTCAGATTCGTGCACAGTAGATTAGATGCAAGTCACTTAGCTTTTGACAATTAAGTGCTGCTTTTAACTGGTTCTGGAGGTACAAGTGTACTCTTCACTGCTCTGTCTCTCCCACTGAGGAGAATGTCCTCTGAGTGCCACTGCTCCATTCACCATGCTGGCTGCATCCTGTTCCCAGAAATTCAAGTCTGAAATGTCCTAAGGATTTCTGGACCTACTCTCCCCATCACTCAGTCTGATTTCTCAACTGTCTGTTTGATTTTGGGGGTTCCTAGAATGTCATAAATCATTGATTTGTTTTATATTTTGGATGTTTGTTTTCAGAGGTCTCATAGGAACCATCTGCTCTGCTTTCTTGGTTCTGCCCACAATAGAAGATTTCTTAAGGAGACAAATTTATTTGGATTATTTTGCATGCAGTGTTTTATAACTAGAATGAAAAGCAGATTTGGGGCATTGGTGGTTCATTGGCAAAACTTCACCTTTTCACGCGGGAGCCACTACACACTTGTCAGTGGAGATTTGCATGTTGCTGTGATGCTGAGCAAGTTTCAACAGAGCTTTCAGGCTAAAATGCACTGAAAATAAAGCCCTGATGATCTAATTCTGAAAATCATCAAGTGAAAACTCAAGAAATCACAAGGGTCTGATCTACAACTAATCATTGAAATGGCACAGGAGCAGACAACAATTACATGATAAACAGACAATAAACATGTGTCGAATAAACAGCAACAACAACAAAAAAATTGAACAAGTGACTAATATGAAGGAAAATAAATCAATAAATAGCCGTAGCTATTAACCAAAATCAAACCAAACCCATACCTGTTGAGTAGATTCTGACTTATAGTGACCCTATAAGACAGAGTTGAACTGCCCCATAGGGCTTCCAAGGAATGTCTGGTGGATTCAGACTGTAGACCTTTTGGTTAGCAAGCACAGTTCTTGACTACTGTGTCACCAGGATGTCCTCCATAGCTACAGTTGTTATTTGTCTGTTTCCCCCCCCTTCATAACGTACCACTAGCAAGGCTGTATTCAACAGTTTTTTCTATGGCAAGAAATTAATCCATCCATCTCAGTGGCTTTAAACAACAACAGCATAATTTCTCACTCACAAATCTGCAAGTATTTATTGCTCTGCTCAACCTCTGCTATATTTGGGTCAGTTCTGGTCTTCTGGTTATTGTTCTACATTTTGCAGAGTCAGCTTCAAACTGAAATAAACTGTTTTCACGGAAGAAGGCTAAACCACAAAAAATGCATTTAAATCTGCTATTTTGACCCTCCAACATAAAGAAAACAAAAAAATCCTCACAACTGTATCAATAAGCAACATCTTGATAAATGGAGAAAAGACTGACTTTGGCAAGTATTTCATTTTACTTAGATCCGTGATCAACAGTATGGAAGCAGCAGTCAGGAAGCCAAATCATACACTGAGCTGGGCAAATCTACTGCAAAAGGCCTATTTAAAGTGTTGAAAAACATATACATTACCCTGAAGACTAAGGTGAACCTTATCTAAACTATAATGTTTTCCATCATCTCATATGCATGCAAAAGCTGGATGATGACTAAAGACTGAAAAGAACTGACACCTTTAGATTGTGGTATTAGAGGAGAATATTGAATATATGCTGAAAACAGGAATGAATCTGTCTTAAAAGAAGTACAACTAGAATGTTTCTCAGAAAGAAGGATGATGAAACTGTGTCTCACACACTTTGGACATGTCATGAAGAAGGACATTGTGTTTTATAAAGACCACCAGTGAAAAAGATGTAGATCATCTATCAGATGGATTGACACAGTGACTGCATCAAAAGGCTTAAGCATAACAATTGTGAAAATGGTGCAGGGTTGGGTAGTGTTTTGTTCTGTTGTACACAGGGCTGCTTTGAGTCAGAGTAGACTTGACAGCACCTAACTACAACAATAACAATTTATCCATGGTATATATCATGTAGGCTTATATTCTACTAGACAAAGGAAGACACATGATTTTGTCTGAAAATGGGTGAAAAATACAATCAAACTTATGAGAGATTTAGCAAGGCATCATTAAATAGTCTTACAGGATAGAAAGTAGATTACTAAGGATACTAATACAGAGACCTTAGTAAAATATTGTGTAGTTTATACCTAGAGATTTTTCTGGAGTACGTCTATATGAATATCACAATCTTCAGTAATGATGGGCATGAATACCAGTGTATTATTTTACAAGAAATATCAGATCTATCCCAGTTTCATATGAACAAACATTTTCCACATTTACATATTGTTTGTATTCTGGGAATGTGTATTTAGAACATATTTGTCTACCAAACAGAATTCTTTTTGGGTATTTCCAATCCTCTTAGGACATAAATATTTATTACCATTTATCCAGTTGACATATCTAAATGAAGTTGAAAAGCATGAAGTTCTGTAAATATAAATATAAACCTGTAAAAACTTCCTAAAAATGAAATAAAAAGAGGACACTGACCATATCCAAGCCCATTGCTATCTAGTGAATCTGAATCACAGTGACCATAATATATTTAAATGTCTTCATAAATAAAAGCTCTACTTCAAAAATACATGTGCATTATAAGTGGGAAAAAAAAAAGTGCTGAAGAGTATACTTTAAAGGCAGAGTCAAAAACTTTTATATGTGCCTGGCCTTCTTACACAGTCCCTTATTAATTTCTTCCACTTAACTGATAGAATGTAAAGTGTGAAAGGACAATGCATAATGCACAGTCAGACTGGTTTCTGAGAAAAGTAGGAATTCTTTCAAACCACCACTGAAAGATGAGAGAAGAGAGTGACAATTTTTTTCCTTTTTTTATATTTGTTATGACTGAGTGAAAATGTACATTCTTGTATAAATTTACATGCCCACCTATATGCAGCTTCCACTGCTCTCACTGTCCAGTGACAGCACACTATTCCTCTCTGCTCCATACATGTCTCATCCTCCCAACAGTCTCCTTTCCCCTCCTCTTCAACCACTCTCCTTCCTCCAACCAGAGGTCAGCATCCTACAGATGTATAGAACCACAAAGTGCATACAATATATGGTCACTCTGCATTGCCAAGTCCAATCCATTCGTGTCCAAATAGTGGATCTTCATTATGATTTATGGGCAAGGGCAGCATCAGGGCCAGGGGCCATGATCCCAGGGGAACCTTGAAACCGCTGGACCATCAATTGAAGTCTTTTCGTGGAGATCTCAGGATGCACCCCTTTTTATTCTAGTGTTGCCAGTGAGACTCAACTTAGTGAGCTCCATCGCGGCTATCACTGGTGGTGGCAGGGCACCATCCAGTTCTTCTGGTCCCAAGTCGATGTAGGCACCCAGTCAAGTGAGTCTCCCTATCTTCTGGGTTGTCTTTACCCCATGTCATTTTAGTCCTCGGTGAGCATCCGTTCCTGCTGAGTTGGGACCATTTGCTGTGCCCTCGGATGGCAGCTTGGCAGCTTTTAAGACCCCTGACGCCACTTGCTAATGTGGGGTGCAGAGAGCTCTCTTAGCAAAATGCTAGTTGTGCCAGTTGGCCTCGATTTAGCCTAAGAGCATGGTCCCCTGCCCCCTGTCCCAGCTACTCTAAACTTGCAATTTCGAGTTGAGATGGAAGGAGTATTCAAGTTATGCTGAAGTCCACTTAATGTTGTTCTTGTTTCTAATGTGTGCTGTCACCGCTTTCTCCCAACCAGATTTCTAGCAACTATCTATCAATTTTGTATAATAAGATTGTTTAAAGGAATGTTAAAGTTTGTCTGCATTGATTAGAGATAGACACAATAGTGCCAGTGTGAAGAGTTACAGAAAATTTTAAGATACAATTTTTTGTTTACGTTAGTGAAAACAGCCAATCTTCTTTAATCAATGATGGTTTAAATTCCATGTAATATTGCTGTCATAAAATCTCTTTTAAGGAACAACATTCAAATAATCATAATATTTCTATTCATTTAGAAAATATATGTGTTGGATCCGACTCGACGGCACTTGGCATACATGTCAAGTTGTATCAGGTAATCCATAGATCTCATTAGAATAGTTGGACAGAACAAGTTAACTGCTATTCTTTTGCTTTGCTTTCTCCACAAAAGTAAAACAAAAGTTTTACTTCAGGTAGTAATATAAATAACTCGGAAAATAATTAATAAAACTATCTTCTTTTTAAGAAGGAGAAATCTGACAATTGATTACTGGAAAACCCATGCATTATAGATTACACGTATATTATATGAGTGAACTGTGAATATGTGCTAGGTTAGAAGGGAATCCAAAAGTTGGGCAGAAGCACAAGAACTGAGAAAACAAGAGAAGAGCAGCGGAACACTGATCAGGAGCAAAGATAGTAAACAGCTGCAACCATCACCCCTAGTTGGCAGTTCAGTTTAGAAGATGAGCTCTGTTAAACAGGCATTTGGGAAGTTGTGTGTTATGAAATACATTAGTATCTAGTGAACGGGCTGTGCACTATAGGGCTTACAAATAATAAGAGCACATTTCTGTGCCGTGAAGAGACGTTGACTTCATTACTATGTAATGATACTTTGGATGATTCAGAAGTGACATGCAAGGAAGCCAGATGGCTGCTAATATGGGCTTGAATATCTTTGTTCCTTCCTTTCCCTTCCTTTCCATCTTTGTGTCTATCTATCCGCCTGCCTATTTAGTTCTTGGTAAATTGATGCATGTGTTCATTCAATTGTAATGAATAAGCATACAGAACATCTATAATAAACATAACTACCATACATACATCACTTTAGAATTATAAAATGTTTTTATGCACTGAGTTTTATAGCAACCATATGAAGCAGACATTAATATTACCTTACTTCAACACAGTGTTGTGTCAGAAAAGCCAGGAATGTACCTTGAGTCTCCTAAATCCCAATTCTGAAAAGTCACTTAAAATATAGAGCAGTGTTTGAAAAATACATAAATGCGGATCACTGTTTAAATATTTCCAGTAGAGAATATTACACCCATACATCTGTCATTCTGACCTTTTAAGAGGTACTGGAAATGTCATGTCTAGCCTAAATAGCACACACAATGCATACTGAAATGTTCAACAAAATTTAAGCTGGGACAAACAAGGACAATCTGTCAAGCCAGCTGTTCCCAACATTTGATAACACCCTCTCCTTCAGAAAAAGAATTGCGTTTCTGATAGTATTCTCTAGCAATTACAGACAAATGCCAATATATCAATTCTCCACCTATCTGAAAATTTCCATATATCTAACCCTACAAAGGAGCCCAGGTGGAACAGTGGTTAATAGCTATAGCTGCTAACCAAAAGGTCAGCAGTTCAAATTCGCCAGCGTTCCTTGGAAACCCTGTGGGACAGCAGTTCTACTCTGTCCTGCAGGGTTGCTGTGAGTTGGAATCAAATCCACAGTCGCCATGGGTTTGGGTTTCCTTTTCTTTCCTTTTTTTTTGTTCTGTCAATCCTACATAAAATTTGGTGTCCCACTCAACTCATTCAAGCGTGTTAAAAGATTGTGTTTTCTTATGTGGTAACCCAAATTTGACTTTTTTTCAGTTTTATTTTTATGCTAATTGACCAAGGAGAGAGAAAGAAGTAGATTAAAATGCTCTTAAAATATTTTATATTTTTTCTTCCTCCATATCCAATCCTTTGCTATTTGTTAAGCCTATTTTTTAATTTAAACTGAGTTTTCAAAATACTACCATGGTAATAGAAAAATACTAATCACATTTTTGCATAAGTTGGTTTAATCTCTATTAAAAATCCCAAGCCTTTCTCTGACTTTTAATATTGTTGTTAGAGAAGGAAAAATAACAAAAACAATAAAATACAAAAAAGAATTTGAATATCAAATAGAATGTTAAAAGGCAATTAGGCCAGAAATTTTATTAACATTGGCTTTTCAAATGTTTTATCATTTGTTAATATAAAAGCAGCTTAAACAGAAAAAAAAGAAAAGAAAAAGAAGTGATAAAAACAGATAGCAATGATAACAGAATAAGGAAAAAGGAGTTATAATCAGCATCAAGGGGTGAAGAAATTTGCATTAGTCCGCAGGCAAGGTGAGCAAAATTAAGACAATGAATATTTTCCTTTTCATAAATGAGATACAGTTAAAAAATACCAGTCATATACAGGTTTCCTACTACCTACCCATTGCTGTTGAGTTGATTCAGACTTGTACGGCTCCCACTGGACAGAGTTAGAGCTACCTCTCAGAGCTTTCAAGTGTTTCTATACACAAGTTACAAAACACATTTTTTTTTTCTTTTTAAAGAAAATGAATGTATTTTAATGATATGGTAGAGAGTGACAAATGCCTACCAAGTCCTCACTATTTTCTTCTTCCTTATTACTGAGCCCTTGTGGTGCAGTGGTTAAGAGCTTGGCTGTTAAAATCCACCAGCTGCTCCTTGGAAACCCCATGGGGCAGTTATATTCTGTCTTGTGTGGTCACTATGAGTTAGAATTGACTGGGGATGTCATGTTAACATATTTGTCAATACATCTTGAAAATAGCTCTAGCCATCTAACCAAATTTTCACAAAAGGGATATAAATGGAAATGTTATGTGGCACCTCTAGGAAGGTTGTCCTGCAATTAAGATTTGTCTAGTTGTCCTGAATTACAACAATCGTTAAACAGTCTCAATGACTTACAGCAGAACTCATGGTAAACAAAAATGATTTTGCAGTTCACGTTGGGTTCTGGTGGTGTTTCAGTGAAAGTTATCCCCCACATGTGCTTTATTCAAGGATACAATTTGAGAAAGTTCTCCAGTCTGAGCATATATTATTTTCTTCATAGGAAGAAAGAAGAAATTTCAGGAGCAGCAGCTGATGGTTATCAAAGCTTCTGTTTTGTCACAGCAAGAGACACACTCATTCACATTCCAATGGCCAAAGAGTTAACAGAGGGGAATATGCCACCCTTGCTATTGATAAGATAAAAAGGTACACATTTTCGTAAGAAAATCTTAAGCAGTTTACAATTTATTTTTATGTAAAAGATTAATGATGATTGATGTGAATCTTTGACAACTGTATAATTATTTTGAGTACCATATTTCCTTCAGTTTTGAATACTGTGGCATTTTTGTTGAATTTATACATCTTAACAATTACATACGTAAAAGATTAGAAAGGAACCCTGGTGTTGCAATGGTTAAACACTTGGCTGCTAACCAAAAGGTTGATGGTTCAAATCTATCCAGCAGCTCGGTGGTAGAAAGACCAGGCAATCTACTTCTGTGAGGATTACAGCCCAGGAAACTATAGGGCAGTTCCACTCTGTTAGCTGGGGTCCTTGTAAGTCAACAATCAACTCAGTAGTACCTAATAACAACAAAGAATTATAAATTCTAAATAATTATGCGATTTTATCCTTCCTCACCCTAAGATCTCTATGAAAGTCATGTATTGCATTTTTATGCAAATAACATGCCCCATCCGCTTTTGTTTGCCGCTCCTCCCCTCTGTGCATGAATTATTTTCATAAGTGTCCTATATTAATTTTTTTTACAGCAACTTTTGGAAGAGTTTTAGCATGGCATTGTCTGTGATTATGCCTTGTTGGGGGAAGACACAGCTGGAAAACAAATGTAGGTGGTTTGCTTTATTTGCATAAAAGTGCAGATCTGGGAAAGAGTTCTGAAAATAGCAACTTGGGGAACTCAGGAATTTCCTGTATGGAAAGTAAGTATAAATCTGAATAACACTGTCCAAAGGATGACAAAACTCACCAAAGACAGTCAACAAATTGTTAAGTTTGTATTCCTGAAAGCAAGAGTTTTAATGAAAGAAATCAGATGTTCATAGATTTCTGACTTGGGATACCTCAGCCTGGGTGAAAATTTAAGGTGATATATCCCCTTGGAGTTTGAAGGAAAACCCAGCAGCTTTGCTGCAAGCAATGAACCTCACTTCAGAGCTGAAGAAAATGCAGAGAATGCAAAAATCTGCAGCTTTGATGGTCAAAATATTCTCAATGTAGTTTAGAATTGATGGAAAAACACGTAATATTGCTAGTCTGAAATTATGATCCTGATTTAAAGTATTTGTTTGAAAAGCTAGCTTGAATTTTAATGGAGATAAACTAGGAGTTAGACAGACATGTGATTATCTCTAGGGAAATGAGAAGGAAAAAGAAGTGAAAAAAGTTTAAGAAATAATGTATGAAGATTTCTCAAATTTGATGAAAAATATTAATGGGCTGATGAAAAAACCTTAAGAAACACTAAGTAAGAAACACTAAGGTGATGACAAGAAAACACATAATAGATAAACTGCTGAAAACCCCATAAAGAGAAAACTTTGAAAGCAGAAAGACAAAAACACATTAACAGAGAGAACAATTGTTAAATTAGGAGATGACTTCTCATCACAAAACTGTAAAACAGAAATAGTAGAACGAAATATTCAAAGTGAAATCCAAGAAGATTTCAAAGTAAAAAATCTTAATATCTTTAAAAATTTTACTTTTATAACAAAAATTACATATTATTGTTAGTTTTCTAACATTTAAAAACATAATGTACCTTCATATATTAGTGTAAAATATATGAAAAAATAACAGAGGCAGGAGAAGAAAATGGAGTTCTATTGGTTCAAAGCACTGTATTTTGCTATAAGTAAGCCAGTATTTACCTGATATAGATTATTATAAGTTACAAGAATGTGTTTCAATCCTTAGACTAAACCCAGGAGAAAATCATAGCTAAATAATTAACAGAATAAAAAATAAGAAAAAGATTGATCATAAAAGAATGTAATAACAACTATACCCTTGTTAAAATAACTGAAACTAAAATACTGACACCATCAAATGATGGTAAGGATGTGGAGAAACAAGAGCTGTCGTTTATTTCTTGTGAGAATGCAAAATGGAAGCCGGTTTGTCAATTTGTCAGTTTCTCAGGTAAAGGTAAGCATACTATACAATTTCACCAACTGCACTTTTAAATAGTTATCTTATTGAGTTAAAAAATTATTTCCACACAGAAACCTACACAAAAATGCTTATAATAACTTTATTCATGTTATTGCTGTTGTTAGGTGACGTTGAGTCACTTCCGATTCATAGTAACGCTATACACAACAGAAGGAAACACTGCCTGATCTTGCACCAACCCCACAGTGTTTTTATGCTTAAACCCATTGCTGCAGCCACTGGGTTAATCCATCTTGTCGAGGGTCTTACTGTTTTTTACTGACCCTCCACTCTACCAAGCACAATATCCTGCCTTAGTTTAGAGACAATCTCAAGAACAGATTTGATGTATTGAATGCTAATGACAAGAGACCAGATAAATTGCAGAATGACATCAGAGACATCATCCATAAAGAAAGCAAGAGGTCATTAAAAAGACAGAAAATAAAGAAAACATAAAATTGGATGTCAGATGAGACTTTGAAAACTGATCTCAGATGTCAAGCAGCTAAAGCAAAAAGAAGGAACAATGAAGTAAAAGAACTGAAGTGAAGATTTCAAAGGGAAGCTCAAGAAGACGAAATAAAATGTTATAATGAAATGTGCAAAGAAATGGAAACAGAAAACCAAAAGAGAAGAGCATGTTGTGCATTTCTCAAACTGAAAGACCTGAAGAAAACATTCAAGCTGCCAGTTGCAATAGTGAAGGAATCTAGAGGGAAAATATTAAATAACTTAAGAAGCATCAGAAGAAGATGGAAGGAACACACAGTCATTATACCAGAAAGACTTGGTCAATGTTCAAACATTTGCAGAGGTAGCATATGATTAGGAACTCATGATGCCAGAGGAAAAAAATCACAGCTTCATTGAAGGCATTGGCCAAAAACAAGGCTCTGGGAGTTGATAGACTATCAACTGAGATATTTCAACAAACGGATGAGGCGCTGGAAGTGCTCCCTCATCTATGACAACAAATGTGGAGGATAGCTACCTTGCCAACCAACTGGAAGAGATCCATATTTATGTCCGTTCCAAAGAAAGGTGATCCAACTGAATGCAGAAATTACTGAACAATGTCATTAATATCACATGCAAGTAAGATTTTGCTCAAGAGCATTCAAAAGTAGCTGCAACAGTATAATGACAATGAACTGTCATAAATTGAAGCTGAATTCAGAAGAGGACTTGGAACCAGGGTTATAATTGTTGATGTCAGATGGATCTTGGCTAAAAGTAGAGAATACCAGTGTTTACCTGTGTTTCGTTGACTCTGCAGAGGCATTTGACTGTGTGCATCATAACAAATTATGAATAAAACTGTGGAGATTGGAAATTCCAGGACTCTTAACTGCGGTCTTAAGAAATCTGTACGTGGATCAAGAGGTAGTCATATGAACAGAACAAGGAGATGTTACATGATTTAAAGTCAGGAAAGGTGGACTTTACTTAAAATCTATTTTATGTGAGATTAGTATTGCCACTCCCTCTCTTCTTTGTGTGTGGGTAGCTTGGTATGTATTCTTCCATCCTTTGATTTTCAGTTTCTTCATATCTTTGAGTGTAAAGTATATGTCTTGTAAGCAACATATAGATGGATTATGTCTTTTGATCCAGGCTGTCACTCTCTGCCTCTTTATTGGATAATTTAGTCTGTTTACATTCAGTGTAATTATTGATAGGTATGTGTTCAGTGCTGTCATTTTGGTCCCTTTATTTTTATGCTCTTGATGTTTTCTTTGTTATTCTTAATATTCTATTCTGAGTCTTTTTCTTTATGGGTTTACTTTTCGTCTTTTTCAGTGTTGGTTTTGTGTTTGTTGAGACTCCTGTATTATATTTTTGTTTTGATATGTCTCATTGTTGTTTTGCTTTGCAGCTACCCTTTTAATTCCCCTTAGTGTTCTAAGTTTAAACCATTCTTTTGTGTATCTTCTCAACTTCCTATCCATCTGAAAGGGTTAGTATTACTGTAACATATCCTTCCTCATACCAGGATTATGTCATAGTTTCCATGTGAAGATCATTGGTTCCCTTCTTTTAATATTTTAACTTTGATTGAGCTTTGTGACTTCCCTAGCTGATAGGATTCTGGATGTTATGTCCTGCGTTACATCCTTAGGTATGCATTAGCCATCTTTGTTTTCCTAAACAAAGAGCCTCTTTCAGTATTTTTTTATTTTGTTTTTGTAGTTTTATTTTTTGTTTTTACAAAGTCTCTAAGCTTCTACTTATCTGTGACTGTCTTAATTTCATCTTCATTTTTGTGGAATATATAGAATATATAATTTTTGGTTGGAAGTTTTTCTCCTTCAAGGCTTTGAAATTGTCATCCCACTGCCTTCTTGCCAACATCCTTTCTGCTGGAGAAGTCAGACAAAAGCTTACATGGCTTACCTTTGTATGTTTGTTTTAAGTCTTGCTGCCTTTAAGAGCTTCTCTTTATGTTTAATTTTATTAAGCTTGATTATAATATGTCTTGGTGTCTTTCTTTTGTGGTCTTCTGTTTGTAGTGTTTGATAAGCATCTTGGATATCTATGTTCTCTTCTTTCATCATTTCATAATTCTTTTTTCATAATTTCAGAAAAGTTTTCCATTGGCCACTCTTCAGCAGTTCTGTCTGTATTTTAGCTATTCCTCCTTGTTCTGGAACTCCAATTATTTGTAGATTATTTCTCTTAGTAGAGCCCCACATGTTTCTTAATGTTTCTTCATTTGTCTTGTTCTTTTTCTCTAAATTCCTCTCATAAATGCTACTGTCAATTAACCTATCATCAAGCTCACTAAGTCTGCTTTCTAATTCCTCAGTCCTGGTCTTCTGGTTTTGTGTTGAGTTGTCTAAATTTGTAAGTCTATTATTAATCCACTGGATTTCAGATCATTGATGTTCCAGCAGTTCATATAGCTTACTTAATTCTTCATTTGTTCTGTTGCCTTTTGTTTAATCTCTAGGAGGGCTCTATACATAATTCTTTGTATTCTACATCTGATAATTTCAGAAAGCCTTCTTCATCTGGAAAGTTGTTGGATTCTTTATTATGGGAGTTTTCCAGAGGCACAGTGGTCTGCTTCTTCAAATAGTTAAATGTTGATTGTTGTCTTTGGACTGTGAAGCAGCTGTTCAGTTTCTCTAGTGTTACACCAACAGGAGCTGTTGACATAGTTCTAAGAGGGGAATATGTGCACTGCTAGGTTTGGTTGACAGCCACCTCTGCATTCTCTAATGATTGGCTCTACTTGGGTTCTGAGGGATGGCAGGTCCCACTTCCTGGCTGCTAAAGCTGGTGAGCTATTTGTGGTGATTCTCCATTACATCAGTCACCATACACAGCTGCCTGGGACCCTTGTGATCTCTAGATGCATTTACCTTAAAAATTGTTGGGGTTTTTTTGCTGAAAAGGGGACAATCCAGCAGGTGCTGAGAGCAGCCAGGCCTTTAGGATTGTCAGGCCCTGTCTCCAGCTTGACAGAGACAGCACTCTACTTAGGGAGTCTCTGGGGGGCTGTCAGCTGATGCTGTGATATGGCTCAGTGAAGGGTGGCATAAATGCCACCAAGCTACTCAGCTGCCTGTCACTGCTTTGTTCCCCCCAGCTGGTCTAATTTTAAAGGGTGCCTTACTGCTGAGATAGGACCTGCTCAGTTGCTACTGAGAGCAGGCAGGCCCTCTGGGGTGGCAGGCCCTGCCTCCTGGCTGACAGTGACAATGCCTTGTAGGCTGTCCCCAGATGTTATGACATGGTTTGAAGAAGGGAGAGGTAAGGGACCTGCCTCCCTCGGTCGCCAGGTCCCACCATGATCTCTAGATAGGATTGTCTCCAAAACAGTTATTCTGCTGGAGAAGTACTTCCTGGACAGGCATTGTTACTCAGCATGAGTATTAGCCCCTGCTGAGACCTCAGGTATGATTGACTTTGCCTCTTAGCTGACTAAGATGTCCTGCCTGAGAAGCTCTTCCTGTAGTTTGTTAGCATAATCTGTGGTACAGCACAAAGAAGAGAGGGAAGTTGGGCACTGGCACCCTTGGTCGGTAGCCAGCTCTCAATATTTGGCTGCCCCAAGTGCAGTCTCTCCGTTGCAGTGCTTTTCACTTCAGCACTGAAGTTCAGAATGTTAGTGTGCCAGGCATAGAGGCTTGCCATACCCATTGCCCACCTCCTGGGTAACAAAGAAGGTGTCCATACCTGCAGGCCCTTCAAATAATGTGTCAGCATAAGCAGGACTCAATGTGCCACTACCCTGCCTCTAACAGAGGTGGTTTCCCCATTCCTGGCTCTCAGTCCAATCTCACAACCCTCCATCAGATCCTAGGACTCCCAAAATGTTCACACTGCTCCATTCATTTATTATTCTAGGCCTTAGTTCTCAGAGGGAAATTAAGGAGATGTGTGTCTAGTCCTTCATCTTGTCTCCACCCTCAAGATTTTTTATCACATTTTTCCACATATAGAGTCAATTTGATTCCTGTATATTCCATCTGTTGAGGTTGAAGTGCACAGTCACTGTTCACGTTGGTGAAAAAAAAAACCATTTGCAATGAAGAAGGTGCTGGTCTTGCAAAATTCTATCCTGTGGTCTCCAGCATCACTTCTATCACCAAGGCCACTTTTTCCAAATACTAATTCTTCTTTTTTTCCAAATACTGTATTCAAATCTATGGTAATTTTGAATGCACCCTAATTGCATTTTTTAATCAGTTTCAGACCACAGAAGCTGGTAAACATACTCTCATTTTCTTCATCTTTTCACCTCAGTGTTTGGTGTCTAAATTTGAATGGTAGTCCCATTAGCTGGTCTTCCTTGTAGGCATGTGGATATTCTTCTATCACCAACAGAGTGTACTTCAGCATAGACCTGAAAATGTTCTTTTTGACTTTGAATGCAAGGCCTTTCCTCTTCAAGTTGTCATTCCTGGTATAGTACCACTTGATAATTGATTCAAATAGCTGATCAGTCCATTTCAGCTTACTAATACCTAGGTTCCTAGAATATCAGTGTTTATGCCTTCCATTCCATTTTTGATAACTCTAGTTTTCCTAGATTCTTACTTCATGTGTTCAACATTCCAATTATTAATGGATGTTTGCAACTGTTTCTTCTCATTTTAAGTCATGCCACTTCAGCAAATGAAGGCCCCTAAAGCTTAACATCATCTATGTCATTAAGGTCAACTGTAGTTTGAGGTGGCAGCTCTTCCCTAGTCATTTTTGAGTACCTTCCAACCTGAAGGACTAATCTTCCAGCACTGTTTCAAACACTGTTCTGCTGCTATTCACAAGGTTTCATTGGCTAAATCTTTTCAGAAGTCAACTTCTGAGTCCTTCCTCCTAGTCTGATTTAGTCTGCAATCTTAGCTTAAACCTATCTATCATGGGTAACCCTGCTGGGATTTCAATACAGTAGCATAGCTTCAGCATCATAGTAACACACAAGCCTCCAAGGTACAACAAACTCACAGATGCATGGGTGAGAATACTGTCTTGTGTATTAATATTTGTTAATAAATATTTTACCCGTGATTCTGTAAGCTTTTCTCCTCCACTAAGATTATTAACATATAAGCATAGTCACTCTGTTAAGCTTGTTATTAATTTATTGACTTTGAGCTCTAAATTTACCTTTCAGAATATGTATAGTTCTATCTCCTGATTAGATATAAACTGCTACCTATGTGTAACCATAAAAGATATATAACCATAAGAAGTGCTCCACCATAATTTTATAGCTGTTTAATAACCCATTTGTGAAAAATTTAACAACATATTTAGGCAACTAGTTAGCAATATCTGTTATTTTTAAACTGTAGTATTATAAACAATGCCTGATACCTGATTGAATATAACTTTATGTATGTGTTTGATAATTATCAATTGCCAGTTGAATTTTGGGTTCTTGAAATACTGGGAAAAAAGAGTATACACAGTTTTACAACACAATCTAACTGATTAACATGTAAAAGTGTAAATAATTTTATATAGAAGTATTTAAGAAGAAAGAATGATTCAAATAAACTAAAATAAACAGAATTTTATAATAATTGTATCTTTTCTTTTGTTTATTTTCTACATTATAGACATAAGATTGCTACAGATGTTTTTTGTCTTCTGAACTCTTCTTTTTAATATTAAGATTTCAGCTAAAAGAAATATATTTCAAACTACACTTTGAAAACAAACTTCTTTCAGTTTGTCTGTAATGTTGATAAACTTGTAAAAAAGGAAAATTAAAAATTGAAAGTTTTATGATTTACCCTGATTTACTTTCTTAGTTTGCTGCATTAAAATATATTAGTTCTTTTAACAAAATGGCTGTATTGTGAGAAGCTGGCTTATGATCTGTAACTTTGACAGATATTCCTCCTCTACCTTAACAAATTCTCTTTGATATTCACTGTGTTTCAGTTGCTGCTTTAGCACCTTGTTCAATCATTCACAATATGCAATATTTGTACAATCAGTATGGAATGTGGTCACATACTGGTAATCTATACCAAAACATGCACATTCTGAATCTGTTAAATTAGAAATACTTCATAACTGCATTTCGTCCTTCCTAAAAATTTAAGATTCTGTCATAGAATTCTAAGTCTGCACTGATTTTCTGTGACTTAAACCTCCACTAACACTGTTCATCAACATTAAGGTAAACTTTTTCATTTTCTGTTGAAACTGTTGTACGTGAATAAAATCCACAAGTGGTAAAGAGCAGGTGATTATATTTTAACCTTCATAGTATAGTTTGTGTTAGTAAATCACTGTCTTATCTTTTGAATAATATAAAATTAATCTTGTATATCACAGAAGGTTTATTAACAGAATCAATTTATGTATAAACATGAAAAGTAGGACTTTTTTTCTTTTTTTTACTATAAATCAACCAGGAAATGGCAAAACTGCCAATAGGTAAGGAAAAAGATTTAAGTGATTTTCCTTCAATAACAACCCATAAATCCTAGCAAGCAGTTTATGACATCTGCCAGAAAGTAGAAATTACATTTTGTATCTCTCAAGACTTTTCTTGTTTAGGAGATCATGTTTCTAGGTCATTTTCAATCAAACTGATGCCAGCATTTTCTTTTTCCCAAAAATTTCCCTTTTTTTTTAAATTGTTCTACCTTAGTAGGCAGGTTTTAAATTCCCACCTCCTGGCATTCAGCGGGTTTTTGGGAGGAAATTCACATCCTTGTGTAATTTCCTAGACTGACTATGGGCTGAAATGACCGCTTGTTTCTAACAGGTAGAGTAGGACAAAAGTAATGGGATGTCACTTATGAGCTTGTTAGAAAAAGCTGAGACTCCCATTTTGTTTGCCTTCCTTCTGTGACTTGTGTGTACCCTTGCTCTGTTCACTTCAATGGAGCAAGGTGCGGTGTTGTGAGGTACAGAGATGCACAGTGGCAAGAAGTTGTGGAGGGATGCCACCAATAGTCGGCAAGAAACTAAGGCATCTCAATACCTAAGATCCTTCCCCAGTGTAGCCCTGAAATGATAGTTTCCCTATCAGAAGCACTAATTATAGCCTTGATAGATATCCTGAATTTGGAAGTTTAATATTTTCTCCTCTATCTTCAAGAGCCCTTCAATGGATCAATGATACTGTGTATTTCAGGGGGAGGGGGGGAAACACTATATTCTTGCTTTGTAATTAAATATTTTTTTAATTTATCAAGAAGATTCAAAATTGCCTCAAAACCAAATAAAACCTGTTGCTGTAGAGTTGATTCTGACTCACAGTGACCCTGTAGAACAGAGTAGAACTATGCCATAAAGTTTCCACATTGCAGCTAGTGAATTCAGCTGCTAATTTTTTTTTTTTGGTTAGCAGCCCTAACTCTTAACCGCCTCACCACAAGAGCTCAGGAATTGCCTCTGAGCGCTATAATTCAAGTGTGACCATCACATACATCTTATGGTTTTCAGGAAAGTAAAGGGTTGGGGCAGAAGTGAGCACTCCTTCTTACCTGTAGAAATACCAGCTTTACCATCACTCTTATGGGCCCCACACAGTCTCAGCACTCTGTTCTGATCAGACACTCCATGCTCATTACATTCTCTACATAGATACAGGTGAATCACATTTCAACAGGAAAAGAGAATACCTTCTTGGAGTGCTTAGAGACCACTGTGCTCAACTATGCAGAGAGATGTACAATAGAACTTTTTAGATAGAGTTACTGTTTACCTCACAGACGTGAATCAACAGTTTAGTGGACCTTTTTGTTGTTGCCATCAAGATGGTTCTAACTTACAGTGACCTCATGTATGACAGAATGAGATATTACCCCATCCTGCACCCTCCTGATAGTCGTTGCTGTATTTGAGACCATTGTTGCAGACACCGGGTCAGTCTTCTTATTCAGGATCTTCCTCTCTTTGCTGAAGCACTCTACCTCACTAAGCATAATGTCCTTTTCCAGGGAACAGTCCCTCTTGATAACACGTGCAAAGTATGTGAGATGGTGTTTCACTATCTGTACCTCTTAAGGAGCATTCTGGCTGTACTTCTTTCAAGGTAGACGTTCATTTTTTTAGCAATCTGTTTTATTGTCCATATACTTCAGTAATATCACAGTTCAAAGATATCGATTCTCATATCTTATTCATTGTCCAGCTTTCTCATACATGTAAACTCCCCCTCCAAAAAAACCATAGCTGCATATATATATAAGGCGATCGAAAATACCATGGCTTGGGTCAGGCATACCTTAGCCCTCAAAGTGTCTTTGCCTTTCAACATTCTGTAGAGGTATTTAGCAGCAGATTTGCCCAATGCTATGTCATTTGACTTCTTGACTGCTGTTTCCATGGATGTTGATTATACAGCCAAGGAAAAGGAAATTATTTCAACTTCAGAATTCTCCATTTATCATGATGTTGCTTATTGGTCCAGTTGTGAGGAGTTTTGTTGCCTTTATGTTAAAGTGTAATCCATGCTGAAGACTATAGTCTTTAACCTTCATAATTAAGTGCTTCAAGTCCCCTTTACTTTCAGCAAGCAAGGTTGCATTATTGGTATTATGGCAGGTTTTCATGAGTCTTCCTCCAGTCCTGCTGTCATATTCTGAATAGTTCAGCTTCTTAGATTTTTTGCTTAGGATACAGATTGAATAAGGATGTTGAAAGAGTAGAACTCTCACAGCCAACTTTCCTGACTAAATTACACAGCATCCCCTTGTTCTTTACAAACAGCTACGTCTTGATCTATGTATAATTGCTGTATCGGCACAACTAAGTGTTCTAGAATTCTCATTTTTTGCCATGTTATCTGTAATTTGTTGTGATTTGCACAACTGAATGTCTTTGCATAGTCAATAAGACACCGATAACATCTTTCTGATACTCTGTTTTCAGCCAAGATCCAGCTGATAATCAGCAATTATATTCCTCATTTTACCTCTTCTTCTGAATCCACCTTGAATTTCTGATAGTTCACTGTTGATATACTGCTGTAACTATTTTTCAGAAAAATTTTACTTGGTGTATTAGTGATATTGTTAATTTTCAAATTTAATTGGATCACCTTTCTTTGGAATAGGCACAAATACAGTAGTTCCCCTTATCCATGATTCTGCTTCCTGTGGTTTCAGCTACCAACAATCAAGGATGGTCTGAAAATATTAAAGGAAAAATTCCAGAAATAAACAATTCATAAGTTTTAAATGATGAGCAATTCTGAGTAGCATGATGAGTCTTGCACCATTCTACTCTGTATATCCCAAGAGACGAGTTGTCCATTAGTGTATGAATGTTGTACGTGCTATCTGACTGTTAGTCACTTAGGGGCCTTCTCAGTTATCAGCTCAACTGTTGTGATATCGCAGTCCTTGTGTGCAAGTAATCCTTATTGGTTAAGTGATAATTGCTCAATTTTATTATGAGTTATTGTTTTTTTAATTTTTCCTAATTTATCAATTAAAATTTATCATAGGTACATATGCATAAAAAAATTCAGTGAATAAGTAATTTGTTTTGCAGAGTTCTATCATGTGATCTCTGCCATGATTTCTATCACCAAGGCTGTAGTTTCAAACTACCAGTCCTACTTCTTTGTTTCTAATTTTCACATTCCAATCAGTAGTAATGTTCAATATGTCTTGACGGAATGTTTGATCAGTTTTAAATTTCAA
This sequence comes from Heterohyrax brucei, assembly GCA_028571685.1. Taxonomy (NCBI): domain Eukaryota; kingdom Metazoa; phylum Chordata; class Mammalia; order Hyracoidea; family Procaviidae; genus Heterohyrax; species Heterohyrax brucei. The sequence goes on along the minus strand of CM053142.1, from coordinate 122,258,800 downwards.
AATCTGGTAAACTTCTTCAATTTCTTTGTCTTTGTCATTAGTGATTTGTCAGCAAATTTGAATAATAATTGTGATGTAGAATTAAAAATTCTTTTGCTGTATTAATTTTCTGGAGTTTCTTAAACTTTCTTGAAGGAATTTTTTTTTTAATGTGTCTAACTTATACTTTTTGGAAATATAAGACAATATTTAACTCCAAATAAGGAGCAACAATGGAAGATGGCACATTTTTGTTTCTTAATCCAATTTTGATACTGAATGGAAAAATGTTCTTCAGAAATAATGTTTGAAGTATTATTAGATTATAAACATATATATCAATTACTGCATTGTAATGTAATGGCTATACATGAATGTTAGCTTATATATATATATATTTATTATGATTGAATGAAAGTGTACATGCCAATATAAATTTCCATGCCCACCTATATGCAGCTTCCACTGCTGTCCCTGCCCGGTGACAGCACACTCTTCCTCTCTGCTCCATACATGTCCCTGCCTCCCAACAGTCTCCTTTCCCCTCCTCTCCACCCACTCCTCTTCCTACAGTAAGAGGTCAGCAGGATGATATCCTATAGATACATAGAACCGTAAAGTGCACCCAAGCATTGCCAAGTCCAATCCATTCCCATCCAAAGAGTGGACCTTTATTATGATTTATGGGCAGGGGCAGCATCAGGGCCAGGGGCCATGCTCTCAGGGAAACTCTGAAGCCCCTGGACCATCAGTTGTGGTCTTTCCATGGAGATTTCAGGGTGCACCCCTTTTCATTCTTGTGTTGCCAGTGAGACTCAACTTTGTGAGCTCCACTGTGACTATCACTGGTGGTGGCCGTGCACCATCTGGTTCTTCCAGTCCCAAGTCGATGTAGGCACCCACTCATGTGAGTCTCTCTATCTTCTGGGTTGTCTTTCCCCCATGTCATTTTGGTCCTCGGTGAGCATCCGTTCCTGCTGAGTTGGCACCATTTACTGTGCCCTCAGATGGCAGCTTAGCAGCTTTTAAGACCCCAGACTCCACTCACCAATATGGGGTGCAGAGAACCCTCTTAGCAAAACACTGGTTGTGCCGATTGGCCTCAATTTCGCCTGAGAGCATGGTCCCTTGACCCCTGCCCCAGCTACTCTGTTCTTGCAATATTGGGTTAAAATGGAAGGAGCACTCATGCTATGTTGAAGTCCACTTAATATTGTTCTTGTTTCTAATGTGTGCTATCACCGATTTCACCCAACCACATTTCTACCAAGTATCTAATCTAAACCTTCCCCTTGCCCTCCTTCTCTCCCTTCCCTTGCAGCTGTCAAAGTCTTTTCTTCTGTGCATAAGTCTGTTTTATGATTTTCATTAGTAGCTATTGACATCATATTATAGGATGAGTAGAATACTGACTTCAACATAAATTTGTGTTGAACTGATTTATTGTAAAACTTGTAAATGCATGTGATTTTTGACTTCCTAAACTCAGAAAATATCTTTTGCTGCCCTCACAGTCAATTACTTAGAGACAAAAATCATACTCTTGATAAGAGTTTTATAAGACATGCATTAATTGTCAATAGTCCTCATCATTTTTCCAAAAGTTTAACTGTGGGGAATTTGACTACATTTTTAGTAAATAAAACCCAGTGCCATGAAGTTGATTCCAACTCATAGTGATCCTCTAAGACAGAGTAGGACTGCTTCACGGGGTTCCCAGGGAGCACCTCATGGTGGTGAACTACTGACCTTTTAGTTAGCAGACATAGCTCTTAACCACTACACCACCAGGGTTTCCTTTTAATAAAGAACTTCAAAAAGTTAACAGCTATAGTTTCTGTCAGTTTACTTATTTTTTTTCATTTGAATGCTGTTTAATTGTATGATTATGTATGTATTATTATCTACCCAGTAAGAGAAAATGCATAAGGAAGGTAAGACATAGCCCTGCACTTAAAGAACTAGAAGTTCTGACAGTTTAAATCACAATCTATACACGGGCAATTGTATGTAAAAGTTAAATCAGTATGACCCATTTATAAGGCTAAAACTACTACCTAAAAATTTACAACAGAAGGAGCAGTGAGTATGTAATGTCTATCTTTCTGTCTGCCTATCTGCCTGCCTGTCTGTGTGTCTACCTAGTGATCCAGAAAATGGGCAAACTACACTGACAGCCTATATTGAAAATATTTATTTATGGAGACTCATTATATTTGTGTTTAGTCATAGGTGTAGACATCTAGATAAAACTAAATAGGCATAATTCCTATTACAAATCTTACTATCTGTTAGGTTAACTCATGGTTTGTATATTAATGGACTACCAAAAAACATTCACGGAATCGCAGAAATGAGATCATTACATTGTAACTATTTCATTTAATCTTTAAAGAAACTAACAGTGATATGTATGTGGCAGGTGAGCAATAAATGTTATAAATAAATTTTAACATTTAGCCCCAATTTGATTAAAAAATATGGTCTGTATCTATGACAAATTTTCCTTCTTATTCTTTCTAGCCTGAACATGATTAACAATCTCTTACATGTAAGAGTGTCGAGAATGGCATCAAAGTTGCATCTGTTCCAATTAAGTTTGACAATGGTTTGTCTAATGATTTCTGATTGAAAGTAGACAAAGCTTTGAATGCAAACACGTACCACTGGTTTTCTTGAAAAATACAATACAGTGTTTCAATTAATAAGTTTATTCAGGATTTGAACGTAAGGCATTCAAGTCCCTTCAAATACTGGAAATATATAGAGACAAGATTTATAAATGCCAAATGTAGAAACCGTATCGTAGAGAAAATCATACTACAATTGCATAAAATGTTTTATTCTTTGAGTCTCAGAATGAGTTAAGTAATTGCTTTTGTATTTGATTTTTATGACAATGCATTGCTAGTAAAAGCTTAGCAATACAATTCTGTGACAAATAGAGGTAATAGCCATGAGCTCATGGATTTATGGGTATTTTTCCCTAAAATAGTTACTACATTTTGTAAGTGCTAAGGATTTCTCAGAAGTTATATATGACTCACATTGTATCTGAATTTAGACTAAATGAAATCAGATTTACTATTCGAAGTAAGTAAACTCATACTTTTGTTCTTGATATTTTTAAATTATTTTGTATTTTTATCTTTTTTTTACTAATAATTTTGACTGTTTTTCACACTAACTTTAAGTATTTTTACCTTTCCAGTGATTTTATTTAATGTACTTTTTATATTTTCTTTGATATTTTATAATCAAATTGTGGCACAATCAGAACTCAGTTTAATACGGGGTATATATTATCTGAAATTCTTGAATGTTAAACTTCAAAATGCCTCTTAAGATCCATCTGATATATGTGAAATAAGGTTGGTTTATTTATCTCAAATAAATGATTTATTTTGATTGTGGTAAATACATTTTGGATTCAGGACTAAGAAGGTGGTGGCTTTATTCTGCATGATTTTTAATTTTTTTTTTCTTAGCTGTGTGATTATAATAATCTTTTACATACGAGGACTGCCAATTAAGTTTGCATACTCAGGTTACAAAAAGTGCTACTGATACCTCATTGCTGAATATCACTACAGTCACCTTGTAAGTGCTCCCTTTGGGAGACTATGCAGGACGCCAATTCCTAGTCCACCCTTCAGAGCAATTTTGGAACTCTTTTTTTGGAATGGTCATCATGGCTGTATCACCCTTGATATCCTGAATGCCATCCAAATGTCTTCCTTTTAATAGCTCCTTTCCTTTCAGGTAAAGAAAAAAGTCACTGGGGGGAGATGAGGTGAATAGGGAGGATGTCCCAGTACAGTTACTTGTTTAGAGCCTAAAAACTCCTTCACAAATAACTATACAGTTCAGTTTGCAAACTTGCCACCGTGCTCGATGGCCATTCCAGAAAGAGTCTCAAAATTGTTTTGAAGGGTGGACTAGGCGCCAGTGTCGGTGCATAGCTTTCCAAGGAGAGTAGTTAAGAAGTGACTTTAGTGATTTTCAACAAAGAGGTATGCAATACTTAAAACCATTAAGTTCATGGATGTAATTGTCAAAGCTCATATGTATCGGGAGGCTGCTACGATATCAATAAAATAATTTGTTACTGGTTTCTAAAATTATTTTAGTGGTCAATTTGTGGACATCATTGTGTCAGTATTATTTGTATTAATTACAAAGGATTGGAGGAACATATGATACCTATCTGTGATTTCAGGAATTTGGAGCCCTGGTGACATAGTGGTGAATAGCTCTGGGTGCTAACCAAAAAGACCAGCAGCAGTTCAAATGCATCAGCCAATCCTTAGAAACCCTATGGGGGCAGTTCTACTGTGTCCCATAGGATTGCTGTGGTCATAACTGACTTGACAGCAACATTTCATGTGTGTGTTATATATTACAGTTTTATATATACAATTATATATAATGTAAACAGCCACATTTGTGACAATATATATATATGTGTACACATACACAAACATATACACACACATGCGTGTGGATGCCTGTACACAAACGGAGTCCCTGCATGGCAAAAATGGCTGAACTCTTGATTTTAACCAAAAAGTTGATAATTCAAACTCTACCAGAAGTGCCTTGGAAGAAGGGCCTGACAATCTGCTTCCAAAGGGTCACAGCCTTGAAAATTCTGCGGAATATAGATCTACACTGAAATACATGGGGAACCATGATTTGTAATGAACACAAGGGCAACTGGTTTTATTATGTTTTTTACATACATATATGTATGTGTGTATGTATGCATATACAACTATATTTGTTTATTATATTTTGAAAGCACAGTGTGTATACCATACATATAATGAATACAATATATACACCCACTGCTGTAGTGTTGATGCCAACTCATAGCAACTCTATAGGACAGGGTACAACTGCCTCGTAGAGTTTCCAAGGAGCTCCTGGTGGATTTGAACTGCTGACATTTTGGTTAGCAGTCATAGCACTTAACCACTATGCTTATAGGTATGCCAGCCAAGCCAAGTGTCGAGTTGGATCCGACTCATGGCGACTGTGCTTTATATTATAAAACAAAACTACCCAGTTTTAGTAATAGCTTGTCACTGAAAATTACCACTAAAATCTCTTCCTCAGTGCCATCTCTGACTTGATGGCACTTGGCTTTGGCAGTGCCGTCTCAGATTTTCCCATACATTTTTGCATGTTTTCAAGTAAAAGAAATACATAGATAAATAAATAAAAAAAAGCCAAGTGCCGTCAAATGAGACAAATCCTTTCTATATGCATTCTGAAATTTATCTGTATACAGAGTCAGTTCTCATTAAGTCTGCTTGAACTTTATCTTAACTCATAATTGAGGACTGTGGTGGTCTTTGATTTTGGAAAGAGTAAGCCTTTAGAAATATCAAGTTCCTTTTTTTCTCAGTCGTTTATTTGAAGACATCGAGCAGCTTATTAAAAACATAAGTTGTGAAATTCAGTAGAAGTATTGGAAGTCTTTGGTGTGTACATAGTTGGGAAAACTTTAGAAGTTAATATGGAACAACATGAAGTAAATAAGTGGCATGAGAAACAACAAAGACAGACCCTAGGAATCACCAACATCAAGATTTCCAACAGAAGTAAACTCTGAAGAGCAGTATCTAGGTGCGGTCAACAAAGAAAGAACTTCATTGTGGAAGTCAAACCGGTGAAATTTTAGAAGGAAGGAAAATATAAACACTGCCAAGTTCCTCTGTAAGGTCTAGAAAGATAAGACTAAAAAAAAAAAAAAAAGTCACTGGGCTTATCAACTAGGAGAAAATAGTTTTACTCACCTTCAGTACAAGAGTATCATAAAACTGGAAATCAGATTTTGATTGATGCTGGAGCAGAGAGACGGAAGAACTGAAGACCATAACTTTATTGTTTCTTTATTTGGATCTAATATGCATTGTGTTAAAATTCTGGAAGAAGAATCAAAACATGATTAACTAACACTTATTAAGCATTATTTGTGCATAATTCATTACGTAGAGTTCTGTTTATGTGTTGTTTCAGTCATGTTCACTAAAACCTTTATTTCATCTACATAAAAATTACAGAGGAGGGGTTTAGAAATTTACTCAAGCATTTATAACTATGAATGATGAACTTAGTTATGAACCTACATACATAGCTCAATCCCATTGCATTTAGCTATTGATACTAAACTCTCCTTTACTAGACTATCTAGTTTATGATCATTTTTAATTATGCACACTATTGACTTCACCATGTTATTGTATCATTATTTTTTCTAAGAAATACATGTCAGTGGCTTCCCTAGGTAAAGGTGTCCATGGTGCATTTTCCCAAGTGAGTTAGAAAGACTTCAGGAAAAAAATTGGGAAAACACTTACATTACCATCTGCTGCTCCCAATAGCAATTAACCAACCAAAGATATGTGTGCTTGTTGGTTCTCAGTCTGTGCTTTCCTTCTCTTTCTCAATACCCTTTGTTTTTGTGACTCTAAATTCTGACGCTGAAGGTTTTTGAAGTATATCTTATTATGTCAAGTTCCCAAAATCCTTACATATGGTACCATAAGGTATTTTGATGGTCATCCGTATATTATTACAGTTTCAGAACAGAAAGTTATACCAAGGCTGTTTATCTGACCTAATGATTGCTCTTGCCCCACTCTACCTTCTAATGTAAATTAGGATAAGGAATGCTCATGCTTTCTACTGTACTTATTTGAAAGTATCTTCACTTATTCTAGTGTATCATACAAATAGTCTGGAATCCACTTACCAGTTTACAGAGGAAAATCAACTATGCTTTTTTCTTGTGTCGTTTACATCACTAAACAAGCTGTTTTCCTCAAAACAAAAACAAGCAAAAAATTAATGTGTATGTTGCTAGCATATTTCTTAACTCAGTTACTTGATCTTACTTTACTCTTTTGCATATCGAGTTAACTAGGCATAGTAGGTAAAGATAATAAGGACTCCTTGGAGGTTCTGCATTTGGACCTCTCACTGAATTAAGGGATTTGGCAGGTCACCCTTTCATATCATGAGGAAAGAAATGGCTAACTTCAAAAAAAGAGAAGATCCTTACAAGTTTTATGAGTCACTTTCAAAGATTGCCAGCCAACTGCCAAGGGCCGTCAAGTTGTAGCTGATAATAATTTTTAAGGATTTATTCTTTCTGAAACCACTTTGTTCCCTTAGTCTTACTCAGCCTTTCCTACTTTACATCCGTAAAATAAGAACTGAAACCTTCCCATGGAGCTCCGTGACCAAAGGCATGATCATGAAGCTGATATAACAGAGATATGAAGCATTTCTAGCAGAGGGGAGATACCTTGGTCATAAAAGCTTTCATTATTTTTACCAGAAGTAAATTATAGGACTTGAGAAGAAAAAGTAGATTCTGATGATTATTTCCGCTGTCTCTCAGTAGGTTCCACGTGGGTGACTTGCATGTTGCTACAATGCTGGAAGCTGTGCTACCAATACTTCAAATAGCAGAAGGGTCACTAGTCTGTGGTGGACAAGTTTCAACAGATCTGCCAAACTAAGAGGGAGTAGAAAGAAAAGTCTCTCGATCTACTTCTGAAAATATGTCAGTGAAAACTCTGTAGATAGCTTGAGAAGATTAGCCCCACTAGGTTGCAAGAATAGTACACAATAGCAGCAATAATGGACTTAAGCATGCCAATGGTCATGAAAATGAGGCAGAACAGGCCAATGTTTAGTTATGCTGTCCATGAGGTACCGTTGTCAGAGCCGACTCTAACAAGTAACAAGGAGCACTTAGGTGAAGGGGTAAATGAGATGCTGCCGTGCATTGCTGATGATTAGGAGGAATGCTGTTGCAGCAACCTGCTAGCTTGTTCAACACTGTAATTCCAGCATCCTGGAATGAAAATCATCAGCTAACACCAGAGAAGCACTGGAACATTTGCATCCCAGTGTTTGGATCTGAAGGAACCGATCCTTGTAAAATCTTACCACCCCCAGGTTAACCACTGATTGAGAAATAGCCGTGAACCAGATGTGGAAAATGCTGGGGGAAGGTGGAGGGGCCTTATGTACAGGATCCCAGGAAAAAAGCAAAGTAATAATAACAATAGTGAAACCTTATCCCCCTTTACTCCAAAAGTAAACCTCAGCTTGTGCCTCCAATGGGTAAGCCTAACTGGAAGACAGAAGGTACAAATTTCTGACTCTTAGGACACAGTTCAAAGCAAGAAGTTTAAAGACTGGATCTAGAGAGAAAAGAAAGATACATAACACATACATAAAATGGTATTTGCCATATAACCTTTCACAACTTATAAAGAAAAATTATATTAAAAATTCAGAGAAAGACCTCTTCTGAACCATTTATAATGCTTATTCATTAGTAATGAAACTGAATGGAGTGAAGAGGAGACTTCATTCACATTTTAGGTGGCAGAGGAGTAAGACAGGAGGTTAAAGAGGAGGGAGTGGAAGAGGGTTACAGTGATTTTTTTAATTTCTTTTTGAGACTTTCTGTGTTTACCAGACTATCCTTATAAACAAGCACTGTGTTTGAAATCATAAAGGCTGAGATTTAATAAAATGTAAAAACCATGCCAAAATTTACATTTTATGAATCCAGTTCAATTCAGATGTAGTAGAATAAACCATCACCACATTCATCACTTGGGAAACTTTACTTTTTTTTTTTTAAACAGGCCACTAGAAAAACCCATGAATAAATAATTCACAACATACATTCATAGATTGAAAAATATTAACGGAAAAAAAAAAAGGAAACCACTTTAAGTTCTTCCTATATGCTAAGAAACTTGTTAAATGTTTTTACATAAACTATCTTAACACTTAAATGAATATTGAAAAGTCACTATTTACATTCTTAGTTTTATAGATAAAAAAAACCTGAGCATAAAAATTTAGGATAATTTGATGATGTCAGAGAGAGAGCTAGTTAAGTTCTAACATGCACACTTACTATTGTATGTATATCTGTATACTTATATATAACCATACATGATTACAAATGAGAAATAAACATTCCAAAAAGTTAAGACCACACAGTTATGTTCATGCATTGTGTGAATTTTTACTTTATTAAGTAATATATTTGTAATGTGATGTTTTCATTCGATATGAGTAGTTTTGGAGGGAAACAATATTTTTCTGAAATCATATCATTAAAACGAATAATTGAAAAACTTTTTGGAAGTTAAGTGCAAGAATTGTGTTTGCAGGGGCTCCCTATCTACTGCTCACTATGAAATAAGACATTTTGGAAAATGTGTGGAGCATCCTCACAGCTGTTCTGCATAGATGTCTTACAGATCATTGTGTTAAAAAAGAAATGTAACAGAGTTTCATTTGAAGGAATTTACATTGTTTCATTATTTGTAGTATCTTTTATTTTGCTTTATTTCAGTGTTCATAGACATCATAGGATTGTGTGTATTAATTTTTTTAATTGTGATTAAGTGAAAGTTTACAATCTAAGTCAATTTGCCATATAAAAACCCTGAGACCCACGTCTATACAGCTCTACCTACTCTCCTCACCTTGTGACAGCCCCCTCTTCCTTTCCACTCTTTATTTCCAATATCCACTCAACTACTCAACCAGTACTTGCACCTGTCTCCACCCTCTCCACTTCCCTCTAAAGAGAGACCAATTGGGCAGCCTCATATGTGTATTTAGCCATAAAGTAGACCCACCACATGCATCGCTCCATGTCTCATAGTGAATTGGGTGCATTTTAAAGAATACCATTTGCAGTGATTTTTAACCTAAGGAATGAGGGCCATTAGACTATTCAATAATGTGTTTAGAAAAACTATGACTGCTTTAAAAGAGAACATAAAAAATGTATGTCAATGCATGTGTTTAGAGTTAGGATTGTGTGCACTTGTAATAAGATTATATGAGTTTTCCTGAGGAACTGATCTATAGTTTTTATGAGATGCTCATATGGTTATAACATGCAAAAGACACTAATAAGATTTAGCTCTGAACTTTAGGAATGTTAAGAACAAAGAACTGATTAAGCTATATGTTAAAATGTTGAAAAACAAAAATAGAACAAATTATAGTAATACTCCATGGACCTGGGTCATTAAATATTATTTGATTACTGACAGCTTGGAGATAGAGCAATCTAGGGTGAATCTGGTAACAAATCAACAGCAGGATTCATGATAGGTTTTTGTGTCCTATTGGGTATACTACCTATAATTGTTCTGTTATTCATATTTAACATGCTATGTGCCTTTAAGATAGCAGGCCATGGGATACAGTTGGAGTTTTTAAATCAGTTCATAGGGTACTTGCCCATATACAATTTTAAAATTTTGATATAGTTAAATGTAGTGAAAAACTGACCTTGTATATTCTGGTGCTTTCCCTTTTCCCGTATTAGAGAGACATGTGTTTCTTTTCTTCAGAAGCTTTTCAATCTTATGTGTCAATAGCTCTTTAACTGGTATTTATTTTATAACATCTAGGAATCAGAACTACTAAATGATTCTATTATCCATAACCATACCACACAGAATCATCTCAGCAGAATGTTTTCTGTGTTCTGTGTGATGTAGTTTTATTCTGATTTCATAGCACTTTGGAGGTGGGATGGGGTGGGGTGTGGTGAAGGAAGAGTTACCCTGCCCACAATGAAGGTTTGATGTAATTTTCTCTTTTTAAAGGACATAAGAAACAGGAAGTAACCTATTTCTTTGAACAGTTTTTATTTCTCCCAAGTATGTGCTATATTCTTTTAACTATTTTTAATTGGCTAATAATTGCATAGCTTTTTTGCTCTCTTGATACAGTTTGCAGAATAAAAGACAAGGATTCACTTATCATTCTTTCCCATTATCTCACTTTGTAACAAAATTTTAACATGTGCATTTAATTAGGTGTCATTTATTTATTTATTTTTGTTCCAAATCCAAGAACTGCTTTCTAAACAAACTCATTATTATTCTCAAATTCCTATTTTGCATAAGACCTGAAAAACTTTAACTGAAATATTCGTGTTTCTCTCAGACTGGTTAATTAAAAGAAAAACAGAAAGAAACACAGGCAGCTCTGAAGTTATTTTGAGTAAAGATTCATATTTGTAAGGAATATTCAAACCAGGATAGGCTTTGTTGCCCATTAAAAGGACTGATTGCATTCTACCTAGGTCTATAATTTCTTATGTGTGAGGACTTTGTAAATGATTTCTCATTTGAATTACACACTTATTAAATGAGAGTAACAGCACTTTGCCTGATTCCTCATCTGTTCTTAGTCTGGTCCCATGTGTCAATCTAGAGGTTAGTAATTTGAATACAAGAACACCTTTAAAAAATAAATAAAAGTCAAATTGGCTGTTAATTTGGGAATTTGCTGCCCATGGTGGCTGAAATTTCCCTTCAGAAGACATATCAGTGCTTTTTTAATTTGAGATGCAATTCAACGTGCATGCCTCTTCACTTCTCCAAAGAGTTTCCAGTTCTTTCAGGAGCAGATAATTGTTCACACATTCTGAGTATGTAGCTGGAAAATTATGACTGTGTTACAATAGGGAAAGCAAATAGTGGGTATTTTCATCGTGCAAGTGAGCTTCTTAGCTCATGTCTCCAGCGGGAGGGAGCGGCATAATGAAGTAACGTTTCTAGCTGTTCTAGATCCTCAGAACATCAATTAAGCCACGGATTTTTGAAATTTGTTCCTCAGTTATGTGCATTTTTGGATTAGCTTTTGTTTCTCTCTAAATCACTTCCCAGTTATGATGAGTGGATGGTGAAAACATGAAATCTAATCTTAACCCCCTTTGTTGCTTAAAAATAAATGACTCTCACACCATTCATACTGGTATTATTCTATAAATATTGTACTAATTTAATATTGTTCTAACCCTTCCATTTTGGTGATGATACAATGTTTCCTCTTAAGTGATATCAAATTCAAATTTCTTGATATGTGCTGTACCTACAGGAAAGCCTTTAATAACACACTTATAAAATATGAAAAGAAAATCAAATATTCAAATGGTAATTAATTCTAGACTTCAAAACTCTTGAATTGTAACTGCATACTAATAATTGGAAGTAGCTTTGAGTCCAATGAAAGATTTTAATTATTATGATGGAGAAGTATTGTTTCCAGAAATAACATTCTTTTTCACTGAGGTCAAACTAGTGTATGTTACTTAATAGTCATGTTGTTTAATCTGTTGGTCTAGGCAAAGATTGAAGAGTCAGGTCAAAAGAGTGAAGTTATAATAATAATGATTTGCATTTAACTTACCGAAGTCATATCCTTTGTATCTCTTCAGTGGAGATCAATATAATCTATTCCTGGCTTGTGAGAAGTGCCAATTAAGTTTGAGAACTCATCCTAGAAAAAGTGCAAAGTATCTCATTGCTGAATATGACTATGGTCAGCTTGGAAGTACTCCTCTCGGAAAGCTATGTGTCCATGCCAGTATCTAGTCCACCCTTCAAAGCAATTTTGGAACTCTTTCTGGAATGGCCATCAGAGCTGCTGTTGTATTATCCTTGATGTCCTGAATGTCATCAAAACGTCTTCCTTTCAATATTTTCTTTATCTTCAGGTAAAGAAAAAAGTCATTGGGGGCCAGAATAGATTAGTAGGGAGAGTTTTCCAATACAGGTATTTGTTTACTGGCTAAAAACTCCCTCACAGGCAGCTATGAAATTGAGCTCATTAACTTGCTACTGTGCTGAACGGCCATTCCAGAAATAGGTCTAAAATTGTCTTGAAGGGTGGACGAGACACTGGCTTCGGTGCATAGCGTCCTAAGGTGAGTAATTCAAAGGTGACCATAGTGATATTCAGCAATACACTACATAGCTCTTAGCATAATTAAGTTCTCAGACTTAATTGTCAGACCTGGTATGTACCTTATATTGCTTGAGGAACTGGAGGAAGACTCATTAACACCATTATGCAAATGACACGGCCTTGCTTGCTGAAAGTGAAGAGGACTTGAAGCACTTACTGATAAATATCAAAGACTACAACCTTCAGTATAGACTACAACTCAATTTAAAGGAAAAATAAAACAAAGCTCTCATGACTGCACCAATAAGCAATATTATAATAAATATAAAAAAGACCGAGGTGAATTTTAAGTAGTCATTAAAACATTGTGTTCTTTTTAAAAATATAAACTATGTCTAAGAAACATGCTGATGGGATTGAATTTTATTTGGTTCTGCATTCGTTACCCACAGAAAAAAGCAGTCAAGTAATAAAAATGCATTGTACTGAGCAATTCTGCTGAAAAAGCCCTCTCCGAAATACTAAAAGCAAAGGTGTCACTTGAGGACTAAGGTGCACCTGATTCAAGCCATGGTATTTTCTTCTTCTTTTTTTTTAATTAAATAAAAAAAATGAAAGTATACATACTCTGTGCTTACAATATTGGGTTAAGAGAGGAGGAGTACACAGGTTGTGTCAAAGTCTCATTAATAATGATCTTCTCACTAATGTGAATTGTCACCAATTTCACCCTACCAAATTTCTAACAATTAATTAATCCAAATGCTCGCCCCTTGCCTTCCCGCCATCCCACCTTCCCCACCCTTGTAGCCGTCAAAGAGTCTTTTCTATTATGTATGAGTATGGTTTTAAGTTTTTATCTTAGGGGTGTCATGTAACAAATTGTCCTTCTGTCGCTGACTGGTTTCACTCAATATAATGTCCTCCAGTTGAGACCAAACTGGAGATGTTTCCTGCTATCATCGTTGCTCTTTATCATTGCATAGTGTTCCATTGAGTACATATACCAAAGTTTACCCATCCACTCTTCTGTTGTTGGACATCTGGGTTGATTCCAACTTTTTGCTATCATAGACTGTGCTGCAATGAATATTCGTGTTCATGTAGCAGTCAGTGTGAATCAAGCCATGGTATTTTCAATCACCTTATATAAATGCAAAGGTAGACAATGAATAAAGAAGACCAAGGAAGAAACAATGCTTCTTAATTGTGGTGTTGTGAAAAATATTAAATATATCATTGTCTCGGATTGAATTGTGTCCCCTAAAAATATTGGTAGCAATTTGGCTGGACTGTAATTCTTGGTATCCTATGATGTTCCCCCATGTTGGAATGTCTGTCCCTCTCGTGTTAATGAGGGTGGATGGGTAGCAGTTGTGTTGGTATGACAAGATTCAGTGTCTAAGTTTGTCTTGTGCCTTGTGATGATCTCTTGGGATACAAAGGAGAGAAGCTAGTGGAGGCATTTGGGGACCTCATATCATCAAGAAAGAAAGCAGTTTGGGGAGCTGAACACATCCTTTGAAAAGGCCTAGAGTTTCTGCATTTCAGCAGCTTCCAGTCCAGAGGAAGATGGACAACAAGGACCTTCTTCCAGTGCTGACTGAGAAGGTTGATGTGGACTTTTGGCTTACCAGACTGTGACAAATAATTCTTTTTTTCTTTTTAAAGCCATCCACTTGTGGTATTTCTGTTACAGCACCACTGGATAACTAAAACAACCAAGGACTGCCAAAAGAATGACCAAATCTGTCCTGGAGGAAGCACAGCCAAAACAAAGGATGGCAAGACTACATGTCACGTGCCTTGTACCTGTTACCAGAAGGGACCAGTTCCTGTTCTTGAACACCACCTGTTCAAGAACACCCCCCAAGATGAACTGACTCAGAGGCTGCAGCAGTGGGCTTAAGCGTAGCAACAGCTGTGAGAACTGCACAAGACCTGGAAGTGTTTACTTCTGCTGTGCTAGGGATCACTGTGAGTTACAAGTGGCTCAATGACACCTAACAACAATGACATGGGACCTCCGAACACGGTATAACCCCAGCTTCTTTTAACTTATGGGAAACTTTGCAACAGTTCCATCTTCTCAAGGAGATTCTCCAAGAAACCTAGCCAGTGCTATCTGTATTTGATATGCATGCATGTCCATACTTGACAGTAGATACTGTCTTCAAAGACTGCTTGTGAGAGCTCATATATGCTATGCTTAAAGGAGATGGTGTTTCTAAATTGGGATATTTGAATATCAGAGGGTGTCAGATAGGGTTCAACAAATTTTGAAACATGTATTGTGATTCAGTGGACAGAAGATATAGTTGCAACAGATGATTTTCATTATATTCTAACTGCTCCACCTATCACTGATGTGGTCTTTAACTAGTTTTTTAAAACATAGTATTCTTTTTAAAAACATTGCTGGTATAAAATAATTGTTTTAAGGATAAATGAAGAATTGTGTATAAGAAAATTATTTGGAAAGTCTTTATTCTTTTGATAATATTTCTGAGTTTTCATTATGTCCTCAGACTTGTGTTACTGTTGCTATAGAACTGTGATCCAAGACACCATAGCTTCTGACTACGTGTTAGTTGGTAGGGCCACGGAAATAGGAAATGTTGCCTCTTATGTTTGCAACTAAAATTTTTTAAGTCTAAGAAAGCATGAGGGTATATCTAATAAATAGGGTTCATAGTTTAATAGTTTATAGACTGTAGACTCTGAAAAGAATGCATTCACTATTGAGATCATAGCTGATCTGTTCCTATACACAGGACGATTCCCAATGAGCTCTTTGTTGTTTTTAAGTGCCATCAAGCTGTTCCATCTCTTAAGAACCCTGTGTAAAGCAGAACAAAACACTGCCCAGTCCTGTGTCCTCCTCCAGTTGTTGTCATGCTTGAGCACATAGCTGTAGCCACTCTGTCAGTGCATCTTGTTGAGGGTCTTCCTCCTCTGTACTGACCTTGTACCCTATGAAACATGATGTCCTTCTGCAGGGACTAATCTCTGCTGATAACGTATCCAAGGCATGAAAGACGAAATCCCACTATTATTGATTTCAATGAGCATACTGGCTGTATTTCTTCAAAGACAGGTAAATTAATTCTTCTGCCAGTCCATGGTATATTCAATATTCTTCAATATTCAGTATTCTTCAACAACACCAAAATTTAAAGACATCAGTTCTCCTTTGATCTTTCTTTTTATCTGTCTGTATTTCACATGTATATGAAACTATTGCAAATACCATGGCTTGGATCAGGCATCTTTGCTTTAAATTTTTTAACACCTTTAAGGAGATTTTTTGTAACCATCTTGCCCAAAGCAATGTGTCATTTGATTTCTTCACTGTTACATTCATGGTGTTGATTGTGGATCCAAGTCATATTAAATTCTTGACATCAGTCTTTTCTCCATTGATGATGATGTTGCTTATTGTGCAGTTGTAAGGATTTTTGTTTTTTCCCTTCTGTTGTAGTGTAATCCATACCAAAGGTTGTGGTCTTTGATCCTCATCAGTAATTGCTCCAGGTCTTCTTTACTTACAGCAAGCAAAGTGATATTATCTGCATATCACAGGCTATTAATGAGTCTTCTTTCAATCCTGATGCCCTGTTCATATAGTCCTGTTTCTCTGATTATTTTCTCAGTGTATAGATTGCATAATTATGATGAAAGAATAATACCCTGACACACGCTTTTCCTGACTTGAAATCATGCACTATCCCCTTGGTCTGTTTGAGCGACTGCTTCTTGGTCTACGTACAGGACCCTCATGAGCACACTCAGGTATTCTGGAACTCTCAGTCTCTGCAATGTTAACCATAATCTATTATGAACCACAGTGCCTTTGTATCATCAACAAAGCTCAGGTAAACCTCTTTCTCGTATTCTCTACTGTCAGCCACAATCTACCTGCCATCGGCAGTGATATTCCTTGCTTCAAGACTTCTTCAGAATCCAGATTTGAATTTCTGGCAGTTCCCTGTTCAAGTGCTGCTGCAACCACTTTGAATGATCTTCAGCAGAATTTTGCTTGCATGTATTATTAATGATATTGTCCAATAATTTCCAAATTCAATGGATCAGTTAATGAGAATGCATACAAATATGGATCTCTTCTAGAGAGATCCAGACAGCCTTCTTCCAAATTTCTTGTCAGAGATATATGTGCCTCCAGTGCTGCATCACTTTGTTAAAACATTTCAGTTGGTATTCATTAATTTCTGGATCTTTTCCCTAGTGCCTTCCTTGCAGCTTGGAGCTCTTCCTCCAGTATCAGTAATTCTTGATCATATGGTGCCTCCAAAGTGTTTGAATGTGAAATAAATCTTTACTAGCTAGTAAAGTGATCTTCAATCTTCTTTTGATGCCTTTTGCCTCATGTGATATTTTCTGTGTAGAATCTTTGAATATTATATCCCAAGGTTTGAATATTTTTTCAGGTCTTTTAGCTTGTGAAATGACCAACTTATTCTTCTTGATTTTCTATCTCCAAGTCTTTGCATATTTCATTATAATACTTTATTTTCTAAAGCTGCTCTTTGAAATCTTCCATTTATCTCTTTTACTATGCCATTTTTTCCTTTCATTTAGCTTATGTTCAAGAGCAACTTTCAGAGTATCCTGACATCCTAGTTGGTCTTTTCTTACTTTTCTGTATTTTAGCAACCTGTTGCTTTCTTTGCATATGTTCTCTTTGATCTTGTTTCACAACTCATCTGATCTTAGATCACTAACATTCAGTTGGTCACATCTGTTTTTGAGACAGTCTCTAAATTTAGGTGGAATGTACATAAGGTAGTACTTCAACTCTTGTGGATTTTTATAAGTTTCTTCAAATTCACCTTGAACTTGCAAAAGAGCAAATGATGGCCTATTTCACTGTCAGCCTCTGTCTTGTTCTTACTTATGCTATTGAGCTTTTCCATTGTCTCTTTCTACAGATATCGTCTTTTTGAGTCCTGTGCATTATGGTTGGCAGGGTCCATATGCATGTTGCCACTTATGTTGTTAAAAATAGGTATTTGAAGTGAAGAATTCAGTTTTATTGTGAAATTCTTGCATGCAATCTCCAGCACCATTTCTATCACCAAGGCCCTATTTTCCAGCTATTGATGCTCTTTTTTTTTTCTATCATTTCAGTCCTAATCTCCAGTTTGCTATCAGTGCATCTTGATTGCATGTTTGATCAATTTAAGATTCCACATGTTGGTTATAATCTTCAATTTCTTTCTTCATCTTGGGCTATAGTAATTGTGTGTAAATTTAAATAATTTTGTGTTAACTCGTCTACCTTGCAGACATATGAAAATTAATCTATTACTGAAAGAGTTGTGCTTCAGGATAAATTTTTAAATTTTCTTTTTGACAGTGAGTGGGCTGCCATTCCTTTTCAATTTGTCATTACCAGCATAGTAAAGCATATGAGTGTCTGGTTCAAAATGGCCAATACAAGTCCATTTCAGCTTATTGATATCTAGGATTTCAATCTTTATGTATCCTGTTAGTCTTTCATAGTGTGACAGCTTTTATATTACTATGATACTGGAAACTTTGCTACTGGTATTTCAAATACCAGCAGGATCCTCTTGGAGTATAGATTTCAGTGGAGTTTCCAGGCTAATATGCACTAGGAATAAGGTCCTGGCATTTACTTAAGAAAAAATCGGTGAGTGAAATTCTCATGAATGGCAGCACAACATTGTCTGATATATGCCCCTCAGGATGGAAGGCAGTCACAATACAATGGTGGAACATTTACCTCCTCAAAGTAGAGTCAGTCTTAATGATGTGGAATAATTCAAGCTTTCAGGATCTTCATTTGCTGATGTGGCATGATACATAATGAGTAGAAACAGCTGCAAACATCAATGATTGGAATATGGAATATATGGAGTATGAATCTGGGAAAATGGGAAGTCATCAAAAGGAAAATGACGTCTTTACTACCATAAAAGCCTTTCTGCTAGTTTCATTGCACAATTTATCTCACCTTTACTTTACACCTCGCTAGTAGCTACACTGTCCACGTTCTCAGCTCATAGCTGCTGAGACGACCTCTCACTGATGCTAACGGAGGTTCTAGCTTCTTTCAGTTACCACCACCCTGAAGTGAGGGAGCTGACTTTCGCCATCCAGTTTTTGAGACCATGACACAAAGCAATTTGGAGCTTTTTAGTGTTTAGAACATCTCTTATGGAATAGCAACTTTTTAAAATTTTTTGTTCTTTCAAATTTTAAATGTGCCTGGGACAGGCACACATGTAAATCATACTGCTAAGTGTAACATTAAAAATAGCCTATTTCCTACAGTGCCCCCACTTACATTTCTTAACCCAGAACTTCTCAATTGGCATGTACTGTTAATTTGCTTTGACACATATGGTTAAAAAATGGCTTTTGTTGCCAATGTCTCTAAGAATTTAATTTCAGGGACCAGGTATTAATTCCAAATTATCCTTGTTATCTCTTCCAGTAATGAATTTTGTCTATTCTTCAATAAACAAAATTATTGCTAGCCAATCTTGCTGGTCCTCCTGTGCAAAAATGACAGCTGCAAACTGTCTGAATGCGTAGTGGACAACATGATTCAGGAACTAATCTACATCACTGTATTGTGAGAGGTATTTTACTCTGAAATGCAATGTCATACTTCTTATCTGTCCATGTAACATCTTTAGAAGTTACTGTGTCTAGAAAGAGAAGCAATGGAATAAACTTACATTTAAAACAAATACAACTCAAAAGTAAGCCTAGTAATAGCATCTGGTAATACTTTATAGTGTTAAGTGTAAAGCAAAATTTCTTGAATCAGAAGTCCAAAAAGTTAAGAAAGCAGGAAAAAAATAGAACAGAAGCCTTATAAATAAGAAGTAGCAAGTTCTCAGGAGAGTTCTTAACTGAGATCCTAATGACATAGGAAAAAGTTGAAAAGAAGAAAATAATGCAAAATACCTAATTGTTACATGTAACATCATATTAGAGTTTGGTTTGAAAAACCAACCCCTCCCCCCCAAAAAGAAAAACTGTGTCTGTTACTTTTCTTAGTGATTTGATCAATCATATTAATTTCCACATTTTAAGAAATCTAGCTAGAAGCTAAAACATAATAGTAACAAATTGTTGGCTAAACCCTATCTGTTCCCACAGGCTGTTGTCAGGGCTTTACTTGCATCCACCCACCCACTGCCACTGAGTTTGGTCTGACTCATAGTGACCCTATAGGTCAGAGTAGAACTGCTACATACAGTTTCCAAAGAGCACCTGGTGGATTCAAACTGCTGACCTTTTGGGTAGCAGATGTGGCACCTCTAATTCTGACCAGGAGCCCCTCACATAGGCATGACTATGACTGTTATTTTCATTGTTGGAAGGGCAAAGCTAAAGCCCCATGATAGTAAATAACTTTCAGATGTCATGAGCGATATAGTAGCAGAGTTAGGATTAGGATCCATGGAGTTTAATTTCTAATCCTGGATTCCAACCACTCTACGTAAAAAGAAAAAAAAGTCATAGAGTTGAATCTGACTCATACTGACTACATGTATATTACAGTAAACCTGTGAGTCCTAGGATTCTCAGTGGTTGATTTCTCAGAAGTAGGTTTTCTGAGATGTCTCTGGGTGGACTTGAACAGCCAAGCTTTCATTTGGTAGTTGACTGCATTTATCTTTTGTACAGTACAGAGTCTGTTAATCAGTATGGCTTTGTATGTGTGTGTGTGTGTGTGTGTGTGTGTGTGTGTGTGTGTGTGTGTGTGTGTTTAAGTTGAAAATACATCTGATCTTGAATCATAGCACTCTAGTAGCAACTGACCTATCTGGTACATATTTCCACCTTCTCTATAGCCATCCTGTCACCAACATCATCTCTCTGACAACAGCTGTAAGCAAGCCTTGACATAAAGCTAAACACAACAAAAGAGCTCAACAATGAAAAACATCATATATTTAAATTTAACTAAGCAGTAATATTTTGAAACCTGTAAGTCTAAGCATGATTAGTAGGAACCCTGGTAGTACAATGGTTAAGCACTTGTCAGTTTGAGCTTTCCTAGTTTTTCTTACAGACAGATATGGTCCTAAGACTCAGCAATGGCTAGTGCACTGTACACTGATTTTTTTTTTTTTTTTTTTTTTAATCGAGCTTAAAAGCAAAATCCTTTAACAAGGAGTCAGGCTTGGCTTCTACTCTCCTTTGTTTATCCTTTGTTCTTACTCTCCTTCTTATCCCTATACGCCCTTGAACTGCGCTTGGCAACTAGAAAGCCTACCCTTGAACTTGCTGTTATTTAAAGGAAATCGTGTCTCAATTTTCAGAACAGTCACTTCTGTTTGTGAAGCTGTACCTCATCTCTAACAGATATATAGAGCTTTTCTAAGAAATTCAAAAAAAATTTAAAATTGAATCATGTCCTAACATGGCTTACAGTTTAGTTCTCTTAGTCATAAAAAATTGTAGAGAGAAAAAAAAAAGAAGAAAGAAAGACAGGAAAAACAAGAATAAAATAGAATACAGGTATTCTAAAGATTACAATTTGATTCCTCTTATACCCCCTGCAAAAAAAGACTGCAGAGTACAGGAAACTGGAAATTAGGGTTGTCTTTAGTGAAATCAACACTTACTCTACTAAACTAATTTTTAATTTAATCCTCGGGAAAATTAAACTGTTATTTTGTTGTTGTTGTCCTCCATTTTAAATAGAGAAAAATGAGAATTATTATCCATGTATCTTGGAACAATTTCAAGGATTTTTTTTGAAATGTAAGATATATCAATTTGATAATTTTAGTTTAGCTATTTTTTCCATATGCCTATCTAATAAAGTGTAAAGCTTCTTATGTAGGAAAAATGCTGCTAGCATCCTACTATCAGTCTTACGGAGTGTTAATGTAGAAAAGCGATACTCACCTAATTACATTAGCTAAATGTTTCTGCCTAGTTTTATTTAACTGTTGTAATTTAATCAAAGCTAAATGAGATCATCATTTAATTAAAATTGAGATTAATTAATTGTTCCAATTGTTGTTTATATGAAAGATGCAGTTTCTTAACAAAGCCACTTTGGTAAAGTAAAGAGACCACTTGGAACATTGCCTTAGGACCAATGCTGTGAATTAGAGTCATTCACAATATAATCATCCTTTTACTTTGAATTAACACACAACACTGAAGAGAAAATATTTACTTTGTCTTGGATATCTTTCTTAGTGTTGCTGTAATAGAAACGGCTCAAGTGATTACCGTAACGAACAAATCTCAGTTTATCATAGAAGGCTGTCCTTGTGTGCCATACAATTAACAGCTGACGAAATGGGGTCAGAGTTTGTATATATTCCTGGTATATGTAACAGTTTCAGCAAAATATGCTACTATATGCTAGCGTGTTTGGGAACTTGCTAGTTCCAGCTTGAAGAAAGTCTCAATTTTGAAACCGCAAGCCTAAAACAACAATAAAACCACTGCCTTTGAGTTGATTCTGACTCATAGCAACCCTATAGGTCAAAGTAGAACTGCCTCATATAATTTCCAAGGAGTGCCTGGAGGATTTGAACCACTGACCTTTTGGTTAGCAAACGTAGAACTTTATCACCATGCTACCAGTGTTTCCAAAACAACTGTGCCTTTTTTTCTACATAAGGAATTGATCAAGATGGAAAACATGTATTTCTTGCTCTGCTTTTCTTGATCACACTTGAATATTGCCTCAGTATTCCTTTTCACTGTTGAAGGGGATCCACTTTTAAATAATAGGAGTGACAAAACAACCAAGAGTGTGGTGAGCCACGACAGGCTTACTTCACTCTCCTTTGCACATGATCACTCTACTCTTGTGCACCTTGCTAGAAAATAGCTATTCTACCATGATTTTAGGCCACTAGTGTGTCAGTATCCATTGTGTGGGTATGAGAAAAGTAAAGATACTGACTCACGAACCCTAAAGACATGGTGAGACTTACCTTTGTATAATTGCTTTTCCCCTGGCTAAAACTGAATGCATTTGAAAATTTCATTTGATAAGATTTCAGCCTGTCTAATTGAGAGAAGTATTTTTTTAAAAGAAAACTATTCAAAAGATATAAAACATTAACATTGAAAATATAGAGAATGGTTTAAGATACAGAAATCTTAGTTTACTGTGATATCTGTTCAGGCTGCTAAGTATATTCACAGCCCAAGGGGAAGGACGAAATATACTGATGTCCACGTCTTACAAAGGATTTCATCACTGATTCATATGCAGTCTTTGGGCTCTCATAATCATGCTAGGCACTCAACAGCTACCCTCTTTTGTTCTTAGTGTGGTTGCCTGAGGGACAGAGCAATTGGTGCTAAAACATACAGCTAAAAATACACTGAGTTATGACAAAATTTCAAAAAAAAAAAAAAACTAGTTATAATCATGTTCCCGACACTGATGTGCTTTGTGATCTTGAACAGCCACTGTACCTGTTGGAGCATTTCTTTACATCAAAATGAAAGGATTTGATGATTTTGAAAAGTCCATCAGTTGATACTACTTTCTTTCATTATAGTATAAACAGTGATTGTATATGTTTCAATACAATCCATACTAGGCTAGTAACTGGGGATAAAGTGATGAATATAATTCATTTCCTACTTTCAAAGAATCTATGTTGTAATGGGAACAATATATAATGAGCAATTAAGGTCTTCCTACAAGTTACTTTTAAAAAATCTTTTTATTTTTTGGTAGTTACACAGTTGTATGGGTTCCTGGTTCTAAATTTCAGACATTTGTTCAGTGAAAAAGGAATCTACTGAGTGCCCACTTGCTCCCAAGTCTTGTGTCCAGAAATTAGAACACAAAAATAGTAAAGAACAGTGACTATCCTTGAGAAATGTGCTGTCTCATGGATGATATAACATGTAAAGTATAAATGCAGTGTCACATGATGTTTTCTACAATATGTCTATGCAACTTTCTGTAACATACATATAAGGGCTAACCTACCCAAATTGGAAGGTAAGTTACTATGTATTTTTGAAGCTATAGCTTGAAACAAGAGATGCATTTGTAGTATAAATAATTTTCTTAAAGAATGAATCTCCAGATAACCCAAGAAAACTATTAATAACACTCAGGATATTTACTATACTGTTGAGCCATAACTCAGTGATCTAGTACAAAACAATCCAAGAGAGCTTTCTTTCTGGTTGATAATCATTTAGCAATACAACAAATATACACAAATGTGTTTTTATTTGTACATCAGCTACTAAATGCCGGGTACTGAGTATAAATCACAAAAGAATATTGTCCTTTCTTCATGGAATTCACACTCCTGGGGGAGGCAAACAATAAACAAATAAGCAAACCAGTAAATATAAAATTGCAAATTGTGATTGTTGATATGTGCAAAGCTAAGTCACTGCCAGCAAGTTGATTCTGACTCACAGCAACCTCTAGTTCAGAGTAGAACTGCCCCATAGAGTTTCCAAAAAGCACCTGGCAGGTTTGAACTACAGATTTTTTAGTTAGCAGACATAGCACTTAGACACTACACCTCTAGGGTTTCCTGTTGGTATATTAAAAAAAATAATAATAATAACATCTTGATAGAAATTTGAGAAAAGGCCAGGAAACTTATTTTAGCTAGTTTTCAGGAAAATTCAGCTTGTGAGATGGTTACTGTTAGACTGCTTGAAAGCAGAGAAGAAACCCATAGAAATATAAAAACCGGTGTTTGTGTCAAAGCACTAGGGAATGTATTAGCACGGAGTAGAAGAGAAAGGAAGGTGAGGGAAAACATCTAGCACAGTGCCACTGAACTTGCTTATCCAGAAAAGAGAAATCAAAACACTGCTTCCTTTATTGAGAAAACTTTGCTAAGGGGAAAACAAAATAAAACAAAAAACAAATCAGCTGAGCTTCATAATATAGTATGCTTAGATTATGGCTCAAGAAAACTACTTGATGTTGATTGGAGACACACCATTTGCTGATGGGTGAGCAGTGCATCCATGAACAAGCATGCCAGACACAGGAAACTGTGTGACAATCCCGAGAACAGAAGAATTTGGCATGCTTACTGAGTGGACAAAGGACCGCTGGATCTAGGTCGCAGTGAATTTGGTGGAGTAGCAGAAGGTGAGGCCAAGGAGGACCAGAAAACTGAGGCCTTAGTTGAAAATATTAAGAAGCCTGGATTTGTTTTTACATATAATTGAAAAACATGTAAGTGTTTTAAGAGAAGAATTGCCTGTTTCCGTTTATATTTTCTTTAAATGTCTGCGTTTTTGGCAACCTTCTGTGCTCAAAAGTAAAATTAAGGTAAATCAGGGAGACAGAAACAGAACCAAAGAACTCCCTGGAGGTGGGCTAAGATGACAGAGTAATTGGATGCCTCCTGTGATCCTTCTAACGACAAAGACCCTTCAAAAAGAAATGAATTAGTTATATGTAACAGTCCAGGGGACATCAAGTGGAAAGCTGAGACATTGGAATGAGCAACAAGGAAGGGAGATTAGGTCCAAAAGTATTAAGACTGGCCAGACCTGCCCTGACAGCAGATCTGCATGGGCCAGCGTGCTGAGAGAAGCAGTGGCATTTGGAGACTATCTTCCTCAGCAGGAGAGACCACATGGTGGAGACCCTACTCACGCTTCCAGAATCAAGAAACATGACATTCGACTGACAAAAGCTAAGTAGATTTTGTCTAACCTACCATGAGAGGATCTAAATCTGTCTTTCAAGATAAACTTCTCTCCTTACACAGCACTTACCCATCCTTCTCTGCAAGGTGACTGTCTCCAGTCTGATGCCGTTTCTTTGGTGGGAAGTAAGACTCATTACAGGTTCCCTAAGCCATTCTCCTAGACTCAGAGAGGGAACAATTTAAAAAACAAGCCAGCCAAGCCAAGCCAAGCCAAAAAAAAACAAGGGGGAAAATAAATAAATAAAATCATCTACGGGCTCCCCGTAGCCTGGCACTCAGGGCAGAAACAATTCATTCCTCTAGGCTCAGGAATAAGGGAAACTGCCTTTGCCGGAGACACTCACTGACCACTCTCAGGCCCCTGCCTTTCTCGGTGCTTTCAGCTAGATACCTGTGCCTATCTATTTACTCCTGTGCATCTAGAACTGTAGAGAACAGCCTGCACCACACACCTGGTGACTGACCACCTGAAAACTTGTGCTGAATATGATATGACAAGTAAATGGATGTCTGGTGACAGGACACTAGAGCCTCAAAAGTGCCAATAATCAAGGTAGTTCACATGACCATCCTATTTTGGTGTTTAAAAACACACATACACCAAAGAAGCTGCAACACAGTAGCTAAACATGAATAAATGACCGACGGCTGGGAGATGACAGTAATATCAAATAACCAAACTGTGATAATAAAGTGAATTTGATGTTGTAGCTTATCAGACTATGACAATAAAATTCCTGTTTAAAGACATCTTGTGTTATTTCTGTTAGAGCAGCACCAGATAATTAGCACAGAATTTGGTACCGGCAGTGGGTTGCTGCTCTAACAGATACCTAAAATGTGGAATCAGTTTTGAAACTGTGAATGGAAACAGGTAGGAGACTCAGAAGGAGCCGAGGAGAAGTGCTAACACCTGAGAAAGCAGCCAGTGATGAGTAAAGCAACAGTGGACAACACAACCAGGAGCTAGAAAGCTCAATGCCTGTGTGCAGGAGGTTTGCTGGTGCAGTGACCTGCCTCTACATGCTTAAGCTGGTGGAGCTACAGGGATTCAGAACACTTGCCCTAGCAGAGCAGATGCAGCTTGAGAACCGGGACATGAGGGCATAAGAAGCAGAAGCTGAAGAGACGAGAAACATGAGAAGCTGAAATTCTTGATTCTCAAAAGGTATGGCCGAAGGTAAAGAGGGTGGAGCCGTGGTCTCTGGGCTTCAAAGAATGCGGCACTTAAAGTCAAGGGAGCAGAATTTCTGTCACAGTGAGTCTGGAAGGTGGAGCTGAAGCCTGGGCCCAGGGGCTTCCACTCAGAATACAGACAGTCTGGAGTGAAAGGTCATTGTACTAAATGTTTCAGAGTCTGGAGAAATATTTTTGAAACCCTGAGAGCTAATGTAATGTGTTTGGTTAATTTGTTTCATTCCTGTTATGCCTTTCCTGCAATTTCTCTCATTTGTAATGGAGATGTCTAACTTATACCTGCTTGGCCATTTTATTCTGGAAGCAGATAGCAAGTGTGCTGGATTTTATAGTAGAAGAGGAATTTCTGGATTTTAGAATTGGACATTAATATTCTTGCTATGAGATGAGTATGTTTTGCATGTTGCAAGGACATGATTTTTGGCCAACCAAAGGATTGCAATGTGTCTACCCCAAAATATGTGTCTCAGTTTGGCCAGACCATGATTGCCAGTGTTGAGTGGTTTTCCCATGTGTTGTGAGTTCTGTCTCCATGATGTTGATGAGGGAGGATGGGTAGCCGTTGTGTTAGTGAGGCAGGATTCAACCAAGTTTGGGGGAGATAAAAAAGAGAAGTGTGCAGAGAGAGCTGGGGACCTCATACCATCAAGAAAGCTGCAAGAAGAGCAGAGCATGTCCTTTTGACCTGAGGTTCCTCTGCTGAGATAGTCTCATTCTGAATTTGGACTTGTGGCTTACATTACTGTGACAATAAAATTTCTCTTTTTAAAGCCATCTACTTGTAGGATTTCTGTTAAAGCAGCACTAGATGACTTAATGTACCCTCAGATAATCTTTAAGCCATAAACCAAAGTTATCCCCTGAAATATTCTTAAATCCAAACAATAGCTTAGCTTAAATAGCAATGAGTGTTGGCCTTGAGCAGCACGTTCTTTTAACATCTGTCTACATGAAATCAATGTGACAAGAGCAACTTGAAAGACATGAACTTTAGAGGGCAGTACATTTATAATTTATTAATGGAGGAGGTAAAACTCAGATAAGGAGAAAGAGAATGGTTATACAGCTGAAAGGACGTAATCAGTGTCACTGAATTGTATGTGTAGAAATTCTTGAATTGACGTGTTCCTCTGTGTATATTCTCAACAAGAATTTAAAAAAGAGAGACTAATAAGCAGAGAGAAATGTCAGGAAATGAGAGAGGGAGGACTGGAAGTACTTGATCCTCTGGTTTTTCTGTTTTCAGGGTTTTTTTTTTTTTTTTTTTGACACATCTACAGAAATTTTTGTCAATTCTTCCTTCAGTTACACAAGCTATTTTAACATTTTTGAGTAGATTAATTTTATTTGCCTAATTGAAATTTCTGTGAGTTACAACTAAAACATTAAATAGCTAAATACTAGAACTATTTAAATTACTTCTTTCAGTGTATTCAGATCCTTAGCCATCTTTCCTGTGCTTGGAAAAGTACTGGGAAGTATCTGCCACAACTGTTTAAATTTGCAACACTATATTTTTTCTGGTGGGACAGTTCTTAAGAGCTTGGCTGCAAATCAAAAGGTTGGTGATTTGTACCCACCAGCTGCTCCAGGGGAGAAAGATGTGGCAGTCTGCTTTCATAAGTATCATAGCCTTGGAAACCCTCTGGATTAGTTCTCCTGTGTCCTATAGGGTCACTATAATTTGGAATCATCTGGGAAGCATGCAGAAAACCTGGTTACATAGTAATTAAGAGCTATGGCTGCTAACTAAAACGTTTGCAGTTTGAATCCACTAGATGCTTTTTGGAAACTCTTTGGAATGGGTCTGCTCTGTCCTGTCAGGTTTCTGTGAATTGGAACTGACTTGACAGCAATGGGCTCGGTTTGGTTTCATTTTGGACAGCACACAACATGGGTATACTTATTCTATATTCATAAAAGTGAGCACATCAGCCCATAGTGAACATATCATAAAACAATACTTTTAACTATTTTTGGTCATGTGAATTACATTATTTTTTTAGCCTCATGTATTTTCATTTAATTTAAAAAAATTGACCCATACTTATTATAAATAAAACAGAAAAACTGTACATATGTGTGTATATACATGAGTGCATACAACACATGTGTTCACAAATGCGCATAGTTCTGAGAACACTGTGATATTTAATAAATAAACTATATTTTCATGTATTAAATATTCTAACTCTACAAATTTATTTTCTATTTTAATCAGTACTTGTGGCTTGAATAAGAAACAACTTGTTGGCCATTAATCCAGTATTCAAGCCTAAATCCTTGACAGATAACACTTACTGAAGTAGAGATCCTTCTAACTTCCACTGGGAATGGCCATTTCCAAATGACTCAGTCTACCCTGGTGATGTTTACTTTCCTGTTTCCCGCTTGAAATGCTGCACCAAATACCAATCCAATTGATCAGAGATCTGTTAATTTGCCTTGGTATTCACCCCCATCTATTTGTGTGGGACCAGGTTTTATTCCTCTTCCCTAACTACAAAATAGGAAACCTTAGTTGCATAATGGTTAAGTTCTATGGCTGTTAACCAAAAGGTTGGCAGCTGGAATCCACCAGGCCCTTCTTGGAAACTCTGTGGGGCAGTTCTAGTTGCACTATAGAGTCAATATGAGTCAGAATTGAATTGACAGCAGTGATTTTTGGCTTTTTTTGCTTATTTAACTACAGGATTGGCTCCTCCTTTAAAGCAAAATGTTGCCACATACCTGAAGAATAGTTGATATTGACAAGTCACTCCTACTAACCCTGTAACCCTGTATCCTAAACATTTGTCTTTCTCCCTTATCTCTCCCTCCAGCAGAAGAGTAATGTAGTATTTTTCCCCAAAGGAAATACAATTTTGCAATATGCCATCCATATGCCATCTTGAAAACAATCTTGTGTAAATATTTAGGTACATTTATCTAGGGTGTTTAGGTAGTATGTAGGAGAACAATAACTTGGGCGTAATTAATTGGATAATAATTAGCTGTTGATTCAATCAACACTATCATCACCTCTACATGAATGAGACTCCTGCACTGAAGGACTGATGAGAAGTAGATTTTCTTTTTGTCTGTCAAGTGCGCTTCAGTCTTAGTACCAGGCTGCCATAAAAATGGTAAGGCTATTTGTGTAAACAGACCTAATCTCAATGCTGCTCATTAGGTATACTTCTATACCATATTCTACTGCTGTAGGATGTACACATTTAAATTTTTACTTATGATGAAAAACTAATTCTGTATCTACAAATACATTTATAATTCTACAACAGTACAAATATAAATACTTTTAAAACATCTTTATGCTCCTTAGAGTTAACAAATTCTAGTGCTACCAAAAGATCCTGCTTTTGTCCTCTCTACTCAGACTTCATCTTCCCATGAGAATTTAGGATTCTAATTTCTATCAATAATGTCTTGCATAGAGCTTACATATAATTGATAACTTGAAAATTGGTGTTTTTCTCAGTCTGTCTTGGGCTGTAATACAAAATGTGTTTCTTACTACAGATAATATATTTTTGAAGTGTGAAAAATGTGGCACAGAATTTTATTGAACTTAAACATTGAATTTCTAAACTGTTACACCTTTCCATAAGCTTTCTAGCACATATTTGGAAGTGTGTGAAATTTAGCTGAGGCTGAGATAAACAAGTTTTCTGAATTTCAATATTCATCTAGTTACAATAATTACTTATAATTTGTGAAGTACAATTTATGAAAAATATGTTAAATTATTTTATATTCTAAGGATGATGTGCTATGTTCATTCTTCTTAACATGAAGCAAAGTTTCAAGCTGATAAAACAATAGAACATGATGCAATTATATAGCATATAACCAGTAAAATTAAAAAATATGAAAAAATGATTGTATAGTAAGTTCCTGGGGTTGACCTGAATGAGAAAATAGCAATATGAATGTATATGAAAGTCTTAAAGACAAGTGTATTAAAATTGCTGTTACTTACCTTTCTTTTTGTTAAAGAAATATCCTTACCAAATTTGAAGTAAACCTAGGTAGTAACTCTATATAGTACACAGAATTGAGAAATAAGATTTGGGTAGTAGGTAGTTCTCATGACATGGGCAAATTACTAAAATATGGTTGAATTATTTTAGGTCTTTCTCAAAAGAGTGGCATAGCTTTTGAACTATTACTTCATTTGGATCAAAAGTTATATGTTTTTATGCACACTGAGTGATACATACTATTTATCAACTGAAATTATTATGAACTGTGTCTTTTCTGCTATCTAATTCTGCATCCAATAACTAGAACTTAAAGATTGTGAAACCTTAAGAGATAATGGAGTCACAGGTAAAAGAATAATGGGTCCTTGAGTGACAGAATGGAAACTGATTGTTGAATACCTCATTGGCTGCTATGTGTTGAATTCTGCAGTTTAGAGTTTTTATTTTGTTTTAGTAGCTAGTCTGCTCCTCTAGTTTTCACCCGCTCCCTAAATAGCCTCACTAGTTTCTATTGATTAAAAAGAAACCTTTTGAACAAATTAACACTTCTCTTTCTCTTACCTGTTACTTTACTACATTTAATTCAATACTTATACATTCTATTTCAAATAAAAAATCCTTTAATCTGTCTATACGTCCCTTTTTCCTTGTCACTATATTCAAAATCATGTCATCTCTGACTTAGATGATCTGAACTGTATCTTCATATTTCATTTATCCCTGCTTCTAATCTTATACCTGCGTACGCCTCCAGTCCTTGGAGAAAGACAGCACGCTTGGTAGGGTGGAGGGCCAACGAAAAATCCATCTCAGTGAGATGGATTGATACCGTGGTGACAACGGTGATTGTGAGAACGGTACAGGGCTGACCAAGTTCCCCTTCTGTAGTACGTGGGGTCACTACAGTTGGGAACAGCTGGTTGACATCTAACAACATACTCTCAAACTAATGAATAGTCTTTTTTTTCTTTTGAAGAAAATTTAATTATCCTCTTGTCTGAAACCCATTGATGATGACTTGTGTGATGGCTTAAGATGTAGAAAACGGTATCATTCTAGGCCTTGAAACAACAAAATACAGTCAATCAGTGAAATCATAAAATTTCAAACCCAACTGAGAGCTGAGTTCTCAGGGCAAGCAACTGACATAACCTTATGGATAATCAGAAATCCAAAGACAGAATGCAAGCACTTACCTGGAGGATACGATGGATGCCTTGGAAGTCCTGTCATGGTCTAAGTAAAGGCTAGCATAAGTGAACAGAAGCCCCAGAAACTGCAGACGTGAGGCTTCACCCCAATTCACAGGCTGTTCTTCGTGGACCTCCACCACAAGAGAGATTGAAGTTTGGAAAAGAGAAGAAAGAATACTTCATTCTTGGTACAGGTATGAGGAACAGAAATAGCAGACACAAGAAATGATTAAAAATTCAAGGTCCTGGCAAGGACTGCCAAGTTCACGAACTCATTCTTTAAAAAGTGCTGTGTATCACTGCTGAATATTACTACAGTCATCCTCATAGAGTTCCCCTTGGAAAGCTAAGTGCCTATGTCGGTGCCTAGTCTACCCTTCAAAGCAATTTTGGAACTAGAATGGCCATCAGAGCTGTTGTCATATTACCCTTGATGTCCTGGATGTCATCAAAATGTTTTCCTTTCAATATTTCCTTTATCTTCAGGTAAAGAAAAAAGTCACTGGGGGCCAGATCAGGTGAGCGGGGAGGGTAGTCCAATACAGTTATTTGTTTACTCATGGACAGTGGTATGTGAGCTGGTGCATTGTTGCGATGCAAGAGCCATGAATTGTTGGTAAAGAATTCAGGTTGTTTTTGACTAACTTTTTCATACAGCCTTCTCAGCATTTCCACATGGTAAGCTTGGATAACTGTTTGTCCAGCTGGCACAAATTCATACTAAACAACTCCTCTGATATCAAAAAAAGGTTCACAGTATTGTTCTGACTCTTGATTTGGACTGACAGAACTTTTTGGTTGTGGAGAATTGTCTGGCTTCCATTGTACACCTTGATGCTTTGCTTCAGCATTGTATTGGTACACACTTGTTTCATCACCAGTGGTAATATGATTCTAAACATCTTCTTGCCTCTCCAAAACATCTGCACGAACTTTGACTCTCCTTTGCTGTTGCTCCTTGGTGAGCTCCTCTGGGATCATTTTTGTACAAACCTTTCTAATGCCAAGATTTTCATTTATGACTATCAATGTTTACATGGTCTGCTATGCTTCTCACAATCAGTTGGTGATTTTGACACACAGCTTGGTGAATTTTTGCAATGTTTTCATCAATTCTGCTCATTACTGGCCACCCTGATTTCTTTTCATCAATGATACTTTCTCCTCAGAAAAATGTTTAATCTATTTGTACATTGACATTTTCTGCATAAACTTGGACTAACATGTCCCTGATTTCACTTCCACACTTAGGAGGATATCTAATGTTTGTTCATCGCTCTAATTCAAGCTCTGACACTTCTGCAATGACACACAAAAACACACAACAGTAATAACAAACACCACACAGTAAGACACCACCACATGTTGACATGAACACAGCTGTGAGACACTGATATGGCAACATGACAAAACCTTAATGAGTTGTTTGTTCAGTGCTGCTAATGCAAGTGCATGGTGGTAGTTCACAAACTTAATTGACAGGCCTTGCATTTAAAAAACCCCTTTAGCTTTAGGTGTAGTCAGTTGTGCCAGCCTCCCTTCTACTGCGTGTTGTCATTCCCTTTACCTAAACCAATTCCTATTTGCTATCTAATCTATGAATACCCTGTTCTTCCACCCTTCTCTTGTAACCATCAAAGATTATTTTCTTGTGCTTAAACTCTTTCTAAAGTCTTTATGATAGTGGTCTCATACAATAAATATCCTTTTGCAACTGACTAGTTTCACTCAGCATAGTGTCTTCCAGACGGTTAGGTTACAAGATGTTTCCTAAAAACCATCCTTGTCATTTACCGTTACATAGTATTCCATTGTGTGAATGTACCTTAGTTTGTCTATCCATTCATCTGTTGGTGAACACCTAGGTTGATTCCATCATTTTACTATCTTGGACAGTACTGCAATAAACATTGAAGTGCATGTGTCTCTTTGTGTAACAGCTCTTACTTCCATAAGTATGAGCTTAGTGCTGTCATTTTGATGTCATTTTTGTGTGTATTGTAGGCAAACATTTTGCTCTTTTTAATTTTTTTATGCAGAGTGGTTTTCCTTTATGTGTTTCCTTTTCATCTTTTTCAAGTTGGTGGTTTTGTGTTTAACTAAGACTTCATGCTTTTCTCTTTTTTTTTATTTTTATGCACTGGATTGATAGTTTCCTTTGTAGCTACTTTAACATTTACTCTTATTTTTCTAAATTTAATCCAGTCTCTAATTTCTTTGTATAACCTTGACTTCCTCTCCGTAGAGAAGGTCTATGACTACATTCTTGAGTCCCTATTTTTTGTTATAATGTTTACATGACATCTCTGTATCACTATTTTCAGTATTTTGTCAATGATTTATTTTTATGGCTTGGAAATAACAACCAATATCAAAGCACTTACAAGAGGGCTTTGGGTTGATATCCATCTACTGTGTTCAGTGTTCTGGCTTTGGGTTGTTACCAGGTGTTATTGGTTTTCTAACCAATGGACTACTTTTAGTGTTTCTTGTAATTTTGGTTTGTTTTTTGCAAATTCCTCAAATTTCTGGTTTTCTGGAAAGGTTCTCAATTCACCACCATATTTGAGAGACAATTTTGCTGAATATACAATTCTTGGCTGGCAATTATTTTCCTTCAGGACTTTCTATGTTTCCAGCCACTGTCTTCTTGCCTGCCTGGTTTCCAGTGAATCATTCAAGCTCAGTCAAATTGATTCTCCTTTGTAGGTTATTTTTAGTTTACCTCCAGCTACTTTTAAAAGTGCATCCTTATCTTTAGTTTTGACAAGTTTTATTACAGTATTCCTTCATGTGTTTCTTTTAAGATCTACCTTGTGTGGACTTTAATGAGCAGCTTGGTTAGATATCATCTCATATTTCATAATATCAGGGAAGTTTTCTGTCAGTAAATCTTTGAAAATTCTCACTGTATTTTCAGTTATCTCCCCCCCACCCCCATTATGGTACTTCAAATGCTAGTAGATTATTCCTCTTCGTAGTCCCACATAATTCTTGGTGTTTCTTGAATTTTTAAAAAAATAATTTTATTTGATTTTTCCTTAAATAAGTTGAAGTCACATATTTTATCTTCAGTCTCATTAATTCAGGCTCCTGTTGCCTTAATGCTGCTCTTTTAGTTTCTACTGAGTAGCCTAATTCTGAAATTTTGTTATTTATTTTCTGAATTTGTAATTTTTCCCTCTCAATGCTTTTGAAGCTTGTTCAATTTGTCATTATGGTAAGCTATATTTTGTCTCATCTCTTTCCTCATCTCTTGAGGAGTTCTAAATATTAATCTTTTGTTTTCTACCTCTGATAATTCCAGGAAGTTCTCTTCCTCTGGAAAATTTGATTCTTTGTTTTCAGAACTTTCTGAAGAGAATCATGATCTGCCCTTATAAGTGCTTTGATACGGGTTGCTATTTCCAAGCCATCAGTAAACTGTAGTTATGGATTCAACTCAGGTGCCCAGGCAGTAAGTCACCTAGTGTGTGTTACAGGCTCTCACCTAATGTCTTAGATGGGCAGGGGTTATTGGTATAGAAAGTAACCTCTGAGAAAGGCAGTGGACTAGCAGCCATCTCTAAATGTCTGTGAGATTGGTGTCTATCCTTATTTCTGAATCTAGGTGAAACAATAGATTCAGCCCTGATTTTTCAGCTTGGGGGAGTTGGCAGAAAATATCCTCCCCCCTTCACTGAGTGTGCTGTTCTGGTTCTCCCTCGGAGTCTCAGAGAATTGCTCAAGGTGGGCTAAGGAGTTCTACTTCCTGTTCATTTAATGGTGCCTGACTCCAGAGCCAGGTACAGTGCAGAAAAGGGGGAAGGAGAATAATTCAAGATGGGCTTAAAGAGTTCTACTGCTGGCTTAGTTAATGATGTCAGACTCTAGCTCTGGGTTCAGTTCAAAGAAGGGAAAGAGGAGCACTGGGAGAAGGAAGACAGGGAAGATTCAGATCCAGGCGGCAAGTTACATGCAAACGCTTAGCCTTCCTCTATCTGATGCTGTCCCTGACTGACTCTAGAGGTGCAAGCAAATTCTCTAGATAGTCCCCTCTGCTGAGGTGAACACCCACCAGCTTCCACGGTGCAGCTGTGGCTGCTTCCCAACAAGTCATATGTGTACAGTCCTATTTGCTTCTGAAGGTGTTCTGCCTTCCTCTTCGCTTAGTCCAATGTCTCAACTTTGCCTTTGATGTTCAGGGCTACCAGTATGTCACATATACTGGATTCATTTGCTCTTTGAGGTATTTGTTGTTAGAGGGATCAAGAGAAGTGTTTGTCTGCTCTGCCACCTTGGCCCCAACCCCCATCCTTGCTTTTAAAGATCATTGTGGCTGTACTTCTTCTAAGACAGGTTTGTAGTAAAGGTCAGTCTGAAGGGTCAAAGATGGTCTCTTCTCACTGTAATCCTTTGGGGCCTGGGTTCATGATGTCTAATGGTTTGGTCATCCTGTATGGCTCAGTATGTTTCACCAAAATGTTTTCAAGGATATCAAGGGACATTTTAATCACTAATATCATCTGTTCACTTTTCCCTGGTAAAAATGGATCACTTAGTCCTATGTAAATGCAAGAACAAGTGTATAAAACCGAGACCATTGACATTGGTAAGCAACTCTCTCCTACAGTATCGTTAAATTATTCAAATAGACAAGATTAGCTCACTAATAGATTTTGCACCCAGCAGCTATTCCTGTGTTTTCTAGAATCCTGCATACATTTCCTTACTAAAAATATTCTAAATAATACTGTAATTCTCCACCATCCACTTTTCAGTATTGCTTTCCTTTAAAAGCCTGTGAAATCAGGTACAATTTTGTTGCTTAATAACTAAAACACTGTGTGACACCCATAATCCACCTTTAGTTCAAGTACTATTGGTAGTTACTACAAATATCCCTGAAGATTTAGTTGAGCAATTATCCTTGATAAGCAGATTTTTAATCAAGGAAATAAAGCATGGTTAATTGTGCACACAGCCTATGCTTTCAATGTTTCTTATTAACTTTGTGCTGCACTTTCTAGTATGCAACTGAGGTGTGACATGGCAGATCTTTCTTTAACTGATTCTTGCTGAGACTACAGCTAGACAAAGACTTAATCCAATTAACAAACCCATCCTCATGTGGAAAGGTAAAAACTGCTGACAATTGCAAAGACTGCCATTAGTGATTTTCTATCCTGTGTTCTCTAATTACACCCCGAGTAGTACTGAGGTCTCTCACAACCAGCAAATACACTATGAAATACATTTTGTGTGTTAAATGCTGGTTTCTGACACCAAATCTATAATCTCACAAGAAACCATAGTACACTTTAAAGATAGGCGAATATGTAGTTTTATTTTCTTGTTTTTCCCCTCATTGGTTTACATTTTGCTGTTGTTCAAATTCTTAACTCCAGTGTGAAGAATAAAAAAAAAGAGAGAAAGAAAAAGCTGAAGGACCAAAAAAAAGGAATGTTGGAGAAACATCACGAGAGGGAAAAAATTCTGAAATAACCCAGAGTTTTCTAAATTCTATGTGAATTAATGTTTCAGTGTGAGTGGTGGAGTACTTTCACTGTAATTTATTCTTAATGAGATTACTAGGGTCATTTTTTTCCCCAGGATAAGGTGTGCATGTGTCCATAACATTGAACATTATGCCCCATTACTAGAGCTAAAAGGAAATTCAAAATAGGATATTCTAGTCTGGTTCATGGAGTTATAGTCTTTGTGATGTGTTTCACAACTATTATCAGTTCAAGACAGACTCAGAAATGAAGGTAACTGTCTTGTATTAAATATGAAATACTATTCAGTTAACCTGATTCTGTCACAAGCCCACAAGAAAATACAATCTCTATGTTGTATTTTTTAAAATCTAAAATCTGAATTGAATGTCTAACAAATATGTTTAAGAGTTCCTGAAACTTAAGCATGGGGATTATGGCATCTCTATATATGATTCTATAATTCTTCTCTCTTATGTGACTGTGCTCTACAGTTAAGGAATAAAATTTATGACACACACCTCTTATTTAAATTCATGTTTTCTCACTAAATAGTGCTGTGCATTATGGATATACTCATTTTCATATAAACTGTATGGATAATATTCTTGTGTGCAGATAACTGTGAATTCTGCCCAGACTTTCCATTCCATTTTCTTAGTATTCTCAATATTAGGCCCCAATAGTTAAAACAACAGGAGTATTTAGGTGATTTTTGTGACAATGATTAAAATCTGGGCAGATACACAACAGACATTCATCTATCTAAATATATATCTATACATACATGTACAATCATATGTGATCACATATGAGTGTATATATTTCAGTATGTATGTATATGTATATATGTCCAAAAGCTTGAAACTGAGACCAATGCTCTCATTTAGAAGAGATAATAATAGAATTTATAACATCATAGTATTAAGACTGGTAAATGAATCATTGTAGCTCACTAAGAAATTGATGGGTTGGAATTTCTGACTATGGAGTAAGTAAAATAATTAAGAGGAGAAATACAATTCACATGTTTAAAGTCACCAAATATTATCCTGGGTGCCACAATGTCAAACAAATATACAAAGAACAGTTTCTGTGAGGACAGCAAGTTAATTTCACAATTAATAATACATCTAATATAACTTTTGTCCTCTCTGAGGCTAATGGGCCACTTAGCAAATGATCCAGAGAACCACATAAATTATTACCTTATCAACAAGCAAGATATATTGATGTGTGATGCAATTAAGTAATAAATTTTGGATGCACTCATTAAACTAAAATTGAAAACAAATGTGAATTAGGGTCAAGTGTTTCAAAACCTGAATCAGTCCTAAAGTGTAAGCCAGAATAGTTGCAATGATATTAAAGGTTAAAATTCTATGAAATCAAAAGTATTAATATGCATACTCAGTATTTTCTCTTGGCTGAAAAGAATTACACAGATGTTTCTCATCAATGTGAAACAAAATGAAACAAAAATACGTATTTCCAGAGTATAAAAACATTTTTGTGTTTATATTGAAACAGAAATAAACTTTATTGATTTGATTTATACTAAAGTGTTTTCCATGTTTCATTTGACCAAATAAAGATTCATCACACCTTCTTATTTGAGATTTTTTTTTTCAGATGTTTAGCATATAATTGCAGCATAATTAAATCTAAAAAAACTGCTTTATTAAAAAAGGCAAAGGGGGTGGAGTCAAGATGGCAGACTAAACACAGATCTCCCTAAATCCCTCTGGAAACCAAGACCTGAAATGATAATTATACAGAGTCTTCTGGATGCCTAGTGAGCCCTGGGGTGTGCCATAGGTCTGTTAATAAATGCACTTCATACCACTGAATGCAAAACCTCCTCTCTTTCACTGACCCCACTCTCAGCAAGCACAAGCTTGCACAGACTGAAGGTAACTCACCATTTTGATTTTTTTTCTCTCTATCTTGGCCAGCAGGCAGAGCTGGGAATTGACTAGCTGCTGGTCTCAGACACACTGTTGGTGGGACTGGTAAGCATAATTGTGTGTTCTGAGAGCCTGGCTTTGGACTCTATACACGTCAGCTCCTCTGACCCTTTCTGCTCTGCCATGTGGTAGCCATACAGATGCACATGTGTGGGATGCCATCTTGATCTACTGGGAAATGGAGAAGCCTAGGCAGAGGCCTTGGCTTGACTTGGTTGCTAGGTTGGGAGGTGGCACCTGGTAGGGGCAGAGTGCTTTTCCAGCAGTGCGGTGGTGCTTTGCACAGTGTCACCTGGGGCAGGGGCTCAGCTGAAGAGCCTTTGGACTCTGGGCATTTTGGCACTCTTAGCCTCTCTTTCCACCTGCAGCCTGGTCCCAGCCAGCTGGTAAGCTTGTGCGGGCACCATCTTGTTTTGCTGGGAGGTAGAGTCACCCATACTGAAGCCTCATTTGGCCCTAATTCCTGGGCTGGGAGACAGTGCCTACACAGAATAGACTGCTTTTCCAACAGATAAGCAGAATTCTACACAGTATAGCCTGCAACTGGGGCCCCAAAGCAGAGGCCAACAGATCATTAGCCTTTCTGTATTTCATGCTAGTTTGTGACATCTGGGGTTCAATATAGAGGTGCTTACCTTGCCAGCTGGAAAGAGGGACATATACCCCTGAAAACCTAACTGACTTTGGAAGTTCTCAAATACTTTTTACTTTTCATTTTAAGATGGCCTAGAGAAACAACTATGGTTCATCTTCACAGCACCTCTCCCAGCCTCTACTGACCCACATGAAGCCCAAAAAGAAACAAACTTTGGAGAATATGGTAACCTCAAATCACCATGGCATCAGAAGGACCCCAAAAGAAACCACCTCAGAACTTCCTAGATGTAGAAGTTTTTCTGAAACTATCAGAAGGTGAATACAAAAGGATTATATAGAGAGCACTCCTAGATCTTATACAAAATGCAGCAGAGCAAAACAGAAAATTAAGCAAGCTGTTCAATGTGATGGAATGTCAGTACTCAGAAATCCTACAAGAACAAAATCAAAGACATAGAAACTTCAATTCAAAGGCAAGAAAACAAAATCAAATAAATGAAAAAGAGACTTTCTGATTTGGAAGACAGAGCTACTGACTCCAGCATCTATGAGGAGAAATCGGAAAAAAGAAACAAGAAACATGAAGAAGCATTAAGAAGCATGTGGGACTCTATTAAGAACAATCTACGATTAACTGGAATTCCTGAACAGGGCGAGACACCTGAGAACACAGAAAGTATTGTTGCTGAGCTGCTGACAGAAAACTTCCCAGAAATTATGAAAGAAGAGAATTTAGATATCCAAGATACCTACTGAACACCACTCAATATAGATCTCCATAGAAAGACTCCAAGACATATTATAATCAAGCTTAACAAAATTAAACATAAGCAGAAACTCATAAAGACAGTAAGACTCAAAGCAAAACTAACATTCAGAGGGAAACCCTGCAGGCTGTGATCAGATTTCTCAGCAGAAACGATGCTGACACAGAGACAGTGGCATGACATATTTAAAGCCTTGAAGGAGAAGAACTTCCAACCAAGAATGATATATCCTTCAAAGCTACCTCTCAAGTATGAAAATGAAATCAAGACATTCCCAGATAAACAGAAACTCAGAGACTTTGTAAAAAACAAACCAAAACTACAAGAAATACTGAAAGAATCTCTTGGCTTTGAAGAACAAAACCACTATCTTTATATTTTAGAAGGACACATTATCCAGAATCCTCATTTACGGAAGGATCCAAACACAATCAAAGCTATAATAGTGAAAGAAATGATCTAGCGATCATATCATGTAAACTATGATATCATTATACTAAAAAGAGGGATGTACTACAGTCATTACAGTCCTTCCAGATGGAGAGGAAGTTGAGAAAACTGGTAGCAATCAAAATTGGGTTTATATATAGTTTATTAAGCGGGATCATACCGGCAGCCATAAAGCACAATAAAGAAGCAACGTACCATATCAAGAAATGTAGTACAGGAGTCTCAATGACCACAAAAAAACCCTGAAAAAGGTGAAAAATCAACTCACAAAGAAGAATGTCACAGAACAAATTAATAAGAACAACAGAGAAAACATCAACACAAAAATAAACATGTCACAATGGCAGCACTGAACACATACCCATCAACGATTACATTGTATGTGAATGAAATGAATGCTCCAGTAAAGAGACATCAAGTGACATCATGGATCAAAAGATATAACCCATCGATATGTTGCCTACAAGAAACTCATCTTAGACTTAAATACATGAATAAACTGAAAATTAAAGGATGGAAGAATATATATCAAGCTAACAATGAACAAAGAAGTGCAGGTGTGGTAATTCTAATCTTAGATAAAATTGATCTTAATGTAAAATCCACCATTGTGGACAAGGATGAACACTGTTAATTGCTGAAAGTTTCAATACACAAGCAGGAGTTAACAATATTAAATATTTATGCACCTGATATTAAAGCACCTAAATACATCAAAGGAAAACTGACTATACTCAAAAAGGAGACAGATCACTCCAGAATAATAGTAGGAGACTTCAACCCTCCACTCTCAATATTGGACAGATCATCTAGAAAAAAGCTCAATAAAGACACAGAAGACCTTATTGCCACAATTAACCAACTAGACCTCATCGACATATACAGAACGTTCCATCCATCAGCAGACAACTACACCTTCTTTTCCAATGCACATGGAAC
Source organism: Heterohyrax brucei (assembly GCA_028571685.1). Taxonomy (NCBI): domain Eukaryota; kingdom Metazoa; phylum Chordata; class Mammalia; order Hyracoidea; family Procaviidae; genus Heterohyrax; species Heterohyrax brucei. The sequence continues at coordinate 122,216,806 of CM053142.1, read as the reverse complement.
ATTCTCCAGAATAGATGATGTGTTAGGACAGAAAGTAGTTCTCAACAAGATCCATACCATTGAATTAATGCAAAGCATCTTAGAAGATCATAAAGCCTTAAAAGTCTAAATCAATAGCAGAAAAAACATAGATAGAAGTGGAACTCACAGAAACTGAACAAAATCTTGCTCAAAAAACGTGGGTTATACAAGAAATCAGGGATAAAATAAATTTGTGGATTCCAATCAGAATGAAAACACTTCCAACTGGAATCAATGGGATACAGCCAAAGCAGTGCTCAGAGGTCAGTTTATTTCCATAAATGCACTCACCTGGAAGGAAGAAACCAAATTAAATAACTGGCCCTACAGATTGAACAAGTAGAGAGAGAACAACAGAGGAACCACTCAGCCACCAGAAGAAAACAGATGATAAAGATTAGAGCAGAACTAGATGGATTAGAGAATAGAAGAACAATTGAAAATTGAAAAGACCAAAAGCAGGTTTTTTTCAAAAGATCAACCAAATTGTCAAATCACTGGCTAAACTTACTAAAGAAAAACAAGAAGGAAACAAATAACCCAAATAAGAAATGAGAGGGGAGTTTTCATAACAGATCCAACAGAAATAAAATATATCACAGCTGAATACTGTGAAAGACTGTACTCTAACAAATTTGAAAACCTAGAGGAACAGACAAATTCCTTGATTCATATCATTTACCCACATTATCACAAGGTGAAGCAGAACAACTTAATAAACCCATCAAAAAGGAAGAGATTGAAAAAGTCATCAAAAAACTGCCAACCAAATAAAAGCCAGATGGCTTCACTGCAGAATTCTGTCAAGCTTTTAGAGAAGAATTATCTCCAGTACTACTAAGACTATTTCCCAGTATAGAAAGGGATGGAATACTCCCAAATTCATTCTATGAAGCCAGCATAACCCTGGTACCAAAGCCAGGGAAAGACCCAAGAAAAAAGGAGAACTACAGGCCGATATCACTCATGAATCCAGAAGCAAACATCTTCAGCAAAATTCTTGCCAATAGAATACAACAACAGATCCAAAAAATAATTCATCATGACCAATTTGGATTCATACCAGAGATGCAAGGCTGATTCCACATCAGAAAAACAATTAATGTGATCAACCACATAAATATCACAAAAGACAAGAGTCACCTGACCTTGCCTACTGACGCAGAAGAGGCATTTGATAAAGTCCAGCATCCATTCATGCCAAAAACTCTCAGCAAAATAAGAATAGATGGCCAATTCCTCTATGCAATAAGGGCCATTTATACAAAGCCAGCTGTCTACGTCATCCTGAATGGAGAGAGACTGAAAGAGTTTCCTTTGAGAACAGGAATTAGACAAGGATGCCCACTCTCACCTCTCCTGTTCAACATTGCTCTGGCTAGAAGTTCTAGCCAGAGCAATTAGGCAAGACCAAGGAATAAAGGGCATCTGCATCGGCAAAGAACTAAATATCTCCCTATTTGAAGATGATATGATTGTATATGCAGAGAATCCTAGAGAATCCATAAGGAAACTACTCAAACTGATAGAAGAGTTTGGCAAAGTCTCAGGATACAAGATAAACATAAGTAAATCAGTAGGATTCCATTACATCAACAACGACATTATTAAGGAAGAAATCACCAAGTCGATACCATTTACTATAGCCCCTAAGAACGTAAAGTGCCTAGAAATAAATTTAACCAGAGAAAAACAAACCTTTACAAAGAGAACTACAAGCCCTTACTACAAGAAACTAAGAGTTACATAAATGGAGAAATCTACCCTGCTCACGGATAGGAAGACTTAACGTTGTGAAAATGTCTGTTTTACCCAAAGCAATCTATTTATATAATGCAATCCCAATACAAGTTCCAGTGACATTTTTCAATGAGATGTAGACACAAATTACCAACTTTGGAAAGGGGAGAAGCCCTGGATAATTAAAGCACTGCTAAAGAAGAAAAACACTCTGGGAGGCCTCTCATTACCCAACCTTAGAACCTATTTCACTGCCACAGTAGTTAAAATAGACTGGTCATGGTACGAAAACAGACAGACAGATCAATGAAACAGAATTGAGACCCCAGAGATGAAAACACCTGCCTATGAATAGCTGATATTCAACAAAGGCTCTAAGACATTAAACTGGGGTAAAAACAATCTCTTCAACAAATGGTGCTGGCAAAATTGGATATTCATCTGCACTAAATTAAAACAAGACCTATATCTTATACCTTATACAAAAACCAACTCAAACTGGATAAAAGACCTAAATATCAAATCTAAAATGATAAAGCTCATCTAAAAAAAAGGAGGAACAAAAATGGAAGGTTTAATACACAATATGGACAGATGTCAAAATCTGTCAGACAAACCACAAACAACGGAAGAGAAAATAGATAAATGGGAACTACTAAGAATCAATCACTTTGCTCATCCAAAGGGTTTATTAACAGAATTAAAAAGCCACCTACAGAATGGGAAAAAATATTTGGCAACTCTATGTCAGACTGAAACCTGATCTCTGTAATCTATAAGGTACTACAAAATATCAGTAAGAAAAAGATAAATCATCCAATTAAGAGATGGGCAAAGGAGATGGACAAACACTTCTCTGAAGTGGAGATCCAGGCAGCCAAAAAACACATGCGGACATGCCCACAATCATTAGCTATTAAAGAAATTCAAATCAAGACAACAATGAGCTACCATCTCACCCCAACAAAGTTGGCCATGATCCAAAGAACACAAAACAACAAATACTGGAAAGGCTGTGGGGAGATTGGAACTCTCCTACACTGTTGGTGGGATTGCAAAATGGCGCAACCTCTTTGGAAAGCAATCTGGTGCTCCCTTAAAAAAATGGATATATATACACCATTTGATCCAGTAAATCCACCGCTTGGAATATATCCTACAGAATCAAGGCCATTCACATCAACTGATACATGCACATGAATGTTCATGGCAGCATAGTCCACAATAGCAAAAAGATGAAATCAACCCAGCTGCCCAACAACAGAGGAATGGATAGGTAAACTATGGTATATATGCTCAGTGGAACACTGTGCAATAATAAAGAACAGTGATGACAGCAGGAAACATCTGTTAACCTGGTTTCAACTGGAGGACATTATGCTGATTGAAAGTAAAGGTCAGCAAAAAAGGACAAATATTGTATGAGACCCCTACAATAAGAACTTAAAAACAGACTCATGCATAGAAGAAAAGACTGATGGCTACAAGGGTATGGAGGGAGGGAAGGTTAAGGGGGAACGGTTTAGATTAGTTAGTAGAAATTTGATTGGGTGAAATCAGTGACAGCAGACATTAGAGAGAAGATTAATAATAACTGAACTTCAACACAATTTGAATACTCCTCCCATTTTAGCCCAATATTGCAAGGACAGAGCAGTTGGGTCAGGGGCTGGGGACCATCCTTTCAGGAGATACCGAGGCCAATTGGCACAGCTAGCATTTTGTTAATGAGGACTCTCTGCACCCCACATCAGTGAGTGGTGTCTGGGGTCTTAAAAGCTGCCAAGCTGCCTTCTGTAGCTAAGACAAATGGCCCCAACTCAACAGGATCAGATGATCACCAAGGACAAGAAAGACACGGGAAAAGAGAATCCAGAAGACAGAGAGATCCACGTGAGTGGGTGACTACATTGACTTGTGACCAGAACAACTGGGTGGTGCCCGGCCATCACCAGTGATAGCCACGATGGAGCTCATAAAGTAGAGTCTCACTGGCAACAAGAGAATCAATATAGGTGCACCCTGAGATCTACAATAAAAGACCACAATTGATCGTCCAGGGGCTCCAGGGTTCCCCTAGGAGCATGGACCCTGGCTCTGATGCTGACCCTATCCATAAATCATAATGAAGTTCAACTATTTGAGCAGCAATGGATTGGATTTAGCTATGCAGAGTGACCGTATGTTGTGAGAATTTTATGGTTCTACGTATCATAGGATGTCATCCTGCTGACTTCTTGGTGAGGAAGGGGAGCGGGTGGAGAGGAGGGAATAGGAGACTGCTGGGAGGATAGGACATATATGGAGCAGAGAAGAAGTGTGTGCTGTCACTGGGCAGGGAGAGCAGTGGAAGCTGCATATAGGTCAGCATGTGAATTTCTATGGGAGTGTACATGTTCATTAAATTATAATAAAAAAGGAAAGAAGGCAAAGACGTTTCATTTGTGTGATACAAAAAAATGTTGAAATATTGAGATATCAGCAAAAAAGGGATGCACTTTATGGTTCTATGCATCTATAGGATATTATCCTGCTGACCTCTGGCTGGAGGAAGGAGAGTGGGTGGAGAGGAGGGGAAAGGAGACTGTTGGGAGGATGAGACATGTATGGAGCAGAGAGGAATAGTGTGCTGTCACCAGACAGGGAGAGCAGTGGAAGCTGCATAGAGGTGGGCATGTAAATTTATATGGGAATGTACATTTTCACTCAGTCATATTAAATAAAAAATAAAATAAATAAAGGAATAAAGGAATAAATTAGAAGACTCCCCGTTTGGTTGGAGGGATGAAGCTATTGTTAGAAACAAAAGTTTTCAACCTGAGCACTCATGTGTATGTCAGACATATATAAATCCCATTTCTGCATTCATATGTCTTTACTGAAGATGTAGATTCTACATTTTTTTCACACCAATCTTTGATTCATCTTTTTAGAATTTAACTTTTTGTTTGTACTCTCCTGCTTGTTATTTGAATGTAACATTAATCACAAAGCACTTTTATTTATGTATGTTTGCCTATTTAACTATAATTCCAGATCTATAAGGGCAGGATGTAGGTTTTACAGACAGAGTTAGATTCAATATCCTACTCACCTTCTCACTAGCTAAATTACCTTGGAAAGTATGTTAACCTTCGCTGTTAGCTTATTTGTAAAAGTGTGATAATAAAACAATCACAAAGTGGTGGCAAGAAAAAAGAAAAAGAAATTCTGTAAAACAGGAAAACAGCTGATGCAATTCCTAACATACAGTGTCCGAGAATTAAGTCTGTGGACTTAATTGTTATAAATGCTTATTGGTTCTAAGTGTTCTAATTGTACTAAGTATTCTAAGTCCTTTCTGAGTATCAGTAGCATCACCTTCAAAGTAGTCTCCTTGGGAAACCACGCACTGAGGCCAGCACCTAGTCCATCTTTCAAAGCAGTTTTGGAACTCTTTCTGGAATGTCCATTGTGCATGGTGGCACAGTGACGTTTGTGAATATAATTGAATAGCTGTCTGTGAGGGAGTTTTTAGCCAGTAAACAAATAACTGTATTGGAAAACCCTACCAACTCACCTGATCTGGCCCTCAACAACTTTTTTCTTTACAAAGATGAAGGAAATAATGAAATGAAGACACTGTGATGACATTCAGACACCACGGATAATATGGCAACAGCTCTGATGGCTGTTCCAGAAAAAATGTTTCAAAATTGATTTGAAGGGCATATCAGGCACTGGTATCTGGTATCTATGCATAGCTTCCCAAGGGAAGTACTTTGAAGGTGACCATAGTGGTATTCAGCAATGAGGTACGTAGCACTGTTTTTAGGATGAGTTCATAGACTTAATTGTGAGTCCTCATAGGTCTCCCCCCATGCAACTCCATTATCCCTATTTGTTCAAATTTATATATACAAAGAGAAGTCTCTGAGTAATGCAGATAGTGCACTTAGCTGTTCACCAAGACATCTGAGGTTTGAGTTCACCTCAACAGAAAGACACTGTGATCTACTTGTGAAATATCAGCTGTTGAAAACCCTATACAGCACAGTTTTGTTGTGACACATAAGGAGTCCCCATGAGTCACAGTTAACTCAAGGGTAACTCAAAAATATACTCAGAGCATCTATTATTTGCTTAACCAAATCAGCGGGATGTGAGTTGATTCTGATTCACAATGACCCATTTGTCGCAGGATACAACTCTTCTCCACTGGATTCTTGAGTTTGTGAACTTTCAGAAACAGATTATTAAGCCATCTTTTAAAGGTGCCTCTGGGAAGATTGGAATTACCTGTTGCCTTACTACTCAAAATGCAATAAATAATCTGAGAAGCTCAGCATGCCAAGCAAATAATCTGAGCTGCTGGATCATATGAAGAATAACAAGTTATCAGCACTGGAGGAAGACTCATTAACAACTTGCGTTATGCAGATGACATAATGCTGCTTGCAGGAAGTGAAGATTTGAAACACTTACTGATGAAGATCAGAGATCACAGCCTTCAGTATGGATTACACCTCAACATCAAGAAAATAAAAATCCTCACAACTGGACCAGTAATCAGCATCATGATCAATGGAGAAAGCATTGGGAAAATCTGTTGTAAAGGAACTCTTTAAAGTACTGAAAAGTAAAGATATCATCTTGAAGACTAAGGTATGTCTGACCTAAACATGGTATTTTCAATTGCATCATGTATATACAAAAAGCAAGACAATGAACAAAGATAACAGAAGAAGACTCAATGTCTTTGAATTGCAGTGTTGAAGAACATTGAATAACCCATGGACTGACAAAAGATCAAACAGATCTATTCCGTAAGAAGTACAACCAGAGTTCTCCTTTAAAGACAGTGAGACTGCATCTCACATAGAAGGTCTGACAATTAAGGTCACAAACTCACCCTAGAAAGTGTGCTGTATACTTCATTGCTGAATATCACTGCTATCGCCTTCAAAATACTCCCCCTGGGAAGCTATGCACTGATGCCAGCACCTAGACCACCCTCAAAGCAATTATGGATCTCTTTCTAGAATGGCCATCAGCGCTGTCATTATGTTACCCTTGATCTCCTAAATGTCATCACAGTGCCTTCCTTTCAGTATTTCCTTTATCTTTGGGTAAAGAAACAAGTCATTGGAGGCCATATCAGGTGAGTAGGGAGGGTGTTTCAATACAGTTATTTGTTTACTTGCTAAAAAGTCACTCACAGACAGCTATTCAGTTAAGTTCGTGAACTGCAACCTCGCCATCAATGTGAAATGGTCATTCCAGAAAGAGTTTCAAAATTGCTTTGAAAGGTGTACCAGGCACTGGTATTGGTGCATAGACTCACAAGGGGCATACTTTGACAGTGGCACTAGTGATACTCGACAAAAAGTTATGTAGCACTTAGAACGATTAAGTTCGCACACTTAGTTGTCAACCTTGGTACTTTGTGCTGTCAGGAGAAATCAGTGCCTAAATAAGGACATCATACTTGGTAGATTGAAGGGTCAGCAAAAAAGAAGGTGATTCTCAAAAAAATAGGTTAACACAGTGTCTGCAATGATAGGCTTAAGCATAACAATGATTGTGGGCATGGTACAGAACTGGGCAGTGTTCTTTTCTATTGTGCATTAGTCACTAAGTCAGGACCACCTCAGCAGCACCTAACAACAGCAGCGTGTAGCACTTCTTTGCATTCTCCTTTCTCTAGTTTATTGTCATATCTGAGCACTACGGAAGTTTTAGACAAAGGGTGGAGAAAATAACTGTATGATTGAATTGCATGTGGATGTTTTTTAGTCTGATTTTAAATAAATGTAAAATAAATACAGAAATAAAAAAATAAAATACCCAATTAGCCTATTTCCTCAAATCAGTTTCAGACACCCACATAGACGCATACATACACACTTGATGACATTTTCTGGCTTTTAACATTTTATTATTAAAATTTGTATATTTCATATTCTATGTGTTGTATGTTTCTACTTTATTTGTATGGTAAAAGCATAAATATATGTAATACAAACACACACTTACAAAAAGCAGCTCTGTTGCTGTAGAGCAGTTCTGAACACACAGAGACCCTATAGAACTGTGTAGACATGTTCCACAGAGTTTCCAAGGCAATAATCTCTACAAAAGCAGATTGTCACTGCTTTCTCCCACGGAGTGGAAGGAGATTTCCTGCCACTGAACTTTCAGTTAGTGGTGTACCACTTAACCACTGGGCCCCCAGGGCACTGTATAATATGTATAGTGTCTATATTTTACCATATATAGTGTCATAATTTTACACATGGTGTTAAACATATAATACTATATACCATCATATAAAGATACACATAAAACATATACTTCTTACTACTGTGTACTTTAAATACATTGTTACTGTTATTAGTAACTCATACTCATAGCAACTGCCTGTACAACAGAACAAACTACTGCGTGGTCCTACACTATCCTCAAAATCATTGTTATACTTGAGCCCATTTTAGCAGCCACTGTGTCAGTCTATCTCATTGAAGGTCTTCCTCTTTATTACTGTCTGTCTACTAAACCACCATGATGCCCTTCTTCAGGGAGTGGTCTGTCCTGATAAGATGTCCAAAACATGTGAGACACTATCCTTGGTTCTAAGGACCATTCTGGTCATACTTCTGCCAAAGCAGGTCTATTCACTCTTTGGGCAGTCCACTGTATAGTCAGTATTCTTTGAACAATTTGAAGGCGTTGCTTACTTTTTTATCTTTCTTTCTTTTTTTTTATTATGATGGAATGAAAATGTACATACTCCGTCCTTTCAATATTGGGTTAAGATGGGAGGAGTACACAGGTTTTATTGAAGTCCTGTTAATACTGATCTTACTAATGTGTGCTGTCACCAGTTTCACCCAACCAAATTTCTAACAACTATCTAATCTAAACTCTCACCCCTTGCACTCCTGCCCTCCCCATCCTTGTCACTGTCAAAGAGTCTTTTCTGTTATGCATGAGTCTGCCTTTAACTTTTTATCGTAGTGGTCTTATACAATATTTGTCCTACTGTCACTGACTACTTTCACTCAACATAATGTCCTCCAGTTGAAACCAGGTTAGGAGATGTTTCCTGCTGTCATCGTTCTTTATCATTGCATAGCGCTCCACTGGGTAAATATACCACAGTTTTCCCATCCATTCTTCTGTTGCTAGGCATCTGGGTTGATTCCATGTTTTTGCTACTGTGGACTGTGCTGTGATGAACATTCATACGCCTGTATCAGTTGGGGTGAATGGCCTTGATTCTGTAGGATACATTCCAAGCCATGAAATTACTGGGTCAAATACTACATCTCTATTCATTATTATAAGGGTGCACTAAATTGCTTTCCAAAGAGACTGCACTATTCTGCAATCCCACCAACGGTGTAGGAGAGTTCCAATCTTTTCAAAGCCTCTCCAGCACTTAGTGTTTTGTGTTTTTTGGATCATGGCCAACCTTCTTGGGGTGAGATAGTATCTCATTGTCGTTTTGATTTGAATTTCTTTAATAGTTAATGATCATGAGCATGTCTGCATGTGTTTTTTGGCTGCCTGGATCTCCTCTTTGGAGAAGTGTCTGTCCATCTCCTTTGCCCATTGCTTACTTGGATGATTTATCTTTTTCTTATTGATATTTTGTAGTGCCTTATAGATTATAGAGATCACGCTCCGGTCTGACATAGAGTTACCAAATATTTTTTCCCATTCTGTAGGTGGTCATTTAATTCTTTTGATGAAGTCTTTGGATGAGCAAAAGTGTTTGATTCTTATTAATTCCCATTTATCTATTTTCTCTTCTGATGACTCTTCTTTGTTTGTCAGATTTTGAAGTCTGTCTATATTGTGTATTAAAACTTCCATTGCTGACTCTATTTTATTTTGGATGAGCTTTATCAGTTTAGATTTTATATATGTGTCTTTTATTCAATTTGAGATGATTTTTTGTATAAGGTGTGAGATATGGGTCTTTTATCTGAGATTAGTATTGCCACACCTGCTCTTCTTTGTGTATTGTTAGCTTGATATATGTTATTCCAACATTTAATTCTCAACCTGTTCATATCTTTAAGTCTATGGTGTGTTTCTTGTAAGTCACAAATAGACCAGTCATGTCCCTTGATCCAAGATATCACTCGCTGTCTCTTTACTGCAGCATTCAGTCCATTTACATTCAATGCAATTATTGATAGGGATGTGCTTATTGCCATCATTTCAATGTAATTACGTTTGGGTTGATGTTTTCTATATTCTCAATGTTCTGTTCTGGGGCATTCTTCTTTATGGGTTGTTTGAGTGTTGGTTTTATGTTCGTTGAGACTCTTGCATTGCATTTCTTATTTTGATATAATGCATTGTTAATTTGCTTTATGGCTACATGTATTATCCCCCTTAATATACTAAGATTAAAACCAATTTTAACTACTTCATAAGTCTGAAACTTCCTCTGCATCAAGAACAACTGTAACTATTGTAGTGTATCCTTCTTTTAATGTGATGGTATTATAGTTGTCATGATATGATCACGGATTCCCTTTTATCTTTCTTGATCTTCCTTATTCATTTTACAGCATTCTCATGTCTATGATGTGATTGAGGACATCATGGTTTGGGTCAGGCAAACCTTAGTCTTCAAGGTGGTATATTTGTTGCTTAACTCTTAAAGAGGTCTTTTGCAGAAGATTCACCAATTTCAAGTAAAACAAAATCCTTGACAGCATTGATCTTTTCTCAATGTATCATGATGTTGCTTATTGGCCTAGTAGTGAGGATTTTTGTTTTCTTTATGTTGAAATGTAATAAATACTGAAGGCTGAAGTCTTTGATCTTTATCAGTAAGTGCTTCAAGTCATCTTCATTTCCAACAAACAAAGTTGTGTTATTTGTATCTCGCAGGATGTTAAAGAGTCTTCTTCCAAACTTGATGCCCTATTCTTCATACAGTACAGGTTTTCAGATTATTTGCTCAGCATGTGTTGAATAAATATGGTGAAAGGATACAACCTTGACACACACCTTTCCTTAATTTAAATCATAGAGTATCCCTTTGTTCTTTTTATCACTGCCTCTTGATCTATTTTCTTCATGAACACAATTAACTGTTCTGAAATTCTCATTTTTCACAGTGTTATCCATAATTATTTATGATCCATACAGTCAAATGCCTTTGCATAGTCAAGAAAATACAAGTAAACCTTTTTCTGGTATTTTTTACTTTCCACCAAGAGCCATCTAACATTAGCAAATTATCTGTCCTTCCATGTCCTCTTCTAAATCCAGGTGGAATTTCTGGTAGTTCACTGCTTGCATACTACTGCAGCCACTTTTGAATGATCTTTGACAAAATTTTGCTTGAGTGTCATATTAATGATACTATTGGATAATGCCCATATTTGGATGGGTTACCTGTTTTTGAAATAGGCATAAATATTGATCTCTTCTAATCCGGTGGCTAGGTAGCTGTCTTCCAAATTTCTTGGCATAAATGAATGAGTACTTCCAGGGCTGCATCTGTTTGTTGTAACATCACAGTTGATATTTCTGTCAATTTCTGGAGTCTTTTTTTACATCATGTCTTCAGTACAGCTTGGATCTCTTCCTTTAGTATGATTGCTTTTTGATCATACTCATCTACTACTTCTGGAAATGGTTGACCATCAACCATTAATTTTTGGTATAGACTCTGTGTGTTCCTTCCATCTTATTTTGTTGTTTCCTGCCTTCACTAGTTATTTCCTCTGCAGAATAGTTCAATATTGCAGCTCAAGTCTTGAATCTTTCTTCAGTTCTTTCAACTTCAGAAGTTTCAAGCACATTCTTCACTCTTGGTTTTCTACCTCCAGTCCTTTACACATATCACTGTAACACTTTGTCTTACAGAGCTACCCTTTGAGATCATCTGTTTCGCTCTTTTACTTCATAATTTATCCCATTTTCTTTAGTTACTGGACGTCCAAAAACAAGTTTTAGAGTCTCTTCTGATATCCATTTTGTTCTTTCCTGTTTTTATAATAATCTCGATTTCTTCATGTATTATATACTCGATATCATTCCACAAATTGTTAGGTCTGCAGTCATTAGTGTTCAATGCATCAAACCTGTTCTCTAATCTATCATCAAATCTAATCTCTAATCAGACGGAATATACTCAAGGTCACACTTAAGCTCTCATGTACTTGTTCTAATTTTCTTCAGCTTCCAGTTGAATGTCCTGTAACTAATTAATGGTCTGTTTTGCATGTTTTGCATTTGGCCTCATATGTGGTCCTGACTGACGACACTGGGATTTTCTGTAGCTTCTTGCCACAGATGTAGTTGATTTGATTCCAGTGTAGTCCATTTTGTGATGTCCACATGTGTAACTGTCATTTCTGTTTTGCTAAAAAAAGACATTTAAAAGAAGAAATCACTGGTCTTGCAAAATTCTGTCACATGATCTCCAGCATCATATCTAACTAAAGCTATATTTTTTTAACTACCAATCCTTCTTCTTTGTTTCCAGTCTTTATATTCTGATCACTGGTAATTATCGCTGTATTCTGATTGGTTTCTGACTGCAGAAGTTGGTAAAAATCTTCAATTTCTTCATTTTTGGACTTAGTTGTTGGTGCATAAACTTGAATAGCAATCATTTTAACTGGCACTCCTTACAGGCATAAGTATATTTTCCTATTACTGACAGTGCTGCACATCAGGCTAGATCTTGAAATGTTCTTTTCTGATGATCTCCATTCCTCTTCAAGTTGTCATCTCTGTCATAATAGACCATATGATTTTCTGATTCAAAATGGCCAGTACTAGCCCGTTTTAGCTCACTAATGTTCATGAGTTCTATTTAATTTTAGTGATTTCTGGTTTTCCTAGATTCATATTTCATACATTTGACATCCTGATTATTATTGCAGCTATTTTTTCTCATTTTTAGTCATACCACATCAGGATATGAGGGTCCAAATGCTGACTCCATTCACTTCACTAAGGTCAGCTATACTTTGAAGAGACAGCTCTTTCCCAGTTGTCTTTTGAGTGCCTTTCAACCTAAGGGCTCAATTTCTGTCATTATATCAGACATAGTTCCATGGCTATTCGTAAAGTTTTCACTGGTAAATTCTTTTCAGGGGTAGACTACCAGGTCCTTCTTCCTAGTCAGTCTTCATCTGGAAGTTCAACTGAAATCCATCTGCCATGGGTGACTCTGCTGGAATTTGAATACCTATGTCATTAATTTAATATATTAAATGAATTTACATATGTTTTCCCAGGTATCTAATATAACACATATTATTTATAACTGAGTGATGCTGCGTCAAATAATGCACCATAATTTATTTAAACTTCTGCTTTTGTGACATAAGTGATTAACATATTTACACTTATTGTCAATGTTAATTATTACTCATCTTATAGTCATTCTTTACTTTTTCTTTTTATTTGACCTTTAGTTCTTCTTTTTAAGGAAAATATGGAACACATTAAAAACTTACAATTGGGTAAAATTACTTGTTAAATTAAAATAGTGTTAGTAGGGATAACTTGAGAAGATATACATAAAACGTATCAGATACAGGAAAAGCTTCATTTCATGATTTCAGGAAACTGCTATAGTTTCACAAAAAAGAAAAGAAATCAGCATACACAGTTATCAAAATGAGCTACTTACTATTTTATGAATTTTTTAAAAACTATATCTTTATTACTAGGGAGTTACAGAATTAATGTCATCTAGGACATAAATTTTCCCTACTAACACACTGATGACCTTTTGTTTTTTCTAGGTTGTTTGTTTATTTTTGGTCTTTTTTGTTTTTCTCTTCGTTTTTTCACTTGAAATGCATTTCACTTTTGCCCACTACTTAATTCACGAATGTTTTACTGCAGTGTTTTTGTTAATAAAATCATCAATTGAACTGTGTAATTATGTATGTATTACCAACATTCATGGATTTTCATTTCTACTATTGGTATGATATGATATTCCTAACCTAATTACTTCTGATAAAATTTTTAAACCAACATATTCAGTATTTTTCTAATTTGTATTTGGGCCAGTCAACACTAAAGAACCCAAAATGTTTGGATATGTCAGTGAACAAATCAGACTCAGAGCTTAAAACTGTAATAGCTTACATTCTTTCACAACTGCAAACATTATTCAAAATAATGCAGATACTGATAACCAGAATAGATGCTTCTGTAAAAATAAAACAAATTAAAACATCTTAAAAATGTAACATCAACTAAGCAATTGCTCACTAAGCAAATAGGAAACTCATAGCAAAGTTAGAAATTTGGAGACTGAATCTCTCCATTGATAACACTGTGAGAACTTCAAAGTTGACTAGACGCCTTTTGAGGCTAAAACTGTACCAGAGGACACTCAAACAGATCAAACAGAAAGCTGAAGCATGTGTTTGCTGTTTAAAAAAAAAAAAAAAAAAAAAAAAAAGAGTACTGCAAGAAAGAGACGAGACTATATAGGACCTGGCATGTTTGCTTGCAAAAATTATAACAAATAAAGAATACAAATAATCCAGAAACGTGGAGCCTCAGAAATTTGAAAAGTGAGTGACTACTCAAAACAAACAAAACCAAACCTGTTACCATTAAATCAGTTCTAACTCATGGCAACGCCATGTGTTATGGAATAGAACTTCTACATGGGGTTTTCTTGGCTGTAATCTTTATGAAAGCGATTTGTTAGACCTTTCTTCTGTGGTACAACTAGGTAAGTTAGAACAGCAAATCTTTAGATTAGAAATTTGAATTTGAACAGTTTTGCCACCCAAGGAACTCAAAAAGTAAGACATACGTTTGGAAAAGGGTTTGAATGGGAGAGTACCATTAAAGCATATACCTGGGACAAAGATCAGACTAACAATGAGGCATCCCTCTACCAGCCCTGTTCTTCTGAGTTTAGAAACAGAAAGAAATAAATCAGTTACAAAATTATCCCCAAGGAAGAATTTTGACAGTGATTCTTAGCTCATGAAACTGACTGGAAATAAAGAGATCAGAAGCATATTAAGTTTTTGAGGGCATCATGTTGTCAAGCAAGTTATTAATTACAATAAATATTTGAATATTTCAGTTGTACCTAAACTACATTTGGACCTCAAACTGTGGAGGAATAGTAAACCCTTATAAAAAGGATTGTCCTCAACATCCACCTCACATAGATCTACGCTGGATAATCGACATGGAAGACTCTTTAAACTACTGACCTTGCAACATGAAAGACAATGGAGAGGTGAATTCCCCCAAGAAAATGGAATCGAGAGCTGCACAAGGAATTGTACCCTCAAAGCAATTTCCCCAGTACCTGCCCAACAGAAGTTCATCATTGCCATGGACTTGTGATCCTGTTTTTTCCCATTCTTTTTAATGGAAGTGCCTGTTGCTGTTTTGGTTTCCCTGTTCTACCAAAAGACACTAGTATTTGTGTGTTTCCAGTAGGAAAAAGTGGGGACAGATAAACTGACTTTTCACCCATAGGGCACCAGATTATACACAGCTGCATTTGTATTTGAAGGCAAGGAATGCATGTAATTCAGCTTCCTTGATATCTGAGCTGGATGATACTACTAGGTGTAGCTTTTGGCTGTCTGTCTGGGAAAGGGTGTCAGGGATGCTGATATTTTTGTTAGCCAGAAAGAAAGTATTCCAAAGACAATGTGATGTCCATGAAAGATTTATACTCTTTCTTTCACTCACAGTTTTGCTATGATGTAGCTTTCCAATCAAAGATTATTTATTTCAGTCAACCTTGTATCTTCAGCAAGCCATGGAGGCCTGGTGGTCCAGTGGTTAAGAGCAAGGCTGCTAACCAAAACATTGGCAGTTTGAATCCATTAGCAACTGTTTGGAAACCCTATGGGGCAGTTCTCCTCCATCCTATAGCCTTGCTATGAGTCAGAATTGACTTGTTGGCAAAGGGTTATTTTAGATTTGTATCCTGGGAGACCTACATGCATAGTGTCATCATTCACAAAAAAAAGAATAAGTTGAAGTTTAGTGAATCAAGGTCTTGATTTTGGCCAGGTTTAAAACATTGAGTGAGAATGTCAGTGATAAATGTGCAGTTGTGGATAATGCTGTGGAGCTTTCCTCACTGAAGTCCATTTGGCATTGCTATGCAGCAGGGAGCATAGTTCCTAGTCTAGTGCTAAAGAGAGTACTTAGATAATACCTGGCCTTTTTTAAAAAAAAATGTTTTTAGCTCTAATATTGGAATCTAGTTATCCAAGAAGGTACGTACTATTCACATGGTAAGTATTATATCCTATAAAGCAAGAAACCCTATAGCATAGTGAGTCAAAACACTAAAAGTAGCTATCTAGGTTTGCATTTCACTGTTACTTCCTAGCTGTATAACTATAATCAAAATATTTCATCCTTATAAGTAAGTTTTTTCTTTGTTCTAAAATAACACAAATGCTTGTAAATGTGAGGGAAGAATTAAAAGAGCTTGTATGTTTAATATGTCAACCACTGAAAGTAATGAAAAAAAGGGCATTATTCTGGTGAGTTTATTGATGCCCAACCCCACCATGCTTAACTTGATTATTAAACCACATTGTACACAGCCCAGCGAATAGTTCACGGTGTGAGGACTGGTAGTTGAAAGCTGTCGTGTTTTGTTACCAGGCCCATTGGATTTTATCTTTTAGAAAAATCATGTTAGCTGTCATCTTCGATTTATGATTGATACTGCAATGGTATACTCTAATAAAAATGAAGTATTTTTATTAAATATATCTCCTTGCCCATACATATATATGTATATATAAAGAAATAAAGTCAAAAGTCAGCTTACTGCCTGTCATTTGTACTATTTAGCGGAATATTCCTACAGTGTAAGCCCATTAATTTTGATCAAAGTAGCAGCAAAAAAAGGAAGTCATATTTTCACTCTTTTTTTTTTTTTGTAACACTTAGCTGGAATCAGTTCCTAGTTGACCATTCATAATAAGAAACTTTTTACAGACATATGTTGTGAAGTATTAGCAATCTCTACAACTTAGTATCTTTTCATAATGTTAGGAGTATAAGCTGTGAGTTTCCACTTTAAAATACAAGATTAATAATGAACAATTGTTGTTTTTATTATAGTAAGTATGTGTACAAAAAAACATTTTCTCCTTCAATATTCTTCACATGTGCAATTCAGTGACATTAATCCAGCTCATCATACTGTGCTACCACTTTTATTTGACTTTTTTTCTTGTTTTTGGCTTTAAAAGCTTCATTTAAATGTTGCCATGGCTTTCAAAATATACCAGAGGCTACAGAAATATTCCGCGTATGCATCAAATGGAGTATCCCTGGTTATTTGTTCTTACATTTAATGTCCTTACTACTGACAAAATGACTCCATGCTTTTCTCTGGACATTGTGTCAGTAAATGGTTTGTACAGGGCATACTTCCAATGGCAGAGATTTAAAAATCATTTTCAGATGTTCTTTGGCTTGCCCCAAAGCAATTCTTAACTATATATAAAAATGGCAAAATATCCATTTAAAAATACCTTAAGTTCCAAATGTGGATTATAAATGATCCCTATGTAAATAATGCTCCTAAAGTGAAATAAGTAGAGCCGTTCACTGGGAACATTTTGATTCTTCTACACTTGGCAAACAGAAGCAGCAGGTTTTAAATCTATTTGCTCTTAGGAATAGTGGTCTTGATGATTTTGAGCTTGGCTAAATTTGCTAAATACACTCAATAAACAAACTATTGAGAATGTGTTTTATACACATGCTAAAACGGCAAAATTCCAACGCAAACAAACAACAGACAGATACATTCCCAGACAGATGTTGTCTACAATTTATTAAGATAATCAAGATGGATAAAGATACTAGGGGGACAGTCGGTAGCAAGCATCCTCCCTGCATCCTCACATTGAAAGAGGAAAATTCAGGCAAGATGTCTTCCTTTTCTTAGTCTATGTTCTTAACCTCTATTAAGCTGTAAAGTCTATAACTATACAGTCATTCCAATCAATTCTAATACAGAATTTTTATTGGTGCCCCACCCCTTCCTAATGGAAAAACTTCCAGTCCAGACTACTTGATCTTAGTCAAATGAAGTTAAAATAAAACTCGTTTCAATATTTGGGTAGAGTGCAAAAGAAAAATAAAGATAACTTCCTTAATAAAAAGTACTCAACTTACTTTTTTCACAAATATGAATATCTCAGATTATGCAAAAATATAAAGAATATCCCTTAATTATGAACTTCCAGAGGGAGAATGGAGCTACAGTTCTTGTTGTATGAGTATACATGAAAACAGTTGTCATTTTTTAGAGCCTTGGGGTTCACGGAGCATTTACGTATATATTATTCAATCATTTATTCATGCATTCAGCAAACATTGACTGAGTTGTTGTTGGTTTCTGTCAAGTAGATTGTGACTCATGGCGACCCTGTGTGTCTCAGAGTAAAACTGTGCTCCATAGAGTTTTTAAGACTGTGGACTTTTGGAAACAAATTGTCAGGGCTGTCTTGTGAGGTGTCCCTCGGTGGTACTGACCCATCAACCTATGGGTTAGTAATCCAGAGTTTAACTGTTTGCATCACCCAGGAATTCTTCTTTATTGAGTACCTACCACAGGCATTTGAAACTGGATTGGAAATAAACATTTGATGCTATTTCCATACAGATAACAGTTGAAATTGGTAGATTAGATGAGTGCTTCCAAGAAAATAATATATTTAGGATAAAATGTATATATATGTATGTATACATATATACATAGTGATTTACTACTAAACTGTGAGAAATAATAATGGAGATTTGAGTCAGAGATGAAATTATTAGAAAATAACGAAGATAACACAAGCATGGAGCCTCAAAAATAAAGATTATTAAGGTACAACAAAGTTGGATTGGTGTTCTATAAAATGAAGGTCTGTAAGATTATGACTGAAAATTTGGCTTTCACTATTTTAATCTGGCTTCTTAGATGGCCAAAACAAGAGAAATTGTATCTGTAATTAGATATGGATAATATATATTAAATACCAAGAGAAGTGGATGATAAGACGTCAGAAATTTATGCCTCACCTATTGGTTCAGAAATACACATGTGGATCCAAATTGAGTCAGGTATCTTCCAAAAGACTTTCAAATAGGCCTGGTAAAAAAGGTTTATCCTATTCTGCAATGAGTCATTGGAGGTATTTTGACTGGAAAATGGTCAGAATTCTTTACCTCTACCCCATATTCACACTGTTTGCAAAGTAAGTTACTGAAAAGAAAAGGAAGATATTTTCTCATCCTTTTAATTTCATCTGGTCTTATGATTTTCTCTATCAAAAATACAGAGGGACAGATGCTAGTTCTGGATTTAGGACAAAAAAGGCCTTGCATGTTTCTATTCTTGTATTTTCTGCCTCCATGAAAACAAATATGGTTAACCTGCTGGAGGATGAGAGTGCAAATAAGGGAACCAAGGTGCCCTAGGTAGCAGCCAACCAACCCAAATATTACAAGTAGAATTCATAATTTCCCTAGATGGCCTGACTCTCAACGAAGTAACATAAGGATTTGAAGCTGAGATGAGAACTACCTATGTAGAGTAAAAATTGGGATTTTCAAAAATCATAAACTAAATACATCAGAGATTGCAAATGACAGCCAAATCCACTTCACTGCCTTATTTTTTAAGTAACATTTTATTTGTTTATGTCTTATCTATGGCTGTTTTCAAGTTACAACAGCACTTTGAGTAGCTACCAAAAAAAAAAAAAAAAATACTTTATAGTCCACAGACCCTAAACACTTACCATCATCTATGGTTTCAGAGAAGCTTATCAATCTCTGCAATACATGCCTATTATTTTATGCCACTGAATTTTGGGGTGATTTGTTAGACAGAATTTGTTAACTGATAAAGATGTGAAAATTAGTAGATGTCAGCAACCATCTGTACTAGTATATGGAGGGAATGATGGATTAAGAAAGCGTTAAGGTAATTAATTGGTATAAGCAAATAAATCACATAAAATGACAATACTAGTCAAATTTTAGCCTAGAATAATTGTCCTTGAGGTACACCTATTTGCCTGTTAAAAGTTATATGAAATCCCCTAATTTGCCTCAATCAAATACTCTTTTTTGACTTCTTAGACTTAGGCTTTATTGTTTTCCAACAAACAAAACTTAACTAATCAAGATACACACAAAGAATGACCCAAAAGTTTTTAGCTTACTTAATATTGAAAGTAAACTTAAAAAGGAAAAAAAAAAAAGTACTTACTATTATAAGCTCACCACTCATCACCAGCTATGGTGGTTTTTGTGCCGCTGTGATGCTGGATACCACACCACCAGTATTTCAAATACCTGCAGGGTCACCCATGGTAGAAAGGTGTCAGCTGAACCTCCAGAATAAGACAGACTAGGAAGAAAAAAGTTGTGATCTGCTCATAAAAAATTAACCAGTGAAAATCTATGAGGAGTGGCAGAACATTATGTGATGTAGTAGAAGAGGATGAGCCCTTCGAGTTGGAAGGCACTCAAAATGTGACTGGAGAAGAGCTGTCTCATCAAAATTGAGGGAGTCTTAATGATATAGATGAAGAAAGCTTTCAAGATCTTCGTTTGCTAGTGGAGTGTGACTCAAAACGTGAAGAAACAGCTGTATATATCCATTAATGATCGGAACATGGAATGTACAAAATACATGAATCCAGGACAACTGAAAGTTGTGTCAAGTGAAAGAGAACACTTGAAGACTGGTATCTCAAGCTTGAACTGGCAAACTAAACTCATTGCAGTCAAACTGATTCTGACTCAGTGATCCTATATGACAAAGTGGCACTGCCTCATAGGATTATGAAGGAGTGGCTGGTGGATTTGAACTGTAGACAGTTTGGTTAGCAGCCAAACTCTTAACCGCTGTGCCTCCAAGGCTCCATCTTAGGCATTAGTGAACAAAAATGCACTGGTATTGGCTGTTTTTCGTTGGACAATCACTTGGACTACTAGGCTAGGAACAATAAATTGCAGGTTTGATACTGTACTACTTACTAAAAAGAACACTTTGAAATCCTGAACTACCAAGTTATTAGTCATAGGATAATTCCCAGAAACAGATTACCCAACAAGCAAGGTAAGCATCTGCTGAAGGTATTGAGAAAACAGGGACAGCAGTTGTCCAGACCAAGAATTTATTGATTCTGAGAAGACAGGGCACAGTGGAAAATGAGAACTGCACTGGCAGGGCACTAAATGAAACTGATAACAGCCCTGGTACTGAGGTCACTCCGTAAACTTCTGGATGGTAAACAAACAAGATTCTATAGCCAGAAGACATTTCTAGGGTATAAAATTAATAGAGAAAATTTGAAGATGGAGTGGCTACTATGTTCTTCCCATCAATTGGCTCTGTATATTGGCAAACAATTCCGTCCTAAATCATTTAATTCATGATTTGCTGTGGATGGATTTAACCATTGCCAAAACTTAAATATGAAACTCAGATATGATTGATAACATGAAAATAGTTCAATTAACAGATACTATATGTTGTCATATTTAAACTGAAGAGATTGCTTTGGCTTAACTTGTAAACTGGAAACAAATTAATGAGAATTTCAATACTGAAAAGCTGTTTTACAACACATTGTTACTGTCGTGTATAACAATTGCTGAACAGGGACTATTTTTCAAGCAAGGAATGAAGTGTTTTGGTTTCTACAAAATGGAATTTGTGGGGTAGTTACTCAGTTTTATTTGTTTTCAGTAGGCCAAATCTCTAAATACAGTAACATAGGAAGAGACAACCAGTTGTACATGTCTAAAGCATGAAAAATTAGTAAACTTAGTAAATGATAAAATTCAATCAACTTTTTTTGGTGAAATATATATCATTTGACATTTCAGTTTGTCTGTAGATTCTACTCCTGATCTTTCTCATACAAATCAGCTAAGCCTTGTTTTAAGAATAAGTATCTCCAATAGATAGAAAAACCTGTTGAATGATTTATCGTATTTATTAGCTTGAAGAGTTATACTGGTGACGAAATTGCAAATCAAGTACTTCACTATTTATCTAAAGTTTGCAAAATTTATTTTTCAAAGAAGCCAGTCCTATGACAATGATGCCAGCAAGACACGATGTTATAAAGACATGTGACAGAAAAGTTTAGAATGTAATGACTGTGTCAGTCCCAGTCTATGTGCCGTGCGTTTACTGACTTTTGTAGGATTTAGCACAGTAGATTGTTGTTGGAGCAACTGACTCTTTTTCCTATTATTCAGTTACTCTATATGATTATTGTTGCCTCACTGGATGGATAGTTCTTAAAACATGTATAGGCAATGACTGATTATTAAAATGCCTTTCTATATGTGCATTGATAAGTGTGATCTGTAGTAAAGAGTATAATCCTGAAATTGTACACTTGTATTCTATATAGCTTAGAAAATACTGTTGAAGACCATACACAAAATGAGATACCAAAGGAGAAAACACTGCTAACAAAATGCTTATCCTGTTGGTGTTGCTGTTGTCTGGGGCCACTGAGTCGGTTCCAACTCATAGGGACTCTATGTGCAACAGAACAAAATGCTCCCTGGTCCTGAGCCATGCCCACAACAGTCTTCATGGTTAAGCCTATTGTTGCATCCATTGCGTCAATCCATCTTTTTTTTTTTTTTTTATTATGACTGAGTGAAAATGTACATTCCTGTATAAATTTACATGCCCCCCTATATGCAGCTTCCACTGCTCTCCCTGTCCGGTGACTGCACACTATTCCTCTCTGCTCCATACATGTCTCATCCTCCCAACAGTCTCCTTTCCCCTCCTCTTTCTGAGATTCTTCCTCTTTTCAGCTGACCATCTACCGAGCATGATATCCTTTTCCAGAGATTGAGCCCTCCTGACAATACACTGAAAGTATATAGTGTGCAGTCTCATCATCCTGGCTTCCAAAGAGCACTCTGGTTGTACTTCTTCCAGAATAATCTGTTCTTTTAATGTTCTTCTCCAACACTGCAATTCAAAGTCATCAATCCTTCTTCTGTCTTTCTTATTTATTGCCCAGCTTCCACATGCACATTGCTATTGAAAATACCATGGCTTGAGTCAGGTTTACCTTAGTCTTCAAGGTAGTGTCTTTGCTTTTCGATACTTTGAAGAGATCTTCTGCACTGGATTTCCCCAATGCTGAGTCTTTTCATTTCTTGACTGTGGCTTCCATGGGCACTGACTGTGAAACCAAGTTAAAGGAATCCATGACAACCTCAATCCTTACTCCATTTATCACGATGTTGCTTACTGGTCCAGTTGTGAAGAATTTTGTTTTCTTGATGTTGAGATGCAACTCACACTGAAGGCTGTGGTCTTTGATCTCTGTCAGTAAGTGTTTCAAATCCTTTTCACTTTGAGTAAGCACGGTTGTTTCATCTGCAGAATGCAGTTTGTTAATGAGTCTTCTTCCAATCCTGATGTCTCATTCTTCTTCATATAGACCACTGTCTCAGATTATTTGCTGAGCATACAGTTTTAAAAAGTATGATGAAAGGATACAACTCTGATGCACACTTTTCCTGACTTGAAACCGTGTAGTGTCCCCTTGTTCTGTGTACATGACTGCCTCTTGATAAACATACAGATTCCTCATGAGGAATTAGGAATTCCCATTCTCCACAATGTTATCAATAATTTGTTATCATCCACACAGTCAAATACCTTTGCATAATCAATGAAACATAGAAAAATATCTGTCTGATATTCTCTGCTTTCAGCCAAGATCCATCTGACACCAGCAGTGATATTCCTGGTTCCACATCCTCTTTTGAATCTGGCTTGAATTTCCAGCAGTTCCCTGTCAATGTACTGTTGTGGTCACTTGTGAATCATCTTAAGCAAGATTTTGAGTGTGATATTAATGATATTGTTTGTTTTTGACATTCAGTTGTGTCATCTTTCCTGGGAATAGGCATGAATGTGAATCTCTTCCAGTCAGTTGGCCACCAAATACTAACTACAAGCAGTTCAACATCACAGAAGCATTAGAAACATGTAAATGACAAAAGTCCAGAATTACTGATCATCAGAAAATAATTTTGAGTAACCACATACTAAACTATCATTGGCACGTTTCAATCTTGCATGTAAAAAGGACAAAAAAAGTGTGTATAGTTCTGTCAAATAGATTTTGATTCTAAACAGTGTGGATATACTTGAAGAAGAAAGTATGAAGGAATCCAAGAAACTAGTGCTGGCTTATTACAATGGCTTAAATTTAAATGTTTATGGAGAAGTACTACAATTTCATCCTTAAATTAAAACTAAGTTCACAGACTTAGGAAAGACAAAATTTACTAACAAAGACATTTAAGATTCTGTAATAGAAAATAAACTACAATGAGCATTTCCAAATGTTGAAATTTCTTTACACATATTTCTAACTTTAAAGATCACAAACCACACAAGTAGAATGCTTATTTTTGTCCCCCAAAAGACTCAAAACCCTCAGCATACAATAATGATTCAAGAAAGACTTGATTCATTATCCTCATTATGTATGGAAGTAAATATTGTTCAGAAGCTTAAATGTAATGAACTCATTGAAGAATTTGTAAAAATGGACATGTTTCTAATTATAACATGTTAGAGGTGAAAGAACTATCTAAAAATAGAATTTAATAATTTGTTTTTGTATTTGTTTTGGATTCATTAGATTTTCTTTTATTGTATCTTTTCTTATTTATTTGTAATTATAGCATTTATTATGAAATAAGCATCAAAAAATTAAAGCAAAATTGGCTTTAGTTTAGTCAGTTTTTTTCTACTTCAATCATTGAAACAGCTAAGCTCACTGACTCATTTTCCTTTTTTATAGAATATGTAAAATATTCTCTTTTTCTGTGGAAAACATGGTGTATGGTAAAAATCTTAGTGTTCTGTATCCACTAACAATTTTATAATATAGTTTATCTAATTCTGCTAAAATGGAATATGCCACTTTTACATTCAAGCACTATTATTATAATCACATTTTTAAAAAATGCATCATGAGTGGCTAAAACACATTCACACATGCACACTCACCCATAAAATTCACATATTCCTTCCATATGTATGAATAAGCAGAGGAAGGATCCTTAGTTACCTTAATCTAGCCCTGATTATATCTATATGCCTACAAGAATAAATGCAAACGAACATAATCAGAGCTAGATTATGACAGTAGAAGGCCCTAAACACTTATTGTCTGTGGTGACGACCCTCTCCCTACACATTTAAAAGACAGATGTGTGCTATATACATATGTGTGTATATAATATGAGAGGTATTGACACACAACAACAATACTGAGGATGTTGCAGAGCATGGGTCACTGTGAATTTGAACTGATTCAACAACAAAAACAAGGAAGAATAGTTAATATTACTATTATTCAAAGTTATGCACAAACCACTAATGACAAGTAAAGGAAATGAACAGAAGATTTCAAAAAGGAGCTCAAAAAGACAAAGTAAAATATTATTGTGAAATGTGCAAAGACCTGGAATTGAACAACCAAAAGGAAAGAACATGTTTGACATTTCTGAAACTAAAAGAACTGAAGAATAAATCCAAGCCTCAAGTTGTAATTCTGAAGAATTCTATGGGCAAGATGTTTAACAATGTAAGAAACATCAAAAGAAGATGCAAAGAAAATAGAGTCCATGTACCAAAAAGAATTGTTTCAACATTCAACCATTTCAGGAGGTAGCATATGATCAAGACTCATGGCAACCGAAGGAAGAAGCCCCAGCTGCACTGAAGGACTTGTCGGAAAACAAAGCTCCAGGAATTAATTGAATATCAATCTTGGCATTTCAACAAATAAATATAACACCAGACGGGCTCACTGATCTATTCAAAAATTTTATAAGACAGCTACCTTGCCAACTGACGGAAAGAAATCTATATTGTGTCCATTCCAAAGAAATGTCAACCATCATGGTCTGGAAATTATTATACAACGTCATTAGTTTCATAAACAAGGACAATTTTGTCAAAGATAATTAAACAATGGTTGTAGCAGTATACTACCAGAAATACAAGCTGGATTCAGAAGAGAGTTTAGAAAGAGAAATATTATTGTTGATTTTAGACGGATCTTGGCTGAAAGCAGAGAACACCAGGAAAAACAATGTTTACTTGTGTTTTATTGCCTTTGCAAATGCATTTGACTGTGTGAATCAAAAAAGATTATGAATAACATTGACAAAAATGGGAATTACAGGACACTTACTTATGCTCATGATGAATTTGTATATAGACCAAGAGGCAGTCACTTGAATAGAACAAGGGAATACGGTGTGGTATAAAAACAGGAAAGGTGTTCATCAGGGTTGATCCTTTCACCATATTTATTCATTCTGTATGCAAAGCAAATAATCCAAGAAGCTAGATTATACGAAAAAAAAAAAAAAAAACATGTCATCAAGACTGCAGGAAGACTCATTAACAACCTGTGATATGCAAATAATATGCTTTCTGAAAACCAAAAAGACTCGACACACTTACTGATGAAGAGCAAAGACTAAAGTCATCATGATAGATTACACTTCAACGTAAAGAAAAAAATCGCTACAACTAGGCCAGTACACAGCATCATGATAAAGAGAAGAAAATAATTGGAGTCATTAGGAATTTTATTTTACTTGGATCTACAATCCACATCCATGGAGGCGGTAGTCAAGAAATCAAAAGATACATGACATTCAGCAAATCTACTAAAAAAGACACCTTTAAAGTTAAAAAATAAAGCTGTTGCTTTGAGGGCTAAGGTATTCCTGACCCAAGCCATAGTATTCTCAATAATCACTCATTCATGCAAAAGTGGGCAAAGAATAAGGAGGACTGAAGATGAACTGATGTGTTTGTATTACAGTGTTGGCAAACAGTACTAAATATACCATGGACCATCAGAATGAACAAAACTGACTTGGAAGAAGTTCAGTCAGAATAGTCCTTAGAAGTGATCATGGTAAAACTACCTCTCAACTTAATTTGGACATGTTCTCAGTAGTCACCAGTTTCTGGAAAAGGGCATCATATTTGCTATAGCAGAGGGTAAGCTAAAAAGAGGAACATCCTCAGGAAGACGGCTTGACACAGTGGCTACAAGGAAATGGACAAGTGGCTACAAGGATGGCACGGGACAGGGTAGCGTTTTCTTCTGTTGTTTACAGGGTTTTTATGAGTTGGGACCAACTTGACAGCACCTAACAACAACAATACTGAAAGTAATTTAATAATTTATAGTTATCCTGTAGTCTGTATGTCTGTTTCTATCTCTCATTAAACATGATTAATAATAAAATGATTTTTTCTTAAATAAAATAAGATTTTGTTTTTGAAAGGTAATCTTCCCTCAGTTAATACATTTTCAACTGCAGTTTTTTTTTTTGAGGTTCTTAATTTCTTTAAATTTGTTTTAAGTTACATTAAATTTATTTTACACTGTTGTTTTATAAACAGTGTAAGATAAATTAAAATAAGTACTTAGATTTTACTTATTAGTGGAATGTACAAAAGAGATACATAATCAAACAGCATTATGTAGCTGTAAGATAACAAGAAATATGACCTTTTTCATGAGGCAATCCTGGTTTAGTCCTGTTGCTCCACAAATATTATTTTATTGTTTCTGTCAAGTCAGTTCTGACTCATAGCAAAAGTGCCTCATAGGGTTTCTTGGGCTGTAAACTTCATGGAACCAGATTATCAGGGCTTTCCTTGTTACTCGTGGATTCATACTGCTGACTATCTTGTTAGCAGCCAAACCTTTAACCATTGTGACATCAGGGCTCTTTAATTATTTTATTTTATATTCATACCCCACATGTATTATATAAGGTGTTCTTCTCATTGGCGCTCTGATGGTGCAGCTGCTAATTAAAAGTTCAGCTACTAATTAAAAAGTCCTCAGTTTGAATCCACTGGTTGTTCTTTAGATGCCTACAGGGTGATTCTTCTCTGTCCTATATGTCAGTGTAAGTTGGAAATAACTGAACAGCAATGGGTTTTGTATGATTGTTCTTATTATTACCAAATATTAATTACTTAATTCTCAAAGTTGCTCAGAGCAATAAATTTTGCAATCATGGTTTGTTAAGATGCTAACAAAAATTGTTCTTGACTTATTTAAACTTACACACTAATGTCATAAAAGTGAGAATGTACATTCAAATGATAACAGCATTTTGAATACACTTGTGTTTCTATCTGGAGACAAGACAGTTAACTGAATTACAAAATACTTATGTGATTTAGATATTTTTTGCTATATTGTATTATGCTGTATTTAAAATTTTACAACACGTGGGTTGTAAAACTACATGTACTTAAATGTAAAGCTATTTCATATACTTACATATATTTCATGTACTTAATTTTTCCTTTATCCTATCTTTTATTAAAATATCTACATGATATGGAAATGAACATTCTTTAAGATGGTCCACAATGATACTCATCTACTGGTCTTCCTGCTTTAAAATACCTTCTTCTCTTGAGTGTAGGTGTACATATTCACTAGAATCTAATTAACAGAATGAAGCAAAAGTGATAAAATATCACTTTGACAATTGCTTATAAAAATACTATGGATTCCATCCTGTGTACTCTCTCTATTTCTGTCTGTCTGTTTCTCAGTGTGGTACCTTGGAGTAATATTCAATTACACCAAAGGTCTTTAAAAGAGCTTACTGGTGTACGTCATGTATACTTTAAATTGTGAAAGTCCTTTAGGATACTTGATCATGTTTCCATCATCCCTGTTATCATGAGCCCAAGATGTAGAAAGGGCAATTTTTGTATGTGGCTTTTGTCAAGCACAATGAACTGTAAGAGGATTCACAGAAGACTAAAAAAATTTAATAGTTTTTAATAGTCTGATATATTTTAATTGATATGTATAGTAATTACCAGATTGGATTGAGAGTGACAGATATAAAGAGATCTTGAGGGGCAGAGAGTTCAGAATTTAACTGGCAGGAAACATAAGATCTTTTTAATTGCAAACTTGCGTAGTAATAGTAATTGTTATTAGGAACATGTGCTATATTTCACGGAAAAACAAAGATAAAAAGACTCAGGGTAAAGCCAAGACCCCATAGAGTGAAGCCATGAGAACCAGTCCCCTGACTTAAACATAATCAAGAAATTTTGCCTGACTATATTTCAGAATTGCTATGAACCAGTGACTTGTTT
This sequence comes from Heterohyrax brucei, assembly GCA_028571685.1. Taxonomy (NCBI): domain Eukaryota; kingdom Metazoa; phylum Chordata; class Mammalia; order Hyracoidea; family Procaviidae; genus Heterohyrax; species Heterohyrax brucei. The sequence goes on along the minus strand of CM053142.1, from coordinate 122,187,825 downwards.
ATGCCATATATTTCCCCTTTCTGAAGTGACATGCCTGCATTGCCTATCCAATAGAGCCAATGGGTAGGAGAAATACTATCTCTTTAATTTCACAAGTCTTCAGATAATACAGAACTGTAGATTCAGAAATGTACTTAAGGACCGTTATTTATAATTGGACCTATATGATGATGAGATTCTGCATCTTGAGTGGGTACTGTAATAGGATGAGATTTTTGGAGACCAATGGGGGTATAAGTATATTTTATACTGGTAGGAATTTGAATCATTGGAGTCTAGAGGGAAGATTAGGCTAAAAATCCTCTAGAAAGGTCTTCTAAAAAGCCTCACTCTCTGGTATTCATGTAATTTGTTACATCAGTTATGCACTAGACTTCCTAACTTGCAGTTCTGTGTATAGAGTTGTTAAGGATTTAATTATGTCCCTGAAAAATATATTGTACAAAAAAGTAGAGACAATTGTCAAAGATTTGTAGACAGAAAACTTCCCTGATATCTATGACAAGGGATCTATCCAACACAATCATAGAACTCCACTAAAAGTGGATACCAAAACAAAGACACCAAGACATACTATAATCAAATTTACCAAAACAAAACATAAGTAAATTATTTTAAAAGTGGCTAAGGTTAAACAAAAAATAATTTACAAAGGAGAATCAATAAGACTAAGCTTGGACTATTTAGCAAAAACTGTACAGGCAAGAAAGCAATGGGATAACATATATAAAGCCTTGAAAGAAGGTAATTGGCAGTAAAGAATTATATATCCAGCAAAACTGTCTCCAAACAATGTAGCAAAATTAGGACATTTATGGATAAACAGAAATTTAGAGAATTAACAAAAACCAAACCAAAATACGTTACAGGGAGTCTTTTGATTACAACATCAATAATATCAGGTAACAACCCAAGGCTACAAAATAGGACAGAGCAACTGGATATCAACCTAAATATGGGACTCACAAAAATAAATCATAGGCAAAATTATGAAAAATAAGGAAACAAAAATTTCATTATGTGCACATTATAACAAAAAAGACAGACTTAAAAGAAAGTACAGTCATAGATTTTTCACGTGGAGAGGCAGTATAGATGATATTAAAAATTAAAGACAATCAGACTCAACTTAGTGAGCTCCATTGCAGCTATCACTGGTGGTAGCCAGGGACCATCTGGTTCTTCTAGTTCCAAGTCTATGTAGGCACCCACTCATGTGGGTCTCTCTATCTTCTGGGTTGTCTTTCCCCTATGTCATTTCGGTCCTCAGTGAGCATCTGTTCCTGCTGAGTTGGGACCATTTGCTGTGCCCTTGGATGGCAGCTTGGTAGCTTTTAAGACCCCAGACACCACTCACCAATAAGAGGTACAGAGAGCCCTCCTAGCAAAATGCTAGTTGCACCAATTGGCCTAGACTTCACTTAAGTGCATGGTCCCCTGCCCCCTGCCCCAGCTACTCTGTCTTTGCAATATTGGGTTGAGATGGAAGGAGTAGTCAAGTTATGTTGAAGTCCACTTGATGTTGTTCTTGTTTCTAATGTGTGCTATCATCGATTTCACCCATCCAGATTTCTACCAACTATCTAATCTAAACCCTCCCCCCTTGCCCTCCCTCCTGCCCTCCCCTGACTGGAGTAAGGGGAGTGAGTGGAGAGGAGGGGAAAGGAGACTTTTGGGAGGATGAGACATGTATGGAGCAGAGAGAAATATTGTGTTGTCACCAGACAGGGAGATCAGTGGAAGCTGCATATAGGTGGGCATGTAAATTTATATAGGAATGTACATTTTCACTCAATCATAACAAAAATAAATAAAATAAACAAATTGAAGGATAGACTTAATTTAGAAAAATAATAGTAATATTAAGGTAACTGAAAAGACAACTACACATCAAAATAAAAAAAAAATGAAATCTCAGTAAATGCAAAACTACCAACATTGAAAAAGGTGAAAAGCCAAAAAAAAAAAAAAAATCTGAAGAAGACTTCACATGCAGAAAATTAAATAGAACAAAAAAATAGTATAAATGACATGCAAATAAATCATCAAGATGACAGCACTGAATTCATACTTATCAATAACCATGCTGAAGGTACATGGACTAAATCACCAATAGACAAGAGAGTGGTAGACTGGATAAAAGCAGGACTCATCTGTATACCGACTACAGGAGACACACCTTAAACTCAAAGACATGAAAAAAGTAAAACTCAAAGGATAGAAAATTATCTACCAAGCTAATAGCATTCTAAAAAGAGCAAGAGTGGCAATATCAATATCTTATAAAACAGACTTTAGAGTAAAATCCATCACATTAGATAAGGAAGGACACTATATGTTACTTAAGGAGTAAATATTCCAGGAAAGTGTAACCATATTAAATATTTACATATCCAAAGACAGGGCTCCAAAATACATAAACTCTAACTGTATTGAAAGCAGAAATACCTCCACAATAATAGTAGGAACCTTAAACATACCACTTTAAGTGAAGGACAGATAGTCCAGAAAAAAGCTCAGTTAAGACATGGAAGATCTAAATGTCATAATCCACAAACTTGACCTCAGAAATGTAGAGAGAATATTCCAACCAGGAGCAGACATTTCTTTTCTACCACACATGGAGCATTCTCCAGAACTGACCACATATTAGGCCACAAAGCAATCCTTAAAAAAAAAATCCAAATCAACAAAATATTACAAACCATCTTTTCAGACCACAGAGCCATACAAACAGAAATCAATAACAGGAAAAGGAAAGTGAAAAAGAAAAGGAAACTGAACAACACCTTGTTCAAAAACTACTGGGATATAGAAGAAATCAAGGACAGACTAAAGAAATTCACACAATCAAATGAGAATGAAAACTCATCCTACCAGAACCTATGGGAACCAGCAAAAGCACTGCACAGAAAGCACTGTCTCAATAAATGCATGCATCAAAAAGAGGAAAAGGTCTAAATCAAAGAATTAGACCTACAACTTGAACATGTAGAAAGGGAAAAGCACAATAAAACCCACAGGCATGAGAAGAAAGAAACAATAATAATTAGAACAGAACTAAATTAATTAGAGAACAGAAAACTTATTGAAAGCATTAACAAGACTAAAAGCTGTTTTGTTGAAAACATCAACAAAATTGATAAACCCAGCCAAAGTGATAAAAGAAAAACAGAAGATGAAGCAAATAACTTGTATAGGAAATGAGATGTACAATATCACAACAAATCTAAGTGAAACTAAAAGAATCAAAACAATGCTATGAGAAATTGTACCGCAATAAATTTGAAACCTAAGGAAATGGACAAATTTCTAGAAACACACAACTTACTCAAACTAACAAAAACAGAAGAACTAAATAAACTCATCACAAAAGCAGAGACTGAAAGCCAAGCCAGCCAAGTGCCGTCGAGTCAGAGCCGTAATTAAAAACATTCCCAAACAAAAAAAGCCCAGGCCCTGATGGCTTCACTGGAGAAATCAACCAAACTTTACAGAAGAGTTAACGCTATTATTAGTAAACATATTTCAGAGAATAGAAAAGGATGGGATAATCCCAAATTCATTCTATGAAGCCAGTGTAACCCAGATACCAAAACCAGGGTAAGTATTGTACACACAAAAATGAAATTACAGACAAATATCTCTCATGAACTTACATGCAAAAAATCCTGACAAAATTCTAACCATATCCAAAATACATATATATTAAATATGACCAAGTGGGATTTCTACCAGGAATGCAGGGATGATTCCTCATTAGAAAAACAATGCAATCAATCACATAAATAGAAAGACAAGAATCATGATTTAATCAATTGATGCAAAAAAGGCATTTAATGAAGCCTAACACCCATTCATGTTAAAAACTGTCTGCATAACAGGAATAGAAGATAATTTTCTCAACATAATAAGGGACATTTAGGCAGAGACAACAGCTAACATGATCCTAAATAGAAAGAGTCTGAAACATTTCCCTTGAGAGAAGGAACCAGACAAGGATGTCCATTATCACCACTTTATTTCAATATTGAGTTACAGGTTCTAACCAGGGCAACAGACAAGATAAAGAAATAAAAGGACAAATACATTGGTAAAGACAAAATAAAAGTATCTCTAGTTGCAGGTGATATGATCTCATACCAAGAAAACCCAAACAAACTACTGAAACTATTAAGAGTTCAACAAAGTATCAGGACATAAAATCAGTTGGATTCCTTTACACCATCAAAGAGATCATCAAAGAGGAAATCACCAAATCAGTACTGTTTACAATAGCCCCCAGAAGATAAAATATTCAGGAATAAATCTAACCAGAGGCATAAAAGAACTATATGAAGACTATTACAAGAGTCTGCTACAAGAAACTAAAAGAAACTTACATAAATGGAGAAATGGATCTTGCTTGTAGATAGGAAGGATTAACATTGTGCAAATGTCTATTCCGCCCAAAGTGGTGTATAAATGCAATGCAATCTCAATACAAATTACAATGACATCTTTTAATGAGATAGAGAAATCACCGGCTTCATCTGGAAGGGCAAGAAGCCTTAGATAAGTAAAGCATTAATGAAGAAGATGACTGTAGTACATCCCTCTTTTTAGTATGATGGCACCATAGTTTTGATGATAACCACTGGATTGCTTCTTTCAGTATTAAAGCTGTGATTGACTTTGGAGCCTTCCCTGAGTAGAGTTCTGAGTAACGTGTTGTTCTAAAATACAAAGTTACTGGTTTTGTTCTTCTAAACCAAAGCCAAGAACTTCTTTCAGTATTTGTTGTAGTTTTGGTTCAGTTTTAACACAGTCTCTGAGTTTCTGTTTATTTGGGAATGTCTTAATTTTGTTTTGCATTTGAAAGATAGTTTTTCAGGATATATAATTCTTGGTTGGAAGTTCTTCTTCTTCAATGCTTTGAATGTGTCATGCCACTGTCTTCGTGCCAGCATGGTTTCTGCTGAGATATCTGATGAAAGCCTACAGGGTTTCCCTCTGAATGTTAGCTTTGCTTTGAGTCTTGCTGCCTTTAAGAGTTGCTGCTTATGTTTCATTTTGTTCAGCTTGATTATAGTATGTCTTGGAGTCTTTCTTTTGAAATCTATATTGGGTGACATACAATATGCATCTGAGATGTCTATGTTCTCTTCCTTCATGATTTTTGGGAAGTTTTCTGTCAGCAGCTCAACAATACTCTCTGTGTTCTCAGGTGTCTCACCCTGTTCAGGGATTCGACTACTTGGAATATGTCCTACAGAATCAAGGCATTTCACACCAAAGGACACATGCACAAGAATGTTTATCGAAGCACAATCCACGATAGCAAAAAGCTGGAGTCAACCCACAAGCCCAACAACAGAGGAATGGATAGGTAAACTATGGTATGTGTACTCAGTGGAGTACTACACAATGATAAAGAACAGTGATGATTCCAGGAAACATCTCATGACCTGGTTTCAGCTAGAAGACATTATGTTGAGTGAAAGTAGTAACAAAAGGACAAATATTGCATGAGACCCCTATGATAAGATCTCAAAAACACTTATGTACAGAAAAATAGACTCTTTGACAGCTGCAAGGGAGGGGAAGGAGGGAGAGTGAGAGAGGAGGGCTTAGATTAGATAGTTGGTAGGAATTTGGTTGGGTGAAATCAGTGATAGCACACATTAGAAACAAGAACAATATTAAGTGGACTTCAGCATAATTTGAGTACTCCTTCCATCTTAAGTCAATATTGCAAGGATAGAGTAGCTGGGGCAGGGGGCAGGGGACCATGCTCTTAGGCAAATTCCAGGCCAATTGGTGCAACTAGCATTTTGCTAGGAGGGATCTGTGCACCTCTTTTTGGTGAGTGGCATCTGGGGTTTTCAAAGCTGCCAAGCTGCCATCCGAGGGCACAGCAAGTGGTCCCAACTCAGCAGGAATGGATGCTCACCAAGGACCAAAATGACATGGGGTAAAGACAACCCAGAAGATAGAGAGACCCACATGAGTGGGTGCCTACATCGACTTGGGACCAGAAGAACCGGATGGTGCCTGGCTACCACCAGTGATAGCCACAATGGAGCTCACTAAGTTTAGTCTCACTTGCAACACAAGAATAAAAAGGGGTGCATCCTGAGATCTCCACTAAAAGACCTCAGTTGATGGTCCTGCAGTTTCAGGGTTCCTCTGGGAGCATGGCCTCTGCCCCTGATGCTGCCTTTGCCCACAAATCATAACAAAGGTCCACTCTTTGGACACAGATGGATTGGACTTGGTGATGCAGAGTGACCATATATTGGATGCACTTTATGGTTCTATGTGTCTATAGGATATCATCCTGCCAACCTCTGGCTGGAGGAAGGACAGTGGGTGGAGCGGAAGGGGAAGGAGACTGTTGGGTGTATGAGAGATGTATGGAGCAGAGAGGAATCGTGTGCTGTCACCAGGCAGGCAGAGCAGTGGAAGCTGCACATAGATGGGCATGTAAGTCTATATGGGAACGTACATTTCACTCAGTCATAATAAAAAAAAGAAGAAGAACAAAGGGAGAGGCCTCACACTACCTGATTTTAGAAGCAATTATCCTGCTATGGCAGGCAAAACATTGAAATACTGGTACAAAAACAGATAAATAGGTTAGTGGAACATAATAGAGAATCCAGATATAAAACCATCTACCTATGAGCAGCAGATACGTGACAAAGGACTAAAGTCCAAAAACTGGGGAAAAGACAATCTCTTCAACAACTGCTGTTGGCATAAGTGGATAGCTGTCTGTGGAAAAAGAAAATAGAAAATTATTCATATCTCATATCATGTATAAAAGCTAACTAAAAATAGAACAAAGACCTAAATACAAAATCTAAAACAATAAAGATCAAGAAAGAAAAATGGTGACAATACTGGGAGCCCCAACACATGGTATAAACAGAAAACAAAGTATTGCTAACAATGCACAAACACCAAAAGAGAAAACAGATAACTAGGAACTCCTAAAAAATAAAACACATTTCCTCATCCAAAGACATCACCAAAAGAGTAAAGAAGACAACCTATAGATAAAAAAAAAAAAAAATGGCTATGACAAATCCAATCAGTGTCAGATCTCCATAACCTATAGGTTCTGCAAAACCACAACAAGAAATAGATAAACAATCCAGCTAAAATATGGACACAGGATAAGAACAGGCACTTTACCAAGGAAGTCAATCAGGTAGCTAACAAATACTTGAGGAAATGCACAAGATTATTAGTCATTAGAGAAATCCAAATAAAAACTACGATGTAATACCAGCTCACTCCAATAATGCCGTCCAAAAAACACAAAATAATAAATGTTGGAGAGGTTGTGGAGAGGCTGGAACACTTTAACACTGCTGGTGGAAATGTAAAATGGTACAACTACATTGGAAAGAATTATGGCACTTTCTTGAAAAGTTACAAGTAAAAATGCCATATGATTCAGCAGTCCCACTTCTTGCAATATATCCTCGAGAAATAAGGGCAGCCACATGAATGGATATATACACACTACTGTTTATTGCAGCACTGTCCACAATAACAAGAAGATGAAATCAACCTAAGCCGCGTATGAACAGATGAATGGGTATACAAGCTATAGAATATCATGCAATGATAAGGAACAAGGATGAACTTAGGAAATATCTTGTCAAATGGAGTCATCTGGAAGACTTCATTTTGAGTGAAAGTAGGCATTTACCAAAGGACAAATACTGTAAGATCGCTATTATAAGGATTCAAGAAAAGTTTAATGCACAGAAGAAAGTAATCTTTTTTGGTTAAAAGGGTAAGGAGGGTGGAAGAGGGGTATTCATAAATTAGACAGCAGATAGAAATTGGGTTAGGTGAATGGAGGAAGGGGACACAGTAGCAGGAAGGTCAGCACAGTTAGAATAAATCAGAAGCCAAGAGTTTTCCTAAATATAACCCAATATTCCAAAGGACAAAGTAGCGCGAGCAGAGGTCTGAAGATCATGGTTTCAGGGCACTTCTAGGTCAATTGCAGAAAGTTTTTTATTATTATTGTGATGATTGAGTAAAAATATACAATCCTATATAAATTTGCATACTCACCAACGGGCAGCTCCCACTGCTCTCCCTGCCCAGTGACAGCACACTCCTCCTCTCAGTTTTGTATGTCATACCCTCCTAACAATTGCCTGACCCCTCTTCTCTACCATCTCCCCTGCCGCCAGTAAGAGGTCAGCCGGATGACACCCTATAGACTCATAGAACCATAAAGTGCACAGATGATATGGTTGCTCTGTGTCACCAAGTCCAATCCATTTCTGTCCAAAGAGTTGAACTTCATTATAATTTATGGACAGGGGCAGCATCAGGGCCAAGGGCCATGCTCCCAGGGGAACCCCAAGGCCCCTGGACCATCAATTGCAGTCTTCTAGTGGTGATCTCGGGTGCTCCCCATTTTATTTTTGTGTTGCCAGTGAGATTCAAATTTGTGAGCCCTATCACGGCTATCATTGATGGTAGCTGGGCACCATCTGGTTCTTCTGGTCACATGTTGATGTAGTCACCCACTCACATAGGTCTCTCTCTCTTCTGGGTTCTCCTTGGAGATCATCCATTCCTGCTGAGTTGGGACCATTTGGGGTACCCTCAGATGACACCTTGGCAAGTTTTAAGATCACAGATGCCACTCACCAATTTGGGGTACAGAAGACTCTCTTAGCAACACATCAATTATGCCAACTGGCCCCTATGTCCCGTGAGAACATGTTCTGAGACCCCCACCCCAGCTACTCCATCTTTGCAATATTGGGTTAAGATGGGAGGAATAATCACTTTATGTTGAAGTCAAGTTAAAATTGATCTTCTTTCTAATATGTGCTGTCACAGATTTCACTGCACCAAATTTTTTATCAACCATCTAATCAATACCCCACCCTCTCCCTCTCTCTATTCCCACCCTTGCAGCTGTCAAAGGTCTTTTCTTCTATGCATGAGTCTGTTTTTAAATTCTTATACTAGGGGTCTCATACCGCTGCCTACTTTCACTCAACATAATGTTCTCCAGTTGAAACCAGGTTATAAGATGCTTCCTGGAATCATCATGGTTCTTTATCATTACATAGTGTCCCACTGAGTATATATAACATAGTTTACCTATCCATTTCTCTGTCATTGGGCATCTGGGTTGGTTTCATCTTTATGCTGTTGTGGACTGTGCTGCAATAAATATTCTTGCGCATGTATCAGTTGGTGTGAATGGCTTTGATTCTGTAGGGTATATTCCAAGTAGTGGAATTACTGGGTCAAATGGTATATCTATTAAGGAAGCACCACATTGTTTTCCAAAGACCTTGTACCATTTTGCAAACCCACCAACAGTGCAGGAGCACGTCACAGCCTCTGCAGCATTTGTTATTTTGCATTTTTTGCATCATGGCCAACTTTGTTGTGGTGAGATGGTATCTCATTGCAGTTTTGATTTGAATTTCTTTAATAGCTAATGATTGTACGTCTACATGTGTTTTTTGGCTGCCTGGAGGTCCTTTTAGATGAAGCGTCTGTCGGTCTCCTTTACCTATCACTTAATTGGATTATTTATCTTCTTCTTATTGATATTTTGTAGTATTTTATAGATTACAGACATCAGCCATCAGTCTGACATATACTTGCCAAATATGTTTTCCTATTCTGTAGGTGTTTTTTTAATTCTATTGATAAAGTCTTTGGTTGAGCAAAAGTGTTTGATTCTTAGTAGTTCCCATTTATATCTTCTCTTTTGATTATGATTTGTCAGATTTTGAAGTGTATTGTGTCTTAACACTCCCATTGTTCATCCTAATTTTTCTTGGATGAGCTTTACCATTTTAGAGTTGACATTTAGGTCTTTTATTCAGTTTGAGTTGGCTTTTGTATCAGGAGTGAGGTATGGGTCTTGTTTCAATTTATTGCAGATAGATATCCAATTTTGCCAGCACCATTTGTTGAAGAGCGTTTTTTTTTTTTTTTTTTTTTTTTTTACCCCAGTTTAACATCTTGGAGCCTTTGTTAAATATCATCTGTTCATATGAAGATGGTCTCATTTCTGTTCCGTGGATCTATCTGTCTGTGTTTGTAACAGTACCAGGCTGTTTTGACTACTGTAGCAATGTAATAGGTTCTAAAGTCGAGTAGTGAAAAGCCTCCCGATGTGTTCTTCTTCTTCAGTAGTGCCTTGCTTATCCGGGATTTCTTCCCTTTCCAAACAAAGTTGGTGATTTGTTTCACCATGTCATTAAAAAATGTCACTGGAATTTGTATTGGGATGGCATTATGTAAGTAAATTGCTTTGGGTAAAAAAGACACTTTCACAACATTAAGTCTTCCTATCCATGCATAGGGTAGATTTCTCTATTTATGTAAGTCTGTCATGTAAAGGTCTGTTATTTCTCTGGTTAGATTTATTCCTAGATATTTTATCTTCTTGTGGGCTATAATAAATAGTGCTGATTTGGTAATTTCTTCTTTAATACTATCATTGTTGGTATAAAGGAGTCCTACTGATTTACTTACGTTTATCTTGTGTCCTGACACTTTGCTGAACTCTTCTATCAATCTGAGCAGCTTACTTATGGATTCTTTAGGATCCTCTGTGTGTACTGTCATGTCATCTGCAAATAGGGAGATTTTTTACTTCCTCTTTGCTGATGCAAATGCCATTTATTTCTTAGTCTTGTCTAATTGCTCTGGCTAGAACTATTAGTACAACGTTGAACAGCATAAATGAGAGTGGGCATCCTTGTCTAGTTCCTGTTCTCAAGAGAAATTCTTTCAGTCTTTCCATTCAGGATGATGTAGGCAGTTGGCTTTGTATAAATGGCCTTTATTGCACTGAGGAATTTGCCGTCTATTCCTACTTTGCTGAGAGTTCTTAGCATGAATGGGAATTGAACTTTATCAAATGCCTTTTCTGAGTCAGTGGAGAAAATCAGATGACTTTTGTTTTTTGTCTTATTTATGTAGTTGATCACATTGTTTTTCTGATGTTGAACCAGCCTTGCATCCCTGGTATGAATCCAACTTGGTCATGATGAATTATTTTTTGATACATTGTTTTATTATATTGGCAAGAATTTTGTTGAAGATTTTTACATCTAGATTCATGAGTGATATTGTTTTGTAATTCTTTTTTTGGATCTTTCCGTGGCTTTGCTATCAAGGTTATTCTGGCTTCATAGAATGACTTCTGGAGTATTCGATTCCTTTCTATGCTGTGAAATAGTCTCAGTAGTACTGGAGATAACTCTTCTCTAAAAGCTTGGAAGCATTCTTGGAAACCATCTGGGCCAGGGCTATTTTTGGTGGGTAGTTTTTGGATGAGTTTTTCAATCTCTTCCTTTGTGATGGGTTTATTAAGTTGTTCTGTTTAACCTTGTGATAATTTTGGTAGGTGACATGAATCTAAGTATTTGTCCATTTCTTCTAGGTTTCAAATTTGTTAGAGTACAGACTTTTGTAGTATTGTTATGATATTGTTGATTTCTGATGGATCTGCTGTGACAATTCCCCTCTCATTTCTTATTTGGGTTATTTGTTTCCTGTTTTTCTTTAGTAAGTTTAGCCAATGGTTTGTCAATTTTGTTGATCTTTTCAAAAAACAAGCTTTTGGTCTTTTCAATTTTTTCAATTGTTCTTCTGTTCTCTAATTCATTTAGTTCTGCTCTAATCTTTATGATCTGTTTTCTTTTGGTGCCTGAAGGGTTCTTCTGTTGCTTTTCAAGATGTATGGTCAGATCTTTGGTTTGGATTTTGCTGGATGTGTGCATTTGTGTGCGTTTGTAGAGAAATAAACTGACCTGTGAGCACTGCTTTGACTGTACCTCATAGGTTCTGGTAAGAAGTGTTTTCATTCTTGTTGGAATCCATAAATTTCTTTATTTCATTCTTTATTTCTCCTGTAACCCGTGGCTTTTTGAGCAAGATGTTGTTCATTTTCTATGTGTTTTTTTCTACTATCGATTTCTACTTTAATGACTTTGTGTATGATTTGCAATAATTCAATGGTATGGATATTGTTGAGATTTGCTTTATGTTCTAACACATGTCTATTCTCAAAAATGTTCCATATGCACTGGAGAAGAAGGTGTAGTTGTCTGCTCGTGGACAGAAATTTCTATATATGTCAATGAGGTCTAGTTGGTTAATTGTGGCAATAAGAACTTCTGTGTCTTTTTTGAGCTTTTTTCTAGACAATCTGTCCAAAATTGTAAGTGGAGTGTTGAAGTCTCCCACTATTACTTTGAAGTGATCTACCTCATTTTTGAGTGTAGTCAGTGTTTCTTCGATGTATTTAGATGCTCTAGCATTGAGTGCATAAATATCTAACATTGTTAAGTTCTTCTTGTGTATTGAATCTTTCAGCAATTAATAGTGTCCATTCTTGTCCAAGATAGTGGATTTTGCATTAAATTCTCTTTTATCTGAGATTAGTATTGCCACACCTGCTCTTCTTTGTGTATGGTTAGCTTGATATATATTCTTTTATCCTTTAATTTTCAGTTTGTTCCTATCTTTATGTCTAAGGTGAGTTTCTTATGAGCAATATATGGATGGGTCATGTCTTTTGATCCAAGATGCCACTAATTGTCTTTTTACTGGAGCATTCAGTCCACTCACGTTCAATGTAATTATCGATAGGTATGTGTTTAATACTGTCATTGTGATATGTTTGTTTTTGCATTGATGTTTTCTCTGTGGTTCTTATTATTCTGTTCTGGGACATTCTTCTTTATGAGTTGATTTTTCATCTTTTCCAGTGTTGATTGTGTAGTTGTTGAGACTTCTGTATTGTTTCTTGATTTGATATGTTACATCTTTATTGTGCTTTGTGGCTGCCCCTGTGATCCCCCTTAGTAGGCTGTGTTTAAATTCAGTGTTAACTACTACAAGTCTTGCTAACTTCCTTTCCATCTGGAAGGACCATAGTGACTATGTACATCCCTTTTTTTGTATAGTTACATCATAGTTTACATGATATTATCACTGGATCACTTCTTTTAGTATTACAGCTTTGATTGAGTTTGGAGCCTTCCCTAACTGAGTAGGTTTCTGGATGATGTGTCCTGTATTTCCTCCTAAAATATAAAATTAATGGCTTTGTTCCTCGAAGCCAAGAGCTTCTTTCAGTATTTCTTCTAGCTTTGGTTTGGATTTTACAAAGTCTCTGAGTTTCTGTTTATTTGTGAATATCTTAATTTCATTTTTATATTTGAAAGATAGTTTTGTAGGATATATAATTCTTGGCTGTAAGTTCTTCTCCTTCAGGGCTTTGAATGTGTCATCCCATTGTCTCTGTGACAGCATCATTTCTGCTGAGAAATCCAACAAAAGCCTACAACAAAAGCCTCTGAATGTTAGCTTTGCTTTGAGTCTTGCTGCCTTTAAGCATTCCTGCTTGTATTTCATTTTTGTATGCTTGATTAAAATAAGTCCTGGAGTCTTTCTTTTGGGATCTATATTGAGTAGCATTTGGTATGCATCTTGGATATCTATATTTTCTTCTTTCATAATTTCTGGGAAGTTTTCAATCAGCAGCTCATTCACAATACTGTCTGTGTTCTCAGGTGTCTCGCCCTGTTCAGGAACTCCAATTAATTGTAGATTGTTCCTCTTAATAGAGTACCACATGCTTCTTAATACTTCTTCATTTTTCTTGTTTCTTTTTTCTGGTTTCTCCTCATAGTTCCTGGACTCAGTAGACCGGTCTTCCAAATCAGGAACTCTATTTTCCATTTGTTCATTTCTGTTTTCTTGGCTTTGAACTGAATTGTCTATCTCTTTGATTTTGTTATTGATCTGCTGGATTTCAGACTATTGGTATTCCATCAGATCCAATAGCTTGCTTAATTTTTCATTTTTCGCTGCTGCATTTTGTATGAGGTCTAAGAGGGCTCTATACATAATTCTTTTGTACTTGCCCTCTGATAGTTTCAGAAAGGCTTCTTTGGGAAGTTCCTTGTATCTTTCTTTTGGGAGCATTCTGCAGCCAGAGGTGAATTTTTCCTGATGTTCTGGTCCAAAGTTTGTTTTGGAGCTATTGAAGGTTGTTTTGTTTCTACAGTGATACTTTAATGAGATCTGAAACTCAGTTTGAAAAGGAACTTGATCACCAGACACCTCTATGTACTCCAGTGAGTGGGCTCTACCTCGTGACTTGGCAAAGACACAGCCCTACTTATGGAGTCACTGGAGAGCTGTCAGCTGACCCTCTAATGTGAGACAGTATGGGATGGAAAAGATGCCATCTAGATGCCCTGCAGTTATTTCTCTACTGAAAGGTAAAAGGTATCTGACAGCTTCCAAAATTAATCAGGCTTTTAGGTATGCATGTCCCTCTTCCCAGTTGACAAAGTAAATACCTCTATATCAAAGACTGCTTTACTACCAGAAAAGTGCTCTCTGGGCAGGCACTGCCTCCCAGACTGAGAAGTAGGTCTAGCTGAGGCCACCATGTAGGACACTCCACCGTCCAGTGAATCAAAATGGCATCCCACACAAGCTCCCCTAGCCTCCTTGGAAAAGGCTATTCAATGGCAGAGATACAGAGATTTTAGAGAGAGAGGTCACAGGTGCAAAGTTGCACAGGTTCCAAGGCCAGGCTCTAAGAATGCAGCAACTGTGCTTGATGACCTCACCAGTAGTGCGTCTGAGCCTTCCTGACAGTCAAACTTCAGCCCATCCCACCAGCTAAGACAGAGGAAAAAAAAGTTAAAATGACAATTTAGCTTCAGTCCATGAGAGCTAACATTCATCAGTGGTGGGGGTTGGAGAGAAACATTTTCTCACTCAGTAGTGTGCAGACCAAATAGACAGCCCTATGCCTAGGGCTCACTAAGTGTCCAGAAGGCTCCATTTAATTATAATTTCAAGTCTTGATTTCTAGAGGAATTTAGGGAGATACGTGTTTAGTCCACCACTTGACTCTGTCTATTAAGTTTGCTTTTTTCTTTTTTTTTAAGAAAATGTTTTGCAGCCAGCCTGGGCAAAGCTAGTAAGCAGCCAAAAAGCATTAGTTGGTCAAAATTCACCTGGAGCAGAGGAAAACAAAGGGTGTCAAAGACATGAGGAAAATAGAAGTTAATACACAGAAGGTCCTATATAATCCAGAGACTGATCAGACTGAGACTGGAAGAACTAGATCATGCCTGGCCACCACCAATGACTGTCCTTGCTGGGAAAACAACATAGAGTCCCTGACACAGAAGAAGAAAAACAAGTGTGCAGAACTAGAGCCTATTAAAAGACAAGACTTGATGGTTGGACAGGCTGGAGGGTCTCCTGAAGACATGTCCCCTAGACTGTCAGTTTAGAGTTGAAACCCGTTCCTAAACCAACTCTTCAGAGAAAGATTGGACTAGACTATAACACATAGAGTTATGCCAGGGAATGGTGTGCCTCTTGGCTTAAGTATATGGATCAGGCTGACTGAGCAGCTCCTGCCCAGAGGTGAAATAAAAGTGTGGAGGGGGACAGGGGCTAGTTGCATGAACATGGGAAGTAGAGAATGGAAAGAAATAGTATGCTGTCACAGGGTGAGGACAGCAGCTAGAGTTGCATAGCTGTATGTGGTGGGGGAGGTGTGTTGTATGGCCAGTTAATTTTGATTATAAATTTTCACTTAAGCACAACAGACTACTAAAATAAAGAAGAAAAAGTATGTGTTATAAATCTTAATCTCTGTACTTGTATATGTATCCTCTTCTGGGAACAAGGCTTTAGTTATTATGCTAATTAAATTGTATCAGTGTAGACTGTATCCTAAACTAATCTCTTTTGAGGTATAAAAGTATCTGTTTAAGCACTAAAGCAACTGGTATTGGGAATAGATAGCTACCAGGCCATATGAAGGTTGTCAAAACATGAGGAATAGAAACTGAAAAAAGATAAAGATTGTTCCCTAGGGCAGAGTGAAAAAGTTTGCCTAGGGTTAGCGTCAAGAATTACAATGTCTAGACTGTGAGAAATGAATTTGTTTGTTTAAACCATTATTTGTCCTATTTGTTATAGAAGTTATAAAACTAAGGGTAGAGCAGTGTGAAAAAAGAATCTGATATCTGCCAGCAAACAAACGAATGATTCTGGAAGTTGATCCTACATGGTGGAAACTACAAAGGAGTTTGGATTTCCTGTAGGCAGCTGAATGAAATTTTATGAGAAATTTATGCAAGTGTGACTTACGTGAGGCTTGTCTAAATATCTGAAACACTGAAACTGTGATTGGTAAAGATTGTTTCAATTGCTAGATTTTGAAGTAATATATTATGTAACAGTATATAACTAATGTAGTGTTTTATTCCCAACAATTTTGAAGTTAAGATTTATTGTTGATGTAGGGAAGGCAGACAGATATATAACACTGATGCTAATCTTTGTGAGTGAATTGCCATGTATTAACTGCAATCATTAATCAATTTTCTTCCTTGACATTAAATTACATGTTGAAATTAGTTGTAAAAATACTCTTTCAACAATTTTCAGCTGAGGCTTAATAATAGATATTTGACAAATTATACTCCCCTTCCTTGCTCTAAATAAAAGATTTTAACAGATTGCCTACTATCTCCAGCTGTAAATGTAATAAAATACAGTTAATGTAATTTAAACTCCATGAACATGTAGAACACGTAAGTATTGGTTTGTCACTTGTCCTTTTCAATGTAACTGATAATTATAGAACATGCAAGTACATCTTAATTTGTATTTCAAAATGTATCTTTATACTAATAAAAGTGTGTCATAAGAAAATAATTACAATTTGGGATTAGCTTACTATAAACATTTTCAAAATATTTTATATAAAGTGTTACATGTAGCAGTGATATACCTCCCAATCTTTTCTCAAATGAAAATATATTTTAATATTAATAATTTATTTGTGATAATATTTAGTTACCTTGCGAATCACCCTTAATGTGCAGATAGATTGCTGAATATCTTATAGTAACTTCATTCTCCTCATTAACCCCAGTGGTCTACAGTCAAGCCGTAAACAATTACTGTTACCGTTGGAATTCTTTGTGGTCAGAAATTTGGAGTACAGACTCTGCTTTACAGAAAAAAAAAAAAAAAAAAAAAAAAAAAAAAACCATGGGACCTATCTTGAAGTTATTGAAACTTCTTAAGCACTGTTTCTTAAACTTGGAAGTGAAAGTTAGACTGAAAATCTAAAAGTTTACCTCCAATAACATGAAATCACACACAAATAACCAGCTAAATTTTCTCCTACTCCTACTCCCAAAGTTTCACTTGAACAGTACTAGTGACACCCCAGTACACATTTCATTATGCAGCAGACATACAGGTTGGATAGCATTTATTCTACCTCCAGTTCCCGAACTGGCTTCTAAACCAATCAGAAGATTCCCATCACCACCAATACAGAGATTCTCTCAAGAAATTCTATTCTGAGTTGACAGTATGGAATTTCTCTGCTCTTCAGAGATAACTCATCAGTACATAACATGGAATTTGTTTCTAGGGATTATGAGACACAGGTACTATTTTTCCTTCTGGACCATACAAAAGTAAAGACAAAATCTGCAACCGTAACGTCCATTTTGCTATATCAAGGGGTGCAGCCCCAAGGAACAAAGTTGAGAGAGAAGAACAAAGCTGAAAAAAAAAAAAAAAAAGGAAAGAAAATACACAGGGGGCAGAGTGAAGATGGTGGACTAAGCCCACGTCTCCTTATATCCCTCTGGAAACCAAGACCTGAACTGACAATCAAACAGAGCCTTCTGATCACCTAATCAGCCTCAGGACACGGCACAGGGCTGTTAATTGGGACTTCATACCACTCAGCGAGAAACCTCCTCTCTGTCGCTGACTCCCGCTCCTGGCTAGCCCTGGCTGTCACGGATGGAAGGTAAATGCACCAGTTTGACTGTTTTTTTCCTCTGTCTTAGCTGGCGGGTGGAGCTGGGTCTTGCCTGGCGACTGGACTCAGACGCGCTGCTGAGGGGATAGGCAGGCAAAATTCTCATATTCTGAGAGTCAGGCTCAGGACTCTGTTAATCTAGCCATTTTGAGCCTTCCGTTTTGTAGCTGACTCAGTGGGGTTTGTGCGGAGCTTCATGGTCACTGTGTGGGACGCCACGTTGGTACCGAGATTTTAGCGGGACCCTGTTCTTAGCCTGGGAGACAGCACCTGCAAACGGGACAGCGCTTCTATGACAGAAAAGTAGTGATTTTGCACAGTGCTGCCTATGTTGGGGGCCCTGCAACAGAAGCAGAGGAATCACTATCTCTCGGCACCTTTAGCCCCTCTGTCTGCTGCCTGTGTGTAGGATGCCATCTTGGATACGGTGGCTGCAGCTGGCCCTAATTCTTAGCTTGGGAGCCAGAGCCTGCACGCAGGAGAGCGCTTTTCTATCACAAAACCAGTACTCGACGCAGTGTTGGCTAAGGCTAGGCCCTGTCAGCAGAGGCCAACAGGGCAGTAGCACTGCTGTATTCTGAACTAGTTTGTTATCATCTGGGGTTGGATATAGTGGTGCTTACTTTGTCAGATGAGAAGAGGGACCTCTACACCTGAAAACCTAACTGACTTGTGAACTGATCAGATACCTTTTGCTTTACATTTGAAGACAGCCTAGAGAAACACTTGCAATCCATCCTCACAGTACCTCTTCCAGCCTCTATGTACTCACATGGGACCCAAAAAGCAACAGACAATTGTGGCACACAAGCAATCACTCATGGCTTCAGAAGGTTCCCAAACAAAGCAAACAAGGAGTTTTCCAGATGAAGAAACTTTTATGAAAGCATCAGGAAGTGAATACAAATTGATTATATACAAAGCCCTTCTAGACCTTATACACAATGAAAAATTAAGCAAGTTGTTCGATCTGATGGTACATCAGTACTCTAAAATCCAACAGATCAAGAACAAAATCAAAGACATGGAAACTTCCATGCAAAGCCAAGAAAACAAAATGGAACAGATGGAAAAAAGAATTTATGACTTGGAAGACAGAGCTACTGATGCCAGCGTCTATGAGCGGAAATCAGAAAAAAGAAACAAGAAAAATGAAAAAACATTAAGAAGCATGTGG
Organism: Heterohyrax brucei; assembly: GCA_028571685.1. Lineage (NCBI taxonomy): Eukaryota > Metazoa > Chordata > Mammalia > Hyracoidea > Procaviidae > Heterohyrax > Heterohyrax brucei. Next base: position 122,168,764 of record CM053142.1, on the reverse strand, counting down.
GACTTTATTAAGAGGAACAACCTTTGATTAATTGGAGTCCCTGAACAGGGTGAGACATCTGAGAACACAGAGAGTATTGCTGCTGAGCTGGTGACAGAAAACTTCCCAGAAATCATGAAGGAAGAGAATATAGACATCTCAGATGCATGCAGTACACCACCCAATATAGATCTCAAAAGAAAGACTCCAAGACATATTATAATCAAGCTTAACAAAATGAAACACAAGCAGCAACACTTAAAGGCAGCAAGACTCAAGGCAAAGCTAACATTCAGAGGGAAACCCTGTGGGCTCTCATCAGATTTCTCAGCAGAAACCATGCTGGCATGGAGACAGTGGCAAGACACATTCAAAGTCTTGAAGAAGAAGAACTTCCAACCAAGAATTACATATCCTGCAAAACTATCTTTCAAATACGAAAATGAAATTAAGACATTCCCAGATAAACAGAAACTCAAAGACTTTGTAAAAACCAAACCGAAACTACAAGAAATACTGAAAGTTCTCGGCTTTGGCTTAGAAGAATGAAACCAATAACTTTATATTTTAGAAAGACACACTACTCAATACTCTACTCATTTAGGGAAGGCTCCAAAGTAAATCACAGCTTTCATATGGAAAGAAGCAATCCAGTGATCATCACGAAAACTATAGTGTAATCAGAATAAAAACAAGGATGTACTACAATTGTTATAGTCCTTCCAGGTGGAGAGGAGAATGACAAGACTGGTAGTTATTAAAATTGGGTTTATAAATAGTTTATTCAGGGGGTTCACAGGGGCAGCTGTAAAGCACAACAAAGATGTATCATACCATTTCAAGAAATCTAACACACGAGTCTCAACAACTATAAAACCAGCTCTCAAAAAGGTGAAAAATCAACTCACAAAAAAGAGTGTCCCAGAACAGACTAATAAGACCAACAGAGAAAACATCAACATAAAAATAAACATATCATAATGGCAGCAGTGAACACATACCTATCAATAATTACATTGAAGGTTAATGGACTGAATGCTCCAGTAAAGAGACACCGTGTGTCATCTTGGATCAAAAGACACAACCTATCCATATGTTGTCTACAAGAAACTCGCTTGAGAACTAAAGATAGGAACAAACTGAAAATTAAAGGTTGGAAGAATATATATCAAGCTAACAATGAACAAAGAAGAGCAGGGGTGGCAATTCTAATCTCAGACAAAATCAACTTTAATGTCAAATCCACCATTGTGGACAAAGATGGACACTATTTATTGCTGAAAGGTTCAGTACACAAGCAAGACTTAACTATATCAAATATTTATGCACCTAATGTCAGAGCACCTAAATATGTCGAAGAAACACTGACTAGGTTCAAAAGAGAGTTAGATGACTCCACAATAATAGTGGGAGACTTTAACACTCCACTCTCATTACTAGACAGATCATCTAGAAAAAAGCTCAGTAAAGATACAAAAGACCTCATTGACACAATTAACCAACTAAACTTCATTGATATATACAGAACTTTCCACTCATCAGCAGACAACTACATCTTCTTCTCCAGTGCACATGGAACATTCTCCAGAATTGACCACGTGATAGGCCATAATGCAAAGCTCAACAAAATCCATACCATTGAATTACTGCAAAGCATCTTCTCAGATCATAAAGCCATTAAAGTTGAAATCAATAGCAGAAAAAACATAGATAGAAAGTGGAACTCTTGGAAACTGAACAACATCTTGCTCAAAACCACATGAGTTATAGAGGAAATCAAGGATGAATTAAAGAAATTCATGGATTCCAATGAGAATGAAAACACTTCCCACCAGAACCTATGAGATGCAGCCAAAGCAGTGCTCAGAGGTCTGTTTACCTCCATAAATGCACACATCTGGAAGGAAGAAAGAAACCAAATCAAGGAACTAACTCTACAGCTTCAACAAGTGGAAAAAGAACAACAGAGGAACCCCTCGGGCACCAGGAGAAACCAGATCATAAAGATTAGAGCAGAGCTAAATGAATTAGAGAGTAGAAAAACAATTGAAAAAATTGAAAAGACCAAAAGCTGGTTTTTTGAAAAGATCAACAAAATTGATAAACCACTGGCTAAACTTACTAAAGAAAAGCAGGAAAGGAAACAAATAACCGAAATTAGAAATGAGAGGGGAGCTGTCACCACAGATGCAACAGAAATCAAACATATCATAACAGAATACTATGAAAGACTGTACTCTAACAAATTTGAACACCTAGGGGAAATGGACCAATTCCTTGACTCATACTACCTACCCAAATTCTCACAACATGAGGCAGGAAAACTTAATAAACCCATCACAAAGGAAGAGATTGAAAAGGTCGTCAAAACACTACCAACCAAAAAAAGTCCGGGCCCAGATGGCTTCACAGCAGAATTCTACCAAGCATTTAGAGAAGAGTTATCCTCAATACTACTGAGACTATTGCACAGTATAGAAAGAGATGGAGTACTCCCAAACTCATTCTATGAAGCCAGCATAACCCTGATACCTGAGCCAGGGAAAGATCCAACAAAGACAGAGAACTACAGACCGATATCACTCATGAACGTAGATGCAAAAATCTTCAACAGAATTCTTGCCAACAGAATACAACCACATATTAAGAAAATAATCCATCATGACCAAGTGGGATTCATACCAGGGATGCAAGGCTGGTTCAACATCAGGAAAACAATTAATGTGATTAACCACATAAAGAACACAAAAGACAAGGATCACCTGATTTTGTCCATTGATGCCGAAAAGGCATTTGATAAAGTCCAACACCCATTCATGCTAAAAACTCTTAGCAAAATAGGCATAGACGGCAAATTCCTCAACACAATAAGGGCCATTTATACAAAGCCAATTGCCCACATCATCCTGAATGGAGAGAGACTGAAAGACTTTCCCTTGAGATCAGGAACTAGATAAGGATGCCCACTCTTATCTCTCGCATTCAACATTGTGCTAGAAGTTCTAGCCAGAGCAATTAGACAAGATGAAGAAATAAAGGGCATCTGCATAGGCAAAGAGTAAGTTAAAATCTCGCTGTTCGCAGATGATATGATTGTATATGCAGAGAACCCCAAGGAATCTATAAGTAAGCTGCTCAAACTGATAGAAGAGTTCAGCAAGGTCTCAGGATAGAAGATAAACATAAGTAAATCAATAGGATTCCTTTATACCAACAATGAGACTTCTAAGGAGGAAATTATCAAATCGATACCATTTACGTTAGCCGCTGAGAAGATAAAGTACCTAGGAATTAATCTAACCAGAGAAACAACAGACCTTTACAAAGAGAACTACAAGCCCTTACTACAAGAAACTAAGAGAGACTTAGATAAATGGAAAAACCTACCCTGCTCATGGATAGGAAGACTTAACATTGTGAAAATGTCAATTTTACCCAAAGCAATTTATTTATATAATGCAATCCCAATACAAGTTCCAGGGTCATTTTTTAATGAGATGGAGAAACAAATCACCAATTTTGTTTGGAAAGGGAAGAAGCCCCAGATAAGTAAGGTACTACTAAAGAAGAAGAACAGATTGGGAGGCCTCTCATTACCCGACCTTAGAACATACTACACTGCCACAGTGGTCAAAACAGCCTGGTACTGGTGCAAGAACAGACAGATCGATCAATGGAACAGAATTGAGACCCCAGAGATGCCACCATCTGCCTATGAACAGTTGATATTCCATAAAGGCCCTAAGACATTAAACTGGGGTAAAAACAGTCTCTTCAACAAATGGTGCTGGCAAAATTGGTTATCCATCTGCAATAAACTGAATCGAGAGCCATATCTTACACCTTATACAAAAACCTAAATATCAAAAGACCTAAATATCAAACCTAAAACGATAAAGCTCATCCAAGAAAAGGTAGGAAGAACAATCGAAGTTTTAAAACACAGTGAGGACAGACTCCAAAATCTGTCAAAGAAACCTCAATCAACAGAAGAGAAAATAGATAAATGGGAACTATTAAGAATCAAACACTTTTGCTCATTCAAAGACTTTATTAATAGCATTAAAAGAACACCCACAGAATGGGAAAAAACATTTGGCAACTCTATGTCAGACCGACGCCTGATCTCCATAATCTATAAGATACTACAAAATATCAATAAGAAGAAGATAAACCATCCAGTTAAGCAATGGGCAAAGGAGATGGACAGACACTTCAGTAAATAGGAGATCCAGGCAGCCGAAAAACGCATGCGGACATGTTCACGATCTTTAGTTATTAAAGAAATTCAAATCAAGACAACAATGAGATACCATCTTACCCCAACAAGATTGACCATGATCCATAAAACACAAAACAACAAATGCTGGAGAGGCTGTGGAGAAAGTGGAACCCTCCTACGCTGTTGGTGGGGTTGCAAAATAGTCCAGCCTCTTTGGAAGACAATCTGGCGCTTCCTTAAAAAAAATGGATATCGATATACCATTTGACCCAGTAATTCCACTACTTGGAATATATCCTACAGAATCAAGACCTTTCACAACAACAGACACATGCACCAGAATGTTTACTGCAGCACAGTCCATGATAGCAAAAAGATGGAATCAACCCAGATGCCCAACAATAGAAGAATGGATAGGTAAACTATGGTACATATACTCAATGGAGCACTACGCAATGATAAAGAATAAGGATGATTCCAGGAATCATCTCCTAACCTGGTTTCAACTGGAAGACACTATGTTGAGTGAAAGTAGTCAGCGACAAAAGGACAAATACTGTATGAGACCTCTACGATAAGATCTCAAAAACAGACTTGTGTATAGAAGAAAAGACTCTTTGGCAGCTGCAAGGGGGGGAGGGTTTAGTTTAGATGGTTACTAGAAATCTAGTTGGGAGAAAGCGGTGATAGCACACATTAGAAACAAGAACAACATTAAGTGGACTTCAGCATAACTTGAGTACTCCTTCCATCTTAACTCAATACTGCAAAGATAGAGTAGCTGGGGCAGGGGGGCGGGGGACCATGCTCTTAGGCGAATTCCAGGCCAATTGGCACAACTAGAGTTTTGCTAAGAGAGCTCTCTGCACCCCACATTGGTGAGTCGCATCTGGGGTCTTAAAAGCTGCCAAGCTGCCATCTGAGGACACAGCAAATGGTCCCAACTCAGCAGGAAAGGATACTCACCGAGGACCAAAATGACATGCGGTACAGACAACCGAGAAGACAGAGAGACCCACAAGAGTGGGTGCCTACATCGACTGGAGACCGGAAGAATCAGGTGGTGCCTGGCCATCACCACTGATAGCCACGATGGAGCTCACAGAGAAGGTCTCACTGGCAACACAAGAATAACAAGGGGTGCATCATAAGATCTCCACTAAAAGACCTCAATTGATGGTGCAGCGGTTTTGGGGTTCCTCTGAGAGCATGTCCCCTGGCCCTGATGCTGCCCTTTCCCACAAATTATAACAAAGGTCCACTCTTTGGACAGGAATGGATTGGACTTGGCAATGTAGAGTGACCATATATTGGAAGCACTTTATGGTTCTATACATCTATAGGATATCATCTTGCTGACCTCTGGCTGGAGGAAGGGGAGTGGACGGAGAGGAGGGTAAAGGATGCTGTTGGGAGGATGAGACATGTACGGAGCGGAGAGGAATAGTGTGCAGTCACCGGACAGGGAGAGCAGTGGAAGCTGCTTATAGGTGGGCATGTAAATTTATACGTGAATGTACATTTTTACTCAGTCATGTCAAATAAAAATTAAAAAAAAAAATACACACAGTGCATAAAGATGAAACTAGAAGTCTAATCAAACCAAGCTTACCCCTCACTCCCTCCCAGTCACTCAACTTCTGGATCATTGAACCAAGTCTTAAACCATAGTTTAAGACATAGTTGGGCTTTAATTCTTGGAAACTTCGTAATTGTAAGATGGTTAATGTTAGAACAAAACTAGAGAAAAAATTCGTAAATGTTTAAAGTATAATCAATGGCAATTTATTAAATGTTTACCATGTCATGACTACTTGTTGTAAAGTCTTAGGAAAATTTAGTTGGTTTGTTAAATGATGAACTAATTTATCTTGAGAAATTACTATATGTCAGAATTTATACTAAATATTTTCACCTTGAGCCTTGTATTTTATATTCTTAACAATGTGTGAATTAGACTTCAGTTAACTGATGATAATATGAGAGGCTAAATGACATCTAAAATTAAATTGTTACTAAGCGGCAGAGCGAGGTTATGGATGAGTATCTCTGTAATTTCAAATTCTCATTTTCTTCGTATCCCAGTTTTCACAAAAGTGGCATAACAAATACCAGCCGTTGCACTTAAAAAGGATGTTTCTATATACATACGGAAAAGTGGAATATCTGAATATATGTCTGTGTATTTGCAGATATAGAGAATTATTGACATTGTGCATACAGTCGTCGCTGTTATGTGCCATTGAGTCAGTTCTGACTCTTAACAACTCTGTATACAACAGAATGAAACACTTCCCAGATTTACACCATCCTTATAATCCTTGCTGTGTTTCAGTCCACTGTTGCAACCCATCTCACTGAGATTCTATTTTTTGTTGATCCTCTACTTTACCAGACATGATGTGTTTCTCTAGGGACTAGTTTCTCCTGATCATATGTCTAAAGTATGTGAGTAGCAGTCTTATCATTCTTACTTTTAACAAGCGTTTGGTCTGTGTTTCTTCCCTGACTGATTTGTTTTTCTTCTGGGATTTCCATGATATATTCGTTATTCTTTACCAACATCAAAATTTGAAGATATCAATTCTTCCTTGTCATTTCTTATTCATCGTCCAGCTTTCTTTCCATGCACATAGGTGATTAAAAAGACTGACTTGGGGTCAAGGACATTTTAGTCCTCAAAGGGATAACTTTGCTTTTAACACTTTAAAGTGATTTTTTTCCAACAAATTTGCCCACTGCGATGCATCATTTAATTTCTTTACTGCTGCTTCCATGGATGTTGACTGTGCATTCAAGTAAAATGAAATTTAATAAAGAAATCTAATATAATTTACTCTGAGAAATGACACGTGTTTTAATATATTCTTAGGTAAAACACAAGAAGATAACAGGAAGAAACTTTTTTATTACTCTTTTGCTTGTGTCATCAACAGGGTAAGTTACTGTCAATATAATTATTTGGTTTCAAGTAATTTCTTAAAAGGCTTTATCTCAACAGTTCTACATTCAGTTTGACTGTATTTAATGTTAAAAATCTCAAAGTTTTAAAACCTTTTATAACTGCATTTAGCCAGTTGTTCCCAACATTTGTAATAATCCATCATAACTTCTCTCTCTGTAGTACAGAGAAACAGTAATAATGCTTCATCCTTCACTAGTTTTTAATTTTTGTAGTTTCAATTTGATTTCACATACAAGTTATTGTTTAGTATTTATGACACCCTATTAGCTAAAAGTCCCTATTAGAGAGTTGTCAAATTTACCTTTCCTATTTTTATGTTTGAGGAATAACAGGCTTTATGATAAAGTATATCAAAAGCTGATAAAATTATGGATCCAATATTAGGTTACAAATATGATTGTTTAAATTATTTCTCAATTTAGGATTTCCTATATCAGAGGATTACTGTTTATTTTAGGTTACCTCCCCTCATAATTTTCCTTTCTCCTGTTACATGTAAAATTTCTCATATCAAGAAGCCACAATAAACATGAAGACCACTTCAGATCAGTTCCCCTCTTCTACTGGTAGATTTACAGGCCCTGGCTGTGTCTTAGAAACATGAGCAAACAAGTGAAACTGATACATTTCAAACAGTATGACTAGTTTTAACCAACTGATAAAATGCAGTTTCAATTTACATTTATTTAAAACATAAGACATACATATTTAAAACCTATAGAATAAAATGGTTCTTGATTATAGTTATGATATTAGTAACAACAGTCATGCAATTTTTGTGTTTTTTAAGTCTCAGGACAGTATGTTTTTAAGAGATCTGTTTAAGGACACTGAGCTTCTGTTCCACAGGAGTCTGTGGACTCACAGTGCAAAGTTATTTTTATAATGACTACTTAATTTTTAAAGAATTGTGACACACTTCCATTAAGTTTTTGTTGCTTTCAGTTGTCTGTATAGCCACGCCAAAACAAAAAGTCAATATGCAGAGAACTTCCTTTTAAGCCTATAATCAATAGTTACCAATGATGAATCAACATTAATTATTAATAATGGATGTGGTTTAGGTTGTTTTACTTATGTCTGCTTTTAAAGTATTTGTAATAGATTGCTACTGTCAAGTGCATCCATTAAACAGTGTTCACTGCTACTGTCAAGTGCATCCATTAAACAGTGTTCACTCTGCTGAAAGCACAGAGAAGGATCAGTATTGTTGACAAGAGATGTTACTAATCCCAGGTTCCTTCTCTTTGATTCAAAAATTTATGGCTTGAAGATAGATTTCTGCTGTACTATTTGTAAAAGAAAAAGAAAGATATATTAGCATAACTACAGTTATTCAGATTTTATTGCACTTACAAAAATTCACAGTAAGAACAAAATTTTCCAAAGATGCAACATATAAATTTTCCATGAAACATTCCCATTTAAGAATGAGGGAACTCTATTGAAACAAGTTGCAAGTAAAGCTGAGATATAAGCATGGCGTAAGATAGCACATAATAGCACAAAGGCTTGAAAGAATAAGGCACTCAATAATTTTGTTATATGGGATTATCTAAAAACCCAGAGGAGTTCTATGTGGAAAAAATGATTTGGATTGAAATTTACACAAAGTATTAGGGTCATGAGTGGAAAAAAGAACTCTGAGCTGGATCCACTCACATTCAAAACTAGAAACCCAAGTGGGAGAACAAAAGGTAGGCAAATAATAGGAAATCATTCAGCACCTTAATTTCATACTTAAATTCATCTCATTCTTGTGAAAGAAAATGGCTCAACAGTTTAAAAACCAAATAACAAACACAGTACCTGTTAAACATGTGGATATTAGTACCTTCTGCACAAAAGGATGATAAAAGATGAGGACTTACACTGAGTAAAATATATCATGCAGGAAGAAGTTACTCAAAGCATATTGTCATACTAGAATACATAGAAATTTTGAGTCCCGTAAATCTAGAATCAAGTCAGTCAACATAGTCTAATGGACATCAGTAAAGATACAGTAGCTGTGTGATGGTTAAGACTGTGTCAACTTTGCCAGACTATGATTCTTGGTGGTTTGGAAGTCATATAATGTTGTGATCACTTCCTGGATGAGATATAACATATGATCACCCCCATTATGGCATCTGCTGTGAATAGCCAGTGAGTTGAAAGGTAAATTTCTTGTGTGTGTGGCCTATATTGAATATAAGCAGACATTCTGGCAAAGCTTGAGAACTTTTTGCCTGTGTTGGGTCCTATAGCTGGCTCCAGTTCCTCTGACCTCTGGTTCTCAGAACATGAGCTAACAACCTACCTGTAGTCTTTCATGCTGAACTTAGGGTCCATTGATCTTCACAGTCTGTGAGCAAGAGACCTACTCTCTGAACTGCTGTGTATTCAGATACACCTTACTGGTTGTGCTTCTCTAGAGAATTTTGCTTAACACATGTTGGAATTCAAATGATCTTGAAAGTAGTCCTGATGGTTTTTCCTTATGTACAGTCTTGGTAGCTTATGATAGGAAGATAGAGAGCTACTATCAAGAGGTACTAGAGTGTATGAAAGATAAAAGAAATGGCAAAGCAAGGCTACTCTATGGAGCCAGTACTCCAAAGAACTTCTGAAGATGATAGGTAGATCAAAGAATGGAATTTTTCATGAGAGATATACATAAAAGAAGAAATACAATGATAAAAATTGTCATAGTTATGACTAGTATTTCCTCATCTGACATGCCTCTTCAGTATTTGATATCCTCTCCTCTTCAAGATGGTGTTCAGAAAAATAAGTTGGAGCAAGAAAAGATAATAAAGAAAAAAAAATAGAGGAAGGGAGTCAGAGAAACCTGAAAATCACTTGACATCTGAGAACCTAAAGAAGAAAGGAGAGCAGCTATTGGAACCTAAAGACAGTGATTTCCCTGAAAATCACTGTAATTGAGTTTTCAGGACTTGAGAGACCTGTCAAGGCACCTATGACCAGTAAGAACATGATTTATAACTTGGGCATCATTGGGATAATGATTTATAATTGCTTGCAACAACTGTTGTGCCCCAGCTCAAAGAATGCCCTTTGTACTGGTAGCTGTCACATTTCTATAGCAGTATCTGGGGTTCTGTATCTATTCAATAAATAAACTGTAATACTGGAAGAATAAGCAAAGAAACAACTTTCCAAAGACTCCATCTTATTTCCATATGGTACAGGAGCCATTCAACAGCAGAGTACTGTTGGTGAATTTATGGGACTCTGACAATATTGCATTACGTGAGAAGTACCAACTATATTTCAAAGTTTTCCATTAATGATAATACCTGTGTCTGAAACTTCTAGATTAAGGAAAATGGGATGGGACCGAGTGCACACACAATGGTGGGCATTACCTTGCCCTGTGGGTTTATGAGAAATGTACATACTGGTATAATGCCATATCTTCAAAATATTGTTGGGCCCCAAGCATGAATGGTTGGACAGATCGTTGTACTCTATAGTAAGTTTGCCCTAGTGCAATTCAGCAGCCTCAGTAGAACCTCTCACAGAGATACCAGTAGATGTTCAACATGGCTATGAATCATGCAGTCTCTGCAGTGTGGTTTTGCCAGCCTTCAAGCACAACAGGAGGCTTGTTTGGAAGCTGTTTTAGTCAGCTAGGCTGCTCTAACAGAAATACCACAGAGAGTGGATGGCTTTAACAAAGAAAGATTTATTCTTACACAGTCCAGTAGGTTGCAAGTACATATTCAGGGTGTCCGCTCCAGGGAAAGACTTTCCCCTTGTCGGCTCTGGAGGAAAGTCTGGTATTGCATCAGTCTTTGTCCAGGGAGTGTCCTCACGCAAGAACCTCTGGTTTGAAGGACGCGCTCTGCTCCCGGTGCTGCTTGCTTGATGGTAGCGAGGTTCTCAAATTATCCTTTGTTTCTTTTTCCTTTTATTCCTTGCAAGCTAAAAGCATTAAGGGTGGGGCAAGCCATACTCCAGGGAAACTCCCCCCACAGCAGGAATTCACAGCCCCACCCTAATCCTTTAACATACAGGTTAGCAAAACCACACAATGGACGACAGTCCCAAGATACTGGGAACCATATCCCAGCCACGTGGCTGCATACATTTTTGGGGGGACACAATTCCAACCATGACAGAAGCTTATCAGATCACACTTTCAGAACACAACTGGGGAAATAAAAACAGTAATACAGGCTTAATATAGTATTGTCACCTGACATTCCTTGCTTAAAAAAGTGTCTGGGCAGAACCAAATGCTGGAGCAGTTATGTGTTTCCTCTGAACACTCTAAAAACAAAGACCCCAAATAACAAATGAATCAATTGCATATGACATACTAGGAGCACAGAACATCAAAGGGAAAATTAAGAAACCAGACAGAACAACAGGGAAAGGAGAGCAGGATTAAACAGACCTCATGCACTGGGAAATGGCTGCAGCTACCATGGTGAGCTGTTGTGGTGGTTGGAGGGCATCCTCCCAAACAGAAGAAACTGGCCAGAGAATGCATTCACACCTCCTGAACCAGAGGAATAGCATGGAATTGTCAAAATCTATTTCTATGTAACCTAAAGCTTCCCCTAAGTATATACTTTTCTTGCTTCTCCTAGCACTTTTCCCTCCATTCTCTGCATTGTGCCTGGCTCTAGAGTCTGACACCATTAACTGAGCCAAAAGTAGGGCTCCTTAAGCCTTCCCTGAGCCATTCTCCAAGACTCAGAGAGTGAAAAATTTAACAAAATGGGGGAAGGGAAAGAGAAGAAACATCAGTGACTCCCCTGAGCCTGAAGTTCAGGACAGAAACTGTTCCTTTGTCTAGATTTAGACGTAAAAAGACATGCCATCCTCACAGACACTCAGAGACAGCTGATAACTCCCTTTCTTTCTCAGTGCCTACAATCAGATAGCTGTGACTACAGCAATCACTCCTGCCCATCTAGGACAGTAGGTGAGAGCCTGCACCACACTGGACACCTGAGCTGAATCCAGACAAGAAATGTAAACAGAATCTTGGGTTTGCATGTCTAGTAAGATGTTCAGCCGCCTCCTGACATGAAGTTAGCCCTTCAAAGGTATCAATAATAAATCTGATACATACAACCAAGTGATGTGGACAGTTCAAAACAAAGGAAGCTAGAAAACAGTAAGCAAACATAAATAAAATCAACAGTTTACTGATGGATCAAAGACAACAGTCCATATCAAACCTCTTAAAGAGGCAGACCATGATAGCTTCAGAAAGCTCCCCAAATAAAGAGTTATCAGAAAACACAGAAGACTAATGCTTACAGCTCTTCAAGGGATCAGGAAGGAGATGAGGCAAAAGGCAACAGACCATAATAACAAACAGAAAAGACTGCAAGAATGCATAAACAGCAAGAATTAGAAATTCAGAAAATTGCAATAAAGTTACAGAATTAGACAAATCAAGAAAAAGTCAAAGGAGCAGAAGTGAGGCAAGGGAAGGACAAATTAGTGAGAATGAATATAAAGCATGTAACATCATTATATTTGAGGCAATGTCAAATGAAATAATTAAAAGAATCACAAAACACTGAGAATTATGTAGGACTCTATCAAGGGGGATATCTACTAGTGACTGGAGTACCAGATAAAAGGGGAAAAACCAAAAATACAGAAAGACAGAATTGCCAAAATTTGTTGACAGAAAACATCTCTGATGTCATGAAGAATCAGAAGGCTTGTAGCCAAGACTCTCTTCAAACTCCACAAAAAGTAGATCCCAAAAGAAAGACACCAAGATGTTTTTTATCAAATTGGCCCAAACTGAAGGAGATAATTTTAAAAGTGGCTAAGTATAAATTAAAAACAACTGACAAAAAAAAAGACTAAGCTCAGACTACTCAGCAGAAGCCATGCAGCAAGAAGGCAATAGGAGGATATATACAAAATGAAGGAAAACCATTATCAGTCAAAAATTATATATCTAGCAAAACTGTCACTCAAATAAGATGAAGAAATTAGGACACTTCAAGATAAACAGAAATTTAGCGAACTTGCAAACACTAAACAAAAATTACAAGACATTTTAAAGGAGTTCTTTGGTTAGAAAATCCATGATGTCAACAAACCAGACTAGAACACAGAACAGAGCAGCTGGAAATCATCCTAAGCAGAGGAATCACAAAGACAAATAGGGAAATAGAGATGTCATTATGTAAACACTATAACAAGAAAGGGACTTAAAAGAAAATGTAGTCATAGATCTTTCATATTGAGAAGTCAAGGCAATATAAAGTAACTAAGGACTGGTTTAAATTTAGACAAGAACAGGAGTAAATACAAACATAATCACAAAAGAAATTATCAAGTCTACACATCGACATAAATAAGAGAAACGTGAAGTCTCAGGAAATAGTCACCAACACTGAAAAAAAGATGAAAACATGTAAAGAATACTCAGTACAGACAATTTGATGAACCAAAGGAATTCTCCAAAACTCACACAAAAGTCAAAATGACAGCTCTAAACTCATATTGTCAGTAATCACAGTGAATGTAAATGTATTAAATGAATCAATAAAGAGATGAAGCATGGCAGAATGGATTAAAAAAGAGGGGAAAGAAACATGACCCATCTATATGCTGCCTACAGAGGCACACCTAAGACTCAAAGGCATGAAGTAACTAAAACTCAAAGTATGGAAAAAATACATCAAGCTAACAACATTAAAAAGGATCAAGAGGTAATGTTAATCTCTAGTAAAACAGACTTTAAAGTAAAATCCACATCACTAAATAAAGAAGAACACTATATAACGTTTAAAGGACCTATGTTCTAGGATGGCATAACCACATCAAATGTCTACACACCCAAGAGCAGAGTTCCAAGATATGTAAAACAAACATTAACTGCATTAAAAATAGAAACAGACAGCTCTAAAATAACAGTAGGAACTTTCAACACACTACTTTCAGTGGACAGTACATCTAAAAAAAAGCTCAGTAAAGACACAGAAGATTTAAATACTAAAATAAGCCAACTTGACCTCATGGACATATACAGGATACTACATCCAACAGCATCCAAGTATGCTTTCTTTTCTAAAGCACATGAACGTTCTCCAGAACTGGCTATGTATTAGGTCTCAAAGCCACCCTTAACAAAATCCAAAATTTTGAAATAAAAGTGGAAATCAATAACAGATATACGAAGGGGGAGAAAAAAAGCCCAAAATATGGAAACTGACCAACATGTTGCTCAAAAATGACTGGGTTATAGAAGAAATCAGTGATGGAATACAAAACTCATAGAATCAAATTAGAATGAAAGCACACCCTACAAGAACCTGCAGGACACAGCACAGCAGTGCTCAAAGGCCAGCATGTCTCAATAAATGCACACATCTAAAAGGAAGAAAGGCCCCAAATTAAAGAATTAATCCTGCAACTTGAACAAATAGAAAAACAACACCAAAAGAATACCTTGGGCACCAGAAGAAAACAAATAATAAAAATTAAAACAGAGCTGAATGAATTAGAGAATAGAAAAGTAGTTGGAAGACTTGAGACTAAAAGCTGTTTTTTTTCAAAAGATCAACAAAATCAATCAACCATTGCCCAAAGTGACAAAAGAAAAAACAGGAGAGGAAGCAAATAACTTGAATAAGAAATGAGATGGGCCATATCATAACAGAACCAACTGCAGTTAAAAGAATCGTAACAGAATACTATGAAAAATTATACTCTAATGAATTTGAAAATCTAAAAGAAATGGACAAATTTCCACAAAGAAACATACTACCTATCAAAACTACCACAAACAGAAGTAGAATAACTAAACTCATCACAAAAGTGAAGATTGAAAAGGTAATTAAAAACATTCAGCCCTGGCCCTGACAGCTTAACTGGAGAACTCTACCAAACTTTTAGAGAAGAGTTATATTACTAAATGGATTTCACAGAACAGAAAAGGATGTAATACTCCCAGATTCATTCTATGAAGCCAACACAAACCTGATACCAAAACCAGATAAAGACTACACAAATTTAAAAAAAAAAAGAATATTACAAGTCATTATACTCAAGAACTTAATGCTAAAATCCTAACCAATAGAAATCCATAGCAAATCGAAAACATTATTAAATATGACCAAGTAAGATTCCTACCAGGGATACAGGTATGTTTCAATATCAGAACAACAATTAATGCAACCAACCACATAAATGAAAGAGAAGAACCACATGATTTTATCAATGATGCAGAAAAGGCATTTGACAAAGTCCAACATCCATTCACATTAAAAAATAATAAATTTTCGGGGTGGAGTCAAGATGGTGGACTAAGCACATGTCTCCCTATATCCCTTTGGAAACCAAGACCTGAATCGACAATCAAACGGAGACTTCTGATCTCCTAATTAGCACCAGGACACGGCACAGGGCTGTTATTTTGGACTTCATACCACTGAGCGAAAAACCTCCTCTCTTTCGCTGACTCCCACGCCTGGTTAGCCCTGGCTCTCCCAGACTGAAGGTAAATGCACTATTTTTACTTTTTTTTTCTCTGTCTTGGCTGGCAGGCAGAGCTGGTCTTGCCTAGCGGCTAGACTCAGATGTGCTGTTGGCTGGATAGGCAGGCAAAATTCCCACATTTTGAGAGCCAGGATTAGGACTCTGTTAATCTAGCCACTTTGGGCCTGTCTTTTTATTTCTGCCACAGCGAGGTCTGTACGGATTCCCACTGCCAGTGTGTGGGATGCCATGTTGGGTACGGAGATTTTAGTGGGACTTAATTCTTAGCCTGGGAGCCAGTGCCTGGAAACAGGACAGCACTTCTCTGCCAGAAAAGCAGTAATTTTTACAGTGCCGGCTACAGTGGGGGTCCTGCAACAGAAGCAGAGGAATCACTACCTCTCGGCACATTTAACTCCTCTATCTGCTGCCTGTCTGGAGGGTACCATCTTGGATACAGTGGCCGCAGATTGACCAAATTCTTAGCTTGGAAGCCAGAGCCTGCCCATAGGAGAGCACTTTTCTACTACAAAAGCAGTACTCTACACAGTGTCGCCTAAGGGTGGGCCCTGTCAGCAGAAGTCAACAGGGCAGTAGCATTGCTGTATTCTGAACTAGTTAGTATCATCTGGGGTTGGATATAGAAGTGCTTACTTTGCCAGTTGGGACCTCTACACCTGAAAACCTGACTGACTTGGGAAGTGGTCAGATACCTTTTGCTTTATGTTTTAAGACAGCCTAGAGAAACATCTGCAGTCCATCCTCACGGTATCTCTTCCCACCTCTATATACTCACATGGGACCCAAAAAGCAACAGACACTTGTGGTATACAAGAAATCACCTGTGGCTTCAGAAATCTCCCAAACAAAGCAACCAAGGAGTTTTCCAGATGAAGAAACTTTTATGAAAGCATCAGGAAGTGAATATGAAACAATTATATACAGAGCCCTTCTAGACCTTACACAAAGTGTAGCAGAACAAAAGGAGACATTAAACAAGCTGTTTAATCTGATGGAACACCAGTACTCTGAAATCCAACAGATCAAGAACAAAATCAAAGACATGGAAACTTCCATGCAAAGCCAAGAAAATAGAACAGAACAAATGGAAAAAAGAATTTCTGACTTGGAAGACAGAGCTACTGATGCCAGCATCTATGAGCAGAAATCATAAAAAAGAAACAAGAAAAATGAAGAAACATTAAGAAGCATGTGGGACTCTATTAAGAGGAATAACCTTTGATTCATTGGAGTCCCTGAACAGGGTGAGACATCTGAGAACACAGAGAGTATCACTGCGGAGCTGCTGAAAGAAAACTTCCCAGAAATCATGAAGGAAGAGAACACAGACATCTCAGATGCATATCGTACACCAGCCAATATAGATCTCAAAAGAAAGACTCCAAGACATATTATAATCAAGCTGAACAAAATGATACATAAACAGCAAATATTAAAGGCAGCAGGACTCAAAGCAAAGCTAACATTCAGAGGGAAATCCTATAGGCTTTTGTCAGATTTCTCAGGAGAAACCATGCTGGCACAGAGACAGTGGCATGACACATTCAAAGCCTTGAAGGAGAAGAACTTCCAACCAAGAATTATATATCCTGCAAAACTATCTTTCAAATACGAAAATGAAATTAAGACATTTCTAGATAAACAGAAACTCAGAGACTTTGTAAAAGCCAAACCAAAACTACAAGAAATACTGAAAGAAGTTCTTGGTTCTGGCATAGAAGAACAAAACCACTAACTTTGTATTTTAGAATGATACACTACTCAAAACTCTACTCAGTTAGGGAGGCTCCAAAGTCAATCACAGCTTTAATATGGAAAGAAGCAATCCAGTGATCATCACGAAAACTATGGTGTCATCATATTAAAAAGAGGGATGCACGACAGTTGTTATAGTCCTTCCAGATGGAGAGGAAGATGACAAGACTGGTAGTAATTAAAATTGGGGTTATATATAGTTTATTAAGGTGAATCGTAGGGGCAGCTGTAAAGAACAAGAAAGATATATCATACCATTTCAAGAAATGTAACACAGGAGTCTCAACAACTACAAAACCTGCTCTGAAAAAGATGAAAAATCAACTCACCAAAAAGAATGTCCCAGAACAGACTAATAAGAACAACAGACAAAACATCAACACAAAAATAAACATATCACAATGGCAGCACCGAGCACATACCTATCAATAATTACATTGAATGTGAATTGACTGAATGCTCCAGTAAAGAGACATCGAGTGACATCCTGGATTGATAACATGATCCATCCATACACTGTCTGCAAGAAACTCACTTGAGACCTAAAGATAGGAACAAAATGAAAATTAAAGGGTGGAAGAATATATATCAAGCTAACAATGAACAAAGAAGAGCAGGTGTGGCAATTCTAATCTCAGACGAAATAAATTTTAATGTAAAAACTACTATTGTGGACAAAGACGGACAACTATTTATTGCTGAAAGTTTCAGTACACAGGCAAGACTTAACTATATTAAATATTTATGCACATAATATCAAAACACCTAAGTACATCGAAGAAACACTGACTACACTCAAAAAAGTTAGATGACTCCACAATAATAGTGGGAGTTTTCGACACTTCACTCTCAATACTAGACAGATCATCTAGAAAAATCTCATTAAAGATACAGAAAAACTCATTGTCACAATTAACCAACTAAACCTCACTGATATATACATATCTTTCCACCCATCAGCAGACAACTACACCTTCTTCTCCAGTGTGCATGGAACATTCTCCAGAATTGACCATGTGTTAGGACATAGTGCAATTCTCAACAAAATGCATACCATTGAATTACTGCAAAGCATCTTCTCAGATCATAAAGCCATTAAAGTTGAAATCAATAGCAGATAAAACACATATAGAAAGTGGAACTCTTGGAAACTGAACAATATCTTGCTCAAAAAACCATGGGTTATAGAAGAAATCAAGGATGAAATAAAGAAATTCATGGACTCCAATGAGAACGAAAACACTTCCTACCAGAACCTACGGGACACAGCCAAATTAGTGCTCAGAGGTCTGTTTATCTCCATAAATGTACACATCTGGAAGGAAGAAAGAATCCAAATCAAGGAACTAACCCTACAGCTTGAACAAGTAGAGAGAGACCAACAGAGGAACCCCTCAGGAGCCAGAAGAAACGAGATCGTAAAGATTAGAGCAGAGCTAAATGAATTAGAGAATAGAAAAACAATTGAAAAAATTGAAAAAACCAAAAGCTGTTTTTTTGAAAAGATCAACAAAATTGACAAACCACTGGCTAAATTTACTAAAGAAAATCAGGAAAGGAAACAAATAATCCAAATTAGAAATGAGAGGGGAGTTGTCACCACAGATGCAACAGAAATCAAAAATATCATAACAGAATACTATGAAAGACTGTACTCTAACAAATTTGAAAACCTAGGGGAAATGGACCAATTCCTTGACTCATACCACCTACCCAAATTATCACAACATGAAGCAGAACAACTTAATAAACCCATCACAAAGGAAGAGATTGAAAAGTTCATCACAACACTGCCAACGAAAAACAAGCCTGGGCCCAGATGGCTTCGCTGCAGAATTCTACCAAGCATTTAGAGAACAGTTATCTCCAATACTAATTAGACTATTTCACAGTATAGAAAGGCATGGAGTACTCCCAAACTCATTCTATGAAGCCAGCATAACCCTGATACCAAAGCCAGGGAAAGACCCAACAAAGAAGAACTACAGACCGATATCACTCAAGAATCTGGATGCCAAATCTTCAACAAAATTCTTGCCAATAGAATACAACAACATATTAAGAAAATAATTCATCCTGACCAAGTGGGATTCATGCCAGGGATGCAAGGCTGGTTCAACATCAGAAAATAAAATTAATGTGATTAACCACATAAATAACACAAAAGACAAGGATCACCTGATTTTGTCCATTGATGCAGAAAATGCATTTGATAAAGTCCAACACCCGTTATTGCTAAAAACTCTTAGCAAAATAGGCATAGATGGCAAATTCCTCAACATAATAAGGGCCATTTATACAAAGCCAATTGCCCACATCATCCTTAATGGAGAGAGACTGAAAGACTTCCCCTTGAGAAGAGAAACTAGACAAGGATGCCCATTCTCACCTCTCCTATTCAACATTTTACTAGAAGTTCTAGCCAGAGCAACTAGAGAAGACCAAGAAATAAAGTGCATCTGCATCGGCAAAGAAGAAGTCAAAATATCCTTGTTTGCAGATGATATGATTGTATATGCAGAGATTCTAAAAGCATTCCCCTTGAGAACGGGATCCAGACAAGAATGCCCTTTGTCATCACTTTCATTCAATATTGTGCTACAGGTTCTAGACAGGCCAGTCAGGCAAGATAAAGAAACAGATGGCAGCCATATCAGTAAGGAGGAAGTAAACATGTCTCTATTTGCAAATGATATGATCTTATACAAATAAAGCCCTAAGAAATCCTCAAAAATATACCTACAAGAATTATTAGAAGAATTCAGCAAAGTATCAAGGCATGAGAGAAACATACAAAAATCGGTTGGATTCCTTTACACTAAGAGACCATTGAAGAAGAAATTATCCAATCAATACCATTTATGATAACCCCCAAGAAAATAAATGTTTAGGAATTAATCTAACCAGAGATGTAAAAGACCTATAGAAAGAAAATTACAATACTCTCCTGCAAGAAACCAACAGAGATATACATAAGTGGAGACCCCTACCTTGCTCATGGATAGGACGTAGCATTGTGATAATGTCTATTCTACCCAAAGCAATCTATAGATATAATGCAATTCTAATACACATTCCAATGCCATTTTTTTATTTAGATAAATAAATCACCAACTTCACACGGCAAGACAGAAGCCCCAGATAAGTAAATCATTACTGAAGAAAAACAAAGTGGTAAGCCTCACCCTACCTGACTTTAAAATCTATTACAACTGCACAGTTGTCAAAACAACTGGTACTGATACAAAAATAAGTACATAGACCAATGGAACAGAACAGAGAATTCAGATATAACATCATCCACCTATGAACTGCTGGTGTTTGGAAATGGTCCAAAGTCTGTAAACTTGAGAAAAGACAATCTCTTTAACAAAGGCTGCTATCATAACTGGATATCTACCCACAAAACAATGAGACAAGATCCATATCTTATACTATGCACAAAAATTAGTTCAAAATGGATCAAAGACTTCAATATCATATTTAAAACAGTAAAGATCATAGAATAAAAATGTTGAGATTTCTAATATGTAAATAAACAGATTACAAAATATTACTAACAATGAAAAACACTAGAAGAGAAAATGAGTAACAGGGAACTCCTAAAAAAATCAAACACGCTTATCCAAAGACTTCACCAAGAGTAAAAAGACTATCTAGATATTATTAAAAAAAAAAAAAAAAAATGGCTACCACAAATCCAGTCAGTATTTTATGTTCATAATCTATGAGGTACTGCCAAATCTTAAGAAGAAAAAGACAAACAAACAAATTAAAACTGGGCAAAGTATATGACAGTTGGTTCACCACAGAAGACATCTACAGGACTAACAGATACCTGGGAAAAAGCTCAATATCATTAGCCATTACAGAAATCTAAATCAAAACTACAGTGAAACGCCATCACACTCCAACAAGAATAGCATTAATCAAATGGCACAAAATAATAAATGTTCAAGAGGTTGTTGAGAGACCAGAACACTTTTACACTACTGGTAGGAGTGTAAAATGGAATAACTCCCTTGAAAGTCAGTTTGTTACTTTCTTATAAAATTAGAAATAGAAATACCATATGATCCAACAATCCTACTTCTTAGAGTATATCCTAGAGAAAAAAGTGCTATCACATGAATAAAAACATGCATAGTGATGTTTATTGCAACACTGTCCACAATAGCAAAAGGATGTAATCAACCCAGGTGCCTCTCAACAGATGAGTGGCTAAACAAACTATGATTTATTCACACAGGGGAATACTATGCAATGGTAAAGAACAACAGTGATCTTAGGAAACACGTCATGAAGTGGAGTCATCTGAAAGACGTTATGCTGAGTGAAATTAGTTGTAAAAGACAAATATTTTATGGCATGGTTATTATAAGGACTCAAAAAAAGATTTAAGCACAGAAGAAAATAATCTTTGATGGTTCTAAGTATGGGGAGGGAGGAAGAGGAGTATTCATAGATTAGGTAGTTGATAGGAGTTGGACTAAGTGAAGGGAGTGACAGCAAGCAGTAAAAGGGAGGTTAGCAGAGCTGGACTGTACACAAAGCTAAGAATTTTCCTAAATACAACTCAACATTTTGAAGGACAGAGCAGCAGGGACAGGAGTCTGGGGTCTTGGCTTTAGGAGACATCTAGGTCAAATGGCGTAACTAACTTTATTTTTTTCTTAAGAAAATTTTCTGATCCTACTTTGGTGAGTGTCATCTTGGGTCTTAAAATCTAGCAATTGGCCATCTTAGCAGCAGCAGCTGGTACCAAACCACCTGCAGCAGAGAAGAATGAAGACTATCAAGGCTAGCAAGACAAGGAAAATATGAGCCCAGGAGACAGAAGGGGCCATATGATCCAGAGACTTCATCAGCATGAGACCTGAAGAACTGCTTGGTGCCTGACCACCAACAATGACTACCCCGACAGGGAAAAAAAACTGTAGTCCCAGAAGTCATGGGAGAAAAACGGGTATGCAGACACAGAACTCTTAAAAGACAGACTTGACGGTCCAACAGAATAGAGGGTCTTCTGAGGATGTAGCAACCAACTTCGCTATTAGTCCATTACCGAAGCCAACTCTTCAGACAGAGATTAGAGTGGACTGTAAGACACAGGGTGCTACTGGCAAACAGTGTGTTTCTCAGCTTAAATATATACATGAGGCTGTTTGAGCAGCTGCTGCCTAGAGGCAAGATGAGATGGTACAGGGGGACATGAGTTGGTTGAATAGATATGGGAAAAAAATAGTGTAGAAATGAGGAATGTGGTGTCATAGGAAATGAGGAAGGAAGCAGTTAGAGTTGCATAGTGGTGTGGGTGCAAGATTTTATATGCCAAATGGACTTGGATTGTAAACTTACACTTAAACAAAACCCAGTGCTATCAAGTTGGATCTGACTCACGGTGACCCTAGAAGCCAGAATAAAACTTCCCCCTAAACTATTTAATGAGCACCTGGTAGATTTGAACTGCTGACCTTTTGGTTAGCCACCAGAGTTTAACTTACACTTAAGGCACAATATTTTTTTTATTGTTAACTGGAAATTTACAATCCAAATCAATTTTGCATGCCCGCCTGCCTGCAAGTCTATCTGTTCTCCTTACTCAGTGACAGTGTAATCCTCCTTGTCACTTTGTGTTACTAGTATCCTCTTAACAGACACCTGTCCCCTGCTCTCGACCCTCTTCTTTTCCGTCTAGAAAGCAACCAATAGGACAGCCTCCTATAATATATAGAACCATAAAGCACATACGATATGGTCACACTGTGTCCCCAAGTCCAGTCCATTCTAGTCCAAAAAGTTGACCTCAGTAGGGTTTTCTAATCAGGGCAAGCAGCAGGTCTAGGGGCCATGTTCTCAGCAGACCCTTTAGGCTGTTGGACCATCAATTCTGGTCTTTTAATAGAAGTCTTGAGCTGTACCCCTCTTTTCCTCATGTTACCTAAGGGACTGTACATTGTGTCGCCATCACAGCTGCCTTGACTGTGGCCAGGCACCATCTGGTTCTTCTGGTCTCATGTTGATAGTCTCCCATTCATATGGGTCCTTCTGTCTCCTGCACTCTTTTTTTTCCTTGTGTCTTTGATGTTCCCAGTGATCATCTGTCCCTGCTTAGTTGGGACAGTTTGATGTGTCTCAGATGGCAGCTTGCTAGCTTTTAAGACACCAGATGTCACTCAGCAATACGGGGTGCAGAAGACTCTCTTAGCAATACACTAGTTTTCCCAGTTGGCATCGATATCCCGTGAATACATGGTCCCCAGATTCTTGTCCCTTCTACCCAATCCTTTGAAATGTTGGGCTGAGTTTAGAAAAACTTTCAGTTTATGTGAAAGTCCAGTTAAGTTGCTCTGCTCTCTACTGTGTACTGTCACTGCTTTTACTTGACCAAATTGCTATTGACTGTCTAATCTATGCCAAATCTCTCTGTCCCGTCCCACACTTGTAGCTGTCCAAGAGGCTTCTTCTGTGTATAAGTCTATTTGAGTTCTCACACAATGTTTGTCCTTTTGCCTCCAACTGATTTCACTCAGTATAATGTCTGCTGGTTGAAACCAGTTATGAGATGCTTCCCGAACTCACTGTTCTTTATCATTGCATGGTGTTCCATGTATCATAGTTTGTTTATCTGTTCATCTGTTGATGGACATCTACATTGATTCCATCTTTTTGCTATTATTGACAGTGCTACAGTAAGTGTTCATGTGTGTTTATCTGTTTGTATGACTGCATTTGATTCTGCAGGATGTGTTCTGAGCAGTGGGATTCCTGGATCATACGGTATTTCTATTTGAGCTTTTTAAGGAAGTGCCAAATTGCTTTCCAAAGAGGTTGTGCCATTTTGCATTCCTACTAGCAGTGTAGAAGAGTTCT
Source organism: Heterohyrax brucei (assembly GCA_028571685.1). Classification (NCBI taxonomy): domain Eukaryota; kingdom Metazoa; phylum Chordata; class Mammalia; order Hyracoidea; family Procaviidae; genus Heterohyrax; species Heterohyrax brucei. The sequence continues at coordinate 122,144,483 of CM053142.1, read as the reverse complement.
AATCTCTCTGCAGCCTCTCCAGCATTTCCCGTTTTGTATTTGTTGGATTATTGTTAACCTCATTAAGGTGAGATGACATCTGATTTTAGTTTTGATCTGGATTTCTCTAATAGCTAATAATAGTGGGCATTTCCTCATGCGTCTTTGGGCTGCCTGGGTGTCTTCTTTGGTGAAGTGTCCATCCATTTCCTTTTCCAGTTGCTTAATTGGATAATTTACCTTTTTCTTGTTGACATTTTGCAGTACCTTGTAGATTTTGGAAATCAGACATTGATCTTACATGCAGCTGCAAAACCTTTTTTCTCATTCTGCAGGAAGTCTTTTAATTCTCTTGATACAGTCTTTGGCTGAGCGTAAGTGTTTGGTTCTCAGTAGTTCCCATTGGTCTAGTTTCTCTTTTATTGTTTGCATATTGTTTGTTGGATTTTTTAGTCCGTCTGAGCCATGTATTAGGACTTCTTCACTGACTGTTTTTTCTTGCATGATCTTTGTTTTAGCTTTGACATTTAGGTCTTTGATACATCTTGAGTTAGTTTTTGTGTAAGATGTAAGATATAGGTCTTGCTTCAGTTTTTTGCAGATGGATATCCAGTTTTGCCAACACCCATTTGTTAAAGAGACTGTTTTGTCACAGTTTACAACCTCTGCGCCTTTGTCAAATATCAACAGTTCATAAGAGGATGATGATATTTCTAGTGCAGTTCTGTTGCATTGGTCTTTATGTCTCTTTTTGTACCAATACCAGGCTGTTTTGATTACTGTGGCAGTGTTATACTTTATAACGTCGGGTGGTGTGAGGCCTCGCACTGTATTCCTGTTCTTCAATAGTGCTTATCCTGGGTTTCTGCCTTTCCAGACAAGTTGGTGATTAGTTTCTCCATCTCATTAAAAATGGGCACACTGGAATTTGTACTGGAATTGCATTGTATGTGTAGATAGCTTCGGGTAAAATAGGCTTTTATTTTTTATTATGACTGAGTGAAAATGTACATTCCCGTATAAATTTACATGCACACCTATATGCAGCTTCCACTGCTCTCCCTGTTCGGTGACAGCACACTGTTCCTCTCTGCTCCATACATGTCTCATCCTCCCAACAGTCTCCTTTCCCCTCCTCTCCACCCACTCTCCTTCCTCCAGCCAGAGGTCGGTAAGATGATATCCTATAGATGCATAGAACCATAAAGTGCTTCCAATATATGGTCATCCTGCATCACCAAGTCTAATCCGTTCACGTCCATTTTCACAATGTTAAGTCTTCTATCCATGAGCAGGGTAGGTTTCTCCACGTATGTAACTCTCTTTTGGTTTCTTGCAGTAAGGTCTTGTAATTATCTCTGTATAGGTCTCTGATTTCTCTGGTTAGATTTACTCCTAGGTATTTTATCTTCTTGGGGGCTATAGTAACTAGTATTGATTTGATGATTTCCTCTTTGATGATCTCATTGGTGGTGTAAAGGAATCCTACTAATTTATATGTTCATCTTGTATCCTGACACTGGATGACACTTTGATGAACTGTTATCTTGGCTGCAGTAATTTATTTATGGATTCTTTAGGGTTCTCTGTGTATACAATCATATTGTCTGCAACAGGGATATTTTTACTTCTTTGACAATGTGGATACCCTTTATTTCTTTGTCTTGGCTAATTGTTCTGGCTAGAACCTCTAGCGTTATGTTGAATAGAAGTGGTGAGAGTGGGCATCCTTGTCTATTTCCTGTTTCCCGGGGGAAATTCTTTCAGTCTCTCTTCATTCAGGATCACATAGTAGTAGTCTTTGTATAGATGCCGCTTAATGCATTGAGGAATTTCCCTTGTATTCATATTTTGCTGAGCGTTTTTAACATGAACGGGTGTTGAACTTTGTTAAACGGCTTTTCTGCATCAAATGACAAAATCAAGTGATTCTTATACTTTGTGTTATTTATGTAGTTGATCACATTAATTATTTTTCTGATGTTGTATCAGCCTTGCATCCCTGGTATGAATCCAACTTGGTCATGATAAATTATTTTTTGACATGTTGTTGAATTCTATTGCCTAGGATTTTGTTCAAGTTTTTGCATCTAAGTTCATGAGTGATATTGGTCTGTAATTTTCTTTTTTAGTGAGATCTTTCCCTGGCTTTGGTATCAGGGTTATACTGCTTCATAGAATGAGTTTGGGAGTATTCCATCCTTTTCCATGCAACAAAATAGCCTTAGTAGTGTTGGAATTGACTCCTCTCTAAAAAATTGTAATTCTCCAGTGAGCCACTTGGGCAAGAACTTCTTTTGGTTGGTAGTTTGTTGATGACTTATTCAATCTCTTCTTTTGTGATGGGTTTACTAAGTTGTTCTACTACTACTTGTGATAATTTTGGTAGGTGATGTGAATCTAGGAATTTGTCTGTTTCCTCCAGGTTTTCAAATCTGTTAGAGTACAGTGTTTCTTAATATTCTGTTATGATACTTTTGATTTTTGTTGAATCTTTTGTGATGTCTCCAATCTCATTTCTTAGTTGGGTTATTTGTTTCCTCTCCTATTTTTCTTTTGTAATTTTAGCAAAACCAAAAACAGCTTTTGGTTTTGTTAATGTTTTTCAATTGCTTTTCTATTCTCTGTTTAGATTTATTCTAATCTTTATTATCTGTTTTTTTTTTCTTTTTTTTTTCCTGGTCCTGAGGGGTTCTTCCGTTGTTCTCTTCTGTACATCTATGATGTCCTTCTCTAAGGACTGATCCCTCCTGATAGCCAAAGCACATAAGCGGTCATTTCACCATCTTTGCTTCTAAGCAGCATTCTGGTTGCACTCACTCCAAGACAGATTCGTTTGTTCTTTTGGCAGTCCATGGTATATTCAATTATTCTTCAACAACACTGTGGTTCAAAGGTATCAGTTCTTCTTCGGCCTTTCTTATTCACTGCCTAGCTTTCACGTGCATAGGAGAAGATGGAAAACACCATGGCCTGAGTCAGGGGCATTTTAGCCTTTAAGGTGGCATATTTGATTTTTAATGCTTTAAAGAGAGCATCTGCTACCGATTTTGCCCATTACCATGTGTCTTGATTTTTTAGCTGCTACTTCCATGAGTGTTAATTCTGTATCCAAATAAAATGAAATACTTGGCAAGTTCAATTTTAGTTTTATCACTGTATCGTTTATTAGTTCAGTTGTGAATCTTTTTATTTTCTTTATGTTGAGGTGTAATCCATACTGAAGGTTGTGTTTTGATCTTCATCAGTAAGTGCTTCAAGTCCTCTTCACTTTCAGCAAGCAAGTTTGTGTCATTTATGTAACTCATTTTGTTGATGAATTTTCCTCCAGTTCTACCATGTCCATCTTGATATAGTCCGGCTTCTAAAATTATTTGTTTGGATGCAGATGGATAAATTTCCCAGAAAAATGTTACTGTATTAAGCTAAAGTAGTACAATATTTAGCAGTGTTCATTTACTCTTATGTTGTTAAATTAGCATATATTTCTTTACCATCAAATTCTAACTCTTCTGAGTTTCTACTAACACTATTAAAGTAGCTGATCTTGCAGAGTTTTTTGCTCACTAAAAGCATGCTTTCTTCAAAACTTTTCTATGAACAAAGTTCAATCTGCAACAGTTGGTTAACATAAACATACTGTCCTTAAAATCTTGTACACACTTGATAGTTTTCTTGAATTAAGTGAAATCTCCACTTATAAATATTTACTAACACAAAATACTACAAAAATGTGTATTGAGGAAGCTAAGATTAAAACATGAGTAAAAATGGTGAGATATTTTCACATTCTTGTTATAATGTTTACAGTTCACATATACTACTATTTTAAAACAATGAATTCAAATACAATTCACTTTATGGCTGACTTCATATATTTAAATACTCATAACTTGGTTTTGTTATTATTTGTCTGAATAAAACTGTTGAATTATCAGAAAGTATTTGAATAAGAATTTACCAGCAAGATTAAAGTTTTAATGTCAGGGTTGCTGTGTCTCAAAAGGTCTACCTAAATAAAGTTTAATTTCTGGAATATAGACAGCTCAATGCTTCCCTTGGATTGTATTATATTTAGCCCAAATCAAATATCTGGAAAAGCAGATGTGTTTAAAAACTGAAAAATTTCAGTGTATTGTATGTGTGATTCACTCACTTAAGTATCTATAGAAGGAAGCATATGACTTAATCAAGATAAAATATCTGTTAACTTTTCTAGTAGAAACCCTGCTTTCAAATGGTTTTACTATATATAAACTGTGCTTATTTCATTAGCTTTTTTGTATAATACAACCTCCAAACATTGCAAACAAATGAAACTCAATGTCCTGACAAAATCACGTCGTAGGTGTTGTTTAGAATGTCTGTGTTGTATAGAATTTAGTTTGAAGGTTAAATCATTGCTCAGTTTCTCCAAGACTAGAGATCTAAAAGGTTTGCTTTCTCAAAATAGAGAATGAAGTGCTTCAGTATTTACCTTTGGGAATATTAAGCATTTAACAGAAGACAGAAACTGTTAAAAAGACTGAGAGTGTGTTATCTGAACCTTTTCTTTGTGGTTAGATGCTTTTGGCCATAAACTGAAATAGTTCTACAAGACCCAATATCCCATCAGCGTAGTAGAAAAGAACATAATAAAACTTTCATCTAACCCAATTCTCAGAATTAAAACACTTTTAAAATGTGTTTTAAATTGATTCCAACATCTTGATATAAATTAAATTAATATGGAAACTAGTTATTTTCATTGAGGCACAGATTATAACAAAATTATGTTACATTTCAGAAAGGAAATTGAAACTACCTTACTATACATTTAAAAACACATCGGATGCACTTTATGGTTCTATACATCTATAGGATGTCATCCTGCTGACCTCTGGCTGGAGGAAGGAGAGTGGATGGAGCGGAGGAGAAAAGAGACTCTTGGGAGGATGAGACATGTACAGGGCAGAGAGGAATAGTGTGCTATCACTGGGCAGGGAGAGCAGTGGAAGCTACATATTGGTGGGCATGTAAATTTATACGGGAATGAACATTGTCACTCAGTCATACTAAATAAACAAATAATTTTTTTTTTTTTTTTTTAAAGAGGTATGGCTGCTAACCAAAAGGTCAGCAGTTTGAATCCATTAGTTACTTCTTGGATACTGCATGGGGCAGATCTACTTTGTAGATCTGTAGGGCAGCTGTGAGTCAGAGTTGACTTAGTGGCAATAGTTCCGCCCCCATCCCCGTGCAATATCTCCTATGCCACAATCAATATTTAAATTTCAAATAGATGACTGAAATGTTGCTGTTGTTCAGTGCCATCGAGTTGATTCTGACTCGTAGTGACCCCATAAGTCGAAGTAGAACTGCCACATAGAGTTTTCAAGAAGTACCTGGTGGATTTGAACTGGTGATCTCTTAGCAGCCACAGCACTTCACCGTTATGCTTATAGTTAAAATGTAGCCTGTTATTTTCTATCAGAATTAATTCATTAAATTAGAACATTTGTAAAGAAGAGATACAGGGAGATCAAAACTGATAGAGTAAAAGACTATATTTTTTAGGAAAAATGAAAACATGTAAGTGAAAATGTTTATAGATATATATTTCTGAAAACCCTGGTGGTGTGTTGGTTAACTGCTATGTCTGAGAACCAACAGTTTGGCATTTTATACCCACCACCTGCTCCTTGGAAACTATGGAGCAGTTCTACTCTGCCATGTAGGGTTGCCAGGAGTCAGAATCAACTGAATGGCAGTGAGTTTTTTCTGTTTTGTATATTCCTAAAGACAGTTATTGTCACTGGAATTAATTACTTAAAGTGAATACATAACAGAAAACAAACATTTTCTTACTATTTTTTGCTCAGATACTGCAGTGGCATTCTTCTTTTTTAACTTGGAAAACTTCAAGTGTATTTAAATGGTCTCAGATTATTCTCTGGTTGTCTCATAAACTATTTTATAAGCCACTGAACAATCTGGAGCACAGCTCCCTTATTGCGCATGTGTTTCTTAGGGTTCTTTATTTTTTTCTATTTTGCCTATACTTATTTGATATATAAAACTCTGTAGGTGTTACAGTGAAACTTTTCTTTTTACCGAATAAATAAATCGATGAATCAAAACCTTCTTCTCAGAGGGGATATATATAGTTAAAAGTAAAATTGGTGAATGCATTCATGACAACAATAAAAATACAAAAATTTTCTTGAGAAAATAGTCGTTGAATTTCAACATACTTTGCATTGCCATAATTTTGTGAGGAGGGGAAAATAAACCCCCCTGCACACGGTCTTTAGAAAGAGGTGGTGAGACAAATCAATTTTACGTATAAGAAATAAACAGACCCTAGCAGTGCAGTGGTGAAGATTTCGGCTGCTAACCTGAAGGTTAACAATTTGAATCCACCACTGCTCCTTGGAAATCGTATGGAATAGCCTTCCTTGTCCTATACACACTTACTATGAATCAGAGATTGTTCAAAGGAAGCTGGTTTTGTTTTGGTAAGATAGATAAATACTATAAGGAAAGTGGAAAAACAGGGAGTTGGATGAGGGAAGGCATTTAAAATAAAGGTCAAACAACACGCTGGCTAAAGAGAGGCATACGCTCTAATTCTGGCTACAGAGAAATCCTTAACATTGCTGGTGTATAATTGGAGGACTTTTAAATGTGGGCACCTATTGCTGTGTTTAACTTCTGTCTTGAAGACAGCAGTGTGGACACCCACATCCAATACATACTTAACTTCTCCCAATTATCCAATCCTCAATGAACTTAGATATGTACAATTTTTTTGTATTAATGGTAATTTAGGTAATTACAGAAGAGACTCTAGTCTATATTTGTATCTACAGAGGTAATAACAAGAAAAGAGTAACGTTAAAGCACATGTATATATTTATATGCGTGTGTATATGGAAGCCCTGGTGGCATAGTGATTCAGTACTGTATGGAATCTGGTGGGGAAAAGAAGAGGGGATTTGAGTAAGTCAGAACCTTCAAACTGTAAGGTTCCCATAATTATCAATATTTGGATAAGACATAGGGCTATTTATCATATTTTTTCATATTTATCATATTTCTAGAACATACTTTTTAATTAAATTAATGTGTCATCCCAAATTCTGCACTATGTCCAGAATAAAGCTAATTATACTGTTTTTTCCTGCTTCTTTTTCATTATTTAGGTTTCTATAATGTCGTAACTGGGGTCAAAAAAAAATTAGCAAGTTGATTTATTTGTTTCCAAAATAATTCTTTGAATCAGTCATAGGTTTCTAACCCAATTATCCATGATCAGGTAGCAGTGGTTCTTTCTGTGCAATTATCTTAGAAAAGTCAGTGAACATGAGCACATTCTTATTCTTACTCTAAACTAAGTATCCAAAAGCTGTAGCAAAATATCTCATGGTCTAACATATGTGTCATTGGAATCCCAGAAAACAAAGCAAAGCAAAGCAAAACAAACAAACACTGCCCGAATCAATTCTGAGTCATCCCAGAAGAAAAAGACAAAGAGAATAGGCTAGGGTGGGGGGAGTGAGGGAGAATCAAGATACAGTAGTCAAGGATTTTTCCAAAATTATTGAATATATCAAATAAGAGGTTGATAAAATTTTAAAAAATAAAGATAAATACTAAAAATAGCATAGAAAGTGAACAAGGCATCTAGAAATACTAGAAATAATATATTAAATTGCTGAAAATTCAACACAAAAAGAAAGCTTTTAACGCAACTGAGAAAAAAGAACACTGCCTACAGTGCAACAAATGAAAAAGTATGCATACATACAGCTGACTAAGAAAACTGCTGGAAAGAAAACATTGGAGTTAAAGAATGAATATACTTAAAGGTCGGGGGAAACTGTAATAAAAAAATTATGTATTCAGTGAAAACATTCTTTAAAAGATCTCTTAAGTAAACAAAAAATTGATGGATGTAGTTTTCAGCATATTCATTTTATACAGAAAAAACCTCTGAAACTCACTGCTGTTGAGTGTACTCTGACTTGTAGAGACCCTGTAGATCGGAGTGTAACTGCCCCGCCATGTTTCCAAAGAGCACCTGGTGGATTTGAGCTACCAGCCTTTCGGTTAGCAGACGTTGCACTTAACCACTATGCCACCAGGATTTCCTTTTATTTTATAGGAAATAATAATTAAACAAACAAGATAATTTTGGTTGATGGTATTGTTGACTGTCTCTGTGTCATTGCTCACTTTATGTGTAGTTTATCAATTGTTGAGAAAGCAGTGTTTAATTTTTATTTTTTAGTTGTGGATTTATCTATCTATTTCTATCAGTTTTTGCTCCTTGGGTAGTGGAAATAGTTTACGTGCTCTTTGCTAACAAAAAGAGTGGCAGCTTTAGTGTACCCAGTGGTGCCTTGGAAGAAAGAGTCGGTGAGCTGCTTCTGAAAAAAATCAGCCACTGAAAAATATGAAGCACAGTTCGTAACAGCAACTGGTACTGGGTATTGTTTGGTAAGTGTGGTTATTATTATGATATGTGTCATCTGTGTTTATTCAGTCTTTTATTATTCTATGTGATTACATTTTAACATTCATATAATGTGCATATATCTCTCCCTGATAAATTTTCTTGATCTGAATTCTACTTTAATATTAATATAGTTATCTTTGCTCTCTTTTGATTAATATTTACATGGTCTATCTAATCCACATTCTTACTTGCAGCTTCTCTATATTTTGATATTTGTAACAAGTTTCTTATAGACAACATATAGTTATGCTGTTTTCTAAATCCACTCTGAATTTCTGTCTCTTGATTGGTGCACTGAGACCATTTAATTTTTGACATGTTAGGTTTACGTCTGCCTTTTGTTTAGTTTTCACCTTGTCCTTTCTGTCTTGATTTTTTTTCTGAATTATTTGTTCTGAATTTCTGTGAGTTACCTGAACATTTTTGAAATTCCATTTTGATTTATCTGTAGTTTTGTATGTGTGTGTCTGTGTCCCTCTGTCTAACATTTTGAGTGATTATCTGTTACACTGGAAACCCTGGTGGCAGAGTAGTTAAGGGTTACGCCTACTAACCAAAAGGTCAGCAGGTCGTGTTCAGCAGGCGCTCCTTGGGAATTATACAGAGGCAGTTCTTCTCTGTCCTGTAGGGTCACTATGAGCTGGTACTGACTTGACAGCACTGGTGTTTTTTGTTGTTGTTGTTTGTTTTGTTCTGTTTCTTTCTTTCGGTATTTGTTGCACGATCAGTCTGTTGATGTCAACCCTTCACCTGTTCACGTGGAGAAATCACCTCTTCAGTGTCCTGAGCTCTCCCTTCCTTATAACGGTCTCAAATATTTACTCTAGGCCTACTGAGAAATACTTCAGAGTACATTATAATCTTCACAAAGTTGTTAAATTTAATGTAAAATATTCAAAGAATTCTATTGTTTTTGTCCATAATTTTGCTCTTTCTTTGTTTTTTCTCCTTTGTGATGTTCTGAGTCTTTTAAAATCATTTTCTTTCTGTTTCAAGAACTATTTCAGCCATTCTTTTACATGAGATTTGCAGACAACAATTTATCTTAGTTTTTCTTTAGCTGAGAATGCTTTGACTTTTTTCTTCATTCCCGATACCTCCCTGGGTTTGGAATTCCAGGCTGACAATTATTTTCTTTCAGCACTTGAAAACTGCTGTGCAATTACCTTCTGATTCCTATGGTTTCATAGAAGAAGCCTACTCTATTCAGGTTACTTTTTGCTTATAACACAGTGTCATTTTTCACTCAGTATTTTCAAGAAGACTTTGTTTTTCTTTCCGGTTTTCAGAAGTTTGACTATAAAGCGTTATCTTGTGATTTTTCCTTGAGTTTATTTTATATGGAGGTTGCTGATCTATTTGAATATGTAGGATTTTACTTTTCTGCCAATCCGCACCCATAAATACTCCAGTCTTGGAAACCCTACAGGGCAATTCTACTTTCTCCTAGAAAGTCATTGTAAGTTGACATCTGCTCAGAGGCACACAATAACAGCAATGGAGGGTTAAAATGATTTAATTTCCTAGACGTAATGAATTGGGGCCTTTGGTGGCATACTGTTCGTTGGCTTGGCTGCTAACCGAAAGGCCAGGAGCTCAGTTCCGCCAGTCACTACGCAGACTTTATTTCTTGGACTCCGATGATAAATATCTCAGATGATTTGTTATAGTTCCACGTCTCACTTTTTATATTAGTCTGTCTGTTTATTGCTGTTTAGGTCAGATAGTTTCTGTTTTAGTTTTTTTCACCCTTACTGACTCCCTCCACTGTATTCCTATTTCTTTTTGTGAGCCCATCCATAGACTTTTTTTAAAATTTTACTTACTGTATTTTTAGCACTAAAATTAGTGCATATTTCTTTATAGCTTCCCTTTCTTTGATAAACTTGTTTTGTTGTTATTTATGTGTTTACATCTTCTTTCTCATTTGCTTTGAATATTTTCATAGTGGCTTATCAAGTCGTTTTAATGATGGGTGATTTGATATAATTGTAAGATAATTCTAACATCACTGTGTTTTCATCTATTATTGTCTTTTTTAAAAACCAACTGGATGCTACTTTGTATGATAAGTGATTTTTGTTTGAAATCTGGATACCCAGGGTATTATGTTATTCTTGACCTTATTTAAGTCTTGTAATTTGTCTAGCCTCCTCTGACACAGAAAAGGCAGGAGAAGAAGTGAGGGAACTATCTTATTACTGCCAGGTGACAGTGGGAATCCGCTTGGCCTGTCGTGACATATGAAGAAAGGAGGGGCTCCTCTCCTCATTAATACTGGTGGGCTTGTGCTTTTCGTCTCACCATTAGGCCTCCACTGATAACACTGTGGTTAGGGATACTATTTGTCATATGGTCTCTGACACCATTGGGGGTATCATTATAGCTTACTGTTTTTAGGTGCGATCACTTCAGTTCCAACTCATAGAGACAATATAGGACAGAAGAGAACTTCCCCACAGGGTTTCCAACTAGTGATTGGAGGAACTGAGGTGCTGGCCTTTCAGTTAGCAGCCAAAATGTTAACCACTATGCCACCAAAGGCCCTATTCATTACATCTAGGAAATGAAATCATCTTAATTCTCCATTGCTGTTGTTGTGTGCCTCTGAGCAGATGTCATAATGACCTTATAGGACAGAGTGGAACTGCCCCATAGTGTTTCCTGGACCAAAGTATTTATGGGTGCGTATTGGAAGGTCTTTTCTTCTGTGGAGCCACTTATGGGTTAGAACTGCTGAAGTTTTCATTAGCAGTCGAGTGCTTTAACCACTGTAACACCAAGGTTCCTAACTCTTCATTAGGAATAAAACAACTTCAATGAATGACAGAGAATTATGCTAAGTGCAAATATCAGACAAAAAAGTGTACTTATAGTATGATTCCATGTATATAAAATTATAGAAAATGGAAACTATAGTGACAGAAAGTAGGTAAGTGATTGTTAGATGAGGATGCAAGAAGTAGGTATTACAAAGGAATGCGCAGGCGAAAATCAAGAAGCTGTCAGCAAATGATATGGCCCAGGGTTAGAAGATTGTAATATCCTTAGCAGTAGACTTATTTTAAAATTTATTAGGGAAAGATAAGATCATTATAGTAACTAACAATTTTTAGTTTAAAACCTGTATTAGGCATAGTATCTGACACCTATGCAAAATTAGAAAATAAATGTCCTACTGGAGAAATCTGTTTAGATATCTGTACACTGAGATATTCTCTCATATGCCCATATTGATTATTTGTTTCTGAATAAAACAAAGATGTTTATCCACCATTAAACCGGCTTACATGTCTTAGATATTTTTTCTTTTTATTGTACTCTAGATGAAGTTTTACAAAACACTAGTTTCTCATTAAACAGTTAATACACATTTTTTTTCTTTTGTAAATGACATTAACAACCCCATGACAGGTCAGCGCTCTCCTATCTCAACTCAAGTTCCGTATTGCCAGCTTTCCTGTCCCCTTCTGTCTTCTAGCACTTGCCATGGGCTGGCCTACCCCTTTAGTCTCGTTTTGTTTTATGGGCTTATCTGATCTTGGATAAAATTTTTAGTGGACAGCTGATTCATAGAGCAAGAAGAATCCCCAAAGCACAACCCCTGGAATTATAGACACATGAGTCACAGCTAACCAGCATACTAGATTTCTATTTGAACAAGATCAGCAGTGACCCAGAAACCTAAGAAAGCTAAGTCCGTGTAACAGTGTGTTAACTTTTCTAAAGCTCTGTGGAAGTAAAGTGCTGTCTGGTGGCCATTAATTTTAATTATCCCTGATTAAATAGTTCTATTGGGAAAAACGTTAAAATTAGTCTTTGGGAATTCCTGTAGATTTTCTTTCCATACTTTTCATCATTCTATATTATATGGATTAATTGAAGCTTACATTATTTATTTCACCTTAGGGATGAAACTTTTATCCTTTGTCCAGTTTTTTTTTCTTCTGTGTAATTCGTGCATGAACAAAAATCAAAGTGACATTTGTCTACAGTCAGTGTGAAAGAGTGTTGGATGCTTTGTGGCAGACATTTATCAAAGTGAAAGGCTTCCCCAGCATGTCCCTGTCATCTTGGACTGTGACACCTGTGTCTACTACACAGATTCCAGCAAGTGCTGCACTATCAGATATGCCTTTGATTCTCTGTTAGACATCATCAAATTTTAAGTTGCAGTAGATTTCCTCAACAAAATAGTAGATCTGTCTTATATTCTCCCACACTTAACAAACGTATAAAACGTGGAATAAATTAAGATGTAGAGTGCATAGTTTCCAATTCCTAAATTTAGTTATCCTTGAAGCAGAACTGCATTGTGAAAGCAGAGATTGATTACGTGATTATTTCTAATTTTCAGGGTTGCTCTTTATAGGGATTAAAAGCAAATCTGTAAACAGAATTTCTGAAAAATGTATTTGTATTGTCTGGACATACAGATATATGTAGTCACTTGCTTCCTTCAAGAAACATTTTTTTTTTTTCAGTTAAGTAAACATGCTGAGATTTCCATACTTACATGTCAGCGTATATTGAGAAAGATTTCTCTTGAATCTAGTCAGTAAATATGTATTGAGCACACAAATTTACTTGCGCGGGACACTGCTTCCTTATTTAACGCTTCACTTCCACGTAGTACTAACTGTAAAACGGTACAAAGTTGCTCGCTACTGAACCCGTATTACTGTTTTTTTTTTTTTTCTTTCTTTCTTTTAGGTAAAATATTCACACGTATTCACCACTTTTCCTCTTTCTATCTCTTTCAGTATAGTTTCTAAGACTACTGTGCTTGAAATGCCATGAATATGCTCATTAGTCCGTCATGCCTTCCATGTTCTTCACCTCAGGGTTGGGTATAAACGTGCTCAGAACTCACCCTGTGCCACCTATCTAACAGCACTTCCTCCAGACTTTGCTCTAGATTTGTGTTGAGAAAAATGTTACATCCCATCTACACACAGGGCAATAGAGTTTTGTAACTTATTTAACGCTAACACAAGGAAGAGCAGCACATGAGAGTAGATGCGCAGAGCCTGTAGGACGAAGGGCAAGGTCGTACCTTCGCAACTTTGAAGTCATACGACTTCGGCTCATAAATCTGGATCTTTGATTCACTAATTGTGTGACTTGGGCTAAGTTCTGTTCCTTATTCCTTGGTTTCCTCATCTATTGAATACTGTTAATAATACCAACTGCAAATGTTGAGTCTGGAGATAAGAGAACTCTTGCATAGAAAGCACTTATTGTTATGTTTGGAATGTGATAAACTGAAATATATTTACATGAATATTTATGTCTGTGTATGCGTATTTATCCATAGTTATGCCTAATCCAATGAAAAGTGATATAACCTAATGGGGAAGTTTTTAAACAATAATGTTGACATTACACACACGATAAAGTTTCGGCACGATTATTCAAAAGCTGTTGTAGTAGCACATCATCAGGGAACTGACAGAAATACAGTCTAGATTGTATTTCAATGTCCATCATGTCCATCACTAAAAGAATGATGGGCATGATGGACATTGAAATTCGATAAATAATTGCAAAACGATAAATCTTGAGTAATTGACTAAATCAACTAACAAAAGGTCAACTTAACATACTCCCAAAACTCTGAAACTCACTGAAATCCTTTCTCCCTCACACAAGAGACATGGAATGAGGAATATCATTGCTGATGTCAGGTGGATCTTGGGTGAAAGCCAAGAACACCTGAAAGATGTTTACCTGTGTTCCATCGACTATGTGAAGGTGTCCAGTTGTGTCGGTCATACCAAATTATCAATAACATTGGGAAGAATGAAAATTCCAGAACACTTGAAAACAGTAACATCAGTAAATTATGTGATGCAAAATTGTATGTAGAAAGCTACAAGGTTAGTATATTACTAGCAATAAAATGTAAGAGGAATGGTCTTGTGCAGTTCATAATAACTCCAAGGCACTGTAAGTCAGGGACTACTTGTGCATACCTGTGTATACTTACATACATACATGTACACACACACACACATATATAAAGAGTTGGTACTGTTTTTATGACTACTGACTGATGAATTACCCAGGCATTATATATCATTTCACTATTCTTTTGGAGCATTTTGAACAAAACTCAACACATGCATCCTACTCTGTGGAATAATATATCTGAAGTCATGCATTTTTACCACTAAACTCTGCAATTCTTTAGAGTAAAGGCTGGCATCTTCTTCATTTGCATGTTTTCCACTTCTGTTTCAGTGACGGACACATACAAACAATAAATCTTGAATAAGTGACTAAGTGAGCTAAAAAAAGTCAACTTAATATACTCCTGAAACTGAAATTCATTGGACTCGTTTCTCCCTCACACAATTTTCTCTATCATGCATTTTTCCCCAAATGTATCTCTCTTCCCTCAAAAGCAGTACTTATTTACAGATTTTCATTGCAATATAAGATTCATAGTTTGTTATAAATATGTATACTTTCCTTTAAAATGAAAGCCCAGGAGACAGAAACTCCATATTATTCATTTTTGTGTCTTACACAGAACAGATATTCAATGAAGGAGAAGTCATTAAAAAAAATAATAACTATTAATAACTATGATGCAAATAAGGCTCCAAACTGGTTCCAGGTGGTTCAGTCACTGCTGATTAAGTTAAAATTTGGAAGATCTGGAACAAAACCAGAATGGGAAAAATTACGAATGGAAAGTCTGGAATGGAAAACTTAGAAGAGGCGTAGTGAACCCTTTCAAGAGAATGGTGCATGAGGTTGGATTATTGTCAGGATTGAAGGGAGCTACATGCATAGGAAGTGATGCAGCTGGCCACCTATCGTTGAACGGGGCTCTGCTCTATTACTGTACAAAATCTGATGGGCAAGCGATTTTGTTGCTGCACCATGAATAGGCTGTCCATATTTTCTAAGACAGTGATTAAATTTCTAGTAGAGTTTTGATCTGTTATTTTCTCCATTCTATTTATAGTTTTAGTTCACTGAAATTTTAAATATTTAGGTCTGTTCTGGTGCTGCTATCTCAGCTTTGAACCTAGAAAAAACTGGTTCAAAGCCCTAGATGCTACGTAGAATTAAATGTGTGTTATTTTAAAAAGAAAGCAAAAATGAAGGAAGGAGTGAGGATGGAAGGAAATGACGAAATGACAGAGGGAGGAGAGAGGAAGAGGGAGAGAGAAAGGAGTACAGTTTTGACAGCAGAAAAGGGAATGGATAGCTTATCCTCTTCATTGAATTGCATTTATTTTCAAGGCATAGTTATAATGATCTATATTAAAAATCTTTCTAACATCAGGTTAGTATTTGGATGAAGAAAGCAAGCAAAATGTGATTATTTTATCTCTTACTGCAATTTCTTTCTCTGAAGTAAAGGTAATAATGATACTTCAAAATCACACTGATTGCTATCTTAATTCTGACTCATAGAAACCCTATAGGACAGAGTATAACTGCCATTACAGTGTTTCCAAAGACATAATCTTTATGGAAGCAGACTGATGATCCTTTTCCTTTGGAGAGGTTGATAGATCCAAAATGAATACCTTTCAGTTAGCAGACAAGTGTTTAATGACCAGGGCTGTCTGCTGCAGTACCAGGGCTTTATATACATATATATGTACATATGTATGTATGTATGTATGTATATATGTATATTATGTATGTATATTATGTATGTATATATATATTGTCATGGATTTCATTGTGTTCCCCCAAAATATGTGTAGCAGTTTGGCTTGACCATGATTCCTGGTATTGTATGGTGTCCCTATATGCTGTAAACCTTGCCTCTATGATGTTACCGAGGGAAAATGGGTGGCAATTGTGTCACTAAAGTAGGAATCTGTGTATAAGACTACATATGCCTTGAGACAATATCCTGAGATATAAAAGAATGAAGGTAGCAGAGAGAGTTGCAAACATCATACCACCAAGAAAGCAGTGCCAGGAGCAGAGCATGTCCTTTGAAAAGGTCTCGGGGTCCCTGAGCCTCAGCAGCTCCCAGTCCCAGGAGAAGATCAGATTGAGCAAAGTGTTTCTCCAGAGAACGCCTTCTCCTAGAGCTGTTGCCCTGAATTTGGACTTGTGGCCTACTGGATTGTGAAAAAATGAAATATCTCTTTTTAAAGCCATCCTCTTGTATTCCTGTTATGGTAGCACTACATGACAAAGATATATATATAATGATATATATAATATATAATGTATTAATATAATCTTATAATAATAAAAGGTATATATCATACAACTTGTTATATATCCTGAAAATATACATGTATGTACCTATATCCCAAATATATATATAAACCAAGTTGTACAATTCCTTCTTCGCAGAGTATGCATCAAGTAGTTACTGCGTCAGCATACTATATGAGTTCCAGTCACGTTACATTGTCACCCTTCACCAAAACTTGTTTTCATTTTTTTCTTTTAGTTTAGACAGTTTAATGAGCATTTAGATGTAAGCAATTTGTTTATTACTAGTGATGTAGAATACATTTTAGTATGTTAACTTATAATTTCAACACCTCTTGAATGGTATTTTGTTGTTATTTTCACTTTTTTTTTTTTAAATGGATTTGTCTTTTTTCCTCACAGATCTGTAACAATCTTTGGGTATCAATGTAGATGAGTTATCTGTCTGGAATCTCATTCCAGCTATGTTGCTATTATTGCTAAGTGCTGTCGAGTCAGTTCCAGAGTTCCGGTTCATAGCGACCCTACGCACAAAAGAATGAAAGCCTGCCTGGTCCTGCGCCATTCCCACAGCTGTTTTTATGCTTAAACCCGTTGTGGAAGACATTGCGTAAATCTTGTTAAGGGTCTGCCTCTTTTTCATTGGCTCTCTGCTTTACCAAGCATGATGTCCTTCTCCAGGGACTGATCCCTCCTGACACCAGGTACAAAGAATCCGAGATGCAGTCTCACCGTCATTACTTCCAAGAAGCACTCTGATTGTACTTCTTCCAAAACACGTATTTGTTCTCTTGGCAGTCCGTGGTATGTTCAGTATTCTTCCCCAGCACTGCAATTCAAAGGCATCAATTCTTCTGTCTTCCTTATTCATTGTCAAGCTTTTGCATGGATGTGATACTGTTGGAAATACCATGGCTTTTATCAGGCACATTTTAGGCTTCAACATGGCATCTACTTTTCAGCACTTTAAAGAGGCCCTTTGCAGTACATTTTCCCAGTACAATACATCTTTTAATTTCTTCACTGCTGCTTTGTTGTGGAACTAAGTAAAAGGAAATCTTTGACAACCTCAACCTGTTCCGCATTTACGATGATGTTGCTTGCTGTTCCAGTTGTGAGGATTTTTGTTTTCTTGATGCCGAGGTACGACTCACACTGAATGCTATGGTCTTGGATCTTCATCAGTGTTTCAAATCTTCTTCACTTCTGGCAATCAAGGTTGTGTCACTTGCATAAAGCAGGTTGTTAATGAGTCTTCTTCTAATCCTGAGGCCTTGTTCTTCTTCGTATAGTTCAGATTCTTGGATCATTTGCTCAGCATACAGATTAAAAGGGTATGGTGAAAGGATATAATCCTGGCTCACACCTTTCCTGACTTTGAACCACGCAGTGTCCCCTCATTCTGTTGACATGATTGCCTGTTGATCTATATGCAGATTCCTCAGGAGCATGATTAAGTGTTCTAGAATTCCGACTCTTTGCAGTATTGTCCATAATTTTTTATGATCCACACAGTTGAATGCTTTTGCATAGTCAGTGAAACACAAGTAAACATTTTTCTGGTAGTCTCTGCTTCCAGCCAAGATCCATCTGAGATCAGCAATAACATCCCTGGTTCCACGTCCTCTGCTGAATCTAGCTTCAATTTCTGGTAGTTCCCTGTCAATTTACTGTTGCAGTCACTTTTGAGTTGCAACTGTATTATCTAACATTTACAGTCTCTTGGTTGTGATGTATGTTATGAACTCAAGTTCTGAATTTCAGTGAAATCCAATGTATCAAACTTTTGCTTCATTATCATTGTTTTTTTTGTCTGTTTGTTTTTAAGAAATTATTGATTTCTCAAACTCATGGAGATATTCTTCTAATTTTTCTTTTGGAAAAATGTTAAAAAACTTTTCCCTCCATTTAGATTTACAAGTGCATGATATAAGAGCCCAAGTTAATTTTTCATCTATCTGGGTGTTCAGCTGATCTGAAATAGAATATCAGTTGTTATAAATGAGGTGACTGTGTAGGTGGATGTGTATGTGGATTCTTTATTTTGGACCATCTGTCAACTTTTCCCTTCTTATTTCAATCATGCTGTTTCACTTATTTCAGATTGGAAATAAATATTTACAACAGGTAGTACAAGTCCTTTAAATTTTTGTTTCTCACAAAGAAGCCTTCACTAGTCTTGGTATTTTGCATTCCCATATAAATTTTAGAATCATCTTTTAGGTTTTCTCAGACAAAAAAAAAGTAATTTGGAAATTTTCATTGAAATTATATTGCATTCAGAGATCAATGTGAAGAGAATTGATATTTTAACCAAATTGAATTTTCTAATCTAGGAAAATGATCCAGAATCCTCAATTTATTTAGATTTTCTTTAACACCTTACTGAAATGTATTTGAGTTTTCTGTGAAGGTGTACCTTTTTTGTGAAGAAGTCCATTATTAGTTATTTCCCATCATTTGATAATTCAGTATCATTACAATTTTTAAGTATTTGTTTTCCAATAGCTTATTATTGATATATAAAACTACAATTTATTTTTGTATGTAGAAATTACAGCCAGTGGTATTGTGAAATTTGCTTAATCATTCTAATAGTTTACATTTATATTCTTCTAAGTTTGCTTTGCAAACAATATTGCTTTGTATTTACCAATTTTTGCTCCATCTCTCCTTCTCTTACCTATATTTATTTTTCTTGTCAGAGTTGCATTAAATATAAATAAGATAGTAAACTGCCTTGTCTCTTTTCCTGATGTCACAGGGAAACATTTTACCTTCAAATATTGTTCTTACTGTGTATGTATATTTAAAAATATTTTTTATTAAATAAAGAAATGCTCTTCTTATTCCTAGCTAATAGAAGATTTGTTGTTGGTAGCATTTGTTTTGTTTTCTTTAACCTGGTTTTATCAAATGTATGTAATGCCTCAAATATATATTTTGACATTTATTAAATTAAGCAATGAATTACACAATGCATTTGTACACATTTAAACAAACTTGCATCCTGAGCTAAACTATGGCTGACTTTGATTTGAGCTTTTGGTTGTTTAACTTCTGTTTGCTTTGGTGACTGACTGAGACTGCTGCAGACTCTAGGCTGCTGCCGCCTAACTGCCAAATGTTCCAAAATCAAGAACAACAACAAACTCTGCAAAGGCAGAGTTCACCTCAGTGTATTTTGCTCTTTTCGAATCTTGGCTCCTAAGTGCTGGTTATTCTCTATTACCTTGAAACACATTTTGTTTCCTTTTCCTGTTTGTTATCCTAAAATTCTGTTCAGCGTTTATGATCTGATTGCATCTGTATTGACAAAGCTGAAAGCAAATCCGTCAATAATTTATTTTTATTGTGAATCTTTCTAAGTTTATAGGGTCAGGAAATTGAAATGGCTCCACTTATTTTGTGACAGGCACAATGATTGTAGGAGGTACGTTCCCTTCCTACGCATTGCAGAATTATAAATATTCTTAGCCAATCATGTTCCAATTCAAGAAACACTTGGCTCAAAAATCTTTACACTCAGACACAATAAAAGTATAAAATTTTCAGAGCCTGAAAAACTCCATTCAAATCTTCATCCTATGACATTTCTTCTTTTGGAGACATGTGCCACACGGCATTTTGTTTTGGAAAATAATTGTATACTAGTCTTACTAAACAGTGTCAAAGGGTGATTCTAGATGAGACGGCTTGCCAGCCAATCTAGAGTGTCAGGGAGCTTGGGTGGTGCAGTGGTTAGCTTGGCTGTTAACTAAAAGTTTGGCAGTTCAAATCCATCAGTTGCTTCGTAGGGGAAAGATGTGGCAATCTGCTCTTGTGACTATGCCATATGGTAGTTCTAATCTAGTCTATAAGGTTGCTATGTGTCAGAATCTATTAGACAGCAAAGGGATTGCTTTAGTTTAGTAGAATGCTGTCATTTCTTGATTTCAGAGGTAACAGTGTTTATGTCATGGTGTCATTTTATACTTTTGGCATAGGAACTCTGACACTAGACAAAGGGCATTCTTCTGTAATCATGCATAGACAGGCCAGCAAATAAATGCATTCCATATTTGCATAACAATTTTAATCACAAATACAGAAATTAAAATTGATAGAAATTATATTGATCTTTAGTATCTCACACTGCATTCATATTAATAATATATGTGACAGAAGCATCATAAATATGCAAATAAGCAACACATCAGCCTAACCATCACCAGTAATTTGTAGACTTACACTCATAGGAAACCACTAATGGAATACAGTGCATTTTCTTTTCTGTGAATAGTCAAATGCCATGCATAATGCAACAGTGCAACTGCTAATAGCTGGCTTAGGCTAGATCATTTAAACTTGTTATTATGGGCAGGACAAACTGATCTTTCAAGTGGCCTGTAATAAAATACTTCTCTGCCTTTCTATTGTACTGATTGTTCAGTTATCTTTCCCCAGAGCCTGTATTTATAGGAAGTACAAAATGATTGCTTTGGTTATTTTAGGGTATTTATCATGCTCTAGCAAACACAAGAGAAAGGTGACCCATGAATACCTAAAATGTCAGTTAGAAGTTCCTGAAGCATCTGCTCAACCTACTTTATGTCAGAGAATTAGAACATTCCATCAGAATAGTCATTATCGAAACATGCTTCATCGTATACATTTCTGAAACAGCCTTTGCTTGGGCAAAAGATCTTTTGAAAATTGTAAGCTGAAGGTATCTGCAAATAAGTGGGAGCAGAGGCTTAGTTGTTGAAATTCATGGGGTGACTAATAGCCCCTAAGCACAAGATTAAAGAACCCTTGTGTGCAGTGGGTAAGTGCTCATCTGCTAACTAAAGCAGGGCAGTTTGAACCCACCGGCCCCTCCTTGGCAGCCCTGGGGGGCAGTATTGGGGAAAAGAAAACCATAAAGCAGTGTTCTTTGGTTATAAGTTATTGATACACAAATCTATATTTCTTCACTACAAATTCATTAAAATACATAAATAATGCACTGGTACTTGTTCCAGATGATTCCAGCAGAATTTCGTTAGATTTTTTAGAATTTTGGTTAACTTCAAAGGTATCATTTTTATCTGTCAAAGTTCAACTTTTGCTTGTTTCTACCATCTTAACCATGTTCTTAAAAGCCAGCTTCTCTTATAATTTGACCACGCTATCAAAATCAGTGCCCTCCACCTTTCTCGATTTCATTATTCTGCTTTGGTGTTCTCCATTGGACAGCAACAAAAGAATGCAAATACTAGGAGGAAAGAGACTTTTTTCCCTTACATTTACGCCTATGTTTCCAGTGTATACGATTGTGCCTGGTGGTAAAGCAGTATGTACTGTGAAGTAAATGAGAGGTTACATGCTTCTAGTCCTAACGGATTGACAGAGGGGCTGCAGCAGCGGGCTAGAGCAGAACAGTGATTGTGTAGATGGCGCAGAAGCAGGCAGTCTTTTGTTCTCTTGCACGTTCCGTCACTGTGAGTTAGAACCCACTGACGGCACCTAACAGCACTACTCCAGTTGTCCTCGAGTCTGTGCTGACTCATGGTGATCTCATGCATGTCAGAGCAGAACCGTGTTGTAGGGGGCTTTCAGTGGCTGATTTTGTAGAAGTCAGTAACCAACCTCTCTTCTGAGAAGACTTGGGTGAACTTAAACTGCCATCCTTTCAATTAGCACCCAAGTGTATTAACCATTAACTTCCCAGGGACTCTCAGATTCCATGTGTAAATACTATCTACTGAACGTTGTTAGGATTGTTTTCCTGACGTGAAAAAATAATGCACAAATAAAATTACAAAAAATATTTGCATTCTGTTAATTTGCTTGCATGTAACACAGACCACTACAGTGGTAAAAGCAGCATCCTGGGGTTCAGAATAATTTCACTATAGTTTTGGCTCAACCATTACCCCACTGTAGGATCTTGGGCAATACACTGAGCTAAACAAACTGACTGTTAGCTTTTGTGTACCTTTTAAATTTGTTTTTATGTAATTGAAATCAGTACCAAACATTTTTTCTTTATTAAAAATTTTACTTCTGTTGCTGTTGCTTAGACTACACACGGGAAAATTTATACTAATTCATCTGTTTCCACGTGTACCGTTTGGTGACACTGGTTACATTCCTCAAGTTGTGCAACCGTTCTCACCCTCCTTTGATGAGTTGCTCACCCCGTGGACATAAGTAAATTGACTGCCCACTAAGTTTCTTATTTAATCTTTTGAGCTTTTGTTATCAATTTGATCTCATACAGACAGTTCTCAAAAGAGCATTAACTTCAAAGTAGATTTAAAAAATAAAATACAATAAATACTTGTTAAGCTAAATTATTGTCTGCTTTTAAAACATCAGGGGATATTTTTGGTTTAAGGTTTAAGGATTATCATATATACTGGAAACATAGGTGTAAATGTAAGCAAAAGAAATCTCTTTCCCCCTAATACTTGCATACTGTTGTCGCTGTCAAGTGGAAAACACAAAACAGAATAACGAAATGAAGAAGGGTGCAGGGCACTGATTTTGATAGAGTGGTCAAATTGTAAGAGAAGGTGGCTTTTAGTAACATGGTCAAGATAGTAAAAACACGCCCCGGTTTCAGTGGTTCAATCCACTGTCAATGCCTCAGGCAGTCTAGAGTCTGTGAGTTCTGAAATTCTGCTCCCCATTTTCCTCATTTTGATCAGGATTCTGCTATAGGATCTTTGATGAAAGTGTTGCATAGTTGTAACCAGACACTACCCAGTTCTAGTTTCAAGGATAAAGGAGACAGTTGTACAGGCAGTCAAGCAGCCATGCATTCCATATTCTCCGGCTATTTCTGACTCTCCTTCCTCTGTTACTTCAGGTGACAAGTGCCCAAGTGCTGTACTTTAGATGACATCTTGGAATCTTTTAAGACTAGTGCACTATGCAATAAACCAATAGATAGAACCAAAGCACTAAACATGGTATTAGGTCATTTAACTGGGGGTTCCATGAAACCATGACCTTAAACCTCCAAACCAATGAACCAAATCCAGGGAGGTTTTTTATTATATATAAGCACCTTCAGTAGTTACTTTTATTTTGGGGGGGGGGTCATTTTTGTAAATACACCTATCACAGAGCTTTTGCAAATTCAGCATTTTACAGGTATACAACTTATTAACAGCAATTACAATGACTGGCTGTGCAACCCTATACTTTTATGAGAAATTTTTATATTTAATATATCCTGAAGATAACAATGAGTACAATATGGAATTTCAAAGGCTACTCAATTTGGAATAAGGTAGCTAAAAAGGGGAAAATACTAAAGGACATATTAGGCAAATATTTTTAAAAACTCAAAGTGATAAATATAAATCAAGCCATATGTGCCAAACAAAATTGTTTATTTTTTTCTTTTTTTTCTTTAACATGACTGAGTAAAAATGTACATTCCCGTATAAATTTACATGCCCACCTATATGCAGCTTCCACTGCTCTCCCTGTCCGGTGACAGCACACTATTCCTCTCTGCTCCATACATGTCTCATCCTCCCAGCAGTCTCGTTTCCCCTCCTCTCCACCCACTCTCCTTCCTCCAGCCAGAGGTCAGCAGGATGATATCCTATAGATGTATAGAGCCAAGACCTCAACTGATGGTCCAGCGGTTTCGGGGTTCCCCTGGGAGCATGGCCCCTGGCCCTAATGCTGCCCTTGCCCATAAATCATAACGAAGGTCCACTCTTCGGACATGAATGGATTGGACCTGGTGATGCAGAGTGACCATATATTGGATGCAAAATTGTTCAAACACTTTAAAAGTTATCAGGTTGGACAACATTACAAGAGCCAAGTGTATGATGCCTACTAAAAATGCTGTTTTTAATATAAAGAAAAAGTAAAACATTGTAAGAAATAAAGCTTTATTTAAACATTAATCACAAGAAAACTAGAGTTACTAAATTAGTATCAAAGTGAATTCAGAGCAAGGGATAAAACCAAGAATAAAGAATAACACTTGGAAAACAAAGGGAACAAGTTAGAGTGAGACAATGATCCTAAATGTGCACCCTGAAGGTAAAATAACAGATCTTCAAA
The DNA here is from genome assembly GCA_028571685.1 of Heterohyrax brucei. Classification (NCBI taxonomy): domain Eukaryota; kingdom Metazoa; phylum Chordata; class Mammalia; order Hyracoidea; family Procaviidae; genus Heterohyrax; species Heterohyrax brucei. The sequence continues at coordinate 122,119,750 of CM053142.1, read as the reverse complement.
CACAGGAAACAACCAATGAGCCCCAAATACACTAATTCACACTTTTGTTTGGCAACATCAATTCTCCTCTATCAGCAACGGGTAAACAGGTAAGCAGGACATCATTAATTACAGAGAATATTTGAACAAATATATCAGCCACTTTGAGATAATTTGTATTTATAGAAGAGCAAATGAATGATCGTAATTCTCAATCTTTTTTAAAGTGAACATGAAACTTTCAAAATATGCATAATAAACTGGACCAGATGACACTACTCACTGAATTGAAAGGAACTGAAGTATATATTTTTATACTGACCTCAACATAATTAAGTTCATAATCCAAAACAGTAATATAGACAATCCCTCATATATTTCAAAATTAAGCATTGCCCATCTAAGTAAATGAGATAAATAATAAATCAAAAACTATATTAGAAATACTCTGAACTGAATGAAAATTAAAATAAAATAGATTCAAGTTTGGAAGGATAAAGATAAAGCAGTGGTTAGAGGGATATTTTCATCTTTAAATAAATATATTATGTGTATAAAAAAAGGGCAAGCTATAAAATCAAAGCTCTAGGCTTCTAACTAAATAGTACGAAAAGAGAAACAAATTGAAATGATATCTTTGTGATTTCATAGTTTATATCTTTCAAATTATTATTGCTAAGAGTTGAAGTGGACTCCAGGGCATACAATGCCAACAATACTAAAACCAAAACCAACCCACTGCCGTCAAGTAGATTCTATAGACCTATAGATAGAGTAGAATGGACCTGTAGAATTTCCCAGGAGCACCTGGTGGATTGTAACTGCTGACCTTTTGGTTTGCAGACGTAGCACTTGACCACTGCGCCACTAGGGTATCCTAATGGCAACAATAGGCATTGTCAGTCCCATCTATGGTGTCTGAATTTCATGTGTGCAATTGTTCATAGTTTACTTTGCATTTCTGGATTTTGGCAGTAACGTCTTCTCTTTCATTTCTCATTTTAGCCATTTCATTTCTGACTTTTTTGTTGGCCTTGTTAAGTTTCTTGCTCAGTTGTGTTAATCTTTTGAAGAATTTTCAGGTTCATTTGTTCTCCTACTGCTTTTCTATTCTCTTATTTACTTCCACTGTTATATTTTTTCATTTCCTTTCTCTTGCTTGATTTGGATATAGTTTACTCTTTTTCTAATTTCCTTTTTTTTTTTCTTTTTATTGTGATTGAGTGAAAGTATACAACCCAATTTAAATTGCATGCCCACCTATCTGCTTTTTTCTAATTTCTTAAGGTAGAGGTTTATGTTGATTTCAAATCTTTCTTCTTTCTGTGAATGTGGTAAACATTTCATTTCAACATTTTTCATAAATACGGTTCATTGATATTAATTGTATTTGTCATGCTGTGCAACAATCAGCATTACCCATCTCCATCTCCTTTTTTTTTTTTTTCTATCGCTAATGAAAAGAAGCACCAGTTATTTGGCAATACTTTGCAGGGTTGCAACAAAATTCTCCACGGGGCTGTATAGGCTATAAACCTATGTGCAGCATCTGGAGTGTTTCCATAGCCAGGATCCATGGGTCCTGGAAACAAAGGGTGGGAATGGGAGTGGTGCTACTGGGTATTATCTCTAGCTACCCACATGCAAATTCTCTGTTTTCTGTCCCTACAGTCTTATATTCTATGGGTCTAGGGGTCTCAATTCCAAAAGATGAAATGCTCCCACCAGGAAACATAACACTGATATTGTTGAACTGGAACTTGAGAATGTCACCAGCCACTCTGGGCTCTTCATGCCTCTGGATCAATGGGCAAAAAAGGGAGTTACTGTATTGACTAGTGCGATTGTTCCAACACTACCATGCTCCAGTCATGGACAACTACATCAGACCAATTACAGCGTGACTTATAATGGCTCAGACTGTTCAGGAATGAAGTTTTGGGTCACCAGGCAAAGGGCCATGGCTAGCTGAGGTGCTTGCTGAAGGTAAGGAGAATACAAAATTTGCTACAGATGAAAGTACTCTAAATACCCGCTATGACCACATGATTAGTGGCAGAGATGAAGATTAATTTTTATGAGTAGTCTTTCTTATACATGTGCAGCAAATATTTTTGTTTTTATTGCTTATTAAATATAAGATGTAAACAGAGCTAGTACAGTTTTGATTGGATAAGTGTTCGTTGTATCATATTACACACAAGTATTACTTTGTAATTTTCCATATTTAGATATTGTATATGGTTTAGGGAGATGCATATGGGCGCCAAGTTGACAACAGGTGGACTGTGATGGTAAATATTGTGCATCATCTCGGCTGGGGCACGATTCTCCATGGTTTGACAGTTATAATGTTGTGTGGCAGCTGTGTAACAATGTAATCAGAGATTTTGTATAATTTAATCACTTCCATGAGGTCTACTATGAGAGGTAACCCAACTGAAAGAAATTTTCTTTGGAGGTGTGGCCTGCATTTAATATATGTTTACTTATTGCTAAAATTCTCTGGCCTTTGCTGGCTCTGGATCCTGCAGCTGGTTTCTGTTTATCTGACCTCCAGTTAATGGAGCCTGAGCTAGTATCTGATTATGGGATTCATGAAACTCCACAGCCTGTGAGCTCACAGCCTTCTCTCTTACATACTGATCTTGTGATTTGTCAGACTCCATAGCCTGTGAACCACATATCTGTCATCTGCTGTACGAATCATAAATTTTCCAACCCCTGTATCCATATGAGTGAGCAGAATTTTCCAGTCTGATCCACGGACTTTGAGCTTTCCAGCTCCTACAACCACTTAACCCATTTCCTTGATATAAATCTCTTTCTTTCACTCCAACCTGTTAGCTGCAGAATGGGTCTGAAACAAAGTAACTGGATGCCAGCATTTGTATTCTTAACTACTATTCTAAGCCATTTCATGAACCTGGAATTCCTCGAAGGAATAAAAGACTGGGTCACATCTAGCAGTACCCTCAGACCCTCCCATGGTTTTGTGTTACAGATCATCTCAGAAGCCTTCACACAAAGAAATACAAGGGAAAAGGGAAAAATCCATTATTATTAAACAGAGGCTCTGAATTGATGTTTATATCTTAATTTTTTAAATTATTAATATTTTATAAATTGCTATACTACTTATAAATTAATGACTGAATTGAATATGCTCAATATGTAGCCGAATTCCTATTTTAGACCTTTGAACCATGATGCAAGAATTGTAAATTAGGAAAGACTAAGTGGGAGCCCCTGAAATTTCTCTACCTTACTGAAGTGGCTATAAAAACCTTTATGTCGCTGGCAGAACGGTATTAATTAAAGCTATCATTACAGATTTTAAGGAAGCTGTATTGGGCATAAAGAATAGAAGGATAATTAGGAGGAAAAAGATAATTCTAAAAGGAAGTTTAAATGTTAAATTGACTGAGCAATCACCTAGAACACACTAAAGCCAAGCCAAGTGCCATCAAGTCACACTAAGGTAACCCAAATAAGGTAACCCAAAATATTGCTTTCCTTGTTGGTTTGTTGGTTTGAAGGCAGATGCCTCTGCATTTCGTTTATTTGGCAAGTTGAAGGCTTTCATAAACCGTGCTGTAACCACTCAGTCCACATCCCTAACCCCACATTAGGCTGAAACTGGCGTTTTCACAAAATGAGGAGCTGAGGTACAGAAATAAAATTATGGTTTGGAACATTCTGATTTAACATATTAATTTCTCTACACCTCCATCCAGAACCTTGGCGGACTAGTGGTTAGGTGCTACCCTATTAATCAGAAAGTTGGCAGTTCAAATCTACCAGGCAGTGCTTGGAAGTTCTGTGGAGCAGTTCCAGTATGTCAATAGGTTGCTGTGAGTTGCAGTGAACTCGATGGCAGTGGGTTTGGTTTGGTTTATACCTCCATGTATGGATTTCTCACATACGGTGTCTAATAATAAGAGCATTTAGTGAATTATTACCGTTTTTCAGACACTGTTCTGAGAACTTCCGTATTATCTCACTTATTTACCATGGTATCCCTATCCAGAAAGAAGTACTGTTAACCTATTTGCAGCTGAGATAACTGAGACCAAGAGGACATTAATAAACCCAAACTTTATAACTATTTTAAAAAGAAAAAGCAAGGTTTTCCATTCAAGGAACAGACCCCAGAGCCTCTGCGGACACATAGAAGGCAGGAGAGATATGTCTGTTTTCATTCTTATGAGAGTAATCCATTAGTTCAAATTTAGAGACCAAATTATATGAGAAAAGGTTGTATTTTGTTAAGAAATAAGGATGAATTTCAGAATTTATCATTATTTTTCTTAGAAAGAACCAGTCTGTCTTGAATCAATATGTATGTACTGTACATATAAATATACATTTATATACATGCAAATATATTCATATATTCCTCAAGGACAAAATTAACTTTATTGATAAACAATTTAAAACAGTAGCTAGATGCCATTGGGTATCAATTACAGTGTTCCAAGGATCTAGCACAGATTTATAGTTTCAGTTAATAGCATGTCAAATTGTGGGAAGAAAGGTATTGATGTTCAATAATAAAGTAATCAGATTTTCAGAATGCCAGAGAGTTTGAACATCTTTCAAACAGTGTCATATATCTAAGAAGACATGCAAATCATGTTCCCGTGTTGCTAAAAGAAATGGTGGAAGTATCAAAGTAGGGATATTTTTTTGGCTGTGTTTCTTAGTGCCAGCAGAATCTAGACCACAGATGGATTTCACATCAATCGTATTACATTTTGACTGGCTGTTTTCAAGTATTCTGAAACCTTTGGTGAAGTGTGACACGGTGATACAACAGTGTGATGTTAATAATTTCTGCCCAGATATTTAGGTGTCACTTGATTCAATCTGATAGTGGTAAGCCACCTTTAAAGGTGATCTCCCATGATCTGGCATCATATATTTACTCCCATGTGCAATCTCCTCTCTTTTACTATGGGATGGACTTAGTGACTTGATTTTAACCAATACACTATGACAAAGATGATGATATATTACTTCCACGATTAATTTACAAACTGTTATAACTTCTATCAGGTTAGCAGGTTCACCCTATTTCTGGCTTTTCTGAAATAAATTGCCATGTAGACAAATTCTATGTGACAAGGAAATGAGGTGGCTTCTGGCCAGTGTGGAACTGAGTCACTCAGCTCAGAACACTGAAGGAACTGAAACCTGTCAAATGACACACAGATGAATCTGAAACATGACTACCCCATGATTGAGTCTTCAGGTGAGAGCTCAGTGCAGGACAGCATTTTTATTGCAGGCTTAGGAGAGATTCTGAAGCAGAAGACCAAGCTAAATTACACTTGGATATCTGATCCATTCATCTATGAAACAATAATTTTGTTTTCTTTTAAGTTACTAACAACATAACTTGTTGGGTAATGTAGATATGTAACACATTTAATGAAGACAATTCAAATTGAAATTAGTAGTTGGTATGCAATATCGTGTTACTAGATAATTATTCTGTTCCTCTTAGAAAATATATGAGAACTATATTCTTAGAGAATAGAATATGTAAAATGAAGAAATGGATTCACATTTGTATAAATAGTATGACTAATCTTCTAAGTTGCATCAGGATAAATGCTGAGAGTAACCTTTCTCCATATGAAAAATTAGTATGATAGGTTATCTAATAAAACTTCAGAACGAGCTTAATACTAGTAGAGAAAAATAGCATCTTGGTATACTCGAAATAGGTTGTTCTGTTTTTATTGAATGCTTTCTACTCGAATCACTCTCTGGTGTACTATAATTTTGAATAGCAATATCCTAAGAACCTTTCAGACATAGATGCAGCTTCTAGAAATGTTGGGTAGTATACTCATCCTGCATTTGTTAACTTAATAATATATTATGCATTTATGGCATGCACAGCCCTGTGTTGGAAACACTGAGAAAAAATGGTTGACACATGGATGGTGCCTGCCAATAAAAAATGTAAACTTACAATTTGGAATATAATATTTATTTATATTTATCTAATAAATTGCACAAAAGTCTGATTGTCTACACCAAAGATGTAAGGGAAGTTTTTCTAATTTCTTTAGGACAATGTCAGAGCCTTGAAATACTTTAGCATAGAAAATATTTTAGCATAGAAAATGCTAAAATAAACATCAATTTTAAAGATTTCAATTACTTTCTTATAAAGCCATAAAACTGTCAGCATCAACACGTAATTTATATGTAGAATCACACTACACATTTATGGCTGTTTTCTATGAGATCATTCTCGTTTTCTCATTGTCTTCATTATGAATAACATGGAAATCTTACTGCCAAATTGGAATTGTAGCACAACAAAGATTTATCAGATGAATGTTAATAGATGTGATGATATGAATCAAAATTGCTATCTGGCCGGTTCATTTAGGTCTGAGAACGTTTTTGTTTCCTCTCCCTTCATGTAGTATTAGATACACTCAACCATGAAGATCGAACATATGGCTGTGATGGATACTTATCAGTTGTATAAATATATGTTACATCCATGTATCACATTCATTCTTTTAGATTCCTGTTCTGTTCTATAATGTTGGGGTCATACTTTTACGTTTCCTTATTAGATGACTTACTACTAGATTTTCTTGTAAAAGGCAGTTGTGGATGATCAGTTATTGAAGAGAAGGTATAAACTCTCACACTTCTATTCTCTCTTCCTCTTCTCCTGTGTGTTTTGTTTTGTTTCCTGTCATCAGCACTGAATTGTGACCCCTCAATGATTCCGGTATTTTATATAATAGTGACAATCCTCAACAGCACCTACTGCCTTTATATTCATAATTACAGTCATTTCTAATCAATTCAGTATCTCCGCTTGAGTATCATGGATAATATTCTAAAATACTTGCAAGATTTTACTTATTTATATTAATGGTAACTTGAAGAATGTATGCATAAATGCAGAATAATAGATTAAGGAGAATGGAATGTGCTGTTATAATGGATTGAATGTATTAGAAAGATGTCACTGTCAGAGATTGTGGATTTAATGTGTATATTGTCTTGAAAACGTGGAGAATTTTTGCCAGTTTTCTAGTTTGGTTGACTAAAACCTAGACTCAGTGTGTTCACATTAAATGAGGTAGAGATGCCGTGGTTTCAGCTGTGTAAAGTAGATGAACGAATCCAAAGACTCAGGGATTGTCTGTGACCCATAGATTTACTGTCTATCTATGTCTTTGGGATAACTCAGAGTACATGTACTTCATGAAGCCATTATGAAATACTTTGCTGAGGGAAACATCAGTGTTTTAGTCAGCTAGGGATGCTCTAGCAGAAATACCACAGAGTGGATGGCTTTAACACAGGAAGGTTTATTCTTACACAGTCTGGTAGGCTACGAGTCCAAATTTAGGATGTCTGCTCCAAGGGAAGGCTTTCTCACTTGTCAGCTCTGGAAGAAAGTCCAATCTTGCATCAGTCTTTGTCCAGGGAGCATCTTGACACAAGAACCTCAGGTCTGAAGGATGCGCTCTTCTCCTGGTGCTGTTTGCTTGATGGTACGAGGTTCCCAATTCTCTGCCTACTTCTAGTTCCTTCTATCTCTTGCAGGATGAAAGGATTAAGGGTGAGGCAAACCATACTCCAGGGAAACTCCCTTTACAGTGGAGCAGGGAGGTGATCTTATAAAGAGGTTTACAGTCCCACCCTAATCATTTAACCTACAGCATAGGGAAAACCACAAAATGGAGGGCAGTGATAAGATACTGGGAATCACGGCCCAGCCACATGGCTACACATATTTTTGCAGGGATACAATTCAGTCCATGATAATCAGCATCTTCAAAAAGCTCTGTTAGTGGCTGTCTTTACTCTAGAAAACTGTAGGATTTGTTGCCATTGAAACAATCTTATTAATTCTAATAACAATTATGTAGATACAGCTGGTACTGCTTAAAAAAGAAGATGCTTGAAATTATCATAAAAAAAAAAAAAACAGAAAGACCAGAGTAGCAATTATAATATTTTGACCCACAGAGATCTTGGGCGATAGAAAAATTATTACTTGTCTGTTGGAATAAAATGGATAGGAAGCCTATTAAAATATAATTTGAACTGTACCAAAAAAAAAAAAAAAAAATCTGGGCCTGACAAGCAGAAACATGAAATGAGTCACTAAAATAGGGCATTACAGACTTTCATCAAGTTTTGAGAACCAAGGCAATTGCCAGAATAATTAAACCCACTCAGTGGCATTGAGTCAGGTCCGACTCATTTTGACCCTAGAGTATTGACTTCATTTTAAGGAAGAAATCTGTAATGCCATAAACAAACAAAAACTATGCCACTGAGTTGATTCTGATTCATCATGACCCTATGGGAGAGAGTAAAATTGCCCCAGAGTTTTTCAGAGACTAGTTGGTGGATTCAAACTGCCACTTTTTTTTGGTTAGCAGACAAACAGTTGACCACTGTGCTATTAAAAAGACATTAAATGTCTAGAGATGAAAACTACAAGATTTCAGCTGAAAAAAATCTGCTGAATTAACAAAAGATTAACAGCAGATTAGATATTGCAATGGAAAAAATTGAGAACTTGAGTATCTACTGTAAAAGCAAAAAATGAAAATGTTAAACATGGCCCCAGAGAGCTACAGGAAAACTTAAAGCAGCTTAAATATATGTGTGCTTGGAGTCACAAAAGGACGGGGATTGTTGTTGTTGTCACTGAGGGCTGTCAAGTCAGTTCCACCTCATAGCGACTCTATGAAGACAGAACAAAACACTACCCAGTGCTGCATCATGCCCCTAATTGTTTTTGTACTTGAGCCCATTGTTGCAGCCACTATGTCAGTTCATCTTGTTGACCTTTGCTGACCCTCTACTGTACCAAGCATGATGTCCTTCTGTAGGGAATGATTCCTCTTGACTACATGCCCAAAGTATGTAAGACACAGTCTTGCCATCCTTTCTTGTAAGAGCACTCTGGTTGTACATCTTCCAGAATAGATCTGTTTGTTCCTTAGGTAGTCCATATGGCATGTTCAACATTCTTCTCCAGCACCACAATTCAAAGGTGTGAATTTTTCTTCTGTCTTCCATATTCATTGTCCAGCTTTTGTATGCATATGATGCTATGGAAAATACCATGGCTTGGGTCAGGTGCATCCTAGCTTTCAAGATGACATCTTTACTTTTTAACACTTTCAAGAGTCTTTTGCAGCTGATTTTCTCAATGCAATGTGTTAGGTGATTTCTTGACTGCTGCATCCATTGCTGTTGATTATGAATACAAGTAAAATGAACTCTTTGATAACCTCAATCCTGTCTCCATTTGTCATGGCATCACTTACTGGTCCAGTTGAGAGGATTTTTGTTTTATTGATATTGACATGTAACTTATACTGAAGACTGGTTTTGGCCCACATCAGCAAGTGTTTAAAATCCTCATCACTTTCAGCAAGCAAGGTTGTGTCATCTGTATAATTCAGGTTGTTAATGAGTCCTCCTCCAATCCTGATGCCTCATTCTTCTTCATATAGTCCATCTTCTCAGGCTATTTGTTCAGCATACAGATTGAAAAGGTTTTCTTAATGTTTTCAGCATACAGTACAGATGCACACCTTCCTTGATTTTAAACTATGCAGTGTCCCCGTGTTCTGTTCACATTGCTGCCTCTTGATCTGTGTACAGAATCCTCAGGAGCACAATTAAGGAACTGATGGTGCTCAAGGAAGAAGTCAACGCTGCATGGAAGGAGTTAGAAAAAAACATAAGTCTCACGGAATGGCTCACTCACCTGAGCTGAGAAAGGTGGAAGATGTCTACCTACTTAACCAACTGGAAGAGACCCATATTTATGCCTATTCCCAAATAAGGTGATCCAACTGAATATGGCAATTACCAAACAGTATCATTGATATCACATGCAGGTAAAAATTTTCTCAAGATCATTCAAAGACTACTACAACAATGTATTGACAGGGAACTGCCAGACTCAAGCCAGATGCAGAAGAGGACGTGGAACCAGGGATATTATTGCTGATGTCAGATGGATCTTGGATGAAAATAGAGAATGCCAGATAAATGTTTACCTGTATTTCATTGAATACAGGCATTCAACTGTACGGTTCATAACAAATTACGCATAATACTGAGGAAAAGGGGAATTCCTGAGCACTTAATTATGCTCACAAGGAATGATCAAAAGTGGTTGCTTGCCTAGGGTTCATGCTGTTTTGCATAAATTTACATATAAGGACGGTTTGTGTCCAGGCCTTTGATGTTTCTGAAAGATTACTATTAATGGGTGAACGTAGACTCACAAGTCAGAATTACTGGACACCTGAATAACAAAATTAAAAGAAAGATAACACTCTGAAACGCATGTACATTCTAAGTGGATTTTCGACGGCACTTGGCTGGCTCATATATGAATTATTTAAAATATATACAGTAAGTATAAAGAAACAATAAAATTATTCATGTGATGAAGTAACATAAAGAATAAAAATGAAATAAGTGGAGATTGGGAATAAACCTATAATAGTTGACAGTACAAAATTGATTCCATTGGGCAAAAAAGAAGAAAAAAATAGGATAAAAGGTGAAACTGAAAAATTATAGAGATAAAAGATAAAAAGATATAATAGAAAATATCAGGGAAAAAACTCTAAGCAATACAAAAAATAGAAGTGCTAGTGTCATAATACATACAATATTAATTGCAGGAAAAGAAAAAGATAAACATGAAGAAATATTTTTATAAAGGAAGAGTGTACAGAATTAACAAACTAAGAGGCTTCAGATTACAATATTAGCAATCACTAAATGTGAGCACAAAGAAAAACCTGCATCAAATTATAGTATGATTTAAAATTCTAAAGGCCAATAAGGAAACTCCAAAAGTCTCTGGGGAAAAAAATATTTCCATCTAAAAAGGAGCAAATGTAGGTTGGCTTTAGATTCTTCAATAACAATCTTGGGCATGTCAAATAAATAGATTAAAAATTTTATGTATTAAACAAAACTGATTTTGAACATAAAATTTGATAAGCTTCAATATTAGCCACAGTAAAAAAATACTTTGTGGAACTCAAAATAGTACAAATGTTATTTATACAAAAAAAAAAAAAAAAGTGTTTAAAATATCCAGAAAAGAAGTATTTAAGAAATATCACAAAAGTAATATAAATTAATATTAGGCTTGTGAACTTGCCACTGTGTCCTTATGTTGGCGGCACTGTGCAAACCACTTGGTAAGGTTTCATAATCCTGGTTTATCAGTGTCGCAGCTGTGTCAGTGTTGATGTGTGGTGGTGTCTTGCTGAGTGTCATTCATTGTTGTTGTTGTGTATTTTTATGTGCCTTTGTGAGAATGAGGTATGTAAAATGAGTTTGTGAACATAATCATCACACTTTGTATGGCATTCCAGGAGCCCTGAACATCAAAGTGTAAGTGGAGAAATCAGACCGAGCAATGAGTAACAGAGAATAGATCAAAAAGTACCTAGGGCTGGTCAGATCTGACCTTCTGGAAACCAACTACAGCCAGTGTGGCAGATGGAGCATTGGCTTTCTAAAGACATCTTCTTCAGGAGGAGAGAACGAGCAGTGGAGAGTCTACTCATGCCTCCAGAACCAGTGAAAAATCGCATTTGATCATCAAAAGCTAAGTGGCTTGTGTCTGAGCTATCATGTGCAAATCTAAAACTTCCCTTTGGGACAAACTTCTCTCTCTTTTCTCAGCTTTTCCTCCTCTTCTCTGCACTACACCTCATTCTGGAGTCTGAAGCTATTACTTAAGTCAGAAGTATGATTACTTAAGCATGCCTTGAACCATTTTCCTTAAATTCAGAGAGAGAATAATTTAAAAAAATGGGTAAAGGCAGGGGTTGGGTGGGTAGGACGTCTACGTACTCCCCTGGGGAGTAAGGGCAGAAACAGTTGATTCACCTAAGATGATACATACGAGTACATGCCTTCCTCACAGAAACTCAGAGATAGTTATCAGCACCCTGACTTTCTGAGCACATGCAGCCAGATACCTCTACCTTTACCAATCACCCTGTGCATCTGGGAGAGTAAGGGAGAGTCTGCACCACTCATGTGGACACCTGAGCTGAATGCATACAAGAAAAGTAAGCAGACTCCTGAGCTCACATACCTATTGATAGCTCTAACCACCTGATGACAGAATATTAGACTTTCAAAGGCACCAAAAGTCAAACTAGAATACAAGAACACCTATTTGTACATTTCAAAGCAACAACAACAAAAAAACAGGGAACTAAAAGTCAATAACCAAACATAAAATAAATAAGTACAACAACTTACTGATGGCTTGGAGACAACAGTGAGTATCAAATCATTTAAAGAGGTATATCATGATGACCTCAGAAAGTTCCCTGCCTGGCCCCCCAAAGAATAAAAACAATTTCCAGATAAAGAGAACTTTCTAGAATTATCACAGGTAAAATACAAAAGATTAATATTTTGAACTCTTCAAGAGATCAGAAGATTAGGCAAAATGTAGCAAAGCTAATGACAAACAGACAGCAAGAAAGCAACAGAGACAGAAGTAGAAATTCAGAATAATAATAAAAATAAAGTTATGGAATTAGGCAACTTAAAAAAAAGTCAAAGGAACAGATTTCAGGCAACAGAAGATCATAATTAGTGAGATGGAAGATAAAAAAGTGTCATCAAAATATTTGAGGAAAATTCAGAAAAAAATAATGGAAAAAATCAAGAAATGTAATTATATGGGACTCTATCAAGCGGGATAATTTATTTGTAATTGGAGTAACAGAACTAGGGTCATGGGGAACAACAGAAAATACAAAGAGAATTATCAAAGATTTGTTGACAGAAAACTTATCTGATATCATAAATGATGAGCAGATAAATATCTAAGATGCTCATTGAACTCCACACAAGGTAGATTCCCAAAGAAAAAAACAAGGTATATTGTAATGAAACTTGAAAAAACTAAAGATAAGACAATATTTAAAATGACCAAGGGTAAACAAAAATAACCTACAAAGGAGAGTTAGTAAAACTAACCATGGACTACTTAGCAGAAACTATTCAAGCAAGAAAGCAATGAGATGACACATACAAAACCTTGAGGGGAAAAAAAAAGAAAGAAAGAACAACTGCCTGCCAAGAATTACATATCCAGCAAAACCATCTCTCAAATAAGAGAGTGAAATTTGAATATTTCCAATATTTTGGGAATTTGCAAAAGACAAACAAAAATTACAAGAAATACTAAAGGGCGTCCTTCAATTAGAAAACACTAACATCAGATAAGAGCACAGGATTGGGATGCAGAGGAGAGCAACTGGCTATCAACCCCTAAGGGGAAATTACAAAAATAAATCAAAGTCCAAACACTGACTTTAGGGAAACAGAAACATCATTATGTGAATGATGACATTACAACAAAAAAGAGGAATTAAAAAAAATGTAATCAAAGATCTTTCACATGGAGAGGATGTCAAAGTGACACAGAGAAATTAAAGACTGGTTTAAATTTAGAAAAACAGGGTAAACATTAAGGTAACCACAAGCCAAATTAGCAATCACACACATCGGAATAAAGAACAAGAAGAACACAAAGTGTTATGTCTCAGCAAATTCAAAACCAACAACAGTGAAAAAAAAATTAAAACACATTAACAAAAACAATTTACCATAACAAATTAAGTGGAACAGAGGAATTAGCAACAAAGCACAAAAAAAAGGGCATCAAAACGATGCAGTGGACTCATCAGTAATTACACTAAAGAAAAATAGATAAAATGTACCAATAAATACACAGAGTAGCAGATTGGATTTAAAAAAAATCACACATCTAAAAGCTATGAACAACAGACACAACTTAGATTTAAAGACGGGAAGAAACTAAAACTCAAAGTATGTGGAAAACTATGTATCAAGAAAATAGTTCAAAAAAGAGCAGCAGTGGCAATATTAATTTCTGATGAAATAGACTTTAAAATCTACCACATTGGATAAGGAAGGGCGGTGTATATAGATTAAAAGGTCAATACTCCAGAAGCACATGACTATAATAGATATTTACGAATCCAATGACAGGGCTCCAAGGTATATGAAGTTTAACTGCACTGAAAATAAAAATATACAGCTCTACAATAATAGTAGGAGACTTCAACAGACTACTTTCAGTGATGGACAGAACATTCAGAAAGAAACCTAATAAAGATACGGAGGATTTAAATGCCGCAATCCACTAACCCGGCCTTGTAGACACCTACGGCGCACACTCTCCTCAATAGCAGGCAAGGATATGTTTTTTTCTAATGCATAGGGGATATCCTCCAGAATTGACCACATATTACACCTCAAAGTATGCCTCAATGTTTTTTTCTCACTTCTTCTTGGCTTGGCTTGCCTTCTTTTTCCTTCTGTCTCCCTCGCTGGCTCCCTTGCTTCCTCCCTCCTTCCGTCATTGGCTCCCTCTCTCCTTGGATCTTCCCCTATTTCCCCCTTCTCCCCCTTCTCCCACATGCTCTTTCCTTCTCTCTTTCTTTTTTAACTCTGATCTGGTTAAAATAATTACGAGCAACTGGACTCTTTACTTTCCATGTAGAAGACAAACATTCACCTTTTTCTGAATGAGAATGCATACACCCCTCCCACTGAAAAACAATCAGTGAAGTCTCGGGCGGTATTACTATTAATGCACAGGAATGTAATATTGAAGAGCGTATTATATTATGATCAGTGTTGATCAGATTTTGAAATGTGTAAGAATGACTTTATAAGTTGCTAACAGAGAGTAAAGTGAGCCCTATGCTAATTTCTGCAATTCACATTAATAGAAAGCATGAAATATTTACCCCCAAACTACTGCTTCCAATAAATCAAAGGAACTTTGATTTCATAATATTTAATTATGTATATTTAATTGAAGAAAATCTGGTTACATAGTGGTCAAGAGCTATGGCTATTGACCAAGAAGTCGGCAGTTTGAATCCTCCATGTACTCGTTGGAAACCCTATGGGGAAGTTCTACTCTGTCCTATAGCATGGCTATGCATTGGAATCAACTGAGTTATAACAGGTTTGGTTTGGGGTTTTGTTATACTTGATTGGATCCCTGGTAATCGAGTAGTTAAAGAGCTCAGCTGCTAACCAAAAGGTACGCAATTCAAATCCACCTAGGAAACTCTACGCGGCAGTTCTAGTCTGCTCTACAATGTTACTGTGAATTAGATTTGCCTCCACAGCAATGGATTTGGTTTTTGGTATACTTAATTTAAAGCGATTCATAATTCGATAAGAAGATGAAAATACTTTCCTATGAGAAAGTCCTAAAATTATTTTCAGAAAAGATTGAGATTTGTAAACAACTTATTCCAAGATCTTCTAATACAGAAGTCTCTGGATGGCACAAATGATGAAGTGCTTGAAACAGTTACTCTGGCGTTCATTCTAACCATCCAAAGACACCTCAGAAGAAAAAGCCTGGTACTTTTCTCCCCGAAGGCCACAGCCTTCAAACTCATGTGGTGGGTTCTCTTCTGTATACCTGGGGTTTTCATGAGTTGAAATCAATTTAACAGTAACTAACCACAGAAACTAATGATATAGCACTTACACCTATTTCAATATGTATATTTAAATCACAAATTGTCTAATAAAACATATTAAGTCAGAAATAAAGCTTCTTTTCACTCATATTCTACTAAACACTTTATTCAGACCCTTGCATTTTAAAACTTCTTTGGAAATAATATAATTTTCCTTTCCATAATACAATGTATTCATTTAAATGTAAGTTCTTGGAAACACAATATCATTTAAACATTTATATGTTACTATTAATGGAAGTTAAATTCTAAGCTACAAATTCCATACTGCTAAGGAATTGATTTATGCTTTATCTACTCTGAAATTGTCTATTTGTGATCACCACAAAAAAAAAAACTTTTTGATTGTTTTTAATGTTTTTCATTAAAATATATGTTTAAAAATCAGATTTGTGAAGTCATCATATCAGGGATACTTATTAGATCAATTTAATTTCTTTAAAACTTATTTCTGCTAACATCTTAAAAAATCTAAAACCAGCATTAATTGAGGTTGTTTCCTTTTTCTCTCAACATTATATTGCTTACAATAAAGCAACTGAAGAAATAGGAGAATGTAGATAAATCCTAAAAAATAAAGCCAATCCTTGAATTGGAACAAAATTTTTCTTCATAAAATGTTATGCATTTTCTACATATATATTATGTTTCTCTTTTTCTTTCTTCTTTTTTTAACATGATTGACTGAAAGTACACTATCCAAGTTAAATTTACACTCCCACCTATCTGCAACTTTTTCTGCTCACCTTCCCCGGTGACAGCACACTCTTCCCTTCTGTTTGATACATATCGTATCCACTTAGGCTCCTGTCTGCTTCTCTCCACAATCTCCCCTCCCTTCTAGGAAGAAGCCAGTAGGACAACATCCTGTAGATGTATAGAACCATAAAGTGGACACACTATATGGTCTCTTTGTGTACCAAAGTCCAATCTATTCCTGTTTGAAATGTTGAGCTCAGTAATGATTTGAGATCAGGGGCAGCAGCAGGTCTAGGGGCCGTTCTTCTAGGGAACTCCAGGGCCTTTGGATCATCAGTTGTGGTATTTTAGTAGACTTCTTGAGACATATCCCTTTTCTCATGATGCCACTGGGCCATGACATTGTATGCTCCATCACGGCTGTCACTGGTGTTTGTCAGACACTGTCTGGTTCTTCTGGTCACATGTTGATACAGTCAACATTGTGAAAATGTCTATTTTGCCCAAAGCAATCTACTTATATAATGCAATCCCAGTACAAATTCCAGTGACATTTTTTAATGAGATAGAGAAACAAATCATCAATTTGATTTGGAAGGGGAAGAAACTTTGGATAAGTACTGAAAAAGAACACACTGGAAGGCCTCTCACTACTTGGCTTTAGACTCTATTACACTGCCTCAGTAGTCAAAACAGCCTGGTACTGGTACAAAAGGAAACATATAGACCAATGGAGCAGAGTGGAGACCCTAGAGATGCCACCATCGTCCTATGAACAGTTGACATTTGACAAAGACCCCAAGATTTTAAACTGGGGTAAGAATGGTCTCTCTAACAAATGGAGCTTGCTGGCTTTTAAGACTCCAGACACCACTCACCAATACAGGGTGCAGAAGACTCTGTTAGCAACAGGCTAGTTATGCCAATTGACCTTGATGTCCCCTGACAGAGTGGCCCCCAGACCCCTGCCCCTGTTACTCTATTCTTGCAATATTGGGTTAAGATTGGAAGAGTTTTCAGTTCATGTTGAAACCTAGTTAAGTTGATCTTCTTTCTAATGTGTGCTGTCACTGCTTTCACCCAACCAAATTTCTATCAACCATCTAATCTATAACCAACCCTCTCCTTCCTTCCTTACCTTCTCTGTAACCATCAAAGATTCTTTTCTTCTGTGCTTAAGTCCTTATAGCTGGGGTCTCATATGATATCTGTCCTTGTGCCTCTGACGGGTTTCACTCAACATAATATAACATGATGTCCTCCAGGTGAAACAAGGTTATGAGATGCCTCCTAAATTCATCATTGTACTTTATTGTTCCATAGTGTTCCATTGAGTATATGTACCACAATTTGCTTATCTATTCATCTGTTGTTGGGTACCTGGGTTGATTCCATCTTTTTGCGATTGTGGACTGTGCTGCAATAAACATTCATGTGCATGTATCTGTTTGTGTGACTGCCCTTGATTTTATAGAATATATTCGAAGCAGTGGGATTACTGTGTCAAATAGTAAACCTACTTGCAGCTTTTTAAGGAAGCAACAGATTGCTTTCCAAAGAGGTTGTACCATTTTGCAATCCTTCTAGGAGTATAAAAGAGTCCCAATTTCTCCATAGCCTTTCCAGCACTTGTTATTTTGTATTTTTTGGATCATGACCAACCTCATTGAGGTGAGGTAGTATCTCATTGTAGTTTTGATTTGTAATTCCTTAATAGCTAATGATTGTAAGCATTTCCTCACTTGTCTTTAGGCTTCCTGAATGTCGTCTTCAGTGAAGTGTCTAGCCATCTCCTTTGTCCAGTGCTTAATTGGGTTATTTACCTTTGTTCTTGTTGACATTTTGCAGTACCTTGTAGATTATGGAGATCAGATGTCAATCTGACATATAATTGTGAAATATTTTTTCTCATTCTGTGGGTGGTCTTTGAATTCCTTGATAAAGTCTTTGAATGAGTCTACACATATTTTTGAAACATAATATCTATGTTGTTGTTAGCTGACATAGAGTCAGTTCTGACTCATATCAACAACTCGGTGCACAACAGAAGAGAACACTACTCAGTCTTGCACCATGTCCACAATTGTTGTGATGCCTGAGCCCGTTGTTGTAGCCTCTGTGTCAATCCATCTCTTTTTCAGTGTCCTTCAGTTTTACCAAGGATGACATCCATCTCCAAGACCTGATCCCTTTTGATAACATATCCAATTTATGTAAGACATAGATTCACCATTCTTGCTTCTAAGGAGCATTCTGATTATACTTTTCTAAAGACATATTTGTTCTTTTGAAAGCCCATGGCATATTCAGTATTCTTCTCCAACATCACAATTCAAAGGCATCAATTATTCTTCCATCTTCCTTATTCATTGCCCAACTTCACATGTATATGATATAATTGAAAGTACAGTGGCTTGTGTCAGGTGCACCGTAGTCTTCAAGGTGACATCTTGGCTTTCTAACATTTTAAAGAGGACTTTTGCAGTAGATTATTCCAATGTAATGTGTTGTTTGATTTCTTCACTGCTGATTTTGCGGATACTGATTGTGGATCCAAGTAAAATGACATCCTTGACAAACTCAGACTTTTCTCTCTTTATCATGGCATTCCTTATTGATCCAACTGTGAGGATTTTTGTTTTCTTTATGTTGTGTAATCTATACTGAGGGCTTTGGTCTTTGATTTTCAGTAGTAAGTGCTTCAAGTCCTCTTCACTTTCAGCAAACAAGTTTGCATATCAGCATACTTCAGGTTGTTTATTAGGCTTCCTCCAATTTTAATGTCCTGTTCTTCCTCGTATAGTCCAGTTTACCAGATTATTTGCTTGGCAAACATATTGACTCGATATTATGAAAGTTACAACCTTGACACTCATCTTTCCTGACTTTAAGCCATGCAGTGGACCCTTGTTCTGTTTGAACAACTGCCTCTTGATCCATGTACAGATTCCTCATAAGCACAATGAAGTGCTCTGGATTTTCCATTCTTCCCAATGCTATCCATAATTTGTTGTGATCCACGCTGTTAAATGCCTTTGCATGGTCAATAAACACAGGTAAGCATCTTTCTGGTATTTTCTGCTTTCAGCCAAAATCCATCTAACATCAGTAATGATATCCCTGCTTCTATGGTGTCGTGTATATGCAGTCTGAATTTCTGGCAGTTTCTTGTCAGTATACAGCTGACACTGTATATTGACACTTTTGAATGATATTTAGGAGCTACTTTTGAATGGCCTTTAGGAAAATTTTTCTTGCATGTGATATTACTGATATTGTTTAATAATTTCCATATTTGTTTGGATCACCTTTCTTGGGAATAGGCATAAATGTGTATCTTTTAGGTTAATTTAAGGCATACCATATTTTTAATATATAATAATTATGGATGTCAATAATAGAAAATGCTAAAATACTGTATAATTGTATGATCAGAATTCTGCTGAAAGTGAAAACAGCAAATATATTGAAATATATTGAATGTGATTATTTGTTTATAAGCCATAAAAAGTAACAGTATTTTAAAATTACTGAGTGAAAGAATGTTTCTCATTAAGTTAATATTAAAAAAAATGAAAAAGAAAATCACTATTACAGAGCTCATCTACTTACTATATAATACAAAGCTCACGTTAAGGAACATACTCTGCTTATATTTAACTATATATGTAATTGTGGGAGATGATATTTAAAGTTTATTGATTATTATAATGAAAGAAGTAGATATCGACTAACTGCACTCCTGTCTGCTTCTAATAACAGTCTGGTATATGGGAGTGTTTTGTTTTTTTTTTTCAGCAAACATGTCTTAGCAATTCTGTAAATGAAATATTTTAATAAGAATAATAATCTAATATATTGAATACATGGGACCATTCTTGACTACAAATTAATAAAGGAGAATGTATTAAAAAAGTGTATGACTGCTGTGTCAAATAAACAAATTTTCTGGATTCTGAAATTGATAAATCCTAATACAGTTGCTGTGAGTTGGAATCGACTTGATAGCAATAGGTTTGGGTTGGTTAATATGCATTTTAATAGTCAAGTACAAAGCATTTATACTGGTGTCACAAAATATTTTACTTAGTATCTGTTACACATCCTACCAATGCATGTTAATTTTTATCAGATGATATGTAAAAATCATCATAGAACAAGACACTAAGTGAGTTTTTCCTCATTTATCTTTCCTATTATTAAATATCAGAAATGTTTTCCTTTCCAACCCCCATGGCATGAAATCAAATGAGAGAGTAAAATGATTCCGAAACTTTTCTTCTTTCTTAGGAAATTTAATTTCTGAGTAAGTTTTCTTTGTCTTTCTTTACTAATTTCTGTATTAAAATACGCGTTTTAAGATTTGTTATTGTTGTTTAAGATTTACTGATATATAACAACAAAGAACAAGTGAAAATTACAAAAGATAGTATCATGATAATTAACCTACAGGACACCAGATAAAAATTATCACAAGCATCATAAAAAGATCTTTAATTTTATGTTCAGATATCACCCTGACATAAGATAAAGTACTGAGTGTAGCAACAACTGCCAAAAGAATTGAAACTTTGAAAATGTTTAAAAATGAAATAAACATTTTGTTTGTATTCACTTGTAAGTTAATGTTACCTTGTGCTTCAGGAAATCTCAGGCAGGTCACTTTTAATACTCTGTTAGTCAAATTTCATGCTTTCTATCATTTTCTAACTCAACCCATATACATGCTGTTGGGTACCCTCTAGTCAGCTCCAACTCGTAGCAACCGGATGTTCAATAATACTTTCTGGTCTTGTTCCATCCTCACAGTCATTGCTATTGTTGAACCTGATGTTGTAGCCACTGTGTCAATGCATCTTGTTGTGAGTTTTCCTTTTTTCTCTTTACCTTATCAAGTGTGATGTCCTTCACCTGGGACTGATCCCTCCTGACAACACATCCAAAGGACACAAGATGAAGTCTTTCCATCGTTGCTTCTAAGGCTGTACTTCTTCTAAGAAAGACTTGTTTGTTCTTCAATCAATGGTATATTTAATATTTTTCTCCAACACTATAATTTAAATGCACCAAATTTCCTTTGGTCTTCCTTATTCATTGATCCACTTTTGCATTCATCCAAGGTGACTAAAACTACCATGACTTGGGTCAGGTGTATCTTAGTACTCAAGTGTCATCTTTGCTTTTCACTACTTTAAAAAGGTTTTTGGCAACTGGTTTGCTCAATGTATTACTTCATTTGATTTCTTGACTGCTGCATCCATAGGCTTTGGTTGTGGATTCAAGTTAAAAAAAAAAGAATACATTACTCTTAACCGATTTTTGTGCCTGCATGATTCTTCTGCAAAAATTACAGAAATGACTTCTGATTGATTAGTTCTAAAATAAATTACTGGAAGCATGATGTGAACCTGACAGAATCTATGGGTTGACAAGAAAACCAAGCCCCACAAACAGAAGAGTAGTAAGCACAGAGCAACGTCTCTTAAAGAGCTTCTTTGAATAGCAGTGTTTCTATTGGCACACAAACAACTGACTGCCACAGCATATACTTATTAAAAGACTGATGGGCTTTTTGACTTCTGTGTCATTGTCTTCAGCTTACTATGGGTCCTGGCAGCCAAATTCACCACTGGTGAAATGAATTCTGCATGTTCACTGATTTGGGGGTTGCTCACATAAGCCTTGTGGTCAGGCTGTACTTCCAGACTGACTGACGCAATTGGGAGCCTGATTGACTGAGCTTTAGTCACTTCCTGGTGAGCTAGATGCTGAAGTCTGAAGGAATTAGAGAAAAATGTTCACTTACAAGACAATAATAGCAATAAAAGTTTCCACAGTACTTTACTGCTTTGGTTTCTGCCTAATTTTAATGCGACTCTCCTTCAGGCTGCCAAAACCATGTTACATGTGTTACAAGTTTTTGCCTCCAGCTAGAAGTACAAAACTCAATACTTTGTTCAGTTCTGACATGCTACCAGTTCAGCGTTGCTTGTATTATAAAGCTCAACACTACAGAGTGCCTTATGCAAAGAATCAGTGAATATTTAGGCAACAGACAAAAAACAATTTATATAAACTTCACAGGCTATGGCAATAAATAAAATATGGAGAGAGACTGGTCTGCATTTCTACAACTTGTAATAAGCCAGTTAGTACGTAGTGAATCAAGTTTCTTCAAGAGACAAAATATCCTGAGGGAGTATTAGAACATTCAATAATTCCATGGTAATGGTAGCTGAAGAAAGTAAGGAGAGAAACAAAGTGTGATGATAGAATGCGAAGTAATCAACGTCCACAACAAAACCTTGTCACCTACTTCACTGAGGATTTTCTCCATATCTTTTCTCAACTCTCCTTTCCTTTACATAATTGTCATCTTTCCTTTTCTATCTAGGGTCGCCATGAGTCGGCGACACTTGATTTGGTGTTGGCTTTCTTTTCTATTCTTATTCTCTCAAAGCTTCATCATATTTTATATCTCATCTCCTTTTTATCCCTCCTGAATATTCCCCTAGTATTTTGTTTGCAGTTTATTGGAATTTTAGGATCTTCCCTCACTTAGGTTTCCTCCTTTTGATCAAATTTTATAATTCAATTTATGTTGGCCTAGAGTTGCATTGTTTTTCTCCCTTTGGAACAGAATAATTTCCACAGTTCCCCAAAAAGAGCTTTCCTGAAAGTCTAAAAAGGTTCCCAATTATCAGCTACTAATACTTATTTTCAGTTAGTTATTCTAATAAATGCAGTCATAGCATTTGCCACTACTCTGCATGCTAATCATACATTTTGAAACTAACTCCTATGACTGTTTTTTCCTCTACGTTTCTGAAAATATTTTCCAGACTCCTTTTCTTTACATTTTTACATATACATTTCACTGCAATAATACTTTTAAAAAATATGGAATTATAAATCTACTAAATCATTTTCATAAAATAAACTTTTTATTAAAAAATTATACTTCTTTACCCACCACCATTTGGGCTCATAGTGACCCCATAAGATTTGCAAGGCTGTGACTCTCTACTTAAGCCCGTTGTTGTATTTTAATCAGAGTCCCTTGCGATTATAAACTGCCAATCTCTTGGTTAGTAGTCAGTCACCTTATCCAATGTGCTGTCACACCAGGAAAATAGGAAAATGTAAGCACAGTAGTATTATATTAAAAAACATTTTGCAAACTGTAAAATGATAAACGTATGGTGATTATTTTCCTCAAACATAATAGTATTTGTTACATTGTTCCTAAATATCTGACCTGTATTTTTAGTTCCCTGCTATTTTCCTCCAAATCAGAAAATTTGCATCTTATTTCTTTCAAGCTGGAATTTTTCCCCTGTACTTTAACTTTCAGAAGATGTTATCAGTCTCCTCACAGTTATCCTGTTCAGAGTCTTAAATATTCCTCATTTCTACCTCCTTTGGAACACATAGGAAACCCTTATGGCATAGTGGGTTAAGTGCTATGTCTACTAACTGAAAAGTCTGCAGTTCAAATATGCCAGGTGCTCCTTGGAAACTCTATGGGGCACTTCTACTCTGACCTCTAGAGTTGCTATGTGTCTGACTCGACTCGATGGCAGTGGATAGAATACCTAAATATAAATGCCATAGGCAGTAGTGAGCTGAAATCAACCTGTACTGGTCATTTTGAATCAATCATACATGTGGTCTACTATGCTGGGAATGAAAACTTGAACAGGAATAATGTTGCATTTATCATCAAAAAGAACATTTCATGGTCTATCCTGAAGTATAGTGGTGCCAGTGGTGGGATAATAGCCATATGCCTACAAGGAAAGACAGTTAATATAACTATTATCCAAATTTACACACCAACCACTAAGGCAAAAGATGAAAATTTTGAGGATTTTTACCAGCTTCTGCAGTCCAAAATTGTTTGAACGCGCAGCCAGCATGCATTGATAATTATCAGCAATTGGAATCCAAAAATTGGAAACAAAGAAGGATTGGTAATTGTAAAATGTAGCCCTGGTGATAGAAATTATGCTGGAGATCACATGATAGATTTTGCAAGACTAACAACTTCTTCATTGCAAATACCTTTTTTTCACCAACACAAATGGTGAATATATACATGGACCTCACCAGATGAAATACACAGGAATAAAATTGGCTATATCTGTGGAAAAAGGTGTTGGAATAGCTCAATATCAGTAGTCAAATAAGACTAGATGCTGACTGTGACACTGACCATCAACTGTTCATATGCAAGTTCAAACTAAAACTGAAGAAAATTAGAACAAGTTCAAGGGTGGTGAAGTACAACCATAAGCATATTCTGCCTGAGTAGATGTGTTCTACCAGATTTGATGTGTTCAAAGCTAATGACTAAAGACCAGACAAACTGTGGAATGACATCAAAGACATCATCCATGAAGAAAGCAAGAAGTCATTAAAAAGACAGGAGAGAAAAAACAAGACCAAATTAGATGTCAGAAGAGACTCTGAAACTTGCTCTGAAATATCAAGCCTCTAAAGCAAAATGAAGGAATTAAGTAAAATAACTGAATAGGAAGTTTCAAAGAGCAGCTCAAGGAGACAAAATAAAGCATTATAATAACATGTGCAAGTAGCTGGAAATAGAAAACTAAAGGGGGAAGAACAACCTCTGCATTTCTCAATTTGAAAGAACTGAACAAAAAAAATTCAAGCCTTGAGTTTCAAATAGTGAAGTATTCTACAGCGAAAATCCTAAATGACTCAAGAAGCATCAAAAGATGATAAAAGGAATATGCAGTCATTATACCAGAAAGAACTGGCGTAACCAGAAAGAACTCCAAAAGGTGGCATATGATCAGGAACTGACTGTACTGAAGGAAGAAGATGAAGCAGCATTGAAAGCATTGTCAGAAAACAAGGCTCTAGGAACTGATGGAATATCAGCTGCGATATTTCAGCAAACTGATGCAGCACTGGAAGTACTCACTTGTCTGTGCCAAAAAAGTTGGAGGACAGCTACCTGGCCAACTGACTGGAAGAGATCTGTATTCCCAAAATAGACGACCCAATGAAATCTAGAAATTACCAGACAATATCATTAATATCACATGCCAGTAAAATTGCATTAAAGATCATTCAGAAGTGATTGCAATAGTATAAGTGACAGGGAACTGCCAGAAATTCAAGTTGGATTCAGAAAAGGACATGGAACAGGGGATATTATTGCTGATGTCAGATGGATCTTGGCTGAAAGCAGAGAATACCAGAAAGATGTTTACTTGTGTTCATTGACTATGCAAAGGCATTCAACTGTGTGGATCATAACAAATTATGGGTAACATTGCAGAGAACGGGAATTCCAGAAGACTTGTTGTGCTCATGCAGAATCTGTGTATGTATGCCAAGCAAATAATTCGAGAAGATGGACTGCATGAAGAAGAAAGAGGTGTCAGGACTGGAGGAATACTCATTAAAAACCTGCATTGTGCAAATGACACAAGGAAGTGAAGAAGATTTGAAACACTTACTGATCAAGATCAGAGATCACAGCCTTTGGTATGGCTTACACCTCAACATCAAGAAAACAGAATTCCTCACCACTGGACCAGTGAGCACATGTTGTTAAATGGAGAAAGGATTGAGGCTGTCAAGGATTTCTTTTTTCTTGGATCTGCAATCAATGTCCATGGAAGCAGCAGTCAATAAATCAAAAGACACATTATATTGAGAAAATCTACCACAAAAGACCTCTTTAAAGTGTTAAAAGGTAAAGATGTCACCTTGAAGACTGAGGTGTGCCTCACCCAAGCCATGGTGTTTTCAACTGCATCATATACATGCAAAAGATGGACAGTGATGAATAAGGAAGAAAGAGGAACTGACTCCTTTGAATTCTGTTGGAGAAGAACACTGAATGTACCATGGGCTGCCAAAAGAACAAACAGATTTGTTCTGAAAGAAATACAAGAGTGCTCCTGGGAAGTAAAGTTGGTGAGACTGTATCTTACATTCTTTGGGCCTGTTGTCAGAAGGGATCAGTCCCTGGAAAAAGAAATCATATTTGGTAGACTAGAGGGTCAACAAAAAAGAGGAGGACTCTCAACAACATGGATTGCCACCATGGCACCAGTGATGGCCTTAAGCTTAAAAATGATTGTGAGCATCGCACAAGACTGGGCAGTGTTTGTTCTGTTGTACATAAGGTCTCTATAAGTTGAACCTACCCAACGACTCCTAATAATGACAATCCTCTCCCTGAATTATCAGTTTTATACCCAGTCAAATGAATCTAAATTCCAATTCATCTGTTGAGCCATAGCCAAGTGCCATTGAGTCAGATCTGAGTATGTCCCTTTTTTTCATCACTAACGCCAAGGCGACTAATAGATTACCTTTTACCTGGGTTATTACCTATTTAATTGGTTCCCCTGCATTAACACAAATTCCTTATAGATTTCACAATTCATCTACCTAAAATAAGACCACTGAATCCCCACTTTAAATGCTTTAATGATTTCCTATTGCCTACAAACTAAAAACACAACCTCACTTTCATCTCCATAAAAACGTGTTTCTCACAGAATACAGCATATCTTAGTAAAATTGTTTCTGAACCTTATTCTAATGAAAGAATGGGTCTGGCAGTTAATTAAGAAGTCTCTAAAAAGCAAAATTGTTGGAAGGCAGTAGTCTTGAGGCGCATAGGTACATTGAGAATGTTTTTTGCCTTATGAGTAGTTGAATATTAATGACATTAAGCTACCAGGTTGATGATTGTGCACACACATAACATCGGGAATCCTAAAGAAAAAAGAAAGAAAAGAAAACTACCTGAAAATATACTCACATTGTAAGGCTGAACCAGCAAAAAAAAAAAAAATCTTGATGTAGACAGCAGTACATCAACACTTGTCTCTGCTGTCCTTTCCTCTTGGAAGAGGAAAGAAATCTTTCACAGCAGCCCTTCAGACAGAGTAAAACTGCCCCATAGAGTTTCCAAGCAGAGCCTGTTCGATCTGAATTGTCCACCTTTTGATTAGCAGCTCTAGCACTTAAACTCTATGCTACCAGGGTTCCCATTAACATGTATATAAATAGGGAAATTCTCCTCTTAAGTGCAAAACACATATTATATTAAAGCTTATGTGAACATTTATAAAATGAGTGTGTGTTAAGCTATAAAGCCATTTGCAAGAATTTCAAATTGTTACTTCACAGAGAGCATATTCTCTGATTATAATTCAATGCAAGTAGAAATTAATAATAGAAAAGTAATAAAAACTTCATTTTTTTGTAAATTAAAATGGCAACTCATAGAACAAAGATGAAATAAAATTCAAAATATGGAAACACTTAGAACTGAAAGTTAAACTACTATCAAAGCATCAGAAGGCAGCTTGCAGTTAAAGCAACATATATAGAGAATTACAGCGAATCATGGAATTCATGATTTAGGCCACAGGAGAACTGGCTCTGCACGTACACAAAAAAGATCTAAGAAAATATAGAGACAAGAGCAGTGACTAACGAAATACAAAAATTAAATATAAATAAAGATGAACAACAAAGGCAATGTTAAAAATCAAACCAAACTCATCATGGTATATTTGATTTCAACTCATAGCAACCCTATGGGACAGAGATATCTCAAGAAGCAGCCAGTAGATTCAAACTGCCAACTTGTGGTTAGCAGCTGTGCTCTTAACCACTGCACCACCAGGGCAATATTAGTCCTCTAAAGATACTTTAAAAAATAGACCAGAGCTTTGAAAGAGTGGTAAAGACAGACAGAGAGAGAGAGAGAGAGAGAGAGAGAGAGATGGAATAAATGATGTAAGACACAAATACAAACACAGCAGTTATTTTAGATTACAATAAATAATATAAAAAATTGCTTGTAATATATTTTAAAATGAGCTTATGAAATCAACAAATTTCTAGGAAAACACAAATTTCCAAAAATAACTTAAGAAGAGGTAGAAAATTATAACATCCTATAATTATTAAAGATGTGAATCAGAAGCCTAAAATATTCTCATGTACACATACCAAGTCTGGCATCCCTCAAATATGGTAGGAACAAATAATTTAAATGTTTCTCTCCCAGACTATAAGAAGAGAAAATACTCAAAACTCATATGAAATTTTAATTTAGTATTAGTTAAATACAAATATCTTCCTTAACACTGTCTCATTTATACCCTTAACGTAGCCTTTTGATGAATATGACTATAATTCAAGTCCCTCATTTTTTTCTCTTTTTACTCAGTCATGTTTATAAAGATATCCTCTTATGCTTTTTCCTGGAAACATTATTATTTACTGCACACGTCGGTATTTGATCTAACTGTAATTGTTTTGCTTTTGCGTGCTAGGGTCAAGGTTTATTGCTTTTGGTGAGATAATCAATTAGCTCAGCATCTATTTCTTGCTGAACTACAGTGTCAGCTTCATTGTAAATCAAGTGTTCATGTATGTTTAGTTTGTTTCTGTGTTATCTATTATGATTTATCAGTCAACTTGTCTGACTTTTTAAATAAATCTCATAGCTGGTAACAGAAATCCTCACATTTGGTTGTTCTTTATGATGAAATTACAGAATGACAGCCTTAAAAAAAAGGCAGCATGTTACTGGATTACCTCTGAGAGACAGCAAAACTTATTATAGCACTATAGTGATTGTTATGTAGAGATACAAAGCTGGTTATGGAACAGAATAGGTAGTATGGAAAAACATACACACATATTTTTAAATTGACTTGTCAATAAATGATCTTAGGACAAATTCTAATCCATGTAGAAAAAAAATAAAGTTGATTTTCTTTCTGACCATCAACACAAAACAAACTTCTAGTGATTTAGAATCTAATAGGAAAAAAAAAAAAACCTTTAAATTTTAGGGGAGGAAAGTAGAATACTTGTATTCTGAGAGTAGACAAAGTTTTCTTACATGAGATTCAAAAGACACTAAAACTAAAATGAAGTTTAATAAAGTAACTACATTATAATTAAAATTTCAAATTTTCAGAAGTAACCAAAACGAGAGTAAAAGGACAAACACCAAACTGTGATGATATACTTACACAACATTTAGCCAACAAAATCTTGTATCCAGAATACAAAAGACCTCTTAGTATCAAGAAGTCAGTCAAGCAACACAATGGAAAAATGTTCCAAAGGCGTAAACAGGAATTTATAGGACAAGAAATATGAATATCTTATAATGTATGAAAAGATACATCATCAATTATCTGAGAAATTAAAATTAAGGTCTTGGTGAGGTACCATTTAACAGCTAACAGAGAGGTAGAATGGAAAAGACTATCTTGGTAAGAACTTGCATGGGACACTGTCAGCTGTCACCCTGTTGATGGGGATGTGAATTGTGTGCTCAATTTATAAAACATTTTAGTGTTACTTGGTGAATCTGTACAGTTTACTACCATGTCTTGGTAGTTACTGATTTTGCTATAGCTATGTTACAGTGCACCATCACTCAGAGTATATTCCAAGCCCTTTTGAGCGTGTCTTCCTGTACCACAGAGACTAGAAAACTAAGTAATAATTTTCAAAACTCCCTTGTTGCTATGGCACCAGATGTAAATTAGCTGGTTCTAAGTAGATACAATTGAGTAAGACTTGCAAGGTGGCACGCATGAGGCCAGCGCAGGGTCCTTGCTGTTTTGTCTCTTGTTGCTGGTGATTGTAAACAGAGACGGTGATTTTTTCAGCTAGTTACTAACTTCTTTGGTTTAGGAGTACTTTCCTTGTGTTAGTGATAGTACCAGTGCCCTCTCACAATAATTAGGTCTGTAGAGTTTCTTTTGGCAGAAATTGTGCTTCTTTCTTCATTCCTGAATCTTAGCTATGGTGTTGTTTGAAGTAACTGTCAGAGATAGCCTTCTAATTCTCCATGCTGAACTGTTTGAAAAGCACCAGGTCACCTGGATGGGCAGTTCATTGAAGTATTCAGAGGAATTACTGGAGGCTTGGTTTAGAGTACATTCTTTCAATTATTCCACTCATTTTGTGCAACCTTCACTATTACACTAAATTACTGCTTAAAATCGTAATTCATTTCTGTCATAACAAATAAATTGTTAATTGCTGTCTAGCCTGTCCCTATTTAAGATAACTCCATGTATGCAGAGCAGAGAGAACCATGGAGCCTCTAAGAAGCAGACTGAAGTCTTGAGGTGCTTCTGGGAGGGTTCAAACTAACAATTCAGCTAGCAGTCAAGTACAAACTGTTTATATTACCCAGGGATTGTCACCCAAATAAATTACTAATATAATATTTGGTGCCAATAGACCTTTCAGGTGTAAAAACAAGAAAAAAACAAGTGTTGAATCTAGGATTGTTTTATAATCAATTCGTTTGATGAGAGAAAGTGTTTTATTTTTAGCCCTGCGCTGAGTCTAGACACCAACCAAACAATGGGTATATGTATTTTTTTCTTAGTTGTGTTAAGAGCAAGATTCATCCACTGTTTTTTTTTTTTTTTTTTTTTTAACAGAAAATATATTTAGTCATTAGGATAGAGGTCACTTGGTACTTCAGGTGGCCCATAGAAAACATAACGCACCGAAGAATGTGCTCTCTGTCTGAGGGTATCTTAGGACATACAAACTTCCTCTCAGCAAACTGGGCTGACATGGGGTATACGAAGGAGATGAAAAGCTGCTGTGGACCTCAGATCGGAAACTAAAGACGTGCTTCTGTCCTTACCAAATGAATGTAATTTGCCCTGGTATTCTCTGTATATTGTAATAGTGAAAGAATGTGAACCACATAGTTAGTACTAATCATCACATCGTTCTTTTGATTCTCTGCATCAGAGAAACTATCTGTGGAATAGTATAAGGAATTGTAGTCATGCCTCACTGAGCCTGCACTAATTTACCATCATTTTCCAGTTTTCTTTTGTGTGGAGGACCAACCTGTGAGTGATATAAGGGTGAGAAAAGAATTGATAACAGAATATGGTATTGCTTTGAGTTTACCACTTTGATAGTCAAAGACATTACAGGAACTTCTAATTGACCTTCCCACCGTAACAGAATTAAGAACAAATCCATAGAATTAGGGAAAAACATGTGCCCCAGATGAGAGCAAAGTCCTTGCAAAATGACTATAAAATATTGTAATATTTCTTGTAAACTGTAAAGCAATGTGTATTTAATTAATACACATTTAATTAATACACATTTCTATTTTCTGTAAACAAATAAAATATATGAAGAAAGACTCTGATAACTAACGACTGATAATTTTGAAAATTAAAATTTTTTAGCAAGTAATTCACTTTCTTTGAAAAATCAGAAAGTCTTCTTTATACACATAGAGGAAGAGAGATATGTCCACAGTTCGATTTGGGCTCCTGTCATAGTGTTTGATTTTCTTAACACTTTGAATGTCCGTCAAACCATCCTTACCAGTAAGACTTTCTTTCAACACTTCTAGGCTGTTCAACAAAGTTGGAGAAACTTAACAGACTTAACTTTGCACTGCTCTGATTTTTTTTCTCAGTCTCGTGCCACTTCTCATATCTTTGGACATTGTTCGCTGATTAAGTTTCCTTCGATTTTTGGCTTTCTGTTGTATCTTCGTTTTGGCCAATTTGGATAGTCTCACCAAACACCAAGGATTTAGTTTGACTTGTGCTAGCTATTTTCAAATCTCAAATTTCATCTGATGTGTCCAACTACTAAATGAATGTGTCCACATGGAAATGTTATGAACATAATAATTTAAGAATTTTGAAAAGGAAGCTGTATCTCCCTCATCATTTGCTCTACTTGAGTTAATTGTTTCAGAATTCAGAAAACTCAAGCTAGAAAAACATAATTGTCTTTGAAGCTTTTTCCTTTATTCATTCTATCAAGTTATACACAAACACTAATTTTCATTTCATTTTTTTAAACAAACATAACTTTCATTATTCTTTGCATTTAGTAAAATAAAGTGGTTCTTTACAGAGAACTTATAACCTAAGTATCTGTCCTGGACATTTTAAATTCTTTGTAAACATAAGATTTTTTTTTGTTTTATTTCATTTATTTTATTTTTTCTCGTTACGTAAGTATAGATATGCAAGAAAACTGTATGCAAGAAAAGAAAAATAAAAACAATACAAATATTTCATTAAAGAAGAGTAAGTGCTATTAAAATATGGCAATATCTTAAGCTCTTTATTCTGCCAAATTCAACTTGTGTTTCTTAGCAAGGATGGTCATATAACTGTCAGGACATTTAATTGCATTCAGTGGCATTAACATACCGTAAGCATTTCATGTAATTAGAATCATTTAACATTATAATTTCAGGAGATGTATTAAATACAGAAAACTCCCCAAATACTGGAATTTATTCTGGTTCTGTTGTTTTTGTTGTCATATGTAATATTGCAGTGTACATGTTAATTCATATTTTCCAAAACTTTTTCAATAGACACTAGAAATAAAGAGTCTGCCATGTAAATTTATTATATAGTCACATTTGCAGTCTTGTATTTATTGATCCTTAAATACATTGGAATATATTTCCAGGACTTTTCATTTCCCTAGGCAGGGAGACTTAGTGGTGTATCCTGAAAAGTTACATATTCAAAATTGTCCTAGTAAGATTTGTTTGTTTTTCTTTTTTTAAACAAAGGAAAACTTTCGGGATCACCCTATTTTGTATTCAAATTCTATCTGGTTTTGTTTTCTTCAGGCATCTACTACACAGAAAAGTTTGAGGCAAGTGTTAGTTTTCTTTGTATATATTTTATATAAATTATTATACTTTTAATTATTTCCTCTTAATTTAATTTATTTCAGAATATGTACTATAATTATATGTTATGATGGGCTTACTTTAGGATTATTCTGTCCTAAGTCCTTTCTGATATAATTCAAACACCTCTTATTTTGTTTGTTTTTGTTATGATTGTCTTTAGCTGTCAATATTTTTATAAATCTATTTTTCAGTTTTCTTTGGGAGTTTAAAGCAGTACATATAAACTTACAGATATATATTTGCATCTGCAAATTATGTGCTGCAACACTGTATGCAGTACCTGTTATTTATGGTAAGATGTACAAAAAAATAGTCTTAAGTGCAGATCACCATTTAGTTCAAATGGGTTGTAAGTCAAGGACTACTTTTATGTGTGTGTGTATATATGCTTATATTTTTTCATGTCTCATTGCCAATTATAATGTGTAAGTCCTTGTATTTTATATTCATTGAATTTATTTGTTATTCCTTTTTTTAAAAAAAAATCTTCAGAATTAATTTACCCAAGCTCGCAGACTTATTAGACAGGTCCTTTTTCAGACTGAATGGTCTAGCGTCTAAGTCTGTAATGCTAAATCTCTAGACATTATTGATTCTCAATCTTTCTAGGAACTCCAACTAGTTTTCAATCTTTTTCTGATTTCTGTGGTTTTCAGACACTTACCTGTCTGCAGGTCTTTAGGATTAATTTACTTAGACTTTATCCTGAGAATTATGGCACCATGTTTCTTATAACCTATTCTTTCTATTTTCTGATGTTCAAATATGTAAAATTGTGTCTAGACTGCATGTTTATAGAATGACGAAGTATATGACTTTCCCCTGAAGTATCCTCAGTCTCTTAGAGCCTTCTTACTGCCCCCTTTTCTTTTTTTTCAAGGTGAGAGTCGGTGTTTCTTCCCTAGTGCCTCCTCTAGTCAAAGGGGGGCTCTGTCACAGTCTACACCAGTAATACACTCTCCTGTTCTGGATTATTATTATTTTTAATCCATGGTGGGACTATTCCTCCTAAATTAACCTTTCTTAGTTTTATTAGAAGTAAACACCTGTGGCCCAGGATTTAGGTGTGACATTGCAGTTCTAGCTGCTGTTTATGCATCCATCTTAGACAATACTTCTCCAGACTATGCAACCTACTTTATGCACAGTATTTTCTTGGGTTGTGTTCTCCACATGTCATGGAACTGATGTAATCCCATTTGCCAGAGCTGTACTCCTTACACATACTTGTTGGGAGCACAGTGTGGGTAGGGAGGGAAGGTATTCAAGAGCAAAGCTCAGGCTTTCAGATCCTTTGTCTCGGATATTCAATTCTCAACTGTTTTCTTACTTCCACTCTAATAGGTGTGTTGGGTTGGATAACAGTACTCTGGGTTTCCCAAGGAGGACTGTATATATAATAAAAGCAGACTTATTGTGAACATACTTGTTTTTGACTTGATTTAGAGTGATATTAGCTTCATGTTATTAAGCATAATGCCAATTTTTATTTTACAGTATATTTTATCATGTTAATGACATTATCATTCAGGTATTATTTCTTATGGATTCTTTAAATAAACTAAACCACACCCACTGCCTTCGAGTTGATTCCAACTCATAGCAACCCTATAGCACAGAGTAGAACTGCCCCAGAGAGTTTTCAAGGAGCTCCTGGTAGCCATGAACAGCCTGCTTTTTGGTTAGGAGCCATAGCACTGAACCGCTATACCACCAGGGTTAAAAAACATTTTAAAATATTTCTTCCCCAAATTCATCTTTAGTTTGTTTTTGTTTCTACACTTAGTCCTCAGGGTCTAATAGTTCTTCCTTCATTTTGTTTTCTGTCTGAAGTTCCTTTTAATTCATTTTCCTAGATAAGCCCTTTATTATCTTTTGATTGTATAGTTCTAATAGTTTCCTGTGACAAGAGTTGTTTGTACCATGAAACAGGCACTGAGCCTCTTTATTCACCTCTGCAACCTGAGTGCTTAGCACAGCACCTGACTGTAATGAAGAGGATTTTAAAATATTTGATAAATGAATGAATAACTGAATCAATAAATGAAAAATGAAGATAAAGGATCTGATTCAGCTTCACCCTCTCCCATGAATGCCCAGTTCATAAGCAGACAGATCAATTGTTTGCATAACAGCACCTGTCTTCCAGAGAATATATATTGAATCACCATTTTTCTTAGAGTAAGCTATTCTTCTTCCACTGATTTGAAAACTCATCAATTGCTTTAAATTATCTAAGAAATTAATTCCACTAGGCTTGTTAAGCTTTCCACTTTGTGCCGAAAACGGATCACGAATCTGCGGACTAGTCACAATTAAAATAAGTAAATAAATAAATCTGTATATACAAAGGATATGAAAGGTGGTCAAAATGCAGTCATTTGAATTAATGATTAATATTAATGTTCAGAAAACTACCTTTTGGATTTGGCAAGAATTCTAGAAAATTAGAACCATTACCTGCTTTGTTCTGATTTCCTCTTCCTTCTTACTTTCAACCTTGTTTATAAGAATTTTCCTATTATATTTTTTTCTCTATTCATTCTATCATTGTTGAATGCTACATGTGAGAGAAAGCAACTGAATTAAAGCAAAAGGCCATGTTCTTGAATTCTTGCTGGTCAATCTCGCTAATTTACTTAGCCCCCATGGGCCTCAGTTTTCAGCTCTAAAAAATGGAGATAAAACAGTACACTATGAACACTAAGAGTTAACTGTTTTTATTATTGGAAGAAGGATGACCCTTACACGCTTTATTGTCACTGGCTGTTTTTCATTTTATCACTGGGTTAGTCTTCACACGCACAATGAAACGAGTAATTAAATAATGAAACAATAAAATGTGGACCATTTAAAGGAAAAGATTGCGTTCTTTTTTAATATACTTCTATAAAAGTTTTGTTTTAAGCATAAATCCTGCAGATTATCACCTAAATGTGTACTCTTCTTTATTAGTTACAACAGAACAGAATATAATTCTCAATTTACTTCCATATTCTGTCAATATAAAGAAAACTAATAATATAGATAACAAGAATTTGATACAAACAATATTTAATTAAAGTACAAGTTTAGTGTGGGTACATAGTATGTAATTTCCTATATGTGCACACTGCCAAAGTAATGTTCAAACCTTGATTTTCTGAGTTTCATTAAATATATTCAACAACTTCTTTTTCCCCTGTAATGTAATGATAGTCTATATGGCTTGAGCTTCAATGCTTCTTGATAATTTAACTTATGGTGTCTTGCCTCACAATTTGAGTCTATATAATAGAGGTGATAAGGCTGATAAGCCTTGAAAGAGTTTTCTATTGCTGTATCTGGCCTGTTATCCAATGACTAGCACTGCTAATCATAATTTGTTATTCATATAAATTTGGGGAAAAACTGTGAAATATCATGCTGAAAATATTCCATGATCTTGATATCAAGAATCTACTGAAGACAGTCTACAAACACAAAAATCTCAGTAGACAGCAACTCTATGTTTTCTTATATACTATTCATCTAGAAGTAAGCTCCAGTGAGAAAATTCAAGCACCTTGCTTTCTCCATGCATTATTCATTGTAAATCAAAGAATATCTGCCCTGGTCATCTAAATGTAGGTTCTGAGGCCCCAGTGGACTTAATGTACTGGAATTTAGATATTCATTTTTCCAATATTTGATGAAATTTAAGATGACAGAGTTTTGGATTATAACATTTTCTTTAAAGTATGTATACTACATAACATCATATCATTATCACTTTTTGTTACTGTAGAACTAAACTTCTTCCATGTTCTTTGAAATAAAAATTAAATTAGAACACTGTGATTACAGAGAGAAAGTACTTTTTTTATTTATTGAGCACTATTCTATTCATAGAGGCAGAGGACTAAATTCTAATACAATTCCCAGACATTGAGAAGCTGCTTCTATTAAATATGAAACATATTTTTGACACAGTAAGTCACGACACTGATTCTACAATATTGTTCACAAAAGATTTTTATTCATCAGTCTTGTACATAATCCCATGCATGTATTTTAATAATAAAAAGCATAATGTTTTATTAAGGTAGGAAAAAGCTTTATAGAATTATACTGATACAAGTATTAAATTTGCTTCTGCAGATGAGAAGTCAAAAAAGATCAGTGGAGTTTCTGAAAGTCAATATAAATGCATGTTAATAAACTGGTAGATCATAGCTTTTTCAGTTTACACCATTTCTTCTTGGTTTAGACAAAAAAAAGTATGAACAGAGTCAAAGGACTGACTACAGGATGCCAATTCTGCCTGGCTACAGAAAGAGTAAAGATGTCCTTTCAGCAGACAATAATTCAGTTTTCCTTTTCTGAGACTCAAAGAAGTATCAAAATTGAGTATATAAAATAGAATGTAATCTCCCAATCATCCTAGAAAACTAATGATGTACATATCATCCAAAAAAATTGAGAACCATAATGTCTTCTAATAAATTGACTATCTAATAATGAGCTCTATGAAGTTAAGCTGAGAAAGTCTTTTTTCTAGCTTACAGAGGGAAAAACATTAAAAATATGAACAACTGAGTAGATATTTTCTTAATGCTACAATCCAATTTAGCAAATTTATTAAGCAAGTGGACCCCTGGTGGTGAAGTGATTAAATGATTTAGCTACTAACTGAAAGATCAGCATTTCGAATCCACCAGCCACTCCTGGGAAATGCTAAGGGGAAGTTCTACTCAATTTTATAATGTTGCTATGGGTTGGAATTGGCTCAGTCTCACTGTTTGCTTTTTGTGTTTACTTTTTATTTTTTTTAAATTAAAAGAAGTGATATAGGAAAGCTCTATTTGTATGTTTGTTTCAGGCAGAAAAATATTTAAAGGAAACGTTATTTGTTACAACAAACTGTTCCCGATTTTTTAAGTCTTTATTTAAATGGTGTCGTCGATTGAATTATGTCCTTCTAAAAATGTGTGTGGCCATTTAGCTGGGTCCTGATTCCCAGTAGTGTGTGGTTATCCCCTTTTGATTTTAATTTTCAGATATGTTGCAAATCTTAATCTCTGCCTATGGTTAATGAGACAAGATTGGGTTACGTTAATGAGCATTACGGTATGACTACAGTCAGTTTCCTGCATCACACCCCCAATTCAATGCAAAAGGAGCTTCCCTGGGTGTAGATTGTACCACCTTTTATCCTGTGAGAGAGAAAAGGAAAGGGAAGCAAACAGATTAGGGAACTCATACCACCAAGAAAGAAGTGCCAAGAGCCAACTGCATCGTGTGGACCTGAGGTTCCTGCACTGAGATGCTGCCAGACCAATGGAAGACTTAAAGAACACAAGGACTTCCCCTAGAGCCGACAAAGGGAGAGCATTCCCCTGGGGTTAGCACCCAGAATTACACTTCTAGACTAATGAACTGTGGGAGAATAAACTAACTTCTCTTTGTTAAAGCCATGTACTTACAGTATTTCTGCTATGGCAGCGCTGGATGACCAAGACACATGACAAGATAATGAATGACTTTATACACTGTAGAAATGCCATTCATTTGCACTGACTTCTTTTTCAATCATTTCTGTCCCTATGGGTTGTTTTGAATGACAACACTAATAACGGTAACACTGGTTAACATTAGTAGACTTTCTTATTTGCCATGAGTTGTGCTAGGCAGTCTACATTCACAATCATTTTATGTTCACCATAGCCAGAATTCCAAGGAGCAGCGGGTGGATTCAAACTGCTGACATTTTGGTTAGCAGAGGTCACACTTCGATACTACGCCACCAATGTCTCCAACAAGTCTCAAGGCCAGCCCCAATTTAAGGTCTGAGTAAACAGAAGTCACTTCTTGATGGGAAGTTGTGTGAAATAAGTTGCAAAAAACATGGTAGTTACAAAGATGCCATTAATGAGGGCTATCAAGTGTAATGTACCAAAATTCTATAACTGGTACTGTCCCCATCATAAGTTGTAAAACCAAGCACGTCATTCTATGTCTTAAAATTATTGCATGGTACTTCTCTACTCAACATGGCTAAAAATGGGCAAGTTGGTCAAGTTTGTGAACCTAATTGGCAGAACTTGTATATGTGCATATACATGTATTTTTTTAATAAAACAGAACCGTCTAACTTAGAATATCTAGCTTCTTATTGTTCATTGTTGTCTTTTATTTTAATTCTTTTTTACCAACTCCAAATCAAAGGTTATTGAAAGTACTATTAATTCCAGCAGAGACTCGACAACAAAACTTTAGGGAGAAATCTCATGATTAAAAAAAAAGATGCTGTTTTTAGTTGTAATTTAGTGATTATTGATAACAACGAGAGACTAATTTTCTTTGGGGGCTTGAAGTATAAAGCCAGATATTAAGAAAGCAGTGTTCAAGGCTCTTAAGAAGCTTTTAGACTTTGGCAAGTGACAGCAACACGTCAAAACTTCAAAAGGTAAGCATTGCACCTCTCTGAGTCTTATGAATACAGAGAATAAAACTTAGTATGCATTTTGTTAATGACTAGTACACTGGATTTTCTTTTGCCCAATAAGAACCACAGAATTGAAATGTGAACTTTCAGCTCTAGTGTCCTTTTGCATTTCCAGGTGAGATTGTCATTTCTAATACATTCTTCTTCTCAGACCAGCCTCTGTCACTTACACTGTAGTTTTCAAATTTCTCACAAAACATTGAATCACTTTCTTACTCAAGTTCATTGCATATGCTTACATCCTGTCTCACAGGAAAATGGAAAGTTAACAAACAATAATTCCGTCAACTTTCAAACACCAAACCCTAAGAGAACGTGCCCTTCCACTTTCCCTCCTGTCACACTAGGTCATTTCACATCTACTTATCTTGTCAGATCCGACTCGACCTACACTTGGCTTTGGTTGGCTATCGTGTCTAAACACTAATAATTTATCATTGGCTCTGTTTTCTGGAAAGTAAGAACTAATTTTTATTAATTATCATTTAAATGTGTTCATATCTTTCCCACTTTAAAACTGAATAAAACACATTTTTAACATCACCAGAAAGTCCACACAAAACACTATGATATTGACTCTCACTATCCTTCATTCTCTTAGATTTTACTTCATAATAAAGTATCCCAAAATGTTCAGTAGCCTAAAGGAGCAAATTTTTTTTTTGTTCTTACAGTTTTATTTGTTGTCTAAGTAGTCTTTACCTGATTTGAGATGGTTTGTCTATGACTGAATAACAGAGGATGGCCTCACATAAATGTTTGGCAATTTGCTGGCTCATAAGCTTGTGGTTGGGTGGCTTAGCTGAGATGACTCATTTCTGTTCTCTCATCTTGTAGTAGTCTTGCCTGAACATCTTCATATGGTGACCTACTGTTCCAAAGAACACCAAGAGAAAGCAGACTCAATGTGCTGATACTTTAGCTGCTGCTTGCTTCATGCCCGCTATTGGTAAAAAGTAGTCAAGCTCAGCTTTACGGGGTTAAAAAAATAATAACTCTTGGCTAAAACAAATAAAATTCCTTGACCAAAACCAAATATATCATTGTTGTTAACTGCCATCAAGTTGGGCTCCAACTCACAGTGACCCTGTGTCCAAGATTGGACCATTGTGATCCATAGGATTTTCACTGACCAATTGTTTTGGAAGTAGACCTCCCAAGTTCTATTCCTAGTCTGTCTTAGTCTAGAAGCTCCCCTGAAACCTGATCGTCATGATAAGAATGCACAAGCCTTCACTGAGAGATAGGCTGTAGGTGCATCTGAGTTTCTTTGTTTTCTTAATTTTTACTTGATTTTTTAATTGAGCAAGTAACATTTGCTTGATCTCTCAAGTGAAAATTTTCCTTTATTTTTCAAGGAAACAAGAATCTCACCATTGGACTAGAAAGCAACATTGTGATAAGTGGAGAATAGATTGAGGTTGTCAAGTATTTCCTTTTACTTGGTTATGTAATCAATGCCTGTGGAAGCAGCAGTCAAGGAATCAAAAGACACATTGCACTGGGAAAATCTGCTGCAAAGGATCTCTTTAAAATATTGAAAAAAAAGACGTCATCTTGAAGCTTAAAGAGCACCTGACCCAAATCCTGGTATTTTCAATTGCATTATATGCATGCAAAAAGCTGGCTAATGAATAAGGAAGACAGAACAAGAACTGATACCTTAGAATTGTTGTGTTGGAGAAGAATATTGGATGTACCGTGGACTGCCAATAGAACCAACAGATTTGTTCTGGAGGAAGTACAAGCATATTGTCCTTGGAAGCAAACACAGCAAGACTGGTCTCATATACTTTGGACATGTCAGGAGGGATCAGTCTATGAAGAAGGACATCGTGCTTGCTAGAGTGGAGGGTCAGAGAAAACGAGGAAGACCCTCAACAAGATGGATTAACACAGTAGCTGCAATGATGCATTTAAGCATAAAAACAATTGTGGGCATGGCTCAGGGCGAGGCAGGATTTCACTGTGTTGGGCACGAGGTCACTGTGAGTCCGAACTGATTCGACAGCACCTGACAGCAGCACTAGCGTCTGAACTATATTACCAGGCATGGGGTGGAAAAGTAACCTTCTTTCCTTCATGGGAGGAGTTAACAAAGCCAGATAGCAAAGGGGCATGGATCTATAGATGGGCGAATGTGTATGGTCTACCACAACTACTAGTGTTCTCATGCTGTGTCATTCCTCTAATTCATAGAAAAGTTTATCTGAATGAGGTATCTCTACTGTCTCCATGTTTATATTCCCTATTACTAGGCTTATTTTATCATGTTCCATTCAAAAGTCTATCACCAAAATCACAATGAACAAATTGTTCTTAACTCTGGTGGAAAATCCAACCACCTGGGTCATCGTTCGTTATCACCTTTGAAGCTTTTAGTCAGTTGCCTATGCATACAGCATTGCTGTTCTCTAGCATTTGTCCTAGGTCACAATCTTTGCATTTCATCAGATTATCTCCTTATCACTCTTTAGGTATTTATTTAAATGACATTTTCTCCTAGAAATTTTTCTGACTTTATAAAAATTGGGTTAAAGTGCCACTCACAAATTTACTCATAGAATTTGGCTCTTACACTGCTGTGCCACTCATTAAATTTTAATGCAACTGTCTGTAGAATTTTTTGCACCACCTAGTAGAATAACAGCTAGCTAAGCCAGCCAACAGCTAAGCCAAGTTAAATGCTTTATCCAATTTACTATTGTATTTACAGGGCCTATTATATAATGTAAGGTGCCCCAGAGGTACAATAGTAAAAGTTTTAGACAGCTATCTAAAAGGTCAGTGGCTTGAAACTATCAGCAGCTTCATAAGAGAACGATGTGACAGTCTACTTTCATAGAGGTTTATAACTTTGGAAATAGAAATACTATGGAGTTACTATGAGTCAGAATCATCTGGATAATAGTGGATTTTTTTTTTTTTTAATCTCATGGTCATATAGCACACTTAGTGGATGAAAGAAAAATGGGTCATATAGCTACCAAGGCACTGCTGCTTAATGTCTTCAGCAGTATTTAAAGGTACAGATGTCCTTTGGCTTCTTCATAAGTAAAAAGCTATGTCTTTTGAACCCAACTCTTAAGCTCTGGGAGCCTGGTCTTCAGAATACTTATAGTAACATAATCTTTAACTAGAGGATTGGAAAGTTGGGTTGAATGAAAACAGATTTTGCACAGATATCTAACCAAGTATAATTAAAGAGGAAGAAATAAACACAGTCTTTCTTGTACTTAATCAGATTGTTGAATATCATGAGAATATTGTGATGTTAGATTTCTTTTTCTGAAAATTGGACTAGTAAGAGTGAAAATTTACAAAAGTTAAGGATGATTGTGTTGTGTCACTTAATTAAATCCATTGTGCTGCAAGAAGGAAAGAAAGGCAGGACAGGAAGAAACACACATATCACCACTTTGACTAAAGTAGGGCAATCCATTAGGCATCTCTTTTATAAATTATTCATGAATACTAGTGCTTTCTTGAGAGCTTGATTTTGGTCTTCTCCAAAAGATATTTGATAAGCGGTACTGTACCATTTCATGGTTACATTAGAGGATCAGAATGTGATACTGATATTTGCACAAATACAATTTAAACAGGCATGAATCATTTTACACCAGAAAGCACTCTCAAGAGATATATATGACAAAACAAGAGTCAAATCCCACAAGAGGCTAGACAAACGGTGGAAGATTACACAGAAAATTGAGCTACAGGGCAGCTGCTACAGAACATTAGTTCCAAGACCTGTAAATACTTATTGATCAACATTTTTACAACTTAAGATAGCATCTATGTGGTAGAGAAGTAAAGCCAATGACATCCTTTAAGAAAGACTTCTTTGTTTTTGTAAATCAAATGAAATCACTGTTAACAGCTAGAAATACCATTGTCAAGTGTGCACATAATTCCTAGATCATGCAGCCTAATTGTAAGCATAATTCAGGAAGTCTAGTTAAACACAGCCAATGCTTTGAAAGATGCAAGTCAATTAACTGCTTTAAATATGTTGGCTACAGTCCAGCCACCAAAAGATGATAGTTTCTTTCCTTTTTTTAAAAAAAAGCAGCATAAAATCCCACAAGTCTTAGGTGTATAGTTATACCAGATTGCCTTGCCAAATGAAAAAAAAAATTAAAATTGCTAAAATACACACGGGTTCTGTCTTGAATCTTCTTTGAACATTTTTCATATTATTTTTTACTGAAGAGCTTATCCTTTTCTCTGTTGTGGCATTCTCCTTGGTGATCTTCCCTCTCAATAAACTAGTTCCTGTAATTGGAATCTACTCTTCCCCATTCTTAACTTCTCATTTCTTGTCAGCTCATTGTTAAACTGGAAGATGAAGATATAATCACCTTTCAGAAGAACCTTAGATAATGTCAAATCTAATCACTACATTTTGCAGCGGAAAAGAGGCCTAGAGAATATGCTTAGTTGGATGCCACACAGTTGAGGCTAATTCAAGGCTTTGCTAAAGTTTTAATTAAAAAAAAAAAAAAAATTCTTGCTGCTGTGAGTCGATATAGCAGGTTAGATAGTCGACATAGGACAGGTTAGAACTTACTAATAGGATTTCCAAGGCTGTGATCTTTACAGAAACAGACTGACACCTCTTTTTCCTGGGGGATAGCTGGTGATTTAGACCTGCCAACCTTTCAGTTAGCAGCCGAGCACTTAACCATTGTGCAACCAGGGCTCCTTAAAGTTTTTAGTGATTGCTAAAATATGCTGCGCATTTGGACCTTTAGGATGTCTTTATTTTCACAAAGAACCTCTGTCAACTAACATTTTTCAGCAAAAATGACATTCTAACCAATGACTCAGCGAAGAGTTGATTATGGTTGACTAGCTGCAGCATGTGAACCACTGCAGAAAAGAGGCTGATCAGGTTTGTGAGTAACTTCGGTATAGGAAGGAGGATAAATGTTATTTTGAGGCAGCACCAACAACTGCAATATGATATGAGGATATGTTAAAATGTATTGTTACAGTATAGTAGGAATCTTTGTTAAACAAAAATATCAAAATGTAAAGCTATTGTTTCTCGATATATCCTCCAGCTAGATCTGTGTATTTCTAAAGGCTGCCTTTCCATCTCTTGACAGCAACAGATTTAACCCTTTCCCAAAGAATGTTGAGCCATTCCATTGA
The DNA here is from genome assembly GCA_028571685.1 of Heterohyrax brucei. Classification (NCBI taxonomy): domain Eukaryota; kingdom Metazoa; phylum Chordata; class Mammalia; order Hyracoidea; family Procaviidae; genus Heterohyrax; species Heterohyrax brucei. Next base: position 122,075,103 of record CM053142.1, on the reverse strand, counting down.
CACCATGGCAAAAGGGTAGTTTTTGCCTCCTACCATGATTTGGACTCAAATCATCTTCCTTTTAAATGTTCTTTGAGCTGTGGTAACAGAAAGAAGGGGCTAGATCAGGGCTGTAGGGTGGATGGAGTAAGGTTTCCCAATGCAGTTCTGGTGGGACAGCCCTTCCTACCCTCAAAAAACAAGCAAGTATATTGTTGCAATAGAAAAAAATTCTCAACACAAATTTCTTAGCCTTTTTCTCTTCAATGGAGTTTTTAATTTTGTTATAACTTCTTCATTGTTAGTCACTAGGATATTCCTGTGTCCTTCAAGAAAATCTATCAAGATTGCCCCTTTGGCATCCCCCCCAAAAAACAGTCTCTATAACCTTCTGAATGGTCTCACCTCCTTGGGCTCCTTTTGAGTTTTTCCTGATATACTCAGGGCGTTTGACCTTTATAAAAACTGTTGATTTATGTGGGACAGCATTTCCATAAACATGTTGCAAATCTTCGATTATTTGGGGAAATGTGCATTTGAGTTTTGTTAAAACCATTGAGATTAGGCCCAACTTCAAAATCTTTTTTTTCCCAGTCCACATGGTGCAAAAAAGTGTTCTTTTCCCAGAAGGCACCCTAATGAGACTAGCACATCATTGGGAGAACATGTCTGCAGCCATCCACTGATCACAGAGACATGTTTAAACACACTCTATTTGGAATAAACCTATGCATGTATGAATTGGAACCCTTGTAACAACACTTTTTGACTTTTCCTTGCATAACGATATCTGTGATTTCTCTTGGTAGCAAGTTTGTAAGTACTTCTACTATTGTTGTGATTTGCTGCCCACAGTCATATATATGGAAATACTAAATTTGAGTTAGAATGTAGTGAAAATAATGATGTAATTTGTTTTCCATGCCCTGTTCATAAGACCAAACTAAATCCATTGACGATGAGTCAATTCTGAGTCATGGCAGCTCTGTAGGACTGAGTAGATCTGCCTCATAGAGTTTATAAGGAGTGGCTGGTAGATTAGAACTATCAACTTTTAGACAGCAAACGACCTACCTCTTAACCACTGTGCCATCTGGGCTCCTCCATACTCACAGTCTTCCTGAATTTTGATCTCGTGTTACATACAAGACCCAGTGTAACAGACAGAATCTGGAAAACCAAGTGTAGACAAGTAGAAACTACACAGTAAAAAGATACTTTATTTATAGTAGAAAATAACTATAAAGCTGAAGCTTTTATGAAGTCAAAGGATTATGTAAGCCTCTGAGAGGCATCATAGATTGAATTTTGTTCCCCCCAAATGTGTGTAGCAATTTGGATGGGCCATGACTTCCAGTATTGGGATTGTCCTCCATTTTGTGATTTTCCTGTGCTGTAAATCCTCATCTCCGCCTGTCACTGTAGACAGGATTATGTTAAAAGAGGACTAAGTTGGGACTGTAATACCCTCACTAAGGGAGTATCCCTGAAGTGTGGCTTGCATCATTTTTTACCCTATAAAAGATGAAAGGGAAGCAGGCAGAGCATTGAGGACCTCATACCATCAAGAAAGAAGCACCAAAAGCAGAGCACTTCCTTTGGATCTGAGGTTCCTGCACTGAGATGCTCCCTGAGCAAAGACTGAGGGCACCTTCCTTCAGAGCTAACGAAGAGGGAAAGCCTTCACCTGGGACAGACACACTGAATTCACACTTGGAGCCTATCACAGTGTCTAAGGATTAGCTTTTCTTTGTTAAAGCCACCCTCTCTGGTATTTCTGTCAGAGCAGGACCAGAGGAGTAAGACAAGTGGGTAATCCTTTGAATAACAACAAAGCATTATTGTTACGCTATTTTATGCATTAAATCGGGGCTGCAGGAAACTAAAAGATGACTTAGCATCAATGCTACATATTAAAATTTTGAAGAACCTAACACATTTTTCTGTATTTTGAGCATTGTTCATTTATTTTTAAATTACTCCTTCCTAATTGTGTATATGAGGTTGGACCATAAAGCCCTCAGAGGTAATTATTCTAGTTGCTGTGTACCTCATTGCTGACTATCACTATGGTCACCTCTGAAGTACTCCCCTTGGGAAGCTATGCACTGATGCCGGCACTTAGTCCACCCTTCAAAGCAGTTGTGGAACTCTTTCTGGAATGGCCATTGCACAAGGTGGCAAATTCACAAACTTAATCATATAGTTGTCTGAGAGGGAGTTTTTAGCCAGTAAACAAATAACTGTATTGAAATACCCTCCCTACTCACCTAATCTGGCCCCAGTGACTTTTTTCTTTGCCTGAAGATAAAGGAAATACTGAAAGGAAGAGATAGTGATAACATTTAGGACATCAAGTGTAATATGACAACAGCTCTGATGGTCATTCTAGAAAATTAGTTCCAAAATTACTTTGAAGAGTGACTAGGCACTGACATCAGTGCGTAGCTTCCCGAGGGGAGTACATCAAAGGTGACTGTGGTGATATTCCACAATGAAGTGTGTAGCATTTTTTCTAGGATGAGTTCATGAATTTAACTGACAGTCCTCCTACATCATTTTCTCTCCTCATTCCCCTGCTCACTTTCTTGTCCTCCAGTCTGTTTACAAATGTCTGTACGATGCTGCCTGTCAATTACACAGTTTGCCATGCTAGTCAGTGACTGAAGTCACGGTAGCTAGCACAGAGTTCTACTGCCACACACATCTAATCCCGTTTTCCTAGTCTGATTCAGGAAACTATGTATTTCCTCTCACCTGAATAGAGTCTCTTGAATTACTGTCTTGCTCTAGTTTCCCCCTTTTCAATCTATCCTATAAACTGCTTACTAATCTTTCTAAAATATATGTGTGTTGCTGTTAGCTGCTATGTAATCAGCTTTCAATTCATGGCAACCTATGTACCAAAGAACCAGTCTATTGTTATTGATAGGGTTTTCACTGGATGACTGTTGGAAGTGGTTCACTAGGACTTTCTTCCCAGACTCTCTTGGTCCGAAAACTCCACTGAAACCTGTTTCCCAGCATTACAGCAACACCCAGGCCTCCGCTTCAGAGAGGTCGTGGCTGCACACAAGGTACGAGTGACGGGTAATCCAGGGTCTCCCACGTGGAAGGGGAGACTTCTGTCACAGAACCCAAGCACCACCCAAAATAAAAATAAAAGCAAGTTAGATCTATCGTGAGAAAAAAACAAAGCTCTTCCATTTGGTAGTGAAGTTCTCCATTTTATGACTCCATATTCTTGTTAATTTCTGTAAGTACCACTTAACTCTCCAAGCTGATGTTCTTCCCTATAATCCTTTGCAGTAAAATGGCAAGATGGTACAAAATTTAATTGTCTTTCAATGTTCTCACATATATTCAGGAGCCCTAAAAGTAATATTTAAATTCAATTAAATTATAATTAACTAAACTTAATATTTGGCTTTTTTTAATCTAATAATAAATATGGCAAATGACTAATTTTCCTTTAGAAGTAACTGCCTTTTCCTGTCTCTTATCAGAAACTCTTTTTAAAAAGCAAGTAAAATTTAAGTAATTTATTAAAATTTTGATTATAACATCACACGATTTGGAACAAACATTCTTAGTGTGATCAAAATCAAATAAAAACAGAATATGTATCTCTCTCCCAAGCACATAATAATCGTCTCATTCTTAAGATGATGGAAAATGTCATTATTAAAAAATTATTAAAAGCAATATTATTAATTAATAAAATACTAATGTTAATGAATAGTAATATTAGTAAATTGCCAGATAAAATTATTGAATAAAATATATTAATATTAATCATAATATTAATAAAAGCAATGTTGAAAATAATAATTATTACCCTGAAAATAGCCAGCCAAGCCAAGTGCCATCGAGTCGGATCCCTGAAAATAGTTTCACTAAAAAGAACTAGAAGGAGACCTGGGCAGATGCTAAAACCTTAAACGATGACTGAATTTTTAGGTAAAATGTCATTAGACAGCCTAGTTAAATGTCTTATCAACAAAAATAGTAGTTGATTTATGCTGAGTGAAATCAGTCAGTGGTGAAAGGACAAATATTGTATGATACCTCTGCTATAAGGGCTTAAAAATAGACTTATGTACAGAGGAAAAGACTCATAGGCAGCTATAAGGGTTTGGAGGGAGGGAGAGGGTTGGTCACAGATTAGATAGTAGATAGGAATTTGGTTAGGTGAAAGCAGAGACAGCACCCAATAGAGAGCAGATCAACATAAATGGACTATCCCATAAACTGAAAAGTTTTCTAAACTCAACCTAATATTTCAAAGGATAGCGTAGCAGGGACAGGGATCTGAGGACCATGCTTTCAGAAGACATCAAGGCCAACTGGTGTTACCAGCCTGTTGCTAAGAGAGTCTTCTGCATTGCATGTTGATGAATGGCATCTGGGGTCTTAAAAGCTAGCAAGCTGCTGTCTGAGGTACACTGCATGGTCCAACTCGTCTGGAACACATGATGACCAGGAATGACAAATACCTGAGGAAAAAGAGCTCAGGAGACAGAAGAACCCCTATTCATGGGAGACTGTATCAACATGAGACCAAAAGAATCAGGTGGTGTCTGGCCACTGCCCAAAACAGCCATGATGGGGCATCCAGTGTAGAGCCCCTGACGCAAAATGAGAAAAAGAGAGGTGCAGGTCAAGAGCTCTACTAAAAGACAACTGATGGTCTGACAGCCTGGAAGGTCTCTTGGGAACATGAGCCCTGACCAGAAACCAGTTCCAAGGTCGACTCTTCAACAAGAATGGCCTGGACCTGAGGACATGGTATGACCATATGGTGTGTGAACTTTATGGTTGTACACATTTATAGAAGGCTGTCCTACTGGACTCTTTCTAGATGGGAGAGAAGAGGATGGACAGTTGCTTATTAAGAGGATACTTAAATTACAGAGTGAAAAGGAAGAACATACTGTTACTGGGTGAGGAGAACAGATGGAGCTGGAGTTAGGCGGGCATGCAAAATTGATTTACATTGTATACTTCCACTTCAGCACAATAAAAAAAAGAAAAAGAATAGTTGAAAAGACTGTCATCAGGTGACCATTTTATGTCAGCCACTATTAGGTAGCTGTGACATTTTCTGACCTAATAGAACTTTTTATTCTCTTTGAATGTCTAAATCCTGGCCAGGTGACGGGCTTCTCCTCTGTGCAACAATCTCTGATCTTACCATCCTGAAGTAATGCTTTGTTTTATTTTTTCCTTATAGTTTGCTTGGAGACACCGGTGGCATAGTGGTTAAATGCTACGTCTGCTAACCAAAAGGTCAGCAGTTTGAATCTGCCAGGCGCTCCTTGGAAACTCTATGGAGCAGTTCTACCCTCTCCTATAGGATCACCATGAGTCAGAATCAACTTAATGGCACTGGGTCATAGTTCACTTTCACTATAGATACTTGAGGTTGTCAGATAAATTGCTTTGAATCAGTGAAACATGTCTCTTTATTAATATGTGTGCATCTCTCATTTTATGCATCAACAGATTCTAATCATACATAAAACCAAGTCCATTGCTATTGAGTCAATTCCAACTCATAGAGATCCTATAAAACAAAATTTGAATCAAGCTGTGGCACAGTTATGAATCATTAAGCACTTTTTGGGAGGAGGAAGGGAGCTCTGGTGGTACAGAGGTTTTAAGTATTTGGCTGCTCACCAAAAGGTTGGCAGTCAAACCCACTAGCGCTAAAGATTACACCCTTGGAAAACCATGGGGCAGTCGTACACTGGACTATAGGGTCTCTATGGTTTGAATCCACTTAATTTCAATAGGATTTTTCAGGTGAAGGAAAAGGATGATGACATTCATGGTTCGACTTTGATGATGTCACTTGAATTCTTCATTTCAGTTCTACAGCTGTTACATTTTAGCAAGCAGTATCAAATACTAAAAGGCAGACTGTGGTATCATTCAGGGCAGTGCTGCACTCCAGATTCCCCTTTTTCTCTTAACAAACAATAAAACTATGTACTTTGTTTTAGTTATAGTCCCCATCTCTGTCTCTAATTTTGCTGATATTATCGAAATGTGTATTTTTTTCCATATGACAAATTCTGCTAATAAGTAATTTAGAGACAGCTGGATAGCACAGTTAAATAAGAACTAGTGCCTAATTTTTAGGTATCTTCGTTCTCCATAAACTTCACTGTATTATTGACTTGTCTCTGGAAATAAATTTGATATAAATCACTAGTTTTCATTTACAGAAATATTGTGAATCTGTTTTAACACTGTTAGAAATCTTTCCCCGCACATGCAGCGTTAACAGAAGTATCTTTTTCTAGGATTTGAAATGCAAGCTGTTGCGGTGTTTCCATTTAAAGACGAAAGACCAGTGTTTCTGGTCTAATAAATCCTCAGTTTATTGATTTTTGAAGCTCTGAAGAATGAGCCATGTTTCGTGTGAAAGTCTGCCCATAAGCCTGTTCTTTTTATTTGCTTAGTGATTTACATACGGGAACTTTCTTAAAATTTTGCATTAGGTGTATTTCTAAGACTTGATATCTACCTCTAGCTTTTAAGCAAAGACTAGTTTTCAGAGAATTAAGTGTCCTCCAGTTTGAAATAACTTTTTTTTTTAATGGTCAAATGTGATTGAAAGATAGCTGAGAAAAGAACATTGATTAATTGATTGATTCCATCTCAGCAACCAGAAAGGCAAACACTACGCATTTGAATAGCCCTTTCAAATGAAGATGTCAGATCAAATTACCTTTATACTTCTTGTCAAATATAACATTTTATCAGTACCTGTCTGAGACAGAAATTATAACTGAGACTGTATCTGACAAAGCTTTGAGAGTTCAATAAAATGAATATTTTTACTTCACAAAAACTTGTTTTCTACTTTCTTCTTGAGTGTTTTTTTCTGTCATTAAAATCGGTTCTCCAAATTTCAGCATTTTTAACACATTAGCTGCTTTCTGTATGAATTTGGAAAGTTTTTGCTAATTGATTGTGTAGTTTTTAATTGCTTTGTATTTTTCCTCCAATGTTCACAGTGTACCACACCTTTGACTTTTCTTTTTCCTTTAGCTTTGGAATTAGAGAAAGGCTTGTGATTTTTAAAATTATCAACTCTGAATTCAGCAATCCTTAACGTTTAATATCTGATTCTTTTTAATAACGGTGACCCTTAGTTACCATGCCTGGGAAGTATTCCTGAGAAGAAAGTAGAAATAGGTTCTAGTACAGAAAATTGGGAAATCTAATAACAGTATATTCACTCAGCTCTAACTAAAACAACAGTCAGCACTGAATGAACTGATACCACATTTTATATCTTTCACTAGATGTTTTGTTGTTTGCTGATGCTTTTAGAGATGTCCCTTGTTGATAATATATTTGTGTTGCTACCAAGCTTAATGTGGCTTTCAGCAAAGCCTTTGAATTTTTTATAATAAAGTCATTTACAGAGGCCAGTAGATAAATTAGCACCACAAATGCAGCTAAATTGCATAATCACACGGATTGATTTTGTGTTAGCCTTCAAGATGTATAGATACCTCGTGGTATCTCTGTCAAATGAAGGCAGAGAGAGCCAAAGCCCTTCAATTTCCAGAAAAAAGGAGAAAGCCCATCAAGAGACCAGAGATAAAGACAACTCTTGCATGGAATTCCTTCCTGTCCGTTGATACTTAACTGTGATGCCACTTTGCCCTGGCATACAAACACATACAAATACACTCATACTATAAATATTATTTTTAAAGAAACCCATAACCATATAAGATTCATTAAAAATAGCTTCCACAACTGACCCTGAGTTGTTTGTATTTGAGTTACTAAGGTGAAAATTAAATTGTATTTTAATTAATCAGACTTTTTTTTTTTTTGGTCTTCTCAAAAGATCTAAACTTTTTCTGTATAGATAGAATAATGTAGGATTAATGTGACCCTTGTAGAATTTCTCCAGATTCATTCAGAATGCACAGTGATTTCTTCGATTCTGTATCTTGATTCTAAACCCTCAGGCAATTCTATAGTATGCGCATTAAGGTTATAGTTACGGAAAGGTAGGCTTGCTATTAGAAATTACTTGTTTGAAATATGTTCAGACTAAAGGAAGAACAAATTCATGGTGCATATGACGTAGAGAAAATTGTATTATTAGTATATTTCATGTTGACTTGCATTTGCGGCCACTTGTACTAAATGATCCTAAAGTGCTTTTAAAGTTAGCTCCTAGAGTACTTTTACATCCTAGAACTACCTTCCTCAAATAAAAATAAAACTACTTATGGAATAAAAGTGTCACGTTTTTCAAAATACAAGTACCACAAAAGATGAGGTAGATGGAAATGAACTAAAAAAATAAGATCAATTCTCAACATTTAAATATACATATTTTTGTCATGGAATCTCTCTTAAAACTAAAGTAACTCTTTATTAGTCTAGAAATAGAAAACATAGTGGAAAGATCAAAAGTTTGATATTCACATCACCTTGGGTTCCTTTTTTAGCTTTAATATTTTCTTACTCTCATTTCAGTTTAACATTCTTGATTTTTCTCCTCTGTAGGAGCCTGACAAGAGTATCCACCTTATACGATTTTTGTGAGAATTATAGTCACACATATTAAATGCATAGCTTGACACAAACAAGAATTTTAAGCAGTGCTATTTTCTATTATTATATTACTAAACAAAACATGTGTAGCTGCCTCTGTGCTGTGGCCCTTACATTCCCCTTCACAACTAGAGAACGTAGTCTTCCTACTATGAGAGGCGCTGCTGACTAACTTCAACTCTTTGCTTTCAGTTCGAGAAAGCTCTCCTGTCCAAGGTTAAGCCCCTGTCCCAGAGAAAGCTTACATCCGGTGACTGACTGACTGATGCGCAGGTGCTGACTGACTGACAGCTGTCCAGGAGCTGAACTAGGAGCTGGCCAAAACAGGCCGTCAGGAGCAGCAGACTCTACCTTCCAGCTGATAATGAAAGTGCATTACTGGTTGTCAGCGGAAGCTGCAGTTCCCCAATACCGTGAAACGGCGGAAGTGGAGGACAGACCGCCAGTGGTTCGTTTTTGAGAGGGGAAGATTAGTTGGATACTGGTGCCTAGTCAAACATGCTGGGTCCTAGGGCTCCTGAAATGTTCAATTTTCCATACAAATATCACCCAGGCCTTAGTTCTCAGAGGGAAATAAGGAGACACGTATCTACTCTGCCCTCTTTTAATGGTCCTTGTTAAATTGTTTCGCTTCTTTTTTTTTTTTTTTAGCTTTAGCTAGTAGTGTGTTTTTAGAAATTTGTCCATTTTCTCTAGGTTTTCAAATTTAATAGAGTACAATTTTTCATAATATTCTCTTATGATTCTTTTAATTGCAGTTGGTTCTGTTGTGATATCACACATCTCATTTCTTATTCAAGTTATTTGCTTCCTCTCCTGCTTTGCTTTTGTCACTTTGGTCAGGGTCTATTAGTTTTGTTGATCTTTTGAAGAAAACAGCTTTTGCACTTGTTAACTCTTTCAGTAGTTTTTCTATTCTCTAATTAATTTAGTTCTGTTCTTATTTTTATTATCTGTTTTCTTCTGGTGCTTGAGTGGTTCTTTTGTTGCTCTCTAATTGTTCACAATGCGGAGTTATTTGTTTGATTTGGACTCTTTCTTCTTTTCGAATTTGTGCATTTATTAAGATAAATTGACCTGTCAGCCCTGCTTTTGCTGTGTCCCGTGCATCCTGGTAAGATGTATTTTCTTTCTCATTTGATTCTGTAAGTGTCTTTATTCTGTCCTTGGTTTCTTCTATAACCTAGAAGTTTTTGAGCAAGTTATTGTTCAGTTTTCATTTGTTTGATTTTTTATGCTTACTTATACTGCTGTTGATTTTAACTTTTGTGTTTTTGTAGTCTGAAAAAAGATACTTTGCAATATTTCAGTGCTTTACATTTTATTAAGGCTTGCTTTATGGCCCAGTATATATTCTGGAGAATGTTCCATTAGCACTGGAAAAAAAAGGTATACTTGTCTGTTTTGGGGTGGAGTGTGCTGTGTATACCCATGCTGTCAGGACCATTTACTGTGGCATTTAGATCTTCTATGTCTTTACTGGGTATTTTCCTGGGTGCTCTGTTCATTACCGAAAGTGGTGTATTGAAGTCTCCTACTATTATTCTGGAGCTGTCTAACTCACTTTTCAGTGTTGTTAAAGTTTGTTTCACGTATTTAGAAGTTATGTTGTTGGGTGTGTACGTATATGATATGGTTATATCCTCTTGATGTATTGACCCTTTAAGCAATAATGGGACCTTCCTTGTTTGCTTTGGTAGATTTTACTATAAAGTGTGTTTTATCTGAAATTAATATTGCCACTCTTGCTCTTTTTTTCAGTGTTGTTTATTTGATATATGTTTTTCTATCCTTTGAGTTTCAGGTTGTTTGGATCTTTAAGTCTAAAGTGTGTCTCCTGTAGGCAGCATATAGACAGGTTGCATTTATTCACCCATTCTGCTATTCTTTGTCTCTTTATTGAATCATTTATATTCAGTGTAATTATTGACAGGCTTGAATTTAGTGCTATCATTTTGATGTCTTTTTTTGTGTGTTGCGTACAGTTTCTTTGTTCCACTTAGTTTTCAATGCTGGGTCATTTTTCTTCGTATGTTTTCTTTTCATCATTTTTATTGTTATTTTTACATACTCTGGCACTTCTTCATTTTCTTATTTTGATGTGTAATATTGTTAATTTCCTTGACAATTACCTTGATATTTACCCGTAATATTCTAAGTTTAAACTGGTCTTTAATTTCTTTGTATTGCCTTGTCTTTTTCTCCATCTGAAAGATCTATGAATGCTTTAGTTTTTCCCTCTTTTTGCTATAATGCTGTCATTATTTATATACTGAGATCTCTATTTCCCTATTTTTAGTTTTGATTTATTTTTGTGGTTTCTTCGTCTATGTTGATATCTGAATGTTCTGTCCTGCATTATATCTTTGAATATGTATCTGGTGTTACTGATTTCGTAATCAAATCACTTCCTTCAGTTTTTCTTGAATTTTGGTTTCATTTTTACACATTTTCTAAACTTTTTATCAGGAATGTTCTCATTTTCCATCACATTTGAGATATAATTTTTCAGGATATGTGACTCTTAGTTTGCACTTTTTTTCCTTTACACCTTTGTATATGTCATCCCTTTGCCTTCTTGCAAACATGGTTTCCACTGTAATCTGAGCTCAGTTTTATTGACTACCCTCTATATGTTGTTTTTTGTTTAAGCCTAGCCACCTTCAAAAAACATTTCCTTTTCTTTAGTCTTGGTAAGTTTGGTGATAATATGTCTTGGTGTCTTTCTTTTGAAATCTGCCTTGTGTGGAGTTCAATGAGCATCTTGAATAGATATCTTCTCATCTTTTGTAATATCAGGAAAGTTTTCTGTCAAGTTATTTTCAACAATTCTCTCTGTATTTTCTGTTATTCCTCTCTGTTTTGGTACTCCAATCAGTCATAAATTATTCTTCTTAATAGAGTCATACACAAGTCCTGGCAATACTTCATTTTTTAAAAATTCTTGTATCTGATATTTCTTCATATATACTGGTGTCAGTTGCTTTATCTTCAGTCTCACTGTTTCTGCATTCCATTGCCTCAATTCTGCTCCAATTTATTTATCTTGAATTGACAAATTCTATAATTTTATTTCTAATCTACTGACTTTCAGATCATTGTTGCTGAAGAACTTCTTGCAGCTTGTTTAATTCTTCATTATCCTCTGCTATCCTTTGTCTAATCTCCTTCCTGATGTCTTGAAGAGCTATACGTGTTACTATTTTATATTCTACTTTGGCACTTGGCTTGGCTTGGCTCTGGTAATCTCATAGAGTCTTTTTCTGGAATACTGTGTTTGATTCTTTGTTTGCGGAGTTTTTGGAAGCCATGGTGTTCTGCTTTTAAAATGATTAGAAATTGTCTCCTAATGATCAGAAAGTTGTTGTAATTTATTTACATTTAATTTTTGTGTTTGATTATTAAGTCTGGGTGGTGAGAGTTGTAAGAGTGCTGAAAAAGGTAGGAGAAATTATCTGCTCAAGGGAGCAAGCAGACCACTCCCATACCTTGTTTTCCTCTCCAAGTCTGAAAGAATAGCACATAGTACTTGAATAATGTACCCCACTTCCATCCTAGGTAGAATGTCAGAGTCTGGCCTCAAGCACAGAGCAGAGAAGGGTGGGGAAACTGTTGGGTAAAGGGAGAGAATCAGCATGTAGGCAAGGTTTAAGTCCTCAAAAGTTTGCAAGCACTTAACTTAGGATGCTTGGGTGAAAGTCCTCTGTAGTTCTGCAGGTGTGGCTTAACAGCTGAGAAACAAGTGCTCTGCTTTCTGTTTTGCTGCTCTGTTTTGCTGCTCTGTTCAGCTGCACATGGCAGTGCTACACTCCTCTTGGCTGGCTGAATCAAGTGCCTCTACAGGGTGTAGATTTAATTCTAGCCAAAGTAGCTCCTTATGGATCTATGTTCCTCTCCCTCTCACCTGGTCTGATCTCTCAGTTTTCCCTTGATATTCAGGCTCCTAGTATGTCCTATATAATCTGTTCAGTTGTTTTTCTGGTTCTTTGTTGTTAGAGAGATTGTTCAATATATGTAGCTACTCCACCATAAACCTGTACTTGTCTTGAAATGAATGTGACAGAAAGGGAAAATTAGATTAAGTCTCAGTTTTTTCTTTGGGTGATTGGTTGAACAAGACTAGAAAATAAGTTTTGAGGATAGAATTTTGTAAATTATTGTCCTCAAGATTAGTAAAAATACCTGAGGAAAATATATAAATTGGAGATTATTTTATAATTACAAAATATTTTGCAAATTTTACAATTTGTTAGAATTTTTACTAGAAGGTATTATGGACTAAAATGTTAATAAAATATGAATTAATTTTTTTTTCATTCAGAATGCTTATAACAATGCTGAAAGCTATGTTTAAGCCAAGATCACTTATAAATAGATATGGCCTATGAAATGCTTAAATCTATTGTCCATGATGATTTGGAAGTTGACTACATTAGTGAAGACAATCACCTCATTTGTTTTGGGGTACTGAAAGATAATGGTTCATTAAAGCCAAACTCATTACGCTAAAATGACATTTTTTAATCTGACTTCCTAATAAGAAACTTACATAGCATGCACATTTGTTCTCATTTATACATTTTCCCAAGCCATCTGTACAATGAAATAATCACTAGAAATTATTTTTGTAAAAATAGACTCCATATATTAGTAAGTGCCTTTGTGACAATTCACTCACTGTTTTGATCTTCTAGGGATCAACAAATTATGTATATAAAGCCCCTGAATTAATGTGTCCTTTAAAAAAAATAAAAACATTATAATCAAAATTATAAGTTTCTACAGAGGGATCACCATAAGTTGAAGGAAACTGGAGAAGCCTTTTCTGATAAGTGACATTTCCCATCATTAGAGACAATTATAAGTGGAATGGTGACATTCATTTCTACACACAAGGAAAGCCAGTCTGAGAAAAAGGCAGACCCACAAAGGACAGTAAAAAGAAGCTTTGCAGCCCAATCACATCATGAATATTTGAATACAAATGTATTGCTTCTCTCTCTCTCTCATTTTAAGTGTGTGAGCCAGTGGAACTCTTTTTTTGTTGTTGTTGTTTTTTGTTTTGAGAGAGAGAGGAAGAAATAAAATTTCAGATATTCTGGCATAAATAAAAGGCCCTGGAGGCACAGGGTTTAAGTGCTTAGCTGCTAACCAAAATGTCAACAGTTTGAAACCAATGGGGCACTTCTACTCTGTCCTGTAGAGACACTATGACTCAGAGCCAACTTAACAGCAGCAGGCTTGGTTTTGTTCTTTTGGCATAAATAAAGTAAATGCAAACTCACTTGTAGTCACTTAATAAAAATACAAAATTATTAGGGAAGAAAGAGTACATTAGGGAAAAAAATCACCACCCCACCTTCATCTCATATGTTCTATTACAAGTCATTCAGCTTACTTACTATAGCCAAGAAATTACCTCAATTTGTTTTAAAGCTCCCTAGTGGATTAACCAAGTGGATTAACCTTAGTGGATTAACCAAGTAGGCATGAGCACAGGTCTCTGAGGTTCTTTGAGAGTTTTCATGTGAGTCTATCAGGTCTAAACTATTTTCACAATGACTTAGTTTCCTAAAACTTCATTAACAAACCATCACAAAGCAGATAATTTGAAGACAGATTCATCTGTCTTAATTCTTGCAGGTGGAACTTTGAATTTAGAGTGGTAGCAAGATTATGTTCTTCCTGTGTTGGCTGCATGGGAAAATCCCTCCTGCATCTTTCAACTTCTGGTAACCCTAAACATTTCTTGGTATCACACTTGGCTTCTTCATGTGTTTTCCACATGCGTATGTATATGTGTTGGTGTCTGTGTGCATGTGCATTTGTGTGTGTCAGAGAGAGATTTTTTCTTTTTTCTTTTTATAAGACATCACTCAGGAATGATTAGGACTGGAGCCCACTTTACTCCTTTATAACTTTGTTCATTTAACTAGCAATATTTGCAAGAGAAACTCTCTTTTCCCAAACAAGATCACATGTGTAGTTATAGGAGTTAGGACAACAGCACAGGGGTATTTTCATTGTAATATGCTATTAATATTAACTAATATTGTTATTATTAGGTACTATTGGGTCAGTTCCAACTCATAATGACCCCTATGTACAATAGATTACAACTCTGCCTGATCCTGTGCCATCCTCACAATTATGGTTATGCTTAAGCACATTGTTGTAGGCACTATGTCATTCCATTTTGTTGCCTGTCTACTTCTTTGTCATGGACCCTGTTTTGAGTACCTGAAACCTTAGTTGTGTAGTGGTTAAGTGCTAGGGCTGCTAACTGAAAGGTCAGGTGTTTGAATCCTCTAGGTGCTCCTTGGAATTCATGGGACTGCTCTACTCTGTCATATAGGGTCACTATGAGTTGGAATTGATGAAATGACAACGAGCTTTTATTTATTTCAAACACCTCCAGTATTTAAACACCAGCAAGTTCACTCATGATGGACAGATTTCAGTGGAACTTCCAGACTAATACACACTAGAAGGACTTGATGATCTACTTATGAAAAAAATAACAATGGGTTCAAACACAGCAATAATTGTATACATGGTGCAAGACCAGGCTGCATGTGATTTTGTTGTATACAGGCTTCTATGAATCAGAATCTATGGGACTGCATCTAACAATACAACAGTAATTAATATTAACATATCATAAAGTTATGTAATATGTTTGGTGTTATTGACACTTATTTTAAGAGAATTGGTACAAGAATATGTTTTATAAAAAATGTCTTTGTATCAATAGATATAACTCTTATAAGGAAAAGTTTATTAGGATCTACAATATTTTTTATGAGTATACAGGGTGTCTGAGACCAGAACTTTGGGAACTTATGAATTAACCAGAAGTTACATTGGTAGGAGTTAGGCCCTGGAGGCACCGTGGTTAAGTGTTTGGCTGCCAACCAAAATGTCAATAGTTCAAATCCACCAGATGCTCCTTGGAAACACTATGGGGCCATTCTTTTCCATCCTATAAGATTACCAGGAGTTGGAGTTGACTTGACAGCAACAATTTTTTTTATTCAATGTAGAAGTAAAACTAAGAAAAAAATGAGTTCTTAGAAGGGATACACATACTTTTTTTAAAAAATCACTGTTCAATATATGTGAAGTATATTTGTTGTGATTCAAAATATTCAACTACTATTATTGACTACATGGCTTAATTTCATACATAATGTTATAAGTTGGAACACTAAGTCTGAGATTCTTAAGATCCTTGAAACCAAATTTCTGGAGTAGCTTTTATAGTCTCTCCAAGGATGTTGCTGAACTTTCATTAGCTGAAAGCTTCCCATATTACCTATTGGGCTATTATCAATCTCAGAGCTGACTAATAATGTGCTTCTTAATCACTACATGGCTTTTAAATCACAACATCTTTAATCCTCTACCAAGGGAACAAACAATACCCTCCTGAGGCTACAAGTAATATCCTTGTATTTTCTTCTTAAATTCAAGGTTATGTTGCAGCCTTTTTAAAGCCAAGCCAAGGAGGCACAAGAATTTTTAAATATGAGAACTTCCTCTTTGAAATACTTGTCTTTCATTTACACAACTAGTTCTGCAAATTACTGTGACACTGAGAGAGTTTCACTGGATTATTCAGGACTCTTTGTGGGGTATTAATGTCTATATTTATAATCACTAGGCTGTTACTTCATAGGGAGTTGATGTAATTCACCTGCGAATAGCAAAAGTTAAGCTAAGACATTGATCTTTGGTGTTAGATCCTGGATCAAATTCCACGTCTGCCATTTCCTAGTCATGAACACAAGGGAAGGCTCTTAACTCTGAAATTCACTTTCCTCTGCTAAAGAAATGAAAATAATAGTAACTATTTAATACATCTGTGTAAAAAAGAAATAAGACAACATAAGGAAGTCATCATATTCTAGTAAAAAAGGCTATTATCACTATAGTAAATTTCCCCCACCCCCTCCTCTTTTTATTTCCTGGTTTGCCAATGTTTTTTGTGGCCAAGGTCTCAGGAAAAGGAGAAATTTCTGGCTCAATCTTAGTAAAGATTAATATTTCTCATTCTGTTACCCTGGCTTGAGGCCAAAATATGAAAGAGATGCACTTTATTTTTCTTTAAGCAAACAATTTCCTTCTACCGCCTGAAACTTGCTTTTGAAATGTCAACTGGAGTAGCTAAAGCAAACAGAAGAATGATGAAGTAAAAGAGATGAATAGAAGATTGTAAGGGGTGGCTTGAGAAGACAAAGTAAAGTATTATAATGGCATGTGTGAAGACCTGGAGTTAGAAAACCTAACGAGAAGAACACTCTTGGCATCTGTCAAACAGAAAGAACTGGGGGGAAAAATCAAGCCCCTTGTTGCAATATTGAAGGATTCTACAGACAAAATGCTAGACGGCACAGGAAGAATCAAAGAAAATGGAAAGAATAGAGTCATTATAACAGAAAGAATTGTTTGACTTCTACCATTTCAGGAAGTAATGTATGATCAGGAAACAACAGTACTGAAGGATGAGGTCCAAGCTGCACTGAAGGCACTGGTGAAAATCAAGGCTCAGAAATTGAAGGAATGCAATAGGAAATACTTCAACAAACTTATGCAGCACTGGAATGCTCACTCGTTTATGTCAAGAAATTTCAAAGACATGTACCTCTCAAACTGACTGGAAGAGATAAATATTTATACCTGTACATGTGTAAGTTATTCACAAGGAACTGCCAGAAATTCAAGGCAGATTCAGAAGAAAATGAAGAGCACGTGATATCAATGTTTATGCCAAACAGATCCTGGCTGAAAGCAGAGAATCCCCAAAAGATGTTTACTTGATTTTTATTCACTAGGTAAAGGAATTTAACTGTGTGGATCATAACACATTATGGACAAAAATGCAAAGAATGGGAATTCCAGACCAGTTAATTGTGCTCATGAGGAAACAGTACATAGATCAAGTGGTGGTCGTTGAAACAGAACAAGATGATACTGTATGATTGAAATCAGCAAAGGTGTGCATCAGGGTTGTATCTTTTTATCACACTTAATCTGTATGCTGAGCTAATAATCTGAGAAGCTATACTTTATCAAGAAGAATAGGACATTAGGATTGGAGGAAGACTCTAACAACCTGAGTTACACAGATGACACATCCTTGCTTACTGGAAGCAAAGAGGGCTTGTAGCATTTACTACTGATGAAGATCAAAAACCACAGCATTCAGTATGGATTGTTCCTCAACATAAAGAAGACAAATATTCTCACAACTGAACAAATAAGCAACATCACGATAACTGGGGAAAAGACTGAAATTGTCAAGTATTTATTTTTACCTGATTTCACAATTAACCCTCATGGGAGCAAGTCAAGAAATCAAAGGGCATATTGCATTAGGGAAAGCTGCTACAAAAGACCTCTTTACAGTGTGGAAAAGCAAAGATGTCACCTTGATGACTAAGATGCTCCTGACCCACGCCATGGTGTTTTAAATCACCTCATATTCATGTGAAAGCTGAACAGTGAGTTAGGAGGAGCAAAGAGTGAACAGATACCTTTGAATTATGGCTCTGGAGAAGAATATTGAATATACCATGGACCACGAGAAGAATGAACAACCTGTCTTGGAAGAAGTAGGCCCAGAATATTCTTTAGAAGCAAAACTGTCAAGACTAAATATCACATACTTTGGACATACCATTGAGATGGATCAGTTTCTGGGGAAGGATAGCAAGGCTAGCAGAGGGTCAGCAAAGAAAAGGAAACTCTTAGATGAGAAGAGTTGAGACAGTGGCTACAATAACAGGCTCTAGTATAACAACAATTGTGAGAATGGTGCAGATCCAGGGAGTTGTTCTGTTGTACACAGGGCCACTTTGAGTATTAAACAACTTGCTGGTACCTAGCAACAATAGTATTCTTGGTTTCACGATGAGTTTGTTCATTAACTACCCTGTGTATGGCTTCTAGTTTCTTGATTCAGTTTCATTCTTGATTCATCTTCGGATGCTGAAGACAAAAGAAATTTGGGCCATACATTCAAGTAAACATAGAATACCTCGGGCAGCTTTGCTGAAGATTTTAGAAGGAGTGATTTTGAACAGATGCATCATAATGTGGCATCTGCTTGTTATTCTCCCTTAAAACAGTCTTATGTATAAGGACTTTTGAGCATTTGAGGACATTCTGTAGAGAATTGCCTGATTTTATCTTGGAGTCATAGATTGCTCTTAGCTTTTGGACTGCAGAGATTCTGCCACTTGGACTGTCTGAATATAGATACCAAGAAGATCACATAACAGTACAAATAGCAGAGGCTAAACTTAACCACTTCTGTAAACTTCAAGAAATATTTGTTGGATATAAGCAGAGGCTAGATATCTCCTTATAGAAACTGCCCAGTTTTAAACATCTCCATCCACAGAAAAATGTTTAAAGAATATGAAATAATATTAAATAATCAATTAATAAAAATAAATGCATTCCATCATGCCTTCTTTAGATCATCTCTCTCAGGTAGTATCCAAAGCAACCAATACTGAAGCACATCTTTTTCTAATTCAAATAACTCTTCCATCCCCTCAAAATTCAAACCCACTGCCATCAAGTCAATTCCAGCTCATACTGACCCTATAGGACAGAATAGAATTGCTCCATAGAATTTCCAAGGAGGGCCTGCTAGATGCAAACTACCAGACTTTTGGTCAGCAGACACAGCACTTAATCACTATGCCACCAGGATTTCCATATATAGGGATCCGTTAAAGTACTGATACTTTTGAGGTAAATAGGTTTATATACTAAGTTGATTTACACTGTCATATGTGGATGCTAAAAGATGCATGTTAAATCATCAAAGCTATATTCACTTGATGTAAAGAGATTTTAATATCCTAAATGCTGGCAAAGTGTTTAAGTGCTGAGCTGCTAAATAAAGGTGGCAGTTTGAACCCTTCAGCCAGTCCTGGAGAGGAAGACGTGGCTATCTGCTTCTGTAAAGACTTCCAGCCTTGGAAACCCTGTAGTGTAGTTTTACTGTATCGTATAAGGTCTCTATGAATCAGAATTATCTCAGCAACAGTGCTCTTTTGTTTGCTTGTTTGTTTGTTTATTTTAGTTCTCAGCTGAAAAGAATAATCTATCCAGAAGTTTCAAGTACACTTAAGATGATTTTATTACTACGAAGAAGAATTTTTGGACTCTTTTAAATACACAAACCCCACAAGTCTGTAGGTCTGCCTCACTGTGGTAGCTCTTGTGTTTCTGTAATTCTGGAAACTATGGCACCAATATTTCAAATGCCAGCCCATGGTGGGCAGGTTTCAGCGGGGCTTCCAGAGTAAGGCAGATTAGGAAGAGTGATGTGGTGGTCTACTTCTGAAAAAAACTGGTCAGTGAAAAAGCTTAGAAACAGTAGCATTTCTGATATAGTGCTAGAATAGTAGCATGTCTAATATAGTGCTAGAAGATGAGTCCCTTATGTTGGAAAGCTCTCAAAGATAGCTGACAAAGAGCTACCTTCCCTACATGGAGTCAACCTTAATGATGTGGTTTGAGTCAAGCTTTCAGGATCTTCACTTGCTGCTATGGCAGGACTCAAAATGAGAAGAAAGATGTGCAAACATCCATTAACAATAGAACTGTAGAATGCAAAAAGTGTGAATCTAGGAAAATAGGCAAAAAATGAAATGGCATACATAAATATCAGTATTTTAGGCAGTACTGAGCTGAAATGAACTGGTATTTGCTGCTTTGAATCAGACAATCATACAGCCTGCTACACCAGGAATGGCAAATTGAAGAGGAATGGCATCACAATTATCATCAAAAAGAGCATTTCAAGATCTGTGATGAGGTACAATGCTGTCAGTGATGGAATAATATCCACACGCCAACAAGGCATACAAGTTAATACCACTGTTACTCAAATTTACAAAATAAATGTTAATGGAAAAGGTGATAAAATTAAATATGTTTACCAACTTTTACAGTCTGAAATTGAACAAACACACAATAAAGATGAACTTATAGTTTCTGGTGTTTGAAATGCAAAAGTTGGAAACAAAGAAGGATCTGTAATTTGAAAACATGACATTGATCATAGAAACTACACAGGAGATCACATGATAGAACTTTACAGGATCAATAACTTCTTCACTGCTAATACCCTTTTTCAGCGACATAGATTATGACTATAACATGGGCGTCACCAGATGGAAAACACAGATATCAAATCAACTACATGTGTGGAATAAGATGATGGAAAAGCTTGATATCATCAGTCAGAAAAAGGCCAAGAACCAGCTTCTGCAGAGACTATTAATTTCTCATATGCAGCATGTGCAAGTTCAAGGTGAGCTGAAGAAATAATTAAAAGATGTCCAGGAGAAGCAAAGTACAACCTTCAGTATATTCCATCGAAATCTGGAGACTATCACAAGAATAGATTTGAAGTGAATATAAATGAAGATTAGACATGTTGTAGTATGACATTGAGGCCATCATACACAAAGAAAGAAAACTTTCAATAGAAAGAGAGGAAAGAAAAAAATACCAAAATAGGTGTTATAAGAGACTCTGAAACTTGCTTTCAAATGAAGACTAGCTACAATGAATAAAGGAAATGATGAAGTAAAAAGCTCTGAACAGGAGATTTTAAAAGGAGGGGCAGCAGAGAGGAATAGTGTGCTGTCACCGGGCAGGGAGAGCAGTGGAAGCTGCATATACATGGGCATGGAAACATATACGGGAATGTACATTTTTCACTCAGTCATATCAAATAAAAAAAAAAGGAGGCTCAAGAAGACAAAGGAAAATATTATAATGAAATGTGCAAAGAACTTGAGTTAGAAAATCAAAAAGGAAAATCACACTGGACATTTTTCTCTCTAAAAGAACTGAAGAAAAATATCAATCCTCTTCTTGCAATTTTGAAGGATTCCATGGGTAAAATACTGAACATTGCAGGAAACATCAAAAGAAGAGCCAGCCAAGCCAAGTGCCGTCGAGTTGGATCCATCTCCATGAGTCAAAAGAAGAGAGAAAAAAAAAAAAGAAGAGGGAAGAAACATACAGAATGATGGTACCAGAAAGAATTGATCAATATGCAATCATTTCAGGAGGTAGCTTATGATTAAAGCCTATGGAATTGAAGGAAAAAGTCCAAGCTGCACTGAAGTCATTGACAAAAAGCAAGTCTCCAGGAATTGATGGAATACCAACTGAAATGTTTCAACAGACAAGCGTGGTACCGTAAGGGCCCACTTGTCTCTGCCATCAGGACAAGCAGCTAGAAGAGATCAATAGTTCTGCCCATTATGAAAACGGTACTCTAAAAGAATAAAGAAATTATCTTATAATCATATGCAATTAAAAATTTGCCAAAGATTATTAAAAAAGAGTTGCTGAAGTACTTCTGTTGAGAATTGCCAGAAATTCAACTCAGAGTCAGAAAAGGATGTGGAATGAAAGCTATCGAAGCTTATGTGAGATGGAGCTTGGCTGAGAGCAGATGATACTGGAAAAATGTTTACCTGTGTTTTATTGAATATGCAAAGGCATTTGACTGTGGATCATGACAAATTATGGGTAACATTGTGAAAAATGGGAATTTCAGAATACTTCAGTGTTCCTAGGAGAAACCTGTACAAGAACAACAGGCAGTCATTGAACAAAATAAGAGAATTCTTCATGGTTTAAAATCAAGAAATGAGTACATCAGAGCTGTACCTTTTCATCTTAGATAACTGAATTTATGTGGGGAGTGAAGGATCAGAGATGCTGTACTATATGAAGAAAAATGTGTCATCAGGATTTGTAGAAGACTAATTAAAAGCTGTAATAGGCAGATGACACAACCTTGTTTGTTGGAAGTGAAGAGAAATTGCAGTGCTTCTGAAGGCTAACAAAGACCATCGCTTTCAGTATGGATTACATTTCAACGTAAAGAAAGGAGAAGTCCTTGCAACTGGGCCAGTAAAAAGAACATGGAAAATGCAGGAAATATTGAAGTTGTCAAGGATTTTCTTTTAATTGTATCCACAATCAACACTCATGAAATCAGCAGTCAAGAAGTCAAATGGCATGTGGCACTGGCACATCTGCTACAAAAGATTTCTATCTAAAGTGTCCAAAAGCAAAAGATGCCACTTTGAGGACTAAGGTGAGCCTGACCAAACCATCATGTTTTCAATCCCCTTGTATGAATATGAAAGCTGTTCAATGAAGGGAGACTGAACAAAAAATGATGCCTTTGAATTATGATTTCCACATGGGTTATTGACTATAACCTACAGACTGCTAAAAAAATGAACTTGTCTGTCTTAGCTATCTAGTGTTGCTATAACAGAAATATACTGCAAGTGGATGACTTTAAGAAAAAGAAATTTATTTTCTCATAGACATGTAGGCTAAAAGTCCAACTTCAGGGCATCATCTCCAGAGGAAGTCTTTCTCTGTTGGTTCTGCAGGAAGGTCCTTGTCTTCAAAGATCCCTGGACTGAGAGTTTTGGAGGTGCAGGGATCCTGGGCCCAAAAGACACACTCTGCTCCCAGCACTGCTTTCTTGGAGACATGAAGTCCTCAACTTTCTGCTTGCTTCCCTTTCTTTTGTATCTCGAGAGACTGCTTCAAAGCACAATAGAATCTTGTAGATTGAGTCCTGCTTCACAAATGCAACCAGCACCCATTCTCCCTCAGTAACATCATATCTTTGTTGTGGTTACATGCTGTCAAGTCAGCTCACACTCACAGCAACCCTATGCGCAACAGAATGAAACACCGCTGGTCCTGCACCGTGTCTGCAATCATTTTTATATGTAACCCTATTGTTGCTGCTACTGTGACAATCCACCTTATTGAGGGTCTTCCTCTTTTTTGATGACCTTCCACTCTACCAACTATGATGTCCTTCTCTGGGAAGTGATCCTTCCTGACAATGTATCCAGAGTATGTAAGACACAGTCTTGCCATCTTTGCTTCCCAGGAGCATTCTGGTTGTACTTCTTCCCGAGCAGATCTATTTGTTCTTTTGCCAGTCCTTGATATATTCAATATTCTCCTACACCACAATTCAAAAGTGTGAATTCTTCTTCTGTCTTACTTCCTCATTGTCTAGATTTTGCGTGCATATATGTGATTTAAAGTACCATGGTGTGGGTCACCTTAGTCTTCAAAGTGACATCTTTACTTTTCAATACTTTAAAGAGCAGCAGATTTTCCCAGTGAAATGAGCCTTTTCATTTCCTGACGCTGCTTCTAAGGGCATGGATTATAAAACCAGAAAAATTAAGTGCTTGGCAATCTCAATCCTTTCTCCATTTATCAGGATATTTTTATTGGTCCAATTGTGAAGACTTTTGTTTTCTTGATGTTGCAGTGCAACCCATACTGAAGGCTGTGGTCTTTGATCTTCATCAGTAAATGTTTAAAAACTCTTTCACTTCCAGCAGGCAAGTTTGTGTTATCTGCATAATGTAGACTGTTAATGAGTCTTCCTGAAATCCTGATGGTTAGTTCTTCTTCATATCATCCCGTTTCTCAGAAGGTTTGCTTGGCATACACACTGAAGTGGTGTGGTGAAAGGATAAAACCTGGATGCATATGTTTTCTGACTTTAAATCATGCAATGTGCCTTTGTTCTGCTTGCACAACTCCCTCTTGATCCATGCACAGATTCTTTAAGAGCACAGTTAAGTGTTCTGGAATTCCCATTCTCTGCAGTGTTAGCCATAACTTGTTATGATCCAGACAGTCAAAAATCTTTGTATACTCAATGAAACTCAGGTTTTGTTGTGAGAATAACTTTGTAGTATTCTTCGCTTTTAGCCAAGGTCCATCTGACATCAGCAGTGGTATCCCTGGCCCCACATCTTCCTCTGAATCTGGCTTGAATTTCTAGCAGTTCCCTGTCAATATACGGTTGCAGTCATTTTTGAATTATCCTTAGCAAAATTTTGCTTGCGTATGATGTTAATGATGTGGTTTGGTAATTTCCACATTTGGTTGGATCATCTTTTTTGGGAATAGGTATCAATATGGATCTCTTCCAGTCAGTTGGCCAGATAGCTGTCCTCCAAATTTCTTGGCATATGTGATTGGGCACTTCCAGTACTGCATAGTTTATTGAAATGACTCAATTACTATTCCATCAATTCCTGGAGCCTTGTTTGATGCTAATACCTTCAGTACAGCTTTGACTTCTTCCTTCAGTACTGATCAATTTCCTGATTGGATGCTACCTCTTCAAATGGCTGAACAGTGAGCAGTTCTTTCTGGTATAATTACTTTGTGTATTGTTTCCACCTTCTTTGGATGCTCCCTGAGTTGTTTAATATTTTCCCTATAGAATCCTTTACTATTGCAACACAAGACTTGTTTTTTTTTCTTCATTTCTTCCATCTTGAGAAATGGAGAGTGATTCTTCACTTTTAGCTTTCTATTTCCAGCTCTTTCCATATGTCGTTATCATACTGTATTTTTCTCTATGAGGTAAGAATTTTCTTTCTTTTTTTTATTTAATATGACTGAGTGAAAATGTACATTCCCCTATAAATTTACATGCCCACCTATATGCAGGATAGAGTAGCTGGGTCAGGGGGCAGGAGACCATGCACTTAGGCGAAATCAAGGCCAACTGGCACAACTAGCGTTTTGCTAAGAGGCCTCTCTGTACCTCACATTGGTGAGTGGCATCTGGGGTCTTAAAAGCTGCCAAGCTGCCATTATATTGTATTTTATCTTCTCAAGTTGCCCTTTAAAATCTTCAGTTCTGTTACTTTGTCATTCCTTCCTTTTGCTTTAGCTGCTAGGTGCTCAACAACAATTTTCAGAGTCTCTTCTGACATCCAATTTGATTCTTTTCTTTCTTTCTTATCTTTTTAATGACTTCTTGCTTTCTTCATGGAAGGTTTCTTTGGTATCATCCACAATTAGTCTGATCTCCAGTCATTACTGTTCAACACATCAAATCTGTTCATGAGATGGTCTCTAATCTCAGGTAGTATGTATTCATTGTCACACTTTGACTCTCATGGACTTGTTCTAATTTTCTTCAGTTTCAATTTGAATTTGCATATGAGCAGTTGATGAATTGCATATGAGCAGTTGATGGTCTGTGCCACAGGAAGCACTCCATATCGGTCATGACTGCCGATATGGAGCTTTATCATCATTTCTTTCCACAAGTGTAGTCTATTTTATTCTTGTTCATTCTTTCTGGTGAAGTCTATGTGTATAGTCACTGTTTGTATAGGTGAAAAACGCATTTGCCATGAAGAAGTCATTAGTCTTAAAAAATTCTATCATGTGATCTCTGTCACCATTTCTATCACCAAGGCTGTATTTTCCAGCTACCAATCCTTCTTCTTTGTTTCCAGCTTTTGGATTCCAATCACCAGTAATTATCAATGCATCCTGACTAGATATCCAATCAATTTTGGACTACAAAAGCTGGTAAAAATCTTCAAGTCCTTCATCTTTTGCCTTAGAGGTTGGTGCATAAATTTGAATAAGAGTCATATTAACTACGCTTCCTTGTAGGAATATGGATATTATTGTATCACTGACAGCACTGTACTTCAGGACAAATCATGAAATGTTCTTTATGATGATGAATGCAACACCATTCTTCCTCAAGTTTTCATTCCTGGAATGGCATATGATTGTCCAATTCAAAGTGTCAAATACCAGTCCATTTCAGCTCACTAATGCCTGTGATATTGACGTTTATGTGTTCCATTCTGTTATTGACAATTTCTAGTTTTCTAGAGTCATACTACATACATTCCATGCTCCAGTTATTAATGCATGTTTGTGGCTATTTCTCCTCATTTGGAGTCATGTCACATCAGCAAAAAAAAAAAGATCCCAAAGGCTTTACTCCATGCACATCATTGAGATGGACTCTACTTTCAGGAGGCATTTCTTCCCCAGTTGTGTTTTGAGTGCCTTCCAGCCTGGAGTGCTTATTTTCCTGCACTTTGACATTGTTCTGCTGTTCTTCATGAGCTTTTCCCTGGTTAATTCTTTTTAGAACTAGACTGCCAGGTCCTTCTTCCTAGTCTGCCTTAGTCTGGATACTCAGCTGAAACCTGTCTACCGTGAGTTGCCTGGTGGTACTAAATACTAGTGACCTAGCTTCCAGAATCACAGTAACACACAAGCCCCACCCATTTCACAAACTGACAAGTTGGGGAGGAATAACAACACAGAGGCAGAATTTATAGCATATAGGAAAATTACACAATATTGGGAATCAAGGCCTAGTCAAAGCGCTACACGCACGTCAACACGTGACATGTCTCTCTTGCAAGAAATACTGCCACAGTACTCCTTGGAAAGAGGATGGCAAGATTTCATCTCACATACTTTGGACATCCGGAGTGACTAGTCCCTGCAGAAGGATACCAAGCATGGTCAAGCAGTACATCAGCCCAAAACAAGAAGACCCCCCAATGAGATATATTGACACAGTGGCTGCAACACTGAGCTCA
This sequence comes from Heterohyrax brucei, assembly GCA_028571685.1. NCBI lineage: Eukaryota > Metazoa > Chordata > Mammalia > Hyracoidea > Procaviidae > Heterohyrax > Heterohyrax brucei. Next base: position 122,048,059 of record CM053142.1, on the reverse strand, counting down.
AATATAACAATGATGTGAAGGTAGTATAGTACTGGACAGTGGTTTATTCTATTATATATAAGTTCACAATGAGTCAGAAACAACCTAGGCACCTAACAGCAATAACAAAAAAAGTGCAGAATGTAGAGAGAAAACAAATAATAAGAATGCTAATGCATTCTAAATATTTAAACCTGTAAAATTAAAATAATGTTAAGTGTACAAATAAAATTAACGACTATGGCCACTGTTTCATTTGAAAGATGTCATACTTTCATGCATTTAATCATACATTCAATCAATTTTGTGATAGATAAATGAGACATTAGACAGTTTTCATTAATAAGGAGATTGTAGTATAGTTTGCTGAAGATCGTTTATAAATTAGAACAAACCCACAAGAAGCCGTACATCAACAGGGAACTGCTAGAAAAAAAAATCAGTTTCAGAAGAGTGTGTGGAATGAGAGACGTCATTGTTGATACTAGGTAGATCATGGCTGCAGACTGAGAATACCAGAAAGATGCTTGCCTGTGTTTTGTTTACTGCATCTTATTGAAATGCAGGAATGTTTCAAATTATGGATAATGTTAGCAAGAATGGAAATTTCAGAACACTTAATTGTGCTCATGAAGAACCTGTACTTAGACCAAGGAGCAGTCATTTGAACACAAAACTGGGATGCTGTGTTGTATAGTCAAGGTAAGATGTGCATCAGGGTTTCATCCTTTCACCATATCTATTTAATCTGTGGAAACCCCGTTGGAGTAGTGGGTGTTATATCTGCTAACTAAAAGCTTAGCAGATCAAATCTACCAAATGTTCCTTGAAAAGTCTATGGAACATTTCTACTCTGTCCTATAGGATCACTATTAGTTGGAATCGACTTGATGGCAGAGGGTTTGGATTTTTTATTAAATCTGTATGCTGAGCAAAGAATTCAAGAAGCTGGACTACATGAAGAAGAATGGGGCACTAGGACTGGGGGAAGACTTATTAATAACCTGTGACATGCGGATGACAAAATCTTGCTTACCAAAAGTGAAGAGGATTTGAAGCACTCATTGATGAACATTGAAGATCACAGCCCTCAGTATAGACTAAAGCTCAGCACAGTAAAACAAAAATCCTCACAATTGGACTAATATGCAACATCATGATAAACAGTGAAAAAAATTAAACTTGTCAAGATGTCATGGGTTGGATTGTGTCTCCCCAAAACTGTGTATAGCAATTTGGCTATATTGTGATTTCTGGTATTGTATGATGTTTGTGTATGTTGCAAATCCTGCCTCTATGATAGAAATAAGGGAAGATGGGCTGCAGTTGCACTGTTGGAGCTAGATTCAGTGTGTTAGATTGTATTGTACCTTAAGGCAATCTCTTGTGATATAAAGGAAAGGGAAACAGAGAGTTGGGGACTTCGTGCCACCAAGAAAGCAGTGTCAAGAGCATAGCACATCCTTTGGACACAGGTTCCTTTTTCCTCAGAAGTTCCCTGTCCAGTGGAATGATAATGACTAGGACCTTCCTTTATAGCCAGTAGAGAAAGAGATTTCTCCAGGAACTGAGACCCTGAATTTGGAGCTTGTCTGATGGACTGTGACAGAAGGAAATGTCTCTTTGTTAAAGCTATACTTGTGATGTTTCTGTTACAGCAACGCTAGATGACTAAGACAAAAAGATTTCATTTTACTTGGATTCACAACCAACACAAATGTAGCAGCAGTCAAGAAATCAAAGGATGTATTATATTGGGCAAATCTGCTGCAGATTACCTCTTTAAACCATTGAAAAGCAAAGATGTCACTCTGAGGGCAAGGGAGAGACTGATGCAAGCCATGGTATTTTCAGTCACCTCGTATGCATGTCAAAGTCAGATAATGCATAGGGAAGATCATAGAAGAATGGTTGGCTTTGAATTAGAGTGTTGGTGAATACACTACAGACTTCCAGAAAAACAAACAAATCTGTCTCTAAAGTATAGCCAGAGGGCTCCTTGATGATTATTGCTTTTTACCTTATGCTTGAAAAATGTTTACTGTATCAATGGGTATCAGGAATAATTATCAAGAAGAAAGAAGGAGAAAAAAAGAAAGAAACAAGCAAAATATTAGCCAAGTCTGTTTCCTTTTTGTCAGTTTATCAACCAATCTCTCTCAGAAGAAGTGCAGCCAGAATATTCCTTAGAAGCAAGGATGGTGAGACTTCATTTCATATGCTTTGAATATGTTATCAAGAGGCATCAGTCAGTCCCTGGAGAGAAACTCCAGGCTCATAAATTACAGGGTTGGTGAAAAAGAGGAAGAGCCTTAAAGAAAAGGATTGACACAGTGACTGAAACAATGAGCTCAAACGTAAAGATGGCAAGGATTGTGTAGGACAGTGCAGTGTTTTAGTGTATTGCACATAGAGTCACTGGGACTAGAAACTGACTCAATGGCACTTAACAACAGCAGTGTAGTTGCAGAGATTGTTTGTAAGCAAACAAATCTTTCTTAAAAGCAACTAAATTCTACTATGTAGACAGTGCTGTCACAGCATACAAAACGGATATATTCACAAAGCTGGGTGTTTGAGGGAAACTAGGGTATTCTACAAAAAAGAAGATGATTTATTCCACAAACATTTAGAATTTAGCTAAGTAGCTAATTGTCAAGAGAGAAGCTTGTGAATATTACTTGAAACCCAATCACAAATTTACTAGTTGGCACTGGATAGCCCTTGTCAGTTTTCAAAAATGGTTGTAGCAAACGAACTAAGCTGTCTACACGGCCACTACCTTCTGGTTTTCACACACTTACGTCATCTTTCTTTAAGGGTAGATGGGATTCATAGCTTACTTTGAATCAGTAAAACATGACAGCGGTGGCATGCTGTGCTTGATTTTGTGTACATGGTATATTTTTAAGAATATAATGTCTACATTTTCATGGAAATTTATCCTTTGCTAACTCTTAAGAAGTTGTCATATTGCAAACTATCCTCTGGACAGTGCCACGTAGCAAGGAACTGAGGTCTGCCAATAATCAGTAAGAAACTGACATCCTCACTCAGTAACCCACAAGGAACTTTAGGACCACAGTGACCTGCAAATAGGCGTTTCCTGAATCGAGGCTTTATGTGAGAAACTGGCCCTTACCAATAACTCTGTATGCAGCCTCACAATAGACACAGCTAAGTTATGGCTCAGTTCCTCACCCACAGAAATTGTGCAATAATGAAAGCATACTATTTTAAGCCTCTGATTTTGTGCTAGTTTGCTATGCAGTTAGCAGATAACTATGTGGAACCAAGGTGGCACAGTCTTTATGTGATCAACGCACAGCCAAAAGTTCAAAGATTTGAAACCACCAGTAGCTTCTCAGAACAAAGATGTGGCAGTCTGCTTCTGTAGAAATTCACAACCTTAGAAACCCTATGAGGTCACTATGAGTCATAATCGACTTGGTAGCAAGTGGTATTAGATAACTATATCATATATCAACCGACCCAGATATTTTAGAAACATACATGGTAGCAGCAAGGAGAATATCATGTGTGTTGTTCACCTTTGAGTAATGTCCAATTCATAAGAACCCTATAGGGCAAAGTAAAACTGTCCCCATATGGTTTACTAGGCTAAATCTTTAGAGGAACTGATAGACAAGTATTTTCTTCCTGAGGAATAGCTGGTGGGTTCCAACAGCCAACCTTTTGGTTAGAAGTCAAGCGCTTATCTATTGTGCCACCAGGGATCTTTGAATACACCCTTGTCTTTGTCAATTTGAACCTGACAATTTCACTTCTCGGACCAACTGTCTGTTCTTTAGCTTAGATTTAAGTATTGTCCCATTAATTCTGTATATTTTAAACCAAATAAAGTCAAATAACATTTTAATAGATATACACCCCAGAACTATCATCATTAAATCATTTAATGGAGAATAACATGCTTCTAAAACAATATTTCCGTTAAATATCACTGACTTTTGAAATACAATAATTAAACATATTATCTTTCAATAATCAGGCTTGGTATTAACATGTTTTGTTGTACTCGTTACTGAATTATGTTTATGGGGAATTCTAACATGACATTCAAGACAAAATGACTTTTGCTTTCACCTGAGCACTTGTTAAACCAATCTTTCTTTCTCAAGAAACGCTTTCTTTATGTTTAAATCTGTTCTGGGATGCTGGAAAGAAAAGCAAGAATCTTATGGTGGTATATTATTTTGAACAATTCATGTTTGACAACATGCAACTTGCTTCATCTGAGACAAAAGTTATCAGATTCTTGCACTCAATAATCAAAGTTCAATCACGTTTTCCTCAAGAAAAATTTCTAGCAATAATGACACTTGTTTAGAAATAAACAAATCAAAGAAATAAATTCCTCACTTAAACACATTCTGGAAACACATACAGGTAATAACAGCACTATTAAACTCTCAACTTTAATCCTGTTATCTCAGCCAGTTAACATTTGCTTCTCAGAAGTTAAATTGCAGTTTTTTTTTTTTCCAGTTGAGGAAAATCATATTCTAAAAGGACAGCAAAAGATACAGATACAGATTCCATAACCATATATATATCCCTTCTTTGCGTGACACCAGTTTTAAAGGTCTCCATGACTGTCATTGAAAACATCCTCCACTCATCCTCCACTTAGGAGATTGTAGCTCTTTCTTTCATCTTTCCCATCACAAGACTGTGTTCATAGCTTTAGCAATGCAAAAATACTTTTTCTTAAAATAACTTTCAATATTGAATAAGTATTTCATAGGTCTTTATAATACGATTTTAGATAATTAATCCTTAAAATTAAATACTAAGTTATGGTTCTGAATATTTTATCTTAATGAAAGGATTATAATGATATTAGGTCATATATCTTTAGATAAGCTTCAGAGCTTAGAAACTTGCATTTCATTAAATAAATACTTCTTTATTATCAGTTTTGAAGTCTCACTTCTTTATTATCAGTTCTGGTGTGGCTTTCCTTTCTCTCCATACTGTGGCTTCTCCCACAGTCACCCAGTGTCTTCTGACTTTCCCCTTACTCTCCCCTTCCCTATCTGTTCTCAAAGTCCAAATTGCCTTCTCTGACTTGGAGAGAAGCTTTGAGCCTTATCCTAACTTCCCTACATTACTTTTTTTCTAGCTGTGGAAGTCTCCTGGGCAAACTATGCTAGATCATTTAAACACAATTTTATTTTGCTCTGTTAAAGAAGAAATAACAAATCCTCAACCAAACCATTTATTTCTTTCTCTCTGAAAATAACATATGAGCACTTAAGATTCTTTCTACTCACTCTAATTTTTCATTTGAGTAAGACCCTTTTTAGTAGATGATTTTTCTTTCTTTTTTTAAGATTATTATTATTATTCTGTTTTTGGTAAATTCTCTAGAAATTGTTGATTTCCTTATTAGTTCAGTTATCTATGAATGAACGATAGTTTAGATGCATAGCTTCCCCCAATCCAAATTCTTCTTCTGTATACATAGGGAATTAGCCTTATAAATTGTATCTCTCTACTTATGAATATGTTAGCTATCTGTATCATACTTGTAATGAAACTGTTCACATAAAATGTAACAGAGATGAGAATCTTTTCCCCTTATACAGAAGAAGGATGCTCTTTATATAAAATTGAACTAAGCACAAACTTTCTTTATTTCTTTCACCACCTAAAATTAAATACTATATGCTCATTCCCCTACCATCTTCCTCTTTCCAACTGAAGAATAAATGTGAATGTGTGATGGTTGGAAAACTATTTCTAAAACTCTAATTTTCTTTACAGATGTGTCCTATAGTCTGAAATTTGTTTGCAATACACTTAATAAATTGAAATAGCAATTGCTTTTCCTTGATGTTCTGCCTGAAGCTCAACATGACAATTTACATAATTCACTTCTACAAGAAGCTGAATTTCAGAATCATAAGAATAAGATGAGCAAACCTCAAATTTCTAACTGCTGTGAACAGGAAGATCACTTTGGAAGAAATTATAGTACGGAGAAATGAAATTCAAGCAGATATGTCACAGGCAATATATATGCTGGCTATTTTGTTGAATTGCTTCTCCTTCTATCAACTTTTCATCTTTTTCCTCCACAAATGAGGCTGTGGTTTTAAGTTTTAAAAATTTTATTTTCTTTGAAATGAAACTTTCTTTTTCACCTTTTCTTCCTCTTAATCTCCTTTAGGATAACGTCCCCATGTTTAGTCTTTATACTTATTAAACCTCAGTCTCCTCTCTTCAGTCATCCCATTCTTCTCATACAGACACATGCATACAAACCCGTCTTGGAAGTACAACCAGAATGTTTCTTACAAGTGAAGAGGGTGATACTTGACCCCGTGAGCTTTGGACATGTTATCAAAAGGGACGAGTCCCTGGAGTAGGATATCACGATTGGTAGAGTGTCTGCAAAAAAGAAAACGACCTTGAAAGACACGGACTGGCACAGTGGCTGGATGTAACAATGGGCCTCAAACATAGCGATGATTGTGGGAGTGGTACAGAACCCAGCAACGTTTCCTTCTGATATCCATCGGGCCACGGGTTGGAACTGACTTACGGCACCTAAAAACAATAACAAGGAGAAAAACAGGTTATTTTCTTATAGATGGTGGATAGATATGGGAAGTCCTGTTATCTGTCCCCTGATAACTATTTTCCTCTTTTCCCACAGTTTCTAGACGGATGGTCAATTGTCCAGAATACAGGCTGCTTTCTCCAACCTCACTTACAAGTAGGGTGAAGATAGATACAGACAGTAGTGTTATGTTTTAAATTCCTAGAGTCTTCTCCAAAAGACAGCTGGCTCCCATTTTTGTTTTAGTTTCCTAAATCCTTTATCCAATCACTACACCAGTATGGATACTGTATGAAACACTAATCGCCATTTTCAGCCATAAGGACAACAGTACACACTAGAGTTAGTGAGGCAATGAGTGCAGAAAAGCCTTATGGCAGTTGTGTCCCAGGAGGAGGAGACATCATGAGGCAGAACAATCATAAACCAAAAACAAATCCAAACCAGTGCTGTCCAGTCAATTGTCACTCACAGTGACCCTATAGGACAGAGTAGAATTACTCCATAGAGTTTCGAAGGAGCACCTGCAGATTCTAACTGCCAGCATTTTGAATAGCAGATGTAGCACTTAACTACTAAGTCACCAGGGCTATAAACTACTGCACTAAATTCACATGACAGAGAAATGAATTCATCTGGTTTTTGCTCAGTGTGTCTAGTCCTCCAGCACTGACAGGTAAATCTAATAGCTAAGTCTAATCCTAAGAAATTATTCTGATTGCATCAACTTTGAATGACATTAGTTTCTACTTTTGTTTTTTACCAAATCGGAAATGTTCTTCGAAAAAAAATTTTTTTTTTTGTTCTAGATGTAATAGAAACTGACTAAAATCACTGAATTTTCTATCTTATATAAACTAGACTTTCTTGGTAGAGAGGTAGAGATTTAATACACTATTCTTTTATATACTGGAGTAATTTATTGCATCTTCATTTGTGTAGCCTCTGTATGTACTGTATATTCCTTTATCATTGAGCTTACTAATTTTAATGCCTATTTCTTCCAGTCAGCAGTAAGACCCTAAAGGATAGGTCTGATATGTAACCTTCTACGATATAGTATCCACTCATTGCATACAGTGAAGCAGACAGGAAGAAAAGAATGCTGGAAGGAAGGAAAAAGGGATGACTAGACAGAATGACAATGGGAAGAAATCTGCCACAAGGGCATCATGTTTGATTTTGTTTAGTGTTATGATATCCGTTGTTAACTTTGGAAAGCTCTGTCATTATTACTGCAGTATTTCCCATCATCTGTTTTCTCTTCTGTTTTTGCTGATGTTCTGATTATAAAAATGTTACACTTTTTTTTTAAATTGTCCCACTATCCTTTGCCATTTTGTTCTTTTTTTGATCCATTTTGTATCTTTGTGTTTCAGTTTTATACATCTCTGCTAACTTATCTTCAAGCTTACTGGTTCTTTTTCTGGCTCTGTCAAGTTTCTTGATTAGTACTTCAAAGGCATTCTTAATTTCTGTAGTGATTTTTTTTTATTTCTGCATTTCCTTTTTATTCTTTCTGAGAGTTTCCATTTCTCTCCTTAAATTACCCATCTGTTTTTGCACATGCATACATTTTCTGTTAGAACCCTTAATGTGGCAATCATAGTTATTTTAAACTCCCTATTTGAAAATGCCAACGTCTGTGCCATTTATGAATCTGGTTCTGATACTTGCTATGTCTCTTTAGACTGTGCTTTTCTTGACTTTGGTCACAGCATATGTATGTGTATATACATACATACACACATACATACACACACACACACACACATATATATGCTTGGTGGAGTGTCAGCAAAAAAGAGGATGACCCTCAAAAAGGTGGATTGACACAATGTCTGCAACAATGACTTGAACATAGCAATGACTGCAAAGATGGTGCAGGACCCAAGCAGTGTTTCAGTCTGTTTAACATAGGGTCAAAATATATACTTATTTTGATGACAGTAATGAAGATTGTAGTAGGTAATAGGAATTGGGATAAAGAGGCCATTAGTATGAAGGATAGTTGGTTTAACGTACTCTGTATAGCTGCTAGAGTCTTCAAATTAGTACTAGTTAGGACTTCCCTAAGTGCTCCTTCTCAGTAAGACTGCAGGCTACAGCTCTTTCGGCTACAATCTGCTGGTATACTGGAGTATTGTTGGTGTTGTGGTCAGGTGAGTAGGGGGAAGCATTCTATAATACAATGGTTCAAATTCAGTCTTCATTGGGCTCATGTCTTGGAGCTATGACTTCTATAAGTTTTTTCCAGTGCTATAACTTTTTGCACCTCGGAGAGTAGAAAGATAAGAAGAGTCTGTTAGTGAAATTTTCTTCCCCCAGTTTGTATCCCCAAACCAAACCCATTTCCACATAGTAAATTCCCATTCATAGTGACAAGAGTCTGGTAAAGCCTTTTCTGCTGGTAGTAGGCTTCTGTTACAGAGAATACCTGTGAATAATTTTATAATTGTTAATCCTTTCCTCCTGAGAGCAGAGCCAGGAGAGAATTTTTCTCATATCTTCACCATGAGTACCTAGTAGGGTTCTTAAAAGTAATGGCTACCAATGTGTGAAGGTTCCTAAGACTCTAGTCTCAAGAGCTTTATCATTCTTACACTAGAGCATGCTTAGCTCCAAACAATTTATCACATTTTCTGTTTAAATGTTTCTACTATTTTAGGATCCCAGTGACTTTAGCTCCAGTTAATCAGATCTCAGCTGTGACCTTCTGAATTTTGCTCTTTCTCCTACTTGGTCATGATAAATTGTTATAATTATTATTATTTTATACTTTATTCAATTCTATTGGCTAGAATTTCATTGAAACAGTTTTTTATCTATGTTCATGAGAGATATGGTCTGCAATTTTCTTTCTTTTGTGATGTCTTTACCCAATTTGGGTATCAAAGTTATTCTGACTTCATAGAATGATTTGGCAGTACTGGGTCCTTTTATATGCTCTGTAATACCTTTAGTAGTAATAGTATTTTAACTCTTCTCTGAAAGTTTGGTAGAATTCTCCAGTGAAGCTCTCAGGGACAGGACTTAGTTTGTTGAGAGTTTTCAAATTTCCTCTTCAATCTTCTATTTTTGTATTGGTTTGTTTAGTCTTTCTACCTCTGTTAAATGACTCAGGAGCATCAACAGAAGGTGAAAGGAATACACACAGTCACTACATCAAAAACAGCAAGTCGACTGTCAACCGTATCAGGAGGTACTATATGAGCAAGAACCAATGACACTGAAGGAAGAAGTCCAAGATGTCCTTCAGATGCTGGTGAAAAATGAGGATGCAGGAATTGATGGAGTGCCAACTGAGATTGTTCAACAAATGGATATAGCACTTGAAGTAATCATTGCTCTATGCAAAGAATAAGAAGAAACTTCCAGAAATTAAATCTGGATTCAGAAGAGAACCTGTAAGAAGGGATATTACTGCTGATGTCAAATGGATCATGGCTGGAAGCAGAGAATGCTGGAAGATGTTTACCTGTGTCTTGTTGACTACACAAAAGCATTCAACTGTGTAGATCATAACAAATTATGAATAACGTTGCAAAGAATAGGAATTGCAGAAACTTAGTTATGCTCATGAAAAACTTACATAGATAGATACAAGAGACAGTTATCCAGACAGAAGAAGGGGATTCTGTGTGGTTTAAAGTACGCAAAGAAATGCATCAAGGTTATATTCTTTCTCCATATCTAGTCTGCATATACGCTGAACAAGTAATCTGAGAAACTTGACTACATAAATAAGAACACAGCATCAGGATTGGAGGAAGACTCATTGACAACCTGTGATATACAGATGACACAACCTTACTTGCTGAAAATGAAGAAGACTTGTAGCACTTTTTGATGAAAATCAAAGACTGCAGAATTTAGTATGAACAAAACACTTCAACGTAAAGAGAACAAAATCCTCATAACTGGACCACCAAATAGCATCATGATTAAAGGGAAAAATATTGAAGTTGTCAAGGGTTTCATTTTACTTAGATCCACAATCAATATCCGTGGAAGCAGCAGTCAAAAAATCGAAAGATGGGCAAATGGGCATTTGGCAAATGGGCATTCAGAAAATTGGCTACAAAATACCTCTTTATTTTAAAGTGCTGAAAAGCAAAGATATCCCATCGAAGACTATGGTGTGCCTGACCCAATCGTGATGTCTTCAATCACTTCTTGTGTATGTGGAAGCTGGAGATGAATACGAAAGACTGAAGAAGAACTTTTGAAGTGTGGTGTTAGAGAAGAATACAGAATACACTACGGGCTGCTACAAGGATGAACAGTTCTGTTTTGGAAGAAGTACAACCAGAATGCTATTTAGAAGCAAGGATGGCAAGACCGCATCTCACATATTTTGAACATTTTTGTCAGGAGGGACTATTCTCTGGAGAAAGACAGGTTTGGTAAAGTAGACAGTAAGCGAAAAAGAGGAAGATCATCAATAAGATGAATTGTTACCACAGTGTGGTGATGGGCACCCAGTGCTGTTGGTTCTGAGGACAGGAGGCATCACTTATTTTTGGATCCCTGTTACAAATAGCTAGTTGGAGTGGGTGGAGCAACCAGTCCTCAGACTCCTGATGTGAGTAGGTAAGTACTCTGATTCTTATGCAGGGTAGTGTTAAATGTCACTAACTTGACAACTCCTATAGCTGCTGCAGTTGAAAATAGGCTTCAATATGTGTCCTACTGCACTCTGCTAATGAGAGCCTCTGATGTTGAAGTGGGACCACATAGATGAAAGGCATTCAAAGTCCATAGACTCTTTATGCCTGTGCCTAGGCAATGGAACTGTGCCTGCCCTAGGTACAGATTTAGGGACGCTGGCAGATTATTGTCTCCTGATGGTGGTTTATGTGTTAACTTGTTCCCTCTTCAAAGCTGGCAGAATGTCTCAGGGTACTATTGGTCCCACTTCAGGCCCAGGGGGGTTAGGGTATTCACTGAAGCTAGACCAGGACTGAAGCAGTGTGGAGAGAGCATGAGTGAATAGAAGAGAGGTACTTCCCATAAGGAAAAAGGTTTTTATGAATCTTGCAAGATAAATTGGATGTCTGCATTTAACTTTCTCAGATCCATCATCATTTACCCATGGTTCTGCAGGCTTATGCATGTTCTCTGCCACTTGGTTTCTCCCAGTGTGGACAATGCATCCTGAGTGCTATTGGTGCCTCAGCCCAGACACCAGCCAATCTATCCTGCAGGGTCCTGGCCAGCTCAGGTCTGGGAAATCTTCTCTGCTTTTGAATGATCACTCCCTTCCCTTGCTGGTCAGTCCTACTTCTCAACTTTGTCTTTGATGTTCAGGGCTCCTGGATTGTTGTATATAATTGACTCGCATGATTTTTCAGGTCTTTCTTATAAGACTGATTTTAGGAAGCGTGTGACTGCTCATCCATCTGGGCCCTGCCTCCTCATATTCTCTTAATACTGGTGTAGGAGATATGTGGGAGCTTATTATTTCAGAAAACACTGGTATCTAAGACTAAATGACAATTCTTGGACAAGTCTTCCATAAATTCCGACCTAAATCAGAACTCTGAGTTACATTTTTCACTTTTCCTTTCTTCCATTAGACAGCTTATAACTACGTCACAAGATAAGACTGTTATTCCTTTATGAACAGGACATAGTCCATTTTCTCGCAACTTCGGAACCTAAAATAGTAAAAAACAGAACAAATAGTTATGTCAAGAGACACCAAAATGCTAGCTATTTTGGTAAGACAGATGAAAATTATTTGGTTTTAGTAGCTAAACGAACTAATAAGTGAATAAACAAATGTACTTCTGGGTAAGTCCAAACGGCCAACCTTTTGGCTAGTAGTCAGGAACTTAGAACATTTTTATCTACTTACATTCTATTTTGATATTTTATTTCTTTAATTAAACGTCTGGTTAAGTAAGTTTTTCCATAAAATTTTTATATTGTTCATAAGAGATATTTATGTCCTCTAATTATTAAGATATAAGAGCATATTAAACAGTCTCTGGCCCCAAGAGATTTAAGTTGATCTTTTTAAGGAGAATTTGGGGGGATGGAAATAAGTGGAGTACTGGAACATGTTTTTAAATTTTAAACAAAATTATTTCATACTTCTGATCTTTGAACCCTCAGTGCCTAAGTGCCAGCCATGTGAGTTTAGGACCCTTCAAATGCTTCCTGGACTCAGCCACTGAGTCACTACCAGCATCTGAGTCATCCAAGCTGAGATTTCAGATATAGTAGAGCAGAAACAAATTGTCTTGACTATATCCTTTCTGAATTCTTGATCTTTAGAATTTGTAAATATAATATAGCTCTTGTTTTAAGTCATCAAGTTTGGGGATAATTTGTTACACAGCAACAGTAACTGGAATAAGGAAAATAGTGTGTATGAAACAAATATTTGTTTAGAATTTGGACAATTAATTCTATAATAATTTAGGATTAAGATAATGGACATTGAATACAGTTCTGACTGTGTACAATAAGAATCATAGAATGAGTGCTTAGTGTATCTTAAACAGTTTGTTAAGGACTTTTTTTACACAACTTTGTAATTTTCTTAAGAGCTCTACATATTGTATAATTATTTTTACTTAAAAAAAAAGGAACAGAAGTTCAAAGACATAAAGTAAATTTCCCAGTGGCACAGCAACAGCAAAGTCTCAGCAGCACAATTGGAGTGTTTTAATACTTCAGGGTCCAATGAAAGTCACCCCAAGTGTGAACAGTGAGAAAGAGCCAGCCTTTATATTGTGTTGCCTGTCATTGGATACAGGCTGTTCCTGAGAATCACTTTGATAGAAAGGTCAAAAATAAAATACACTAATCTATGGTGTTAGAAAAAAGGGTAGTATTTCCTGTTGGTAAAAGTATTGACAGAAAGGGGAGACTAAATGTGCTTCTGGTGGAGCTGGAGCTGATCGCTTTTATTGATCTGGGGTATACTTACAGGAATGTGCTTAGTTTTTGAATATTCACTGAGCTGCCCACTAATAACTTGTAAGCTTTTCTGTATGTCGAACATCAATTTTTTTTAAAATCTGCAACAAAAGTTCTGATTATCCATCAAGACAAAGTTCAGTTTATTCTGAGGAAGTAAGCCTGGTTTTAAAATAATTTATTGTCACTCATCAAATTATCGGGAAAAGAAAAGAATACTCATGTCATCACTTCAGTAGATGCAGAAAAAAACTGATAAATATTATCATTTGAAAAAAAATGTCTTATTTTCCCTAGGAAGAACTTGTAGGGCCATCTCTTATGCATGCCCCTCTATAACTGCCTTCTATTCCTGTTTGTCTTCACATCAGATTCAAATTTCCCAAGAGAAAATCTTTTGGGACTTATTTTGTTTATGTCCACACTTCCCTGATCAAGATGCAGTAGTTACTCTGTTCCCCATGACTGGGCAGGAGGATATAAGTGATATAATTTTATAATAAAAAGCATAGGTGAACAGGAATTTGAGCACAAATGATTCATTAGAGCATGCAAGTAAAATGGATTTAACTCTAGAAAAAAATGAGATATCGTTGAAGCATTTAAGGCAGCAATGGGCACAATGTCTGTATATAGTGAAGAAAGAAAACTCTAGAAGCCATGAAAAGATTAGATATGTTGGAAGAGAACCTTAATCAGAGGCACTTTGTAGTATCCAGTTGAGAAATGATGAGGATCTGAATTAACTGGCAATGAGAGAGAGAGACACAGAAACTGATAGAGTTAATTGCAGTTTATGATGTTCTAGACATAAGACTCAGTATTTATCTGAGTATTCAGAAGTGCAATAAGGGAGAATGAGGAGTCAATATTAGAGAATAATAGTGTTACTGTCAATAGAGGAGATATAAGAGAAGGATTGCAAGGTGGAAAAAAAGTGCAGATGATGATCCATTTGCTGTAATTTTACTTTGAAATGCCTTTTGAACATCCTGATGAAGATGCCTAGCAGTCATTTTGTCTTGAATTTAGGTATAAACTAGAAGAAAAGTGGTGAATTACTGCTTAATCTATACCCTTAATTTGGAATTCCTTTCCCCAGTCTTCTTCTCCTTGAATACACCTATTCCTTCTTAAAGAATTTATTCAGGCTTAACTTGTGGGAAGCTTTACCTGACATGTGCCCTCACCTCACAGAAGATGTATGTACTCTTCCTTAGTATATCCACAGCCCTCTGTATTGAACTCTAATATTAGGGCTTAGACAAAGGATTTTATATGTAAAATCATATAAATATACTGATTTTTAATCAATGAATGACCAAAGAGCTATAAAATTTGTAGTCTTCTAAGGGTCACTATGAGTTGGATCTGACTCGATGGCACTTGGCTGGCTGGCATAATAAATTCATAAATATGGGAAGTGCGTGCATTTTTATTATCATTTCTGATATTACTTTTTTATTTCTAGAAATACTATGTATACTTACATATAGTATATACTAATAATATGTGTATTTTTATATATAAAAGTATCATATATATATTACCTGGAAGAAGATATCAAGATTTTTGTATCATATTTAAGTAATATATGTCTTATCAGGAATATGTTTTATATATTTTATGCCCTTATGTGTAATTTCTGCCTTTTATCAGTACACTATAATTTTTGCAACATGTTTTACACTCTACTGAAATGTTGGATATTTATACATGTTCTTTTTACATTATTTTATACTTTAGTCATCAATAACTTTGAGAATAATGACAACTAAAAAGCTAAATGAGAGGGGCAGAGTCAAGCACATGTCTCCCTAAATCCCTCTGGAAACCAGGATCTGAATTGATAATTAAATGGAGCCTTCTGGTCATGTAGTGATTCCTAGGACACAGCATTGGGCTGTTAATTTGGACTTCGTATCACTGAACAGAAAACCTTCTGTGTTTAGCTGACTCCTGTTCCTGGCCATCCTGGCTTTCATGGACCAAAGGTCACTAACTATTTTGACCTTTTTTTCTCTGTCTTGGCCAGCTGGCAGAGCTGAGTCTTGACCAGCGGCTAGTATCAGACACACTGCTGGCGGGATCAACAGGTGAAATTGCCATATTCTGAGAGCCTGGCTTAGGACTCTGTGCATCTTGCCACCTTTGACCTCTCTTCCTGCTTCTGCCATAGTGGAGGTGGTGGCAAGCTTGTGTGGGACGTCATCTTGGATACGGAGGTCTCAGCTGGACCTAATTCTTATCCTGGAGGCAGTACCTGTCCACAGGAGAGCACTTTTCCAGCAGAAAAGCAGTAGTTTACACAGTGGTACCTATGGATGGGACTAGGTAACAGAGGCTGTGGACTCTGCGCATGTTGGCATCTTTGACTTCTTTTTCCGTCTCTGCCATAGTGTAGTTTGTATGGAGACAGTGGCAAGCTTGTGAAGGATGCCATCTTGGATACGGAGGCCACAGTGAACCCTAAGTCCCAGGCTGGGAAGTAGTGCCTACCCATAGAAGAGCGCTTTGCTGACAGAAAAGCAGTATTTTACACAGTGTCGCATATAACTGGGGCCTGCCAGCAGAGGTCAACAGTACAGTAGCCTTGCTGTATTTTAAACTAGTTCATAACATCTGGCATTGGATATAGAGGCGCTTACTTTGCCAGTTGGGAAGAGGGCCCTGTACACCTGAAAACCTGACCGACTTGGGAAGTGATCAGATACCTTTTACCTTTCATGTCAAGAAAGCCTTGAGAAACAACTGCAGTTCATCCTCACAGGATCTCTCTTAGCCTTTATTGACTCACATGAAGCCCGAAAAGCAACAGAATGTAGAGAAAGCCATAATCAAGAAATCACCAATGGCTCAGAAGGCCCCCAAATGAAACAAACAAACAGCTTTCTGGAAGAAGAAACTTTTCTGAAATTATCAGAAGGTGAATACAAAAGTATTATATAGAGAGCTCTCCTAGACCTTACACAAAATTCAGGAGAGCAAAATGAAAAATTAAGCAAGCTGTTCAATCTAATGGAACACCAGTACTCTGAAATCCAACAGACCAAGAACAAAATCAAAGACAAAGAAAATTCAATTCAAAGTGAAGAAAACAGAATGGAACAAATGGAAAAGAGACTTTCTGACTTGGAAGACAGAGCTACTGACTCCAGCATCTGTGAGGAGAAATCAGAAAAAAAAAAAGGAAACAAGAAAAATGAAGAAGCATTAAGAAGCATCTGGGACTCTATTAAGAGGAACAACCTATGACAACCTATGATTAATTGGAATCCCTGAACACAGTGAGACACCTAAGAACACATAGTATTGTTGATGAGATGCTGAAAGAGAACTTCTTAGAAATCATGAAGTAAGAAAATTTAGATATCCAAGATGCATATTAAAAGCCACTCAACATAGATCTCAAAAGAAAGACCCCAAGATGTAATATAATCAAGTTTAACAAAATGAAACATAAGCAGAAACTCTTAAAGGCAGCAAGACTCAAAGAAAAGCTAATGTTCAGGGGAAGCCCTGTTGGTTTGGTCAGGTTTCTCAGCAGAAACAATGCTGGCATGGAGACAGTGGCATGACATATTCAAAACCTTGAAGGAGAAGAACTTCCAACCAAGAATTATATATCCTGAAAAACTATCTTTCAAATATGAAAATGAAATTAAGACATCCGCAAATAAACAGAAACTCAGAGACTTTGTAAAAATTAAACCAAAGCTACAAGAAATACTGAAACAATCTTTAGGATAACTTTATATTTCAGGAGGACATATCATCCAGAACCCTACTCAGTTAAGGAAAGCTCCAAACCCAGTCAAAGCTATAATAGTGAAAGAAATGATCCAGTGATAATATCATGAAAACTGTGATATCATTATATTAAAAAGAGGGATGTATTAGAGTTATTATTGTCCTTCCAGAAGGGGAAGAAGTTAACAAGACTGCTAGTAATCAAAATTGGGTTTATACATAGCTATTAAGCAGAATCATAGAGACAGCTGTAAAGTACAATAAAGAAGCAACATATCATATTCAGAAATGTAATGCAGGAGTTTCAACAACCAAAAAGCCAACACTGAAAAGGGTGGAAAATCAACTCACAAAGAAGAATGTCCCAGAACAGATTAATAAGAACAACAGAGAAAGCATCAACACAAAAATAAACATATCACAATGGTAGCACAGAATACATACCTATCAATAATTACATTGAATGTGAATGGACTGAATGCTGTAGTAAAGAGACATCAAATGACATCTTGGATCCAAAGACCTGACCCATCCATATGTTGCCTACAAGAAACTCACTTTAAAATTCAAGATATGAATAAACTGAAAATGAAGGATGGAAGAATATATACCAAACCAACAATGAACAAAGAAGAGCAGGTGTGGCAATAGTAATCTCAGATAAAATAGATTTTATTGTAAAATCCACCATCATGGACAAGGATGCAGACTATTGCTGAAAGGTTCAATACACAAGCAGGACTTAAAAATATTAAATATTTATGCACCTAATATTAAAGCACCGAAATACATCAAAGGAACACTGACTACACTCAAAAAAGAGATAAATCACTCCACAATCATAGTAGGAGACTTCAACACTCTACTGTCAATATTGGACAGATTGTCTAGAAAAGAAGCTCAATAAAGACACAGAAGACCTTATTGCCACAATTAATGAACTGAATCTCATCGACATACAGAACATTCCATCCATCATCAGACAACTACACCTTCTTCTCCAGGGCACATGGAACATTCTCCAGAATAGAACATGTGTTAGGACAGAAAGCAATTTTCAACAAGATCCATACCATTGAATTAATGCAAAGCATCTTTTCAGATCATAAAGCTGTAAAAGCCAAAATCAATAGCAGAAGAAACATAGATAAAAAGTGGAACTCATGGAAACTCGACAACACCTTGCTCAAAAATACATAGGTTATAGAAGAAATCAAGGAGGAAATAAAGAAATTCGTGGATTCCAATGAGAATGAAAACACTTCCTACCAGAACCTATGGGATACAGCCAAAACAGTGCTCAGAGGTCACTTTATTTCCATAAACGCACCTATCTAGAAGGAAGAAAGAAACCAAATCAAAGAACTGACCCTACAGCTGGAACAAGTAGAGAACAACACAGGAACCCCTCAGGCACCAGAAGAAAACAGATCATAAAGATTAGAGTAGAACTAAATGGATTAGAGAATAGAAGAACAATTAAAAATTGAAAAGACCAAAAGCGGGTTTTTTTCCAAGAGATCAACCAAATTGACAAATCACTGGATAAACTTATTAAAGAAAAGAAGGAAAGGAAACAAATAACACAAATAAGAAATGAGAGGGGAGTTGTCACAACAGATCCAACAGAAATCAAAAACATCATAACAGAATACTATGAAAGACTGTACTCTTTGAAAACCTAGAGGAAATGGACAAATTCCTTGATTCATATCCCTTACCCAAATTATCACAAAGTGAAGCAAAACAACTTAATAAACCCATCACAAAGCAAGAGATTGAAAAAGTCATCCAAAAACTGCCAACCAGAAAAAACTCAGGCCCAGATGGCTTCAACACAGAATTCTACCAAGCTTTTAGAGAAGAGTTATCTCCAATACTACTGGGACTATTTCACAGCATAGAAAGGGATGGAATACTCCCAAATTCATTCTATGAAGGCAACATAACCCTGATAACGATGCCATGGAAAGACCCAATAAAAAAGGAGAATGTACACTGATATCACTCACGAATCTAGATGTAAAAATCTTCAACAAAATTCTTGCCAATAGAAGACAACAAGATATCCAAGAAAATACCCATCATGAACAAGATGGATTCATACCAGGGATGCAAGTCTGGGTCAACAAAAAAAAAAAACAATGTGATCAACCACATAAATATCACAAAAGACAAGAATCACCTGATCTTGTCTACTGATGCAGAAAAAGCATTTGATAAAGCCTAACACCCAATCATTCCAAAAACTGTCAGCAAAATAGGAATAGATGGCTAATTCATCAATGCAATAAGGGCCATTTATATAAAACAAATTGTCTACATCATACTGAATGGAGAGAGACTGAAACAGTTTCCCTTGAGAACAGGAACTAGACAAGGATGCCCACTCTCACCTCTCTTGTTCGACATTGTACTAGAAGTTCTAGCCAAAGCAATTAGACAAGAGCAAGGAATAAAGGGCATCTGCATTGGCAAAGAAGAACTAAAAATCTCCCTATCTGAAGATGATATGATTGCATATGCAGAGAATCTCAAAGAATCCATAAAGAAAATACTCAAACTGATAGAAGAGTTCAGTGAATTCTCAGGATACAAGATGAACATGAGAAAATCAGTAGGATTCCTTTATACTTGCAATGAAACTATTAAAAAGAAATCACCAAGTCAATACTATTTACTCTAGCCCCTAAGAAGATAAAATACCTAGAAATAAATCTAACCAGAGGAATAACAGACCTTGACGAAGAGAATTACAAGCCCTTAATCCAAGAAACTATGACGGACTTACATAAATGGAGAAATCTACCCTGCTCATGGATAGGAAGACTTAACATTGTGAAAATACCTATTTCACTCAAAGCAATGTACTTACATAATGCAATCTCCAATACAAGCTCCAGTGACTTTTTAATGAGATGGAGAAACAAATTACCAAATTTGTCTGGAAAGGGATGAAGCCCTGAATAAGTACAGCACTACTAAAGAAGAACACCACACTGGGAGGCCTCTCATTAGCCGACTTTAGAACCTATTACACTGCCACAGTAGTCAAAACAGCCTGGTAGTGGTACAAAGACAGACAGATATATCAATGTAACAAAATTGAGATCCCAGAGATGACACCATCTGCCTGTGTACAGTTGATATTCGACGAAGGCCCTAAGACATTAAACTGGGGTAAAGACAATCTCTTCAACAAATGTTGTTGGCAAAATTGGATATTCATCTGCACTAAATTAAAACAAGACCCATATCTTACACCTTGTACAAAACCCAACTCAAACTGGATAAAAGACCTAAATATCAAATCTAAAATGATAAAACTCATCCAAGAAGAAACAAGAACAACAATGGAAGGTTTAATATACAACGTACACAGACTTCAAAATTTGTCAAACAAACCACAAACAACAGAAGATAAAATAGATAAAGGGGCACTATTAAGAATCAAACACTTTTCTCATCCAAAGACTTTATTCATAGAATTAAAAGGACACCTACCGAATGGGAAAAAATTTTTGGCAACTATGTATCAGGTCAATGTCTGACCTCCATAATCTATAAGGTACTACAAAATATCAATAAGAAGAAGATAAATTATCCAATTAAGCAATGGGAAAGGAGATGAACAGACGTTTCTCTAAAGAGGAGATACAGGCAGCCAAAAAACACATGCGGACATGCTCATGATCATTAGCTATTAAAGAAATTCAAATCAAAACAACAGTGAGATACCATCTCACCCCAACAAAGTTGGCCATGATCCAAAAAATGCAAAACAATAAATGCTGGAAAAGCTGTGGGGAGATTGAAACTCTTCTACACTGTTTGTGGGATAGCAAACTGGTACAATCTCTTTGGAAAGCAATCTGGTCCTCCCTTAAAAAGCTGGATCTAGATAAATCATTTTACTCAGTAATTCCACTGCTTGGAATATATTCTATAGAATCAAGGCCATTCACACCAACTGATACATGCACATGAATGTTCATCACAGCACAGTCCACAATTGCAAAAAGATGGAATCAACCCAGATGCCCGACAACAGAGGAATAGTCAGGTAACCTATGGTATATATACTCAATGAAACACTACGCAATGAGAAAGAGCGATGATAGCAGGAAACATCTCTTAACCTGATTTCAACTGGAGGACATTATGTTGAGTGAAAGTAGTCATCAACAAATATTTTACTTGACCCCTACGTTAAAAACTTAAAAAGAGACTCATGCATAGAAGAAAAGACTCTTTGACAGCTGCAAGGGTCTGGAGGGAGGAAGGGAGGGGGAGGGGAAGGTTTAGATTAGATAGTAGAAATTTGGTTCAGTGAAATCGGTTACAGCACACATTAGAAACAGGATCAATATTAAGTGGACTTCAATACAACTTCAGTAATCCTCCCATCTTAACCCAATATTACAAGGACAGAATAGCTGGGGCTGGGAGCCAGGGACCATGCTCTCAGGTGAAAGCAAGACCAATTGGAGCAACTAGCATTTTGCTAATGAGGGGTCTCTGCACCCTACATTGGTGAGTGGCGTCTAGTTGTCTTAAAAGCTGCCAAGCTGCCATCTGAGGGTACAGCAAATGGTCCCAACTCAGCAGGAACAGATGATCACCTTGGACCAAAATGACATGTGGGGAGAGATCCCAGAAGACAGAGAGACACATGTGAGTCTACACCTACTTGTGACTGGAAGAATTGGATGGTGCCTGGCCACTACCAGTGATAGCTGCAATGGAACTCACAAAATTGAGTCTCACTGACAACACAGGAATAAACAGGGGTGCACACTGAGATCTCCACTAAAGGACAGAAAGTAAGGGTCTAGGGGCTTTGGGGTTCCCCTGGAAGTATAGCCTCTGGCCCTGATGCTACCCCTTTCCATAAATCATAATGAAGGTCAACTCTTCAGATAGCAATTGATTGGACTTAGCGACGCAGAGTAACCATATCTGTTGGACACTTTATGATTTTATGCATCTATAGGATATCATCCTGCTGACCTCATACTGGAGGAAGGGGAGTGGGTAGAGAGGAGGGAATTGGAGACTGTTGGGAGAATAGGACAAGTAGGGAGAAGAGAGGAAGAGTGTGCTGTCACCAGGCAGGGGGAGCAGTGGGAGCTGCATGTAGGTGAGTATGCAAATTTCTGTGTGAATGTACATTTTCATTCAATCATTAAGAAAAAACAAAACTAAATAACATTTTAATTCACCATGAAAGTGGCTTTTTAAACACTAATCCTCTGCCTAATGCATCACAGGGAAAATGGACAGGTGATGTGGTGTTTCCTAAAAGATGGATAGCCATCGGTTCTTGCTGCATTTACATTTGTAATCCCAGTTTTCT
The DNA here is from genome assembly GCA_028571685.1 of Heterohyrax brucei. Classification (NCBI taxonomy): domain Eukaryota; kingdom Metazoa; phylum Chordata; class Mammalia; order Hyracoidea; family Procaviidae; genus Heterohyrax; species Heterohyrax brucei. The sequence continues at coordinate 122,025,455 of CM053142.1, read as the reverse complement.
CTTCCTTACATTCTAGTTGTGACTGAAGGCTATTAGCATATGGTATTATGTTAGTGTATGTGTGCGTTTGTTCATATAGCTTGCCAAGAAATATTTAGTGAACATAATGATTTTTCCAAGTAAAATGTTTAGTTAGTAATAATTTGGGGATGGTAATCATTTTTACAGGAATCTTTATCAACCACATAATAAACATCTTTTCTTTTAAAAGTAGAGAATACTACTTTTGTATATTTTTTAACTCTACAAGTTCTAATCCTGAGCTTTTATTAGCACTATATGTTACATTATAAAATTAATTTTTTAATTCTTCTAATATTCTTTGTGTAAATCATTAAAAAAATGCAATAGTAATGATACTTGGCTCAAATAGTCCCTATAACATTTCTACTATCTTTAATCTGGTTTTGGATAGTAAAATATATAAGAAAGCTTCTTCTGGGTTGTATTCTATGGTAGAATCAATATAGCTCAAAATGAAGCCATAAGAGTAGACTTCTAGGCTTTAGTTCAGGAGCTTTGCCAGGCAGAATTTTTTCCCTTAAACTATATATTATTTAATCACTTCATGTAGTTTCAGAATTTGACAATTTGTTCCATATGACTGAGATTTGCATAATTCAAATCTCTATAAAGTTTTGATGTTTCTGTACTGAAACAAACAAGAAAACATTACATGAGAATAACTTTTCAAATTGTTACGTGACTGAAAAAAAAAAAATCCCAAAGCCACTGCCATTGAGTCAGGTCCAACTCATAGTCACCCTAGAGGTCAGAGTAGAACTGCCCCATAAAGTTTTTAAGGTGTGCCTGGCAGATTTGAACTGCCAACCTTTTGGCTAGCAGAGGTAGCATTTAATCCACTAAGCCACTAGTGTTCCCATGTGACTGAAAATAGGCTTATTTTCCTTATTGGGAAGCAAAATAATCTAATGAAATTAATACTTGCTTTGGAATCACATACATGGATTTATAAAACAGAAAAGGTGTTCATTACATTAACCAAAGAAAACTACTGTCAATGAAATAAAGGCCATTATTACTTTGGTCACATTGTAAGTATTAAATTAAGTAACAGAAAATATTTTCACAAGGCTTATTATGTTCTAGAGTAGGTTCTGGAGCCAGATGATACTGTCATTGAGAGCTATGGTTATTAACTAAAAGGTCATTGGTTCAAATCAAGTAGCTGTGCCTTGTAAACCCTGTGGGGCAGTTCTGTGTCCTATAGGGTCTCTGTGATTAGGAATCAAATCTGAGGCAGTGTTTTTTTTTTTGTTGTTGTTGTTTGTTTATTTATGAATAGGCTCTAAACTCTTTACATGTACCACTAAACCTATCAAAGCTGGAACTCGGTGAGACTGCCTTGTTTTTCCAGGTCTCAGAAGCTTTCTGCCTTTGACAGAGTGCAGTCTCACCACTTTTCTATTGCTCTCTACTCGTGAAAATATTTGAATTTTCCTTTTCTGATAGGTTTCTGCCTTACATAGATTTTGGCTCTTGCAGGTTACACTGTGTTAATTCATAAGGAATACACACACACAGAGGATTCATTGACACAATAACTGCAACAAGAGGCTCAAGCAAAGCAATGATCAAGAGAACGGCCCAGGACCAGGCAATATTTTGTGGTAGGTGGGGTTACTAGGAGTCAGAACCAACTTGATGGCGCCTAAAAACAACAACATACACATGTATGCACATATGTGTGCATCACATGGAAATACATTGAAAAATGTAGATACACACTGTCTATAATGGAGTCTGGTAGACATATTCAACCAGGATAAATCCTATCTATTACGGAAAGTTTTTGACACTGTTCATTTTGAGTATTCAATCACGTGAGAAGAAAAATCACGTGTTGTTTGAACAATGAAACCTTAAAGTTAATGGTTCTCTTTCTCCATATTAGATAGGCATGTAACGTAATTACTTTTATTCATAATCTTGAATAGTTCACAATACTCAGGGTTGGACCAAAATAAGCAAACAAAAAAAAAGAATATTTTTTTGGCTAACAGGTTTGTGAATAATGTCTGAGAAAATCTTCTCATCAGCCTTCCAGAATGGAACCACTAAATCTAGTAGCACAATTACGACAGGTTCAGGCGATTGCAACTTTTTTTTTTTAATTGCTTCTTATGATTAAGTGAAAGTGTAAAATCCAAGTCAACTTTTCATACAAAACCCTAAGCACCCCCTCTAGGCAACTCCATCAGATCTCCTCACTCTGTGACAGCGCACTCATTCCCTCAACTCTTCAGCCCCAGCATCCTCTCAATCTGACGTGCATCCCCTCCTCTCCAGCTTCTTCTCTGACCTGTGAAAAGAAGAGACCAGTTGGAAAGTCTCATATATATTATTAAAAAATAAAGTACGTATACCACCTGCATCGCTCTGTGTCCCTTAGTCCAATCCAATCCTTGTCTGAAGTATTGGCTTCAGTACTGGTCTCAGCTCTGGGCTAGAGCAAATCCAGGGGCCACGTTCTCAGGGCACCCTCCAGAATGTCAGACCATCAAGCCTGGTCTTTTAATAGAGCTGTTGAAGGAGACCATAGAATTGTTTTCTTTTCTTTTCTTTTTTGTTTTGAAAATAAATCTAAATACTATATGTGAAACTTGGAAACTGTCATAACCTATTATATATATATTATTATGATTGAGTGAAAATGTACATTTCCATATAAATTTGCATGCCTGCCTATGTGCAGCTCCTACTGCTCTCCCTGCCTGGTGACAGCACGCTCTTCCTCTCCGTTTTGTACAGGTCATGTCGTCCTAACAATCTCCTATCCCCTCATCTCAACCTTCTCTCCAATAAGAGGTCAGCACGATGACATCCTATAGATGCATAGAACCATAGAGTGCACGTAAAATATGGTCGCTCTGCATAGCCAAGTCCAATCCATTCCCGTCTGAAGAGCTGACCTCCATTATGATTTATGGACAGGGGTAGTGGACCTCAGGGTTCCCCTGGGAGTGTGGCCCCTGGCCTGGATTCTGCCCCTATCCACAAATCATAACCAATTATATATTTTAGTGGAATTAAGTAACCAAAGTTTAATACTCAGGGTGATTACAGATCATCTTTTACTCTTTTATTTCTGAGGACTTTCAAGATCCATCCAAGGCAACATAAATTAACGTCTGCTTTATGTAGTCTATACGTTTGCACTCATCATCAGGGATTTACAACTGAACTTGGCTCTTTTCTGAAACCTATTTGTATACTCGCTGAGCAATTATATCATCTTTAGCAAGGAGTAGGAAATGATTGGGACAAAAGTTGCAATTCAGTTTAACTTTTTCTTTTCTTTCTTTTACTAATTTTTTAGTACTTTTGACAATTATTGCTGCTAAATGACCTGGAATTCCACTTAAGGCTGCAAAACAGTTCTGTTCATCAAATGTTAACAGAAAAAGAAACAGATTGGTGTAAACTGAAGGCTCTCAGAGTTTCCATGTGATCACAATGTTTTTCCTAAATGTTGTTGTTGTTAGGTGTCATCAAGTCAGTCCCGTCTCACAGTGACCCTATGCACAACAGAAAGAAACACTGCCTAGTCTTTCATCATGTCCACAATTGTTTTTACTCTTAGGCCCATTGTTGTGGATACTGTGTCAATCCATCTCATTGAGAATCTTCTTTTTCACTGATCCTCCCCTCTACAAAGCATGATGTCCTTTTCCAGGGACTGATCCTTACTGACAATGTGTCCAAAGTATGTAAGATGCAATCTTGCCATCTTTGCTGACAAGGTACACTTCTTCCAGAACCCATCTGTTTGTTCTTTTGGTGGTCCATGGTACATTCTTCATTCTTCTCCAACACTGTGATTCAAAGGCATCAATTCTCTTTCTGTCTTCTTTGATCATTGTACCCTTTTGCATGCATATGATGCTATTGAGAACACCATGGCTTGGGTCAGAAGCACTTTAGTCTGCAAGGTGACATCTTTACTTTTCAACACTTTACAGAGATCCTTTGCAGCAGATTTTCCCAGAGCAATGTGTCTTTTGATTTCTTGACTGCTGCTTCCATGGGCGTTGATTGTGGAGCCAAGTAAAATGAAATCCTTGACAACCTGCACTCTTTCTCCATTTATGACAATTACCCTTCCATTTGTGAGGATTTTTGTTTTGTTGATGTGGAGGTGCAATCCATATTGAAGACTGTGGCTATTGATCGTCATCAGTAGCTATTTCAAATCTTCATCACTTTCAGGGAGTAAGGTGATGTCATCTGTGTAATGCAAGTTGTTAGTGAATCATCCTCCAATCCTGATGCCTCATTCTTCTTTGTCAAATCCAGATTCTTGGATTATTTGCTCGGCATACAGATTGAAAAGGTGTGGTGAAAGGATACAACCCTTCCCCACACTTTTCCTGACTTTAAACCGTGCAATATCGCCCCTTGTTCTCGTCACATGACTTACACTTAATCCGTGTACAGATTCCATAAGAGCACAATTAGGTGTTCTGGAATCCCCCTTCATAGTTGTGGCACAGTTCTAAGCATACAAAAGTATATGCGTTTGTGTGTGACACAGAGATAGCAAGAGACAGACACAGAGAAAGGAGGGACTGAGCAAATGATCAAGTAGACTTAACCTCATCTGTCCTCTACTGACTTTTTTCCATCTGTCACACCGCGGATTACAGTTTATCAACTGAATCAGTCAATTAGTTCATACAACAGAATTTAATACCTACCTTACTATTGTCTTTCCATACACAGACTCTTGAAAAGAATGTTGTTTTACATGAACAAACACTTTTTTTCCGAGCAAACACCAAATGTATACTTTGTTCTTTATACTGTGGGGAAAAAGCACATACACTGCACACCATTATTTATTTGTGTTCGGTATTTTGTTTGCCACAAAGCAACAATAATAAATAACAGCCAGTAGAGGACAGAGACTCAGCCTTTAATAATATTGTTTTGGGAATATATCACCTAGCATTGAAAATGTCATATAAAATTCATATCCATAGCTGTTTACAGAGGGGAAAAAGAAAGAATAGTTGCACTTTGCAATGCTAGCACAATTCTCTAAAACACTGAAAAAGATGCTGCATGCTCTTTCTTTTCTCATGCTTATTTTTGGTATCTGGAGCTACGTTTCAGGGTTGTATTGATTTTCATTCTGGCTGTAGTTGATTAATGTTTCAGGAAGGAGTCAGGTGCATTAGCAAAGAGCTGAATAGAAATAACAGTATATTTTCTCAAGCCAAATGTAGGGACGAGAGCGGTGATACCAACCAATCTACTGATTTTATCTGGTGCTGTGGACACACAATAAAATGAATCACTACAACTAAAAACCACATGGACTGGTTAACAGGAAACTTGACATTTCTTCAACACTTGCTATCATTATTAATGACCCAGCAGCAACTTCTTGCAATGAATAAAATGTTGGTATTTTTGTGAGAACATTAGTGATTTTATTTTATTGTTTTAGATTTGATCACTAGGTTAAATGTGTTTACCTTATAAATTTGCTTCACAGCAAGTATATTCTTTAGTAATTGCTTTTCCTTGATAAAGATTTCTCATTGATTACAGGAAAACTGTAAATGCAATAGTTAAAATATGATTCTATTGTAGTAACATTTCTCATCCTGACCCTATACAAAAGGTTGAGGAATTGCTATTTAATATAGTGTTTCCTATTTGTTATTTTACCACCAGTGTTCTTTTATTTTAACAGCTCATTTTTCACTATCCACAATTCCCTTCTTTGTATCAGCTTGGGTTTTCCACTTACATGACTGTTACATAATACAAATTACTCTCAACCTATTAAAATGTCTATCATATTGTCATCCAACTAAACAATCACACCTAATTAATATGACTTGCACATATTCATTTCTAAGAAGGAAAGGAACTCTAGAGGAAAATAAAAAAGGTAACTATTTGGGCCCACTGATTATTACTGGACTTTCAAGCATTATTTTCTATTTAAAGAAATGTTTATTACACAGTGAAAGAAAATACATTTAATAAAATCTGTTATTAGTAAATTAGTAATTGTAGCCCAGGGGGGCAAGGTGGCTAAAAACTCATGCAGCTAACCAAATGGTCAGCAGTTCAAACCCACCAGACACTCCTTGGAAACACTATGGGACAGTTTTACTCTGTGCTATAGAGCTGCTATGAGTTGGAATTGACTCAATGGCACAAAACAACAACAACAACATTGGTAATTCAATCAAGCTGTAACCAAAGGTCACACTTTTTTGGTTCTCTTTGACAGTTTTCGTATTTGTTAACACTGTATAGCTTACAGAGACCCTGATTAAAAAATCAACTGAAGATCCCTTTGAATAGTGCAAACATTCCACCTCAAATAAAAGACCAAACCCGTTGTCACAAGTCATTTCTGCCCAACATTTGGTTAGCACTCATGACTTTCAACCACTACACCACCAGGGTTTCCACTAATAGATTCCAGTAAGTCCAGTAGACATACACTAAGGACGTGATTACTTATGAAAAACACTCTACATTGTAATAAGCAAGAAATGTCCCTGCTGTCAAGGTCTGATGCATTTGTTTATCCTATACTGCTTCAGGATTTTAAAAACAGTGCCACTTCAGTTTGTTTCAAACGTGGAGCCCAGCTTTGATGAACAGCTTTTTGTTTTCCTGAAATTATTGAATAACGGCCATTTCTTTTTTATTATTAAATGATTTATTTATTTATTACAGTAAGTGAATAAAATTTCTAACATCTGGGTTGGGATCAACTATCTCATCTGTGATAAACCCTTGCCCCTCCTCCCATGCCCTGGTAGCCATCAAAGAGTTTTTTCTTCTGTATATTATTCTTAAGTATTTATAACAGGGGTCTCATACAATATTTGTCCTTTTGTCACTGACTAATTTCACTCAGCATAGTATCTTTCAGTTGAAACCATGTTATGTTTTCTAAAATCATCATGATTTTTTATCATAGCGTAGTGTTTCATTGAGTATATGTACCATAATTCATCCATTCATCCGTTGAAGGGCATCTGAGATGATTCTTTCTTTTTGCTATTGTGGACTGTGCTGCAACAAACATTCTTGTGCGTGTATCTGTTTGTGTGGCAGACTGTTTCCAAAGGATAAATTCCAAGCAGTGGGAATGCTGTATTAAATATCTATTTCCACCTTTTTAAGGAAGTACCAGATTGCTTTCCAGAGAGGATGTACCAATTTACAATCCCACTAGTAGTGTAGGAGAGTTCCAATCTCTCCACAGCCTCTCCAGTATTTCTTGTTTGGTGTTTTTTGGATCATGGCCAACCTTGTTGGGGTGAGATGATATCTCACTGCAGTTTTGGTTTGGATTTCTCTTAGAGCTAATGATCATGAGCATTTCCTCATGTGTCTTTTGGCTGCCTGGAAGTCCTGTCTACTAAAGTGTCTGCCAATCTCCTTTGCCCATCAATTAATTGGGTTATTTACCTTTTACTTGTTAATATTTTTCAGAATCTTGTAGATTATGGAGATAGATGATAGTCTGACATGTAGTTGCTGAATTTTTTTCCCATTCTGTAAGTTGTCTTTAAACTCTTTTGATAAAGTCTTTGGATGAGCAAAATTGTTTGATTCTTAGTAGTTCCCATTTATCTAGTTTCTCTTCTGTTGATCATGGCTTTGCTTGTTAGATTTTGAAGTCTGTCTAAGCTGTGTATTAGAGCATCCATTGTTGACCCTATTCTTCTTGCATGACCTTTGTTGTTTTAGGTTTGATATTTAGGTCTTTGATCCATTTTGAGATAGTTTTTGTGTAAGGTGTGAGCTATGGGTCTTGTTTCATTTTTTTGCAGATGTATATCCAATTTTGCCAACACCATTTGTTAAAGAGACTGTTTCTACCCCAGTTTACAATCTTAGGGCTTTTGTCAAATATCAACTGTTCATAAGAGGACGTTGGCATCTCTGGGGTCTGCATACTATTCCATTGGTCTATATTATGTCTCTTTTTGTGCCAGTACCATGCTGCTTTGACTACTGCGGCAGTGTAATAGGTTCTAAAATAGGGTAGTGTGAGGCCTCCCATTGTGTTCCTCTTCTTTGGTAGCACTTTACTTAGCTGGGGTTTCTTCTCTTTCCAAACAAATTTGGTGATATGTTTCTCCATCTCATTAAAAAATGACACTGCAATTTGTACTGGGATTGCATTGTATAAGTAAGATCACTTTAGTTAAAACAGACATTTTCACAATGTTAAGTTTTCCTATCCATGAGCAGGGTAGGTTTCTCTGATTTTGTGAGTCTTTTAGGTATCTTGGAGTAAGGCCTTGTAGTTCTCTCTGTATAGGTCTCTTATTTCTCTAATTAGATTTATTCCTAGGTATTTTATCTTCTTGGGGGCTGTATAAAATAGTATTGATTTGGCGATTTCTTCTTTGATGATCTCTTTGTTGGTACACAGTAATCCTACTGATTTACTTACATTTATCTTGTATGCTGATACTTTGCTGAACTCTTCTATTAATTCCAGTAGTTCAGTTATGGATTCCTTAGGCTTCTCTGTATATACAATCATATCATCTGCGAATAGGGAGATTTTTACTTCTTCATTGCTAATATGGATGACCTTTATTTCTTTTTCTTGTCTAGTTCCTCTGGCTAGAACTTCTAGTACAATGTTTAATAGAGGTGGTAAGAGTGGGCATCCTTGTCTAGTTCCCATTCTTAAAGAGAACTCTTTAAGTCTTTCACCATTCAGGGTGATGAAGTCAGATGACTTTGCATAGATGCCACTAACTGCACTGAAGAATTTCCCCTCTATTCCTATTTCGTTGAGAGTTTTTAGCATGAATGGGTGTAGAACTCAGGAGATAGAAGTCAGACTTAGTGACCTTGAGGTTAGAGTAACTGACACCAGTGTTTATGAGGAGAAATCAGAGAAAAGAAATAAGAAAAACGAAGAAGCATTGAGAAACATGTGGGGCTCTATTAAAAGGAATAATTTATGATTAATTTGAATTCATCAGCAAGGGAAGATAGACAACAATACAGAGAACATTGCCGTGGAGTTGCTGACAGAAAACTTCCCTGAAATTATGAAGAGAACATAGGTATCCAAGACGTGTATCAAACACCACTAGACCCCAAAAGAAAGACTGACAGATGTAATATAACCAAGCTCAATAAAATGAAACATAAACATGTTTTAAGGGCAGCAAGGCTCAAAGCAAAGCTAGCATTCAGAGGGAAACCCTGTAGACTTTCATCTGACTTCTGTGCATAAACAATATTGGTAAGCAGTGAGATGACACATTTAAAGCCTTGAAGGAGAAAAGCTCCCAACCAAGAATTAATCCTGCAAAACTGTCTGTAAAATGCAATGGTGAAATTGAGACACTCACAGATAAACAGAAGCTTAGAGACTTTGTAAAAACTAAACCAAAACTACAAGAAATACTGAAAGAAGTCCTTTGTTTAGAAAAACAAAACCATTAACTATATATTTAAGGTGGCAATGCAGGACACAGTATCCAGAATCCTTCTCAGTTAGGGAAGTCACAAAAGTCAATCAAAGCTATCATGTTAAAAGAAAGGAACCACTGATCATATCATGAAAACTGTGACACCATCACATTAAAAAGAGAGATATACTACAGTAGTTACAGTACTTTCAGATAAAAAGTTAAAAAGACATGCAGAAGTTAAAATTGAGTTTAAACTTAGAATATCAAGGGGGATCATTGGGCAGCTGCAAAGCAAAACAACAGTGCAACATATCAAAACAAGAAATGCAATATAGGAATCTCAACAGACATAATACCAACACTGCAAAGTCAACCCATAAAGAAGAATGACCCAGAACAGAATATGAAGAGTAGCATAGAAAACATAAACCCCAAAATAAATGCATCAAAATGACAGGACTAAACACACACCTATCAATAATTACACTGAATGTAAATGGACTTAACATTCCATACTAGTTCAAAACATACAACCCATCTATTTGTTGCTTACAAGAAACTCATCTTAGACTTAAAGATATGAACAAACTGAAAATTAAAGGATGTAATAATGTATACCAAGCTAACAACATACAAAGAAGAGCAGGTTTGGCAATACTAATCTCAGAAAAAAAAAAAAAAAAAAAAGATTTTAATGTAAAATCCACTGCTGTGGACAAAGATGGTCATTATTTACTGCTGAAAGTTTCAACACACAAACAGGACTTAACAATATTAAACATTTATGCTGTCAATACTAGAGCATCTAAATACTTTGAACAAACACTGGCAACACTGAAAAAATGGGATAGATCACTCTACAATAATAGTAGGAGATTTCAACACTCCACTTTCAGTAATGGACAGATAATCCAGAAAAAAAAAAAAGCTCAGTAAAGATACTGAAGATCTTATTGCAACAATCAACCAACTTGACTTTATCAACATATACAGATGTTTTCACCCATCAATGAGTAAGTACACCTTCTTCTCCAGTGCACATGGAACAGTCTCCAGAATAGATCATGTGTTAAGTCATAAAGTAATTCTCTACAAAATCCAAACCACTGAGTTGTTGCAAAGCATCTTCTTCAACCATAAAGCCGTAAAAGTTGAAATCAGTAACAGAAAAATCATAGGTAGAAATTTGAAATCATGGAAAATGAACAACACCTTGCTTAAAAAGCCATGGATTATAGAAGAAATCAAGGACAAAATAAAGAAATTTATGGAATCAAATGAGAAAAAAAACACATCCTACCAGAATCTATGGAATATGGCAAAAAACAATGTTCAGAGGTTGATTTATCTTATAATTTCACACATCCAGGAGGAAGAAAGGGCCCAAATTAGAGTATTAATCCTACAGCATGAACAAGGAGAAAAAGAGTAAAGGAGGAAACCCTCAGACACCAAAAGAAAACAGGTAATAAAGATTAGAGTAGAACTAAATGAATGAGAGTACAGAGGAACAATTGAGAAAATTATCATAACCAAAAGCTGGCTCTTTAAAAAGATCAACAAAATTGATAAACCGTTGGCTGAACTTACAAAACAGCAGAAGATACAAATAACCTGATTAAGAAATGAGATAGGAGATATTAGAACAGAGCAAACTGAAATCCAAGGTGTTGTAACAGAACACCATGGAACTCCGTATTCTTAACAGGTTTGAAAACTTAGAGGAAATGGACAACTTCCTAGATTCATATCACTCACCAAGATTATCACAAGGAGAAGAAGATCAACTTCACAAACCTATCACAAAAGAAGAGACTGAACATGTCATCAAAAAACTGCTACCCCAAAGAAATCCTGGCATAGATGGCTTCTCTGGAGAATTCTACAAAGTTTTTAGAGAAGAGTTAACTCCATACTGTTGAGGCTATTTCACACCATAGAAAGGGATGGAATACTCCCAAATTCATTCTATGAAACCAGCATAATCCTGATACCAAAGCCAGGGGAAGATCCCACAAAAAAAGAAAGTTATAGATCAATATCACTCATGAACCTAGATGAAAAAATCTTCAACAAAATCCTAGCCAATAGAATTCAACAGCATATAAAAAAAAATAATTCATCATGACCAAGTTGGTTTCATTCTAGGGATCCAAATATGGATGATTATCAGAAAAACAATTAATGTGATCAATCACTTAAATAGTAAAAAGAATCACCTGATTTCATCAGTTGCATAAAAGGCATTTGATAAAATCCAACACTCTTTCATGCTGACTGCCATTTCTTAAAGCTAATATACACACACAAAAAGGATAAATGAGGCTTCTTATTCACTTCAAATTTATCCAGTCTTAACATCATAATTCCTGCTGCATGTGGCTCACTTATTTTCTGTGAAACATCCTTTCCAGTGTCTTCAGTTTGTAATGTGGGCTAATTCCTTTCTTGACGTATTCAAAAATTCTTAATTTCAGTGTCTTCTCAAATTTACTGGAATCCCTGCTTCCTAAATGGTTTCCTTTTTTTTTCTTTGAAGAAAGGGACATTGTTTTGTTTGTGATAAACTGTCAAGTATCTTCTTGAGAAACAGTGTGATAAGGAAAAAAATATTCTTATATTCTCGAATATCTGAAAATATCTCCATTTTGACTTTATACTTGATTGTTCCTTGAATGGTGGTAGAATTATTATAGTTATATTAAAATCATTTTCTCTTGAGGTTTAAATGGTGTTTCTTCTGTTCCATTGTTTTCTTGAGGTATCATGCATGAATTATCTATTACTCTTTATTACAGAGTTAATTGTAGACTCACGTTCCATTATAAGAAATGATAACAGCAATCGCTTGTATACTCTAATCAGTTTCTCCAAAGGTAGACAGTTTAGAAAACTATAATTTAATATCACAACCAGAATATTGCATTGATATTTTTTGCAGCTTTTACTGGCTTTGCTGCATTTAAGTGTGTGTGTATGTCTTTTACATTAAATTTTACATATTTATATCACCTGTGCATGTTCCTATAAGCAACATCACAGTCATGTTAGTAAGCTAGCAGTTTGGTCTCATCCATTGCCCTTTTACAGCCATGCCTACTTCCTTCCCACTGCTAGATACCCTCCCCCAGCTCCAGGCAGTGACTCATCTGTCCTCCATTTCTGAAATTTTATCGTTTCAAAAATGTTACCTAAATAAAATTACACAGTGTATAGGCTTTTGACATTGACTTTTTTCATTCATTAGAATTCTCTAAAGATTCTTCCAGGTGGTTTATGTAACAGTAGGTCAATTCTTTATACTGGTGAGCTGTACTCTATGGTATATACGTAGCAGTTAGTTTAACTCTTCTGCTGTTAAAGAATATCTGGCTTGATTCCAGTGTTTTGCCATTACAAACATAACTGTAAGTATGCATTTCTCAGGGACAGATGAGCAGACCTGCGACTGCTGACTCATATAGGAAGTGCATGTTTAGTCTTTTATACTTTGCCAAACTGCGTTCAAGAGTAGCAGTACCATTTTACATTCTCACCAGCAGGGTATGAGCACCACAGGATTCCGACATCTTTGCCAACATTTGGTATTATCACTGTAGGCTTAGAGTAGCCATCCTGACAGACATGTTGTATGTCACTGTGGTTTTAGTTGACTTGCAATTTTCAGAATTTTATTTATACTTATTTAAAATATCTTTGAGTGTATCCCCATGAGTTGGATCCGACTCGACGGCACTTGGCTTGGTTTGGCTTGGCTTGAGTGTATGAGTTTGTATAGTTTTTGAAGTGGTTGTTCTATTACAATATACCTATGTGACTTAAAAGAATCTACTAGTATCCATGCTTTATCCATTTAGATGACATGTGGAAACCTCTCTTTCAGTCAATTTCCTTTATCCTCTCCAATTTTAAGTATCACTGTTTTGTATGATAAACAGTGGGATAATTTTTGTTTTAATAATTAAATTTGATTTATAAAATTCATAAGGGATGACATAATGTGTTGTTCATACCCTTATTTCTGCCCTTTCCTTTTTTTCTTTTTACCTGATGCTCTAACATTGTTCTCTTTTACTTAATTTTTATGAAGTTCCTTTAGCCAATCTCAAGTAGGTCAACTAGCAACAAATTATTTTAAATTATTTTACCAGAGTATGTTTTTATTTCACCATCGTTCTTGCATATAGGTTTCATGGTAGACAGAATTTTTCATTCAGCTCTGTAAAACATTGAGCCACTTTCTTCTGGCTTCCATGGTTTCAGATGAGATATTAGTTATCAGTTAGATTGATATTCCTTGTAGGTAATAATCCTAATAATCCCTTCTCCCTGCCTACCATCAAGTTTTTTTTATTTAATTTTAATTTTAATTTTCAAAACTTTACTTACATTGTAACTGCTACATACCTACCATGGATTACTGCTAAGCAATATAAACAACCTATTGATACATAGACAATTTGGATGAATCTTTATAGTAAATGAAACAATGCCAATTTCTTGAAGCATTTTTTTATTTACTCGATGGAACTTGGCTTGGCTACTTTAAAATCCTTGATAGAGAATTCTGACATCTAATTCAAATTGATATGGCTATCTGTCAACTGATCTTTCTCATACAAGTTACAATTTTCTTGATGGTTATTATGATGTATTGTTTTAGTCAGCTAGTGCTGGTCTAACAGAAATACTACAAAGTGTATGGCCTTAAGAAAGAAAGATTTATTCTTAAAAAGTCTGGTAGGCTACAAGTCTGAATTCAGGGTGTCTGCTACAGAGGAAGGCTTTCCTTCTGCTGACTCAGGGAGCATCTTGGAGCAGGAACCTCAGATCTGAAGGACGTGCTCTACTCCTGGCGCTGTTTTCTAGATGTGTGAGTTTCCCAACTGTCTGCTTGTTTCCCACTCTTTTTGTCTTCTGTAGGATGAAAGGATAAAGGGTGGTGCAAGCCACATTCCAGGGAAACTTGCTTAGTGAGGGTGTTGCATTCCCACCCTAAACCTCTTTTAACATAATCTTCCTGTCTATTAGCCACAGGCAGAGACTGGGATGTATAGCATAGGAAAATCACGAAATATTGGGAATGCTGGCCCAGCCAAATGGCTATATTCACTTTTCGGGGGGTACAGTTCAATCCATGACATGTATGATAAATGATTTTATTTTTTTGGTCCTGGGCATTTGGCCATTATGTTAGAAGACCCTGGGTATTATTTAAGTCATTTATTTTAACAGACAGTTCACCATGTTTCAGGTTAACACTACAGTTTTGACCTACTTGCATGGGTTGTGGTTCTAACGGCAGTTTCAGTTTTAGAGCCTATGCAGTGTCAATTTGATTTGCTTTGTTTATATGACACTACTGAGACTTCTGCTAATTTTTGCTGGAGATGCCCGAGGAGGCAAAAGGGTTTATCTCAGCCTGGGTTCCCAAGTGTTTCTTTATAGGAGAGAAATGTGATGGGATTCTACTTTTCCTCTCACCATCAACAGTGGTGTCTCTAGGAAGAAGAGGATAGTTTCTAACTCATACACAGGATTGAAACAGCATCTCAGACCACACTGTCTGTAGCTGGATTTCTACTGTTGCCTCTACCTATCTTATTTATTTTTTGGCAGAAAAAGGAAACCTCAGGCCTGGTGAAGAAGAAGAGTGGCTGCTTAGTTCTGGTGGGTCTTGCAGTGTATTTCTCTGCTAGTGGTGTTGGGTTCATCTGTTGTCAGAAAAGCATATTCCGTTAGGGAAGGAATGAATCTACCTAGACTCTCTTCTGTTTCTAGATAATGGAATGGAAACAGCAAATCTGTTTGCTGTTGGTCTCTTTCTATTGGGTAGGGAAATACAGAATTCCTTGCTCCCGTGTTAGGGTCCCAAACCAGCTCATCTTACTCTTACCACCTTTCAGAATTCTCCTTCTGTTTCTTTCTCTCTCTCTCCCTTTTTGCCATTTCTGGGATTCATAGTTATGTTTATTAGGAAAGGCCAGGGAAAAACTGTCTATGCCATCTTGCCCTCATCAACAGTCTCTGATTTTATCTTACATTTTACTACCCTTGGTGTTTTGAAACTTCAGTACTGTGTCTAGATAATGGGCATTGGGAATTTTTCTTCCATCATTTATTTGTTTTATTATTTATTTTTTATTATGACTAAGTGAAAATGTACATTCCCATATAAATTTGAATGCCCACCTATATGCAGCATCCACTGCTCTCCCTGCCCGGTGACAGCACACTATTCCTCTCTGCTCCACACATGATTCATTCTCCCAACAGTCTCCTTTCCCCTCCTTTCCACCCGCTCCCCTTACTCCAGCCAGAGGTCAGCAGGATGATATCCTATAGATGCATAGAACCATAAAGTGCATCCAGTATATGGTTCTGCATCACCAAGTCCAATCCATTCCTATCTGAAGAGTGGACCTTCATTATGATTTATGGGCAAGGGCAGCATCAGGGCCAGGGGTAATGCTCCCAGGGGAACCTCAAAGCCACTGGACCATCAACTGTGGTCTTTTAATGGAGATCTCAGTGTGCACCTGTTTTTATTCTTGTGTTATCAGTGCGACTCAACTTTATGAGCTCCATCGAAGCTAAAACTGGTGGTGGCTGGGCACCGTCCGGTTCTTCTGGTCCCAAGTCGATGTAGACACCCACTCATGTGGGTCTTTCTGTCTTCTGGGTTGTCTTTCCCTCATGTCGTTTTGGTCCTCAGTGAGCATCCAGTCCTGTTGAGTTGGGACCATTTGCTGTGCCCTTGGATGGCAGCTTGGCATCTTTTAAGACCCCAGATGCCATGCACCAATGTGGGGTACAGAGATTCCTCTTAGCAAAACTCTAGATATGCCAGTTGGCCTTGATTTTGCCTAACAGCATGGTCTCCTGCCCCTTTCTCAGCTACTCTGTCCTTGCAATATTGGATTCAGACAGAAGGAGTACTCAAGTTATGTTGAAGTCCACTTAATTTTGTTCTTGTTTCTAATGTATGCTATTACCGATTGGACCCAACCACATTTCTACCAGCTATCTAATCTAAACCCTCCCTCCTTCACCCTTCTTCCCTCCCCTCCCTTTCAGCTGTCAAAGAGTCTTTTCTTCTATGCATGAGTTTGTTTTTGAGCTCGTATCATAGGGGTCTCATACAATATTTGTCCTTTTGTTTTCTTCCATCATTTATTTGTTAACTTCCTCTGATAATTTTTATCTACTCTCTCATTTTAGATCTCTTACTGGTTGAATACTGGCACACCTACATAAATTATTTACAGACTTTTTTCTTCTCTGAGGCTTACTATATATATATATATATATATATATATTTTACCTTTTTATTGTAGGAAAGCTAACATTATATTCAAGTACTCACATAAAGTTTTTGAATTCATAAGCTGCATTTTAACACCTAAAAATCCTTTTTTAATTTTTCAGATTATTATATTTCTGTATATCTCAAGTATAATCTTTAAACTCTCTGAAAACTAATTGCAAAGTTTATTTTTAAGTTTTTTCTGTTTCTTGAATTATCTCTGATTTCTCTGCCATTAAATTTTTATTTTATTAACTTTTCTCAGTCTTATGGTTCTACTAGTTGCTGCTTAAGTCTCTTCTGCTAAACACATAATAAATATCTGTTTAATATGAAGCCTGTATTAACTTTATATATAAAGAGGCATTTTCTTCCATTTAAGGCAACTTTAGTTTTGGTGTCTATCACTGTGATTTCCACAAATGCTATAATGATGAGAAAGACGAGTTACCCAGGTTTACTCATTTTTTTTTAGAAAAGACCTCTACCTTGTTTTATCCCAGGATTAAATGTTAGGTAATGTGGCATTTTTCACTTGTATAGCATGTCAAAATACACCGTTGTTTTCTTTATCGACCTTCTAATATTTTTGTTGTTTTCAGCAACTCTGGTCACTTTGGCTCTGCAACAAATTACTAGAGACAAGCATAGAGATTTCACTAGGTTACCTAGGCGTGGTAGTCATCTTGTGCTGCTGTAACAGAAGAACCACTGCAGATGCTCTAACAAGGTAATTCATTCTCTCACAGTCCAGTAGGCTGGAAGTCCGAATTCAGGGCACCAGGTCCAAGCGAACACTTTTTCGCTCTGTTGATTCTGAAGGAAGATCCTTGTCATCAGTCTTCCTTTAGTCTGGAAGCATCTTACTGTAGAGACCTCAAGTCCAAAGGACGCCTTCTGCTTCTAGCACTACTTTCTTGGAAGTTTGGGGTCCCCAACTCTCTGCTTGATTCCCTTTCTTTTTGTCTCATATAAGATAAAAGGGGGTACAGGCCACATTCCAGGGACACTCCATTTAAATTGGATCAGGAAATGACCTTGCAAAGGGTGTTACAGTCTCACCGTTATCCTCTTTAACACAATCCAATTTTACTCTGTTGCTGTGATTCACACGGGACACCAGCCACTGGTGTGATTAACATGGGATACGACTTACTGGTGTGAAATGGGACACCATGGACTGGCGTGAAATGGGACACTACTTAAGGGTGTGATGTGTGTGAGAGGCCAAGGTTGAAAAGAATCACACTGAGGACGAACTTTTTGTTTGCTGTGGGCAGTAAAGGGACAGCATCCTGCGAGGAGAGACTGAACCCAGTTTGTTTAACCCACCAGCTTTTGTTGAGCAAAGTAAACAAGCTTCCTGCTGGGAAAGTGAGAAAAGGCATCTTACCAATGTTCCTTACTTCAGAAGAAGAAGACGTATTACCAGGGAGCGGGGAAGAAAAAGATCTTGAGCTAGTCTCAGTGAATGCTGTTTTCAGCATGTACTGATTTTCCAGTACACCAAAACAAAACTCATCTCAAGGGCTTTTGCCAGACTTTTGCCATTTTCAAGTCGAGTCCCTATCTAAACAGAGACAAGGTTAGGGTAAGCAGTATTTTACGTTCTTTCCAAACATGCACAACCCTATACTACTCCATTAAACACAGGCAGAGATTAAGATTTACAACATATATGAAAATTACAATCACAACATGGTGACAGACACACAATACTGGGAATCACGGTCCTGTCAAATTGATAAACCACATTTTTTTTTGATGAGGGGAGTGGAACTTAATTCAGCTCCCAACACCAGCCTGGCTACATTCGTAAAATACTGGCATCATCCTCTATTTCATCCATTCCCATTCTTCTAGAGTCCACCTCCAGATTGGAGACCATGGAAAGAAAATGCTTGTGCTAAGTATTTCATCTTAAATTACAAGCCTTTACATAACAGCAAAGTGCTAAATTAATATTTTACAAAGATACATTTACCAGAAAAAAACTCTACAGTGTGATATTTATCAATAATTTCTAGAAAAATTATGTCAGTTTATACTATCCATGACAACCAAATTACAGCAAAATTTCCCCAAGGGGTTAAGAATAGGACAAAGATGCTGAATTATCACAAGTTACAATACATATTATAATTTTAGAAATCTCCTTTGTGGAATAAAATATTCCTGAATTTCTGAATGCTGATTCGTTTTCTGATTTTATTGTGGCTATTTACGTATTTGTTATAGAAGGAACTGAAACTTGTGTCACAAAAAAGAACTCAAATGATATTTATTTGTACCCTTCTTCATATCTCTATGTAAAGCACTGTTGAGATTTATATACATATATACACATACACATCACTTGAGAAAAAATAAAGAACATACTAGATAAGTGTGTATATTTTGCTTATTAGTATTTTTTGTGTTATGGAGTATAAGTTTTGGCATTTATAAGAAATTTACATTCAGAATATCAGCAATTAAGATGAGAAATTTCTAGTCTCAGTGTTTACCTTGCCACTATACAATTAATACAATTAAGTATTTTGGCCATTTTAGAAATTAAAAAGAAAAAATACTATCTCAGTTACTTTTGCTACCACAGAAATACTACATGTGGATGGCTATAATGAAGGGACTTATTTTCTCACAGTTTGAGATGCTAGAAGTCAAAATCCAGGATGTCTGTTCTAGGTGAAGGCTCTACCTGTCTTCTATACGGAAAAATCCTTGTCTCGACTTCTTTAGCATTCTTGTTTGTATGGCCTCTCTTTTCCCCACTGGTGCTTGCTTCCTTTAGTGGCTCAACTGCTTTTTTATATCTCAAATGTGATTGGCTAAGACACATCCTACTCTGACATACATATTTTGAGGGCACAATATTCAATCCATAATAGTCATTGTACTGTTAAAGTCAACAAATATTATTGGGTCTTTGTTTCTGTCAAGCCACTATACTTATTCTGTGCCCTGAGCTATTGGTAATTTAAAGATTATAACAATATGTAGATTATTTACACAGTCAGAAACATACATATGTGTTAAGAATGTCTATGCATGTGCTGCAATAACTTACATACAGAAAAAGATTAAAAATCATGTATTTGTTTGACAGTACCATATGTGATATATGCTTCAAGATACCTACCATGTATCAAATCTCAATGTTCTAATTCTAATTAAGCACCAATATTTTTCAGAATGATGATGTGCAAAGTAAAAAGTATTAAACCCTCAAGAGTCCCATAAAGTTAATTTTGTAAAACTGACTCATATCTAAACAATTAAGTGTACTATTCAGTCTGCTGGGTCACACTTCCAAAAAGGCACTGATATCCTAAAAAACAAACAAACAAATAAAAAAAGAACAGACTTGGTTGGTATTATTGTTAAGCCCTTCATTTTCTTCCCTTTCTTTCTTCCTGCTAGTTTTTCCCTGATACTCATTAATATAGCAACCATCATTTAAGCACAAGGTTAAAAGCAATCAACTCCAAGGAGCACTCTGGCTGTACTCCTTCCCAAACAGATTTGTTCGTTCTTCTGGCAGTTGCTGTTATATTCAAGATTCTCCATCAAAACCATTACCCAAAGGCATAAATTCTTCTTTGGTTCTCTTTATTCATTGTCTTGCTTTTCACATGCATATGAAGTGATTGGAAACACCGTGGTTTGGGTTGAGCACATTTTAGTCCTCAAAGTGACATTTTTGCTTTTTAACACTTTGAAGAGGTCTTCTGCAGCAGATTTGCCCAGTGCAATGAGTGACTTCGTTTCTTGACTGCTGCTTCATTGGGCATTGATTGTGGATCCAAGTGAAATGAAATCCTGACAACTTTAAACTTTTCTCTATATATTGGGATGTGGATTATTGGTCCAGTTGTAAAATTTGTGTTTTCTTTATGTTGAGACATAATCAGTACTGAAGGTTGTGGTCTTTGATTCTTATCAGTGCTCCAAGTCCTCTTCAAGCAGGAGGTCAGTGTCATCTGCATGTAACTGTTAATGAGTGTTCATCCAATCTTTAGTACTTTATTCTTCTTCATAGTCTACCTCTTAGATTATTTTTTCTGCATACACATAGAATTAGTATGATGAAAGGCTGCAATCCTGACACACACCTTTCCTAATTTTAAACCATACAGTATCCCATTGCTCTGTTCAAATGATTGCGTGCTGGCCCACATACAAGTTCCTCAGGGGTAAAATTAAGTGCTCTGGAATTCGCATTGTTTTCAGGTTGTGTGTAATTTGTTGTGATCCATGTAATTAAGGACCTTTGCATAGTCGTTGAAGCACAGGTACACGTCTTTCTGGTATTCCCTGCTTTCAGCCAAGACTGATCTGATGTTAGCAATGGTAGTCCTCATTACATGTCTTCTTCTAAACCTGGTATGAATTTCTTGCAGCTTCCTATCAATATACTGTCGCAACTTCTTTAGAATGATTTTCAGCAAAATTTTACTCACATGTGATGTTAATAATACTGTTCAATAATATACAAATTCTCTTGGATTATCTTTCTTTGGAGTAGGCATGTATATAAATATCTTCCAGTCAGTTAGCCAGGTATCTGTCTTCCAAATTTTTTGGAATAGATGAGTGAGTGATCCCAGTGCTGCATCCATTAACTGAAACATTTCTACTGGTATTCTGTCAGTTCCAAGAGCCTTGTTTTTTTCAGGGAACTCAGGGAACCTTGGTCTTTCTTCTTTAGTAACGTCATTTTTTGATCACGCACTACTTCCTGAAGTGGTTGAATGTCAATCAGCTCTTGGTACAGTGGCTCTATATATTCCAATTTTTTTTAATTTATGCTTCCTATGTTTTTAGTATTTTCTTCATAGCCAAGCCAAGTGCCGTCGAGTCAGATTCGACTCATTTTCCTCATAGAATCCTTCAATATTGTAACTTGCACATTTCATTATAATAATTTGTCTTCTCAAGCTGTCCTTTAAACTCTTCTGTTCAGCTCTTTTACTTCATCATTTCTTCCTTTCCCTTCAGTCAAGGAGCAACTTGTAAGAGCAACTTTCAGAGTCTTTTCTGTCTTTTTTATCTTTATAATGATTTCTTGCATTTTTCATGTATGATATTCTTGAGGTCATTCCACAACTTGTCTGGTCTTTGTAAACAGTGTTTAGTGAGTCAAATCTATTGAGACATCTACAAATTCTGGTGAAGTATACTCAAGGCCATACTTTGGTTCTCATGGACTTATTCTAACTTTCTTTAGCTTTAACTTGAAAATGCATAGACTCAATTGAGTTGTTCCACTGTCGTTCCCTTGCCGTGTTCTGATTGATGATAACAAGCCCTTCTACTGTCTCTTTCCAAAGAGGTTGTTGATGTGATTTCTGACTATTTATTTCAACTGAGATGGTACATGTATATAGTGACCATTTACATTGGCCAAAAAGAATATTTACTGTGAAGAAGTCATTGGTGTTCAAAATTCTATCACTGATCTCTGGCATTTTTTCTGTCACCAGGGCTATATTGCCCAACTTCTGTTCTTTCTTCTTTGTTTCCAACGTTTGTATTTGAAACACCAGTAATTTAGCAATACATCTAGATTGCATACTTAATCAATTTCAGATTGCATAAAACTATTACCATTGAGTCAAATCCAATTCATCTTGACATGGTAAAAAATGTCAACTTCCTCATCTTTGGAATTAGTGTTAGGTGTGTAAATTTGAATAGAAATTGTATTAACTGGCTTTCCTTGTAGGCATATGAATAATATGCTATCACTGACAGTGTTTACTTCAGAATAAATCTTGAAGTGATCTTTTTAACAATGAATGCAGTGTAATTAACTTGTCACTCCTTGCGTAGTATACCATATGTTTATTCTGATTCAAAATAGTCAATATCAGTTTATTTAAGGTCCATGAGGCCTAGTCTATTGAAGTTTATGTATTCCATTTTAAATATATGTAAAGTTAGAAATGTATGTTTAGAAAAAATCAGACAAGTAATTTTCTTTCCTAGTGGTCTATAAATTTTGACAAATCTGGAGACCTTGTGAATGTAGGTCAGACATAATACCAGGCTTTGTATGTATATACCTATTTACATCTAACATAACTGAATGGCTACAGTGCATTAGTCGGCTCCCACTTGACGGCACTTGGCATAGTGCATAAGGGTGTAATAAATATTTAGTATCTACAGTGTTAGAAACTATAGAAATTGAAAAAAAACCAACATGAGGTAACACACAGTTCACTAAATTGATTATGTAAATATCAATTTTTATGAAATATAGTAATTTGGAGTATCAATAACAAGAGATATAAATTTGAAGAATGTACCAGGAAAGAAGTTGCTTAATAAAGTTTTATTTAGGAAACATATTTGAGTAGTACTGAGTCAGGTGAATTATTTATAATGAATAATTTAGAGATTTAACTTCTGTAATTTATATAAATATTTTCTGCAAGATAACATATATTCTTAAAAATTAAATCCATCTCTCCAGCCAATCTCCATTTTATTTAGAAATACAGCTTACTTTTACATAAAGTCATAAAAATTGCATTCTTCCAATTTCTGTTGGTAATCAACTGTGACATTAAATGGCATAAATCTTTGTTCAATTCACTTTCTGCTTCTTTGAAGAAAATGAAAATAAAGTACATCTAAAAATGGCTATATAGCAAGAGCAAGAGATTCTAACTTTTCTTGCTAGGTTCTTAGAAATTTTTATTTGCCTTTAAACTTCACCTGCCATTCTTCTGTATCAGTAAAACATTTCATTCTTAAACTAAGGATTTCAGTTTAAAACTTAAACTTTCCTTTTTTTTCTTTTTATTATTTCAGATCAATTTGAAAAGCAACAATCACACATAGTCCTGAGTTTTCCAGATGAAATCTCAGGCATTGCCAGTAATACTGTAACAAAATCTAAGGACAGCTGTGTAGCCAGAGCAGAGAAGTCTAGGACAGTAATTCTGAGAGTGATGCACTCTGTTATCTTGGGTTCATCTTGAAGTCACAAACTGACTAAAGCTTTTCATACCCATGAAAGATTAACGATTGATACGTTTTACTACTTGAGGGGAATGGCCTGTAGATGTATGGCCTAACTTGCATAAATCTTTTGAATCTATCAGTTTCTTTTTTCCTAATTAAAACTTTTAACTTTCAAAACAAAGACCTTCAAACACATACACTGGGTTAAATACCAGTTGCCATTGAGTTGATTTGGACTCACGGAAACCCCCCACATACGTCAGAGTCGAGGTGTGCTCCATCAGATTTTCAACAGGTGATTTTTCAGAACTGAATCACCGGAATTTTCTACTGAGGCAATTCTGGGTGAAGGGAAGCTTCTTAACTTTCAGTTCACAGTTGAGTGCGTTAGCCTTTTGCACCACTGAAGGCCTTCAGAAAATGAGTCAAAAATCAAACCTGTAGTAGATTCCAGCTCATAGCAAACTTATAGGACCAAGCAGAGTTACCCACAGAGTTTCCAAGGAGCAGCTGGTGGATTTGAAATAGAAAGCTTTCTCTTAAGAACATGCCACCTGGGTTCCTCAATGTGAATAGAGGAGTATAATCAAATCCCAAATCCCCAAATCAGATTTTTTTTCCCTTATATTCATTGTTATTAAGGAGTCCTGATACGGTGGTTAAAGGTTTGGCTTCTAAATGAAAAGCCCACAGTATGAACATCCCAGAAACTTCATGGGAGAAAAATGTAGCAATCTGATCCCATAAAGACTTAAGCCTAGGAAATCCTATAAGGTAAATTTACTCTATGAGTAATTTACTTACTCTATAATTTACCTTACTCTATAAGGTAAATTTACTCACTGTGAGTGCTGGAATGAGCTCGCCAGCAGTGGATTTGATTTTTGTTATTCATTGTTTAGGATTTCCTTGTAAAATATTAAAATAAACTTAAGAGCTAATTTCACCCCTATCTACCTCAGTTTAAAGACGTTTAAAATGTGGGCATTTAGTTACCAAACTCCACTATACTTATATCACACACACACACTCCAAAAAATGTCTGGTGTTATCAAATGCCCAATTTATATCAAAACCTTGCAGCCTACCTCAAACATGCCCCTTTTAGAGTTCAAAGCAAGTTTTAAAAGTCTGTTCATTAATTTTAGTAATTATAATTTTAAATCTCTTTTAACCTGAAGTAGTCCTCCTCATTATCTCAATGATTCAACAGTTTTTCTTCCTCAAAACATAATGATGGATTTTATTTCTAATTTCCCAAGACTTAAAACTGTAGGTGTTGATGAGATTGGTAAAATGAATGTTCAGCTTTTGCTTCTGACTTTGAACTTGTCACTAAGACATACATTACCTGAAGCTTAAACACCATCACACCCCAGCCCCAGGGTGCCTAATGTCTCTTGACTTGTCAGAAACTCAAGTTAGGGGTTACATCAGTGAGGGAAGAAAATTTAACAAGTTTTCAGAAACAAATTTACTCTTGTTAAATCTTTCAAAGCTTTTTAACCGGTGACCCTCGCCGCTACTCTCAGAGCCTGTGCCAACTGTGTGAACAGGCACTGAGAGTCCAGTCTGAGTCTGATCTGAGCTGTCAGCACTGGGTATACTCCATCAAGGACTGGGATTTGGGTGCAGATTTGCAGCAGAATGTCCCTGCTCTTGATTTCATGAAATACCTGAAAGTCACAAATACTTGACTACTAAACAAAAGGCTGATAGTTGAATTCTTTCCAGAGGTAACTCAGAAGAAAGACTTGGCAATCCATTCTGAGAAACCAGCTATTAAAAACCCTGCGGAGCATGGTTCTTCACTGACACACGTGGGATCACCATCAGTTGGAATTAACTTACTGTCAACTTTTTTTTTTTTTTTTTAAATTGATTCTGTAATGTTATTGACTGTGCGGGCTTCAGCGTAGCAGTATCTCCCTGCAGTTTCACACAGTCTTTTTTGAAGAGAGAATTCACTTACTTTAGTCTATCCTCTCTTTCCACTGATAACTGGAAAGTACTTTGCTGAGTCAGATGGAAAAGTCTACTCTGTGCTGCTCTTTCTGTACTCTACCACTTCCCTATCAGACACGCCGTTGAATTACCCCTCTAATCCCCTCCAAGGAAACTCTAGTGGTGTAGTGGTTAAGCGATATGGTTCCTAATGAAAAGGACAGCAGTTCAAAGCCTGCAAGTCCTCCCTGGAAACTCAATGGAACTGTTCTACTCTGTTCTATAGGGTTCTTAAGAGTTGGAATCAACTCAGTGACTTTTTTTTAATCACTCCCCTCTCCACAAAAAAGAAGACAGACGTTTCTTTCCTCATTTCAACAAGACTCCATACATATGTTGCTGTCAAGGATCCCTCCCTGGGCCTTCCCTTTAAAAATCAGAATTTGGTTTGAGCTCTGTCAAAAATCATAGTAATGAACACAAGATGGTATAAGACAAACAGGAAGAGACAAATAAGTTTTATAGAATGAACTTAAATATAACCAAAAATACATTTATAATTTTAAATGAATAAAAATAGTATTTCAAATTAATGTGGGAAAATTAATGTGGACACCTGAATTATGCAACATTCAGCCAGAATTTTCTGACTCAGAGAGATACAGCCATCAACTCTAGGTAAGACTAACCTTTCAGAGACGTGATCTTAAGGGGTTTCCTTCCAATTTCTTAGCTTTGAGTTTCTACTTTGAGTTACAGAAACAAAAATATTTCACTCATGGAGTAGTAAAGGAGATTAAGTTGAATAATGCTCTGATGACACAGCAATGAGGATATCTAAATTGAACAACGTGGATGAGTCTTAAAAGCAAATGTTAAGAAAAAAACACTGTAGGGAAGATCTGGGTTTCAAATGGGATGAATGGTGTATTTCCAGGTCTTCCCTGTGCCGTGTTATACCAACTCCCACCTCCCAAGCTCCAGGCCTGACCCACCTCTGGTCACTTTGAAAAGCAAGAAGCAACCATCCACTTTCTAGGTTTCCTCCAGCAGACCCCACCCCCCAGCAACAGTGCTCCTGCACTTCTGATTCAGATCCTCAGCTTAAAGAGAGTTTGAATCTGGATTCCAGTGCCCTCGGAGAGACATACTCCTGACTACTTGTTTCCCAAACCTAAGTAAATGAAAAGAAAATATGAAACTTTAAAAAGAATTCATAAACATAAAATTTAATATCATGACTCCTATCACGGCTGTATAGGGCTGAGGTTCACAGAGAGATATGTAGGCACCATTACGTTACTTGAACCTCTTAATTTAGAAAGCACAGTAGAGTCACACGTGCCAACAATCATGAAGATAGTACAGGGCCAGGAATGTTTTCTTGTATTGTACGCGGGATCACTATGGGTCAGAGCTGACTGAACTGCAGCTACCAAGAACTTAACAACAACATGCTTTTGAAAATATTATAACTTCTAACTCACAGGTTGTATTCACTTATGATGAATTTATAGTTTTACTATGGGAGTTCCAAACATAGAAATAAGTTATCTATATCTGCCTTTCAGGGTTTATCAAGCATTAATAAAAGTCTTTAATTAACAAAACCAAAAATCAAAATGGTTGGAATAAATAATTAGATGGTAACATTACAGAAGGACACATCCATGTACTATGTAAATAAAATCAATATGTATGTCACATTCCCAACAAATACGTTACCCTATCAATTGTTTAAATTAAGTGAGAATAAGATCATCCAATTTAATGATAGTAGGAAATTGAATAAAATCTAATATTCTTAGAGAAATATTGATTCTACACATGTAACTATTCTAAGTTAATATATATGTATTTTATTTTATTTTTTATTATGACTGAGTGAAAAATTAATATATTTTTCATTAAATTATCAATATTTCTTTTGATCTTAATTTCTGCTTTTGGATTAGATCCTACAGTCTACTAGGGGCAAATTTTATTGCCTTGACCCCACAGTAAATCCTGGCAAATGAACTCAGCATACACTTCATATGAGGAAAAGAAAAATGAACCTAAAGGAAATTGACCTACATCCTTCAAATGACTTTGAAACAACCACAGAGCATGTTAAAAATCAACTTTAATTTATCCTAGTGAAAAACCTAGTAAGAAAATGCTCTT
Organism: Heterohyrax brucei; assembly: GCA_028571685.1. NCBI lineage: Eukaryota > Metazoa > Chordata > Mammalia > Hyracoidea > Procaviidae > Heterohyrax > Heterohyrax brucei. The sequence goes on along the minus strand of CM053142.1, from coordinate 121,997,621 downwards.
TACACTAAAAGAAAAAGAAAAGCTGGTTCCAAGGAAACAAACAGATTAAAAGCTTCTTATCAACACAAAAGATCTAATTACTATTGTCAGTATTGTCTTTTATGTAGCACCTCAACACTCCAGAGAGGATGCCATCTGGGCAGATTTCAGTTAGATAGTGAAGGTAACCTAGCCTAAATGTCAGCAATAAAAATTGCTTTCTCAAATCTTTCTGATTAACTACTGCTATATCATAAATTGACTTAGAGTTGTTAGCCCATTTGTGAATCCTTGAGAAATTTAGTCCTGAAAACCACAGACTGATTGACATCTGTTACAACAGACATTGAACTGCTACAAGATTGAAGTCTGTTACAACAGTATAATCTTATGTGTGTCACACATCCTTAATCATACTATAATATCCTGAGGTCTACAGTGATATAATTAAATCAGAATAATTCAGTGTTACATGATGATTGAAGGAGCATATACCCTCATTTAATCCTTTACCTTTAAATTTGGTTGGTTTGTCAATGAGCTGCAATCTTCAGAGCTGGATGAATCTAGTTAAATAGATCTGCCTTCAAAAGAAAATGTGTTGAACAATGAACTGATTGCCCTTGAGAAATCTTCCTCTAGCAGAAAAATCCTACGAGCTATATCTACCATATGAAGTACCCTGATCTTATAACCTATAAAAAAATCATCTTTGTGAAATCATTCTATCTCCTTTTCTTCTGGAATTAATCAGTTTGTTCTGAAAGTATGCCAGTAATGCTTTGCAAACCCAAGTTGAGATAGAACAGGATTTGTGGACATGCTGACATGCCTACCAGGTATCTTTAGCAATCATATTCTAAATTAGATATGTTCACACAAACAGTGTAGGAACTTCACTTTCAATCCATTTGTAAAATATTTTTTTCCAAGCTTGACTATCTTTTTTGTCTATAGCAAAAACCAACAGAACAAAAACAAAAGCAAACAAAAAACACTTCTATCCTTATCAACAGATAGTTTTCCCCACAAAAGGTAGGCGTTTACGATGTTGAATTATTCTTACTTGCTGTTTAATTAGACTGTGACTTGTTTAATGATGTTCCCTTAAGGTTTGTATGTCAAGAACAATCCAGACACGGATTCTAAAACTGACCTTCATATCAAACCATCCACTATCCTTCAGATAACAAAGTGGCAATGACCTGCCTTGTTCTCTTGGCTTATTCTACTCTCATTTAGCCATTTCCTTTTCCATTTGTCTTCGGGGTGAGTTTCACCATGGCCTTGGATCAGTTATACCCTAAATCAATGCATGCAAAGAGATCTTTTCAATATCATGAAGATTTAAAACTAAAGTAAAAATTCAGCAGAAGTCACCTCTTACTTCCAGAAAGTGATTGTCTGTCTTGTCCCTACATTGTACACCAAAGTATCTGAGACTGGACCCCAGTTAACTAGTCCTTTTCACAGAGTACTTGCCTGTACAACATGACCTATGGTCCAGGACCACTGTCGTAGGCAGTGTTCTCTTTGTGTACTGATCGGCCTGCTGGGACACCTACCAACTCTTTTTTATTAAACATGTAACTATCTGTTCTTTCTTATTAAATGTGAAAAAAACCAACTGTAGTAAGTATGATCAAATAATCTGTCTAGATCTCTAGATATTAGCAACTAAATAGAATCCCTGGCTTCTCTTAGTAAATATGGCTATGTTCCTATTATCTGACTGCCCTGATTGGACTTATCCTGTACTAACTGGGCTTCCAAACACGTTTCTGAGAAACGTCAAAGTGTTTATATTGTATCTCCTAGATAATTTTTCAGTTTTAACATATATGCCACTGGTAACATTATGGTTGTCATTAACCATCCCTGGAATGTAGAAAAGGGATAAATTTTATCTAACATCTATTCAGAAATATTTAATGAATGTTACTATGTTCCAGCCCCACTTGTATGTCAGTAGAAGCTTGCTTACTGCTGTGATGCTGGAAGCTATGTCACTGGTATTTAGGTACCAGCAGGGTAACCCATGGTGGACAGGTTTCCTTTGAGCTGTTAGACTAAGACAGACTAGAAGGACCTGGCACTCTGCTTTTGAAAAGAATTAACCATGGAAAATATTATGAATAGCAGCAGAACATTGTCAAACACAGTGCTGGAAAATGAACCCTCTCCCACACCCCCACCACGCCAGGTTGGAAGGCATTCAGAAGATGACTGGGAAAAGCTGCCTCCACAAAATAGAGTCAATCTTAATGATGTGGATGGAGTACAGACTTCTTGATCTTTATTTGCTGTTGCATCATGACTCAAAATGAGAAGAAATGCCTGTAAACATTCATTAATAATCAGAACATGGGATGTATGAATTATGAATCCAGAAAAATTGTAAATCATCAAAAATGAAATGAAATATATAAACATCAATATCCCAGGCATTAGTGAGCTGAAGTGGACCAGCATTGGCCACTTTGAATCCAACAATCGTGTGGTCTACTGTGCTGGGAATGAAAACTTGAACAGGAACAATGTTGCTTTCATCATCAAAAGGAACATTTCAAGATCTATCCTGAAGTACAATGCTGTCAGTGTAGGATAATATCTATATGCCTACAAGGAAGACCAGTTAATACAACTGTTAATCAAATTTACCCACTAGCCACTAAGGCCAAAGATGAATAGGTTGAAGATTTTTACTAGCTTCTGCAGTAAAATTGATCAAACATGCAATCAGGATGCACTGATAATTACCGGTGACTGGAATGCAAAAGATGGAAACAAAGAAGAAGGATTGGTAGTTGGAAAATACAGCCTTGGTGACAAGAATAATGCCAGTGATCCCATGACAGAATTTTGCAAGCCTAACAACTTCTTCATGGCAAATACCTTCTTTAACCAACACTGGTGGTGACTGTACACATAGACCTCACCAGATGGAACACATGGGAACTAAATTGACTACATCTGAGGAAAAAGATGATGGAAAACTCTGTATCAGCAGTCACAACAAGACCAGGGGCTGACTATGACACAGACCATCAGTTGCTCATACGCAAATTCAAAGTGAAACCGAAGAAAATTAGACCAAGTCGACAAGAACCAAAGTATGACCTTGAGTATGTCCCCCCCTGAGTTTAAAGACCATCTCAAGAACAGATTTGATGTGTTGACCACTAACGACTGAAGACCAGGTGAATTGTAGAATGACATCAAAGACATCATCCATGAGGAGAGCAAGAGGTCATTAAAAAGACAGGAAAGAAAGAAAAGACCAAACTGGATGTCAGAATAGACTCTGAAACTTGCTCTCCAACACTGAGAAGTTAAAGTAAAAGGAAGAAATGGCAAAACAAAAGACCAAAGGGCAGCTCTAGAAAACAAAATATTGTAATGACATGTGCAAAGAACTGGAAATGGAAAACCAAAAGTGAAGAACACATTCTGCATTCCTGAAGTTGAAAGAACTGAAGAAAAAATTGAAGCCTTGAGCTTCAATAGTGAAGGATTCTCCAGGGAAAATGCTAAATGACTCAGGGAGAATCAAAAGAAGATGAAAAGAAGACACAGTCATTATTCCAGAAAAGATTGACCAGTGTCCAGCCATTTGAAGAGATAGTATATGATCAAGAACTGATGGTACTGAAGAAAGAAGTTGAAGCTGCATTGATGGCATTGGGAAAATACAAGGTTCAAGGAATTGCTGGAATATCAATTGAGATATTTCAACAAACTGATGCAGCACTGGAAGTGTTCATTCATCTATGCCAAGAAATTTGGAGGACAGCTACCTGGCCAACTGAATGGAAGAGATCCATATTTAAGCTCATTTCAAAAAAAGGTGATCCAACCAAATATGGAAATTACAGAACAACATCATTAATATCACATACAAGCAAAATTTTGCTCAAGATCATTCAAAAACAACTGTAACAGTATATAGATGAGGAATTGACAGAAATTCAAGCTGGATTCAGAAGAGGATGTGGAACCAGGGACCTGATTACTGATCTCAGATGGATCTTTTCTGAAAGCAGAGAATACCAGAAAGATGTTTACTTGTATTTCATTGACTATCCAAAGGCATTCAACTGGTGGATCATAACAAATTATGGCTAATATTGCATAAAATGGGAATTGGAGAACACATAATTGTGCTCTTAGGGAATCTGTATATGGATCAAGAAGCAGTGGTGTGGACAGAACAAGGGGATACTACATGGTTTGAATTCATGCTAGGTGTGCGTCAGAGTTGTATCCCTTCACTGTAACTTTTCAATTTATATGCTGAGCAAGTAATCCAAGAAAATGGATTCTGCTAAGAGGAATGAGGCATCAGGATTGGAGGATGACTCATTAACAACCTGCATTACACAGATGACACCACTTATTTGCTGGAAGTGAAGAAGATTTGAAATACATACTGATGAGGATCAAGGACCACAGCCTTCAGTATGGATTGCACCTCAACATCAAGAAAATAAAAACCTCCTCACAACTAGACCAGTAAGCCACATTGTCATAAATGGAGAAAGGATTGAGGTTGTCAAGGGTTTCATTTTGCTTGACTCTACAATCAATGCCTATGGAAGCAGCAGTCAAGAAATCAAAAGATGTATAGCACTGGAAAAATCTGCTGCAAAGGACCTCTTTAAAGTATCAAAAAGCAAAGATATCACTTTAAAGACCAAAGTGTGCCTGACCCAAGCCGTGGTATTTTCAATCACATCATATGCATGTGAAAGCTGGATAATGACCAAAGACAGAAGAAGAATTGATGCCCCTGAATTGTGGTGTTGGAGAACGTTGAATGTACAATGGACCACCAAAAGAACAAACAGATCTGTTCTGGAAGAAGTACAACCAGAGTGCTCCTTGGAAGCAAAGATGGCAAGACCACGTCTGACGTAATTTTGCATGTTGCCACCAGGGATCAGTCCCTAGAAAAGAACACCGTACCTGGTAGATTGGAGGGTTAGCAAAAGGAGGAAGACCCTCGACAAGATGGACTGACATAGTGGCCACAACTATGGGCTTAAGCATAAGAACGATTGTGGATATGGCACAAGACAGGACAGTGTTTCATTCTGTTGTGCACAGGGTCAGTATAAGTCAGAACCAACTCATGGCACCTAACAACAAAAACAACAGTTCCTGCCATCCGAAATTGTAGAAGGAATATGACAACATCCCAATTTTATGGACCTTGATAGGCTGATACCAAAAGCACACAAACAAATTAACATGATATTGAAGAAGAAACTGAACCAGAAATAGAAGAGACCAATAGCATTTATATCATGTGGTCAACAATTGCCTGAGGGATGAAAGGACAATCTAGGAAGAATATTGTGAGGGAAAGAACAAACATTCCAACAGTTCTGACGCAAAGGGAAAAAAGTTGATCTAATATGTCATGTAAAAAGTAATATTTCAAAAACAAGGAAATTGACATTAAAGTAGATTTTTGACAGAGCATAAGTCTAGAAGACAGCACAAGACTACATTAATACTAAATATCATTCATAATGTTAAATATTAAATTAAAATATAACCAATAAAAGAAATTTCCAAGACAATTTAGAAGTGCAGAAACTGAATCAGAATAATTATTTTTCCTTAAATGATATTCTGACTTCCAAAGACTACTAGAAGTACAGTTTATTTTTGATACAAATATTACTTTCCATTTATATTTTTTGATAAACCAAATGTGCAGCCAGGGTTGAGATGCAATGATCCAGTCTAAGCTCCTCATAACACAATTGAAGTCCAAGACGGTGTAATGTGAACAACACACTTCTGATTAATAGCAGAACCAGTCTTAGTACTTTGTCTATTTCATGTGTCTAATTAATATGTCCCCTCTTGGTGCCTTTTTAATTTCTTTATTATGTAAGTTACTTTTTTTTTATTTTTATTTCACTTTTGTATTGTCATTCATGTGCATTAGATATTCATAAAATCAGATACACAGCATTTCCCATGAGCAACAAGTTTCTCAGATACAGCTGTTTTGGGATCATCCACTGGCCATCCTGCCCATGAGTCTCTGCGTTTTAGCAATGCAGGCCGCTTCAGAGGATAATCAGTGTCTACTAATAAGGTTGTTTGTACGCTTTACAGCGCACGTACATCCCATTGATAAAAGACTAAGTACTTTTCAGTGGTTTTTACATCTCCTGGAAATACAGTAGTAGCTCCAGTTAACTTACTGCATGTAGTAATTACCAAAGGGAGTGGCAATCTGTAGGAAAGCGTGACATTCTCAATAGGGATTCTCAGTTTGCAGAAAAAAGAAAAATAACTCAACCAGGCTCAACACTCATGATTTTATCCCCCTATTTTTTTTTCCCCCTGTTCTACTTGAATTAATTAAATAGTGGACTCTTGTAAAGCAAAGGGAACATACTTATCACCTTATTAAACAAATATATATGTATGTTTCAATTACTGAAATACAGTTCTCTAAATAGTCACTTAATTTTATCAAACCATCACTCTCGGCTTTCTAGAACTACCTAGAGAATTTATGATCATATTAAGTCATATGGAATTCCCACAGCATAAGTCCACGACTTTCGTTTTTATTTAGCTGTCAAATTTGAGTAGATAGCTGGTGTTTTCAAAACTAGAAAAGATCATTTCATTACCTACTGATTTATGATCTAGGGCAACAAAATTAAAATTCTATGTATAATTGCTTTAAGAAAGCTTATTACTTGGGATGATTTCTTTTTCCATTGTCAAGAGATAAATAGTTTACCAAATGGAAAGTTGTTTTACACTGAAACTAATGGTTTGCCTTTACCTCTTCTGGAGGTGGTTCCAGGGCAATTGTTCTTCAAATTTTCGTGTTCTTATGAATCAGCCAAAGATCTTGCCAGAAGGATATACTAATTCGGAATTTTAGAGTAAGCCTTGAGAGCCTGCATTTTTTTTAAATCTCTTTATTGTGCTCTAAGTGAAGGTTTACAATCCAACTCATTTGGGTATACAAAACCCAGCACCGTCACTGTAACACAACTCTAGCTGTTCTCCCCACCCTGTGACAGCACACTTTTCCTTTTCACCCTGTACTTCCCGTATTCATTCTATCAGCTCTTATTCCTGTCTTCACCCTCTCATCTCACACCTGGACAGGAGCTGCTTGACACTCTTATGTATGTATTGAAGCCAGGAAGCTTATGCTTTGTGAGTGTCACTATGTGTCCCCTAGTCCAGTCTAACGGTGTGAGTAGAGTTGGCTTTGATAGAGGTTTCAGCTCTAGGCTAACAGAGTCCAGGGGCCACGTCCTCAGGGGACTTTCCAGTCTGTCATACCATCAAGGTCTGGTCTTTCAATAGAGTTCTAGTTCCGCACCCCCATTTTGCCCCACTGTATCAGGGTGACCCCTATCAGGGCAGTCATTAGGGGTGGCCGAGCACCATCTAATTCTAGCCTCATGCTGATCGTAGTCTCTAAATCATAAGACTGTTTCTGTCTCCTGGGCTCCTATTTTCGTCATGTCTGTGATGTCCTTAGCTCTCTTCTGCTCCAGGTAGATCGGGACAAGTTGTTGCTAATTAGATGGCAGCATGCAAACTTTTAAGACACCAGACGCCACTCACCAAAGTGAGATGGAGAACACTTTCTTAAAAACAAAAAAAAAATTGAATTATGCCAATTGACCTAGATGTCCCCTGAAGTCATGGTCCCCAGACCACTGCCTCTGCTACTCTGTCCTTCAAAAAGTATTTAGGAAATCTCTTGGCTTTTGATACAGTCCAGCAGTATTAATCTGTCTTCTATTGTGTGCTGTCACCCTGTTCACCCAACACAACTTGTTTCTACTGCTGAATCTTTGACTATCCCTTTTTGTCCCTCCCCTACCTTGTAATCATCAAAAATTATTATCTTCTGTGCTTAAACATTCTCTTGAGTTCTTATAACTGTGGTCTCATACAATGTTTTTCCTTCCACAACTGAAAAATTTTGCTCCACAGAGGTTCTGTGTTTCTAAACACTGCCATGTGTTACCAGTTCTGCTTGGTCATGGAACCTTAAGAAATTTAGTACCTTCATGTGTATGCTGATAGATAAGTGATACAGCTGTTGACCAAAACATTAGCAGTTCAAATCCACCAGGGCTCTTTGGAAATCCTATGTAAAGTTCTACCCTGTCCTGTAGGGTCAGCATGGATTGGAATTGATTCAGTGACAATCCGTTCAGGGCCCTGTGAAATGGTCACATTAAAAAGAAATCACCGGGATGGTCAAGGGCCTCTAGTCAATTTTTTCAGCTTGTCTTTTTAACATCTGCTTTAGCTACCCATATTTATTCAGCCTAGTGATAGGCAACACAGCCAGAAGCTGCTTACTCTCCCTTTGTGTCTATCAACAAAGAAATGGTAACACGTATGGCTCAACCTGACGACTCTTCTGTTCATTGTGCTCCAACCTTTGGATGTGACTCAGCTAGTCAAACCCAGTGTACTAGCCCACATGCCAAAGAAAAAATGCAATTTGTGTTATTGCTCCTGAGGTGTTGTGATGGCCTGTAGTCAGTTCATGATGTTTGTATGGCCTTCCTTGTGAGAGAAGATGTGAAAGGTTCTGTCTCCCTTTGTTTGGAGAATTTGATTTGAGGTATACTCTACCTTACTCTTTGCCTTCACAGTTGAAATAAATGTTTTTCTTTCCTCCTCTCTGTGGTGTGTCTTTATTTACAAGGTGCTGCACCAAGAAAGACTGCCTTCGGGTAACATTAACAATACCTCTATAGTGACACACAGAAAAACCTAAACATTGTTCCAAACGTAAACAATGTGGTTTATGAAGGGTTTGAAATCTGTTGCCCTATTGGGGTTTATGCCCTGGAGTAGTACTGTCAATGAAACATACTCCAAGTCCGAAAGAGTGAGAAAGTTTATCAGAAGGTGACGGGGGCTGATAGCAGCACAGGCTGTCTCTACGAAGCCCTCAGAAAGCGATTTTACGCTAATGCTTATATAAAGTGTTTACAAGGCTTAGAAGTATCCTTGTAGCTCACAGATGTCATGGCTGGAGGAGTTACTCATTATAAGATTGTGGCAAAAAACTCTTCATCAGACTAAAGAGATACATGCCTGACATCTTCTTGTCAAGCTAAAGATTTTCATGTCAGACACGGGGACTCTAATCTCCATGGTCGGGGATGCGGAGGGTGTTTGAAGTCACAGGTGGTCAAACAGAACAAAATAAATCATTAGCATCAGATTAAAATAGAAAACAAAGTTATTTGCATCAGATCAAAATAAAGTAACACAGATACAAGAAAAGACAGTAGGCAGTGGAAAGAAGAAAAACTTCAAGATTCATCCACAGTGCTAGTGAAGTCAAGCTCTCAGCTGACCATCTGGAAAAAGAGAAAGCATGCTGGGGAGTAATAGCTCCACAAAAACAATCGCAGCTGGAAAACGATAGTCCATTGAAAATAGAACCAGGTAGTGATGGGGCTGCTTTTATTGTATGAGTATTGTTATGGGGCAAAAAGGGAACTAAACCATAAGGAGAAAATTACAGGAAAATCAGTGCATATGGTAATAATCATACTTTGGTTACTGATTATTAATACTACAGTTAGTGGTTACAAACAGGTTACAGAATGCTTACATCATGGTCATAAGATGCCTACATGTATTTTTTTCATTCATCTTGCACAAACATGATGTCAGCAACAGCATCCACAGAACACTTTTCTGGAATTATGAGTATTCTGAGGGGTGCAGATGGTCACTCGGGTGAGATTCTTCAGGGCCTATGATTTCACATCATGACCTTGATCACAGAGGAAAAATAGGTTTTTCATAAAAACATTGCTATTAGTCCAGAATTCATGTTAAAACTAGATAGCATGGTTAGCATATTAGTCCTCTGTCTCACTGACTACACTGAAAAACTTTTCCTCAGACAGCAGGAAAAATCAAAACGTGCTATATAAAATATAACTTAAAAATGTAGCTGGAATGACAATTCAATAGCTATCAACTGTTCAAAGATGTGAAAGCCTACTATAACTTCCTCTATAGCTTCTGATAAGAACCTACTGTGTGATACAATTATCTATACCTCTGCTAAATGAAGACAAAAGATTTATGTCAATATGTGAAGTATCTTTTTTATCAAGAAATTAAATTAAAATGGTAAGCTACAATAGAGCATTATAAATGTAGAAGACCTTTTGTGTTATTTCCACTGCATTTTTGTAAATCATTTTTAAAATTATTTTACGTAAAAGCAAACTATCACATATTTCTAACATCACAAATGCCCAAAAAGAAAAGTACATATTTCCCAAGTCAGCAAATGTAAATTACAGGGTATATTTAGTTGGCTTTGTATAGATTTTCACGGAAACAAAATGCTAACAATTAGGAAACCACAGCGAAAATTGAACAGCATCTCCTCATGGTTAAAACTAGTGTGAGCACTTATGGTACCAGTTTAAATAATTTTTTTATGGAATATAATTTCACATTTATGTCTCTATTGTAATAGCACACTCACAAAAGTTTTGTGAATTTTAACTAAAATTAAAATAATTGATTGCTTTCCAATTTTTATCTCATATATAATTAAATGAAAAAGGTAGACCGGATATGTTACTATGCTCAGGAACTTTAAATATGTTCATAATTCATAGAAAAATTGAAACTATAAGATAAGAAGAATACTTGTTATGCAAAAATATTAGCATTGTACATCAAAATTATTATTCCCTCCTTCAAAAGTAGTCATGTTGCTTATCCAATGCATTTTAATTCTATTAAAGTCATCTTCTTTACAAAAAAGAAAAAAATCCTGTAAATAAGCTGAAGAAGATAAATTTTTATCTTTTGAGACTGCATTCAATTTTATGATGATAGACAAAGAAAATGAAGATAACTTTAAGTTCAAGTAGAGTATTTTCACAGAGGGTCAAAAATAAGATATGTCTGAAAAGAATGATGGAATTATTTTATCTTTTTGTAATATGAACTAGACATTCATTCTGAAAGTACCTCAAAGATTGCCAAAATATTCTGATCAGTGAAAGTAGTGAAGGACTATTCTGCTGCTTACCAAATAAATATCTTCCATCAGTGGATATTACCCTTGTAAATGTAAATGTTTTGGACATTACTTTAAAAATGTACATATGAAAATCATTTGTATAAAATTAAAACTCATGGAACATACACATGTAGAAAGACTAACATTCACATCATCATTAGGAAGAATAGTAGTACTATCGAAGGCAAATTATAGAAAATGAAAATGTATTGAACTGAAAGAGACTGATGACAGGCTTGCTACTGCCTCCTAACATTTTCACCAAAAACAATAAAAAACAACAAAAGAAAAAAGCAAAGCTATAAGGAAAACATGTTCTCAGCATAACTTTAAGAAAATGAATGCCAAATAATAATCATAATAAAACTTGTAAGTAAAAAGAGAAAAACCACCAAATCCAAAAATCCAAGCACGTGAACTCTCATGTTCCTGTCTCAAAACCACTCCACCGAAAGCATTTGAGTTACCAAAGACAGACCAAGGAGAAACGGGGGGATGACAAAAACAGAACGTTAGCAAAGTGACTTAGGTTTGATCAAAAATTGCCAGCTAAAAGATTACAATTACCATGAGTCTGAAAATAATAACAAAGTACACATGCCAATCACAGGAAATACTACAGGGAATAAAATTTAAAGTAGCTTGATTAAAAGGCCAAGTATGATTTAAAAAGAAGGGCACCGATGAAATTCTAAAATGGCATCTTCAGAGCACATAGATTTTAGGAAAGAAGAAGAACAAAGAAGAAAAAGAAGTAGAAAAAAACACGTGACATTAAGGTAATAAAAGGAACAAGAAATAATGAAAATTTTAGGGTTCTACAGGGCTAAAGAAAATTATAAAGACAGAAAATTCACAGACATACCACCACCACCACAAAACACACAAAACAACAGTATTAATGTAAGTGGACATGATATACAGACAGAGGATGGCAACATTAAAGTAGCATTCTTATTAAATAACACAACATGATCAAAATAAACAAGAGAAGAGACAGGCTTATACAAAGAAATTAAAGAAATTTGGAAAATATCATTGTACTTAGCTGAGACATTTTACAATTTTAAGTGAAAAAAAAAAACCCACCTCTATCCCTCCAAAAAATCCTCAAAAAAGATAGCATTCCAAAATAATTAACTCTTCTCCCCAAAATAATTAAATTTCAAACAAGCATGTAAAGATCTGAAACCACCTTAAATGAGAAATCTGCAAATTACAAACAAAAATGGACAACGCACTTGGAGGAAGGCAGAAGAAAGATTTGAATGAACTCATCAAAAAGTAAAATAAAATAAGAAAAAATTATCTCCCAAATAAAGAATAAGAGTAGAAAAGACTGAAATAACAACTTCATAAATGTCAGTAAAGAGAAGCAGCAAAGTGACCACAAAAAAAGAAATGACATAAAAAAGAAATAAAAATGTTCAGACAGAAAGAATACAAATGAAAGACACACCAATATAACAATATTGGAAGTGATGAAAATACAAGGAGTAAAATATTTTTTTAACGGGGTCCCTCAAAAGTAAACAAAAACAGATGATACTTAAAAAACATAGTTTAAGAATGTTTTCCAGAAACAGAAAAGACCTGAATGTAGACTCCGAAGAGACTGGGTTTCCAGAAAAACTAACCCAAAATGATCAACTCTGAGCTATAACACAGCAAAACATTTAGAGACCTTCCAAGCCTCCTAATAATCCATAAAGGCTAAAGAATTTGAATGGAATTAGGCTGTTAAATCAATCAACAAGACTTTTAGCTTTAGTGCCAACATATGCAGGCAATGGAAATCATCACTGCTGTCCTTACAAAAGAAAAGAAGAACAAGTAGAAAATTTCTATCTCTTGAAACCTTCACAGACCTTAGGTTGCAGGAAGAAGTTTCTCTTCTGAATATGAAGAGGCCAGCAAATTCACAGAGACACATCTAAAATCTATTTTTTGGAGAAGAAGGCCATGGACCCATAAGCTGCTAAGAATTATTAGATGGTAATTTTACTAAATGCTAGAGAACAAGTATGAATTATTGTGACACACATTTCTGGGTACACCTGAGTGGATTTTTGTTCAAGAAAAATCATCAGGTTTTCATAATAAATATCTGAGATATACCTGCCTATGACAGGAGAAGAATAATAATAACCTACTTGTGATATTTCTGTTATAGCAGCACTAGGAAACTATGAGAGGTTTCAAGCCATTCAAATACACGGATGAATGTTAAATCTGTGTTACTTAACAAAAGAAGCCAGTAAGAAAGTTTCAAACTATTTGATTCCAATTATATAACATTTTTCTGGAAAGACAAAGTTGATGAAGATGGTAAACAGAATAATAGTTGCCAAGGATTTGGGGAAAGCAAGAAAGAATTGAAAAACTGGCTTATTCAATCTGACCATCAGTAGTGCATTCTCATTCATCAAATGTAACAATCTCTTTAACAAATGGTGCTGGCATAATTGGATATTTACCTGCAAAAAATTGAAACAAGACCCATATCTTACACCTTATATAAAAATCAACTCAAATTGGATAAAAGACCTAAATATAAAATCTAAAACGATAAAACTCATCCAAGATAGAATAGGGTCAACAATGGAAGTTTTAATATACAATATAGACAGACTTCAAAATCTGACAAAGCACATTCATCAGAAGAGAAAACAGATAAATGGGAATTAATAAGAATCAACACTTCTACTCATCCAAAGATTTCATCAAAAGAATTAAAAGACCACCTATAGAATGAGAAAAAAATATTTGGCAACTCTACATCAGACCGACACCTGATCTCCATAATCTATAAGGTACTACAAATATCAGTAAGAAAAAGACAAATTATCCAATTAAGCAATGGGCAAAGGAGATGGACACACATTTCTCTAAAGAGGAGATCCAGGCAGCCAAAAAACACATGCGGACATGCTCACAATCATTAACTATTAAAGAAATTAAAATCAAAATGACAATGAGATACTATCTTACCTCAACAAGGTTGGCCATAATCCAAAAAATGCAAAACACTAAATGCTGGAGAGGCTGTGAAAAGATTGGAACTCTCCTACACTGTTGGTAGGATTGCAGAGTGGTGCAACCTCTTTGAAAAGCAATCTGGTGCTCCCTTAAAATAATGGATAGAGATATACCATTTGACCCAGCAATTCCACTGCTTGGAATATATCCTACAGAATCAAGGCCATTCGCACCAACTGATACATGCACGGGAACGTTCACCACAGCACAGTCCACAATAGCAAAAAGATGGAATCAACCCAGGTTCCCAGCAATAGAAGAACGGATTGGTAAAGTAAGGTGTATGTACTCAACAGAGTACTATGCAATGATAAAGAACAACAATGACAGCAGGAAACATCTCTTAACCTGTTTTCAACTGGAGGATATTATGTTGAGTGAAAGTAGTCAGCAACAAAAGGACAAATATTGTAGGAGACCCCTCAATAAAAAGTTAACAGCAGACTCATTTGTAACAGAAAAGACTCTTTGACAGCTACAAGAGTGGAGAGGGCAGAAAGGCAAGGGGCGAGGGTTTAGACTAGATAGTTGTTAGAAATTTGGTTGGGTGAAATTGGTGACAACACACACTAGTAAGAAGATCATTGTTAACAGGACTTCAACACAGCTTGTGTACTCCTCCCATCTTAACCCAGTATTGCAAAGACAAGTATGTACATTTTCATTTTTTATTTAATAAAAATATTATACTGTTATAAATGAATAAGTAAGGCTGGATGTTTGAGATACCTCAGAAGGAATGCCTGGGGATCTACTTCTGAATATATCAGCCACTGGAAACCCTATGCAGTTCTACTCTAACACCAATGGGATCACTATGAGTTGGAACCATAGTAGCGTAGTAGCAGCTGGTTTGATTTGGGAGGGTGGGTATCTTGCTTTCTACCTCTGAGGTTAAGTTTAGCTTCCTGTGTTCCCTAAAAATAACATTGTTCAAGAGAAAGGAAACCAAAAGGCTTATTACATGAGTTCCCAATTCTCCGTGCATAGAAATCACTGATGAAGTGGAAGAAAACACCAAGAAGATATGAGGCAGTGATGCAGTTGACTTCTAATAGAAGTATATGTTTTGTTTCCAAATGAGACAAGTTATACTGGTTATTGTACAGAAATAGGAAACGTAGATATCCAGCTTAACTGGAAGCAAATTATTCCACGAGCTTCTCTAGAAATTGCTACTTATCTGAGGAAATCAGGAAGCAACCTTCATTAAGATGGAGCAGACACCCATTCCCCTATTTTCTAACTTCATTTTTCTATGTCCACTTTCCTAATCAGCCTCAACAGCAACTGAGCTGTACTTTCACTAAAGGCAAGAACTCCATGCATGTAGTTAATCATTTGGAGTTTGGGATTTGATGATCCAGAACAAGAGTTGGCAAACCATGGCCTGGAGAACAAATGTGGCATATTGTCTGATTCTGTAAATAAAGTTTTACAGTTTTACTGGTGAAAAAAAAGAAAGAAGGAAAGAAAGAAATTTGCAACACTGAGAGTGAGCCATAATGTATTTAAAAGAAACAAATATAGAAGGTTGGAGGATCACAAGAGGAAATGTAGAATATGACAGGACAGTGTTACTGTATTAGAAATGTGTGAAACAGTTGCAGTAATGGAGGTGGGGAGAAAGATGATGACCTAAATCACTTTGTAAAGAAATGGAATTTGTAAGTATAAAGGCAAAATACACTTTATGTAAGCATCGTATGCTAAATCGATAAAGTTGTTCCCCTTCCACACACAAAGGTATAGGTTAAGAACTCTGTGACCACTATGCATATATACTAGAACTGCAAAATTAAGTACATTGATTGTACGTGGCATGTCAGATTTCTCACTGTTTGGAGCTTGACGATAAGCAAGGGGGAGGAGGCTGGAATCATCCATGTAATGGATTTGAATTGGAGATATAAATGTTACCTCTCATTCAATTCAATTTTGACACAGATGGCTACGGACAGAAATGTTTATAGATGTATGTATGTATATGGGTCAGAGTATATACACAGATACATCGTTGTTCTGCCAATTGAAGAAAGCCCTGAGGGAATAGAGTCTTGACAGCAATGAACACACTTAGCACTCAGATCTTGATGGCCGGTATCATTCTTCAGGAAAATGAAGTCAAGACCCTTTGGAGAAAGGACTGATTCTAGGACTCGCATAAGAAATACACAAAATGAGCCTACATCATTTTGCAGTGCCCACAGTAAGGTACTATTCAAAACAAGCAAACAAAAGCATAACCCACAATCATGAATGCAGGTTGAAGGAACACAGGAGCCAACAGGAGTGCCAATGACCAAAACAGGAAAAGTTTGCACAAAAAGATAATTATTTTGTATAGAATATATACAACATAATGAAATGTATGATATAGTAACACAAGTACAAAATACATTTCCATGAATGAGTGTACTGATACACATAAATGATCAATACAGATGGTTACACAAATATTTACGTATGTGCATGTGCGTGTGCACGCGTGTGTGTGAATGCACACACACACACACACACAGTAAATCTGACAAGCTTGAGAACTCATCCTAGAAAAGGTAGTACATACCTCATTGCTAAATATCACCACAGTCACCTTCAAAGTACTCCCCATGGGAAATTATGCACCCACGCCACAGTCTAGTCCACCCTTCAAAGCAATTTTAGAACTTTTTTGTAACGGCCTTCCAAGCCATCGTCCTATTACCCTTGATATTCTGAATGTCATCCAAATATTTTCCTTTCAATATTTCCCTTATCTTTGGGTAATGGAAATAGACATTGAGGGCTAGATTAGGTAAGTAGGGAGGGTGTTATTTATTTACTAGCTAAAAACTCCCTCGTAGACAACTATAGAATTAAGTTCATGAACTTGCCACTGTGCCACCGTTCTGAACGGCCATTCCAAAAAGAATATCAAAATTGCTTTGAAGGGTGGACTAGGTGCTGGCACCGGTGCCTAGTTTGCCAAGGGGAGTGCTGTGAAGGTGACCATAGTGATATTCAGCAATGAGGTATGTACACTTAGAACAATTAAGTTCATTGACTGTTTGTCAGACCTCATTCATATATACATAGAGGTATATATATATATATACACATATATATTATTTTTATTTCTATACCTTTCTATATATTCATATATATGGATTAATAAATTGAGTGTTAATAGTCAAATCTCTTGTGCAGAATTCCAAATAATTTTATTGAAATTTTTCCTCAAGGAGATGGAACTTAATTCCTCAGTTTTAAGTGTGGGCTGTACAGGGTTACCTTCCTTGAATAATAGTATAGAAAATTCAAAACAAAATAAAACTCTACAGTAGCAAAACCTGAAAAAGACTACCCGAGACAGTTGATCAAGTTCAATATCAAGAGAGATAAATCAAGTTGAGACTAAGTAACCTTGATATGATGTGATGAAAATGACACTACCTATGTGGTCTTTGTTCCAAAAGCATTTAATATCAGTCTGAGTATGAGAAAAACATGAGATAAATTCCAACTTCTGACTGTCAAGGTCATGAAAAACTTTTGTAGCCAAGAGGAGACTATAGAACACGACTGTGTAAGGTAATGCAGTATCCTGGTTGGGGTCCTAAGACAGAAATGAGACTTTAGATAATTAAGAAAATTTGAATAAATTATAGATATTATTTAACAATGATGTACTATTATCAGTTTATTAATAACCATGTTTAATATTATGTGTAAATAACAGTGAGACATACGAGTAGGATATATGGATACTTTCTATATTTCCTTATGTATATATATTTAAATTTAAAACTGTTCTAAAATTTAAAATTAGTTTATTAAAAATGCAACAGAGCAAGGAAGCAATAGAGTAATACATTTTTAAAACTCAATGAAAGAACATGTAAATCTAAAATTTTATATCTACCTAAGCTGTTCTTCAGATACTAAGTTTACACACAAATACATTTTTATCTTAAAAGAATTTAAGGGAAACAGGCACCCATCAGCCATTCCTAAAACACTGAGCAAGTATTGGTAAACTATTTGAGGTCAGTAAGCAAACATCTTAGGCTTTGTATGAATAGGGATGAATTAGTAGAGTTACATACATTTTCTGGTTCTCTCTACTGAGAGGGCCTATGATCAATGACAGCCCAGTGGAAATGAGGAGTTGTGGGAAACAGATAGGTGAAAGGGCTCGGGAAAGCCAGACAATGAAAAAGGAAAGAACAATTAGCATATTTGCATTGTGGTATTGGCAGAGAGTGTTGAATATACCATGGATTGTCATTCTTAAAGGAAACACAACCAGAATACTCTTTAGAAATGAGGTTGGCAAAAAGTCACCTCACTTACTCTTTTTTTTTTTTTTATGATTGAATGAAAATGTACATTCCCACGTAAATTTGCATGTTCACCTACATGCAGCTTTCACTGCTCTCCATGCATGGTGACAGCACACTTTTCCTCTCTGCTCCATACATGTCTTATCCTCCCAACAGTCTCCTATCTTCTCCTCTCCACCCACTCCCCTTCCTCCAGTATGAGGTCAGCAGGATGACATCATATAGATGCCTAGAACCACAAGTGTCTGCAAAATATGGTAGCTCTGTGTCACCAAGTCCAATCCCAATCCATTCTCATCCCAATAGTTGACCTTCGTTATGATTTATGGATAGGTGCAGCATCAGAGCCAGGGGCCATGCTAAAAGGGGAAATCCAAAGCCCCTGGACCATCAACTGTGGTCTTTTAGTGGAGATCTCAGGGTGCACCCCTGTTTATTCTTGTGTTGCCAGTGAGACAACCTTGTAAGGTCCACTGTGGCTATCACTGCTGGTGACCAGGCATCATCTGGTTCTTCTAGTCACAAGTCGATGTAGACACCCATTCAAGTGGGTCTCTGTCTTCTAGGTTCTCTTTACCCCATGTCGTTATGGACCTCGGTGATCATCTGTTCCTGCTAAGTTGGGATCATTTGCTGTACCCTCAGAAGGCAGCATGGCACCTTTAAGACCCCAGTCGCCACTCACCAACGTGGGGTGTGGAGAGTCCTCATTAGTAAAACACTAGTTGTGCCAATTGGCCTTGATTTCTCCTGAGAGCACAGTCCTCGGCCCCCTGTCACAGCTACTCTGTACTTGCAATATTGGATTAAGATGGGAGGAGTAGATAAGTTGTGTTGAAGTCCAGTTAATATTGATCTTCTTACTAATGTGTGCTGTCACTGATTTCACCCAAGGAAATTTCTAACAACTGTCTAATCTAAACCCTCGCCCCTTGCCTTTCTGCCCTCTCCACTCTTGTAGCTGTCAAAGAGTCTTTTCTATTATGAATGAGTCTGCTGTTAACTTTTTATTGAGGGGTCTCCTACAATATTTGTCCTTTTGTTGCTGACTACTTTCACTCAACATAATATCCTCCAGGTGAAAACAGGTTAAGAGATGTTTCCTGCTGTCATTGTTGTTCTTTATCATTGCATAGTACTCTATTGAGTACTCTATTGAGTACCATACTTTACCCATCTATTCTTCTGTTGTTGGGCATCTGGATTGATTTCATCTTTTTGCTATTGTGGACTGTGCTGTGATGAACATTCATGTGCATGTATCAGTTGGTGTGAATGGCCTTGATTCTGTGGGACATATTCCAAGCAGCGGAATTACTGGGTCAAATGGTATACCTATATCGATTTTTTTTTAAGGGAGTACCAGATTGCTTTCCCGGTTCCATTAACAGTGTAGGAGAGTTCCAGTCTCCCCACAGCCTCTCCAGCATTTAGTGTTTTGCATTTTTTGGATCACGGCCAACCTTGTTGGGGTGAGATGGTATCTCATTGTTGTTTTAATTTGAATTTCTTTAATAGCTAATAATCGTGAGCATGTCCACAGGTGTTTTTTGGTTGCCTGGATCTCTTTAGAGAAGTGTCTGTCCATCTCCTTTGCCCATTGCTTAATTGGATGGCTTATCTTTTTCTTATTGATATTTTGTAGTACCTGACAAATTATGGAGATCAGGCGTCAGTCTGGCATAGAGTTGCAAAATATTTTGTCCTATTCTGTAGGTAGCCTGTTAATTCAATTCTATTAATAAAGTCTTTGGATGAGCAAAAGTGATTGATTGTTAGTAGTTCCCATTTACCTATTTTCTCTTCTGATGATTGTGGTTTGTTTGACAGATTTTGAAGTCTGTCTATGTTATGTATTAAACCTTCCATTGTTGTTCCTACTTTTTCTTGGATGAGCTTTATCATTTTAGATTTGATATTTAGGTCTTTTATCCAGTTTGAGCTGGTTTTTGTATACGGTATAAGATATGGGTCTTGTTTTAATTTAGTGAAGATAGATATCCAGTTTTGCCAGCACCATTTGTTGAAGAGATTGTTTTCACTCCAGTTTAATGTCTTAGGGACTTTATCAAATATCAACTGTTCATAGGAGGATGGTGTCATCTCTGGAGTCTTTGATTCTTTTCCATGGATCTATCTGTCTATTTTTGTACCGGTACCAGGCTGTTTTGACCACTGTGGCAGTGTAATAATTTCTAAAGTCGGGTAATGAGAGGCCTCCCAGTGTGTTCTTCTTCTTTAATAATGCTTTACTTATCTGAGGATTCTTCCCTTTCCAGACAAATTTGGTAATTTGTGCCTCCATCTCATTGAAAAATGTCACTGGAGCATGTATTGGGATTGCATTACATAAGTAGATTGCTTTGGGTAAAATAGACATTTTCACAATGTTAAGTCTTCCTATCCATGAGCAGGATAAGTTTCTCCATTTATGTAACTCTCTCTTAGTTTTTTGTAGTAAGGGTTTGTAGTTATCTTTGCAAAGGTCTGTTATTTCTCTGGTTAAATTTACTTCTAGGTACTTTATCTTACTGGGGGCTATAGTAAACAGTATGGACTTGGTGATTTCTTCCTTAATAATCTTGTTGTTGGTCTAAAGGAATCCTACTGATTTACTTATGTTTATCTTGTATCCTGAGACTTTGCTGAACTCTACTGTTCGTTTGAGTAGTTTACTTATGGATTCTTTCAGGTTCTCTGCATATACAATCATATCATCTGCAAACACAGAGATTTTTAGTATTTCTTCACCAATGCAAGTGTCCTCTGTTCCTTGGTCTTGTCTAATTGCTCTGGCTGGAACTTCTAGTACAATGTTGAATAGGAGAGGTGAGAGTGGGCATCCTTGTCTAGTCCTGTTCTCAAAGGAAACTGTTTCAGTCTCCATTCAGGATGACATAGACAGTTGGCTTTGTATAAATGACCCGTATTGCATTGAGGCATTTGCTGTCCATTCCTATTTTGCTGAGAGTTTTAGCATGAATGGGTGTTGGACTTTATCAAATGCCTTTTCTGCATCAATATAGACAAGATCGGGTGATTCTTGTCTTTTGTAATATTTATGTGGTTGATCACATTAATTATTTTTCTGATGTTGAATTTTCTGGTATGAATCCATCTTTGTCACGATGGATTATTTTTTGGATATCTTGTATTCTATTGGCAATAATTTTTTTTGAAGATTTTTGCATGTAGATTCATGAGTGATATCTGTCCGTAGTCCTTCTTTTTTGTTGAGTCTTTCCCTGGCTTTGGTACCAGGGTTATGCTGGCTTCATAGAATGAATTTGGGAGTATTCTATCCCTTTCTATACTGTGTAATAGTCTCAGTAGTATTGGAGTCAACTCTTCTCTAAAAGCTTGTTAGAATTCTGCAGTGAAGCCATCTGGGCCCAGGCTGTTTTTCGTTGGCAGTTTTTTGATGACTTTTTCAATCTCTTCCTTTGTAATGGGTTTATTAAGTTGTTCTGCTTCACCTTGTGGTAATTTGGGTAGGGGATATGAATCAAGGAATTTGTCTATTTCCTCTAGGTTTTCAAATTTGTTAGAGTACAGTCTTTCATAGTATTCTGTGATGATATTTTTTTATTTCTGTTGGATCTGTTGTGACAACTCCCCTCTCATTTCTTATTTGGGTTATTTGTTTCCTTTCCTGTTTTTCTTTAATAAGTTTAGCCAATGGTTTGTCAATTTGGCTGATCTTTTCAAAGAGCCAGCTTTCGGTCTTTTCAATTTTTTCAACTGTTCTTCTATTTTCTAATTCGTTTATTTCTGAGCTAATCTTTATGATCTGTTTTCTTCTGGTGCCTGAGGGATTCCTCTGTTGTTCTCTCTCTACTTATTTAAGCTGTAGGGTCAAATCTTCTATTTGGTTTCTTTCTTCCTTCCAGATGTCTACATTTATGGAGATAAACCAAGCTCTGAGCACTGCTTTGGCTGTATCTTATAGATTCTGGTAGGAAGCGTTTTTGTTCTCATTGCAATCCATAAATTTCTTTATTTCATCCTTGATTTCTTCTATAACCCCTTTTTGAGCAAGGTGTTTTTCAGTTCCTATGAATTACACTTCCTATCTATGTTTTTTCTGCTATTGATTTCAACTTTTATGACTTTATGATCTGAGAAGATGCTTTGCATTAGTTCGATGGTATAGATTTTTTTGAGAATTGCTTTATGCCCCAACACATGGCCTATTCTGGAGAATGTACCATGTGCACTATAGAAGAAGGTGTAGTTGTCTGCTCATGGGAGGTTCTACATATGTCGATGAGGTCTAGTTGGTTAATTGTGGTAATAAAGTCTTCTGTGTCTTTATTGAGCTTTTTCTAGATGATCTGTCCAGTGTTGACAGTGGAGTGTTAAAGTCTCCCACTATTATTGTGGAGTGATCTATCTCCTTTTTGAGTGTAGTCAGTGTTTCTTTGATGTATTTAGGTCCTCTATCATTAGGTGCATAAATATTTAATATTGTTAAGTCTTCCTTGTGTATTGAAACTTTCAGCAATAGTGTTCATCTTTGTCCACGATAATGGATTTTACATTAAAGTTGATTTTATCTGAAGTTAGATTTGCCACCTCTGCTCTTCTTTGTTCATTGTTAGCTTGATACATATATTCTTACGGTCTTCAATTTTCACTTTGTTCCTATCTTTAAGTCTAAGATGAGTTTCTCATAGACACTTTATAGATGGTTCATATCTTTTGATCCAAGGTGTCACTCAATGTCTTTTTACTAGAGCATTCAGTCCATTCACATTCAGTGTAATTATTGATAGGTATGTGTTCAGTGCTGCCATTGTGATTTGTTTATTTTTGTGTTGATGTTTTCTCTGTTGTTCTCATTAATCTATTCTGTGACCCTTTTCTTTGTGAGTTGGTTTTTCACCTTTTTCAGGGTTGGTCTTGTGTTTGTTGAGACTCTTGTATTACATTTCTTGATATGGTATGCAGTTTCTTTATTGTGCTTTATGGCTACCTCTATGATCTCACTTAATATACTATATAGAACCCAATTTTGATTGCTACCAGTCTTCTCAACTTCCTCTCCATCTGGAAGGACTATAATGACTGTAGAACATCCCTCTTTTTAGTATGATGGTATCATAGTTTACATAATATGATCACTAGATCATTTCTTTCACGATTATAGCTTTGATTGTGTTTAGAGTCTTTCCTGACTGAGTAGGATTCTGGATATTTATATTCTAAAATACAAAGTTAGCAGTTTTTTCTTACAAGCGAAGATATTCTTTCAGTATTATAGTTTTGGTTTGGTTTTTACAAAATCTCTGAGTTTCTGCTTATCTGGGAATGTCTTGATTTCACTTTCATATTTGAAAGATAGTTATATATATAATAATATATATAAGATATATATAAGATAATATATATAATATATAATATATATATATATAAGATAATGTATATAAGATATATAATTGTTGGTTGGAACTTCTTCAAGGCTTTGAATGTGTCATGGCACTGTCTCCGTGCCAGCATTGTTTCTGCTGAGAAATCCGATGAAATCCTACATGATTTCCCTCTAAATGTTAGCTTTGCTTTCAGTCTTACTGTCTGGAAGAGTTTCTGCTTATGTTTCATTTTGTTAAGCTTGATTATAATATGTCCTGGAGCTTTTCTACTGAGATCTATATTGAGTGATGTTTGATATCTATCTTGGATATCTATATTCTCTTCTTTCATAATTTTTGGGAATTTTTCTGTCAGCAGCTCAGCCACAACACTCTCTGTGTTCTCAGTTGTCTAACTCTGTTCAGGAACTCCAATTAATTGCAGATTGTTCTTCTTAATAGAGTCCCACGTGTTTCTTAATGCTTCTTCATTTTTCTTGTTTCTTTTTTCTGATTTCTCTTCATAGATGCTAGAGTCACTATCTCTATCTTCTAAGTCAGAAAGTCTGTTTTCCATTTGTTCTATTCTGTTTTCTTAGCTTTGAACTGAAGTGTCTGTCTTTGATTTTGATCTTGATCTATTGAATTTCAGAGTACTGGTGTTCCATCAGATCAAACAGTTGGCTTAATTTTTTGTTTTGCTCTGCTGCATTTTGTATAAGGTCTAGGAGGGCTCTCTATACAGTCCTTTTGTATTCACCTTCTGATAATCTCAGGAAAGCTTCTTCATCTGGGAAGTTCTGAGGTAGTTTCTTTTGGGGACCTTCTGATGCCATGGGTGATTGCTGGGTTACTGTTCTCTCCAAAGTTTATTGCTTTTTGGGCTTCACATAGGTCAATAGAGGCTGGGAGAGATGCTGCGAAGATGGATCACAGTTGTTTCTCTAGGCTGTCTTAAAATGAGATGTAAAATGTATTTGACAGTTTCCAAAGTCAGTCAGGTTTTCAGGTATATGCATCCCTCTTCCCAGCTGACAAAGCGAGCACCTCTATATTGAACCCCAGATGTTATATGCTAGCCCAAAATATAGAAAGGCTAGTGGCCTGCTGGCCTCTGCTGTCAGGCCCAGCTGTAGGTAATAGCTGTGTAGAATTCTACTTTTCTGCTGGAAAAGCAGTCTGTTCTGAGTAGGCACTGCCTCCTAGCCCAGGAATTAGGTCCAGCTGAGGCTTCCGTATAGATGAATCCACCTCCCAACAAAACAAGATGGCATCCCATACAAGCTTGCCTGCTGGATGGGACCAGGCTCCCGGTGGAAACAGAGGCCAAGAGTGCTAAAATGCCCAGAGTCCACAGCCTCCACAGCTAGGCCCCTGCCCCAGGTGACACTGTGCAAATCACCACCTCCTTGCTGGAAAAGCACTCTCCCTCCTACAGGTGCCACCTCCCAGCCTAGGAACCAAGTCTGGCTAGAGCTTCTACCAGGGCTTCTCCATTTCCCAGTGGATCAAGATGGTGTCCCACACAAGCGCATCTGTATGGCTACCACATGGCAGAGGCAGAAAGATAGGCCAGGCTCTCAAAACATTGCAATTATGCTTGCCAGTCCCACCACCAGTGCATCCAAGAACAGCAGCTAGTCAAGTCCTGGTTCTGTCTGCCAGCCAAGACAGAGGAAAAGACAATTAAAATGGTGAGTTACCTTCAGTTTATGCAAGCCTGTGCTCACCAAGATTGGGGTCAATGAAAGAGAGGGGGTTTTGCATTCAATGGAATGAAGTTTAAGTTAACAGCACTATGCCACATCCCAGAGCTCACTAGGTGTCCATAAGGCTTCTTTTAGTTATCATTTCAGATCTTGGTTTCCAGACGGATTTAAGGAGATGTGCGTTTAGTCTGTCATCTTGATTCTGCCCCCCCTCACCTCATTTACTGTTGATACATTATCAAGGAAGACCGATTCCTGGAAAAGGACATTGCATTTGATAAAATACAAGGTCAATAAAAACTGGGGAACCTCCAGTGAGGTGGCCAGAACAAGAGCCAGAAAAATGGGCTCAAGCAAACCAATCATCATGAAGATTGTGCAGGACTAGGTAAAGATTAGTCTGTTATAAAGGTCACCATGACTATATGTAACTACCAGAAGCCAACAGAAGCCATCAGGTATTTGTTTCCAAACACCATTCTCCAAGAAAAAAGAACTAGAGCTCCTGTCATCAGGGAGCCTTGTCTGAAATAATTATTTCTGCGATGTTTCTTAAAAATAATTTGCTATTTCCCTGCTCCCTTCCACATCTGTTAACTTGGATTTTCTGTAAAAATATACTACCTCTTTCTAATTATGGAATTTTTTAAATACAAATTCAGAAGCATTGTAGCAAATAAATAACCTGTACTTTTCAAAAGTTCCAATGCCATGAATGTCAAGAAAAGATGAAAAACAGTCACAAGTTGTAGGCAACTAAAAAATATATCACAACTAAATACAATATATGATCCTGGATTGGACCTGAGAACATAAAAAGACACTAGTTGACAAACTGTTAAAATCTGACAGAAGTCTTTAATTTACTTAATAGTACTGTACTAATGTTACTTTTCTGATTTTGGTAAGTTTTCAATAGTTATACATTATTATTAATATTAGGAGAAGCTGAGTTCTCTGGACTATTTTTGCAAACTTTCCTACAAGTCTAAAACTGCTTTTTTTTTTTTTTAAGACATATATTGAATACCAAATAGGTCTCTGAGGACAGTGATTTTACATGATAGTTCACTGAGAGTCTTTATTAGAAATAAGGAAGGTGAAGAGATTATGTTATAAAGGGGAAGGAAGCATGATGATTAGACTGTGTAAGAAGTTAAAAGGCCTATTATAGTTATCTTCAAATATTTGAAGCAATGATCAATAAAAATAGTTTAGAAATATCCTTTAAAGTGGCACCCTCACAGTAGTGTTGGTAGAATTTTAAATCCCGTAATCTTCGTAATTATAACCATAAACAGCAAACTGAATTTGTAAAACCTACCCGATATTCTAGGAACACATCATTTGCAGTACACATTCAAATTAGACTGCAGTCAGTGAAACTCTCTATGGAAATTCTGTAGTCTCCACTAATTTTACGTCCCTTTTAATGGAAAAAGTTCCAAACAACTATACTTTTCAACAACAGAGGGTGCTGCCTTGTGAATTTTATTTAGTTAAAGGTGATATCCAAGAATAGACAGGAGATTCCTGAATTAAGTTGGAAATTGTATCCAGTACCTCATTAAATGTCCTTCCTCTCTTCAGTTTACAGTTGTAACATTTAACTTTAAATGTAACTACAATGAGAAAACGAAGACAAATATAACGAGGGGATCCTATGAACAACATGAAACAGTGTTCGGTCCTGTTCCATCCTCACCATCATTGTTATATTTAAGCCTGATGTTGCAACCGCTGTGTCAGTCCATCTCATTGAGGGTCTTCCTCTTTATCACTGATTGTTGACACTTTATCACTGACCCTCTACCAAGCATGATGTCCTTCTCTGGGGACTGATCTCTCCTGATAACGTATCCAAAGTACATGAGATATAATCACACCATACTTGCTTCTAAGAAGCACTCTGATTGTACTTCATTGAAGACAGATTTGCTCATTGTTTTGGCAGTATATTCAATATTCTTCTCTAGTATCTTAATTCAAAGGCATCAATTCTTCAGTCTTCCTTATTCGTTGTCCAGCTTTTGCAGGCAAATGAGGCATAGCTTCTGCTAGGCACACCATGGCTTGTGCTAGGCACGCCTTAGTCTTCAAGGTGACATCTTTGCTTTTCAATACTCTGAAGAGATCTTTGGCAGCAGGTTTGCTCAATGCAATGCATCATTTGATTTCTTGGCTGCTGCTTCCACAGTCCAAGTAAAATGAAATCCTTGGCAACTTCAACTTTTATCATTATGTTGCCCATCATTCCAGTTGTGAGGATTTTTGTTTTCTTTATGATGAGGTGTATTCCACAGTGAAGGCTGTGGTCTTAAGTGCTTCAAGTCCTCTTGACTTTTGCAAGCAAGGTTGTATCATCTGCATGTTGCAAGTTGTTAATGAGCCTTCCTCCAATACTGATGCTCTGTTCTTCTTCATATAATCCAGCTTCTGGGATCATTTGCTTAGCATATAGATTGCCCAAGTGTGGTAAATGGATACAACTCTGACCCAAACAATTACTGACTTTAAACCACGCAGTAACTGCTTTTCAATTAGAACAATGCTCTCACGATCTACGTATAGGTTCCTCATAAGCACAATCAATTATTCTGGAATCACATTCTTCATGATGCTATCCATATTTTGCTATGATTTGCACAGTTGAATATCCTTTCATAGACAAGAAAACACAGTTAAACATCCTTCTGGTATCATGTTTTCAGCCAGGATCCATCTGTCATCAGCAAGATACCCTACATCCTCTGCATCTAGCTTGAATTTATGGCAGTTCCTTGTAGATACACTTCTGAATCATAGCAGAAGTATATAATATGGAAGTATTCTTAGGACCAGAAAATAACCAATTTTGAACATATTACCTTTAGTATTAGGCTTTGGAATATTTGTAAATCATTGGTATTGGTAATCTACATAAGCTATATATGTTTTGACACTATTTTTGACAATATAGTGTTTTATTTTTTGACACTATTTTTGAAAATATAGTGTTTTATTTTTAACCACAGTAGCAAATAGAATGTTTACCTTTTTTTCTTATTAAAGTGAAAGAATTAAACTTTGAAGACTTCAAGAACCTACCATGTTCAGAGACTGTTGAGAGCTATCACCTCCTCCTCTTCTAGTTTGGTACGTCCCGTATTCGGATTTTATCCTTAGCATTTCCCTTCTTCTCCTGCCCCAGTAATGCATGCTCAGACTCAGCCAATCTTGCATCACCCAGGTTTCCAATACACAATTCCCACATTTCCAGGATGACAAAACAGAGTTTCTATTTACAGATCTTTGGAGATTACATTTGAATTAGTATAACAAATTTCAACACCTATAGCAACAATTTTTTATATATGTGTGTATATACATATAATTTAGTTTATTTTGTTTTTCAGCACCCATTTCCACCTTCCAACAAAGATAATGTGTCATGAGTCAGATAGAGAAAAGCAAGTCCACAAAAGAGTAAGTTCCTTTCTCCATTGGGATTCATAGGATGTAAGTGCTACAGGCACTGGTTACACATGCCTTTCTGTATTTGACATCTATTTTCTGATTCTGTAGGTCTGACCCATGAAGTCTTATAATATCCAAACTATACTTGAGTTACTGGTTCCTTTTCCCATCCAGGGTTCTTTTTGGCTAATTCTCAGCAGGCAGTCTCAATTGTGGTAAGATTTACTCTGGCAATGAGCATATTAAACAACGCTGTGCCACACAAAGCAGAACATAATTGGTGCCAAAGCCTAGTTCTGCCTGCACACTTACAGTCTATTTGAACTACAGAAAAGTGCCAGGCTGATTCCAATAATCAAATACTGCTTCAAATTTCAGTGACCTAATTTCATGGAACAGAATTGTGTTCCCACTGCTATCAGCAAAATGTCTTCAGTTGATTTACAAAATATTGATATACCAAATATCGTCACTGCTGTCGGTAATGCTGTGGGACATTTTTCTGAACTTAATCATTCTTCTTATCATTTGTACTCATTAAGGACAGAAATAGACTCAGGTTCAGGAATGCTATAGAGAAACATACAATTTCCATGGCTAAGCCATTTTGAAACATTTTGTTTAAACCATCAAGTCTGAATGTTTTTTTTTTTTTAATTTCAGATGGTTGATAAAGTTTCAAAATGCTTTTCAAAAGTCAAAGAAAACTTTTTCTTCTTTTGCCAACTGATATTCATTATTTTAGGATTTATACCAATAATCCACACTTCTTGTACAAAAAACAGCTGACACAGAAAAAGAAAAAAAAATTCTCATTGTAAGAGGCACAGTGTTCAACTTTGATACACAGCTAGTAAGAATTTTCTAAACACATATTCTTAAAAAATACTAAGCTTTTTAAATTGGCTACATGTCATTCTGTTATATAGTTTATTGTTATAAATGTTTCTGACTGTCACCTTAGGATAAATTCATAAATTAGAAAAGCTGACTCAGAGGGAAATGTATTTTAAAGGTTTTGATGCAAATTATCCCAATTAAAAAAATTAATGTGAATTTTTCGATTCTCAGGTATTCTCATAAAACATCAATTTTAAAAAAAATTAAGATAAGTACTTGCTTAAGATTTGCCCCCCATCACTGATCTGGGGAAAATGATTCATGTACATATTTGAGCATAAGGTTTAAAACAAAGTACAGTAAGTCTGAACATAAGGTATAAAACAAACTATACTAAATCTGTCACTTTTTGTGAATAGAAGACATAAAAAAGATGTATTTCAGAAAGGAAAAAGTGAAAAGGAAATCGTACTGAGTGACTTGTGAGATAAAAAACAATAATATGTACTTCAATTCTTATATACTTGTGTGTACATACATGTGTTCTAAGTGCTGTGTATCTCATTGCTGAGTATCAGTATGATCACCTGCAAAGTACTCCCCTTGGGAAGCTTCGCACGATGCCAGTGCCTAGTCCACTCTTCAAACTGGTTTTGGAAACTATTTCTGGAATGACCACTGAGAAAAGTAGCACAGTGGCAAGTTCATGAACTTAAGTGTGTAGTTGTCTATGAGGGAGTTTTTAGCCACTAAACAAATAACCGTATTGAAACACCCTCCCTACTCACCTGATCTGGCCCCCAGTGACTGTTTTCTTTACCTGAAGAGAAAGGAAATATTAAAAGGAAGACATCTGGATGACATTTGGGACATCAGGGGTAATATGAAAAAGGCTCTAACGGCCCTTCCAGAAAGACTTCCCAAACTGCTTTGAAGGGTGGAAGAGGCTCTGGCGTTGGTGCATGGCTTCCCAAGGGGAGTACTTCGAAGGTGACTGTAGTAGTATTCTGCAATGAGGTATGGAGTACTTTTTCCAGGATAAGTTTGCGAACTTACGTGGCAGTCCTGGTAACCAGAGTACAGAGCCCTGGTGGTGCACTAGTTACGAGGTGTGGAAAACTACAGCTACCAGCTAAGAGGTCAGTGGTTTGAATCAACCGGTCTCACTCCTTGGAAACGCTATAGCCGGTTCTACCCCACACTATAGGGTTGCAATGACTCAGAATGGACTCGAGTGCAACCTTTTTTTTTTGTTTTGTTTCACATGCATGTATATATGTATATATTATGTATATATAATACTATTTTATTTAACTTTCACAATTATATGAGAAGTTTATCACTTTTGGTTTATACATATGTATACATATGTGTGTATATATATATATAATACTACTTTATTTAACAGTTGTAACTGTCATATAAGAAATGTGTACCTTTTTTTGAGTTCTGGAAGATAATACCATAGAAGAGTAATTTTAAATAATGATCCTGTTGACATATTCAGTTAGTGGTAGAGCCAAAATGTGAGCTTGTGTTTCTCCAGCCCCTAATTTCCTGCTCTGCTAAATTACTCCACAAAGCCAATTTTAAGATGCATTTTTTATAATACCAGTGAAACTTTTGATACAAAGAAATTGGAATTTGGGGCCTGAAGAACAGTTTTAATAAAAACAATAGAACTTTTTTCCCCAGACACCCAAAGGGCTATTTTAAGTAAAACAAACTGATTAAGACAGCATTTCTCAAAGTGTGTTGTGCAAATAACATTCCACCACAAATCAAAGTAAAATATCTGGTTAAATAATTTGAGGAAAGTTTGTATTATACATTGTAATCAGGTTCATTTGCATTACGACCTTAAGCTTTCGAAGTGAGAAATTCAGTACGAGGCATTTTAAGAATTATATATTTATAAGGAGGATTGCGGGACCAATGCCCTTAAGGGACATCCTTGGCTAAAATCTTTGGTTGTTTATGGGACTTTGCTAAAATTTCTTTTTTTTCCATTAATGATTGAGTGAAAATCTTGATCAGTCCTCCAATCCAGAATGGAGATGCTATAAAAGCCCTCACAGTTATTGGCACTCAAGTAAAGATAAATCACTGTCAGTGGTAGTGCAACGACAGAATTTGCGTCTTCCATGTGGGAGACTTGGGTTTGATTCTTGACCAGTACACCACATACACAGCCAGCACCCACCTGTTGGTATAGTCTTGCATGTTGTTGTGATGTTAACCAAGGTTCCACTGGAACTTCCAGACTCAGACAGATGAGGAAGAAAGGTCTGGTGATTTTCTTACAAAAACCAGCCAGTGAAAACCTAATGGATCACAATGATACAGTTTGCAGCTGTTCATAAGGTTGGCACAAGATTAAGCAGCTGATCGGTTCCACTGTATATTATGTCTCCACGAACGAGGGACCAACTTCTTAGCCATTAACAAAGACAGGTGTTCAAGGACCCTCAAGCACTAGTTCCTTTTAGCAACTGCTGTTGATTTTGCTACTCTGTGTTCCTTCCTTTGCACCTATGAAAAATAATCTTTCTCTACTCAGGAAGTGCCTCCATTCTTATACTAAGCCTTTCTTCTTTGCTGTACACTTTTTCATTTTAGTCTTGATATATCTGATAATACATATGCATGCCCCTGTTTGTTCCCCAGTCCTTATTTTCATACAAATCTAGAACTCCCTTGGTCTCTTCTTTCTTGGCCTTTGTAATCTCAATCTATTTACAATCACATTCCTGAACCATTTCTAAGTTTATTAATGATCTGTAGTGGAATGAATTCTATTCCCTAAAAATATGTGTCAGCTTGGCTAGGCCATGATTCCCTGGTATTGTAAATTCTAAATTTCTGCCTGTGGTTAATAAGGCAAGATTGAATTACACTAAAGAAGATTGAAGTAGAATTATAACAGCCTTACTAAGGTCATATCCCTAATTCAATGTAAAGGGAGTTTCCCTGTTATGTGGGTGCACTGTCTTGTACCTGTCAAGAGTGAAACAGAAAGGGAAGCAAGCAGGGAGTTGGGAACTTCTTACCACTAAATAGCAGCAACCAGAGTGGAATGCATCCTTTGGCACTGAGGTTGCTGTGCAGAGAAGCTCCTAGGTCAAGAGAAGATTGATGACAAAGACTTTCTCCCAGAGTCAACAGAGAAAGTCTTCCCCTAGAACTGATACACTGATTTTGGACTTCTAGCCCCTTGGACTGCGAGAATAAACCTTTGTTGGTTGAAGCCATCCATTATGTATTTCTGTTACAGCAGCACTAGAAGATTAAGACATGATCTTTCTTAGTTCATTTGAATTCTTTTGAAAAATATGTATTTGCTCTCCCTGTTTTGGCAGACAATTCTTTAGAATTACGTCAGTTGTATATATTAAGCCCACAAAAATAGATCATATTATACATTTCTATTTCAATTCTAAAATAAAACATCCTCATTAATTTTGTCCAAAAATTTGGATTGAAGCCATTTAATATCAATGTTTATTTTTTAAATATTTGTATTTTTTTAAAAGTATATGATATTTTTCTTTTGTAGCCTTAAAATTGTTGTTGCTGTGAAACATCTTCAAGTCCATTCCCACTCATGGAAACCCAAAGGAACAAAGCACTGCGCAGTCATAAGCCATTCTCACAGTCTTTGCTATGTTTGAGCTCATTGTTCAGCCATTGTCCCGGTTCATCTTTCTGAGGGTCTTCTTTCTCACTGGCCCTCTTTAGCAAGCATTCTCCAAAGACTGGTACCTCCTGATAACATGTACAAAGTACGTGAGACAGAGTCTTGCCATTCTCACTTTTAAGAAGCATTCTTCTGTGACAGATTTGTTCATTCTTCATAATTCAAGCCAAGTGTCCTCGAGTCAGATCTGACCCATGATTCAAAGACATCGATTATTTTTCAGTCTTTCTTATTCATTGTCCAACTTCCACATGCATATATGGTGACTGAAAATACCATGACTTGGGCCAGGTGCACCTTAGTCCTCAAAGAGATATCTTTTTAAAAAAAAAAAAAAAACTTTAAATAAGTTTTTTGTAGCAGATTTTTCCAACACAGTGAGTCCTGTGATTTCTTGAATGCTGCCTCTGTGGACATAGGTTGTGGATCCAAGTGAAATGAAATCCTTTACAGCTTCAATATTTACTGCATTTATTAAAATATTGTTTACTGGTACTTTCATTTTCTTTATGTTGAGGTGTAATGCATTCTGGAGGTTGTAGTCTTTGCTATTCATCAGTAAGTTTTTCAAGTCCTCTTCACTCTCAGAAAGAAGATTGTGTCGTTTGCATACTGCAAATTGTTAATAAGTCTTCATCCAGACGTGATATTTCATTATTCTTTATGTAATCCAGCTTCCCAGATTACTTGTTCAGCACACAGGTGGAATAAGTATGGTGAAAGAAGAGAACCCTGACACATATCTTTCCTGATTTTAAACCACACAGTATACTGTGTTCTGTTTGCTCTTGTCAAATGACTGCCTCTACGTCTGCATAGCTACCTTGTGAGCATGACTAAGTGTTATGAAATTCCCGTTCTTCACTATGTTATCCATAATTTGTTATGACCTGCATATTTGAATGTTTTTCATAGTTAATAAATCACAGATAAATATCTTTCAAGTCTTCTCTGCCTTCAGCCAAGAGCCATCTGATGTCAGCAATGATATCCATTCTTCCACATCCTCTTTCGAATCTAGCTTGAATTTCTGGAAGCTCCCAGTTGATGCACCGTTGCAAACATTTTTCAGTTATCTTAAGCAATAGTTGACTTGCACGTGTTGTTAATGGCATTATTCAGTGATTTCTGCATTCTGTTGAATCCTTTTTCTTTAGGATGGGCACAAATACAGATTTCTTCCAGTTGGTTGGCCAGGTATCTGTTTTCCAAATTTATTGGCATAGATGAGTGAACACTTACACCGTTGTATCCATTTTTGAAAATGTCGTAGACGTTTCTTTAATTCCTGTATTCTTGATTTTGACCAACGCCTTTGCCAGCCAGCCAAGTGCCGAGTCCTTTAGTCCAGCTTAAAATTCTTCCTTCTATAGCGTTGATTCCTGATCATGTACTACCTTCCAAAGTGGTGGAATGCTTTAGCTAATTATTTTCACACAGTGACTGTATTCTGTCCATTTCCTTTTAATGCTTCCATCAGAGTTAAATTTCTTGCCCAAGGAATCTTTCAACTTTGCATCTTGGGGCTTGAATTTCCTCCTCAGTTCTTTCAGTCTGAGAAGTGCGTGGTGTACGTTTCCCTTTTGTTCTTCTAACTTCAGGCCTTTCATATTTTAACACCAATTAAAAGGGTGAATGTCACAAACACTGTTTATGAGCACTAGTTGAGGGCACCAAGAGGTGTTTGTGAGATAAGGATTATTTGTACATATTCTTCTTTAATAGACAGTATTATGTTTTGCTACTGCAGCAGTTTAGAAGTATCTGAATGAACACTCACCTAACCTCAGTGTAAGACCAGATCACAGCTAATCAAATGAACTGTGACTTAGGAGACTACAGCAAGGAATGCCACATCTAGTTAGAAGGAGTGAATAATTGCTGCATGACGTCACTTGACCATAGGAAGAACACTAAAATTGTTCACTATACTCCTTTGGTTAGAACTACAGACACATAGTGGTTTATAAAGAAACAGTCCACCATTGCGAACACTGGGATTCAAGGCATGGAAAACATCTCATTAAGACCAAGGAGATGTGACCAGGAATATACCCCCTCCTTCCCCTTTTTCATAAACTTTGGCTAGATGTGAGGCACATAGACAGGAACCCTGCAGACAATAACATTAAAATTGTATACTGTGAGTTTTTTATCTGGCTGTGTTAGAGCAACTCATAGTGGACTTTATGTTCTGGTTTTTCTTTCCTTATTTTTTTATATTTACACTACCTTAAAAAATACCTTTCAAAACTTTTCAAGTTACAAACATTACACTGAAGTACAGTTTACTACAATTTTTATGTGCCCTGAGTTTATCACTGAGGCACACTTCCCACACTTCATGTTTTGTTTTGTTTCTTTCCCCATCTTGCCTAAAAGGACATTTTCTTCAAAGCATGGAAATAAAACAATTTGTTAAGTTTTTAGGTATTACAAATTACTTATAAGCAAACATCTTCAAATTACATTTATTTAATATAAGCACTTATTTTTGCAAAATCATAAATGTAAATTGAAGAGCCTTTAATGTAAAATGTGAAATTGGTAACTTGGAGATTTTTAGACATGTTTTGGCACTTGGCTGGCTTGGCTTGCTGTCTTCAGCTCTATTTTAATTTAGAGTTGTTTGTTCTTTAGCAAAAAAAGAAAGCATGTAAAATGTCTTTTATTTGGAAGTTTCTGTTTGTGTGCTTAGAAAACCTAGATAACACCTAGTTTTTAAGACTAAATACTATCCCACACTATTAAGAAATTAAACAGTACAAAATTGAAACATGCATATGAGATTCTTTCAAGTAGGAAATTATAAATAGGTAATGTAGTATATAATATATTTGGAAATATTTCTTTATTAAGATAAAGTTAAAGAAATAGGCCACATAAATGAAATAAGAGAAAATTAAAAGGGAAAGAAAAACTGACCAATAAGACCATCAGCAGCAAATTCAACTTATGCCCAGTATAACTACACACAAGGTCATCAGCTATTTAAGAGACCACTCTAAAGGTGAAGTTGCAGCCTTTGTTGCATAGTGGTTAAGAGCTTGACTGCTAACCAAAGATTGGCAGTTCAAATTCAACAGTCTCTCCTTGGAAACCCTATTGAGCAGTTCTTTTCTGTCCTACAAGGTCTGTGTGAGTCAGACTGACCAACAGAACCCAACAACAAAGGAGACATAATAATTACCTCATTGTCATGGGTTGAATTATGTACCACCCAAAAATGTGTGTATCAGTTTGATTGGGCTATGATTCCCAATATTGTATAATTGTCCATCATTTTGTCACTTGATGGGATTTTCTTGTGGGTTGTAAATCCTAATCTCTGCCTCTGGTGAATGGAGCAAGATTGGATTGTGTCAAAGAGGATTAGGAAGAGACTGTGACAGCTTTGCTCATGTCACATCCCTAGTCTGATGTCAGGAGAGTTTCCCTGGGGTGTAGCCTGTACCACCTTTTAGCTCTCAAAAGGTAAAAGGAAAAGGAAGTGAGCAGAGAGTTGGGGAACTCATACCACAAAAAAGAGGTAGAGGGAGCCGAGGGCTTCCTTTGGATTTAGCAGTTCCTGTGCTGAGATGGTACTCCCAGACTAAACAAAGACTGATGCATCACAAAGACTTTCCTCCAGAGACAACAGAGAGAGAGAAAGCCTTCCCCTGAAACTGATGCTGTGAATTCAGACTTCCGGTTTGTTGGAATGGGAGAGAGTAAACTTCTCTTTGTTAAAGGCACCCTTTGTGGTATTTCTGTTACAGCAGTACTGGAGGACTAGGAAAATCATGGCATACTGATCAGGAAAGAAGCTCTGGGAGCACAGTGATTGAGCACTCAGCAGCTAATCAAAAAGTTCACAGTTTGAGCTCAACAGCCTCTCCATGGGAAAAGGATACTGCAGTCCACCTGTGTAAAACTTACAGCCTTAGAAGCCCTGCGATGCCGTTTTAGTCTGTCACATAGGACTGCTGTGAGATGGAATGGAACTGACAGCTGCAGGTCTGGTTTGGGTTTTATACCTATTGAGAGCAGTCACTAAAAAGAACAAATATTAAGACTTTGCAACAATATAAAAATGCTTACAAGAAAACATTAAGTAGACAAGCAGGACATTGTTGTTGTTAAGTGCCATTGAGTCAGCTCAGACTCATAGAGACCCTGTGGACAACAGAATGAAACACTGCCCAGTCTTGTACCATGTGCACAATTGTCTTTATGCTTCAGCCCATTTTGGGGGACACTGTGTCAATCCATCTTGAATTGCTGACACTTCATTCTACCAAGCATGATGTCCTTCTGCAGGAACTGATCATTCCTGACAACATGTCCAAAGTATGTAAGACATAGTCTTGCCTTCTCTACTTCCAAGGAGCACTCTGGTTGTACTTCTTTCAGAACAGACCTTTTTTCTTCTGGCAGTCCATGGCACATTCAACATCTTCTCCAGCACCACAACTCAAAGGCATCGATTCTTTTTCTGTCTTCTTTGTTCATTGTCTGGTTTTTCCATGCTTACGATGTGAC
The DNA here is from genome assembly GCA_028571685.1 of Heterohyrax brucei. Classification (NCBI taxonomy): domain Eukaryota; kingdom Metazoa; phylum Chordata; class Mammalia; order Hyracoidea; family Procaviidae; genus Heterohyrax; species Heterohyrax brucei. The sequence continues at coordinate 121,959,624 of CM053142.1, read as the reverse complement.
TGAAAATATCATGCCCTGGGCCAGGAGCACTTTAGTCTTCAGGGTGACATCTTTACTTTTCAGTATTTGAAAGAGGTCCTTGGCAGCAGATTTTCCTAATGTAATGTCTTTTGGTTCCTTGACTGCTGCTTCCATAGGCATTGATTGTGGAACCGAATAAAATGAGATCCTTGACAACCTCAATCTTTTGTCCATTTATGACGATGTTGTTTACTGGGACAGTTGTGAGGATTTTTATTTTCCTAACGTTGAGGTACAACCCATACTGAAGGCAGTGGTCCTTGATCTTCATCAGTAAGTATTTCAAATTTTCTGTGCTTTCAGCAAATAAGTTGGCATTTTCTGGGTAATGCAGATTGTTAACGAGTCGTTCTTCAATCCTGATGCCTCATTCTTTGTAGAATCCAGCTTCCGAAATTATTTGCTCAGCATACAGATTGAAAAGGTATGGTGAAAGTATACAACCCTGATGCACGCCTTTCCTGACTTTAAACCATGCAGGGTCCCCTTATTCTGTTCTCATGACTGCCTCTTGATCCATATACAGCATCTTTAAGAGCATAATTCAGTGTTCTGGAATTCCCATTCTCCACAGTGTTAGTCAAAATTTGTTACGATTCACACGGTTAAATGTCTTTCCACAGTCAATGAAACACAAGTAAACATCTGTCTAGTATTCTCTGCTTTCAACCATGATCCATTTGAGATCAGCAATGATGTCCCTGATTCTACATCCTCTTCTGAATCCAGAATGAATTTCTGGCAGTTCCTTGTCAATACATTGTTGCAGCTGCTTTTGAATGATCTTGAGCCCAATTTTACTTGCTTGTGATATTAACAATGTTGTTCGGTAATTTCTGCATTAGGTTGGTTGGATTATCTTTCTTTGGAATGGGCGTAAATATGGATCTCTTCCAGTCAGCTGGCTAGGTAGCTGTCCTCCAGATTTCTTGGTATAGATTTCTTTGGCAGCAGATTTTCCCAATGCAATATGTCATTTGATTTTTTGACTACTGCTTCAGTGGACATTGATCGTTAAAATGAAATAACCAACAGCTTGAATTTCTTCTGTATTCACTATGATGTTGTGAGGATTATAATTTTCTTCTCATTCAGACTCAACCTATACTGGTGGCTGTAGTCTCTAACCCTCATTGCTAGGTGCTTCAGGTCACGTTCACTTTCATTATATACACATCACAGATTGCTGATGAGTCCTCCTCCAATCCCAATGCTGGTTCTTCTTTCTATAGTCCAGTGTCTTAGATTATTTTTTCAGTACACAGACTGAATAAATGAGATGAAAGTTTACAACCCTGAAGCATACCTTTTCCCATTCTGAGTCATGCATGAAACCGTCCAGGCAAGATAACAGGTGATAAACTGATACTATAATCTCCTAATACTTGTTAAAGGTTACGTCATTTAGCAAGATAGCAAATGGATACCTACCCTTTGAGTATGATTTTGTTGTTGTTATTAGATGCCATGGAGTTAGCGCTCATAGTGAATAATATAACAAAACGGAGCCTGATCTTTTGCCATCCTCTTAGTGTTTGGCATGCTTAGACTTATTGTTGCAGCCACTGTGCCAGTTCATCTCACAGAGGGTTTCCCTCTTTTTCCTGACCCTCTATTTTACCAAACATGATGTCCTTCCCCATGATGATCCCTCTTTCTAATAACACGCTCAAGTTATGTAAGACAAAGTCTCACATTCACTCTTCACTATTAAAGTGATGTAATTATGAGCAAAGGTGCACAAAGAAATGACATTTGGCATTATGTTGTGGTTAGTGTTGTATGTATTTTAATTTATATAATAAAAATGATGCAGACATTTTTAGTCAATAATGTACCAGAGGAAAACGTTTTCAGCTAATAATGCTGTACTGATACCTCATGTAGTTCATGAAACTGCACAGACTAGACTGAAAGTTTCTACATTTTTTATATAACTATGGGTACTTGAAGCCCTGATAGTACGGTGATAAAGAGCTCAGCTGCTAGCCAAAAGGATCTATAGTTCTAATCCTCCAGTCATTCCTTGGAAACTTGATGGGGAATCCTACTCTGTCCTATAGAGTTGCTATGAGTCAAAATTGACTGGACAGCAATGAGTATAGGAACACACATGTGACTGTTACTTGTTCATGATTTCTTGCTAAAAAAGTGTACCTATAAGAAGACTCTAAATTACACCCTAAATACCTTCCACAAGCCTTAAAAATTTCCCTTGCATCTTGATTCATAAAAATTTAAAAAATATGTCTCATTAAGCATTTGAAAACTAAAATATCTTCATAAATACTAAGAATAAAACCAAGATCTGTATACAAATTCTTTAAATACCTTCTCTCTTAAAAACTTTCAGATGTTTGTCACCTCTATCCATTATCTAGTCTCCCTTTTACTAAAGGGAAGTATCTCTTCTCTGACTCAAGTTTCCTTCCCTTATGGCACACGTCTATTATCTTTTCCTGTACTGTCAGCCTCTTCTTCTGGATTTCCTGGGCCATTCAAGCTACTCAGATATTTTTATCTTAAAAACAAAATGAAAAAAAGTAAAAAATATACTTATTCAACATAAATTCACACGAACAATGATGTGCATCATTCATAGACGGAGAGCCTAAAATTTCAAGCAATCTAGAAGATATTTTTACTTCTTTTTCACATTTTTAAACTGTAAGGGAACTTACATGGTTGCTCAAGGCGTAGAACAAAGCAGATTTTTAGTTGACAATTAGAATAACCTGGAATAATCAAGAAGAAGGAAGAATCTTTTCTTAACATAAAAGCAATTCTCTGCAAATACAAAAGTGGTAGGAGTCAGTTTGTGAGCTCTCAGGGTAGTAGGAATCCAGGTCCTAATTACTGGTTCTGCCTTTAAGACCACTGAGAAAAAGAATTTTGAGTAGTATGTCTCAAGAGATGAGTTTTTTGTGACTCAAACGAGCATTGTAGGGAAGAGACTATGGCTCTGAATTGACAGCTGACTTCTCAGGGACAACCTGTGAGCTAGTAACTGAAGGACACTACCATGTACCTTGTTGTCAGTTGTCATCAAGCCGGATCTGATTCACAGTGACCTTTCACACAATAGTACAAAAAGAAATGAAATACGGTCTGCTCCTGGGCGATCTTCATGATGCTGGTATGTTTGAGCCCATTGTTTCAGCTATTGTATCAACCCATCTGCTTGAGGGGTTCTTTGGTTTCACTGACTGTCTTCTTTATAAACCGTGATGTCTTAGCGATTGTTCTTTCCTGAGGATGTCTCCAAGTTAATCAAGCTAAAGCCTCACTGTAATCATTTCTGAAGAGCATTCTGGCTGTATTTCTTCTAAACCTGTTTTTCCTTCTGGCAGTCCACAGTACATTTAATGTCCTCGCCCAGCACTGCAATTCAAATACACCAACTCTTCTGCCTTCCTTTTTCTTTGTCCAGCGTGCATATAGACTATTGAAAAGACCATGGCATGGGTTAGTTAGGCACACATTAGTCAACTAAATGACATCTTTGTTTTTTTAAAAATCTTTAAGGAGTTCTTTGGCAGCAGATTTTCCCAATGCAATATGACATTTGATTTTTTGACTACTCCTTCAACGGACAGCGGTTGTTAGTCTAAGTAAAATGAGATCACTGACAACTTGAATTTCTTCTTTGTTCATTATGATGTTGTTAATCAATCCACTTGCAAGGATTATAATTTTCTTCTCATTCAGGTGCAATCCATACTGGTGGCTGCAGTCTTTAACCTTCAGTGGTAGGTGCTCCGGGTCATCTTCATTTTCCTCACGTGTATGTAACAGATTGTTAATGAATCCTCCTCCAATCTTGATGCTTGTTCTTCTTTCTGTAGTCCAGTGTCTTAGATTATTTTTTCAGTACACAGACTGAATAAATGAGGTGAAAGTGTACAACCCTACCGCATACCTTTTCCAGTTCTGAGTCACGTGCTAACCCATAAACATGCAGGACGCAGTCCAGGAGAGATGACAGGTGATACTCTGATGGTTTAATCTCCTAACACTTGCTAAATGTTATGTCATTTTAACAACAACATAGATTTTTTTTTTTAATTATGTTAAATAAAACATCCCCTTTCAAAAACTGAGCCTTGAATTCTTATAATGTAGCCCAGGGAATTAAAAATGTTACTCTGTTTTACCTGTGGGGAGCACATAACTTCAGATCATAGATCTTTGTTTCCACCTAGGTTAAGATTAGAGAGAGAGAGAGAGAGAGAGAGAGAGAGAGAGAATGAATATTTTTATAGTGAAACATTTCCCTAAAACATCGTTGATCCCCAGGATGATTTAATCAAAGGAGATTAGAAAACAGTTTCCCCTAAAATTTTGACAGCCATTTTAGTACACATTTCATAAACCTAACATTCAGAGATCATTAAGCCTTCAAATTATATGAATTACACAACTGAGTGTGATGGCCGAATATGTAAATTCAGTTATTTAAACTCAGTCAATCTTGATATTGAACTTCTTTAAATATGCAAGTCAGCATCAAAATCGATAGCGTTGACTCCTCATCTTCACTTACAAAGAAAACATCTATGAAAAACAGCAAGATTCTCATCCAGTCCTTCATTCACAGCTGCACACATGCCGCCCATAGGGCTAACCCCAGCATGCTGCAAAAATGTGCACCATCTGGGGGATAAACTTTCAAGTGTGAAATCACTTTGGATTTGACAATTAAAGGAATATTTAGAAAACAAAGCAATCAGATCATTTTCCTAATTTTTTTCTATTTGTCTACAAAACAATCATGTACTAGCATATCACAGATGAAGGTACATCATTCTTAAAAATGTAGAGTTGATTCAAAGCGTATTTTTAATATGTTGCATCAAAAGTATCAACATAACAAACAATAGCCTCGATTTTTTAAAATATTTGTCTCTCAGAGGAAGAGCCTTGGATATTCACAACAATTACACAAACATTGCAGCAATGAATTACTATTTTTGTGCTTACTTTTTCTTCAGTTTGAACATAAGCCATCAGCAGAGGGATTCACAATGCAGCAATTAGATTTGGTGTTGTTGGTTGCCATTTAGTGTCTTCTAACTCAGCGAGCTCGTGCACGCAGGGTAGAACTGCTGCATAGGGTTTGCACCCCTGTGACACTTTGAAAGCAGATTGCCAGGCTTATCTGCTGAGGCACAGCTGGGTAGATCTGAACTGCTAACCTTTCAACTAGTATTTGAACATTTAACCATTTGCACCACCCACTATGTTAATAAGACGGTAATAACTAAATCAACAGTGCCTAGTGTAGTGATTTCAGTTCAAAGTTCAAAGCCCTAATTCCTTTAATTGATAATTATTCAGAGAAGAGTAAGCCTATGGCTTTAAACATTGTGTGCTTCAAATTAAATCATTTTCTGAATGACATTGATCAAGCAGCATACATTTGGTTTTCTTTTAAATCCTTGTGACTCATTTCTTTTTACTCTGGATGCTCAAAGCAAACATCAATCTTAAAAGCTGCCAGTAATCATTCTTGGTGATGTCATGGTGAATTTGTATTATCTAAGAGCAAGTTCTTTCAAGAAGAAAATTCAATGAAATTCAATAACATACAATGCAATCCCTGTATTAACATTAATGAGGCCCTCCCCAGGCTCAGATGTTTGGAGAAGTTTTAAAAGCAGGTAGCTTGGAAGGAGTTTCCTCAGCTCAGTCCGATTAAGCAAAGAACTCTTGTACAGTTTTATTAACATGCAGAATTTAGCAGAGCACCAGTCAGGTTTCTGTAGTTCATGGGTTGGTTGCTTACTGTATTAACATTCCTGGGAGAATTCAGGACTTTTAATTATGCTGTGAATAGCTTACAGTGTTGGGCTAAGGAATGGAAATTAAACTGAGGGCATTTTATTTGTGCATTGGTTAATTAAATAGGAGACAACAGCAGGCTAGACTTACGGAAAGCAAAGCATATTTGGCTTGCCAACAATGTATGCAAATATTATTTTTTTTTCCTTTTTTATTTCAGTTAGTAAGCCCACCGTGCTGAAATGAAACGGAGTCAACAATTGATTCTGAAGCTTCACCTATGCACAGAAAACCATCCAGGACCTCCAGTAAATACATTGTACTTTTTCAACTGTATATTAAATGGATAAATTACGATGCCAGAAAAGTAGAATTCAACGATAACAATGTAACTAAAATGGTATAAAAAGAGGATATGTTTACACGAACCAGCACCTTTATAGTGCTGATATGAAAACTACTTTCCAGCCTTAGAAGACAGTAATTTACTTAGATCAAGTATAATTGTTATAACAGAGTAAGGGGAAACTACGTGGTATAAAGTCAAGAAAGGTGCATGTCAGGGTTGTATCTCATCATACTTATTTAACCTGTATGTTGTGCAGATAATCTGAGAAGGTGGACTATATGATGAAGAATTAGGCTTCAAGACTGGAGACTCATGAGCATCCTGCAGTATGCAGATAACACAACGTTGCTTGCTGAAAGTGAAGAGAACTTGAAGTGCTTACTGTTGGTGAACAAGACCACAGCCTTCAGTATGGATTATACCACAACACAATGAAAACAAAAATCCTCAACTAGATTTTTAAGTAACATCGTGATAAATGGAGAAAAAAACTGAAGTTGTTATGTATTTCATTTTTTTGATCCACAATCAACACTCATGGAAACAGCAGAGCCAAAAAAACAAAGGATACATTGCATTATGCAAATCAGCTGTGAAAGTCCTCTTGTAAGAGTTATAAAGCAAATATCCGTTTGAGGACTAAGGCAAGCTTTACCCAAGTCATGATGTTTTCAGTCACACTGTATGCATGTGAAAACTGGATAATGAACAAGGAAGACGGAAGAATTGATTCTCGTATTGGCAAAAAGTACTCAGTATAGCTCGGACTGTGAGCCAGAGGGCTCATTAGAAGCAAGAATGGCAAGTTTTCGTCCCGCATGCTTTGGATATGTCATCAGGGTGGACCAGTTCATGGAGAAGGATACCATGCAGGTCAAGTATAGGGGCAGTAGAAAAGAGGGAGCCTCTCAGCAAGCCGGATTGACGCAGTGGCTGCAGCAGTGGGCTCAAATATAGCAGTGATTGCAAGGATGGTGCATGACTGGGCAGTGCTTCATTTTGTTGTGCATAGAATTGCTGAGCTGGAACCAACTCAAAGGCACTTAATACCTACCAACTATTATTTATATGTATATGTATATATATATACACACACACATATATGCTAAAAATCTGATTATTAACAACTGCTATACTGTTGGATCTGACTCGAAGGCACTTGGCTGACATATCTTTGAATAATCTCATATATTGTTGATCATGTTACCATTAACCACGTGCCGTACTCAGTGCTAGAGGTTGGTAAGATTCCGTTTATAGTCTTAAGGATCTCTTTTGAATAAAAATCTGATCATTTAGTTACTTTGTTTAATAACTTCCTGTTGTTAAGTGAGATAAAGATCAAAATGTTTGGAAAAGCTTAAAAGGCTCCAGAGGATCCCGCCCTGTCGCTTTACAGTCCCTCATATATGACACTTCCTCGGGCGGTCTAAGCTCTGACCACAATGGCCTTTGGTTCCTCAGAAGTACCGGGCTCTTTCTTATCCCAGAGACTGCTGGAATCATTCTTTCACACTGACAGCCCTCTGTCTCTAGCCCTACTTCAACTTTTCCTATGGACTCATTCTTTAAATCTCTCTACAAAGGCCATTTCCTCATAAACCTTCATTATCCACCTCCATGTTATAAACTCATTATCTCTTTCAAATAATGGATTGTATGTGTGCGTGTGTGTGTGTGTGTGTGTGTGTGTATGTATATATATTGAGCATGCAATTGGATACATGAATCTTTATTTTTAGAAAGAAGTCCAGGCTGGCAATATAAATATGGGGCAAGTTTTTAATTTACATAGCACTTAATGCCAAGAGACTAAATAACACTAGGTAGGAGTGAATATTGACAGAAAAAGAATCCTGGGATTCTCTCAGCTCTTATTATTCAATTTGTCTATCTTTATCTTTTAACTGGTAAGTTTAGTCCATTTCCATTAATTGTGAATATCAATACATTTAGATCTGATTCAATAATATAATTTTTATATCACTTTGTTGTACATTTTAATTTTATTTTTTTCTTAATTAAAAAATGATAACTTTATTTTTGATTTAAGAATATAGGAACTTAATGACATTCTTGGTCTTTCCCTGAACTTACTATGTTCATATTATATATTGTTTCACTAAATATTGACTTGACGGCACTTGGCTTTGGCATATATAATATTATATAGATTTCTGAGTAGATTATTATATATGTATACTTACATGGGTAGATTGATAGACGGTAACTATGAGATGGATGGGTAGATAGATAAATACATTAGATAGCTAGATATACTAGATTTAAACAAATAGAAGTGACTATAATAAAAAAGCATTCAGGCACCATACTCTAGGGGTTTCCTTAGTCTCTGTCATACCAGTAAGTCTGGTCTTTCTGTTTGTTTGTTTTTGAGTTAGAATCTGGTTCTACATTTTTTTTTTCCCCAGCCCTGTCAGAACCCTCAACCGTGATCCTGAGAGTGAACCTCAGCAGCAACAAAATTTACTGTTGCCTGATTTTCTTTTCTTCAAAAGTCTCTTATAACAGCTCTAAAATATTCATCTATTCTATGAGTCAGAATTGACTTGATGACAATGAATCTGTTTTGTTTTGTTAGTTTTCTTATTTAAATACCTCATACACAACTCTGTCCAATGTAGCTTGGGAGTTGCAAATCTTCTGATGCCTTATATAATCAAGAATATTTCTAGCATGCCATTTATTTATTTACTTATTGTACTTTAGATGAAAGTCTACAGAATAAACTAACATCTCATTAAGCAATTAATACACTTATTGTTTTATGACATTGCTGGCCAACTAAACAACATGTCAACACTTTTCCCTTCTTGATCTTGTACTCCCCACCACTAGCTTTTCTGTTCCCTCCTGCCTTCCTGTCCTTGCCCCTAGGCTAGTGCACCTATTTAGTCTCATTTTGTCTTATGGGCCTCTCCAATCTTTGGCTGATAGGTGACTTTATTACTGAACTAAAGATGTCCAGGCACCATACTCTAGAGAATTTCCTCAGCCTTCTGCCAGGTCAGTGAGTCTGCTCTTTTTTTATTTTTATTTTGAGTTGGAAAGATTTCAACAAAATGTTCTACACATTTTTTCGGCTCTGTCTGAACTTCTAGTGTGATCCTGTCGGAGCAGTCAGAGGTGGTTGCTGGGCATCATCTAGCTGTGCTGGACTCGATCTGGTGAAGGCTGTGGTAGCTGTGGTCCATTAGTCCTTTGGACTAATCTTTCTCTTATACTTTTTCTTTTCCTTTGCTCCAGACAAGAGTGAGATCAGTGTAGCCATTTATAGGCTTACAAGAACCCAGATCCAATTCACCAGTGTAGAACGTAGAACATTTTCTTTGTAAACTATGACATGCCAGTTGAGGCAGATGCTCCCCAAGATCATGGTTCCCACAACCCTTATGTTAGTAACTTGGTCTCTCAGGGAGCTTGCATTTGTCTATGACACTTCTATGAACTTGCCTTGGACAATCTGTGTTAGCGTCTCCAGTATTGTGTACCATCTTATCCTTTACTAAAGTCACTACTTATCTGTTGTCTGTTTAGGGTTTTTCCATCCCTACCCTCACCTTTCTTGTAATCATTTTTTTTTTCTTTTTTTGTGTAAATCTTTTGAAGAATTCTTAGAGTAGGAGTCTTGTACATTAATTGTCCTTTTGTAGTAACTTATTTCACCCAGCATAAAGCCCTCCAGATTCTTCTATGTTCAGAGATGCTACATAGATTCACCACTTTTTTTACTGTTGTGTTGTATTCCATTACATGTATGCACCATAGTTTGTTCATTCGTTCATCTGTTGATGAGCACCTAGATTGTTTGCATATTTTTGCTATTATGACCAATGCTGCAGTGAACATGGGTGTACATATGTGTTTTCATGTGACGGCTCTTATTTTTCTAGGATATATTCCTAAGATTGAGAGTGCTGGGTCATATGGTATTTCTGTTTTTAGCTTTTTAAGGAAGCACTATACCATTTTCCAAAATTGTTGCACCATTTTGCATTCTCACCAGCAGTACTTATTCTCCCTGCCACCTCTCTAACATCTGTTATTTTCTGTTTTTTTGATTCATTCCAATAATGCTGGAGTAAATTGTATATCATTGTGGTTTTAATTTGCATTTCTCTAATTGCTAGTTATCAGAAGCATTTCCTCATGTATCTGTTAGCTATTTGAATCTCTTCCTTGGTGAAGTATCTGTTTATATCCTTTGCTCATTTTTCAACTGAATTATGTGTATTTTTGTTGTGGGGATGTATTTTCATCTGAGCATGGCTATTAGTTAAGTGACGGTGTATTGGTATGAATTTTTAAGTTCTTTTTTTCTTCAAACTCCAAAAATACTGCTCCATCATCTTCCTGTATTCCTGTTTCATCCATTTTCCATTTGATTCTTGCTCTTCTGTCTATGATCTTCTCTTTCTCTTTAAAAGCTCATCTATTTTGTCTTTTATATCTTAGAATTCATTATAATATCTCAAAGGATGAATTTTTCCTTTAGCACTGTGTCAGTCCTTTCATAGTATGATGTATGTTAACTGCTTTTTAAATTTCAGTACATTATTTCCATCATCTTCAAATATATATTTACCTTTCATTTTTATCTTTCTGAGACTCCTACCAGCTGCATGTTATACCTTCACTGTTCTTCATATCTTCTATGTTTTCTTTTATTTCTTTTTTTTTTTTATTTTTAAGGGATATTCTTTTCTATGTAATTTTTTAATCTAACTTCAGAATTTTCTTCTTTGGATATATCTTTTTCATCTATTAGATTCTGTGTTTCAACTCTTGTATTTTTTCATTTCCAATATTGCTACTCATGCTCTACCCTGACAGCATAGTGGTTAAGTGCTATGGCTACTAACCAAAAGGTTGGCAGTTCAAATCTGCCACGTGCTACTTGGAAATTCTATGAGCAGTTCTACTCTGAGCTACGGGATTGCTATGAGTCAGAATTGACTCGATGGCACTGTTTTTTTTTTTTTTTTTGGTAATATTGCTACATGACTGTTACTAATATCTATAACATATTCTTTACATAATTTAGTCTGTTTATTAGGGTATTATGAAATTCTAGGACTTTCTATATTGAGGTCTTCTTTTGATGCAATTCTTAATGTACTGGATGATGAAAAAGGAAGATCAAAGAAGAATTGATTCCTTTGAATTATAGTGTTGTTGAAGAATACTGATTATACTGTGAACTGCCAAAAGGACAAAAAAATCTGTCTTTGAAGAAGTATAACCAGAACACTCCTTAAATGCAGGGATGGTGAGACTAGATCTTAAATATTTTGGACATGTTATCAGGAAGTATCAGTCCCTGGAACAGGATAGCATGTTTAGTAAAGTAGAGGGTTATTGAAAAGAGGGCCAACAATGATTTGAATTAACACAGTAGCTACAACAATGAATCAAGTATAACAAGGATTGTGAAGGATGGTGCAGAACCCAGCAGTATTTTGTTCTGTTGCACATAGTCACTATGAGTCAGAATCAACTCACTGGTACATAACAACAACAGCAACATATATATTTAATTTTCTTTTTAAATAGACACACTCTGCAAATTCCTTGTAATCTTGTTTTGTGAGCTCATTTCACCTAAGTTGACTGGCTTTTCTGCCAACTAATGTACGTGTCAGAAAACCAGTCATAGTTCTAGTCAGCCTTTACTAGTTTCAAGGCTAGTGGCAGAGGAGTTTTAGAGTTAATCTGAGTAGAACAAACCAACAGTAATGTTGTTTAGCATCTTAGTGCATTCTGAACTTTACCGAAACAAAATAATGAGTGAAATCGTTGAGGAGCAGCAAGTCAGGTAGAGAATAAAAGGCAGTGATGTTCCATCTGATGAAAGTGTTTCAAGAAGTGTTACTAATCAAAGAAAAGCAGAGCAGTAACTAGACAGGAAGCTGGAGGCATAGGTGATGTTTTCAAGACTGAAGAATGCATACTTTCTGTGCCAGTATCAAAGTTCTCCTCTAGGACAATGTCAGTTACAATAAACTTCACTAACTGTTCACTTTATTTAATATATCTATCTATATATGAATATCTATATCTATCTATCTATCTATAGACATGGATTGGAAACCCTTGTGACATAGTGGCTAAACTCTGTGTCTGCTAACTAAAAGGTCAGCAGTTCAAATGGCCAGGCACTCCTTGGAAACTTTATGGGGCAGTTCTACTCTGTACTACAGGATCACTATGAGTCAGAATCTATTTGAGGGCAATGGATTTGGTTTTTATTTTGGTATATATACATATACATATATATTTATGTATAGAAACCCTGGTTGCATAGTGGTTAAGCGCTAGGGTCACTGTGAGTTGAAATTGACTCAATAGCAGCAGGTTTGGTTTATATATCTATACACCTGACCTATAGGGTCACTATGAGTCAACATCGACTTGATGGCAGTGAGTTGTTTTTTTTTTTTTTGGTTTATGTATATAGTCATAGAGCTAGAACTGCTCACCAAAAGCTTGCCACTTGAATCCACCAGGTGTTCCCTGGAAACCCTATGGAACCAGTTCTACTCTCTTCTAGAAGGTCACTATGAATCAGAATTGATTGGACAGCAATGGGTTTGGCTTTTTGGTTTTTATATATCCCTTGAGGACCACTAGTTGCAAAGTGGTTAAGAGCTTGACTGAATACCAACAGATCAGCTGTTCGAATCCACCAACCACGCACCATTGGAAACCCAGTGGGGCAGTTCTACTGTATTATCTAGGGTGACTGTTAGTTGGAATCAATTCGATACCCCTTGATGGAGCTATTGAGACATGTGGCTAAAAGCTCAGCTAACTGAAAGAGTGGCGGTTCAGATCTACCAGTCACTCCATAACAGGAAGATATGGCGACCTTTCTCCAGAGATTACAACTTTGGAAACCTTATGGAAAGTTCTACTATGTCCTCTATGGTTGATATGAGTCAGAGTCTACTGGATGGCAACAGGTTTGGTTATATCTTTTACTAAATTAGGATTGAAGATTTATTATTTCTTTTCAGAAAAAGATCAACTTTTAGTTTTATTTCAAAAATATACACTCCATATGAAAGTAAATATGAAGCAAGTTTAAAAACATACATTTTCACAGTTTCTTTTAACTATAAGGTCTTTTATTAACTCTGTATATGAATTTTGCAAATATTAATATCCTTGAATATTTTGCAGTGTTTCTCTCAGTTTTAATACACTGATTAATTTGAGGAGGCAATTCAGAAAATGTGTAAGTGCTTATTTAATTGGCATTCAACTATAATACAGGCTGAGAGATGCCTGTTCTGATTCGAGTTGAGCATGCCAGGAAGAAATAATATGCTTGTACACATTCATTGTTATAACTGTTCTGTTAGAAAAACTGGCTAGCAGAAATATCAAAACAAGGATTCATTACAATGGACTATTTTGTTTTAGTAAGAATCTCATTGTGTGACCTCATAAACCATTGAATTTGACATGCCAGCTAAATATGCAAAACAGTTCTCCTGCTATACTTATGTTTTTATAAACACAAAGGGCAGGAACAATCTTGCCTCTCTGCCCTCTCCTCACAATTCATTGTTCTGTTTATATCTAAAATCTTCAGTTGTTGGGCACAGCCTATGACTCTGTGGGTGGTTTGTACATCCCCAGAATGACTCTAAAGTCATATATAGATAGAAGCCCTTACTAGTAAAGCATGCTTCAAAGTAAATTATTTGGTACAGAGACCTTCAGTGGTAGCTTTGCTCCTGAAACCAGACACATAATTGGTATTGTAGATCACCAGGCATTACTGTTGTCTTCTCAAAGTCTCGTGGACAATGGTAAGCAATCAAGTCTGAAAAGATGTATGCTGTGTATTTTCTTTTGAATTCAGAAAGACTTAAGTCGTGACCTTGCCTTTGGGAACCATTGGCTATATGAATTTCTGCAATTTATTTATTTTTTCTGAAGGTTTTTTTTTTATTTTTGTAAACTTTAAGATGTAGTTGAGTATTTTGTAGAATTCTTCCGATTTGTGAACATCAAAACAAAGGAACTCTGAGTGCACATCTCTTACAGCCACTGTCATTGAACAAATGTTAATGTTTTTTAAAGTTATTATTGTTTCTGTTTTGTAGGATGAATGAAATAGAGACCAGGTGCACTTGTCATGATCACTTATCTTTATATCTTCCCTCCCCTCCCCTTACCTTTCCTTTATTTTCTTTCCTCCCCTTCTCTCCCCTGCCTTCTCCTTCCCCTTTCCTTCTCTCTCTTCTTTTCTTCCCTTTCTTTCCCTTCCCTTTTCCCTGCTCCTACCTCTTCATCTTCCATTCCTTCTTTATCTCCTCTTCTTCTTAAACATTTCCTGCACTTGGGGAACTCTCCTCTTATTTTGCAATACAAAGCCATTACTGAATAACTAACAATATAAGATTACAGACATTTAAGCAAATCTTATATCAATATACCACATTTTCGGTGGATTCCCTGAGCTTTCCAGGCTCAGCTGACTGTTTCTCACTTACATCCCCTCCATTGGATACACACATATGTCAGCTTGCTGTCCTTGATGGCTCATTCACAAGGCTAACAGTCGATACTGTCAGCTCAGCTAGAGCTGTCAGAGTATTTACAGATGACTCTTCCACAGATCTTGGTCTAACCTCAGTCTGTGGTGGCTGAGTTACAATATGAGTAACCTCTAGTTAATGTTCCAAAAGATCCAAGTAGTAGCTATAAGGAGTTTTTTTTTTTTTTCTTTTGTTTCTCTCTTTCTTTGTTGCTTTTTAAACCTTATCTCCACTACGTCTTAGAAACTCCTGTAGATTAGTGGTTAAGTGTTACAGCTGCTAACCAAAAGGACAGCAGTTCAAATCCACCAGGCACTCTTTGGAAACCCAGTGGAGCAGTTCTACCCTGTATTGTAGGGGTCACTATGGGTCAGAATTGATTTGAGGGTGATGGGTGCAGCTACCACATTCTATTATTCAAGACTGAGTTACAGGTCCAGCCAGATTCACGGGGAAATTATTACCAAAAAGAGTAAAATATGAGTGACTCATTAAAGGAAAGGGGTCTCTTTTAGATGGCTCATATACCATTATTTCCCAGTGTGTCCTGCTGCTAGAGTGTGTACCTAGACTCAATAAAACAAGTCCAGATGAATCTGTAGCTAATGGCCCGAGATAAACTCACCCTGGGCAGCTATTCCTGGCTGAAGCACAGGCAGTGCCACTCAATTTTCAGGGGAGGTATAAGCTCTATCAGTGTCAGTGGTAGCCTCCGACGAACTAACCAGAAACGGAAAGCCAAGTTGAAAGCTATAGTATCAAGTTTACAGTCCTGACAGAACAGCTCAACTTGCCTGTGTATTCATACTGCACAGCATCTGTCCTTCTGCCTTCTGCACGTTGCTCACCACGGTCTTCAGTGATTCTGTCTGCCACCAATGATCTTTTTATAATATTCTGTTTGGCTTACTTCAGCAATGTTTAATTCTTATTGCCTATAACTAAGGGTTCTGCTTAATATAAAAATAATTATTTTAACGGGTTTTTTTTTTTTTTTTTTTAATGAGGTACATCAATCAGTTGCAGTCAAGTTAGTTGTGATTCCCAGTCTCTGCATGCATGCCAGAGTGGAACTGTATTCCACAGGGCTTTTCCCAAAGCCTGATCTTTTCTCAGAAGCAGATTTCCAGGCCTTTCTTCTGAGGTGCCTCTGGGAGATTTGAACCTCCAGACTTCCAGGTAGCGGTAAGGCACATTAACCATTTGTACTACTACAAATGGTACGAGATATACTATTACAGTAAGTACATATCTTAACTCGATGTCCTGTGGGCACATATATTTTAAAACAGCAATAAACCTGCAAAATTAAAACACTATATGTAAGCTTTTCACATCATGTTTAGCTTTAGCTTTGCTGGCTTTGTTTCCAGTTGTTTTGCTTTTATTTTCTATTGCTAAAAATATGTTAGAAGTGCACTGAGAGAAAACTCTGGGAATGTGCAACTGTTAAGCAAAGTGCTGAATTATCTAACCTACTGGTGAAAGCCAGACACCAAATATTCACGAGACTTACACTACTGGAAGCAAGGCAGGGGGGTACACCCTGACCAATGGGATTATAACAAGTGAAGTCAATTAAGTGCTCTGGGAAAGATTCATCTTCATATATTTATCACAGATCATTTATTGGTTATTAACCTTATTTGTTTCACTGAACCAAAAATGTTAGGATAAACATTATATCACAGAGTACTGATAGCAAATGCATAGTACAATTTTAGTTCTTATTCTAACATTCTAAGAAAAAGCACCAGCAACTTGATACCAATTTGGAAAGCTTAATAGCACCCAAAATAATAGGGGAAAAGTTACCAATAAATACAATCTGAATCTCGGATCAAACCCAACCAAACCGAGTCAATCCTGACTCATAGTGACCCTATGGGACAGAGTAGAACTGCTGCATAGTTTCCAAGGGACATCTGGTGGATTTGATGCTGACCTTTTGGTTAGCAGGCGTAGCACTTAACCACTACATTGCCAGTGTTTCCTAATTCACAGAAAATACCAAAATAAACACTAAATCTGCCTCATATTTGAGTATAATTGAAGTATTGAGTTTTTCTGACCTCATATATTTTGCATGGTTCTCTGCTGGGGACATTGTACATGACATGAGTATTCCTGAGCATGGGCATGTGAGCACGTGTAAAAGTTAGAAGAGGTGACAGAGAGTTAGGAAAGAGAGTTAAGAGTAGAAAATATGGTGAAGGACCAATATAAATTATGCAGATTTCACTCATGCTAATCCTTGTCTCTTGTCAGCAGCAGAGTTGTTTCCTGTAGCGTAAATATCACGTCATTGATTAAGGTTCCAGCGATAACAGGGCATTTCCCCAGAGGAATTCTTATAAACTGGTGATTTTCTCCAAGTAGGCGGCTTACTAAGTTGCATGGGGTGTTCCTTAGTTTTAGTAAGATGCTTAAAAAATTATTAGTTAGAATAATTATCACAAAATACAACATTCCGCAAGCTAACTGAATTGACTCACACCTAACTTCTGAAAAAATAGATTATTTCCTAAATAACAGCTTTGTCACAAGCATTTGTGTGCATGTGTATGTGCATGTGTGTGTGTGTACTCTCTACCACTCCAGTCTCACAATTCTCTCCGTATTGAGCATTAAGAATGGTTAGTAAATATCCACAGCATTTATGTGGCTGTCACTATGGAATTATGTTGATAAGTGATTAGAGAAGGTCAGGATGTCTCACCCAGGCGAAAAAGTATGGATAACTCATGACTCCTGGATCAATGACCTTGAAAAATGAACTCTTAGTGGTGCTCATGTAAAATTTATTTTAAGGCATCTTCTAACCATTATACAGAAATACTTCGATTGAACTGACCACAACAATGACCAAAAAAGCTGTTGCCATTGCCATTTCTGTCTCATAGACAGAGACCCTGTATGTTATAGAGTAGAACTGTTTCATGAGGATTTCTTGGTTGTAATCTTTCCAGAAGCAAATTGCTAGGTCTTTCTTTGGCAGCACTGCTGGATGAATTTGAACTGCCAATCTTTAGGTTGGCAGTTGAGCACAAAATGTTTGTGCCACACAATCAAAAATAGGCAAATCCATTGCCTTTCAGTTGATTCCGACTCATAGCAACTATATAGGACAGTGTAGAATGTCCCATATAGTTTCTAAGGCTGTAATCTTTACAGAAGCAAACTGCCACATCTTTCACCCACAAAGCAGTTAGGGCCTCAGACTGCCAACACTTAGATTAGAAGCTAAACAGTTTAACTTCTCTGCAACCAGGGCTCCTTTTGCACCACTTGGGGGTCTATAAATGATCAACACAACCTTATAATCACACAATAATTGGCAGATCCCATAAAGATAATAACTTAATTACAGCTACAGAAGAGTCACATGTGGTTATAATGGAACAGATATTCCAGGTATAACTCAGTTAATCCTTAAAACAATCCTGTAGTCTGGGTACGCTTCTTATTCTTTGCCTTATTGTAAGGAGAATAAAACAGAGCATTTAAATAACTTAAAGCCCACCCAGTTATTAAGTGGTAGAGACAAGGTTTGAATACAATGAATCTGGATCCTAAATCCACCTCTTCAAGGGTAATAGACTGCGTTTTTAGACCTCAAGTCATGTGACATCTTTCCTGACACAGTCTATGAACGCATTTTTCCGGATTAACAGATTTGAGATAATGTTTATTTTCATTTGTCGTTAAAAGTTGTTCAGTATTTAAAATGTCAAGCTCTGATGAGTGTCTCAGTGATCGCAACAGTAATTCTACAAAGGATGGAAGAAAAGGAATGCACTAAGAAAGAAAAACACTATTTGGAATGGAGAATGTTGTGAATCAATGAAATAGCATTTATAATTGTGTTTTTATACTTGAGATTCTCTAATTATGACACTATTATTCCTTACAGAAAGTCAAGAGGGTTCTTTAGTCTAAAAGAATGGTTCCAAAAGCTTTTCTATTTGTGATATGTTCCCTTAGAGAGAAACATTACATTATTTGATATAAAAAAATACAATTAAATATGAATATTTACAAGTAGCCATTTGGGCATTAGAATTTTTTGGTTCATTTATCTAGTGTACACAATTTAACCGGAAGACAAAATGAGAAATCTTATTGTAGTAGAACAAACCAAATTTTAATTATCATGTCTTTCATCTCAGGAAATGTCTGCGTATAAGACAATCAGAAACATACTTACATTAAGATTCAAGACAGGCAAAAATGGCACTTTCCTTTTCATTTTTGAATGTGTTCACCATCTATTAAGTAGGAATAAGATTATTCTTCAGTTTTAAGGATATTTTTTTATTTCTCTTTTTACATTTACCTTTTACCTGGTCAGATGTGCTGGAATTCACTAATGATACCCAGCTCAGTTCTCTCACAGGACTAAACCAAAAGCCATTGCCATCAACTGTGATTCATAGCGACCCTATAGACAGAGTAGGACTGCTCATGTAGTTTCCAAGGAGCTCTGGAAGATCTGAACTACTGACCCTCTAGTTAGCAGCCATAGCACTTAACAAATATACCACTGGGATTTTACCCTTAGGAATAGTCTGTAAATATTCAAAAGTGCTATTAATGATTCTTCAGCTTCTAAACATAATTATCATTGGTTGATGTTATCTGAAAAAAAAAATTAGCTTACCTATTTAAAGTTATATGGTTTCAGATTGTCCACATACGAATTTCATCTTGTTTACATCAAATTTACTAGTCATATCTATTCAGCTGTTTAACATTTATTGACTTCTCTTATATTCTAGATATAGTTGGTACAAGAGTGAACAAAAAGGCCATGATTCAACAGAACTGTATTTTAATAGAGAAAAACAAAAATAAATAATTAAATATATATGTGAGTTATGGTAAGTTCTGTTAAAAAATAACAACTTCAGAAATAGAGTGAAGAGGATGGTGATGATTTTTTCTAACAGACTGTTTTTTAGAGAAGTTCTAGGTTTACAGGAAAATTGTACAGAAAGTACACAGAGTCCCTATATACCTCAGCTTTCCTGTGTGTACTGTTTTTCTATGTTTCATATCTTGCAGCAATATGACATTTTGCTACAACTGATATATCAATATAGTTACCTTATTATTGACTAAAGTCCATAGCTTGTATGAAAATTCTGTGTTGCACAGTCTTCTGACTTCTGAAAAATATATAACATCGTGTGTCTGTCTACCATCACAGCATCACACAGAATAGTCTATGGGTGCGACTCAACAGCACTTGGCTTGGCTGGCACTGATGTAAAAATGTGCTATGCCTCCCTTCACCCCTACTTCTCCCTGTCTGTGAACCTCTGGCAACCACTGTCCTATCCGCTATATCTGTTGTTTCTTCTAGAATGTCATATAGTTGACATCAGACAGTATTTAGCTTTCCTGTCTGGGCTTCTTACTTAGCAATATGCATTTAAGTTTCTTCCATGTCATTTTGTAGCTTGATAGCTAATTCATTTTTATTCCTAATACTCCATTATATGCATATATAACACTTTATTCATTTAAGAACATCCTGGTTACTTTCAATTTTTGCCAATTAGTAAAAAAGTTGCTATAAACACATAGGTGCATATTTTTATGTGATAAATGCCTAAGAGAACAGTTGCTGGATTGTGTAGTAGGCCTATATTTAGCTTTTAAAGAAACTGTCACACTTCTTTCCAAAGTGGCAGTGTCATTTTATTTACTCACCGACAACAACAGACGGAGTCCCTGTTGTTCCACATCCTCACCAGCATTTCTTGCTGTCAGTGGTTTGAATTTTAGCCATTCTAATATCCAACTCGACGGCACTTGGCTAACAGTTGTGTAGTAGCAGTGATGTTATTTTAACACATATGTTCAGTGGAATTGTCATCAATATGGTGGCATTTGAGCAGATTTGAATAAAATGAATATTGTCCCTGTGGCAACTAAGGTGGAGTCTGAGATAGGAAAGGCAATGTTTTATGATGGGAGATGCTTAGCACGCTCAAAGAAGCAGGAGGTGAGAAGAACAAATTGCTGGGGATAAGCATAAAAAAATCAAACCAAACCAATGGCCATCGAGTAGATTCTGACTCATAGTGACCTTAAAGGGCAGAGTAGGTGTGCTCCATAAAGTTTCCAAGGAATGCCTGGTGGATTTCAACTTCTGACCTCACAGTTAGCAGATGTAGCACTTAACTAACCACTATAGCACCAGGTTTCCCAGAGACAAGCATAGTGATGTGAAATTTACCATGCTACGTATTTGACTTTTCCTACTCTGATAGGTAAGAAATAGATGCCAAAAGCCAAAAGCCAAGATAGCAAATATATATAACAAAATCTGAAAAAGCCAGAACCTGTATAAAGCAGAAACTTGTCAAAGTAGAAAAATTAAAATGTTTTCCACTAAATAAATACTGATATTTATATAAAAATGTAATGAAAATCAATCTTTCTGGGTGGTGAGAGGCCAATTTTCAATTACAGAATTGTCCTTCCCCCAAAAGACAAATAATAGCAGAAAATCTCACTAGTAAAACATTATAATACTGTATGCAGACATCGTAATTAAAGTACAAAAGGAAACGAAAGATCAAATGGTTACAGATGGAAGCCTTTGATGTCTGTATAGCTCTCAGACAGAGATGAGATGTGACTCGGAATATTTGCCATATGACCCAACCCAGCACTGCAGTGTATGTATAACCTATTAACGAGCCTTTACTTTCCTTCACTTAGAGGCCATCATGAACACACTCAAATATATGTATGCATTTTTGAAGTTTATTTTGGATAGTATCTTTCAGAATATATGGACAGAGTTTAAGATTCTAACTCCAGTGCTCTACGACTGTTATTCTACTTATCTTCTCCAACACAACATTTCAAAGGCATCAGTTCTTCTGTCTTCCTTATGCATTGTCCAGCTTTCACACACATATGATGAGACTGTATATTTTTCTTACATTTATTATAGCAAAATCCAGCTTATGATCAATAACTTTATCTTTAATAATAATTCTAATAATATATTTTGTATGCTAAGGCTAGTTCCCAGAAACTGGACCTGTCTATATGAATACAATTCAGTGAAAATGATAAGACATGAAGTCATTTAGAAATGAGTAAAATATTAAGCGATTGAAGGAGAGACACAAACAAACAGAAAACCATTCCTGTTGAGTCTGACTCAGAACAACCCTACAGGAAGGGGCAGAACCGCCCCATGGGGTTCCAAGGCTATAATCTTTATTGGAGTAGATTGACAGGTTTTTTTTCTTCCTTAGAGCATCTGCAGACTACTTGGATAGCAGTCAAACACATAGTCAGTGAGCCACCTGGGTTCCTTCCAAGGAGACAAGGGAAGACTATTTCAAGGTGAGATCTTGGCACCTCTCTTCTGATTATTAGGATTTTATCAAAACTACAGTTACATTATTTTTCATCAGGTTAGATACTCTATTTATTTTCAGTAAGCTAGATAAAACAAAGAATAATACAATTTAATACACTATTTTAACACAAACTTATCTGGAAATGACCAGCATGCCAACTAACTAGAGTTACGTTATGTACTGTCAGAATTACTGTGTATCACTCAGGCTAAATATAACAGTCTTCATCTCCTGAAATAAGTGTGACAAAACATGTGTGTCTCCACAATGTCAAAGGAAGTTATCAGTCTTGCCATCATTTTGATATTTAACATCTACTGACTCATGTTGCCTTATTCACTTTTTATGAAATATTATCATATGTGTTAAACATTAAGAGTGATGTTATTAAGAATTTTTTGAGGTATTTAATATACGAGCTAATGGTTTCCACAAATGTTTCCATGTATTCACAATCACAGCTTTACGTATCTCAAATGAAAGCCTATGAAACTGACTTCGTTAAAACATTGTAGAAAAAAAAATCTTCTCAGAGAAGGGGAAAATGATTAATAAATACCAGTCATGTAACACACTGCAACTGATAGTCTTCCTATTAAATGAGCTATAAACAAAGGCTACTTTAAGTGGTAATCTTCATTAATGTAACAGTGCCCTCTATGTTCAAAAGTCTGTAATAAAATAGTAATGCTAGTCTTCAAATAATGGAACTCAGTGTTTCCATTATCAGTTCTTATATGGAAGAGTGAAGTTCATTTCTTAACTTGCTTATCAATTTTATAGTCCACCTTCGTGAAGTCAACAGGAAGCTTTTAAGATTATATAAGGAAAAAAAATAATTTTGAATCCATGGTTGTTAATTTCTATGGAGAACAGTAATTTGTGTGACATATTTTAATGTTAAAAACAATGTTTCATGGGAAAATAATAAATTTTAATATCTAAAAATGAAAATTTAAAGGTCTTAGAAATAATATAAAAATATTTGACTTTGACATAAACCACTCCCCTCATATTGAACTGTCCTTGGAACTTAAAAGAAAAGGATGGTAGAATTATATAGAAACCTTTCACTATGGAAAATTTATCACAAAAGTAATACCAAAGAAATAGATGAATTTTATTATTTTATCCAAGAGAAAGATCTGTTTGCTTCCCACCATTCAAAACATATCCAAAAATTTCCCCACATAAATCTTCAGCTTTTTTCATAAGCTCTGCCTTGTAAACGTTAAAGGTAAAATGAAAATTATGATGAAGTTCAGCTTTGTTGATGGCTTACTTAAGTAGGAATAGTTCTAAAAGCTCACTTACTTTTTTAAGTAAAAAAAACATGGTGGCATGGTGGTTAGGTGCTACGTCTGTTTATGCACAGGTCAGAAGTTCAAATCCTCCAGGCACTTCTTGGAAACTCTTTGGGACAGTTCTGCTCTAATCTATGGGGTTGCTATGAGTCAGAATCTATTAGAAGGCAGTGGCTAGTTATTTGAAATATTTGCTATTGTATCATGACTGTTGTTGTTATTAGGTGCTGTTGCTCATAGCAACTCCATGTAGAAGAGAATGATGCCCAGGCTGCACTGGATCAGACAACATTCTGTTATCCATAAGATTTTCACTAGCCAGTATTTTTCAGGAGCAAATTGCCAAGTTCTCTTTTCTGGTCTGTCTTACTCTGGAAGCTCCACTGAAATAAGCCCCCTAATGGCGACCCTGCTGATATTTGAAATGCCAGTTACATCATTTCCAGCATGACAGCAACATATAAGCTACCACAGTACATGAAAATTGGTAGACAAGTGGTGGACAGTGCCTATTACTTTACACTAATTGTTTATAAATTGCAACTCTGAAGACTTACCAACATTGAGTGATCTCATATAAAATGAAACGCACAAAATGGTTTTTATATTAAAGTTACTCATTCTGAATATTTCCATTTTTACAAATGGGTTGCTAAACACATTGCTAAGAACTAAAAGGAAACTAGATTAAGCAAGTAAAATTGATTTTTTTTGTAGTAAAGACAATTATAATAAAAAAATGAGAGCATCCCTAAAATCTTCTAGATAAATTAAACATTCCTGTCATATACTTTAATATTTTTACAAAAGCTTGAAAACATTAACAATGTGAAGAAATAGCTCTACTTTTTTCTCCAAAATTTTTAAACTTAGTCAGATCTGACTCGACAGCACTTGGCTTGGCAATATAAAAAAACTGCACAAACTAAAATACGTTAACTTACCAAAAAAGCAAGTAAAGTTGTTCAAGTATAACACCAAGATGTCCATTGCATGTGCTAAGAAGCCATCACATGTTAGCTAATAAGAATTCAGTTATAAATTTAGCTAATAAGAATGTAGCTTCAATAGTAAGTTAAAAAATTGTCAAGGGCTTAAAAATAGATTTTTTTTTTCCTCAAATTTCTTCTTGGGAGACTCAAGATATGAAGTTTGGAACTCTCACATTTCTACAAATAACTTTTATAAGAAAATGAAATTAAACAGAAAAAAATGTGAATAAATGGCCTATAGTTTTGCATGAAGAATATTAGGAGCTTGGAGTTTGGAAATTTAAAAGCCAGCAAGTGGTCCTCTAAGATGTTTCCAACTGCTTGAAGCAAAGGAGAATGGAAGACACCAGAGACACAAGGAATACATGAGACCAAGAGATAGAGAAGATCATGCAAACCAGAGACTTCGTTAGCTTCATATCAGAAGGACTAGATAGTGTCTGCCTACCGGCTATGACCAGCCAGACAGAGAATACAACAGACGGTCCCTGATGGAGCAGGAGAAGAGTGGGGTGCAGAACTAGAAGTCTAGTAAAAGGACTGGATTTTATGATCTGACTGGAGGGAGACTGGAGGGACTCCAAAAGACGTATTCCCCACACTCTTTGTTAGTCCAGAAGGAAAATCATTCCCACAGCCAACTCTTCAGACAAAGATTAGACCGGACGGTAAGACGTAAACTGATACTAGTGAAGAGTGTCCTTCTTTGCTTAAGTAAATACGTAAGACTAAATGGGCAAGTCCTTTCCAGAAATTAGATGAGGAGGGTGAAGGGGACAGGGATGGACTGAGCTGACAAGAGGAGGAATAATGGAATGGAAAGGAGGGGTAAGCTGTAACATTGCAGGGTGGTCAATTAAGGTCCTATAGCAATGCATGCGAAAGATTTTATATGAGAAAATTGTGAACTTTCACTTACAGCATTTTTTTAAAGCATGCATTGAAGTCTTGAAAATTTCAAAGATAGCTCTACTTAGTAATTGTATAAAACAAATAAAATCATTGAATATATTTACCATTCTAAAAATCAATAGAATTTTCTTTGAATATGTACTTTTTAAAGGAATATAACTGGAAAGTCTAAGAAAAACAGCAAAAGAATGAATTTATTTACTTTCTATTTAAGGTAGGGGACAAAAATCAAACAACTATTGAATATTTTTGTTTTAAATACTGTGTGGAAATGGCAACATCTGTATGTAAAATATAAAGCAATGTTATCTTTACTAAATAAGACTAATTGCACGGTACAAGAACATAAATGCAAAATAGATACTGCAGTGAGCTATCAACTTGCACAGAAAACATACAATTTGGGGAAGATTAGTTGGTATTTGTGGAAGAGAGAGACTCACTGACTACTCATTGCTATATGACGAGTTAGTCAGTTAACTATGACTATGTCCCTGTAAGGCTGTGTCATCATTTATTTGTGATCTAAAAATACTGAAATCACCAAATCAATAACCAGCTTTCACAATAGTCCCCAGGTACATAAAATACCTAGGAATAAATCTAACCAGAGATGTAACAGACCTATACAAAGGAAATTACAAGATCCTGCTTCAAGAAACCAAAAGGGACTTACATACGTGGAGAAACCTATCTTGCTCATGGGTAGAAAGACTTAACATTGTGAAAATATCTATTCTAACCAAAGTGATCTATATATACAGGGCAATCCCAGTACAACTCCAATGTTATTTTTTAATGAGACAGAGAAAAAAAATCACTGACTTTGTTTGGAAAGGGAAGAAACTTCCAATAAGTAAAGCATTACTGAAGAGGAGACCTCACACTACCCAACCTTAGAACCTACTATACTGCCACTGTAGTAAAAACAGTGAGCTACTGGTACAAAAACAGATACATAGACCAGTGGAACAGAATAGAGAATCCAGAAATATCACCACTCTTCTATGAGCAACTGATATTTGACAAAGGCCCAAAGGTCATGAACTAGGGAAAAAACATTTTTTTAACAAATGGTATTGGCAGAACTGGATATCCATCTGCAAAGAACTGAAACAAGACCCGTATGTCACACTTACACAAAAACTAACACAAAATGATAAGGATTATTGATGAAAAAACAGGGACCGCACTGACAGTTTTAATACACAGCTTAAACAGACTACAAAATTTTATTAATAATGTACAAGCAGCAGAAGAGACAATAGATAAATGGGAACAACTAAAAATAAAAAACTTACGCTCATTCAAAGACTTTATTGAGAGAATTAAAAGACCACCTACAGAATGGGAAAATATATTTGGCAACCACATACCTATCTGAGATCTAATTTTCTTTATCTAAAAGGTACTACAAAATATCAACAAGAGAAAAGCAAACAACCCAATTAAACAACAGACAAAGGATATGGACAGACACTTCTCCAAAGCAGACATCCAGGCAGCCAAAAGACATATGAAGAAATACTCACGATTATTAGCCATTAGAAAAATACAAATCAAAACTACAAGATATCACCTTACCCCAATAAGATTGGCACTAACCCAACAAACAACAAATGTTGGAGTGGCTGTGGAGAGATTGGAACTCTTCTACACTGCTGGTGGGAACTCTTCTACACTGCTGGTGCCTTTTAAGGAGCTAGAAATAGAAATATCATATGCTCCAGCAATCCCACTGCTAGGAATATACCCTGGAGAAATAAGGGTTATCACATGAACAGACACATGCACACAAATGATTATTGCAGCACTGTCCACAGTAGCAAACAGATGGAATCAGCCTAGATGCCCACCAACAGATGAATGAATAAACAATCTATGGTTTATATATACAGTGGGACACCAGCAATGATAAAGAACAATAATGATTTAAGGAAACATCCAATAACCTGGGATCAACTGAAGGCAGTATGCTGAGTGAAATCATTCAGATGCAATGGGACAAATACTGTGTGAGACCATCATTATAAGGACTTAAGAAAGGACTTACACATGGAAGAGGACACTCTGATGGCTACAGGGAGGGGAGGGTGGGTGAGGGTAATTCATAGCTTATACCGTGGCAGGAATTCTGTTAGGTGAAAGGGACGTGACAGTAAACAATAGAAGGTAACTGCACGCAGCAGTGTAATTGGACTACAGCACAAGTTAAAAGGTTTTCTAAATTTGCCCAGCATTTCAAAGGACAGAGTAGCAGGGACACGGGTCTGGTGATCATGTTTTCAGGAAACATTAAGGTCAACTGACATATCTAGTCTTTCCAAAAGAGTCTTTTGCACCTCATATTGGTGAATGGCATCTGGAGTCCTTAAAAGCCAGAGAGCTGCCATCTGAGGAACACCAATTGGTCCCAACCCGCCTGGAAGAGATGATGACTGAGAACATCAAAGACATGAAGAAAAATGAGCCCAGGAGACAGAGAGACCTGTGTGACTGGGAGACCATGTCAGTATGAGACCAGAAGAACAGTATGGTAGCAGCCACTACCAAAGACAGCGCTGATAGGGCACACAATGTAGAGTCCCTGACACAGAACGAGAAAAGAGGTTTTGCAGATCTAGAACTCCATTAAAAGACCAGACTTAATGGTCCGATAACCTGGACAGTCCCCTTAGTCCATGGCCCCCGGACTTGCTAGTGTCCCAAAGCTGAAACCAGTACTGAAGCCAACACTTCAGAAAAGGAATAGACTGGACTTGGGGACACAGAGGTACTCATGAGGCTGTCCTACTGGTTTATTTTTAGAGAGGAGAAAAGAGAGTGGAGTGGAGGGGACAAGTGTTGGCTGAGTGGATATAGGAAAAGTAAAAAAGTAGAGTGTGCTGTCACAGGGTAAGGAGAGTAGATAATAACTACGGAGAAGCATGTATTCGGGGTTTTACTTGGAAAATTGACTTGGATTGAAACTTTCATTTAATCAAAATAAACCAAAAACAAAAATGAATAAAAGGGACTGAAATCACCAAATTTAGGTTAGTCAGATATAGGGATCACTTTGAAATTAAGAATGCTAGGAATCAATGACTTCACAAAGGTGACAATTTAAAGTCAAGGTTAAATTAATAGGCAGGGACTAGAAATACAGTAATGAGGATGTACGGTGCCTGCCTCTATTTCATCCTAACTTTACCAAAGGGATTTGGGTCTAAACGCTTTTTACAGACAATATATTCTCGTCTCTGCCACTGGCACCTTCCTTATCACTAGCTCTTGAATCCCTCACTCAGGTAATACTGCCTGTTTGCTTCCAGTTCCAGCTTTTCCCATTTGGTCTTTCCTTGTTACAATTCATTATTTATGTTGCAGGCAAAACAACCTATCAAAACCATCAATCCAGATAATAAACTCTGTAGAGGGAAGGGCCTTGGCAGAGACAGACTGCAGCTCGTTGTTCATGTGTCAGGGCCCAGGATGAAGTACAGAAGCACACACAGACAGTCTTCCTTCAGTGTACATTGTTGAATGAGTGAATGAACAGCAACAAAATCTCATCATCACATTCCCTTTAGCAGCACCACAAAGCCCTCAGCTGTAGCAACAGCACCTAAAAGGCAAACACCATTTTATTCTAATCTCGTCTTCACGTCCTCCTCCCTCACTGTGCTCTAGTATCCAGCATTAATATGCTTCTGTCACCTCCTCAGAAACCCAAGCTTTTCTTCATTTTCAGCCCTGTTCACTTGCATTCACTGATCCTGGAATATTTACACTGTTGCTCCCTTTCTCCCCTTAAACTATCCTTTGTTTTGGCTAACACCTACTCATTCTTAGGTTGACAGGTTGAACTCTATGAGAGAAAATAATGGGTACTCTGTTCCCTCAATAGCTGTTGTTGTTGCTAGGACCCATAGTGAGCCTGTGCACAGCAAAATGAAACACTGCCTAGTCCTGTGTCATGCCCACGGTAATTTTTATGCTTAAGCCTCAAAGGTTCCAGCCTAGGACACCCTATGGGGCAGTTCTACTTTGTTTCAAGGGGTTGCCATGAGTTGGAATCAATGCAACAGCACCCCAAATCAATGTATCCTTCAGCTTCAACTCTCTGTCATTATGGCACCCAAATTCTTCTCTCAAAGCACCCAAAATACCTGGGACAAATCTCATGTTGAATTCAGCCTCCAGTCCAATTCCAGGACCATGATGTACTATCAGTAAATGTATACTAAAAGAAGGAAAACAAAAAACCCCAAACCCAGTTCCATCAAGTCCATTCTGACTCAGAGCAGCTCTATAGGATGGAGTAGAACTGCCCCACAGAGTTTCCAAGGAGTGCTTGGTGGATATGAACTGCTGACCTTTTGTTTAGCAGATGTAGCACCTAACTACTACTTCACCAGGGTTTCCAAAAAAGAGTAAAAGAAATGCCAATTAATTGATTATTGGTCACTTCAAGGTATGTTCAGCCCTTTTTATTTATCAAACACAACTCACTTTTGAAATTTGCTTTTGCACATTTGACTTTAAGAATCCTATAAAAGTTTATATAACCTAAAACTTCTAACAGTATTCCCAAGACAAATCTTTTTTTTGTTTAGAAACATGCTGACCATGTCTTATTCATATTCAATAAAGCTTGGTGACAATCACTGTAATAATATTCAAATACAAGTTTATATTCATATATATTAATAATAGTTGTAGATGTATTTAATGAACCCAAACATCATCTTTTCCATGCAAAAATCTCAGATGCCACCCAGCTGTGAGTATACAATGAATTTCCACTTTTCACTTCAGTTCAGTTCTGAAACCAGCTGCCCATGCAGCACTTCTTTCCCTGGCCCTAGCGACCTGAAGTGAGGTCATATTTCACAAACAGAAAGGACACTGTCTCTCAGACTGCCAAATAGCCAGACTGTACTCTTCAGTTTGGAAGTCGACACAACACTTTCGCTTGTCACTTGCTGACTAAAAACTGGGAATTCCTTGCTCCCCCTTCCGGATGCCCCCTACAAGCTGAGCAGTCACTCTCAGCGTCCCTTACTTATGACCTGCTAGTTCCCACAACTCTTTAAGTTCGATAATTTTATCAAGTGTCTCACAGAATTCACAAAAATTTCTCTACTTACAAGTATATTTTACTGTAGGAAAAAAAAGGATGCAGATAGAGAGATTATTAACACAAAGTCTGGGAGGATTTCTAGCTCAAAACACTTATGGTCCAAGCAACGCACTTCCCTCCTGTGCAACAGTGTCTCTCACCACCTGGAACCCCCACAGGACTTCATGTCCACAGTGTTTATTAGTCTTATTACACAGTCACTAATGATTGGCTTAGCATATCTCCCTGAGGTCAGTTAACATCAGGCTACAAAGTAGTCTTTCTGGTCAGACTAGCCCTCACACATTAGCACGATGCCCCAGGTATAGTCTGGAGCTCTAGATAGCAGAGAGATATTAATTACTCAGGGCAGTCAAGGGTTTAGAGTTATCACTCAGGAGCCAAAGACAAAGACAAAGGCAAAGTCACATCAATAGAATAAGGCTTTACCCCTTAATCATAGATCTGACAATGTGAGAGAATAGAACAAACATGGGGTTTCAGTTATCCAACTCACCTGTTCTTGAATTTTAAATCTACCAGCTCACTTTTCTAATCTTGAGCTGGTTACCTAGTGTCTTGAAGACTCATTTTCTTCATGTATAGAATAGGTATAAAAGCACCTTGCAGTGGGATTGTAAGGCATGTATAGTGCTGGAAAAGTTGGAGGTATTAAAAAAATGGGTATAATTATTTCAAAATATGTTTACTGAAATGTATATCATAGAATATTTCTTTAAGTAGAGTTATTAACAAATAAGAGAGTACCAGTCAAGAATACCAGAGTAGATATCTTTATAAGCCTGTTGTTTTCCTGTTTAAGAAGATAATTAAGACTTGACCATGACTAATTACCTTAGAGATAGGTTTCCTGCCTCTATTGCAAATTAATTTGCATCATATAAAGTGCACTAAAACATGCATTAAATTAAGTATTCAGTGTCTGGTAATCCATTCATCTTTAAAAAATTGCTAAACACTTGTAAGTATATCATTTATGCCTTCTATAACTTTAATAAATTTTATTAGGGATTATAGATTTTTAGAAAACCTCTCCACAGGTTTAACCCTTAATCTTTTTATATAACTCAATTTATAATTCAATAGCTATAGTTAGTATTCAAGATTAAAAGTTTCACACTATCTTAGTGTTGAGCTTTCATTCTAAAAGGACAATATGGTAGGTTAATTGGACATAAGAAATAATTTATATGATAATTTGAATATCAAAAAAAAATCTACACAACGATTACCTGTGGAATGTTTCCTGTATGCCAGACAGAGTTATAATCACTACGGATATAAAGATTAGCAAAGAGACTAAAAAATTCCCACCCTCGTAATAGCTTAAGACAACACGTATATTTTTTTTTATCCCTCTGGTGTTGTAGTGATTATGTGCTACATCTGCTAAGCAGAAAGAAGATCAGCAGTTTGAATCTACCAGGTGCTCCTCAGAAATTCTATCGAGCAGTTCTGCCCTGTCCTACAGGGTCATTAGGATTCTGACTGACTTGAGGGCAGGGATTTTAGTTCCATAGGTTAGAAGTCTGGGTGGTTGTGACTGAGTCTTCTGCTTAGAGTATCACAAAGCTGAAATACAGATATTGTGTGGTTAGGCTGTTGCTGACGGCTCCCGAAAATACTTATCTTCCAGGATCTCTCAAGTTGCTAGTAGAGTTCAATTTCTATCAGTTATAGGACCGAAGTTTTCGCTTCCATGTTGGCTGTCAGTGGCATTGAGCTGTTGTTGAGTGCTCTCCAAGCCCTTGCCCAAGCTGTCCTTCATCCCCAAAGTTAGGAATGGCGTATCAAATTCTGCTGGTGCTAAGAATGTCTCTGACTATCCTGTCTGCTATCAGCCAGAGGAATCTCTATCTTTAAAAATATCACCAGATTGGGTCAGGTCCACTCACATATAATTTACAACATCTGTAAAATAACTGAGTCAATTAACTGGAGACTTTAACTTTATCACCAAAATCCCTTCACAGCAGTACCTAGATAACGATTTGATTTAGTAATGAGGAGATAAATATCTTGTGTTGGGATGAAGTAACATCTTTAGAAGTCTGCCTACCACAACAGGAGGGCACACATACATACACCTGTTGCCATAGAGTTAATTCTGACACATGGGTACCCTACAGGAAGACAAGGACACCTAAAACAATTAAGTGAAATACACACTATATTGAATGAAGATAAGGGCTTTAAAAAAGAAGGAAGGAAGGGAGGGAGGGAGGGAGGGAGGGAGGAAGAGAGGAAGGAGAGAAGGAGGGAAGGAAGGAAGGAAAAATAGTGTATATAAAATTCTAGTGTGAAAAATTTTTAAAAGTTTAAAGTCCATAATGAGAAATAAGACATACCCTTACAGACCTGAACTTCCGGAGGTGACAGGCTAATGGGAACATAGAGAATCTTCCCGGAGTTTAAGGCAGAAGATAGTAGAAGAGTATCTGGATAGAACAAATAGTTACACTGTTGACTACAAGCTGAAAGACTGGTGTTTCAAATCCAGCCAGACGTACCTTGGAAGAGATGACTGGTGATTAGCTTCCAAAAGGAAACCTTGAAAAACTTTCGGAATGTTGTTCTATCTTGCACACACAGGGCAACATTTTAGTGGATAATATTTGAGTTTCTCTTCTCTAACAGGTTTCTTTCTTACAGAGGTTCTGGCTTTTGTAGGTTTTATTGTATTTCATAGAGTACTCATATCAAAGCCAAATAAATAGCTGCTAACAACAACGTCACTAAAAATAAAACAAAATAAAATGGATATAAAAAGATATTAAGCAGAAGGTAGCAGGTAAAGCTGGAAATATTGGAAAAGAATAAGGAGGAAGAGATCTTGGCAGCAACCTTTAGCTTTTGGTGACATTATTCTTCTTTCCTGTTGTTGTTGGGTGGTGTCAAGTCATCTCCAACTCATAGAGACCCTACGTACAACAGAATAAAACACTGCCTGGTCTTGTGCCATACTTGCAATCGTTTTTATGCTTGAGCCCATATTTGCAGCCACTGTGCCAATTCCTCTCTTTGAGAGTCTTCTTCTTTTTCACTGACCCTCTACCTTACCAAATATGATGTTCTTCTCCAGGGACTGATCCCTCATAATAACATGTCTAAAATATGTGAGACATAACCTCACCATCTGTGCTTCTAAGAAGAATTTAGATTGTTTACTTCTCTCCTGTCAGTGGTTATTGATAGGTCAGGGTGGGAAATGGAGACCACATGAAAACTATAAACTAAGATGTACCAAATTAAGAAACCAAAAGTACAAATGGAACTTGTACTCAATCCAAATTTCTTATTATTTTTGCAAACTTGAATGCAGTATTCACTATTCCAATGCAAGTTCTTAGACTGAGAATTGGAACAGAAACTGTAACTGTCAAAACTGTATTAGAAATCATGCAACAGATAAACTGTACCAAAGTATAACATGAAAGATAGGCTATCTAAGGACAGACTTTAAATCCCAGTTTATTCAGATCCATATATTATTACATAGTAAAACCCAGACCTACATGTCTAACACTAATTCCACAGAGACACATGTATTTCAAAGGTAAAATCATTGAAATGCCAGGAGCTCTTTATAAGTCAGAACAGACCACTGAAAACTATCTTATGACTAATCCCAAATGCTTTAATTGTAGTATGTATATATACACACACACATATATCATTTTCTCTGAATCCCACTTGTGAGATTGTCGTATTTCCCCATGGTTTACAATTTCTTTTGTTGTAGAAAGCTCATAATCTTAACAGAAAATGTTCCTGGTGACCTCAGGCAGGTGAGCTCATCTAAGTAGAGACCCTAGCAAGGTTTAGCCAAGTGCCTTGCTGAAGCTCCCAGAGACTTCAATCTATATGTGCATATCTGAGATACACACAATCATCCCTTTTTAGAGATCATTTTAACCATGTGTATGAAATAAGTTTTTTGCTAAATTTGAGCTGAAATTTCATACAGTCCTTAGTATTTCATTTTCTCATTTGTCTTGAGAATAAAGTCCCTCAGACTTCTTGACCAATTGGTCAAATTTGCACACATTTTCATTTAGCATTCATCATCCTTTCCGAATATCTGCTGTCTACACAGCTCTATATCTACAACAAGGCTTGGCCAACTTTTATTGAGTGAAGGATCTGTAGGTCAGCCAGTCTAATTTGAAACTCTTCACTTCTGTTTAGTAGCATTAAGTGTTGTCAAACAGATTCCTACTCATAGCAACCCAGTGTACAATAGAATGAAACATTACACAGTCTATTATCATCCTGAGAGTTGTTGCTGTGTTTCAGCCCATTATTACAGCCACTGTGTCAATCCACCTCACTGAGGGTCTATCTCTCCTTTGCTGACCCTCAACTTTACCAAGCATGATATCTTGCTGTAAGGACTGGTCCCTACTGATAATATGTCCAAATTATATCCTTCAAAGTCTTACCATCCTCACTTCCAAAGAACACTCAGGCTGTATTTCTTCCAAGACAGACTTGTTCATTTTTTAGTCAGTCCGTGGTACATTCAATATTCTTTGCCAACACCATAATTCAAAGTCCTAAAATCCTCTTTGGTCTTTCTTATTCATTGGCCAGCATTCACACGCATATGAGGCATTTGAAAAGACCATGACTGGGGTCCTGTCAACCTTAGTTCTCCAAGTGAAATCTTTGGTTTTTTTAAACACTCCAAAGAGACATTTTGAAGTAAATTTGCCCAGTGCAATATGTCATCTTTACTGTTGCTTTCATGGGTGCTGATTATGGATCCAAGTACAATGAAAAGGTATGAAGGAGTTAGATTATGTTACGGATTTTGTTCCTATTCATAAGAACGATAAGATAAATTTTAAGGATCTTAGGCAGACGTAACCATAACAATAAACTTAGTAACAGTAAAACTTGCCAACATACGTTGTAACCTGCTGTGTACTGGGGATTGCCCTGAGCATTTTATATCTCATTTAACAGCTGTTATTCTTATAAGATACCCTTACAGATTAGGTTAATCAAAACTTAGTGAGGCTAATTAAGTGCTAACATAGTATACCAAGTACATGTTTGAATCAGGATTTGAGCGTAAGAGTAACTTAGAACAACTGCTTAAAAAAATAGAAACATATTCCTGGTTTCTACAGCTTCTGATTCACTAAGTCTAAATGTAAGGCTCAGGAATTTTAATAAGCATCCCTAGTGATCCTCATATAGGCTGTTTTCATTAACCATACTTGCACAAATAGCAGTTATCTACTTACTATATGATGGTGCTTATTTCATACATCTACCAGTGATCTGATCCCCTAAGAAGTATCCCTGAGTAACTATTTACAAAAAAACAAACAAACAACAACAACAAAATGGCCACTGAGTCCATTTTAACTCATAGTGACCCTATAGGACAGAGTAGAATTGCCCCGTGGGGTTTCCAAGGAGCAGTTGGTAGATTCCAACTACCAAACCTTTTATTAGAAGCCAAATACTTCACCGCTGTGTCACTGGGGCCCCAGAATACCTATAGTCTGATTTTTCATGACTAAATTTTTCGCATACTTCCCTCAAGAATAAGCATACAAGGTGTGACAATTAAGTTCATAAACTCATCCTAGAAAAAGTGCTACGTACCTCACTGCTGAATGTCACTGCAGTTACCTTCAAAGTACTCCGCTTGGGAAACTGTGCACTGATACCAGCACCTAGTCCACCCTTCAAAGCAATTTTGGAACTCTTTTTCTGGAATGGCTGTCAGAGCAGTCATTGTATTACCCTTGATGTCCTGAATATCATCAGGGGTAATACAAATGCAAAATGTCTTCATTTCAATATTTCCTTTATCTTCCGGTAAAGAAGAGTCATTGAGAGCAAGATTAGGTGAGCAAGAAGGTTGTTTGAATACAGTTATTTGTTTACTAGCTAAAAATTCCCTCACAGAGAACTATACAATTAAGTTCACAAACTTGCCAGCATGCCACTGTGTGCGATAGCCATTCCAGAAAGAGTTCCAAAATTGCTTTGAAAGGTAGTCTAGTTGCTGATGTCAGGGCACAGCTTCCCAAAGGGAATGACCACAGTGGTATCCAGCAATGTGGTATGCAGCATTTAGAAAAATTAAGTTTGCAGACTTCATTACCAGATCTCATATATGGAATAAATCAGTTGTCTTATTCTTGAAATATAGAAATGTTTTTCAAATTTTCAAAGAAATTTTCATATTAAAGAGAAGTCACGGGAATACTAAAACTAACCCATTGCAGTGGAATCAATTCTGGCTCATAGTGACCCTGTCGGAGAGCAGAGAACTACCCCGCCGGGTCTCCACCGAGTGGCTGGGGGATACAAACTGCTGACATTTGGTTAGCAGCCAAGTTTTCAACCCTATACTACAAAAGCCTCACTAGAATATTAGCAAATACAGTGCAGAAGATCAACATGATACACAAGTTTTTCTTTTCTGTAAAGCTGGTAACATAACCACTTGCCAAGCCAAGCCAAACTAACCACTTATTAGTATCAATATCAGACATATTGAACTTTCTGAAATTCTTGTACAATAGCAAAACAAATTTAAGTGGTAAAAGATATTAAAAGAGCCATTACCTAGAATGGGGTAAATATAGAGGTTGGTTTTGAAAGGAAAGGTACATGGAGGAAATTTCACAGGTGATTAATATGTAAACCTTGAGATTTCAGATACACGTGCACATGCTTTTCAAAATTCACTGAACTTGCATGTAAGATCCGTGCATTTCACTATACCTAAGTTGAACCTTAACATAACCAATCAACAAGTCAGCTACTAGAAAAACAAATACATGTGACATAATACTCTACTTCTTGTCCCTTCTTACACACTGCCCTCAGCCTATCTATTGCCCTGGGATTTCCTGTCTCTATGACCACTGATGAGAGGTCCTTAGCTGCTAAGATAGTCTAGACTCTCTGCCTTTATTTTCTATATGAACTTGTCCAAGTCATCAAAGCACATACCTTCAAATTAATTGTTGTCAGCACACCACCATTAAAGGTATAAGGTGCTAACAATGTAACATTTGGAGGTTAATAGGTTGGCAGAGATTTTCATACATGTTTTCCTTAAGCTTCTGTTTCCTCATGCACTGTGTAAAAAGCAGAAAAAGACACAAAGATTCTTTAGTTACAGAGGAGCTCAGGCTGAGAAGTAAACAAAGTCAGTGAGAGCCATTAATACTGGTAGAGGAGTTCTTGTCCTCTTCTGCAGCTTTGCTGGAGGGAGTAGGTAATGTGTATGCAAACCAGTTTCTCTCCAGAAGTAACATTACATCAGTTATATTCCAGAATTCAACCTGAGGAGCTCAATGGAGGAATAGAAAAAAGTTCCCCGTAGAACTGGACCTGGGTCATTGAATAAAAAATGCCCATAGAGAGAGAAACACAAATTGTTCATTGAATTACAACCAATGTAACTGCTTCAGGTCAACTTTTCATTCTAGTCTTCAATGTCTAGAATCTTCATTCTGAAACTTTATTAAGGATAGAATAAGAAATGACTAGAATTAGGGTTGCTGTGAGTCAGAATTGACTCAATGACAGTGAGTTTCATTTTTGGGGGTTTGTATGCTAGCAATCTGTGAAATGCAAATGATAAAACATGGCTTGCTAAAAGTCAAAAGGACTTGACATACTTACTGATGAAGACCAAAACATAGCCTATGGTAAGGATTATACTTCAATATAAAGAAAATAAAAATACTAACAGCTGGACCAGTAAACAACATCATAATAAATGGAGAGAAAGATTGAAGTCATCAAGGATTTCATTTTATTTAGATCCCAATCAACACCCATGGAAGTGGCAGTCAAAAAATCAAAAGATGTATTCCATTGGGCAAACCTGCTGCAAAATATCTTTTTAAAGTTCAGGAAAGCAAAGATGTCACCTTGAAGACTAAGGTGCACCTGACCAAGCCACGGTGTTTTTAGTTGTTTAATACATATGTCAAAGCTCAGCAATTAAAAGGAAGATTGAAAAACTAATGCATTTAAATTGTGGCTTTGGAGAAGAGTATTGAATATACTGGCAAATAATGAACAAATTTGTCTTGGAATAAGCACAATCAGAAAGCCCCTCAGTAACAAAAATGGGGAGACTACATCTCACATACTTTGGACATGTTGTCTGGAAAGATCGATCCCAAGAGAAGGATACCATACTTGGTAAAGTATAAGGTCAGCAGAAAAGAGGAAGACACTCAAGGAGATGGACTGACATAGTGGCTGCAACAGTCAGCTTAAATATGACAACCACAGTGAGGATGGCACAGGACTCTGCAGTGTCTCCTTCTGTTGTCCATAAGGTCGCTGTGAGTTGTCACCGTCTCAACAGCTCCTAACAGCAACATATATTACTTACCTGAGAGGTCAAATAAAAAGTCAAAGATAATTTACAAATTATAACTATAATGTTATTGCACTGATGAAAAGCTTACTGAGGAAACAACAAATCCACATTTTTAAAGTAATTTTTGTCTAATTACTATTCAAGGAAAAGCACAATTTTAATTTTCAAATAACCTAGCTGCAATAAAAAAGGGTAGATGATGCCGTAGAAAAAAAGAGCTCAACTCCATTAACTTTTTTCAAGTTTCTTTCCTCCTAAGCAGTGCTCCCTAAGTCTAGTGACTTCATAAATAACGGTGATCAATACTAACGTCCTTTGAAATAAAGTGAATGTAGATTTATTAACCTCTTATTTATCCTTAATGAATGAAAATCTATGTTCATGAAAAATAATGTAAGCAGACAAATGGAAAAAAAAAAAAGCATGTGCCTTGAATCCAGAAACACATATCACCAAGCATGCCATAACAGGATTGTTAAAAGTTTGTTTATGGGTGAAATAAACTTATAAATTGATTATCACAGGCCAAAAAGAAGAGCTTACAATTCAGCTTGAAAACATAGGAACAAAATCTCAACATATTTGGTATATCTGTTATTATAGTAACACATATCTAGTGATGAACACATATGATATCCACTACAGAAGAGAAATCACTAGAAGGTGAATGAAAAGAAGTATAAATAAACCAGAATATAATTGTAGAGAAACTATCAAGGTAGATTCATTGATGGGAACAAGTTGCTGAAAATAAATTTGAGCTAACAATTTTATTAATGAACAATATCAATGATATATAAAGGATATGTAAGTTAGATAATAATAAAAAGCAGAAAAAACATAAAAAAATATAACTGTATGTACTACACTCACAGAAATCAAGAAAAAATATTAAAGAATGACATTAAAAAGAAGGATTTACCTTTGATTTACAAAGAACCTCCAGTGATGGTGTATTGAATTTCCTACTTTTCTGAAAGAGAAGATATTGGGGCTGTTATGTTATTTTTTTATCCCCTTCAATATTGCTTGAATATTTAGAATAAATTTAAGTGAGTTTTAAGCAAAATAAATTTTAGTGGAAAAGAAAGATTAAAATGTTAACAAGCTGACCAATGTCATTAAAAAATGTGTAGAATGCAGGAGAGAAAAAATGCAACTTGAGAAAACATTTTCTTTTTTTAACATTTGAGACAGGAAAGAAATACTGAATTATACGTATCTGTCTAGATGTCTTTGATCTCTAGGAGTCAAGTCTTTCTTTTTATCACGAGTCAAAGGAAACTGTGATAGGTTATGAGAAAATTCTCTAGGTAGAATGTGGATACAGGACCAGAGTATTAGAGTAGAATGAGTGAGCATCAACCTTGGATTAAGAGGACTAAGAAGACCAGCTCTACAATTTACTTACTGAGCAAGCTGTTGTTGCTAAAGACACAGAGTTGTGATTAGGATTAAAGAAAGCAATGTTTATTATGGCTTATTTTTTAGTTCTTTGATACCATAATACAAAGTGATCTCTCTCATATTTAGAGCTGTCGATGAATAGCAGTTATTCTGTTCACTTACTGACACTAAATGGACACTTCACAGATTAGTAATTAATACTAGCTTCTGAAATTTGAAAAGTTGTTTGCCATATAGTATAGTGTTCAAAATGCTGAGTGACATTTCACAATCAGCACTGTAAGTTACAATGTGTGCATTGTAAAATACAGTGATGTGATGTAGGTAACATGGATCCTTGGTGCCACAGTAGTTAAGAACTTGGCCACTAACCAAAAGGACAGAAGCTGGAATCTGCCAGCCCCTTCTTGGAAACCCTACGAGCCAGTTTTGCTCTGTTAATAGGGTTCCTATCAGTTGGAATTAGCTCTATGGCAATGAGTTTGGTTTACCTCGGTAAAATAGGAAATACTGAAGTTTAGTTAAAGATAAAAAGAAATAACAGGATGACGACAGTTGTGTACTGGTATAATGGTATATTTTTAACAGTTACTTTTTAGTCTCTTATTTGAAACACTTGATAAATCTCTGTGGTATTAATATCTCCAATTTAAAAGCTATGGTAATGAACATGAAAAAATATTTGCAAAACCACGTGACTGGTAAAGAACTTGTATCAAAAGTGTACAAAAACTAACAAGAATCCAAAAAATTCAACTACAAAATGAACAAAAGGTCTGAATAGAGACCTCATCAAAGAAGGGACACAAAGGATAAACAATCATGTAAAAGATTTCTCCGCTTCATATGTTATTAGAGAATTTCAAACTAAAACAATGACATACCGCTTCATACGTATTAGCTAAAATCCAAACTACTGACAAAAACAAACACTGGAAAGGATGGGAAGCAAGAGTAGCTCTCATTCATTGCTGGTAGAAACACAAAATGGTACACTTATTTTGGAAGTCTGGTGGTATTTTACAAAGTTAAATCTATACCTACTATCTGATCCAGTAATTATACTCCTAGGTATTTACACAAATGAAAATTGAAAACATATGTTGATATATGAATTTGAGAACAAATGGTTATAGCAACTTTATTAATAACTGACCAAACGGAAGCAACCAAGATGCCCATCTACAGTGAGAGGAAAAACAAACTGTTATGTATCCATGCAGTGGGGTATTACTCAGCCATAAAAATAAAAATGAGTTATTTGAAGCTAGCGAAAAATACGGAGGAATCGTTAATGTATATTAAGAGCTGAAAGGAGCTGGTCTGGAAGAGCTAAATGCTGTATGGTTCCAAGTATCCGACAGTTCGTAAAAGACAAAACTGTGGAGAAAACAGTGAATTGTCAGAAGTTCACAGGGAGAATATGAGCCAAATAGGCGAACACAGGATTCTTAGGGCAGTGGAACTATTCTATGTGATACTGTAATGCTGGACACATAACATTATGCATTTGCC
This sequence comes from Heterohyrax brucei, assembly GCA_028571685.1. Taxonomy (NCBI): domain Eukaryota; kingdom Metazoa; phylum Chordata; class Mammalia; order Hyracoidea; family Procaviidae; genus Heterohyrax; species Heterohyrax brucei. Next base: position 121,917,889 of record CM053142.1, on the reverse strand, counting down.
AAAACCCACAGGATTGTACAGCTCAAAGAGTGAACCCTAATGTAAACTACAAGCTTTAGTTAATAATTACTGTTACTGTTAGTTGTGGAGTCACCACCACATTGGCAACTCAGTGTAAAAAAAGAACAAAACACTACTCGGTCCCACACCGTCTTTGCAATCACTGACCACCTCTAGACCACTGTTGCAGCCACTGTGTATTTTGACTGCCTCACAGCATAGAGGGCTCATGTTCTGGTAATACATTAAACAGCATTCGATTATGATACATAGGGTTTTCATCGGCTGATTTTCACATGTAGACCATGAGAACTTTCTTTTAAATCTATCTTTTGCTTAAAGAGCCACTGAAGGGAATCCTACTGGCATTTAAAATACTGGTGGTGCAGCTTCTGGCATCAGAGCAACACAGAAGCCATCAAGGCACCACAAGACAAAAAAAAGGAATAGTATACCAACACCTATCCTTCAGTTATAACAAATGTACTGCACAAATGAAAGATGGTAAAGTATAAGAAACTGTGTACAGTAAGGATGAAAAGCTGTATCACTTAAACAGTGAGCTTTTCTGGGGAGAGAGGGGAAAACTTCCCAAGACTATCTAAAAATGGCTTGAGACAGAAGGGAAGGAGACTGAGCTGGGGTTTTATGAGGAACGGAGGGTGTGGCAAGGGTGAGGGTTCCCATTTGACCAGGTCTTACATGGTGTGGGCTTTCCACCAGTGCCAGAGAGGGAAACACCAGACTTCTGTATCAGTGAGGTCAGATGTTGAGCAGAAAGATGTGGAGCAGAGGGGGACCTGAGGGACTGTTGGGGCTCGAAAGCTGTCAGCACTCATACATCAAAAGTGAATCTTTACTCAAGTGATAACAGCAAACTCCTTTGAGTAATTAACGATTTGGGGCCCTACAATAAAAACTTGGCATCCATTTTCCCATTTGAAAGGCAAAAAAACAAAAACAAGAACAAAACAACCCTATTTGTTTTCCATTCATATAATAAAGGAACTGATTATTAAAAATCATCCAACTTTACAAAATATATCAATTTAACTCAATTTTATATGGTGCTGTTTTCTTTTGTCCCTATGAAAATGTATGGATGCCAAAGCTTCTTACAACTGCTTCATGCAAAACAGTACATGTCTTGCCATTGAGAACATGTTCTAGCAATACAAGTATTCATATCTTTGTACTCATATAGCTTGCAACGATAATAATGTCAAGTAACATTTTCTGAGCATTTGCTATGTGTTCTAGCATTATTTTAATTATTATTACTTTGTGGCAAGGATTGTCTCTTTTAATCAACAACAAATCTGTGAAGGAAATATTTTTTACAGTATATTATTTGTATGTATGTACTTTATTTACAACAGCACTGAATGGTTAAGTAAATAAGTAATATGTAAAATTAGAATTTGATAAAAAAGACAGTCCTACTCTAGAAGGTAATCTCACAACTCCACTTTGTATTGCTCTGGTAGCAAAGTGGTTAATACCTTTCTGCTAACCAAAAGGATGCCATTTGGAATTAAAGGAGGCTCCTCGGAAACTCAATAGAGCAGTTCTACCTACTCTGTTCCATAGGGTTGCTGTGAGCCGGGATTGACTTGACAGCAACGGGTGCTGGTTTTTATATTGTTTCTTGGTGGGCACATCAAAGGTCTCTAGGTGTCAGGAAAAGTTTGTATCAGCTTGTATGTCTCACTTTCTTATAAGAACTATCCACTTGTGTGTGTGTCAGGTCTTTAACTGCATTCCCTAAGTGCAGATGGAAGATCTGTTTCTAGCTACAACTGGGAAACGGCCCTGCTAAAAACGATTAAGAAGCTAAATCTTTGTGTAACGAACCTAAGGGATGCGAAGCTCTGAAGAAGCAACCACAGAGAATGTCTTGTCATTCAAGAATGCTGAATACTCTGAAGGTCAAGGAATTTTATTTCTTTGTTCTAATTCAGGAGATTGAATTTCTGATACAGCAATCACAGCACAGATTTTAGCAATCACAAAAAGAATATTATACAAATTCCTTTGTTGTTGTTTCTGACAATGAATAAGAAGTCAGGAAAGGAACTAAGCTAACTTTCAGCATCTCCATTCTTGTCCCTTTCTTGTTTTCAGCCTATTTTGCCTGGAAACAATTGCTAGACAAAGATTCGTCCCCTACTAGAATAACAGGTGAAGCCCGAGGGTGGCAGAAAAAGTCAGTGTCTGCAGCTGCGAACCGAAAGTTTGGAGGCTGATGTCCATCTAGAAGAGCCTCAGAAGACAGATTTGGCAATGTGCTTCCAAAAAATTAATCGTTAAAAACTCTAGAGAGTACAATTCTATTCTGCCACACGTAAGTTTTCCATGAGTCAGAATTGAGTCCACATAACTGGCTAAATAATTAAAATACTAGAAAAAAAGAAAAGTATGTCTATTTACCTGCAAAGGACAGTATATCTGCACGCCAACTAAGAAACACTGTAAAATACTTTTCACCCTGTTTACATGATATGGTGTTCGGTGAGTTGGAATCAACCCAGTGGCAGTGGATTTGGTTTGATTATTTACATGTTTAGCTGAATTATGTGTATAAAATACTTTTATTTTCTCAGTCACTACTTTTAGGAAAACTTACGAGCATTTGTGTTTTACTTATGCCTTTAATTTCTAAGATCAGTACATTGTTTTCTTACTTTCAGCCACTCTTCCTTTTTCTTTCTCCTTCCTTCTCTTCCTTTCTTATGTTTTTCTCCTTTCTTTATTTTCTACTAAGCAAACTGTTTTTCCAGAGAAAATATATTACAGAACTCCAATATAATTAACAAGTTGAGTAAAATGGTTTTTGTTTGTTTGTTAATTAGTGTGTGGGCCTGGATGAATCCAAATTGACTCCGTGGAAGTGGCTTTTGGCTTGGAGCCTCTTTATGCAGTGCGTCCCCTCCTCTCACATTTCTACACCCCACACTCCCCCTTTCCAACATTTTATTTCTTTGTATCACACTAACTCCTTTGTCTCTATAACAATAATTTGAAAAAAGACTATTCTAGATGATTGGCAAAAGCAATCAGTGAACAATCTACATAAATATTGTAATCAGAGATTCAAGCATTTCTGAGGCGTTCATAGTTTGGTGTCTAAAGTATTAATATTCTAGTAGAAAAGGGTGTTCTTTAAATGACTATTCTGCTTGCTTCAGAAAGTTACCATGAGAATCCATTGTAGAATATTAGGAGAGACGCCTTACAAGTCAATCAATCTAATCCCCACCTGATGATTGAATTCTCTATGCAAGTTGTTTTAGATGAAGGTCATTCCAGTTTGAAAAGCCCTAGTTTAAGAAAATTATTCTGAATATTATCAGGAAAATTTTAGAAAATATTTTATAAACTGCACAGAGCTCTACAAATTCAAGATATTGTCACTCTGTTGTGCCAAGTATCTCAGTGGATATCAGATGGATAAGATACTGTTGCTGTTGTCTAAAAGTTTATCCTTGTGTTTGGTGAGATGAAACATGAAAATAAATAAACAACAAAGTAGATATAACTTTTACCATAAAAGAATAAAGATGCATTCTGAACATTCAGAAAAGAAATTTCACATCCAACTAAGAAAATCAAGAAAGGCCTTATAAAATTGAGACAGGCCATAGATGTGAAGTTTGAAAGTTCATCTAGAGACTGCAAAGTCTAGAGACACCGATTATAACAGCAAGGGTATGGGAATGAGAGACGACAAGGATTTTCGAGGAAAAAGGGTCCAATATGGAGGAAAAAGAGAGAAAGAGAAAGAAAGAAAGAAAATGCGGGCATATTGAGAAACAAATGTAAGGAATTCATTGAGTGAGTTGTAATCACTGTAAAGTCAGAGTTTTGGTTTCAAAATCTAGACTAAATAGTAACTATGTAACGTTAACAGAGAATTTACTCCTACTTTTATTCTTCTGAAATTTTGGAATAAATCAACTGAGAAACTAGGAAGAGTATGAACAAAATAAATGTTTGTTAATACCAGCCTGTTTGTGATTAATATTGTCATTACTGTCTTTGGGTAGACAAAAATTCAGTGGAGTTACAGGTTTTCTTTTTTCCCCTTTGGTTTTAGCTTGTACAAACAACAAATACTAATTTTCCTTTTAAAATTTTGTATAATATCAGCACTTAATTTCTCTTTAAATTTGAAAGGGAAGTATTTAGTAAAGGATCAGATTTAACTCTGCAGTGTCAGATCAAGTCTTTATACTTTGAAAAATGTCTTCAAATTTAAAATTAAATTTATTTACAATATATACTATTAAAAAATAAATTTAAAGATTTGTTAAACACATATGGGATGGTAAACTTCATAATCATGTCTTATAGTTGAAGCTGGCAACTTTAAAATTTAAACAAAACTCCTCATCATCCTAAGAAATGTGTACCAAGTGTATAAAATACTTTAGGTGATGCATTTGGTGCTGGAAGCTGAGAGTTGAACAAGATGCTCTTTATCCTCAAGGATCTCAGAGAGGCAGCAAACTTGGAATAATGATGAAGACTTTAATATCAGTATTAACTGTACAGTAGAATTAAAACTACTTTTTCTAGAACTGATAATATGTAAAATTAGACATGGGTAATTTAATAAAGAAATATCACCATATTTGAAAATATTTCACCAAGTATTTGTTTCTGATCAACACGTTTGTCCTGTTACGTACAAGAAAGCTAAACAGTCATCTGATAACAATGTTTACTATGGATGTAGTAGTCAATAATAAAAACTTGGAAAGGTACTAAAAATATGTTAGCTTCTATGAGTTGGAATCAACTCAACAGCAACAAACAAACAAGAACAATCTGCTGACAACTGCATTCAAAGAAGAGTGCCGTCATAAGCTTCAAGGTACTCCTAAACCTTAACAATTCTATATTTAATTTGAAGATCACATTTATCTCTTTTTTATAACCTCAAATAACAAGAATAAATAAAATACTACTGCTAAAATAATTCACTAATCTTCTGAAGCATTCTGTTAAATACAATGCATGTAAGTAAAACAGATAATTAAAACCACATAATGCTATACAGAGTGGAGGAAACTAAATTTCAGTTTATATATTTTATTGAAAACTATTGACTTTCTTCAGCATGTAGGTGATATAGTCTTATTGATACCTGTATCTTCACTGAAAAAGGCTAATTCTTTGTTCTTAAGTGTTGTACAACCTATGTTATTGGATTGATGGAAATTAATTTAATTCCTAACTTGGAATCTAGACAGTTTGAAGGTAAATATAAGTAGCAATATCTCACAATTCTGTAGAAAACATACACACAAAAATGAAAAAAATTCAAATATTCATGTTTTCCCATGTATTCAACAAATGATGACTGAACAATGAAAACTCATATTCAAAAGGAAAAATAAAATCTATGCTATTGTCTTCAATGTATAAACAAGATCTCTGACTGTGTTTGATACATCCTACAATATGCTTGTAAAGTGTAATTCACTTGATTGGTGGTGCTTAAACACTTATTCATTAGTGTATCTACTGCTGGATTTCTGTTTGTTTGCTTGTTTACTTTTTAGATAAATCTTATAAGGACACAAGAGATCCACTTGAGGACAAGGAATGTATCCTCCAGTAGGAATCGTCTCCATAGATTTAAAACTATTAAAATCTCTTGAGGAAACATTACAGGAAGAAAAATAATTTAAAAAATTAGGTTGTTCTCAAGTTGACTCTAACTCATGGAGATCTCATATGTGCCAAGCAGAACTTCTACACAGTTTCCAAGCCTGTGACCTTTCAGAAGTAGGTCTCCAGGCCTTTTTTCTAAGATATCTACAAGTAGATTTGAAACACTAACCTTGTGATTAGTACTGAAGTGATTAGCCATTTCCACCACTCGTGGTCTCCTAGAAAAGATAGTATACCCATAAAATTAAGAAAACAAATCACTTTGGGAGGAAAAAGTGATAAAAAAACAACAGGACTGTTGCTGCACTATGTGGAACAAGAGATGACGGTGCTGACTCGAAGCCTCAGGTGATCCATCTGGTGACAGACTTTACCCTGGCAATGTGACAGTCTGAGTAAATCTAGCTTGCTTTTAATATTAGGCATTTGAGTCCAATGGGCATGGGATGAAATGTGACAGAACATCATCCTGAAGTGAGGGAGGACATCATGTTATTTCAGATCATAAAAAACTCCTATGATCTGGGCATCATTTCACCCTCAAAGTGGGTAGAATGGCCTGACCCAGGAGCTTACCCAAACACTTTATCTTTCTTGTAGTTTCAACTGAAGCATTAATATTCAGGAACATCAGAATCTCAGAAACAGTGCTACAGCTAGCAGATATCTTTTTTTATTATTATTATGATTGAATGAAAATGTACATTCCCGTATAAATTCGCATGCTCACCTATATGCAGCTCCCACTGCTCTCCCTGCCGGGTGACAGCACACCCTTCCTCTCTGTTCCATATATGTCCTATCCTCCCAACAGTCTCCTGTCCCCTCCTCTTCACACGCTTCCCTTCCTCCTTTAAGAGGTTAGCAGGATGACATCCTATGCATGCGTAGAACCATAAAGTTCCCACAAGATACGATCACACTAGCAGATGTCTTAAGTTCCTCTGAATTTTAGGTGTCTAGAAGTTGGCTGTAGTGAAAGAAATTCAATGACCCTTGGCAAGAGAGTTTATTCCAGAAAATCTACTCTCTTGGATAAACTCAATTCAGAGGAAATATCTGAATTCCTGTTACATCATGGTGGGGCAAAACCCAGCAGGATTGCCCTTTGGGACACAAGGGATCAACTAGATATTCCTGGAGGTATTTAGGAAAAGTGAAATGTAGCTAGACAATGGTTCCCACTGCTGTACTTTCAGACTTGTTGGGTGAGAAGCATTATTCACACCCTGACGAGCAAATCAAAACGTCTAAACATGCTAAAACATGATTTTAACCTAATAGGCTTCACTGCATTTTCTCCATTATTAAAAATAAATTTAATTTGACTTACTTTTTTTCCTATCCTTTTTTATGTCAAGCTTTCGTAGGTACTAGTTTATTAGTTATTAACTGGTGTATGAAAATGATTCTAAAGATAGACGTGCAAATGACATGCTAATTTGAAAAGATCAAAAATTTATTAATATAAGTGATTGATGTATAAGCACCATATCACTACTACAACTGGGAAGATTAAACTTATTGTTTTCAATGTACTTAGAAACAACATAAGCAAAAAATTAAAATTCAACCACTTCAATAATGTAGAACTGGACACATGCAAATTGTCCTCTTCTCTGCACTGTGTGTGTATGTATGTGATTCTACAAAACAGTAATAATGATAGTTTACTGTTGTTGTTAGATATCATATTCTATGACATTGGGTAAAACTACTCCTATCTATTAAAAGCAACCAATCAATGGGTATTTGTGATATGGGAATCTCGCTAAACTATTAAGATGCTCAAAGGCATAGTGGTTTTGCCTTGGATATTTTGAAGACCTGATTTATTTTTTATTTTTATTTTTAATCTACACTATCTATTAGGAAACGAAAAACAGGTGTACAATGTTTCTATGGACACCCCGCAGAGATAGGATTCTTTTTGCTATTATGTGCTGTTGAGTTAATTCCAATTTATGGCAACCCTGGATGATAGTACAGCTGCCACAGAAGGTTTCCCAGTCTGTAATCTTTATGGGAACAGACTGCCGTGTCCTTTCTTTCTTGGAGCCACTGGGTGAGCTAGAACCTCTGACCTTTTGGTGAACAGTTAAATACATGAGGACTGATCATGCTATGCATGCACCAAGGGAGAATAAAAAGCATTAAATATTTAAATACTGCTTTTCTGGGAGGATCTCTAAAGTTTCTTCAAAAATGACCTGAGGGAGGAAGAAAGGAGTCAGGCTTGGCTTTTATGGTGGTTAAGGGGTAGAACTCACCGGTTGGAATGCACACAAATCAAATCAACTACATCTGTTGAAAGAGACAATGGAGAAGCTCAGTGTCACCTGTTAGGACAGGGGCCAATTGTGAAACAGTTCAACAACTGTTTGTATGAAGTTCAAGTTGAAATTGAAGAAAAGTAAAACAAATCCACAAGAGCCAAAGTACAACCATAAATATACAAGGACTTCTAATTATGTTCACAAACTCATCCTATAAAAAGTGCTACATACGCCAATGCTGAATATCATTACAGTCACCTTCTAAGTACTCCCACTAGGAAGCTACACACTGACACCAGTGCCCAGTCACCTTTCCAAGCAATTTTGGAATACTTCTTTCTGGAACGGCTCAGAGCTGTTATCATATTATCCTTGATATCTGGAATGTCATAGAAAGGTCTTCTTTTCAGTATTTCCTGTCCCTTCATGTAAAGAAAAAGGTCATTGGGGGCCATATCAGGTGAATAGGGCGGGGTGCTTCATTATAGTCATTAGTTTACTGGCTAAAAACCCCCTCACAGAAACTATACAATTACATTTGCAAACTTGTCACCATTCTACATGCACACTGGCCATTTCACAGAGTCTCAAAATTGCTGTGAAGAGTAGACTAGGTACCAGCATTGATGAATAGCTTCCCAAGGGGAGCACTTTGAAAGTGATTGTAACGATATTGAGCAACGAGATATGTAGCACTTAGAACAATTAAGTTGGCTGACACTTTTTGGACCTCATATCCCACCTGAATTTCATGGCCATATCCAGTATAGACTTGTGAATGGTGATGATTGAAGATGAGAAGTGTGGTAGGATTAAGTCAAGAACATAGTACATGAAGAAAGAAAATGATATTAAAAAGACAGAACAGAAAGAAAATATCACAATGAATATCAGAAGAAATTCTGAAACTTGCTCTTGAGAATAGAGGAGCAAAATCAAAAAGAAGTGATAAAGTAAAAGATCTGAACTAGATATTTCAAAGGATGATTCAGAAAGACAATGTTAAGTGTAATGAAATGTGCAAAGATCTGGAGACACAAAGCTAAAAGAAAAGAACAAATTCAATATTTCTTGAAAAGAGCCACCCTATAGGTAGATGGCAAGGACCTCACTGCCACCGAGAAAAAGAGGTGGGAACAGGGTCCCATGCCCTGAGAACCTCCTAGACCTGGGAGACAGAGATTGCTGTAACACCAGAGACAGCACAGGACAGTGAGCGATGTCAAAAGAGAAACGGTGGCAGCAGAACCAAGAGAAGAGCACAAGACGACACAGTGGGCTTTTAGACCAATAGAATTAGAGAACTGAGTGCCATTAGCAGACAGCTTCCTGGCAGAGTAGAGTGCCTCTGAGAGCTACTGGCTGAGCTCTGAGCTCAAGAGCTTTGCAACCCTTTTCCAAGCAGGGCAGAAGTTAGACCAGGAGCCAGGGAGAAGCCTGCCTGAAGACAAGATGAAGAAGAAGCTGTCCCAATCAAACAACTCTATCCCAAGTTGTTCCCAGTCCTGAATTGTAATTTGTCATGTAGCTAACAAACTACATAACTGAGCATGAGCTGTAAGTTCTGTTTGACTTCTGCAATGAATAGTCAAACCCAGCAGAGGATTAGACAGAGCCATGTAGAATGGGTATAAGACTAGTAAGAAGGTAAATCTGACCTCTGGTTCACAGGAATCAGCTTTGGGCTGGTGCTGATGCTAATTCTCTCTCCCTTTCATGAAGCTAGAGCAGGTCAAATGCCCCACCACACCATTTTGACCACGTTCGTTACAAAGAAATGTGAGCAAATGGAACACAGAAATTATTGAACAATATCATTAATGTTACAAGAAAGCAAATTGTGCTGAAGACAATTCAAAACTGGCTGCACTCATATATTGCCAAGGAACTTTGAGAAATTTGAGCCAGTTCTAAAAAGGACATGAAATGAGAATTGTGATTGTTCATGTCAGATTGGTCTTGGCTGACAACAGAGAATACCAAAATGTCACTTATTTGTGTTTCGTTGTCCACACAAAGGTATTTGACTGTGTGGATCATAGCAAATTAGGTATAACATTTCAAAGAAGTGGGAATCATGGAACAGTAAATGGTGTTTATGTAGAACCTGCCTGGAAAAAGCAAGAGGATACCATACAGTTTAAAGGAAAGAAAAAGTGTGGAAAAGGGCTGTATCGTTTCACTACACGTATTCAGTCTCTATGCCAAGCAAATAATACAAGAAGATTGACTATACAGAGAAGATTGTGGCATTATTATTGTCAACATGAACAGTGTATGATATGCAGATAACATAACTTTGCTTGCCTAAAGTATAGATAACTGATAAAAATCAAAGACTACAGCCTCTGGTATGAGTCATAACTCAATATAAAGAAAACAAAAATCTTTACAATTGTTTTAATTGGCAACACAGTGACAAACAACAACAAAAAACTACCATCAACAGTGATATCATTCTCTTGTTTCAACAATCAATGCCCATGGAAGGAGCAACTAATGAATCAAACAATACATTGCACTGGGCAAATCTGCTGCAAAAGACCTCTTTAAAATTTTAAAAACCAACAATGTCACTTTGATGACTAAGGTGCACCTGACTTAAGTCATAGCATTTTCAGATTCTTTGAATGCATGCAAAAGCTAGACAATGAAAAAGGAACACCAAAGAGTAATTGGCACATTTAAATTATGGTAAAGGCAAAGAAAAGTGAATATACTACAGACTACCAGAAGAACAAACAAATCTGTCTTGTTGGAAGCATAGCCAGAATGCTCCTTAGGCTTTATCTTGCTTCCTTATGATGTGTTATCAGGAGAGACCATTCCATGGAGAAGACCATCATGCAGGGCCAAGGGCAGGGTCAGCCAAAAAGACACTCTCAGTGAGACTGCTTGATGTACGGCTGCAGTAATGGCCTCAAACATATGAACTGTTGTAAGGATAGGTCAGGACCTGGCAATGTTTCGTTCTGTTATACATGGGTCTTTCTGAGCCAGAACTGACTCTGCAGTGCCTAAGAACAACAGTGAAATATGATGAGCCTAGAACAAGGGTTCCCATGTGCTGACTGGGCTTGTGTGTTTTGAAATTCTCTCTGGTGCTCAAGGACCGCGCACTCAGGGTTTCTCACCAGATTGCCCACATACTGGGCAGGTGAAGTCAGAGTGGTACTGCTTAAAGCTGCCAGTTTTCGGGTATCAAAACTTGAGTCAAGTTTTTTTACTATAATTCACCTTGTATTTTTGGTGACAAAAATCTCCTCATTGCAGAATGTTTCATTTATTTGAATTTGAACTTGTTTAAATAAGCCACTGTGGTGCTCGAGGAAGCCTGATGCTGCTAGAGACGATAAAGGATACTGTTAAAGAAGGCCTTGCTCAAGAGCTCAAGACCAAGTTTTGAGAGGTAAATGGATGCCTTGAATACTATCCATTCTGTCTGAAAGTTAGAGGAAGAGGAAAAGTGTCTTGATGAAGTCTTGTATAGTGGTTTTAGTATGTGTAGCTCCACATATAATCTTGGTTTATATTTCAAGTATCTGTGAAGCAAAAGCTTCCTAGCTTTCTTTATCTCAAAAGGAGCAGTCTTGGATAAGAAATTGTTGCTACTGCCATTAGCTAGACAAGAGTCAGAACACGGGCAATAGCCCAAGTAAGACTGTACAAATGCGTAGATGAGTCTAACCTTTGGTCCAGGCATTCGATGCTAAGATGATTGTCTCAAATTTGGCTAATTCTGGCTAATTCTGCTAGACTTTGGTTTCAATCCTTGATCAGGGATGCCTGGGTCAAGAGATGAAAAAGAAGAGCTCTACAACAAGCTTCATCTCACGTGATGGTGGTATTGCCATCTATAATGCATTGGAAATAGGTTTCTTATTCACTTAGTTTATCTCAAGAGGTTCCCAGGGCCAGGTAGAGAAGTGAACTCTGATAACATCACTGTGTTTGAAAATAAACTGAGAACCATGGAGGTGACTTTCATGTAGGCGAGTGTGGCAGGAGGCCCAGCTTTGGGCCTATCCTGTAGTTATCTATCTGATTTTACCAGGGAGTCCTCAATGACTTCATCAAGCTAACATGTGCTACTTTCATAACCCAAGGCATGATGGCCAGCTTAGATGGAGGACCATGAATTCAGTCTTGTGACAGCTCAGTATCCAGCCACCCATGTGGCTCTAATGGTATGTACTAAGATTTAGGGAGGATCATTTCTTGTATCAGAAGTCCACTGGCAATGTATGGTCATTATAGTTGTCCACTGGCAATGTGTGGTCATTATAGTTGCTACAGAGACTTCAGGAAGTATGAAGAGGAGTTGATAAAGCCTGTATAATGAAGGATTCTCAGCAATGAGGTGTACAAGTGATACCGTCACCAGTATTAGGGGCTTCCCCCAAGACAATGGTTACTTTACAGGATTTAAGGACCTGAACTTAAATTGGTTTGAATTAACCCAGTTGCAATGCCACAGTGATGCTAGGGGTGAATTTCTCTTTTACTCTGAGGGTCATAATCTTTTCTTGGTGATGAAAACATAGGCAGCAGCAACATCAGAAGCATATTTTAGGGTTCAATAAACCATCTACTTGCAGGTGTGGCCTCAGCATGCCACATAGTGACTCTATTCCTCTACACATGCAACCACCCTATAGACCTGTATACTGCTAAGAATATCAGCTTTTCCTCAGAGTGATGTATAAGATGGGAACCAATTACAAGTTAACACAAATAAGTAACAGACTCAGGGTAAGAGGTAATACTGAGCCTACTGTCATTCACAGGATATATTAGAATTAAGACACAGGATTCAATCTAAGACACTCACAGTTATCTGGGCAGAAACAATCTCATGGTTACTTTAAGCAAGAACCCAAACTTCTATTCCCACCTTTAGGCACGTGTTATTTAAATTTCTAGATTTGACTGATTAAATCTGTAACAGAGGCTCAATAACAAAAAAAACTCACTACTAACAGTTTGATTCCAATTCATAACGACCAGTTCACTAGCAGTCAGCAGATTTAGTTAGCAAACCAAAGTAAGAAAATAGAGACCTCCAGCATTGCCTATACATCCTGCTCACACAACAAATTACTGTGACCACATCCCAGAGGTTGAACAGGCACCCCATCCAGCATTTGGTTTGAATGATGAGACTGAGAACATCATACCTACACACCAGAAGTGTGTGAAAAGTTTCATTAATCACGTAACAAAGCCTTTAGGACAGAGCAGGCTAAGTTCTACAATGGTCTAGAAGGAGACTTGCCTCTGTTCTATGGTAACTAGGGTGTAAGACTGGGGTGAGAGTTCTTATGCATAGACCAGGGATTCTGTGGTTGAACTTCTCATCACCACCAAAGAAGACAGTACTAAGCTTTCTTAGCAATTTGCCAAAATGTAAAACTGAGAGAGAAGGGGAGTGCTGGGATTTGAAAGCTGTGAGGAAACAAACATTAAAAATGGAGCAAAAACTTTATTAGTTTCCAAACATTATGCCTGGTATCTGATTATTATTCAATTTCAATGTGAAAGAAAATTATGGTAATACTAAATGTCTTTTGGGTAAAAATAAATGCATGCCTTATATAACACATTGATATTAAAATATTACAAAGAATCAGATTTAAAATTGGGGAACATTAAAATATGAATGTGGAGACCATTAAATAAGACTGAAACAAAATTGGAATTGTATGTGAAGGAAAGCATAATAATTTAGATGATAATGTGAAATGATATACATGTGTAATTAAAGTTTCAGTTCCTTTATGAAAAATTATTTCATGGGTTGTGCCAAGCTGCATATGATAATACCTTTCAATGATCTTGTAATCAGATTTAATTCTGAATAGCCTAATTTGTCTGCTTAAATTATCAAGCATTAAAATTGAATTTAAATAATTTAGTACTGAATATGTATCAACATTAAAAAAGGAAAACCTAGCTATTTATTTCACTACCAAGAAGTGAAATCAGGCTAAATGTCTAAATATCCTGCAAATTTTACATTGACCAAAATGGCAATATTCAAGATAGAAAACAGAAATGTATTTTTCATCCTCCCTAAGATTTAGATACCAATTTTTTAAGAAACGTGTTAGCCCCCTCTAAACACTCAGTTATATGTGAGTCACGCTTTGTACTGAGTATCCTAAATAATGTGAGTTTTCATAACTCAATTATTATAGCAACCTCACATTTTAAGAGCCATTTATTATAGAGAATATTCTACAACAATGCATTACAAATTTCTCATTTACAAAGAAAAAACATGCTTAAGTTGACTGAATGTCTGTATGTATAAGTCTATTTAGTATAAATTCAGGGAAGAGGAAGGAAGAACTAAAATTCTGTGATGTGTCCTTAGTGTCACTCACAATGACTTCCAAATAAAATGTTTAGATAAATGAATTTCCATAGTATTCATTACAATTATCTTTTTCCTTTAATAGGCACTTCTAAACTGCTTCTTTCTAGAAAGACAATAATATAGGCAAGCATTAACAAATCTATAAAAAACTTAAAAATGTGTAAACTCTATTGGTTCTTTTATTTTGAGGAAAGTCTGGGATATTACAATAAGTATAGAAGTGGTAGCACACGCAGCTGAGATGAACTACCAAAGTACAGATTAAGAAAGAGTTTTACTAATTATGAATATATTTAAGTATAGTTATAAATGTAGTTATACTAGTTAAATAACTTACCCAAGATCAACAGCTAATTAGTTGCAAAATTAAACTTCAGTCCTCGAAAGCTAAAACACTAAGATGCAATTAGAATCAAGAGACTGATTGTGTCAACCCCTGAAAATAAAAAAGACACAATGTCTGCCATAAAAAAATGAATAAATAAAAAGTAAAAAATCTAATGAGAAATGTGTATGTGTCCATGCAATTGGAGACCAGCACGAAATCATGTAAAGTAAGTTTTCATAGATAAAAGTCGTTGTACATTCAGTTACTTTCTACTGAAAATAAAGTTGCAGTAACAAATTCACTTCCAAAGAAATATTCTCTCTTTTGAGCATATTTCGATGGGTTTCCCAAAGCTTGTACAAACGTTTCTTCTCTTCATAAAACATTTTATTTCTTAGAGTTTTATGCTTATAAATATATCAGTGGGGAGTGCTTTGGCTCCAATTAACAAATATCTGATTATGGTGTCTTAGTCATCCCATGCTGGTTTAACAGAAATACAAGTGCATGACTTTAAAAAGGGAAATTCATTTTCTCATAGTCAGGAGGCTAAAAGTACAAACTCAGAGCATCAGCTCCAGGGGAAGGCTTTCTCTGCTAGATCTGGTAGAAGGTTCTTGTCATCAGTATTCCCCTAGACGGGGGGCTTCTGAGGGCCAAGGGACCCCGGTCCTTTCCAAAGACATGCTCAGACTCCAGCACTGCTTCTTTCCAATGGCTTGACGTTCCCAGATCTCTACTTGCCTCCCTTTTTTCTATATCCCAAGAGGCTGCCACAAGCCACAATTCAATCCTGTGTGTTAAGTCCTGCCCCACCAACTCAACCACCCACCCTCCTCCATTATGATCACAGAGGCAGGGTTTACAGCATACACAATACCAGGAATCATGACCCAGCCAAATACCTACACACAACATTTTAGGAAACACACTTCAACCCACGACAAATGTAACTAGAAGCATAACGACATTTGTTGTTAAATTAGTGTCATGTATGTATATGGTTTGTACTTGATTGCTGAGCAACATATTCAAGAAACAGCTTTCTTTCTACATTATTGACATATACTGTTAAAGGTGTTGGTTTTTCTTAGACTTTCAAGTTTACAAAAGTCATGGTTTCAACAGTCGTTCTTATTAGGTGCCATGAAGTCTGCCCTAATTCACAGCGAACCTATGCACCAAAAAACAAACCCACTTCTGTTGTTTCTGTTCCAATGAATAGCACAGCAGGATGAAAACAGTGCCCTGGCGCTGTGCTGTCTTCACAGTTGTTGCTACGGTTTAGCCCATTGTTGCAGCCATTGTGTGAATTCTTCTTGTTGAGGGTTTTCCTCTCCTTGACCAATCCTCTGCTTTTGCAAACATGGTGTCTTTCTCCAGGGCTTGGTCCCTTTTGAGAACACGTCCAAAATACCTGAGATTAAGTCCTTCCACCCTTATTTCTAAAGAGCACTCTGGCTGTACTTCCAGGACAGATTTGTTTATTTTTCTGGCAGTCCATGGCATATTCAATATTCTCTGACAACTTTGTCATTAAAAGGCATCAATTCTTGAACTGACACTGTGACATCATGTGGGATATAGTCTTGTTTGCCACTTAATGCCCCTTAGCAATTCACTTGGCAAAGCATGATGCTGGAAAAGCAAGCCACACATTTGTTTTTATTCTTCATTTGTTTTAACCTGTTTTCCAAGTGTTGTTTGTGATACTGCACATTGTACTAGAAATGTATAATATTTTCCCAGTAAAATACTATTGTTCATATATTGCTATTGTTGGTTGTCCTTAAGTCAGCTCTGACTTATGGTGATGGTATACACAAAATAGAAAATGTGAATGAAATACTGTCTAGTCAGATATCATCTTAATGGACATTGATATGTTTTAGCATTTCTTTGTCAATATTATATAGCACCTTCAGCGAATGGGGCTCATCTTACAGCACTATATTGTTCAGTTTTTTTCTTTGTGAACTGTAAGATTTTCCTTGGCTAACTTTTTAAAGTAGAGTGTCAGGTATTTATTTTTTGTCTTAGTCTGGAGTCTCCACTAATCCTATTATTGGTGACCTTGATGGTATTTGATATACCAGTAGCATAGCTTCTAAAATCATCACCCCATGCAAGTCATCTTAGTAAAACAACTTGTTGTATACATGGCAATTGCTTATGTTAGCCAGAGTGAATTTCTGTTGCTTGCAACTTGATTGATGAATACTTCTAGTCAACAAGCATTGAATTCTCAGTCATGTACTCTGACTACATGCAAATAGTGTCAAAGAAAGACCCGCTTATGCAGGGGGGTGGGGTGGGGTGGTGGGAAGGTGGAGGATAAGTTAGTAAAAGTCCCTAGCGGGATAATTTTCTCTAGTTCCTCAGTATAGATTGAAAACAAGCAAACAAAAATCGAAGCTATAGTCATAGAGTCAATTCCTACTCATAGTAACTCTGTAGTATAGAGTAGAATGGCTCTATCGGATTTCCAAGGAGTGATTGGTGGATTCAGACTGTCAGTCTTATGGTTAGAAGTTGAGCTCTTAACCACTGTGTCACTAGGGCTCCCACTATAACATAATAGTTATGAAACTGAAACGGACTCTGGGTCCATAATATCTAAGCTTGGATCTCAGCTCTGAAGTTTGCTGACTCCATGATCTTGGGAAAACTGTAACATTATTTTTGCCTCGGATTCCTTATCTATGTTGTTCTTGTTGCGCGCACCATCTATAATAAGGTATTCTTCTCTTAGGGTTGTTTTGAGGATTAAATGTGCCAGTATATGTATATGTAGCAGTACTATATGACTCATGTTATGATAAATGCAAAGAAATCGTTGCAATTATTATTATTCTTATTACTCCTAGGACAAGGATAAATTGCGTCCCTATTTTACAAGAGTCCCTATTTTACAAGATGTGTTGGTAACCCAGGAAAATGCACAAACAACCTCTTTAGAGTGAAGTAGAAATTCAGAGCAGAGTGAAAACAATGTGAGCCCCAGCAACTACTTTAAATCATGTACCACAGAAGAAGCTGAAAAAGCGCTGATACTGATGCTCTGTTTGCTTATGAGACCTTGTTTAGGGACTGTGTTTTAGAAAATTAGAAATCAAAAATACAGTACAGCCTTTATGATAAATATCCACTTTAATTTTGGGCCTAGAAAGAACCTGACTGGAGTAGATGTGTTGTAGGAATGTATACACTAGACAAAACTTAGTTCCATTCCATTTTAAATAAATAACTAATAATAGTCCTAGTCTTAGGTAACAAACTGCTGACATATTGCTTTGTCATATATACAGAACAAATTATATTCTGAGCCTTCTACAGCTCCTTGTGTCAACCATTCCTATGCATCAAGTAATGACAGAGTAAACAAGTAATGACACTGTATAGAGAATTATTGCAGTCAATTGGGGCTTATATTAAGTTTTATCCATGTACAAATACTCTGGCCATAGAAAGAAAATAGAAAGGAAATGTCATGGATTGCATTGTGTCTCCCCCCAAAATATATGTATTGATCTTATTTGGCTATGAGTCCCAATATGGTGCCATTCCTCCTGTGTGTTGTGAATCCTGCCTCTGTGATATTGATGATGGAGAATGGGCAGCAGTGGTGCTGTTGAGGCAGGTCTCAAGTTACCAGCTGTGGGATACAAGTGAGCACAGGGAGTTGGGTACCTCATACCACCAAGAAGCAGCACGGAGAGAAGAGCACATCCTTTGGACCTGAGGTTCCTGTGCCAAGATGCTCTCACTGGATTTAGATTATGCTTACCAGACTAATAACTTCTCTTACTGAATGGACTTGTAACTAACTCATAAATGGGTTTGTGGCTTACAGGACTGTGTCAATAAAATTTCTCTTTATAAAGCTTTCCACTCATGGTATTTTCTGTTAGAGCAGTACTAGGTGACTAAAACAGGAAAGAAACTTGTAGTCATGATGGACAAATTCTATAGATTTTTGTGCAGTTTATGGATGGAGTTTGGAATGGGAGCTTGAAGGAGGAAAGAGGGAAGTGGATATGAGTGGGCACTAAAAATTCCTAAACAACCGTACCTGTCCTGGGTGAATTGCTTAAAACAATAATTATCAATATAAAATAGAGAAGTAAATACATGTACTTCTATTTTATTTACTTCCACTGTGAATAAAATAAAGCTGTATTATTGAAGAAAAGGGGAAACTAATGATAAAACAAACTAGATGATTTAAAATCAGAAGTCATAGAAATAACAGGAGTATAAATGTAATAAATTTATTCAGACCACAGAGCTATTATTATAAATGTTTAGCTAGACTGCTAAATGAACTGCTGATTATGCAGATGTGTAAATGTTAGAGAATATGAAAAATAACATTTGCATTTTTCTGACTTTGTATTTGAAAATTCCAGATGTTCCCTTGAATTATTTTGAATCGGCTTCCTTGATATCAAGAGTAAGAAGATTAAAAAAGTAAATGCTATAACAGAAGACATGTGTATGCACATTTCAGAAATAGTCCACATATTATATTTCTATTTCCAGTGTTATGGATTTCAACTCACGAACATTCCATGTATATCAGAGTAGAACTGTGCTCCATAAGGTTTTCAGTGGTGGCTTTTTTGGAAGCAGATGGCCAGGACTTTCTTTCCTTGTTCCTCTAGTTGGATCTGGGCCTTCAGCTTTTTGGTTCACTGCAAAATGTATTAACTATTTGCATCAGCCGAGTACCCAGTGCACTGGTATAATTTGTTATAAAAAACTCAAACACCTAAAAATCAGTCTTCAGATCATGCTGACTTTTCAAGGTATTCCAGTTGTGTTCATAGTCCAGCCCAAATCATCTTTGATGAGAAAGAGATAGTCATGACAACATAGCTTTAAAAATCCCCCAAAACACATGTGATGTGTTATCTGTTGTTAATCCAGGGCTTGGATGAATACAAGTACTCTGACTGGTGTAATGTATTTATAAAAATTCAAGTCTTGTGGCAGAGTAAAGATGGTGGACTAAACACACATCTCCTTAAATCCCTATGGAAACCAAGACTAGAACTGATAATTAAATGGAGCCCTCTGGACTCCTAGTAAGCCCTAGTACATGGCATAGGGCTGTTAATTTGGACTTCATACCACTCAATGGAAAAGCTCCTCTCTTTTGCTGTCCCTGCTTTTGGTGAGTGCTGTCTTTCATGAATTGACATTTTAACTTTTTTTCCTCTGTCTTAACTGGCAGGAGGAGCTGGGACTTGACTACCAGTTAATCTCAGCTACACAGCTGGTGGGATCAGTGGATGAAATTGCCACATTTTGAGAGCCCACCTTTGGACTCTGTGTATCTTGGCAACTTTGGTCTCTCTTTCTACCTCCACCTTTGAATAGCCTGTAGTGAGGCAGATGGGGAGCTTGTGAGGGACATCATCTTGCTCCATGGGGAGGTGGATATACCCACTTGGAGGCCTCAACTGGACTTAATTCCTAGGCTGGGAGACAGCACCTGTATGGAGGAGAGCACTTTTCTAGCAGAAAAGCAGTATTTTACTCTGTGTCACCTATGGCTGGGGCCCAGCAGAAGAGAACAGCAGGGCAGTAGCCTTTCTGTAATTTGAACTGTTTATAACGTCTGGAGTTAGAAACAGAGGTGCTTACTCTGCCAGCTGGAAAGAGGGACCTGTACACCTGAAAACATGACTGACTTTGGAAGTCATCAGATAACTTTTACCTTTCATTTTAAGAAGGCCTAAGAAATCAACTGTGGTCCATCCTCACAGCATCTCTCCCATGCTTTATTGACTCACATGAAGCCCCAAAGCAAAAAACTCTGTATGAAACCATAATGAAGAAATCATCCATGGCTTCAGAAGGCCCTCAAGAGAAACTACCAAAGACTTTCCCAGATGAAGAAACCCTTCTGAAACTACTGGAAGGTAAACACAAAAGGGTTATATATAAAGCTCTCCTAGACCTTATGTAAAATGCAGCAGAGCAAAATGAAAAATTAAGCAAGCTGTTTGGTCTGATGGCATATCAGTTGAAATCCAACAGATTAAGAACAAAATCAAAGACATAGAAACTTCAATTCAAAGAAAATAAAATAGCATGAAACAAATGGAAAATAGGCTTTTTGGCTCAGAAGACAGAGCTACTGACTCCAGCATCTCTGAGGAGAAATCAGAAAAAAGAAACAAGAAAAATGAAGAAGAATTAAGAAACATGTGGAACTCTACCAAGAGGAACAATCTACGATTAATTGGAGTTTCTAAACATAGCAAGACACCTGACAACACAGAGAATATTGTTGTTTAGCTGCTGACAGAAAACTTCCCAGAAATTATGAAAGAAGAGAATATAGATATCCAAGATGAATCGAATGCCACTCAATATAGTTCTCAAAAGAAAGACTCCAAGACATATTATAGTCAAGCTTAAGAAAATGAAACAGAAACTTTTAAAGGCAACAAAACAAAGCAAAGCGAACATTCAGAGAGAAACCTTGGAGACTTTCATCAGATTTCTCAGCAGAAACAATGCTGGCATAGAAACAGTGGCATGACACATTCAACCATTTGAAGGAGAAGAATTTCTGACCAAGAATTATAGATCCTGCAAAGCTATCTTTCAAATATGAAAATGAAATTAAGACACTCACAGATAAACAGAAACTCAAAGAGTTTGCAAAAAACAAACCAAAGCTGCAAGAAATACTGAAAGAATCTCTTGACTCAGAACAAAATCACTAACTTTATACTTTAGAAGAAAATTCAGACATATCACCCAGAAGACTACTCAGTTTGAGAAGGCTCCAACTTCAATGAAAGCTATAATAGTGAAAGAAATGATCCAATGATCATATCACGAAAATTATGATGTCATCATATTAAAAAAGAGATGTACTACAGTCATTATAGTCCTTCCAGATGGACAGGAAGTTAATAAGACTGGTAGTAATTAAAATAGGTCTTATACACAGTTTATTAAGGGTGATCATGGGTCAGCCAAGAAGCACAATAAAGATGCAACATAACAGATCAAGAAACATAATACAGGAATCTGAACAATCACAAAACCGACCTTGAAAACAGTGAAAAATCAACTCTTAAAGAAGAAAGTCCAAGAACAGATTAATAAGAACAACAGAGAAAACAGCAACATAAAAACAAATATATCACAGTGGCAGCACTAAACACACACATATGTATAATTACATTGAATGTGAGTGGACTGAGTGCTCCAGTAAAGAGACACTGTGTGACATCTTGGATCAAAAGACACGACCCATCCATATGTTGCTTACAAGAAATTCACCTTAGACTTAAAGATAGGAACCAACTGAAAATTAAAGGATGGAAGAATATATATCAAGCTAACAATGAACAAAGAAGAGCAGATGTGGCAATTCTAATCTCAGATAAAATAGATTTTAATGTAAAATCCACCACTGTGGACAAGGATGGGCACTATATATTACTGAAAGGTTCAATATACAAGTAGGGCTTAACAATATTTATGCACGTAATATTAGCCAGCCAAGTGCTGTCAAGTCAGATCCGACTCATGCACCTAATATTAGAGGACCTAAATACATCAAAGAAACACCGACTACACTCAAAAAGAGATAGATCACCCCACAATAATAGTGGGAGACTTCAACACTGCACTCTCAGTATTGGACAGATTGTCTATAAAAAGCTCAGTAAAGACACAGAGGACCTTATTGCCACAATTAACCAACTAGACCTCATAGACATATACAGAACTTCCTATCCATCAATGGACAACTACACCTTCTTCTCCAGTGCACATGGAACATTCTCCAGAATAGACCATGTGTTAGGACAAAAAGCAATTCTCAACAAAATCCACCCTATTAAATTAATGCAAAGCATCTTCTCAGGTCATAAAGCCATAAAAGTCAAAATCAACAGCAGAAAAAACATAGAAAGTGAAACTCATGGAAACTGAAAACATCTTGCTCAAAAAGCCATGGGTTATAGAAGAAATCAAGGATGAAATAAAGAAATTTATGGATTCCAGTGCGAATGAAAGGACTTCTTACCAAAACCTATGGGATACAGTCAAAGCAGTGCTCAGAGGTCAGTTTATCTCTATAAATGCACACATCTGGAAGGAAGAAAGAAACCAAACCAAAGAACTCACCCTAGACTTTGAACAAGTAGAGAGAGTACAACAGAAGAACCCCTCAGGCACCAGAAGAAAATAGATCATGAAGATAAGAGCAGAACTAAACGAATTCGAAAATAGAAGAATAATTGAAAAAATTGAAAAGGCCCAAAGCTGGTTTTTTGAAAAGATCAACAAAATTGACAAACCAATGGCTAAACTTACTAAAGAAAAACAGGAAAGGAAATATCCCAAATAAGAAATGAGAAGGGAGTTGTCACAACAGATCCAACAGAAATCAAAAATATCATAACAGAACACTATGAAAGTTTGTGCTCTATCAAATTTGAAAACCTAGAGGAAATGGATAAATTCCGTTATTCATATCACCTTCCAAAATTATCACAGGGTGAAGCAGAACAACTTAATAAACCCATCACAAAGGAAGAGGTTGAAAAAATCATCAAGAAATTACCCACCAAAAACAGCCTGGGCCCAGATTGCTTCACCACAGAATTTTACCAAGCTTTTAGAGAAGAGTTATCTCCAATAGTACTGAGACTATTTCACAGTATAGAAAGGGATGGAATACTCTCAAATTCATTCTATGAAGCCAGCATAACTCTGGTACCAAAGCCAGGGAAAGACCTGACCAAAAAGGAGAACTTCAGACTGCTATCACTCATGAATGTAGATGCAAAAATCTTCAATAAAATTCTTGCCAAGAGAATACAACAACATATCAAAAAAATAATCCATCATGACTAAGCCGGATTCATACCAGGGATGCAAGGCTGGTTCAACATCAGAAAAAGAATTAATGTGATCAATCACATAAATACCACGAAAGACAAGGATCAGTTGATTTTGTCTACTGATGCAGAAGAGGCATTTGATAAAGTCCAACATCCATTCATCCTAAAAACTCTCAGCAAAATAGGAATAGACAACAAATTCTTTAATGCAATAAGGACCATTTATACAAAGCCAACTGCCTACGTCATCTTGAATGGAGAGAGACTGAAACAGTTTCCCTTGAGAACAGGAACGAGACAAGGATGCCCACTTTCACCTCTCCTATTCAACATTGCACTAGAAGTTCTAGCCAGAGTAATTAGATAAGACCAAGAAATAAAGGGCATCTGCATAAGCAGAGAAGGGGTAAGTTTCCTTATTTGTAGGTGATATGATAAGTTTCCTTATTTGTATATGCAGAGAATCCTAAAGAATCCATAAGCAGACTACTCAAACTGATAGAAGAGTTCAGCAAATCTCAGGATACAAGATAAACATAAGTAAATCAGTAGGATTCCTTTATACCAACAACGAGACTGTTAATGAAGAAATCACCAAATCAATAGCATTGACTGTAGTCCCTAAGTAGATAAAGTACCTAGGAATAAATCTAACCAGAGTAATAACAGACCATTACAAAGACAACTACAAGTCCTTACTACAAGAAACTAAGAGGGACTTACATAAACAGATATACCTACCCTGCTCATGAATAGGAAGACTTAACATTGTGAAAATGTCTATTTTACCCACACCAATCTACTTAGATAATGAAATCCTAGAACAAATTCCTGTGACATTTTTTAGTGAGATGGAGAAACAAATCACCAACTTTGGAAAGGGAAGAAGCCCTGGATAAGTAAAGCACTACTGAAGAAGAACACACTGGGAGGCCTCTAACTACCCAACTTTAGAATCTATTACACTGTCATAGTAATCAAAAGAGCCTGGTGCTGGTACAAAAAGAGGCAGACACATCAATGGAACAGAAAACCCCAGAGATGACACCATCTTCCTATGAACAGCTGATATTCAACAAAGGCCCTAAGACATTAAGCTTAGGTAAAAACAATCTCTTCAACAAATGGTGCTAGCAAAACTGGATAACCATTTGCAATAAATTGCAACAAGATCCATACACCTTATACAAAAACCAACTCAAACTGGATAAAGGACCTAAGTATCAAATCTAAAACAATAAAACTCATCCAAGAAAAAGTAGAAACAACAATGGAAATTTAATACACAATGTAGACAGACTTCAAAATCCATCAAACAAAACACAAACAACAGAAGAGAAAACAGATAAATGGGAACTACTAAGAATCAAACACTTTTGCTCATCCAAAGACTACATTACTAGATTTAAAAGGCCACCTACTGAATGGGAAAAAATACTTGGCAAGTATATGTCAGACTGATGCCTGATGTCCATAATCTATAAGGTATTACAAAATATCAACAAGAAAAAATTAATCATCCAATTAAGCAACGGGCATAGAAGCTGGGCAGACATGTCTCTGAAGAAGAGATCCAGGCAGCCAAAAAACACATGCGAACAAGCTCATGATCATTAGCTATTAAAGAAATTCAAATCAAAGCTACAATGAGATACTATCTCACCCCAGCAAGCTTGGCCATGATCCAAAAAATGCAAAACAACAAATGCTGCAGAGGCTGTGGAGAAACTGGAACTCTCCTTCACTGTTGGTGGGATTGCAAAATGGTGCAACCTCTTTGGAAAGTGCTTCCTTAAGAAGCTGGATATAGATATACCATTTTACCCAGTAATTCTGCTGCTTGGAATATATCCTACAGAATCAAGACAATTTATACCAAGTGATACATGTACAAGAATGTTTACTGTACTATAGTCCACAATAGCAAAAGGATGAAATCAACCCACACGCCCAATAACAGAGGAATGGATAGGTAAACTATGGTATATATACTCAATAGAACACTAAGCAATGATAAAGAACAAGGATGGTTTTAGTAAACATCTCATAACCTGGTTTCAACTGGAGGATGTTATGCTGAGTGAAAGTAGTCAGCTAAAAGGACAAATACTGTATGAGACCCCTATGATACAAACTTAAGGACAGACTCATGCATAGAAGAAAAGACTCTTTAACGGCTGCAAGGGTGGGGAGGGAAGGAGGGCAAGGGGGGAGGGTTTAGATTAGATAGTTCATAGAAATTTGGTTGGGTGAAATCTGTGACAGCACATGGTAGAAAGAAGATCAATATTAACTGGACTTCAACATAACATAAGTACTCCTCCCATCTTAACCCAATATTGCAAGGACAGAGTAGCTGGGGCGGGGGCCGGGGACCATGCTTTCGGGGAAAATAGAGGCCCAGTTGGCACAACTAGCATTTTGCTAAGAGAGTCTTCTGTACCTCACATTGGTGAGTGGCATCTGAGGCCTTAAACACTGCTGAGATGCCATCTGAGGTACAGAAATTGGTCTCAACTCAGCAGGAATGGACAATCACTAAGGACCAAAACAACATGGGGGAAAGAGAACCCAGAAGACAGCGAGATCCACATGAGTGGGTAACTACATTGACCTGTGACCAGAAGAACTGGATGGTGCCTAGCCACCAACAGTGATAGCCAAGTTGGAGCTCACAAAACTGAGTCTCACTGGCAACACAATATAAAAAGCGGTACACCCTGAGATCTCCACTAAAAGACCACTTTATGGTTGTATGCATCCATAGGATGTCGTCCTGCTGACCACTTACTGGAGGCAGGGGAGTGGGTGGAGAGCAGGGAATAGGAGATTGTTGGGAGAATAAGACAGGTTTGGAATGGAGAGGAAGAGTGTGCTGTCACTGGGCAGGGAGAGCACTGGGAGCTGCATATAGGTGGGCATACAAATTTGTATGGGAACGTATATTTTCACTCAATCATAATTAAAAAAAGAAATGCAAATCTTTTTCAACCAAAAATTAATAGGAGGAATCTGACAGAAAATATCAATAGTAAGAAAAAATTAAGTTGGAATGTGAATTATTTAGTACCTAAATCATTAAAATCAGTAGACACCTTGCTATGTCTATTAAGTATATTTATTTTGTAAGCCACATAAAATTTGTGTAAGAGCAAAGAGCCTTCCTTTATGGTTGGTCTGACACATCAGTCCATGATAAATGTATATTGGGAACATTTCTAAAAGATGACATTAGTATACCAATTGCCATCAATTCCAACTCACAGTGACCCTACAGGACAGAGTAGAAGTGCACTATTGGGTTTCCAAGGAGCAGTCAGTGGATTCAAACTGCCCACCATTTGTTTAGTAGCTATACCTCTTATGAACTATACCACCAAGACTCTTAGATCAGTATTAAAAAATAAAAAGCCATCAAGTAGATTCCTACTCATAGCATCCCTATAGGTCAAAGTAGAACTGCCCCCAGAGAGTTTCCAACGAGCACTTGGCAGATTTGAATTGCCAACGTTTTGGTTAGCAGATATAGCATGTAACACTAGCCACCTGGGTTTCCTAGCTCAGTATATGTTCAAGTATTTTAAAACTCTAATTAAATTATTTGGTAGCCTACATTTGCTCTAGAATCCTCACTAGGTGGTGCAAGGAATTATTTGCCCCGCTATTAACAGGAAGATTGGCAATTTGAATCCAACCAGAGGCACCTCAAAAGCAAGGCCTATCCACAGCCACTGAAAACTCGTTAACAGTTTTACTCTGAAACATAGATGGTTACCACGAGTCAGAATCAACTCATCACCAACTCGTTTGCCTTACATCCCTTCTAAAGCTCTGCGTCTGTGAGATCCCCAAGGTAATCACTTAAGGCCAGAGTAATTGATTATAGAAGAGTCTTGGCTTCTAAGTGTCTTCCAATAAAGATGTCCTATCTTTGAACTTGAATAAAACAAGTTATGCGGAAGATATAGTTTTAACTGTTTTATTATTTTGAAGTACATTTGATGGCATTATGTGTGAAAAAGAACTTTGGGTAAATGGTTGCCATGGGCCTTTTAGATGGGGCCAGAAATAATCAGTCATTACAGCTCAAATCTTTGGCCATTGATAGTCATAGCCTCTCCTCCTTCATCTTGCAAAGAATAAGGCTAGTGATTCCTCCAGACCAAAATCCGCACTGAACAGTAACTTTTAGGGGGGGAAAGTGGACGTTCATGAATCTCCATTGGATTCTCAGCACTCCAAATGCAACAGTTTTGTTTGTTAGCAAGACAATTCATACAAAAATGGGACTCGTCGCTGAAGAAAATTTTTCAGCCTAAAGCAAAGTCGACTTCCAGTTGCTCCAGAGCTCAGTCAGCAAATGTACAGCATAATCTACTGTCATAGGACTTCAGTTCTTCAGTTAAAGCAATGCTGTAAGGGTAAAGCTTCAAGTCCAAATGCAAAATCCACCAATTTCGATCAACAAAAGGCCGAGTTCTTGTGCTCAGCAAGAAATTGATGGGGATGGATTCTCAAGTAGACTCTGACGCATGGTGGCGATATTTTCATTGAAACGTGTGGTTTGTTGACGCACAGGTGTTGTCTGTTTAGCAACAAATCCAGTCGTCTCAAATTTTTTGGTTAAACATCAAACTGTTCTCTTGGTGGGACAGTTGTACGTATAGTAAATTTTACATAACACATGGAATTCTTGGCAAATGGAACAGCCATTTTGATAATAAACTTTAATAATTTGTATACATTGTGGAATCGTGTATCTTTTCATGGCTATTTGTCAAGACTAATTAAAAAAAAAAAAAAAAACTTGATAATTATGGCCACTATGGTTTCGTACCTGTGTCCACCATGAGCAGTCATAAATAGGACATTCTTATTGGAAAATCCTTTAGCAACTGAACCCCTATAGATTGTCTTCTAAGTCTGAATTTTTTACTACAGTTTTATTTTTTAAATATTCTTTTGATTTCAGTAATAGGTGCTAGAAAGAGACAAATGTAGTCACTGAGCTATTCAACACAACCACGTCAAATAGAAAGGACTGTCAGGGAAGGAAATGAAGAGTTTATTTTGTAATCAACTTGTGTCGTTGTAGACCCTGTACCAACCTTTGGTGGCAGCTGTATGGGAGAAAATACACTGCAGTTTGCAAACAAATAAGTAACCCAAACCCATTGCCATAGGGTAAATTTCAACTCTCGGTAACTTGATAGAATAGATAAGAACTGCCCCAGGGTTAGCAAGAAGCAGCTAGTGGATTCAAACTGATGACCTTTTAGTTACAGCTGAGCTCTCCAACACTGGACAGCCACGGTTACAGCCTAGCAAACGCAATGAGACTGTTCTTGGTCATATAGTCATTATGAGTCACAATCCACTTGATGGCACCCAACAACAACAACCACTGTTTTTGCGCTGTTTCTCTTGCTTTTTCCTATTAAAATTCTAGCATTTCTTCACTGTGACTTCTAGTCACATTGAAATTCAAAGATCTGTAAAATCTATTTTTCCTTCTCCATATTCTTTCTCTTTTTTTTTTATTATGGCTGAGTGAAAATGATTCAATAATGGACCTTTCACTTTAGCTCAACTTGGAACTGATTCTCCCTGGATTACTCATTTGCATTTTCAACCCTAAGATGTACAGCAAAGAACTTGAAGTAACATAGCATAATTGCTAACATTCAGATTTTATATTAATGTACGCAGAGAGTTTTTGCTTTGTCTCATCAAGAGCAGATATACCTTAAAAGAATCTGTACTGTGCCTTATGTTTCCTGTGATTCTCTTTCAGCAGCTGATGAGTAAAACATAAATAATTGATTAAATATGTTATGCTCAACAGTTAATAATATCAAACAATTTTATTAACTATCTTAATTCCAAACCAGGAAAGATAAAGCATGAAGAGAAACTTCTGGATGTTTTTCTCAGAATATTCTTATTTGGGAAAATTTGCATATGGTGTATAAATGAGATTCTAGTCTATAGTTTACTGAATGTAATATAATATAGCAATGTAGCATTTAGAGAAGAATGGAAGCAGAATATTTTTAATCTAATGTATATGAACACATTTAGTAATTCCTTGAGTTTTTTACACATTGAGAATTAGAACCACATAGTTAAAAAATAGAATATAATTGCTTATTCAGATGAATTAAATTTTAATGTGCCTTAATATTTATGTGTATATAATAAATTTGCTTTACACTCTTGGAAGCCTGGTTTAAAAAAAATTACATTGAGTACATATCACTGTCTGTACATTAAAAGCTCTGTAAATATTTAGGGACTCTCATATTTATGATTTATTTTATTAAGAATTGAAGTGCATATTTTGTATGAATAGAACACTTGTGATTATTTTTACTATTTGTTATTTTTTTCCTAAACATATGGTAATTATTTGCATTTCTAAATTTGGTTTACTCTACGTGGGACCCCTGAATGAAATTTCAGAATGAAAACAGAAACAGAAGTTTGGACATATATGAATAAGTTTCAGCAGAGTATTACTCAGAGTTAAGTACGCTGAGAGAGGTAAAAACACGAGTTGGAGAAAAGAGAAAATCACAGCCAAGACCATGATGATAAAGTAAGTATGGCAGGTACACAGATGATTTAATCCAATAAATCTTCCCATAGATATTATATGTCACCATGAGGAAAACAGTGTTAAATTGCCTTCCAAGTTGTATTCTAATTCCTCATAATGCTATGGATCAGAAATAAAGCCAAGAAGCTACAAATAATTTACTTTCCTGTGTTAATGTTTCCTTGCTACAATTTCTAACACTGGCCTTGAACTTTTCCACAGCAGCTGGTTCACTGTTGCCCATGTGCAAATTGCTCAACTTTTGACCATTCTGATTTTGAATACACAGTTGTTCATGTGGTGGCCCTGCTGTTTGATTCATAGAAAACATGTATACACATTCACATTAACCACATAATAGGTGCCTACACAATTGCGGTTGTCATGTGTTTATATTTTTCCCAAATGAAGACTTGAAATTGCTAAATCTTTTTTTTTTTTTTTTTACTATTAATGTACTGCAGATGAAGCTTTATAAAGCAAATTAGTTTTCATTAAGCAACTAATTCACATATTGTTTTGTAATACTGCTTACCAACCTCGTGACATGTCAACACTCCCTCCTTCTTGATCTTGGGTTTCCCATTATAGGCTTTCCTGTCCATTCCTGCCTTCCAGTCTTTTCCCATGGGCTGGTGTGTCCACCAGGTTTGGTTTAGTTTTATGAGTCTGTCTAATCTTTTTCTGCAGAGTGAACCTCAGGAGTGACTTCAGTACAGAGTTGAAAGGGTGTCCAAGGGCCATATCCTTAGGATGCCTCCAGCATCTGTTAGATCTCTAAGTCCAGTCTTCCTTTATGAGTTAGGATTTTGTTATACATTTTTCTCTAGCTCTGCTCTTGAGCTTCCATTGTCATCCCTGTCAGAGAAGTCAGTGGTGGTGTCCAGGCAATCTAGTTGTTCTGGACTCAGTCTGGTGGAGGCCGTGAGAGCTGCAGCCCATTAGTCTTCCGGAGTCTTTCTGTTACGTTTTCTTCATTCTCCCTTGCTCCAGACAGGGTAGCACCAATGAAATGGCTTCTCAAAAGCTTTTAACATCCCATATACCACTCAGATTTTCTTCATGCCATTTGAGCTAGATGCTGCCTGAGACCGCGGTCCCTAGCCTCAGCCCAGTAATTTGGTCCCTCAGGGAGTTTGGATGTGTTTATAAAGTTTTCATGACCTTTCCTTTCTTAAGTTGCGCTGACTTC
This sequence comes from Heterohyrax brucei, assembly GCA_028571685.1. Lineage (NCBI taxonomy): Eukaryota > Metazoa > Chordata > Mammalia > Hyracoidea > Procaviidae > Heterohyrax > Heterohyrax brucei. The sequence goes on along the minus strand of CM053142.1, from coordinate 121,886,561 downwards.
TCTGGTATTGTATACTGTCTTATCCTTCACCAAAACTGTCATGAAATTGCTGAATCTTGACACTGTGTCTTGTCTGTCCCTACTTAAATAACGACAGTTGTATGGCTATATCTGCCTGCTTATTGCTCTTATTTGTGCTCTAAAGACAGGACTTCTCCCTCCTCTTAATTTCTCTTCATCAAGATATGACATTATATTGTCTTCTTCATAATGGCTAGTTGATATATATTTTTTTCATTTTCATTTTTATTTAACATAACTGAGTGAAAATGTACATTCACATATAAATTTACATGCCCCCCTATATGCAGCTTCCACTGCTCTCCCTGCCCGGTGACTGCACACTATTCCTCTCTGCTCCATAAATGTCTCATCCTCCCAACAGCCTCCTTTCCCCTCCTGTCCGTCCACTCCCCTTCCTCCAGCCAGAGGTCAACAAGATGATATCCTATAGATGTACAGAACCATAAAGTGCTTCCAATATATGGTCACTCTGCACTGCCAAGTCCAATCCATTCCTGTCCAAAGAGTGGACCTTTCTTATAATTTATGAGAAAGGGCAGCATCAGGGCAGGGGGCCATGCTCTCAGAGGAATCCCAAAACCGCTGGACCATCAATTGAGGTCTTTTAGTGGAGATCTCATGATGCACCTCTTTTTATTCTTGTGTTGCCAGTGAGGCTCCTCTCTGTGAGCTCCGTCATGGCTATCACTGGTGGTGGCCGGGCACCATCTGGTTCTGCCGGTCCCAAGTCGATGTAGGCACCCACTCTTGTGGGTCACTCTGTCTTCTCGATTGTCTTTACCGCATGCCATTTTGGCCCTCGGTGAGCATCCATTCCTGCTGAGTTGGGACAATTTGCTGTGTCCTCGGATAGCAGCTTGGCAGCTTTTAAGACCCCAGACGCCACTCACCAATGTGGGGTGCAGAGAGCTCTCTTAGCAAAACACTAGTTCTGCCAATTGGCCTGGAATTCGCCTAAGAGCATGGTCCCCCACCCCCCACCCCAGCTACTCTATCCTTGCAGTATTGAGTTAAGATGGAAGGAGTACTCAAGTTATGCTGAAGTCCACTTAATGTTGTTCTTGTTCCTAATGTGTGCTGTCACTGCTTTCTCCCAACTAGATTTCTAGTAACTCTCTAAACTAAACCCTCCCCCCTCGCCCTCCCCCCTCCCCTCCCTCGCAGCTATCAAAGAGTCTTTTCTTCTATACACAAGTCTGTTTTTGAGATCTTATCGTAGAGGTCTCATACAGTATTTGTCCTTTTGTCGCTGACTACTTTCACTCAACATAATGTCTTCCAGTTGAAACCAGGTTAGGAGATGTTTCCTGGAATCATCGTTATTCTTTATCATTGCGTAGTGCTCCATTGAGTATATGTACCACAGTTTACCTAGCCATTATTCTATTGTTGGGCATCTTGGTTGATTCCATCTTTTTGTGGACTGTGCTGTGATAAACATTCTGGTGCATGTGTCCGTTGGTGTGAAAGGCCTTGAATCTGTAGGATATATTCCAAGTAGTGGAATTACTGGGTCAAATGGTATATCAATATCCATTTTTTTAAGGAAGCACCAGATTGCCTTCCAAAGAGGCTGCACCATTTTGCAACTCCACCAACAGTGTAGGAGGGTTTCACTTTCTCCACAGCTTCTCCAGCATTTGTTGTTTTGTGTTTTCTGGATCATGGCCAATCTTGTTGGGGTGAGATGGTATCTCATTGTTGTCTTGATTTGAATTTCTTTAATAACTAAAGATTGTGAACATGTCCGCATGTGTTTTTTGGCTGCCTGGATCTCCTCTTTAGTGAAGTGTCTGTCCATCTCCTTTGCCCATTGCTTAATTGGATGGTTTATCTTCTTCTTATTGATATTTTGTAGTATCTTATAGATTATGGAGATCAAGCGCCGGTCTGACAGAGTTGGCAAATATTTTTTCCCATTCTGCGGGGGTTCTTTTAATTCTATTAATAAAGTCTTTGGATGAGCAAAAGTGTTTGATTCTTAATAGTTCCCACTTACATATTTTCTCTTCTTTGAGTGAGGTTTCTTTGACAGATTTTGGAGTCTGTCCTCATTGTGTATTAAAACTTCCATTGTTGTTCCTACCTTTTCTTGGATGAGCTTTATCGTTTTAGGTTTGATATTTAAGTCTTTTATCCAGTTGGAGTTGGTTTTTGTATAAGGTGTTAAGATATGGATCTTGATTCAGTTTATTGCAGATGGATAACCAATTTTGCCAGCACCATTTGTTGAAGATACTGTTTTTACCCCAGTTTAATGTCTTAGGGCCTTTGTCAAATATCAGCTGTTCATAGGCAGATGGTGTCATCTCTGGGGTCTCAATTCTGTTCCATTGATCGATCTGTCTGTTCTTGTACCAGTACCAGGCTGTTTTGACCACTGTGGCAGTGTAGTATGTTCTAAGGTCGGGTAATGAGAGGCCTCCCAGTGTGTTCTTCTTCTTTAGTAGTACCTTACTTATCCGGGGCTTCTTCCCTTCCCAAACAAAATTGGTGATTTGTTTCTCCATCTCATTAAAAAATGATCCTGGAACTTGTATTGGGATTGCATTATATAAATAAATTGCTTTGGGTAAAATAGACATTTTCACAATGTTAAGTCTTCCTATCCATGAGCAGGGTAGGTTTTTCCATTTATCTAAGTCTCTCTTAGTTTCTTGTACTAAGGGCTTGTAGCTCTCTTTGTAAAGGTCTGTTGTTTCTCTGGTTAGATTAATTCCTAGGTACTTTATCTTCTTAGGGTAAATGGTATTGATTTAATAATTTCCTCCTTAACAGTCTCGTTGTTGGTATAAAGGAATCCTACTGATTTACTTATGTTTATCTTGTATCCTGAAACTTTGCTGAACTCTTCTATCAGTTTGAGTAGCTTACTTATATATTCCTTGGGGTTCTCTGCATATACAATCATATCATCTGCGAACAGCGAGATTTTAACTTCCTCTTTGCCGATGCAGATGCCCTTTATTTCTTCATCTTGTCTAATTGCTCTGGCTAGAACTTCTAGCACAATGTTGAGTAGGAGAGGTGACAGTGGGCATCCTTGTTTAGTTCCTGATCTCAGGGGAAAGTTTTTCAGGCTCTCTCCATTCAGGATGATGTGGGCAATTGGCTTTGGATAAATGGCCTTTATTGTGTTGAGGAATTTGCCGTCTATGCCCATTTTGCTAAGAGTTTTTAGTATGAATGGGTGTTGGACTTTATCAAATGACTTTTCAGCATCAATGGACAAAATCAGGTGATCTTTGGCTTTTGTGTTATTTATGTGGTTAATCACATTAATTGTTTTCCTGATGTTGAACTAGCCTTGCATCCCTGGTATGAATCCCACTTGGTCATGGTGGATTATTTTCTTGATATGTTGTTGTATGCTGTTGGCAAGAATTTTGTTGAAGATTTTTGCATCTAGGTTCATGAGTGATATTGGTCTGTAGTTCTCTGTCTTTGTTGGATCTTTCCCTGGCTTAGGTATCAGGATTATGCTGGCTTCATAGAATGAGTTTGGGAGTACTCCATCCCTTTCTATACTGTGAAATAGTTTCAATAGTATTGGGGATAACTCTTCTCTAAAAGTTTGGTAGAATTCTGCCGTGAAGCCATCTGGGCCCGGACTTTTTTTGGTTGGCAGTGTTTTGATGACCTTTTCAATCTCTTCCTTTGTGATGGGTTTATTAAGTTGTTCTGCGTCACGTTGTGATAATTTGGGTAGGTGGTATGAGTCAAGGAATTGGTCCATTTCCCCTAGGTTTTCAAATTTGTTAGAGTACAGTCTTTCATAGTATTCTGTTATGATATTTTTGATTTCTGTTGCATCTGTGGTGACAACTCCCTTCTCATTTCTAATTTGGGTTATTTGTTTCCTTTCCTGCTTTTCTTTAGTAAGTTTAGCCAGTGGTTTATCAATTTTGTTGATCTTTTCAAAAAACCAGCTTTTGGTCTTTTCAATTTTTTCAATTGTTTTTCTATTCTCTAATTCATTTAGCTGTGCTCTAATCTTTATGATCTCCTTTCTTCTGGTGCCAGAGGGGTTCCTCTGTTGTTCTCTTTCTACTTGTTCAGCTGTAGAGTTAGTTCCTTGATTTGGTTTCTTCCTTGCTTCCAGATGTGTGCATTTATGGAGATAAACAGACCTCCGAGCACTGCTTTGGCTGTATCCCATAGGTTCTGGTAGGAAGTGTTTTCATTCTCATTGGAACCCATGAATTTCTTTAATTGATCCCTAATTTCCTCTATAACCCATGTTTTTTTGAGCAAGATGTTGTTCAGTTTCCAAGAGTTCCACTTTCTATCTCTGTTTTTTCTGCTATTGATTTCAACTTTTATGGCTTTATGAGCTGAGAAGATGCTTTGCAGTAATTCAATGGTACGGATTTTCTTGAGCATTATATTATAGCCTATCACGTTGTCAATTCTGGAGAATGTTCCATGTGCACTGGAGAAGAAGGTGTAGTTGTCTGCTGATAGGTGGAAAGTTCTGTATATATCAATGAGGTTTAGTTGGTTAATTCTGTCAATGAGGTCTTCTGTGTCTTTACTGAGCTTTTGTCTAGATGATTTGTCTAGTAATGAGACTGGAGTGTTAAAGTCTCCCACTATTATTGTGGAGTCATCTAACTCTCTTTTGAGCGTAGTCAGTGTTTCTTCGACATATTTAGGTGCTCAGACATTAGGTGCACAAATGTTTAATATGGTTAAGTCTTGCCTGTGTACTGAACCTTTCAGCAATAAATAGTGTCCATCTTTGTCCACGGTGGTGGATTTGACATTAAAATTGATTTTGTCTGAGATTAGAATTGCCACCCCTGCTCTTCTTTGTTCATTGTTAGCTTGATATATATATTCTTCCATCCTTTAATTTTCAGTTTGTTCCTGTCTTTAGGTCTCAAGTAAGTTTCTTGTAGACAACATATGGATGGGTTGTGACTTTTGATCCAAGATGACACTCGGTGTCTCTTTACTGGAGCATTCAGTCCATTCACATTCAATGTAATTATTGATAGGTATGTGTTCACTGCTGCCATTGTGATATGTTTATTTTTATGTTGATGTTTTCTCTGTTGTTCTTATTAGTCTGTTCTGGGACACTCTTTTTTGTGAGTTGATTTTTCACCTTTTTCAGAGCTGGTTTTATAGTTGTTGAGACTCGTGTGTTAGATTTCTTGAAATGGTATGATACATCTTTGTTCTGCTTTACAGCTGCTCCTATGAACCCCCTTAATAAACTATTTATAAACCCAGTTTTAATTACTACCAGTCTTGTCATCTTCCTCTCCATCTGGAAGGACTATAACGACTGTAATACATCCCTCTTTTATTATGATGACACCATAGTTTTCATGATGATCACTGGATTGCTTCTTTCCAAATCAAAGCTGTGATTTACTTTGGAGCCTTCCCTAAATGAGTAGAGTATTGAGTAGTGAGTCATCCTAAAATATAAAGTTAGTGGTTTCTTTCTTCTAAGCCAAAGCCAAGAACTTCTTTCAGTATTTCTTCTAGTTTGGGTTTGGTTTTTACAAAGTCTCTGAGTTTCTGTTTATCTGGGAATGTCTTAATTTCATTTTCGTATTTGAAAGATAGTTTTGCAGGATATATAATTCTTGGTTGGAAGTTCTTCTCCTTCAAGACTTTGAATGTGTCGTGCCACTGTCTCTGTGCCAGCATGGTTTCTGCTGATAAATCTGACGAGAGCCTACAGGGTTTCCCTCTGAATGTTAGCTTTGCCTTGAGTCTTGCTGCCTTTAAGAGTTGCTGCTTGTGTTTCATTTTGTTAAGCTTGATTATAATATGTCTTGGAGTCTTTCTTTTGAGATCTATATTGGGTGGTGTATGATGTGCATCTGAGATGTCTATATTCTCTTCTTTCATGATTTCTGGGAAGTTTTCTTTCAGCAGCTCAGCAACAATACTCTCCGTGTTCTCAGATGTCTCACCCTGTTCAGGGACTCCAATTAATCGAAGGTTGTTCCTCTTAATAGAGTCCCACATGCTTCTTAATGTTTCTTCATTTTTCTTGTTTCTTTTTTCTGATTTCTGCTCATAGATGCTGGCATCAGTAGCTCTGTCTTCCAAGTCAGAAATTCTTTTTTCCATTTGTTCCATTCTGTTTTCTTGCCTTTGCATGGAAGTTTCTATGTCTTTGATTTTCTTCTTGATCTGTTGGATTTCAGAGTACTGGTGTTCCATCAGATCGAACAACTTGCTTAATTTTTCATTTTGTTCTGCTGTATTTTATATAAGGTCTAGAAGGGCTCTGCATATAATCAATTTGTATTCACTTCCTGATGCTTTCATAAAATTTTCTTCATCTGGAAAACTCCTTGGTTGCTTTGTTTGGGAGCCTTCTGAAGCCATGAGTGATTGCTTGTATGCCACAATTGTCTGTTGCTTTTTGAGTCCCATGTGAGTATATAGAGGCTGGAAGAGGTACTGTGAGGATGGATTGCAAATGTTTCTCTAGGCTGTCTTCAAATGTAAAGCAAAAGGTATCTGACCACTTCACAAGTCAGTTAGGATTTCAGGTGTAGAGGTCCGTCTTCTAATCTGACAAAGTAAGCACCACTATATCCAACCCCAGATGATACAAACTAGTTCAGAATACAGCAATGCTACTGCCCTGTTGGCCTCTGCTGACAGGGCCTAGCCTTAGCCAACACTGTGTCAAGTACTGGTTTTGTGATAGGAAAGCGCTCTCCTGTGGGCAGGCTCTGGCTCCCAAGCTAAGAATTAGGTCCAGCTGCGGCCACCGTACCCAAGATGGCGTCCTCCACACAGGCAGCAGACAGAGGGGCTAAAGGTTCCGAGAGGTAGTGATTCCTCTGCTTCTGTTGCAGGGCCCCCAATGCAGCCAGCACTGTGCAAAATCACTACTTTTCTGTCGGAGAAGCGCTGTCCCATTTGCAGGTGCTGGCTCCCAGGCTAAGAACGAGGTTCTGCTAAAATCTCAGTACCAACATGGCATCCCGTACCCTGACCGTGGAGCTCCGTGGAAACCCCACTGAAAGGCTCAAAAGTGTCTAGATTAACAGAGCCCCGAGCCTGGCTCTCAGAATATGGGAATTTCGCCGGCCTATCCCCCCAGAAGCCCGTCTGAGTCCAGCCACCAGGCAAGACCCAGCTCCGCCCGCCAGCGAGACAGAGGAAAAAAAAGTCAAACTAGTGCGTTTACCTTCAGTCCGTGAGAGCCGGGGCTAGCCAGGAGCGGGAGCCAGCGAAAGAGAGGAGGTTTTTCGCTGAGTGGTATGAAGTCCCAATTAACAGCTCTGTGCCGTGTCCTGAGGCTGATTAGGTGCTCAGAAGGCTCTGTTTGATTGTCAATTCAGGTCTTGGTTTCCAGAGGGATATAAGGAGACGTATGCTTAGTCAGCACACGTCTTGACTAGTCAGTCTTGACTCCGCCCCCCTAGTTGATATATTTTTAAACACTTTCTTAAAAAAAAAAACAACAAGAAGTAGACATTTTTTGTCTCACGTTATCAGGAAATACATACATATTATTGGCTTAGAAATAACAATTGTGTGGTTTCCAAAGAGTGAAAATATGGCCGTTTCCAGAATGTAAGGTGTAGCTATCACTGAAATTTCTAAATGTTCAGCTGTAACTAATAATTTTTATATTTAACTCAGGAGATATTTCTTATTCTTTTAGCATATTTATGTGCATTGAGAATACTATCACAAGGTGATAATGAGTTAGTATGTAAAAAATAGCATTAATTTTCATTAAAACCAACTGCCATCAAGTTAGTTCTTACTCATGGTCACCCAGTGTGTGTAGAGTAAAACTGTATTCCACAGGGTTTCCGTGACTGGTGTTTTGGTAGCAGATCATCAGGTCTTTCTTCCAAAGAAACTGTGGGTACATTTGCACTGCAAATCTTATTAGTGATTCACTGTTTTTGCTATTGAGGGACTTTTTAATTGTTACCCACTGCAGTTTTTCCATTGAATCATTTATTTATAGCAATGTCCTATATATACAAAAAATTTATATGATGCAATTTCTTTTACCAGTTGTCCCCTAGGTAGACAAGGAAGATAAGCATACGAGAAAATGATTTGTAAAGTGTGTTGCCTTCTTTAAAATAAATTGTTTCAAAGTGATTATAATTAAAAATAAATTAGCATCAAACCTGGGAGAGATGTATGTATATGTGAGATAATGTATATGTGAGATATAAGAGACACTTTGTAATCACATCATTCTAACTCTTAGAGTTTAACTGATATCACACTAGATTACTATGTAAATGTTAAAAAAATAAACCATTTCTATGTTAGTAAATTTTCTCTACAATTATTTAAATCTATTTTTAAAATTTGAAATCAATCAAGTATGAAAACAACCTAGATATCATCAAACATTCATGGAGCTAGGAATTCTACCATCCTTCTATGTTTTGTGAGAAATTTATGTGAAGTTATTTAAGCTCTGGAGAAACGAAGATGCCAGAGAAGTTGTGGGAAGTAATGTCAAGATGTGGGCTCAGCTGGGTTGGATGTTAAAGGTTAACCTAGCACTGACAAGTTGAGGTGTTTACATTCTGTGCCAAAGACTAGTGAGCAGTGAAATCAGGACTCTAGGGTTAGCTCTAGCTCATAAAGTGAGATAAATGGAGATTAGATTTGTGGCTCTAGTTTCTGTAAAATGTTAAAGGACCTTGCATGTGAAGCTAGAGAATATGAATTGAACCCTCTGAAAAATTAAATCAGCAAGCAAATAAAAGCATACATTTCATAAGAATGCATTACATATTAGAGATGAGGCAAGACAATCTAGATAAGAAACTGGGCATGTATCTGATAAACAATAGAAATAACAGATATGTGGTTCAACATAGTGTTGTTGTTGTTAGGCACTAATAAGTTGGTTTCAACTCACAGTAACCCAAGTACAACAGAAGGAAATGCTGTCTGGTCCTGTGCCATCCTTACAATTATTATGCTTGAGCCTGTTGCAGCCATTGCATAAATCCATCTTGTAGAGAGTCTTCCTCTTTTTCAATGAACCTCTATTTACCAAGCATAATGTCCTTCTCCAGCAAATGGTCCCTCCTGATAACATATCCAAAGTATATGAGACGTAGTCTCACTATTCTTGTTTCTAAGAAGCATCCTGGTTCTACTTCTTCAGACACTTTTGTTCCTTCTTTGGGCAGTCCATAACCTAGCTAAACCCATTGCTATCAAGTCCATTCTGACTCACAGTAGAGTGGAACTGCCCAGGATTCCAAAGAGCACCTGGTGGATTCAAACTGCTGACCTCTTTGTTGGCAGCCATAGCACTTAGCCAGTTGTCCCCTAGGTATGCCAACATGGTTTCCTAGCAATACATAGTTACATTTAATATTCTTCATTAAGATCACAATTCAAAGGCATAAATTCTTTAGTTCACTATAAGATACAGAAATCACAAGGGATATAAAATTGTCAAACAGATGATCTAAGTTTCTCTTAGGTGCACAAACAAGAAACTATTGTTACTGTAAATGTATATGCATATTGACTTTTGAGGATCTGAATGTTTTTCTGCTCTGGAGCAAGACTGGATGAGAGGAAGAAAATGGATGTGAATGCCTTAAAGTTCTGAGAAATAAAATTAATCATATATCACACAACTGTAGGACTGGCAGTTATAAAAGTCAGTATTATTCTCTCACAATTTTAGTCAAACTAAGTGAAAATCTTTATAGTCTTAATTAACATTAAATGTCAGTCTTTCTTTTTTTGCTAAATGCCATGTAAAAGCCAAAAGTAATTACTGTTTTCCTAAATGTTGTTAAATTACTCAGACACTAAAAATAAGAACTGCAGTTAAATATTACTTAATAAATATCTCACTAGCATAGAGATGTAATTGTAGCGAGTTAAAATAGATGGGTTTAAATTTAAATCAGAGTTGATGCTTAGTATTTTCCCACAAAATAAATAACTTTTCAGTCACAGAGATACTATTAAAAAACAAAACTATAAGTCTGATAGACAGTTTGATTCTCAATAACCCTGAATCAAATATTGTTTTGTATTCATTTACCTATTATCAGTGTTTAGTTTATCTTTCCTATTCAAAGCAAAGGTTAACAAAAATCACAGCACAGATGGTGTCTCTTTCATCTTTACAAGTCAAAGTGGTGAGCCTTATAAAAGATTGTCACAAGCATCCTCTCAACTGTCTGGTCCCTTCTGTGCCCCCATCTGCACGAAGCTAATCTGATGACTCATACTTCCTTGACCTGTTGGAAACCAGGCTCCCAGAATTATTTCAGAGAAGAAAAAGCTTGTCGTCTTAGATTTTATCGTTACTTGTAGGGACATTTCATTAGCAAATCAGCTTTATGATACGAGGTTATGAAACACTATATCAAACTAAATTTTATACAGCATTCTAAATGTCTTTCATTTTCACAATTAGTAGCTTTTTAAATTAAGAGTCAGCATATTTCAGGCTAAGAGAGCAACAACCAACAATAAGGTGTGGTATAAGAGGAGGCAGGGAACAAGCAGAGGGGAAAGCAGAGACACTTGAAATGTGAGAATGAGGTCTTCTATTGCTGACTTCTAAGGTGGAAGGAAGTGGGCACTGATCCACGGGATGTGGGTGGCCTCTAGAAGTCATAAATGACCCCTCATCAAAAGCCAGCAAATAAATGGGGACATCAGTCTCACACAGTATGGGACTGAACTGCCGATAACATGAATACACTTAGAAGGTTTATATCCAAAGGCTACGGAAAGAAGTGCAGTCCTGCTGACCTCCTGACTTCTGTCTTTTGAAACCCAGAGCTACACTAGCAGGGTTTCTGACCTACAGAACTGGGAGATAATAAATCTGTGTTTTTTAAAGCTACTAAATTTGTGGTAATTCATTATAGCACCAATAAAAATCTAATACAACTGACTTATCTTTCTTTTCTAAGTGTGTCCAGCAGCTTTTTATCAAATGCTTTTAGCACTCATTGTTGACCATTGTCTAGATTCATCATTTCTTTATAGGATGCAAAATAATAATTTTAAAATTCTATCATTTTTCCTGAATTTTTAACTGTGATTTTCTTTTTTTTTTCCTATAAAGATGATTTTTCCTCATTAACTATTGTTCATTCTGAAACACAGAGTATAATCTGGCATCAGAAGCTGTGTAATTTCAGAGAAAGGGATAAGAATCACCATCAGCATAAAGCTGACTCCTCTGGGGTGGAGATCATACACACGTCCACTTCCCAACGATGTCACTGTTTCTGGCACCAGCTGACCTTCCCACCACCCTCTGTACTTCTTTTCTCCACTTGGTAATTCATTGCAATGGCCACACAGAGCTGACAGATCATACATAAGAATAGGCAGTGTATTAGGGAAATAACAAGTCCAACTCTGGATCAAGTTCAACTTGGAAGTCTTAAGAGTCAAGTCAGGAGATCAGATACAATTTTTCAATCAGATCAACTTCCAACCAAGACAAGCCTTACATTCTTGCCCACAGTCAGAGGTAGGCAAGCTTTCTCTGGACTGTGCCTTGCTTGGGCAAGCGCTGCAGCTCTTTGACCTTGTTGGCAAGGTCAAAGCACCCTGCGGAGCCAGCAGACCACCTGTCTGAAGGCACTCAGTTCCTGTCTCCCCAGGGGTTGGCGAGCCCACCGTAGCTGCCTTGTGCTGGTCTTCTGCTCCCTGACACTTGTACCATTGCCATCATTTCTCTGCCACTGGGCTGGGCTGGGGTTGCTGACATTTCTTGCCACTTCACACTTTCTTCAGTGTAATAGGTCCCTTTCTCTGCCATGTCTAGAAAGTTGCAATCACAGGGACCCCAGTTCCAAAGGCACACTGTATTCCAGACTCTTCTCTGCAGTAGTGAGGTCCAAGTCAATCTCTGTGGTACTCTTCCTTGTAAGCATAGGAGGATACCTCAAATTGACCAGTCCCCTCAGTAGCCAAAAACAGTTGATTTGCATACTAATCATCTGACTCCCCCCCCCCCCCAATGTTTCCTTAATCCTACTGAGTGAGTTCATGTGCAATCTATTCACATATTGGACTAACCAACCACCTTGTGAGATTATGCACAGCCAGTTGTTGATGGAAGAAGCATAAACCCAAACTCTGAAAGGCTGTATAGGAGAGAAATCCACTGTACTCCACAGAATAAAACCAATGCTTCCTTCTGTCTCTTTAACACTTTTCAAAATTGATAATGAAGAAGCACTAGTTATTCCCTAATATTTAAGTATCAGTGAGATTATAGATTTCTATAAATTTTATGTATGATTGATACCTTCTGGCCCAGTGGTTAATAGCTCAGCAGCTAACATAAAGATTGGCAGTTCAAATCCAACAGGTACTCCTTGTAAATATTCTGGGGCATTTCTACTTTACCTGATAGGGTTACTATGAGTCAGAGTCGGTGTTATAGCAATGGGTTTGTTTCATTTGATATGTTTCAGTAACTATTATTTTTAAAATAAATTTTTCCATCTTTGAAAATCTATCAGATGTCTCTTGAGTCCTGTTCTTTTAACTCCAGTAGTCTTTGATATCATGCTTTCTTTCAGGAATAGCAACATGCCATAAGTTAAACTTGTACATTTTCTCCCCTCAGCCTGAATTCAGACTTTTTTTAAAAAAAAACTCCTGTTATTTTTGGTGGGAAATCATATTTAGAGGTTACTGTGTGGGTCGTAGAGAAGCTCATTGTAATTTTCATTGCTTCTAAACCTTTACTTTGCACTCTTCAAGGAAATTCTATTCTATAAAAAGAACTAAATCATGAGTTCACATTCACATTTCAGCTAAAACTAACAAAGTTTCACTTAATTCACTATTTTGTTTAACTTGTTGTCATTGGTGTTAGATGCCTTCCAGTTAGTTCCAACTCACAGCGACCCTACCTGTAACAGAAGGGAGCACTGCCTGGTTCTATACTATCCTCACAATCATTGCTATGCTTGAGCCCATCAGTACAGCCACTGTGCCAATCCATCTCCTTGAGGATTGTCTTCTTTTTCAATTGCCTTCTATTTTACCAACCATGATGTCATTCTTCAGGGACTGGTCTTTCTTCATAACATGTCCAAAGTATTGGAGATGAAATCTTGCCATCCTCTCTTCTAGAGAGCACTCTGACTGTACTTCTTCCAAGACAGACTTGTTTATTCTTAAGGCGATGCCTGTTATATTAAATATTCTTCACCAGCACCACAATTCAAAGGTGTCCATTGTTCTTTGGTTTGTCTTATTCAGCGTCCTTCACTGACATGCACACGAAGTGACTGAAAATGTTATGGTTTGCTTCAGATGCATCTTAGTCCTTAGAGTGACATCTTTGTTTTGTAACACATTTAAGAGATTTTTGCAACACATTTGCCCTGTGCAACACACCATTTGATTTCCTGACTGCTGCTTCTATGGGTGCTGACGGTGCAGCAAATAAAATGAAATTGTTGACAACTTCGGTCTTTTCTCCATTTCCCATGTTGTTGCTTATTAATCCAGATGTAAGATTTTTTTTTTATTGTGCTTGAAGTGGAAGTTTACAGTTAGTCAGTTTGTTATACAAAAACATAACACACACAGTGTTATGGGATCCCAGTTGTGCTCCCTAAAATATGACAGCACAGTCCTCCTCTCTATCCTGCATTGTCCATGTTTATATATCCAGCTCCTGTCCCCTTCTGCCTTCTTCTTTTATCTCCAGACAGAAGCTGGCTAGTTAGTCTCGTGTATCTATTTGAGCTAAGTAGCATACTCTTCACCAGTATCATTTAATGTCTCACAGTCCAGTCTGATCTTTGTCTGAAGAGTTGGCTTCAGGAATGGTTTTAGTTCTGGGCTGAGAGTCTACGGGCCATGTCTTCCAGGGACTGTCCACTCTGACAAACCATCAAGTCTGGTCTTTTTACTAGCATTTTTGTTTTGCACCCCACTTTTCTTCTACTCCTTCAGGAATTCTTTAGGGTTTTCTATGTATAAGCTCTTATCACCTGCAAATAGAAATACTTTTACTGCTTCCTTACTTTTATTTCTTTTCTAACCTGGTTATGAAGAATTATTGGTCATGGTGAATTATTGTTTACATCTGTTGTTGAATTTTATTGGCTAGAATTGTGTTGGGGATTTTTGCGTCTAAATTCGTGAGGGATCTTAGTCTGCAATTTTCTTTTTTGGTAATATCTTTACTTGGTTTTGGTATCACAATTACTCTGGCTTCACAGAATGTGTTTGCAAGTATTCTATCCTTTTCTATACACTGAAAAACATTTATCAGTAGTAATGTTACCTGTTCTCTAAAAGTTTTGCGGAATTCTCCAATGAAGCTGTCAAGGCCAGGTGTTTTATTTTATTGGGAGTTTTTTATTTTACTTTTTCAATCTCTCCCTTTTTTATGAGTTTATTTACTCGTTCTACCTTGGTATTAGTTTACATAAGTAGTATGATTCTAGAATTTCCTCTAGGTTTGTTAGAGTACAATTTGTTAGAGTACAATTTGTTAGAGTACAATTTGTTAGAGTACAATTGCATATAGCATTCTGCTATAATTTGGTTAATTTTGATTGAATCTATTATGGTATCACCCATCTCATTTCTTACTCAGGTAATTCCTATCCTCTCCTATTTTTCTTCTGTCAGTTTGATCAGTGGTTTATCAACTTTTGTAGACCTTTTCAAAGAACCAGCTTTTGGTTTTGTTAACACTTTTGATCACATCTCTATTCTCTAATTCATTTTGTTCTGCACTAGTTTTTATTTTTTGCTTTCTTCTGGTGTCCAAGAGGTTCTTTTGCTGCTTTCTTTCTACTTCTGTGCAAGTTGTATTCTTAATGCTTTGATTTGGGCCCTTTATTATTTTTTGATGTGTGCATTTATTGAAATAAATTGACCTCTGAGCACTCCTTGCTGTGTGCCAGAGTTTCTATAGCGTGTGTTTTCATTCTCATTTGAGTCTGTAAATTTTTTATTCCGTCTTTGATTTCTTCTATAACCCAGTAGTTTTTGAGCAAGGTGTCGTTCAACTTCTGTGTGTTTGATATTTTTTCCCTTTCTTATTGATTTCTAATTTTATGGTTTTATAGTAGAACAGATGCTTTATAATATTTTGTTGTTTGTGCTTCTGTTAAGACTTGCTTTATGGTCTAAGATCTGGTCTATTCTGGAGAATGTTCCACGTGTATTGGCAAAGAAAATATACTTGGCAGGCATTGGGTGGAATGTTCTGTATAAGCCTATGGGGTTAAGTTAATTGTTTGTGACCTTTAGATCTTTCTTGTCTTTACTGAGCTACTGTCTGAATGTTCAGTCATTCATGGAAAGTGGTGTGTTGAATTCTCCTACTATTATTTCAGAACTGTCTAGCTTTTCAGTGCAGTTGGAATATGTATTATAATTTAGAAGCCCTGTCATTGGATGCGTAAATACCTAACTATGGTTACACCCTCCTGTTATATTGATGCTTTTACCATTATATACTGTCCTTCCTTATTCAGTATGGTAGATTTTAAAATGTATTTTATCAGAAATTAATATTGCCACTCATGGTTATTTTTGAATATTCTTTGCTTGATATACTTTTTCCCATCATTTGAGTTTTAGTTTACCGTGTCTTTCAATCTAAGGTGTGTCTCTTACAGGCAACATACAGAAAGATTGTGTGTTTTTTTAAATCCATTTTGCCACTGCCCCTGTATTGGTACATTTAATCCATTTACATGCAGCACAATTATTGATAGCTATGAATTTAATGCTGTCGTTTTCATGCTGTTTTTTGTGTGTCATCAACTGTCTCTTTGTTCTACTTAATTACTGTGCTTAGTTGTTTTTCTTTATGTATTATTTTTTCAACTTTTTTGTTGTTCTTGGTTTTCTATTCGCTGAGTCTTTATGTCTTCTCTTTTTTATGTGTTGAATTGTTAGTTTCCTTTGTAGTTACCTTAATATTTACCACTGTTTTTCTAAGGTTAAACTAGTGTTTTATTCTTTTATATCGCCTTGACTTCCTCTCCATATGGAAGATCTGTGATTTCGTGTTTTAGTCCCTCTCTTTTGTTATAATGCTGTCATTTATGTAATGACTTTTCTGTTTCCTTGCTTCAGAGTTTTAGCTTGGATTCATATTCATGATGTCCCTGTATACGTTACTATCTGTTTGCTCTATCCTTTGTTCTAGTCGTGGGTTATTATGTGATGTTGTTAATGTTCTAACCAAAGGACTGCCTTTTGTATTTTGTAGTTGTTGCCTGATTTTTTCATATTCCCTAAATTTCTATTCATCTGGAAATATGCTGTTTGCTTTTTTTAAAAACTTTTTTATTGTACATAATCCTTATTTTTTATTTTTATTTATTTTTTTATTGTTGTGATTGAGTGAGAGTATACAACCTGGTTTAAATTTGCATGCCCACCTATGTGCAGCTCCTACTACTCTCCTTGCCTGGTAACAGCACACTCCTCCTTTCTGTTCTATACAAGTCATGATCTCTAACAATCCCCTGTCCCCTCTTCTCCAACCTCTCCACTCACCTCTAGTAAAAGGCCAGTTGGGCAATATCCTATGGATACATAGAACCATAAAGTGCACACACAACATGGTCACTCTGTGTCTCCAAATCCAGCACATTCCTGTTGGAGGAGTTGACCTCAGTAAGTCACTGGAGGTGGCTGGGCACCATCTGGTTCTTCCGGTTGCATGTTGATATAGTCACCCATTCACTGGGTCTTTCTGTCTTTGGGGTTCTCTTTCCCTGTGTGTTTTTGTTTTTGGTGATCATCTGTTCTAGATGAGTTAGGATCAACTGGTATACCACAGATGGCAGATTGCTAGCTTCTAAGGCCACAGACATCACTCACCAATATGGGGTAGAGAGGACTCTCTTAGCAATAGGCTAGTTATGCCAACTGGCCTCGATGTATTCTGAGAGCTTGGTTCCTGGACCCCTGCCCCTGCTACTCTGTCTTTACTCATTGAGTTAAGATTGGAAGAGTTTTCAGGTTCTGTTGAAGTCCAGTTACATTGATCTTCTTTCTAATGTGTGCTGTCACTGATTTTACCCAACCAAATTTCTATAAGCTATCTAATCTATACCCAGCTCTCTCCCTTCCTTCTTCCCCCCGCCTTCCTTGAAGCCATTGAAGAGTCTTTTCTTCTGTACAAGTTAGTTTCCAAGTCTTTAAAGTAGGGTTCTCATATCATTTTTATCCTTGTGCCACTGACTAATTTCATTCAATGTGATGTACAGAAAGTTCTGTATATGTTGATGAGGTCTGGTTGGTTAATTGTCGCAATAAGGTCTTCTGTGTCTTTATTGAGTTTTTTTTTTTAACAGTAAAATCTATTTTATCTGAGATTAATATTGCCACACCTGCTCTTCTTTGTATATTGTTAGCTTGGTTTGTATTATTCCATCTTTTAATTTTCAGTTTGTTCATATCTTCAAATCTAAGGTGAGTTTCCTGTAAGCAGCATATAAAAGGGTCGTGTCTTTTGATCCA
Organism: Heterohyrax brucei; assembly: GCA_028571685.1. Classification (NCBI taxonomy): domain Eukaryota; kingdom Metazoa; phylum Chordata; class Mammalia; order Hyracoidea; family Procaviidae; genus Heterohyrax; species Heterohyrax brucei. The sequence continues at coordinate 121,869,062 of CM053142.1, read as the reverse complement.
AGATGTCACTCTTTGTCTCTTTGCTGGAGCATTCAGTCCATCTACCTTCAATGTAATTTAGTGCTGTTATTTTGCTGTTTTTACTTTTGTGTTGATGTTTTCTCTGTTGCTCTTACTATTCTGTTCTGGGACATTCTTCTTTATAGGTTGATTTTTCACCCTTTTCAGTGTTGGTTTTATGTTTGTTGAGACTGCTGTATTGTGTTTCTTGTTTTGATATTTCACTTCTTTATTGTGCTTTGTGGCTATCCCCATGATCCCCCTTAATAATGTATGTTTAAGCCCACTTTTAACTTTTAAGTATCTTATTAACTTTGTCTTCATCTGGGTGGACTCTAACTACTGTAACATACCCTGCTTTTTAATGTGATGGTATCATAGTTTTCATGATATGATCACTGGACCACTTCTTTTGGTTTTATAGCTTTGGTTGGGGTTTTGTGCCTTCCTTAACTGAACAGGTTTCTGGATGATGTGTCCTGTATTTTCTCCTAAAATACAGAGTTCATGGTTTTGTTCTTCTAAGCCAAAAGCTTCTTTCAGTATTTCTTGTAGCTTTGGTTTAGTTTTAACAAATTCTCTGAGTTTCTGCTTATCTGTGAAGGTTTTAATTTCATTTTCATATTGAAAGACAGCTTTGCAGGATATATAATTCTTGGTTGGAAGTCTTTCTCTGTCAGGGCTTTGAATGTGCCACCCCACTGCCTCCATACCAACATGGCTCTTGCAGAGAACTTAGAGGAAGCCCACAGTGCTTCCCTCAAATGTTAGCTTTGCTTTGAGTGTCACTGCCTTTAAGAGTTTCTGCTTGTGTTTCATTTTGTTAAGCTTGATTATAACATGTCTTGGAGTCTTTCTTTTGGAGTCTATATTGTATGGTGATCGATACACATCTTGGATATCTGTGTTCTCTTCTTTCATAATTTCTGGGAAGCTTTTTGTCATAAGTCAACAACAATCCTCTCTGTGTTTTCAGGTGCCCCTTCATGTTCAGGAACTCCATTTAATCATAGATTGTTCCTCTTGGTAGAGTCCCACATGTTTCTTAATCCTTCTTAATTTTTCTTGTGTCTTTTCTCTGATTTCTCCTAAAAAATGCTGGTGTGATTAGTTCTGTCTCCCAAGTCAGAAAGTCTGTTTTCCTTTTGTTCAACTCTGTTCTCTTGGCTTTGAATTGAGTTTCCTAATTCTTTAATTTTGTTATTTATTTGTTGGATTTCAGGATGCTGGAGTTCCATCAGTTTGAACAGCTTGCTTAATTTTTCATTTTGATCTGCTAAATTTTGTGTAATGTCTATGAGGGCTCTATACAGAATTCTTTTGTACTCAACCTCCAAAAGTTTCAGAAAGGCTTCTTCATCTGTCAACTTCCTTGGTTCTTTCTTTTTGGAGATTTCTGGAGCCATGGTTGGATTTTTCCTAAGTGTCAGGCCAAAGTCTGTTGCTTTTGGGGCATCTAGAGGTTGTTTAGTTTCTCCGGTGTTGCCTTAATAGGAGCTAAAGTAGAAGCTGATCACTGGTTACCTCTAGGTACTCCAGCAACTGGGCCCAGTGGATTCTCTGTGATAGCAGGTTCCACCTCCTGGCTGCAAAGACACAGCCCTACTTATGGAGTCACTGAGAGGCCAACAACCGACCCTACATTGTGGGTCAGTCAAGATTAGAAAAGATGCCATCAGGCTGTACCACAGTTATTTTTCTAGGTAGTCTTATTTTGAAAGGTAAAAGCTATTTGACAGCTTCCATAAACAGTCAGGCTGTCTGGTGCGCAAGCCCCTCTTTCCAGCTGGCAGTGGAGGTACTTCTATATCTGTCCCTAGATGTTATGATCTAGTTCACAGTATGGACAGGCTACTGCCCTGCTGTCATCAGGTGCCGGGCTCTACCCATAGGATCAACTATGCTCAACACAGCTTTTCTTCCAGGAAGTGCTCCCCAGGCTGGCACTGCCTCCTAGTCTGGGAATTAACCCCCCACTGAGGCCTCTGTTTGGGTAGCTCCGCCTCCCAGTTAGAGAAGATGGCATTCGGCAGAGGCTCTCCCGTCCACTGGGAAATAGCCAAATCAATGACAGAGGTTCGGAAGGAGGGATGGAGTGGCCATTGTCCTCAGAGTCCAGAGCCAGGCTGTCAATGTGTGGCTATTCCACCCACAGGTCAAGTCAGCAGGGTGGCAGAACTTTGCTGCCAGTTAAGCCCGATCACTGCCACAGGCTAACAAAAATGAAAAAAGTTAAAGCTGGTAATTACCTTCAGTCTGCAATAGCTGGCCATTCAACAAGGGTGGGGGTCAATGAAAGAGATGAAATTTCCCATTCAGGGGCATGTAGTCCAAAATGACAGTTCTTTGCCATGTTGTAGGGCTCACTAGATGTCCAGAAGGCTCCATTTAATTGTCAATCTTGGCCTTAGTTTTCTGAGTGAGTTAAGGAGACATGTGTCTAGTCTGCCATCTTGACTCTGCCCTACCTAAGTTTGCTTTTTGATTTAGTTTTTGTTTGCATTTGCTTCCAATACCTCATTTCTGCTCCTTTGACTTTTTATGAAATTTTATTGTTAATCTTCTGAATTTCTGTTTGGTCTCTCTCTCTATCCTGTTCAGTTTGTCATAGTGCTCCACTCTAAACTTAAGTTCCTCAGTTTCTGGGCCTGTATCTTGGCTTGTTCTATGTTTTGACTGATCTCCTTCCTGATCTCTTGAAGAGTTTTGTATATTAATATTTTGTATTCTACAGAAAGTTCTTCATCTGGATGATTTCTTGATTCTTTGTTCTGAAGACTTGCTGAAGCCATCATGGTGTGCCTCTATGTGATTTGATATTGACTATTGTCTCCAAACCATTAATGTCATTGTATTTGTTTGTTTGCTGTGTCCTAACTTCTTTTTGTATTGATACACTCAAATAGGTTACTTGTGTGAGCGGATTTGATTACTGGGGCTTTTGAAGCCCTAACATCCTTTCACCAGGGAGTTAGAGTTTTTACTAGGTATATGATCCCATGAGTCTATTTATTTTTCTTATATGGAATCAGCTCAGATGTCCATACAGTCAATCGGTCACAAAGTGTGTGATGCAGGCTCTCACCTAGATGGAAAGGAATGGTTGGTGTAGGTACAGGTACCTGGCTGCTGTAGGGGGTCATGCACTGAGCAAGGCAGGAGATTGACAGCTGCTCCAGAATGTGTGGAAAGTGTGTCCTGTTCCCTAGACCCCACAGGTAGGTGAGTTTTACAGATAAACTCCGAGCATCCAGTGCTATAGGCTATAACTCAGTCTTTGACCTCTATTGTAGGTAGCTAGGTGGCATAGCTTTAGCCACCAGTTCTCAGTGCCCTGATATGGATAGGTAAGGACCCTGTGTGATAGCCAGAGAAGTGTCAAATGTCACAAACCTGCCTCTCCACCAAATAACTGAAACAATTGAGGTTAGACTTCAGGTATATATGTGTTAATGAGGGTTAACACGGATGAATGGCCCCACACAAATCTACACAGTGGTGAAAGGCATTCAGAATCTGTGAATGTCTTATGCTTGTGCCCAGGGAAAGGAACAGTTGTTGCCCTGCCTTCATGGTTTAGGGGAGTCAGCAGATTACTTTTGCTGCTCATTAAATTGTTCCCTCTCCAAGGCCAGGAAAATGGCTCAGGGTGTAAGGTGGGAACTACTGCTGGCCCAAGGGATGCTTCAGTCTCTGCCACTGGCTTGGACCCAGTGCAGAATCAGCAGGAGGCATGTAAATGGGAGAGAGGTTTTTCCTCAAGGGATATTTCTTATCCACATAGAGGACAGGTGCAAATTACTTATCTTTAGTTGATCCAGTGTTGCTTTTCACTGATTCTGGGAATGTGAGTGAACTTACCACCTCTGAGTCTCTCCCTATGTGGAAAATGCATCCCAACCACCACGGGTCACTTCAGTGCACTTGCATTAGTGGATCTGTCTTTAGGTTGCCAGTTCCCACCAGGTCAGGTCTGGCTGCTTCTGAAGCAACTCTTCCTCCTTGTGCCACTCAGTTCAGTTGCTCAGCTTTGCATTTGATGTTCACGGCTCCTAGATTGTCATATATAATCCACTCACTTTTTTTTCCCTAGTCTTTGTTGTAACAGGGACCACAGGAAGTATATTACTACTCTGCCTTCTTGGACTCATCTCCAATTTTGGTTTTCTTTGTGTTGAGATGTAATCTGTACTGATGGCTGTGTTCCTTGGTTTTCATCATTATTAGTAAGTGCTTCAAGTCTTTTTTCTTTCACCAAGCAAAGTTGGTGAAAGAACTTTGTCATGTTCTTCTCCACATATTCCAGTTTATTAGATTATTTGCTCAGTGCACATATAGAGTAAGTATGGTGAAAGAATACAACATTAGCACACACTTTTCCTGACTTTAAACCACACTCATCCCCTTGTTCTGTGAGAAAAGACTGCCTCTTAGCCTACATATAGGTTTCTATGAGCACAATTTTGTGTTCTACAATTCCCATTCTTTGTAACATTATCCATAATTTGTTGTAATCCACACAGTCAAATGTCTTTACATATGATCAATAAAACACAGGTAATTATCCTTCTGATGCTCCCTGCTTTCAGCCAGAGTCCATCTAATACCAGTAAATACCATCTAATACCAGTTGCACTTCATCTTCACAATCAGGCTTGAACTTCAGACAGTTGCTTATTTTACTTTGATTTAAAGATGCAAAAACAATTGCTTTAATTGACACCTATTACAACATACACATTGTAGGGGGAAACAAAATAGCCCCATTGCCATAGAATCAATTCCAACTGGCAGCAACCTCATAGAACAGAATGGAACTGTTTGATAAGTTTCTAAAGAGTGATTGGTAGATTCATAACTACCAACATTTGGATTAGCAGCTCTAAAGCACTGAAAAACCAGAGCTCCATACACATTACAGTTCAAAAACTATACATACCAATATAACTAATAAAAATAACAAGACTCTGAATAGCCTATAATATCTCTTCATGTTTTTTGTTTGTTCATTTTGTTGTTTGTCTATTATTTTTCTTAGGATATTGCTCTGGAACACAGTTGAAAATTGTGTTACATAGTGTTCTGAGTCATAATTTCTTTTGTACAGTTATGTCATCAACTTGGTGTATGACTGTATTTCAAGCTTTTATTTTTAACACTGCAAGTATTTATTCTTCTGATCTAGTATGTTTAATAATGTGCATTTACATAGCTCCTAATCAAAAGCCATAAACAAATTCCATTTAGAGAGATTTGACTTTATTTTTGGATCACTGGTGGTGCAACTGCTAACAGATAGACTAGTAACAGCAAGATAGGCACTTTGAACCTACCCAGCATTTCTACTGACAAAACACATGAAAATGTGCCTTCATAAAGATTTCAGCCTCAGAAACTCTGTGGGGCTGTTCTCCTCTATCATATGGGGTTACTAAGAGTAGAAGATCAACTCTACAGCACCTAAGAACAACAGCTTTATGTCAACTTTTTCATCTTGCTCCCATCTTTTCTTACACACAAACATTTTTAATATTTTTTTTAATACTTGCAGTATTTCTCCTGGAGCTTATGTTGTTGTGTTGTTGTTAGGGATCTCTGAATTAATTCTGACTCATACCAACCCTATGGACAATGGAAAGAAACATTGCTTGATTCTACACCATCATCCTATTATTATTATTTTTTTTTTATTGTGATTAAGGGGAAGTATACAATACAAACTGAATTTGCATGCCAGCCTATCTGCATGTCCTGCTCTCCTTGTCTGGTGACAGCACACTCCTCCTTTTCATTCTATATTTGTTGTATACTCTCAATCTCCTGTTCCCTCCTCTCCACACACTCCTTTCCCATTTAAAAAGAGACCAGTAGGAGAGCCTCCTATAAATTCATAGAACCATAATGTACACACATTGTGTGATCACATTTTGTCTCTGAGTCCAGTCCATTTTTGTCTGAAGAGTTGACTTAAGTAGTGTTTTCTGTTCAGGGACAGCAGCAGGTCTAGGGGCCATGATCCCAGGGGATCCCCCACGCTACTGGACCATCAGTTATGGCCTTTTAGTAGAGTTCTTGAGCTGTACCCTTCTTCGTCTCATGTTGCCACATGGACTCAATATTATGTGCCCCTTCACAGCTGTCTTTGGTGGTGGCCAGGCACCATCTGGTTCTTCTGGTCGCATGTTGATGCAGTCTCTGAGTCACATGGGTCCTTCTGTCTCATGAGCTCTTGTTTCCTTGTGTCTTTGTTGTTCTCGGTAATGACCTCTTCTGGATGTATTGGGACCATTTGGTATACCTCAGATGGCAGCTTTCCAGCTTTTAAGAGACCAGACATCACTCACCAATATGGTCTACAGTAGACTCTCTTATCAATAGGCTAGTTATATCAATTGGCCTTGATGGCCCCTGAAAGCATGAGCCACAAGATGCTGCCCCTGCTACTCTATCCTTACAACATTGGGTTAATATTAGAAGAGTTTTCAGTTTACGGTGATATCCAGTTAGCTGATTGACTTTCTACAGTGTGCTGTCACTGCTTTCACCCAACCAAATTCCTATCAACTGTCTCATCTATATGCAGACATCTCCTGCCCTTCCTACCCTTGTACCCATCAGAGACTCTTTTCTTCTGTATGTATGTCTATTTATAAGTCCTTGTAGTAGGGGTGTCATGCAATATTTGTCCTTTTAGCACTGACTGATTTCACTCAGCATAATGTCTTCCAATTGGAATCAGGTTATGAGATGCTTCCTAAAATCATCATTGTTCTTTATCACTGCATAGTGTTCCATTGAGTATATGCACCATGGTTTGTTTATCTTTCCATCTGTTGATGTGCTTCTAGATTGATTTCATCTTTTTTGTTATTATGGACTGTGCTTCAGTAACATTCATGTGCATATGTCTCTTCATGTGATAGCCTTTGATTCCGTAGGGTATAGTCCAAACAGTGAGATTACCAGATGAAACAATGTATCTATTTCCAAATCTTTAAGAAAGTGCCAGATTACTTTGCAAGGAGGTTGTACCATTTTGCAATCCTACCAGCAGTGTAGGAGAGTTCCAGTCTCTTCAAAGCCTCTCCAGCATGTTTCTTTGTGTTTGGGGATTATGACCAACCTTGTTAGGGTGAGATGGTATCTCATTGGAGTTTTGATTTGGATTTCTCTGATACCTAATGATCGTGAGAATTTCCTCATGTGTCTTTTGGCTGCCTGGATGTCCTCTCTAGCAAAGTGTCTGCCCATCTCCTTGACTCATCACTTAATGAGGTTATTTACCTTTTTCTTGTTGATATTTTGCAGTGCCTTGTAGATTATGGAGATCAGACATCACTCTGACATGTAGCTGCCAAAAACTTTTTCCCATTCTGTGGTCTTTTGACACTTTCGGTCAAGACTTTGGATGAACAAAAGTGTTTGATTCTTAATAGTTCCCGTTTATCTATTTTCTCTTCTGTTGACCATGCCTTGTTTCTCAGATTTTAAAGTCTGTCTAAGCTGTGTGTTAGAACTTCTGTGGTTGACCCTATTTTTTTTCTTGCATGATCTTTATTGTTTTAGGTTTGATATTTAAGTCTTTGACAGATTTTGAGTTAGTTTTTGTGTAAGGTGTGAGATGCAGGTCTTGTTTCATTTTTTTACAGATGGATGTCCAATTTTGCCAATACCATTTGTTAAAGAGACTGTTTTTACCACAGTTTACAGTCTTAGGGCCTTTGTTGAACATGAACTGTTCATAACAGGTGGTGGCATCTCTGGGATCTCAACAATATTCCATTAGTCTATATGTCTCTTTTTGTATCAATACCATGCTGTTTTGACTACTGTGGCCGTGTAATAGTTTCTAAAGTTGGGTAGTGAGAGTCCTCCCACTGTGTTCTTCCTCTTCAGTAGTGCTTTACATACATGGGGTTTCTTTACTTTCTAAACAGAGTTTGTGATTTGTTTCTCCATCTCATTAAAAATTGACAGTGGAATTTGTATTGGGATTGCATTGTATATATAGATCACTTTGGGTAAAATAGACATTTTCACAATAGTAACTCTTCCTATCCACGAGCAGGGTAGTTTTCTCCATTTATTTGTCTTTTGGTTTCTTACAGTAAGCTTTTGTAGTTCTGTCTGCATAGGTCTCTTATTTCTCTTTTTTTTTTAACTTCATGCGGGCTATAGTAAATGATATTGATTGGGTGATTTCTTTGGTGATCTCTTTGCTGGTGTAAAGGAATCCTACTGATTTACTTAAATTTATCTATCCTGATAGTCTGCTGAAATCCTCTATTAGTTCCAGTAGTTTACTTACGGATTCTTTAGGATTTTCTATATGTACAATCACATCATCTGCAAACAGGGAGATTTTTACTTCTTCTTTGCTGATGTCCAAGCTAAGTGCTGTCGAGTTGTGTGGATGCCCTTTATTTCTTTGTCTTGTCTAATTGCTCTGGCTACAACCTCTGGTACAATGTTGAATAGAAGTGGTGAGAGTGGCCATCCTTTTCTAGTTCCCATTCTCAAGGGGAATTCTTTCAGTGTCTCTCCATTCACAATAATGTAAGTGATTGGCTTTCTATTATAGATACCCTTTATTGTGTTGAGGAATTTCCCCTCTATTCCTATTTTCCTGAGAGTTTTTAGCATGAATGAGCATTGGACTTTGTCAAATGTTTCTCTGCATCAACTGAAAAAATAGGTGATTTTTATCCTTTGTGCTATTTATGTGGTTGATCACGTTAATTGTTTTTCTGAGGTTGAATCAGCTTTGCAATCCTGATATGAATCCAACTTGGTCATGATAAATTTTTCTTTTTTTTTGATATGTTGTTGAATTCTATTGGCAAGGATTTTGTTGAAGATTTTTTTTATCTAGATTCATGAGTGATAGTCATCTGCAGTTTTCATTTTTTGTCAGATCTTTCCCTGGCTTTGGTATCAGGGTTATGCTGGCTTTATAGAAAGAATTGGGGAGTATCCTATCTCCTTCTATGCTGTGAAATAGCCTCAGCAGTATTGGAATTAAGTCATCTCTAAAAGTTTGGTAGAATTCTCTGGCGAAGCCATCTGGGCCTAAACTTTTTTTTTTTTTTTGATGACTTTTTCAGTCTCATCCTTTGTGATAGATATATTAAGTTGCTCTACTTCTCCTTCTGATAATTTTGGTAAGTGATAACGAATCTATAAATTTGTCCATTTCCACGAGGTTTTTAAATCTGTTAGAGTACACTCTTCCGTAGTATTCAGTTATTATACTTTTGATTTCAGTTGGGTTTGTTGTAACATCTCCCATCTCATTTCTTATTCAGATTATTTGTTTCCTCTCTTGTTTTTCTTTTATGAGTTTAACCAGTGGTTTATCAATTTTGTTGACCTTTTCAAAAACTGGCTTCTGGTTTTGTTATTTTTTTTTCAGTTTTTCTGTTCTCTAATTCATTTAGTTCTGCTCTAAGCTTTATTATCTGTTTCATTCTGGTGTCTGAGGGGTTCCTCTGTTGTTCTCTTCCTACTTGTGCAAGCTGTATGGTTAATTCTTTGGTCTGGGCTGTTTCTTCCTCCCGGATGTGTGCATTTATAGAGATAAACTGGTCTCTGAGCACTGTTTTGGCCATATCCCATAGGTTCTGGTAGTATATGTTTTCATTCTCATTTGATGAAATAAATGTCTTTATTTCATCCTTGTTTTCTTCTGTAACCCATGGCATTTTGAGCAAGTTTTTGTTCAATTTCCATGAGTTCAAATTGCTATCTATTTTTTTCTACTATTGATTTAGACTTTTATGGCTTTATGGTCCAAGATGTTTTACAATAAATAATTCAATGGTTTGGATTTTGTTCCAACTTGTTTTATGTCCTAACAGATGATCTGTTCTGGAGAACATTCCACATGCATTGAAGAAGAAAATGTACTTATCTGTTGATAGGTAAAAAGTTCTGTGTATGTCGGTAATTTGATTAATTGTCACAATAAGACCGTCTGTATCTTTACTGAACTTTCTTTTGGATGATCTGTCCATTACTGAAAATGGAGTGTTGAAGTCTCCAACTGTTATTTGGAGTAATCTATCTTATTTTTCAACATTGTCAGTGTTTGATGTATTTAGATGCTCTGGTGTTGGATGCATTAATATTTAATATTGTTATGTCCTGCTTATATATTGAAACTTTCAGCAATAGTGGCCATCCTTGTTCATGGTGGTCAATCTTACCTTAAAGTCTAATTTATCAGACGTTAGTATTGCCACTCATTTTCTCCTTTGTATGTTGTTGGATTGGTATACATTTTTCCATCCTTTGATTTTCAGTTTGTTCATATCCTTGAGTCTTAGGTGTTTTTCTTTTAAGCAACATAGAGAGAGGTTGTGTCTTTTGATCCACAGTGTCACTCATTGTCTCTTTATTGGAGCATTCAGTCCATTTACATTCAGTGTAATTACTGATAGGTATGTGATTAGTGCTGTCATTTTGATACATTTATTTTTATGCTCTTGATGTTTTCTATGTTGTTCTTAATATTCTATTCTGGGTCATTCTTCTTTATGGTTGACTTTTCACATTTTTCAGTGTTGGTTTTTTGTTTGTTGAGATTCCTGTGTTATGCTTTTTGTTTTGATATGTCACATTGTTAATTTGCTTTGTGGCTACCCCATGATCCTCTTTACTATTCTAAGTTTACCAGACTTTAACTTCTGCATACCCTTTTAATTTCCTCTGCATCTGAAAGGGTTATATCTACTGTAGTTTATCCCTCATTTTAGTGTGGTGATCTCACAGCTTTGTGTTATGATCACTGGTTCCCTTCTTTTAACAGTGTAGTATTGATTGTACTTACTGACTTCCCTAAGTGAGTACGATTCTGTATGCTGTGTCCCACAATGCCTCCATAAGTTTCCACTTAATGTTTTTGTTTTTCTAAGTAAAGAGCTTCTTTCAGTATTTCTTGTTTCTGTTTGGTATTAACTAAATCTTTAACCTTCTATTTATCTGACAATGTTTTAACTTCACCCTCATATTTGAGAGACAATTATTCAGGATATATAATTGTTTATTGAAAGATTTTCTCCTTCAGGGCTTTGAATGCATCATCCCATTGCTTTCTTGCCAACATCATTTCTGTGGAGAAGTCAGACAAAAGCCTGCTGGTTTAGCTGTGCTTTGAGCCTTGATGCCTTTGAGAAAATCTGTTTATATTTCATTTTATTAGGCTTGGTTATAGTGTCTTTGTTTCTTTCTTTTGGGGGTCTAGTTTTTGTGGCATTTGATATGCATTTTGGATATCTATGTTCTCTTCTTTCATAATTTCAGGGAAGTTTTCTGGTACCAACTCTACAGCAATGCTCTCTGTATTTTCATCTCTCCCTCTGTGTTCAGGAACTCCAATTATTCATAGATTATTCCTCTTAACAGAGTCCCACATGTTTCTTAGTTCTTTTTCATTTTTCTTATTTCTTTTCTCTGATTTCTGCTCATAAATGCTGGTGTCACTTACTCTGACACCAGCTCACTAAGTCTGAGTTCCATCTCTTAAATTCTACTCTTTTGGCTTTGTATGAAATTGCCTAATTGTGTAATTCTGTTGCTGATCTGCTGAAGTTTAGATTATTGGTGTCCCATCAGTTCAAATAGCTCATTTATTTTTTCATTGTGATCTGCTACATTTTGTTTAATCTCTAGGAGGGCTCACTCTCTATATAATTCTTTTGTACTCATCCTCTGATAGTTTCAGAAAGGCTCTGCATCTGGGAAGTTTTTTGGTTCCTTATTTTGAGAGTTTTCCAGAGCCATGATGGACTGCTTCTTTAAATGGTTAACAATCAACTGTTGTCTGGATACCATTCAGAAGCTGTTTGATTTTTCTGGCCTTACCTCAACAGAAGCTGAGGTGTAGTTCTAAGAGGGGAATTGGTCATCATCAGTCTCTAGCGACTAGTCCCAAGTAGACTCTCTAGGGTGGCAAGCTCTCTTTCCTGGCTGGAAAATACACCACCCTACTTATAGAGTCACAGGGTACCATCAGCTGACCCTATGATGTGGATCAGTGAATGGTGGAGGATATGCTGCTGGGCCTCTCAGAATTCAGTTCTCCAGGTGGTCTTATTTAAAAGGATATTTTACCTCTTAGAGGGGAGCTGTCCAACATCTGCTGAAACAGTCAGGCCCTCAGGTGTGGCAGAGTCCACCTTATAGCTACAACAAAAATACACCATAGGCCACTCCCAGATGCTATGATGTGGTGCAAAGTATGCAGAAGTTAGAGCCTTCCTGGCATCCTCTGCCAGGCCCCAGCTGTAAATCTAGAAATGAATTTTCTCAAATGTTGCTTTTCTGTTGGAGAAGCACTTGCCAGACAAGCTGTTGCTCCACTTGAAAATTAGTCACAGCTAAGGTCCCTGGCTGGGTGACCATGCCTCCCAGCCAACCAAGTGGCCTCCCTCCTAAGCTTCCCTTCCTGCCGTGAAACAGCAGAGTCTATAGCCAGCTCAGGAAAGAGAAGGTGGAGGGTGAGTGGTGCCTCAGCAGTAGCCAGGCTCTCAATATGTGGTTATACCACACACTGACTTTCTGTTGCACTGTATGCTGTTTACTTAAATAACATAGTTTGGCATATTTGCCATATCATGCCCCATTTCCACCTCCTGAACAAAAAACAAGGTGTCTGTACCTTCACCCTCTGTAAGGGTGAGTCAGTAGAAGCAAAGGTTAGCCACTGCTGGCTCACCTTTGAAAGTGGTAGTTTAGTCCATTACTGGAGCCTAGTCAAATATAACAACACTATGCCAGAACCTAGGCCTCCTCAGGTATCCACTGCTCCATTCAGTTATCGTTCTAGGTTTTAGTTCTCTCTAGACATGTGTCTAGTCCACCATCTTGGCCTCGACTCCTGTTTAGCTTTTTTACTTCAATATTTCTTCCTTCCACTTTAGCTACTAGATATTCAAGAACAAGCCTCTCTGGTATCCATTTGGAGCATGTGCATACAATGTAAATTCTGTAAGGGAGACTCCAAGAAAGTTCAGGAATTGTTATATCACGCATACCCACTTCCTTCTCACAAGATTATCCATCTCCCCTAGAGGGTTATAAATGAGTGTCTTGTGACAGAACAACAGTGTTGGCATAGGTCAAATGCTTCCAAAACAAACAGGTGGATGTTCAGTCTTTATAATTTGCATCTTTCCTTCTAATATACAGCATAACACTAAGACTGATAGCCCATCTGTCCAACAGAATTGTTGTTCAAGTTTCAAAACATCATTCTGCTTCTCTTATTTGAACTCCTCTTATATTCACATGCAAAAACTTCATTGAACATATATTGAATCTAGTTAGCTATGTTGAATCTAGTTAATTGGTATATATTTTAAAGTCAAAAACTTGCACTTTAAAAATAAAAGATCAAGGTGAAGAGTATAAGTGTCTTTATATCAGCTTTACTTATTTAACTCGGATCTGACTCGATGGCACTTGGCTTTTGGCTTACTCAACTAATGTATTACCCCACTTCTAGTCATGTAAATACAGTATACGAGTCTTATATCCCTTTATTATCAGAAATAAATGGGTTATGTGAACATTAATAAGAACTCTAAAATTTACCACTATCAAATCTACCTTTACTATGACAAAATACATTCACTTTAGAAAATCCTCTGGTAAACCTGTTATAAGGGAAAACAACTTATTTCTACAGCTTATATTTATGAATTAGAAAATCAGTGAAGGGTATTGAGAATTATTTTAAATATAAAAATATTTTTCAGTATCACCACCATATCAACAACTATTTTTTTCCATGTTATTTATATATTTTTAATGTATATATCTTCAAACCAAAAGATCAGCAGTTCTAATCTGCCAGCACTCCTTGGAAACTATAGGGCAGTTCTACTTAGTCCTGTAGGGCCACTATAAGTCAGTATCAACTCAGTGGCAGTGGGTTTGTTTTTGTTTGATCTGTGTTTTACGGTAGATAATTCTCTTCTGTCATCATATTATTATTTGGAGATTATTTTCCCTATAATTCAACCTTTTTTTTTTTTTTTTTACCTTATATTCTATTGCTGAAATACAAATTGCTGTCCTTGATGAACTTATTCAAGTGATCTCAAACACATTTCAAAACCTCTTTCAGGATAGGCAATTTCTGTTATAGAGAATAAGACCGTTTTTTTAAAAAAAAATTAATTTTACTTACCTTTATCAAATTGGAAATCCTGGTGGCATAGTGGTTAAGTCCTATAGATGCTAACCAACAGGTAGGCAGTTCAAATCCACCAGGTGCTTCTTGGAAACTCTATGGGGCAGTTCTATTCTGCCCTATAGGGTAGCTATAAATCACAATCAATTTGATGGTAGTGGATTTTTTTCTGTTTTGTTTGTTTTGTTTTCTCAAGCTGCTAGAAGTTTCCATCACTATCCACAATTTCTACAGGTATCTTAGGTCTTGATTCTAATTACTTAACTCTGGTGGCACAATAATGAGGTGGGTTGCTGCTAACCAAAATGTTGGTGTTAAGAACCCATTCAGTCTACTACATAGGAGAAAGTCCTGATAATTCACTTCTGTAAATATTTCAGCCAAGAAAATCCTGTAAGGCAGTTCTGTTCTGTTATACTGGATCACTATGAGTTGGAATCAACTTGATGGCACCCTACAGTAAAAATCACCCTCAATTTTGGCAGATGTTTTGGGTCTGGATTCTAAACATTATTGCACTTTCTGCATATAAATATTAAAAAAATAGTGTTTTTAGAATATGGAAGTCATATATACTCATTATCGTCAAGCTGATATATGCACTAAAAATAACTTAGCTTCACTAATAATCTCACCAACAATAGAAAATCAAATATGCATTTTTATATCACTCCTTCCATTGTTTCTTCTTTGTATGCAAATATATAAACATCTATGTGTGCTTAAAAGATATATATTTTTACTTGCTTTATATTTAGTTTTTCCCAGTAAGCTCTTGAGTTAGTAATATCTGCTTGCTTTTTTCAATTGCTTAAATGTATAATTACTTGTAAATTTTCTTACTTGGCCATCTGAACTTTAAAGTAATTAAAATCTGTACTGTAGACATAACAAAAAATAATAATTTTCCCATGAATTGAATTGTTAATGTAAAAGTAATAATTCTAGACAACATCTCTCCAAAATCGCTTCCCATTCAGCAAATAGGAGAGAACAGGCTGTTGCCTAGAATGCATCAGGCAAACAGAACCTGGGAAGCTCCAGTTTAGCAGAGAGAGGTAACATTACCTCCAGCAGAACGGAGGATGCATTTAGATGGTACAGAGGCATGGCACTGAATCACAACAAGTAACTACTGACAAATTTGATCTCTTTGTCATGTCTTTTTCTTGCTTTCTTTCTGATTTTTTCAAGAAAGAACTCATGTGGATGCTAGCTATTATTAACACTTGTCCAAATAGAAAGAAAAAAAGACGGAGCAGGAAAGAGTGTGTGTGGGAGAAAGAAAAGAAAGGAAGGAAGGAAGGGAGGAGGGGAGGAAGAAGGGGAGGAAGGGAGGGAGGGAGGCAGGGAGGAAGGGAGGAAGGAAAAACCTATTTTTCGTTGTTGTCAGGTTAATTCCAAATTACAGCAACCCCATATCCTTCAGAGTGAAACTAGACTCCACAGGCTTGTCAATGGCTATCATGTTACAGATGTAGTTTACCAGGCTTTCTTCTGTGGTACTACTAGATGGAGTCAAACCGACAACTTTCTGATTAATAATCAGGCACTAATTATTTGTTCCACTCAGGGAAGTCAAACATGTCTCTAGCCGTAACTAGTCCCCATTTTCTACAAGAATAAAGTGCACTTCAGCCTGATGTCATTATCAGATGATAGTAATGAGATAAGTTCTAATAACACTGCTTCTTGTTTTGCTTATTTTGATGTTACCTTCAAGCTGAAACCAAAACCAAACCCACTGACATCAAGTCAATTTCAACTCATAGAGACCCCACAGGACAGAGTCAAACTGCTCCATAGTTTCCAAGGAGCTTCAGGAAGGGTCAATAAATGACTTAACCACAACAGGAGTCTTTCTACTGCTCCTCTCTGCTTCCACCTATCCAATTCTAGCCCATTCTGGTCATATGATGGCAGGTCTGGCCTCATAGGGATGTCAAACTAACAGAACTTTAAACCTACTGAGGAAAAAGCAACATCTCTCTTATTAACATACAAGGATTGACAAGTTCATAAACTCATCCTAGAAAAAGTGCTATGTACTTCATTGCTGATTACCACTACAGTCATCTTAGAAGCACTCCCCTTGGGAAGCTATGGACTAATACCATTGCTTAGTCCATCCTTCAAAGCAATTTTGGAACTCTGTTTTGTGGAATGCCCACCATAGCTGTTGAAGTATCACCCTTGATGTCCTTAATCAAAATGTCATCCTTTCAGTATTCTTTTATCTCTGGGTAATGAAAAGAGTTACTGGGGGCCGGGACAGGGGAGTAGGTAAGGTGTTCTGATATAGTTATTTGTTTACTGGCTAAAAACTCTGTCATAGACAACTATGCAATTAAGTTTGTGAACTTGCTACCTTGTCACCATAAGTAATGGCCATTCCAGAAAGAGTTCCAAAATTGCTTTGAGAGGTGGACTAGGCACTGGAGTCAGTGCATACCTTCCCAAAAGGAGTTCTTTGAAGGTGACTGCAATGATATTCAGCAATGAGGCATGTAGTACTCAGAAAAATTAAGTTCACGGACTTCTCAGACCTCATATTCTGGTTAAGGAAATGTGTACCAATTTTTTCAGAGTTACACTGTAGTCAGTATAGCCAAGTATCTGAAGGGTCATGACTGGCCTAGCCAGGACCATATTTACTCAGATCCCTTCTCTGGGGGGTGCTTATTTTACAACAATATGAGAAAATATGCTGGTAAAAAAAAACAATAAACAGTTACCACTATGGAGAATATCATGTATGCACCTATCGTGAACTTATAAATCAAGAAAGCCTAATGAACTGGACAGACTCTTATGTTACAAAAATTTAAATACCTAAGTTTGTTCTTACTGAATCTCCACCAGAAAAATGTGTAGAAAAGAGTTTCCCGTAAGGGGTAGTAAACGTTTCTCTCTTGCTTGTTAGTAAAACAGGATTTGTATCTGAAACATTCCCTTCATTTGCAGCCTTAAATGAGGATGAAGTCCAGACTAGAGATATCACCTGCGTGTAAATGAGTGGTTCGTTTTCATTCGATTGTGATCATCAAGCTTCTATGCAAGTATTCTGCAAACAACCTTAAAGCCAGATCTCAAAATTTCTATTGTCGTGACTGCATATAGCTGCCAGGTTTAAAGCTGTTTTCCCTCGCCCCAGGAAGGAAACAAACATCAAGTGATAATCCATTGTCTTCAAATCAATTTTGACTCATAGCAACCCTATAGGTCAGAGTAGAACTGCCCCATCAGGTTTACAAGGAGCACCTAGTGGATTCAAACTGCCGATTTTTTGGTTATCAGTCATGTCATTTAATGAGTCGGGTCCAACTCATTATGACCCTATAGGTCAGAGTAGAACTGCCCCAGAGAGTTTCCAAGGAGCACCAGGAGGATTTGAACTACTTACCTTTCGGTTAGCAGACGAGATGTGGGATAGTGAGAGCAAAAGACATACTTTCTTCCATGTAGTTGTCGTTAGTTGCTGCTGAGCCAATTCCAACTCATGGTACTCTCCAAGTATGCAGAGCAGAACTGCTCCGTAGGGTTTTCAACGCTGTGAATTTTTGGAAACAGATCTCTAGGAAGATCTGGGTGGTATGAACTATCAATTTTCAACTTGTAATCAAGCAATTAATTGTTTGCACCACCCAAGAACTACTTCTATAAGGTTATTAGGTATTGCAAGTGCCCTTGGAAACCAAAGAAAGATAGCGACATGGACTGAATTTCATCCCCCAAAAATGTGTGTAGCAGCTTAGTTAGGCAATGATTCCCATGAGTGTGTGATTGTCCATTGTTTGATGACATCTTCCTCTGTATTATAAATCCTATTGCTATGACTGGATAAGCTGGATTAATGGCAGTTATCTTGATGAGGTTTATGGGATTAGATAGTGTTTTAAAACTAACTCTTTTGAGATAGAAAAGCAAGAAGCAAGCAGAAGGATATGAGAACCTCCCACTACCAAGAAAGCAGTGCTGGGAGTAGAGGGCCTCCTTTGTACTTGAGCTTTCTGTGCTGAGATTCTCTCAGACCAAGGGAAGACTGATGATGAGGGTCTTCCTCCAGAGCTGTTAGAGAGAGCCTTCACCTGGAGCCCTAAATTTGCACTTGTAGCCTATTGGACTGGGAAAGAATAAACTTCTGCTCGTTAATGTTCTCCACTTGTGATATTTCTGTTATAGCAGCAGTAGCTGACTAAGGTAGGAATAACTGAAAGTGGCTCTATTTGCCAGATCGTGAAGTCCGAGTCTGACCAAGAAGAATGCAGACGAATGTTATACAAAAGTCAGAATGCAGATGAATATTATACAAAAGTCAAGAGTATAAATTATATAATGGCAACCAGGACACAGAATTCTTAGACAACAAACATATGGGATGTGTTATGTGCCACCTAAACACTAAACAATGAACAGTTATTTCTAATTATGACATTAGACAAAATACAATTTAGCAAGAAGGCATTAACAGAGATAAAAATTGATTGCGTGTAATATAAAGGAAACAAACTGGTAGGAATATATTAAAATAACAAATATATAGGCATTTCCAACTACGTAGACAAGAAATGTGTGACGCAAAACCTCAGCAAGTTGTATGGAGAAATTAACAAATCCACAAATCATGGTGGAAAATCTATATATACCTACAGTAGAACATTGATATAAAGTAGGCCAAAATTTTTAGAAAGGATATAGGATATTTGGAAAAAAAACTAATAATCTTACTGCATGTTGTGTGCTGCAACCAAGTAGACATTATATGTTATTAACAAGCATATATTAAATCATTACAAAAATTGACTATGCATGCCATATCACACCCAAGCATCAAAATTTTTCAAAGCATTGGTTTCATATAGCCTACGTTCTCTAATGACACACACACACACAGAAAATTATAAATCAAACATCAGCCACTATGTTTTATGTTCCTTGTGTATGAGAGAGAGTAAAGATGGTATTAAGCCATCATGTCTGAAAGCTGAAATAGTCTGACCCAATGCTATTGGAACAGCAATAGAAACAATAAATTGTACTGCCAACAAAAAAATCAAACATTTTCTAAAATAAACTAAGATTTAGGTTGCAAATGCCTTTGTGATTTGCAGTGTCAACAGTGGGTAATCAGAGCAAAGAATTGTATAAAGTATTGTATTCCCTGGTTGAAACTACTGCAGAATAGAGACATTTAAAGAGGGAGGGAATAGCAGTGTTAACTATTGGTTGTATTACTCTTTCTAAACTAAGAAATTAGAAACTTGCTTGAACTGTGGATTAAAAATTTTCAGAGTTTTATTCTTACAATTTTTTTTTTTCCAATCGTTTTTCCCTTTCTTTTTAAAGATAATTTTTCTTTTGTAGTATTGGAGAATACTTGCACTCATACAGCATAGGAATAACCTCGAAATCCCATAGCTTGAATGCAGTCTCCATGTTAGGTGAAAATACGAAGTGCCAGGAGGAATACAGTAACATAAAAAATTGAGAAGGGAAATAAGAAAACAACAGGAAGGAATCTGATTGTCTCTGATGAGAGAAAGAAAAAGTCTGAGTGCGCATCTTCACACTCTAACAGGAAATGGCAATCAAAGAATGCATAGGAGGAGAACTTTTATCCTCAGGGTATAGAAAAAAAATGCCTTAAGTTCTGCAAAACAGAAATCTCTCCACTGCTAATTGTGTATGGTGACACTTTTTTAGTTAGAAGTGACAACACACTTACATGCAGAGATGACTGGGAGCGGCTTTTTTGACTGTGAACAGTAGAGCTTATTTTTTTCCTCCCTCCACTGAACCAATTATACTTTTAACATCAGCTCCCCACAGACACAGTTAATACATGACAACCTTTCTTGGTCAAGCATGCCTTATTTAAACGGAAGTTTCTCTAGAGAGTTTAAACTGTTTGGCACGGAAATAAATTAGCCAGTGACAGCTCTGTTCCATTTTGTTAGAACAGCACTAAGAAATGAAAGTAGCATGCATCCAGTTCTGAATTTAATAGTTCCCTCCAAAAATGTCTTTTTAAGCTCCCATTGAAAATGTAATGAGGATCTATATTAACAAAAATGATGGATATTTGAAACATAATCATCAAAAAATTTATGATGCACCTGTGGGGTAAATTAGATAACTGGTCTTATGAAACACAATAATTCTTAGACCTAGGATTACAGTTTTAGTTCTGAGTAAAATAATATACTACATAATAATCTAAGAATGAAAAGTCTATTTCCTCTGTTTCATTATCAGAAGCAATTTAGGAATGATCTAGTTTAATACTTGAAAAGAAATATGGCATTATAGAATTGTAATGATTAAAAGAGTAATGTTATCTTACCGTCTTCAAGAACCTTTCCTCTTTCAGGGGACTATTTTTTTAATTGAGCCCTACAGTGTATCAACAAGTATTTAGTAACTTAAAAGTTTTTGTGAACAAGTAAGTCTGGGAAATATTATATAATCTATTCTGTTGCTTGTGTGTGTGTGTGTATGCACATATATACATAAAATGTATTATATTAGTGGCACTAAAAATTCTCTTAAAGTAAAGAAACATACTTAACTTTGCCTAAACCAGCCCAAACACGTTTGGAATGGACCAGGCTGCTTTTGCTGTTGTTATTTCTTTCTTTGGGGCAAAAGGAAGGAGGAGGAGAATGGTGGGTTTTTATTTATCTAGTGTTCTCAGAACACAGGTTTAAACAGCTGATTTGAAGATGTGGAATTCATTGTCCAGATGAACATTTGATTAGTTACTACTTGTGCCTGTGTCAACCAGGAGACTTTCTTTTAGCCTATGTAAATACATAATAAAAATAAAAATAAATTATATTTTGTATAGTTCCCTTTCTTAAGTAATTCTTAGTACACAACAAAAAGTTACCCAAATGAATAGTAAAATCATGATAGATAGTAAAACAATTGAGTAGCATTTGGCAATTATGTAGTCCAAGCTTTCATTTATGTATAAGAAGATGGACTCCTTTTCTGGAAGACATCTAGTTGTAAACATAAATGCAGTTTCACATGAGTTTTAGAAATTGTAACGACTCCATCTTCTGCTTTTTTTGTGTGTGTTTTAAGAGGTTTTTCTTCATACACTTTAGGAAAAGGTCATAAAACACTAACTGATAACAAGTCTTTTGAACATATGCTATTGTTATGAAGATATCAATCTCTCACTTTCCTGCAGGGAAATGAATGTATAAGTTTTGATTATAAGAAAGCAGTAACTGATTCACCCCATTTAAATCTATGAAAATTATTCTTAATATCTTTATGTAACCGTGTTTCATAAGTCAATAGACGATGGGGCAGAAGCATGTGGTGTGAAGACAGAAAAACAACAACAGAAAAAGAAGTCTGGAAGAATTATTAAGGCTAAAACAAAGCTGAAAAGATAAATTCCATGTTTTGCCCCTTTGACTTTTTCAGTTGCTCTGAAAGCTGGCTACACTCACATGGGACTTCTGCCTGAGGGCTAGGACTGATTGACAGGTAAGTTTGACTCTACAGAGGACTGGCTCCCACTGGATCTAGATTAGTGCTGAGGTATGTGTCTCCAGGTGACTGAGTGATATGGTTCACACAGACGACCATTTAGGACCTTTCACAACTGACCCTTCCACTCCTGTGAGGTGAAAATTCTGCATGTATATTAAGCATTAAGGTAAAATACTGAGTCTGATGAAGACCACGGGAAGACTGAAGATATATAAAATTTTCAATTAATAAATCTTGGAAGGTTTTGTCCAATAAGATACACTTCAAGAAACTTACAGGAACAGAAGTATAACACTTCTGTTGTAGTTATTTTATACTAAGCTTAGTATCTGATACTCAACTTAGATATTCCATTCAATGTCTTGTTACTAGGTGTTTTGGAGCGCACTCCTGATTCATAACGACCCCATGTAAGTTACAATGGAATGAAATGCTGCTCTGTCTCATGTCATTCCCATGATGGTTCGGGGATCAGATCCTGATGATCCATAGGGTTTTCACTCTTTGATTTTCATAAGTAGATCATCAGGTTTTTCTTCTTAGACTAAAAACTTCGCTACAACATGTTCAGCATCATAGCCAACACACAAGCTTCTGGTGACAGATAGGTGACTGTGTGGGAAGAGCACTGGTCAGGGATCCAACTTGGGTCTCCCACATGGAAAGAGAGAATTCTACCACTTAACCACCTTCAAAAGTATATCCTTGTTAAAACCAAGTAAGAGGTCTTGACTACTTAACTAAACTACCAAGATATCAATTGTTGTATACCAACAAGTCAGTTCTGATTCATAGCAAAGTAGCGGACAGAGCAGAACTACCTCATATGTTTTCCAAGGAGAGGCTCTTGGATTTGAACTGCCAACCTTTTGGCTAGCAGCCTAAGCTGTTACTGTTATGCCACCAGTACCTCAAGATGTCAACAGATACTTCTCATAGTTCTATTGTGTGCTCAGTAAAATCCTAAATGTGTTAATAGAAAGGGGGCAAATGTTTTTATGATATATCTCACCCTTACAAAAAATATATTCATTGGGTGTTTAATCGGAATTAAACTTGTTAATTGAGTTGGAGAGAAATTGGCATATTTACAATACTGATTTTTACCATTCAGGAGTATAGTATTTCTTTTCAGTTATTCATTTTTCACCAAGGTTCTCATGAGTTTCTTACAGCTTTTTTCCCCCTAGTAATATCTGCATATTATTATTCAGTTTATTTTAAAACACGATTATTTCTATTGTGAACAGAATTTTCACTTATAACTTTTTTTAAGTCAGAAATTGAAAAGCAGTGATTTCAAACCTGACTGCATTCTTACACCCATTTGCACAGTTAATTTGAGTTGGGATTGACTTGAATTCCATCCTACAAATCATTTCTTACTCAACAACTAAATTTACAATTAATTTTTCTCTACTTTTGCTATGGTTTAACTTCTTCATTTGTTTTCTTTTCTCACTTGACAGAACATTAATCAGTATGTGAAAGGCATAACATAACCCAAGTGTATTATTTAGTTTCTAAAATTTAAAAACACATGTGAAAAATCCCCATAGAATCAGAAAATGAAATCTATGTGGCTGATGACAGTACCATGTGTATGGGATAAAGATGAAAACACCCTGCATTGGCCACTTGGAAAGTAGTTCTCAGTAAGAATATCCACCACTACCCTTCCTATTTCCCCACTGAAGTCTTTGAAAAGAGAATGCTGAAGACCTGAATTGAACCGTTTTGACTTTGGCCAGGTTATTAACATATTATTACTACACCCAAGGTGGATGCCCTTAAATAATCTTGCTACTCTTATCAGTGTGTGGTTACCACCTGTCCTGCCAGCTGCCACTGGATGCAATACTGGTGTCCCAGTCCCTAAGTTTCCCTTGATGTAGAAACCCAGGCTACTTGGACTGTTCGTGATCAATTTTTTGGTCTCTCAGAAACCACATGTTCAGAAAGAGTGAGTGTAAATTCCAGACACCATTGTAATAGAAGAATATATTTGCTCATTTTTAAACTTCCTGCTCATATTTCATTTTGAAAGACAAACTCACTCAGTTTCTTTGACTTTACTTTCTCCTGTTGCTTTAAAAACAGATTGGTATCTTGTCTTGTCGACTTTTGTTTTATTGACTATACTAAGGGATTTGACTATGTGAATCATAACAAATTATGGATAACATTGCGGAGAATGGGAATTTCAGAACACTTCACTGTATTCATGAGGATCCTATACAGACACCAAGAGGCAGTTGTTTGAACAGAACAACAGAAGATTGAGTGGTTTAAAGTCAGGAAAGGTGTGTATCAGATTTGTATTCTTTCACCATACTTGCTCAATTTATATTCTGAGCAAATAAACCAAGAAGCTGGACCCTATGAGGAAGAACAGGACATCAGAATTGAAGGAAGACTTATAAACGACCTATGTTATTCAGATAACACAACTTTGCTTGCTGAAAGAGGACTTGAGGCACTTGCTGATGAAGATCAAAGAGCAGAGCCTTCAGTACGGAGTGCATCTCAACATAAAGAAAACAAAAATCTTTACAACTGGACCAGTAACCAAGATCGTGATAAACAGAGAGTAAAATGGGGTTGCAAAAGATTTAGTTTTACTTAGATTCATAATTAATACCCAGGGAAGCAATAGTCAAGAAATTAAAAGATGCCTTGCATTGGGCAAATCTGCTTCAAAAAACTTCTTTAAAGTGTTGAAAAGCAGAGATGTCATCTTGAAGACTGAGGTGCACTTGGCCCAAGTCATGGTGTTTTCATTTGCTTTCTGCACATGTGAAAGTTTGACAGTGAGTAAGGAAGACTAAGAATCAGCACTTTTGAACTGTGGTATTGAAGAAGCATATTGAATATACCATGTACAGTGAAAAGAAAGAAAAAATCTGTCTTAGAAGAAGTACAACCAAAATGTTTCTTGGAAGGAAGGATGGTGACTATGTCCCACACACTGTGGGCATGTTGTCAGGAGGGATCATTTTTGTCTGGAGAAAGATATTATGCTTGGTAAAGCAGGGGCCACAGAAGAAGAGGAAGACACTCAACAAGATGGACTGACACAGTGGCTGCAACAATGGGCTCAAGCATAGCAATTATTACGAAGGATGGCACAGGATGGCAGCATCGTTGTGCTGTGCATAGGTCACTATGAGTCAGGTCAGGTTTGACAGCATCTTACAACAATAACAAAGTTGGAATATCCAACTGTTTTAGACAAAAGGTATAAGGGTAATCTCCGGATGCTTCTATTGTTGTTATTATAACAGTTCATTCTTTTAGTATAAGGACAATACCACCCAGTCTTCTTATGGTTTCATAATAAATGTAGGACAAACACAGAACAGCTAAATCAAAACCTTTAGGAAGGGACAAGAGGCACTAGTAAACTTTTAATGTTTCTTAGTTGAGTCTACTATGAGGCTAGGGTTGATAGTGACAGATACAGGATTACAAACTAGTTCTTTATGAAATATTTTTATAAGATTTGTGTTTTATTTGGTTTATCTATAATATTCTGTACAACTTTTCAAAAGTGATTAACTTAATTATCCTGCTCCCAGCTTGTAACTCCCCTGTGAACAAGTGACAAAAGCAGCCACTGTGTCCAATAAAGGCATTCTTTCTTATGAGATGGTGTGCTCTCACTCTATTCTCTTTTTGTCTAGGGTGGACGAGGGTTCAATTGCCTGATATAATAAGAAACGTATATATTTCACGTTATTCTGCTGTATTTTTAATTTTTTCAGTGCAAATCTTTGTGATTGTGGAAACATAGATGATAGACAGATAGATAACATTTTATCTTACATAATTGCCTGTGACATGAAGCACAAGTTTACACTCTGATTTTGCATCTTCCAGAACAGGTCTCTTTGTTCTTTGGCAATCCACAGTACATTCAATATTCTTCTCTAACACAATTCAAAGGCATCAATTCTTCTTCTGTCCTGATACTTCCCTGAGATCAGGAAATCAGCTTTCTAATCCCAGGACATTTAGCACTTAATATCCTCTGGATATAAATAAGACAGCTTAAACATTTACATTGCACTAACATAGGTGTTTGTTTCTTTCAACAAACACTGAAAAAGGGTTCCATGTTGATGACTGTATTTTATTTAGAAAGACTGCTGAATAAGTCATAATTTACCTTTTTGGCATGCTTACAATTTTAAAGATTGGATAGCGCTTTAGGTAAAGGCTTATAGTGTAAATCACTCTCTCATTCAAAAATTTATACACAAATTGTTTTAGGACATTAGTTGCAATCCCACAATATGTTAGCACTCTTTCCCTCTACACTTTGGGTTCCCAACATCCATTCTTTCAGAGTTTCTGTCACTTACTGTCTTCTCATCTTTGCATTTGGTCAAGTATACATTGGATTGCACATACTTGATTGAATTAAGAAGCACATTATTCACATGTGTTACTGTTTGTTTTATAGGACTGAATGATCTTTGGCTGAGAGGTGGACTTTGGGAGTAGCTCAGTTAGCAAGGTATGTGGGAACCGTAGTCTCAGGGATTTTTCCAGTCTCTGTCAGACCAGTTAGTCTGGTCTCCTTATTTGTGTGTGTGAATTTGAATTTTATTCTACATTTTTCCCCTGTTTAACGTGGAACCCTTTACTGTGATCTTGTCAGAATGGTTGTTAGTGGTAGCTGGGCACTATCTAGTTCTTTTAATCTGAGGCTAGTGGGAGCTGTGGTTCATGTGGTCTGCTAATACTTTGAACTGATATTTTCCTATGCCTTTGATTTTTCTTTACTCTTTTTTTCTCCAGACATAATGGGACCAATATATATATTTTAGATGGCTGTTCACAAGCTTTTAAGAATTGAGATGATACTCACTAAAGAATAATCTAGAACATTTTCTTTATGAGCTGTATCATTCCAATTTACCTAGATGCCCCACTAGACCATGTTCCCTAGCCTATAAAACAAATGGCAACACACATGAGTAATGTAGAGGGAAAGAATGCTAATATATTTTGGGATTGCAAACAATGTTATAAAACAATTTGTGTATAAATTTTTGAATGAGAGACTGATCTGCACTATAAACTTTTACCTAAAGCACAATTACTAGACCAGTAATTAAGGCACTAAAGGCGTTTGTGTCTAGGAATCTATCATGGCTTTCCCTTGATCAGGCTGTACTGACTTACCCTACATAATGTGTTTTCTTTCCATTCACTAAAGTTTTAAACACTTGTCTATTACTTAGTCAGTGCTTTCTCCGTCCCAACCCTTCTCTCCCTCATAACCATCAAAAAATATATTTTTTGTGTGTAACCATATGACAAAATTTTTCAAGACCAATTACTCATTCATTGATAATGCCTCTTTTCAACAACAAAAATAACCACCATAGAAGCAAACCTAACCAGAAACAGGAAAATATACCAAAATCCTCAAATAAAGAGACTAGAAACAAGCTGATGCTGAAATATAGTTTCCCCAACAACATATGTCAATCTAAGTATCCAAGAAAATTTAAAAAAACAGCATAAGGAATAAAATAAAAGGACCCAAGCCTATGAAAACAAGACAGTTGAAAGAGAGATCCTCAGAAACCTCCTTGAAGATCTAGATCATTATAATATTGACTTGACTTCAATGGCAAACATTAAAGAAACTTACCAATCCAGATTTTGACACTGTTGAAAAGAGAAAATTCACCAAAGAATTTGTAGTCATTGTTTTCCCCTCATATGTTTCCAAATTTGAAATTTGGCATTTTACATGCTTAAAAAAAAAAAAAAAAAAAAAAAAAAAAAATCCCAAAATGATAAATGAAAATTTTCTGAGATTGGTGGCACTTAGGTACACTTGACAGAAAGTATTGTTTGATGATTCCTAAAGAGATGCAGCCTCAGTTCCCGGAGAATCATACAGATAAACACTGTATAACATCAGATGAAAAGAAAGTCTCAACAAACAAAATTCAGCATAAAAAAACAAAAAACCAACGTGAATAATTAGAACAAAATGGAAGTATCAGATATAGAGAAAAAGACATTTAAAATCCTTAAAGAACTAAACCATTAAATAAAAAGAGCAGAGAAGCAGAACTAAGCTCGCAGAGTAGTCGGATACTTCCTCTGACCTCTCTAATAACAACCCCCCCAAACAAATGAATCAATTACAGATGACATTTTAAGAGGTCTGAACACTAAAGAGAAAGTTTAGAAATCAGACTAAGCAGCAAGGGAGGAAGTGTAGGTCCACAAGTACCTGGAACCATCCAGATGTTACCTGTTACCCTGTGGGAATCAGTGGGTGGATTAGCAGCAGTGCGTGTGGTGAGGGAAGTAGTGGTGTTTGGAAGACATTTCCCACAGTGAGAAAGATCAAGTGATGGACACACCATTCACACTTCCGGATCAGAGAAATGGTACCCACTCTGCAAATCTAAGTAGCTTGCATCTAACCTACCTAAAGTGGGTCTAAAACTTTTCTTCAGGATAAACCATTTATCTATTTATTAATTTATTAACTAGTGCTTCCTCCTCCTTCACTGTACAACACTCAGGTCCATTGACTGGCACATTTCCTGGCCTGAAAGTAGGACCTTTTACTATCCTGAGTCATTCTTCCAGCATTGGAAAGGGAATAATTTAACATATAGGGAGAAACTTAAAATAATAATAATAATAAATAATGTGCCAACTCCCCTGAGCCAGAAACTCAGGTCAGAAAGAGTTCTTTTGTCTAGGTACAGGCATAAGGGGTTCACAGACTTTGAATGCCTCTCAGCTATGCATGCAGAATCAAACACACGTAGTCCAGATGCAGAACCTAGCAATCTAACATCTTGTGGAAAACGGACACACTTTCTTTTCAGACAATTACAGATAGCTGTCAACCCCATGCTTTTCTCAGTGTATGCAGCCAGATACTTGTGCCTACACCAATTACCACTGCCCCTCTAGGACTTTGATGGAGAGCCTGCACCATACACTTAGTGATTAAGTTCCTGGACACCTGAGCTAAATATATATAAGAAAAGTAAAAGAATGCCTGGGATCATATGCCTAATAAGAGCTCTAATCACTTGGTGATAGGACACTAGAGATTCAAAGGCACCAATAATCAAACTAGTGCATATAGCCAGCCTTTTTGGTCATTTCAAAACAAAACAAGCTAAAACAATAATCAAGCATAAAATAAATGAAGCAACTTACTGATGGCACAGAGACAACACTCAATATCAGGTCACCTAAAGACATGGACTGTGATGGCTTTAGACAGCTCTCAAAACAGAGGATCAAGAGATTTTCCAGATGAAGAGGACTTTCTGGAATTATCAAAGATAGAATACAAAAGATTAATATTTAGAACTCTTAAAGAGATCAGGAAGAAGATGAGGCAAATAGCATCAGAGCACAATGACAAATTGAACAGATAGCAAGAAGCACACAAATACAGAATTAGAAATTCATAATAATAATAATAAAGTAACAGAATTAGACCACTCAATAGAAAGTCAAAGGAGCAGACTTGAGACAAAGAAAGGTAGAATAGTGAGATGAATGATAAACATTTTACATCAACAGATTTGAGGAAAAACCAAATTTAAAAAAAATGAAGAGGAGGCATAGTCAAGACGGCAGACTAAAAAAAAATGAAGAAAAACTAAGACTGATGTGAGACTCTATCAAAAGGAATAATCTACGAATAACTGGAGTACCTAAACAAGTTGGGCAGGGGGAACAGGTGAATAACAGAAAATATAGACAAATTGTTAACAATTTGTTAACAAAAACTTCTCTGATATATTGAAGTTGTCTATCCAAAATGCTCATCAAACTCCACCAAAAGCATCTCCCAAAGAAAGACATGAAGACATGTTGTAACCAAACTTGACAAAACTAAAAATAAGAAGAGAATTTTAAAAACAGTCAGAGCTAAACAAAAAAATAATCTTCAAAGAAGAGACAATTAGACTGAGCTCAGACCACTGATTGGAAACCATGCAGGCGAGAAGACAATACGATGGTGTATAAAAAGCCTTGTAGAACAAAAATTACCAGCCCATA